>JAKEPQ010000871.1:12470000-13720000 GCA_024500445.1 Entomyzon cyanotis
GTGCCTTGTCACATTAAAGGGAGATGTGCAGGAAACAGGCAGGACTATCCTACAGGCTGGTAGCATAACTTAACTTTTGCCATTGGAATTCACCAGCTGAAGATGAAATAGCTCGAAGGGAAGTTTTCAAGAATATCTGGAGAATGATGAGACTTTGCTGAGAACAAAATCAGGAAGCAGAGGGATTGAGGACCAAATCTGCTCTGTCCCAGCGAGATTACTGTCAGGTAACTGTGTTAGTCAGCTGCAGTATCTGATCCCCATGCCCACACGCCCTGCCACAGCACACACATGCAAATGCCCACAGCAGGCAGTGACAAAAGCTGTGGTCCTCTCCCCAAAGACATCGGGTTCAGGTGCCAAGGATCTGCTGAGATCAGAACGAGCTGGAGCCAGAAACCCTCCAAGGGGCAGCATCAGACTGCAGAGCCGGGCAGCTGGTCCTGCTCCCTGAGCATCTTGTGGGTCATCCTGTGCCAGGAAAAATCCCATGGTGGGTCCACACTGAGCTTGACAATCACGGAAATATGACATTTATCAAGGACCCTCTGCCCTATCAAAATAAAGATTTTGTCACTTGAGTCACAGTTTTCCCAGCTCAGTATTTAGTGGGAACTTGAACCCTGGAGCCAGCACTTCCACAGAAAGAAAACAGTGCTGGTGGACTGCACTATGCTACTGAGAGAAGCAATTGCTTCCCAACAGTCTGCTGTGTTTTGGAAGGTATGCCTTCCAAATGCAGCATGGAAAATAACGCAGAGTGGAAAACCAGATAGAATTCTTAGATGCCTCATTAATAAGTGAAGACGTTTTGCGAAATCCAGTTTATTAAAAAACCTGAGGCTGGGGGTCGATTTCTTCTTTCAGGTCTTATGAAGGTGAACAGCTTAAAGTGACAGGTTAGCATAGTTCAGATGTTTGCTTTTTTTCAAGGGTGGCATTGTACAGATGTAATTTGAACTAGGAATCTTTCTTAGGTTCATATCACAGTACTAAGCTGATAATTGTGCAATTTTTCTTGATATGTACCTTACATAGTGGGAAAAATACTCTTTTTTTCCATGCAGTATTACTGTGAAGTGTTTAATTACTTTGCTATGTACATGAAGTATTTGTCTCCTGGAAAGTGTTCTAATAAAATAGAAAATTTATAACAATGTTACAAAATTATTTTACCAATCAGGAGCCACAGTAAGAGGTAATCGTTGTATGTTTGTAAGCAATGGAGATTTTAATAACAAGAAAGAAGTTTTAAAAGGATTTTTTTATTACTGCAAGAGAACAACTGTGATTTAATCTGAAGTAGTGAATATCAAGTGCTATAAATTTTGGAGTGAAAAAAGGTCACAGATAAAATCTTTCCAATTGAGATATAATGCATGGAACTCTACCATAAATCAAGATAGATTTTGAAGGATTTTTGTTGATGTTGCAAAGTTAACAGTTTCTGATTTTTGGGAAACATACTCATCTGGGGCTAAAAATGATACCTTGTTCAGTTTTATTTTTGCCTAGTAAAAAGTATGTTGGCTAAAATAAAGTCAAGGATAACACTTCGCAGCAAGAGATCTCAATGGGCCATGAAAGCCTATTGCAACACCCATAGAAAGTGCCAGTAAAGGTTTATCTTAATATCTAACTCAGAATCTAAGTGTAAATCAAACTTTGGGTCATAGAGTCATGACTTAAATGAGACAGAGTATTTGGAGAGATAGATCAAAATATACAGAGGAAAATTGTTTAGCTGAATGCATTCATAAATATTTAAACACTTACGTGGATTATGAAAAGAAATTTGGGGGATCCATGAAATGTCTCATCAACATCTGATTTTTCTTTCTTTAGGAGAGATTGTCTAAAGAACCTTTTGTTTAGTCTATGTAGAACTGTTTGTATGGTATACAGCATGCATAGAATCATATGTATTTATACAACAGATACACTAATAGGGCTTCCTATTTAAATAAAATCAACAAAGTAAGTCTTGAGTTGACATACGAGTGGGGCAAACACAGATGAAAATGAGGAAAGGATCCCTAGAGAAACATCATGTAATCACCTTGCATTAATTTCATTCATCTGTGCAATGGGTGGATTTATTTCTGCCACATAATATTGTGATGGTCTTTTTAACATTTCTAAAAAGCAGTGACATTATTTAATTAAACATGCAAGTACCTGGTGGTGTTATTTATCCATCAACAACTGACATTCATAAGCATTCAGCATCTCCCTGCTTGAAATTATGTCTTATTCATGACAGAAAGAGTAGAGCTGGGTGACAGGAAATCAGGTGTTCATCACCTCTCCAGGTGATGAAACAATCTGACTTCTCCATGTCCAGTGCAAATATTTGCCCAGCTTATTGAAAGAGATGTTGAAATCTCTCTAGAGCATCCACTGAACTGACTATCTATCCTTACCAGTAGACTCTTGTTCTTAGTATCTCTACATTCATTGCTGCAAAATACAAGAGCATTTTCATCTTTTTTCCTCTTTTTTAGCATTTTTCTAGGCGGTCCAGCCTTTGTTTCTTCAATTTTTGCCTTGTGGAGCATCTTCTGAGGATCTCTACTCATTCTGATTGCTCTCCATTGCAGTCTTTCAGTAGCTCAGCACCTTTCTTAGAAGTGAATTGTCCAAAATGGAAGATGAAACTTTAGTAGAGATTTTCTACAAGTGAAAGCAATAAGATTGCTTCGTGTACAGTCTTGCTGCCTGTCTTCTCATATGTATATCCTTGGTGTGATTGCTTGGGATGACATTATTGACTTATTCAGCTTGTAATCAACCAACCCTATGGCCCCGAATCTTTTACAGGACTTCTATCCAGCTAGGTGTCACACACACAGTATTTGTATCTGATTATTGCTATTCAAGAGTGGCATCCTACACTTGAACCTCATTATTTCCTCATAAGAGAACACTTTGAGATAGAAAATTTCAGATCTGAGAAAAGGTCAAATAGCCCTTTTCTTGTATATAATACGAAGATTTTCTCTGTTACCACATGCTGCTTGCTTTCATTACTTTTGTCTATGAGATAATTATTTCATACATTTATTAACTCCAGAAAGAGTTGACTAAATAAAAATAATGACTACTAAGATCATAATTCAGACACTGATTAGATTGGTTTGGCCAAAAGGGAGTAGTACAGACACAGGCATTTGTGTGCTCTTTATCTGTATGTTTATCTGTATCTTTATCTGTTATCCTAATTTAATGTGTTCCAAGCAAGCAAACTTCTCTTTATGAACAGTTTTCCACTTCTTTTGACTTTTCAAATGAACTGGACTCAGGATTGTACCCACCTTGAAGTACTACTTATCTTTCTTCAGACTGAAGTAAATAGCCTAAAATGTTGTAAAATTATAGAAATGGGATAATTGTAAAGAAGAGAGAGTCATCACACAGCCTGTAATAAAACAACAGCTCTTATATAATATATTGTACAATACAATTGTATCTATTGTTAGTGTATAGTAGGAGAATAACAACAGTAGGAAAAAAACATAATATGTAGTGAACATTTTTTAACTATTTATTCTCATTTTTTGTTAGCTGACCAAAAGCACAGACACATAACACTTGTTAGCTATTTTTACATGGAAAATGCATGCATTAAGCCTACCATGTGAGCCACTGATGTAAGCAGAACAGTCAATCAAAGATGAAATGGAGCTGTACAGTGAAAGAATTAATTTAGATACTAATAGGCAAGAGGAAAAAAGCTTACATCCTGAAGTAGGAGATTACTAGCCATGGCAACATAAACAAACACTTCTTGATGTCTTTCTTTTCCAGTTATATCAGATTATTTACGAAACAATGAAGCAGGTTAAGATACAGATTACCTTATGTTTGGCTTATTTTTAGAACCACTTTTCTTTTGTTGATTTCTGTTCCAAATGGAACTCTTTGCTGAAATAAATGGTCCACTGTCCAGCTATCATGCACATTTACACTGTAGACTCCTCACTGTTGGTTTTGTTCTGTTATTTATATAGTGCATTTGAATAAATTGAAGTGAGGAAGAGAAACCTAAATAATGCTTTTACTCTGAATAATGCAAATATACTGAAAGAACATCTCTGCAGCCGTCATTCTTTACTTTCTCTAAAATGGCCATCTCCTCCAGGAACTTTGTTTTTAAATTTCACACAGTACTGGATGAAGCAGCATATAAGCTCGTATGTGCTTTTCAGATGGATAAATATGTTTTGCCAACTTAAAAAACTGATATCTAATTTTGTAAAGACTGTTTCCCAGTGACTGTAAAGAATTCATATTAATGAAGAAGCAACTAAAGTGAATTTAGTTTCCAAAGAGAGATGATACTTAAGAAAACAAAGAAACATTACTGTGTTATTTTTGGCTGATCTACAAAGGAATGTGCTATGACCAGGAAAAATTCTGGGGATGTGGTACTGTCGCTGTTGAGCCGCTAGCTGAGGAATGACCCAGGTTCTCAGACAAGGAAAGAGAGAAGGAAACTTTATTATTTTGATTTCCATATATATAGAGTCTTCAGAGGTCACCCAGATTGGTCAGCCTGAGACCTCCCCCTAGGCCCAATTGGCCATGCCCGAACTGACCTAATCCGGAGACGTTGTTTGCAAAACATCCAAACTTTATCTTTGCTTATGAAATGTAGCAAAATGTTCTCACGGGAAGGACCTGTGCTAGCCACATGGTACCAGCTGGAATGTGGTGGAAATTAATATCTCAGGAAAAGCACTCAGAACAGTAAGCATTCAAATCATGGCAAAACTTCTTACATTTTACTTGTAAGCCACATATATTAGGGTATTTGTTAAAACCCAGCTGTCATTTACATATACATAAAGTGTTAGTCCTTTATTTATTTTTTTAACTGACCATAGCTCTGCTTCTGTAATCCTATCCTTCTACAGGGAACAGAAACTCAATTATTATCTGCAGCTGGGGTATGGACAAATGAATTAAAGACTGTATTTTTAAATGAAATAAAAACAAAATTCCAAAGAAATTAATTCAAAAATTTCAACTTATTCATCAGCACTTTTTGTAATAGTACAACCTACTATTGAAGAAAATATAACAGTCTTGGGTACGTAATACTAAATATTTTTCTTTTTCTATAATCTCATTTAGGCAAAACAATATGTACATGCTTGGTTTAATCTCCAGGGTAGTTTTATTCTACTGATTTGCTCACTCGGGGTCTTTATTACTTTATTGCCCCAAAGATTCCACTTGTCATCTCAGGAGCTAAATGTACTATTGCATGTGTTAGGACTTCATAACCATCCCAATATTTAGTCTTTTCATCTTCAACTCATCCAGTGTCACCAAATTTTATTTCACTGTAGACGTAATGAAATTACTTGTAGATTTTGGAGTTGGAACACTGTGACATCAGGAATACAATGCTCTAACTTATCTGAGGTAACTGAAGAATAAAGGTTTTTGTGCCCCAGTTCTGAATTTTGCAGCACATTTTTTCCCATTCTATATGTTTTAATAGCAGCCCAGCTAGAAAGAATGAGTGTGAATGGTTTGTAGTGTAGTCATAACACATGGCATAAACAGAATTAGTATTTTTGGAAATGTAAGTCTCATAGGAGCTTAATATGTTTGCTTTTCTGCATGGTCAAGTTTTCTATTATTAAAGTTTAAGTGTAAGTGGCCTAAATACATGTATTCATATGTTAAATACACATACACACTTTACACACACTACATAAACACATATTAAAATATATACATATTTATATATTTTATATATATAGTGCATATCCATATATGGCAGCTTTCCATTCAATTGCATCTTTTTAGTCTTTTTTGATGACATGTATACTTTTCCAGTCATCAATATATCATTGTGCACTACAACAAATCCTTAAACATTTTGTTAATTTCTAGGATTAAGAAAGGCATTATATTACGAAAAACCTGAGACAGATTTGAAATTAAAATTCTGTATCCTCTCTTCACCACAGGTCACTAGCACACTTCTTGCAGCCCTCTGAGAGCATTATGTGAAAAACAAGAAGTTCCTTACAAGATCTGCATAAAGTTTATGGTGTTACATTGAAAGAGACAAGTAAATCTGGACAGTTTTCCTGTTCCTGGGATAAGTATCGTTTTCCTCCTTGCTGTCCCCAGTTCTGGTTTCCTCTCCGGACGCAGTGGGAGCTGTCCCTTTCCTCAGATCAGTGACACAATGCACAACAGCAGTGGTGCAGTTTTTTCATGTAGGAGGCTGAGGAGAAATCCAGGGATGAGGTTGCCATGGCAAGAAGCAGTCCCTGCCCTGTAGTTTACACTGCATTGCGAATGCCATGCGCGAGCTCCACTTTTTATCTTCATTTGTATAATCAGTGATTAATTTACTGTGACTTAATTCACAACAATGTATTTAGGCTTTGCACACTTCATTTAGAGGCTGCACCTTTATTATCCTCAAATCCATGCAAAGATTTCTGCAGGGAGAGGAAAAATTTAAAGGCATCTTTCTCAGTAGTGACAGGGGCATAGAAGGAGGGGCTATTCTTTGTTTGTAGCCATTAGATCTCCCTATTAGCAGAGTGTTTTCTAAACATCTGCACGCAGCAAAATTTAACTGTGTGTTCAGGAGCCAAAGCCAGCTTGCTATGGTAAGTCCTGTGAGACTGCTATTTCATAACAATAGATGTGGGGCCTTTCTGTGGATTGATGAGGCCATGGTTACACCTCAAGATCAGACAATAACCAGAAGGAAAGAGGATAAGGACACTGACTGCATCACTAGGCAATAGTCCTGTCTTTCAGCTCTTGAAGCAGCACTGACAGCCCAACAGGGATCCGCTTGCTACTTTTGTACATGAAGGTGAGCTACCAGGAGGGTTGTTGATGACAGGAATGGGGAAGAGTAGGATTTTTCTTGGAGGTAAGACTAGTTGCAAAGGCTATGCTTGATATTTAGGGAGAATTAAAGTTAGCAGAGCATAGTGCAGCCAACATAACTGCAGACAAATAAAACCAAAAATAACATAAAACCAGACTTTTTGATTAATACTGAATTATTTGAAAAAGGGCAAATCTAAGAATTAAGCACATTGTTTAAAAATCAGTAAACTGAAAAATAAACCTGACCACTTTATTAGCCCATATATTGGACCATCATACTATTGAATTCCTACACTTTTCGGCCTGTGCAGCAGTCTTTTCAATGCATAGAGAAAAGGGATCATAGCCCTACTAGAGACGCTTGGGGTCTTCTGGCAACAGAAGACTTAACATGATTTCAGTTGCAAGGGGGAAATTTACTCATAACTTACCTCCATTCTCCCCTTAGTCAGATGACACCAGCAAGTATTACATATTAGAATAACTTTTCTAGCTCCTTTTCAGTGTTCTGCTGACAGTTTTATTTTAGGACTTTTATCAAATGGTAGTGCTTTGCAGCCTTATTGAATTAAAGGAGACTTGCAGTGTTTCACACATGAAACAATAGTGAGAATTACCAGTAAAATGAAAATTTCTGAAGGCAGTATTTTACAGTGTATGATACAGCTGTTCACATCACTACACTTAGGAAGACAGTAGCTTTCTCTTGCATTGTCCTACATAAAATCTAATACTTAATTAGAATTGCTACAGTGGCTACCGTATGAAGGTGATGAAATTATTCAGACCAGAAACCATATGCAGACTTCACCACCAGAGAAAGAGAGAGACAGTTTATCAAAGCAACACAAAACAACTGAGTATCTTAATTTAGACAGCCAGTATATCTGGTTGACATTTTTCTTTCCTTCCTCTTCTGAAAATGAGATTCTTATGGAATTGAAATTAAACCACACCTGCAAAAGGAAATACTGAGTAAAGAACATAAAAACATTTAAAACCTTTGTTCACTCTGTTTCCTGCCCATTTCTTCCTCCTAGTTTGTTTTCATGAATAAAGATGGCACTGCTGGAATTCTCAGTTTTTCTCAGTGTTTCAACACCTATTTACTGGTTTAGGAATATCCTTTTTATAATATCTACTTATCAAGCAGTATAAATAGCTAGAACCAAGCAAATGTTGTTCATCTGATCAACAGATCCAATTTAGGTTGGAATCCTTTAAGATCATAGAGTCAACCATAAATCTAATGTTGCCAAGTCCACCACTAAATTATACTTCTAACTGCCACATCTACACACCTTTTAAATACCTCTAGGGGTGTTGATTTCATCACTTCCCTGGGTAGCCTGTTCCAGTACTTGACAATCCTTTCTGTTAAGAAATTTTTCCTAATATCCAATCTAAACCTCCCCTGGTGCAACTTGAAGCTGTTTCCTCTTCTCCTAACACTTGTTGCATGGGAGAAGAGGCTGACCCCCACCTGGCTACACCCATCTTCCAGGGAGTTGTTGGGACTGATAAGGTCTTCCCTGAGCCTTTTTTTTTTCCAGGCTAAATAACCACACCTCCCTCAGCTGTTCCTCATAAGACTTGTGTGCTTCAAACTCTTCACCTGCTCTGTTGTTTTTGGTACGAGCTCCAGCGCCTCAATGTCTTTCTTGTAGCGAGGTGGCCCAAAACTGAACACAGGATTCAAGGTGCAGCCTCACCAGGGATAAGTACAGGAGGACAATTGCTGCCCTAGTTCCATTGTCCACAGTAGTTCTGTTACCATCGAGGATACTAAACTCTAGGTAGACAGCATCCACAGCATTTCCCTTATCCGCTTAGCAGGTCACCTTGTAATAGAAGGCCATCAGGCTGGTCAAGTAGGTCCTGCCTTTCATAAACCCATGATGGCTAGGCCTGATCCCCTGGTTATCCTGCACATGTCATGTGAGCATCCTCAAGATGATCTTCCCCAGCACCAAGGTCAGGCTGACAGGCTGGTACTTTCGCAGTACTCCTTCTGGCCATTCTTGTAGATCGCCATCACGTCTGCTAACTCACAGTCGGTCCCCTGGGACCTCCACAGTGAGCCAGGACTTCTGGTCAATGGCAGAGTGGCTTGATGAGCACTTTTACCAACCCCATCAGTACTCTTGGGTGGATCCCATATGGCCCCAAAGACTTGTGCATATCTAGGTGGTGTAAAGCACTACCATACTGCGTCACCTCAATTATCCTGTCTGTTATTTCAGCTAATAGCAAACATTTATGGAAAAGAGTTGGATATCTGGTATTTGTAAAATGATCCTTCCCATTTTGTGCTTTCCAAGAATGTAGTAGCCAGTGCTTTTGAGGGGCTGGGGGTTTGGAGTAGAACTGTGTTTAACAAATACCACTCAATCTTATCCTTCTCCCTGCCAGTAAGAGTTCTTATTAGCAGCAAAATTGAATACATTGAGATGCCACTTGCCCAGACTGAGAATATGTTTGCTAACCCTGTCTATGAAAAAGTAAAAACCAAGTAACTAGCCTAAAGCAGCCATAGAGGAGGTGTCTGTGGCATTCCTACCCTTTCAGTCATGCATAAGCCAAGCCTTTCTGGAAGCTTTATCCACCCCTGTGCTAGCCCCAACCCTCGAAGAGTTAACAGCCTTTCAAGTGCAGTTCTGCCATGAATTTTAATACAGATGCAGTCTGAAAAAAAAAAAAAAAAGGAGATCTGCAAAGATTGTTCAAATGTAAAATTCTAGTTCAGGGCCTGTGTCTAGATATGCCATTTCTTAGCAGAACTTGGAAGTTAGTTAAACTTAAACCATCTTTTGTATTTTCCTGCTCTCCACTATTTAAGCAGTTTCTGCAGTGCACAGTTGTCAAGTAAAAAGCATTTCATTCTGGAGGACAGTGAAAGAAGAAAATCCATTCTGTATAAAAAATGATCAGTCCCTGTTATGACATTTATTGTGTCTTCACTTATGAGATATTGGATAGTGCATATGTGTCATAACAGAAGGATTATGTTACTCCTCCATATCTAGCTGTGAAGTATTCAGGTGTGTATTTGCATATCCACATCCATATAAAGACACAGGAAAGACTTGGCTTGCAATGGACATCTTAAGCCAATGAGTCCATTCCCTGCAATGTAGCAAGACTACACTATCCTGATATCTTGATGAGCAACATTACCTATTTAACCTTGAAGACCCCCAGTGAAAGGGATCAAATATCCTCCCTGTGACATATTCCCAAAAGCCCAGACCTTTCTTATAAATATTTTGTGTGTATCTAAAGCACAGTTTCCTTATTGTATCTTCCCAGTACACCCACTATTTGTCAAAGAAGACAATCAAGAATTATTGCTCACTGTCCCTTTTGTTACATCCCTAGCAAATTTTTTCAGTTATGATGTCTCTCCTCACTTTTTTTTCCTAGATGGTGTCTTGTGGGATCTGTTTTCTAAATGCTTAATTGTTTTATATTTCTCTCTGAACTCCCAAATTTGCCTGTCATTCTTCAATTTTGATGCTTAAAATTGAATGTAGGACTCCAACGGATGCCTAATAAACACCAAGTAGAACAGGGAAATTAACTCGTTTGGGTTTAAATTTATTACTCTGAATACAATTAATACTATATAGCATTTACTTCCCTTTCACCTTATTTTTGGTTGTGGAAGTGCTGTATGTTTGACTCGTAAGTACTTTGTCACCCAGCACAAACTCCTGTCCTTCTGTTGTGTCTGTCTCATTACTCTCCTTGCTTTCTATGTTTGAACACATTATTTGTCTTTCATCTTTACTCCTCAGTTACTTATTGGCTCTGTTGGAGAGGATTTTTTGCTCATTTTAGTAATCAAGTAATTTATATTTTATTAATACTAGCTACAACCTATGAAGATTCATCTTTATGTACCTTCCAAAGAATTTATTGTCTTCCAGATTCAAATTAAATATTGGTTTAGTGTGTTTTCTGCAACATCCCACACAAGGGCTAATCCAAATATTGCATGGTTGAGGATGGACTCCACACAGAAATTCACTTGATATTCCTGTCAATATGACACCAGGTAGGTTAATAATAACTTTCAATATTTGATTTTCCTTGACCAACTGAGGAACATTTAATTCCTTCCACATTCCTGCTGACTTCAACTGAACTCCTTGTAGAATACAGTTTAGTGCTACTAACTGGTAAGTCCCTTCTCTTCTGTTGTTAATCAGCTGAATAATTAAACTTTTTGGGCCTTAAGATGGCTATTCATCAAAACATCCCTACTATGCATAGGAGTATATCTAAGGAGAATCAAAAGTTTGGGGGACTCTCTAGCTTGTCAAAATAAGGCATGAGATGGGATTTCTGATTCTTTTGTGCCTGTTTGTGACAGGGAGAAAGAGTGGCTTGGGGAAATGGAAATTTGGAGGAATGTGGAAAAAAAAAGTACATGCTGGCAAGTTTTCAATGGTCTGTGTTAAAACACAGCAGGTGTGTTATTTGGGAATTTCCATGTGGCCCAAAGGTAAAGTCTGATTTTATTTCACTCCTTTGTGCTCACTTTCTTTTTATCAGAGTGCTTAAAACCTTTAATCCTTGTGAGGAGTGATAGGTCATTTATCCCTTAGGCAAACTTTTTTATTTTGCAGGAATGTTAGGAGGACAGTGGGTTTTTCCCTTGGCCAGCCAATAAGATAAATCATATTCTGCCATTGCTAGTAAATATTTTAACCACAAAAATAAAATAAAGAAGAAAATATTTCACAGGCACTTTGAGAATTCATTTAATCTTCAGTTGTCTCTGAAGTCTCCATGCTGTGATGTCTAAAATTTTAGGCATATTATAAAGGCATTACAGGCAAACCTTTGGCATTCCAACCTTCAATTCTGTATGTAAGTCCTATCAGATAAAAATCTACAAAATGCAAGGAAAGGTATAGTCATGAAAAAGAACCTACAGAAATTTAGCCTAATTCTCTGACATACATTTATATTAAATTATGTCGACTGCTGGAATCAATGAAAACCTAAAGTCATATTTACAAAAAGTAGAATTCTAATTGTTCATACTTCCAGTGCCCATAGAAGACAATTAATTAGTGATCAGTACATATTTTTATTTACTTTTAAAAATATTATTTCATGTTCATATTTCAAATGTCTGTACCAAAGGAAAAAAAATGTCCTCAGCATCTTTTATGAAAGAATTGTGAGAGAATTATTAAATTGTGAATTTAATATACCATTTCTTCAGGACCATAATTTAATGATTCTGGAGACAACTGATGTATGATGCCATTCTTTCAAGTATGAATATGTACTTGCCTCTTTCCTACTGCTAGTCTGCTTTGTATTGACCTTCTGTACAAGTCTTATGCAGTAAACAAACTATAAAACATTCTTATTAAACAGATGGACTATACACTGCCTTCTGTTGGAGGAAAAAACAACCCAACAAAAAAGCAAAAGGCTTTTTCTTTATTCTTTTTTTTCAATGAAGTTGTTTTCAAGGCACAGTATTTTAAAAGACAGTAAGCTTGTGTGTGCATTGATGCAACCAGAATCTTACACTGGTTTTTTATTTGTTTTGTTGTTGTTTTTAAAATAGATACTATATGATGTCTATAAGTCAGAAGAGAAATGTTATTCTCCGTCTTTGTAGTATGTCTGATGTCAAACAGACTGTATTTTTCACTCTGCTTTGTATGTGGTATCCCATCCCCTGTCCTGCTGAGTGGAAATTATTAATACTATACTCAAAAACGCAAGGGAAAGGGTACTTCTGTTGAAATTTAATTACCTTTTTCAAATTAGGGACTAGCATGTAGAATGAAAGTTAGAGAAAGGTAAGCATTTGGCCAGACCTAAGGGTTTGGTCTTCCTCTTCTAAGCCTTATTCAAAGAGATATTTCAATCTGGGGTCATTCTGCCATGTTTATGTAAACTGTAAACTCAGACTCTAAAGCAGCACCTAAGACTGAGAGATAGCTCTCAGCTTTATGTTGTAACCTTTCAATGTGCTGCTGTAATGTAAACAGACACAGTATCTTATGCTGCTGCTGTTACTGTTTTCTGATTTTAAGGAAGATAAAAAAAACCCACATCGTTATGGTAATTGTTTTTGCATTATAAAATTTTAGCCCACAAAAATTTAAGTGGGTGCCTGGTTCCTCCAAGATAACTTGAATTTCCAAGCTAGATGTTTGGACACTTGTAATGAACTCTTGACAACTTACCAAAGACAGCAATCTGATTGCCTTATGCTGAGAATAATTATGCCATGAGTTGTATAAGGTTATCTAGTTTTATGAGTGTCAATAATAAATGACAAAAAAATTTAGCTTACCAAGAAAGGTCCAAATCAGCCTTTAGAAGAAGAGAGCACTGTTGCTCACTATAAAAGATGAGAAGACTGGTATTGAGGTCAGGTGATAACTATTTCTTGAGCATGAAGATTTCTTGAGCTCAGAGGCACCAGGTTCACTTAAACAACAACAAAACCCCAGGAGATATTTTATTAAAGTTTGCATAGCATTTCTAGACATTTGAAAGTAGAATTTTAGCTTGCAAAAAAAAAAAAAATCAAACAATATTCCTAATTCTTAAAGTGTTGACCATAGCTGTATTATTAATGGTACAGTAGATACACTCCGAAAAAAGAACCCAAATGTTTTATTATACAAATGGAAGTGGGAAGTCTATTGCAGAGGCAATAGATGGAATTAGATATCCTTTTACTCATATTTTTTAACAAAAGCTGCCATCCACTTTCCTAACCAGTTTTTTTAAATTAGAAAACATGTATATATCTGAAACATGTGGTTTGTGTTCTTTAGTATTGACAGGGTATTTGTGTTTCTAGTAAACAATCAAGGGCTCTAACCACAAACCCCTTATAGGCAGATATTTGTTAATGCTCAAACTTGATTCTGTCACTTTTTATATAGCTTATAATAGTCTACAGTCTAGTTCCTAAGGCTTGTTGAAGCTTGCAGCACAGTATTCAAAGAGTGAAATATCATTAATAAAAAGCCAAGTACAAAAGTATCTGAAAATTTTCTCTGAATATAAAAAAAATCTGGATGCTTTTTTTGCTGTGAATATCAGCTTTGAGTAACAGTTTCAAATGATTTACTAGTTTATCTATAATTGATGTAAAATACTGCCAAAAAAACTTCTTCAGTGTCTTCTTGGTATGTCCAGGTAGGCTTGGCTGTGATCAGGAGGCCTTTATCCTGTCCTAAAAAGCCACTTAAAATGTTAACAGTAAAACTAAAATAATCTTAATTTTTAAATTTTTTTTACATAAATAAAAGTTTTCCAAGTACTTCTTTTCACAGCATTTTTAGTAAGCTGCCATGTTATTTCTGTGGATATAATAGCTATATTCAGTGCTGAACATCACTGTTGTCAAATGTACTGATAATTCCTCTGATGTCAGTGACAGAAAGATTGTGTCTTGTCAGTAAGAAAAGCAGATGCCTTGGGCATGTTGAAACTGAGAAATTAGATTCCCCTAGGAGAGCAACCATGTGAGAACTCTAAGCAGTTACCTCCCAAGAAGGAACTGGTGGAGTGATTTACAAAAAATGAGAACTGACACCTTTGCTTTAAATTGGAGTCAAGTATGCAGTATAGTTTGCAGAAGTGTAATTGCATTCTTTTTCCAGTTGTGTTCTTCTGTTTATGTTCTGTTTTTCTCTAGACAGGTTTAGCATGGACGTGTATCAAGGAAGAAGACAGCAGTATGCAGTTCCAGATATAGATAGCTTAAAGAAAGGTATGACCCTAAGCTCTGTCTTGTGTTTCTCTACCAAGACATTTAACTAAACATGCAAGTGTTTACTGCTTTACTAACCCACCAAGCTTTCTCAGATATCTTTCAGACATTTTCCATTGTACACTTAGTGTTTCCAGAGTTGCTTGAAGATGCTGAATATTCTAGTTCTGACCCAGGAAAGTCCAGGAGGAGGATGTAGCTTTCAGCTGCCCTCTAGGATTATTTGTAAACCCAGCAGACTAGGTGCCAGGAAGCTTGGCTGATCAGATGCTGTGGTTCTTGGCAGAATGAGGTTGCCAGGGTTGTTCCATTTGTGCAAGAGATAAAGGGCTACTAGAGGTTGTGAGTCCTTCTTCATCTATTATTTGACCCAAAATCTGATTAAGGACAGACTTCTCCTCTGTTAACCACCCTTTGGACTTGTACTTCTCCTGCTAAGTCTATCCATTTCCAGCACTGCACAGATCTATTTTTATTTATTTAATTTAAATTTATTAACATATCTTATTTTCATAGTAGAGTGACTTAGCAGTATAAAACAAAAAGGAACATAGATCCTTCTTTGTAATTCCAAGATGTGGTAGGCAGGACTGAGCCTTACAGATAGCAAAGAAAGAATGGGTTTAATTTAAATATAAACATTTTTTAAAAAGCACTGCTGGCTGGAGACTGTATTTACTGTGGTGGATCAACATTTTAAACACTTTCAGAAAAGTGAGGATTTTTTGTTTAAAGGTAGAATCCAAAAGGAGAAATACTAGTACATGCAAGATTTGGAGTGATGTTTCAGATTAAGGGAGAGATTAGGAAAAATGTAAAGAATTGAGAAAGAAAAGAAATAAAGACTGTAGAGAATGCAGAGGTTATCCCATATGTACAATATCTTTTATAGATGAGCAACAGGAAACCTATTCAAAGCAGGAGAATGTAAGAAAGAATTTTCCCAAGAAAAGAGTATATTTAGGAAACAGCTCTGTGCTGGGAAAAACATTGGCTAGAAATAAATCTGTTCTATTGATGAATATTAATTTACTATTATTATTACTAAAATATTTAGAGTGGATGTTTTTTCTTGCATTCTGTTTTCAGATTTTGAAAATGAACATCAGAATAGTTTTCCATGGCTTGATGTGTTTCAACATACCTGCACAGTACTCAACCAAATGAACATGTGTTTTATCAGATGTAAAGTGGGATTATATGTTCTTGTGAAAAATGTGGCTTCAAAATGTAGCCCCACAATGTGGCTGAATTCAACTAGATAGTGTCTCTGTCATGGTTGAACTCTGGTAGGAACCTAAACCTCACCCAGCTGATCACTCACACTCAGTGGGATGGGGAAGGGACTGAAGGGTGAAAGTGCAGTTAGATAAAGACAGTTTAATAGGTAAAGGGAAAGCTGCTTATGCAAGGAAATAAAACCAAGGAATTTATTCACCACTTCCCATGAGCAGGCAGGTGTTCATCCATCTTCAGGAAAGCAGGGCCCCATCACGCTTAACAGTTACATGGCAAGATAAATGTCTTAACTCTGAATGTCTTCTCTTCCTTCTTCTTCCCCCAGCATTATATGCTGAGGATGATGCCATATGGTCTGCGATGGCTCTTTGGTCTATCGGGATCAGCTGTCCCAGCTGTGTCCCCTCCCAACTTCTTCCGCACCCCCAGCCTCCTCGCTGGTGGGACTTTGAGAAGAGAAAAGGACTCAGTGCTGTGTAAACACTGCTCAGCAGTAATTAAAACATCTGCTATCAAAATTGTTTTCATCACAAATCCGAAGCATAGCCCCATGAAAGCTCTTAGACTTCAGCAAAAAAGAATAGTTTGGTGAGGAACCATAATTCAATAACAGAAGGGTGTTTAGTTTCAGACATGAATAAAAACAATGATGAAAGAATCTCAAACACTGAGCTTGGAAAAAGGAGGAATTAAAAAAGATTAGCACAGTATGAATCTCTTCTATCTTGACAAGCCTGGGATTCCTTCACACATTTTTGGGTACAGTCTGTGAGAGGACTATAATGCGAAGCAAAATGACGTGCACAATAAGGGCTAACAAATGTGGGAAAAAAAAATTAGCATTATAGCCATATCTGTAACTCATGGAAATAGATGGGATTATTTTATTGATCTGCAAAGGATACAGGATTTAGTCCTGTATCTACAGAGGGGAATGTTTTCAAATGTAGCCTGGAAAGTTACAGCCGGGAACATACAAGCTGACTGGCTTTTATCTCAGAGAGTAGAAACTCCGTTTAGAACAAGTTTTAAAAATGTAAGACTTTAATCTTCATAAATCTAGTTATTTATTGAAAAAAAATCTGGAAAAATATTCTACTGCTTGTACAGGGTTTAGTTTCATATCTCCATAGCTTAGCATCTTCACATGCTTTCCTTTCAGTGCTTTACTTTTCCAGAGCAACTACTTTTCTTTTAGCTACTTGCATAATTTTACTACTCATACAGTGGCTAAAAATGATGCTATCCAGTCAAAGACTTTATTTGAGCAAGAATACTCTTAACATTCTTAGTCCTTTCTTTAGGTTTTTAAAACACATAAGAAAATATAGATTGACTTAAAGAATGAAATATCAAAATCAGATATATGGACCTAAGAGAAAATTTCAAATAGTACAGTTGAATTCTGAATGTAAGTGTCCATGTTTTAATTACTCAAGATATTTCTCTTTTTTAGAAGTAATTAATATAAGGTGGACCTTCAGGGTTGTTTGCATTTTGACATCAGAAAGGTCATTATTCTAGGTGATTCAAAATAGCCAACTTCCATATGTGACTTCAGTTGTTAATGAGAAGGCAAAATCCATCTTTGTTGCTTTCTTGCTTCAAACCCTACTGGCTGAGAGTTACAGAAGTTTTGCTTGAACCTCCTTTACATACCCCTCTGCAATTCAACCTGTCCCTATTATTTGGCCCATCCTCAAGCCCGTTTCCTCTCTGTTGGGCCTTGCAACCAGGATTTCAGGATCTTTATGTGCTATGAAGCATATGCTGTTCTATTTTCTTTCACATTCTCAGTTGTCCCCACTGAAGACAGACATGGTCCATTTCTCTGTTAGCTGCTATAATTGGTCATCTAATGGTCAGAGCTAATGTCACTGGGAAAATCCCCCAGGCAAACAGAGCAACAGCCTCCCTCTGTTAACTCACTGCTTTTACTTTTACTTTTACTCACCATAATTGCCTCAACCTGTTGATCTGTGACAGCCTGCTCCAGGAACAACATTGTTATGTGGCAACCCTATTATTAGCCCGGGAGATGTCAGAAGCCTTCTCCAAGTGCACAGCAACAGATGTACACAGAAGTGAACTGGAGGGCAGAAAGGAATTAAACTTTCATACTCAGAGGCCTAGGACAGCTGCTTCTCCTTACAGCCTCTATTATGCAGCCTTCATTTTTCTCCTTTCTCCTATTTTCAAGAGTAAAAAAACCAAAACGCCAAATCAAGTTGCTAAACTGGACACAGAAATCTTTAAAATGATCTAATCATACCTTTTTCTCCAAAGCAGCAGCTGAAATATTTGTGTTTCATGAAAATTTTAAGGAATCTGTTTTGTACTGAAGATATGAGCCATTGCTTAGTAATGAATGCAATCAATAATGCATGTATTGACAGAAAAATGAAGGTGGAGGTACCTGCGGTAAAATTTGGAATGGATGTTTACAAGCTGGAGAGCTTTTCTTTCAAAAGTTTCCTTAGGTCTTCTTCATAATAAATCAGGGCATGTACATTTCTCAGTTGAAGCCTGAGAACAAAATGTTTTTTAATTCTTATCAGTTGGTGTTTTAAGTTTTGTTTGAAGTGCAGGTAATCACATGTATAGGAGCCTCCTAGCCACATACAGTCTCACAGATTTCACCACTGGCTCAGATACAGCAATATTAAACTTTGCCAAATCACAAAAGAACCAAGTATGACAGAATAAGGCAGAAGAATATTGATTTGCCTTAGGCATTTCGTTTAAACTCCTACAGTAGGCAGTACTTAGAGCATTTGAGGATTTCAAATGTTGTCATTCAAAATACAATGTATTTTGCCTCTGTCATGAGACAGAAATTCTCCTTTTGTGGGTCTTTTTTTTTTTTGTGGAAAGGAAGGGATAGAGATAAGAGATCTGTATGCTGAAGGTTTTTTTTTGTTATTATCTTTGCCAAGAAATCTTATTATGACCATAGTTTCTGTTTAATGATGATACACTCTCTGTCTCATTGGTCACCATTATTTCTCTGTTATTCAATATTGAGATCTTCTTTCCTGTCTTTTTTTTTTTTCCCCTGGCTCAGCAGACTAGAACAGGGAGCATTTTTTTTCTAATTACAGAGAACCACAAATCTTTCTCATAAAGTGATTTTATCTGAGGATTGCTTCTATAATCACTGCTGTCAAAAGTGACTAGCCCATAAAATATTTTAATAAGATATTTCCTAGACTATTTTATTTCTTAACATTAACAAAGCTTTTGAATTTGCTAATGTTTATTGATTTTATCATGATTTCTGAGTTAAATTTAATAAGTTGCTTGAGATTTTTAAGATATTTTTTCTTAACATTCAACATAATTTTTAGATAGTATAGAATATTTTTAAAGAAATATTTAAAAGTTTTTTGGAATTACATTCAAAGTGGAATCCTAGATTGATTTTAGGAAGGAGGAAGGAAACATTGAATTGTTTCAGAATCTCAACTGCATCTTGAAATTATTAGCCTACTAGACCTATATACCAAAGTCATGTTCACAGATGTTAGTTTCCCTGACAAAGTTTACCTTACCATTAGAAACAGTTATTATTTGCTGTATTTGATGCACTGCCTGTTTTAAAGTTTGGACCCTGATCATTGTCTTCTGACTGCTCAAGAAATTATAAGGACACAGTGAAAATGTATCAGAAGCTGTCTCTGAAGAAATGTGCAGCAATTTCTTTGCTACATGTTGTAGAAGAAGATACTAGAATAAAGATTTAACTGGAAGAAATCACAGAGTCTGTATTTGGACAGAAATCCTGAGCCAAGATTTAAGCATCTAGAGTTGCTGTTTTACAAAACACTGCCTTTTTTGTAATTACTATTGCCATTTTAGGCAGTAATTTCAGACAGTAATTGCTATTGCCTTTTTTGCTTTTGTGTGAAGTAAAATGTAAATGAAGAAAAAAAAAGCAAAAAAAAAGCAGATATGTGCAAAAGTCAGAGCAAAATAGAGTACTTGAGAGAATAGGCTGAGTCCAATATGTATTGTCATGATAACATCAAGAAATATAAAAATCTTATTGAGGAACAGGCATGCTGAACCAAATTCTAGGGTGAACTGCAGGAACTTAAATATCAGAATCCTTTCTCTGTGTTAAATACTCTTATTCTGGGAAAGTCAAGCACACTATCATTGTGCTATAGCCAAAATCAAGCAAAATTTAATAGGCAACTAATTTTCATAATTTTTCATATGTTTTATTTGCTCTTTCAATTGTACCAGGTATCAAACCTGTGTTTATTGGTTTTTATAGTTTATTAACTATAAATTGCAAAGACCTGGCAGTAAATACACTGGTCAGTAGTGCCAATGGTCCCACTGAAATGATTTCTTATTAAAATAAAAATAAAAATAAAAATTAAAATGATTGAAGCAAACAAAAATTCATATGGAAGTGAAATCTAAAATTCCTAGGACTATTCACAGGAGTAAATATTTTATTTGGTGGAAAATGCAGGACGAAGCAGAGAAATATTGCTCTTGCTTCTTTTTCTCTCAAAATACTTACTTTAAAGAAGCACTTTAACTTCCCCGTGGAAATAAAATGTTATAACCTCACTACTGAGAAGTTTCTTAAAGACATGCTGCACTAGACACAGAAAAATAAGCTTGTTTCTTTTACGAAAATGTAGAGGTTTCTCCCTTCAAGAGAAGTGACTTCTTTCTATAGAAAACATGTTTCAGTTTAGACTGTACTAACAGTATTTGAACTGGCCTTCAGGCATTTTAGACTTCAGTCATGCCACAAAGGTTTGTCTAATTTAACAAACATGTTAACCATAATTCACCACTGCTTCTGATATTAAAGTGGAATTTTTTGTTTACACTGGTTTGAGGTTTATCTAAATTAGATGACATACTAGGGGGGAAGCAGGGAAGAGAGGATAAAATATCCAATTCCTCTTTACAATATTCTTTCTTTGTCCTGCAGAACTTCAGCAGTGTGTGCCTCCTGAGCTTCTGCATGTGTCCCAACCTGAGCGATGCTGCACTCAGGAATTAGGGAGATTGGAAATGCAGTGAGAGCCATGTGGGTGAATATGTATGCTCATATTATTTCTCAACTACTGATTAAGGTCAAATAGGACAAGCAAAATATCTTTTCGAACCGTTGCAAGTAGGTAGGGTAAGAAATATTATCTGTATAAATATGTCTGAGATATTTGTATTTGGTTCTTGCACAGGACCATGAAGACAGCTCATGCATGGAAGAGTTTTCATGCTTTTATAACTTTCCTCCTGTCATGAACTAGAAGCAAATAAATGGTCACTCAGCAGAACTCAGTTGCTGGTGGCTCAATAAGACACCATGGCTTCTGTCTTGTCCCAAGCTGTAGACCTGGAGGACAAGACAAATAAAGGGATCACACAATAAGGCAGTGGCAAATGCAATATGATACCAGAGCTTCCTAACTCCTAATAGATATTTCTAGATAATTTAAAACTGGAAATATTTGAATTTTTTTTCTCTATGAGATAGATGTGGAGGAAGAGAGAGAGAGAGCAAGTGAGAGCAAGACAGCTGTAGCAGTTCTGGGAAGACTCTCTAGCAAATTATGGATTTAGTGTTTGAATAGAATAGAATGGGAAGTGGCCATTAGAAAATGTGCTAAAATACATGGAATAAACAAGTGTACACAGTAAAAGATTACATATTGAAATGCTGCTGCCACAGGAAAGGGAAAAAGGGAAAGGGGATTAGGTGGGAATTACATTAATAAGAACCTGTAGAAGCTAATTGAGATGATACAGGAATAATAACTGAGGGGAAGCCAAGACAGAAGCACCACAGTGCCATGGTAGTTTATTAACATATGGAAGAGAATTTGCCTGAGCTATTAACTTCCACTTGTAGTAAATTCCAAGGGCAGTGAATCCTCAATTAATTTTTCCATAAAGCCTCAGAGATGCTTCAGGGCTTGTCCAGATCATTAGGATTGCTTTACAGGCCGATAACAAAAAAATTACGAAGAAGACAATTTCCCAAGTAATCCAAGACAAATTCAGTGCCAAATCAGGTGAGAACTGAATATTAATTGTTTCTAAGTATCAAATGAATTTATTATTTTCCTTCTCTCAGCTCAAAAGCAGGTCCAATATCATAAATGCTTTAAAAACACACTTTTTTTTTCTTTTCTGACCATTCAATTTACTGACCAATAATTTCAACGATGAGCTTTGAAGTGGACAGCGATCTTAATGCGTGTTCAAATGGAAGTAAAGGATGTTTTTTCTCTCCATGTAAAATTGCACTTTGCGCAGGCTAACAGACAACTGAATGTTTAAGTACATTGTTATGTGTATAATAAGTCGAGCAAATGTTCACCATTGACTATTCCTAGGCTGTGTAAGCCCCTGTTTTGTCTGCTATGTTACCAAGTGACAGAACAATTATTGCTTAGAGTAGCCCTGGGACACCTACTAAACCACAGCTAATGACAGAAACGTAAGATTGAGAGTTGTAGGAATACTCTGTGTTATTAGCTTAGATTATGGGCTAGACGAAAGGCTTCAGAAGAATTTAAGGTTTGTCTGAGATGACCTTTTAAAAGCAGTGACCTTTGATACATATGGAGACTATTCAGTTCTCTAATACCTTTTATTTAAGGCAAAAGCATGCCTTTCACACAGTTCTAGGGTACCCTACAAATGCTCCAGGCTCAATGGTTTCAATACTTCTCTTGTCTATGCATGATCTTTTACGTTATAAATAACGTCCATATCATCCTGATCACTGCCTTGAGTGATGTCTTCACATTTTACAAGACTGTATTGTGAACAGATTTTTCCTTCCTCAGCCCTCAGAAAAGACTTAGTGAACTCTGTTGGTATTTTTCTGGTGAAGTAAATGGAATTGAACATAGGTGTTAGCAAAGTAAGAGGTTGTATTGTATTCCTTTAACACAAGGAAATGCATTTCTTTAACTTCAGGAAGCTTTCCAACTGCTCAGTATTTATGCAAATCTCTACAGACTGCTAAGTAGCCTACACCCAACTCCTGGCTTCAAAGGCTGCTGAAATTTAGGAGAACCTGCCTCAGTCCCATACCTCCACTGCTTGTTCACTAGACCTCATTCCTATTTCAAACAGCAAAGTAGAGAAAAAAATGTACATAACTTCTTTTAGCAGATATTGCTCCTAATAAATAACATTGCTGCTTGCCTTGGGAGTTTTTGTACAGTTGAGTAAAGCTGCATTTCCTTACTATCTACAGCAAAAGTAAAGCAGCCTCCACAGAGCTGTGGCTCTCCTTCCCACTATTCATTGGACAGGTGGGTAGAGCCTCCTATTCCTGCATTCTATCTTTCCTTTGGTATTCCTGGAGAAAAATGGTCTGCAGTTCATGGCAAAGTTACAGCTGTAGCCTGACTTGGGAAGATCTTCCCATACCTCAGTCAGAACATGCTACTAAGAGTTAAAGCTTGAGTAGAAAAGGTAAGGTAATTAAGCATAAGAGAGGCAGATGAGAAGTTAGAATTTTCCAAGAAAACAAATTTTCAGTTTTGGAAAGTTAGAAGCTGATATAAAATTATCAACTCCTTGTAGTTTGTAGAATGAAGTTTCCAGTATCATATTCCAGGTGTATCTCACAGTTTGGTTTCCATACCGTATAACTATCTAAAAATATCTCTTTAAATCAGTGGTACTGTCAACATATATTGCTGTTGGATATTCAAGGAAAAAAGCCTGAAATTATGGGAAGACAATATTAAAAGCAAAGGTATATATATAAAAATATATCTATCAGCTACGATGGAAGTTGTTGGGGGTTTTCTACTCTTATTTACCAAATTGTTCATAACTACACTCCCTTTAACTTCTATGTCATTGCAATATTTCATTATTGGCTGAACTTGGGCAAGACTAAGTGAACCACTGGAGAAAACGGAATAATTATTTTCATTCATTATTTTTATTTTAAGCTCACGGAAAACAGATTAAAATTATGAATAATAATTTTTGTTTTGAAATTTGAGGCTTTTTTTGAAACTCAGTAAAATGTCAGAAAAATCTCCTATTGAGTTCTTTTCCCCCAGATTTTTTGTTGTTCAATCAAAATTAAAAACACAGTACTTATTGAAATTGAAGCATATGACATTATTTTATGGTAAATAGTTTCTTGTATGGCAGAAAAAAATTAAATAATACATGTATCACATTTTAATATATTTGCACTGGTTTTACTACTATATAAAAATTATATTCACACATTTATAATTGTAGTGTACCTAAACAAAATGTAATCTGCCTTTTTCTTCTCCAATGTATTTCTTTAAAAAAGGCAGTTTTGAACTTCAAACTGCTTTCTGCAACCTGATGTAAATATGTAGGGAATTAATTAATGAAAACATAATTTTCATTATATGCATGAAAATAATCTATTATTTGTGCTCTACATCAATTTAAGGAGTCCTAGTTTACTTCTTGAGAAGAATGGATGTTATCACAATAATTTTTAACGCTATTCAATCCTGGGTTTACGTCTTGTTATCCTTATTTCCACCCATAGTACCAAGCTTTTATACAAATTTTTAGACCAGGTGATTATACAATCCATGGAGAAAGCCACATGAGTTGGGAAGAAAGAGTCATTTCTTCTGCAATCCTGTTGCATGCAGCCCCTGCAGCTGCTATAGAGTATAGACATTTACTCCATTAAACGTGGACTTTTCAGTCATAGTATTACTCTAAAATCAGGCCTATTTGTCTATTGGCTCTGCAGATCATAGGTTTAGAGGCCTCTTTAGTTTTAAAAGCAGAAGAGATTTGACCAAAACCTCTCAGTAAGGAAGGTCAATATTTTGAGTGGAAAATGAGATGGAACACTTTTGTTTTATTGCTGGAAAAATCAGCTCACATAACTCTCTTCCTGGTGTTCTCTATAAAACGAAGGATATTGAACTGTCAGTGAGTTGTGACTTGTTTTGAGGCTTTGTAAACAACAGAGATTACAAACTCATGAAAACAGTACTGAGGAAAACAGAGATCCAAATTGTAGTCAGGCACTTAAATTAGAGTAAGCTTTATGGGTGGTCCTTTACAGATTGAAGGCTTTTATGGTATATAACAACATATATCTTTGCCTGCCTTTGTTTATGTGTATTTGTGCATATATCAACATACAGATGAGCATACATACATCTGCAGTAATCAGTGAGCTGACCCACAAAACGGTGTAAATAATACCAGGACTTTGTTAGACATGGACTACTGAAAGTTTTGTAGTTCCATTTTGACCACACAGTTGAAGAATACTGAGAGACTGAATGCAATCTTAAGAAATGTTATTTATTACAACCACAAAACAATTTCATATATGACATTACAATGTGCTGTGGGTTGTTAAATAGTTGGTGGGCATTTTCAAGAAAAAGAAAAAAATTAATGAACAGAAAATGCTGAATAAATGAAGTTGTACTTTGATTTCATATCTCAGTTTACACTTAGGATATACTCTAATAGTCTAAACTTGTCATGCAGCCATGGAAGTGCTAAAAGCTTTCAAAAATAAACATATCCAGATGACGGAAGCCACTTTATCCTCAGGGTAATGGATCTCTGTATTAAATACAGTAACATATGTCTAAGAAAACATATGGAATATAATATTTGCAAAACCATTTACAGAACATTGTGTACAGGTGTGCAAGGAAGATATAAATACCTCAGTCATGATAGATAAACTGTTACAGAATCAGGACTGCAGTTATTGCCTCTGCTGTGTGTCTGTAACTGTAAACACACTGGGGAAGGAGGATATTCACATCAGAACTAATTGTAAGCTTGCCAAAACTGTTCTTTGGGAATTCAGATTTAATTGCTTCCTTGAACTCTTGTATAAGGAGTTCTCACCTTGTTCCCTGTGTATTGTTGCCGTTAACTACTAATGGGAGTCCTGCACCGAGAGTGCAGGGAGAGTGTCAGGTCACCTGAATTTGGTGACACCTTTCACTCCTCCTGCAAGCACCATTCCATTGGATACAGATTCTTGGCTTGTTGCTGGATATGTGCTCACTTCTTACCCACACAAAGTCCTCCTCAAAGAGTTCTGAGATATTTTAATTGTTCACTTTTTGCATTGCTATGACCTCATCATCTTTATATTTGAGCTGCTCTTCTTCTGTGTAAAGTGGCTACATAAAAATAGCACTGCCTAACTCAGCTGTGCTCCCTGTAGGTATTTGGAGCTGCTGACCAATATAAAGGTATTTTTAGCGTTACTTCTTTTAACTCTGCAGAATCAACACAGGTGTGACTGTGATCTGAGAGAATGTATCTATCCCATTGTTCCACCAAATTTGTTTTAGATGTTTTTCAATTAAGTCATTTTCATCACAACTAAAACCAAAAAATATAAGCCTTCTATGGTCAAGAATGGACGATGGAACTAAGAGTGAGTGTGATTAATATACCGTACCAATACTAAAATTGCACTTAGCATCTCCTTGCTCCCCATTGCATGATTACTTACAGCTTGATGACTCAAATAATTTTTTATTGCTTCTGGGCTTATTATTAGGTATATTATTCTTTGGGGTGAGATCCTTGTTTCTACTGTCTGCAAATCAAAAGACCCACGAAAGAGTCTTCCAAATCTGCCAGTAATCCTGGCTGAATTACAAATGAGAGCCTTTGTCAGTCTTTTGGGCACTCTCTATTTGGAAAACATTCCCCTCTGAGCAGCTGGACACTCTCCATTTGGCATATCCATTTTGCAGTAATAATTGTACTTCAGGATACTTGTTTATGTCATCAAAATAAATTGAGAATGCTGTCTTTATTTCACTGAAGAATCTGACCCAGAGATGCTACACTTTGATGCAGTTGTCATTGTGTCACTCAGATAATATTAAGTAATATCTGCAGAGAAGCAACTTGCTCAGAGGAATAAGTTGCAATGATCTGACTTCCTCAAATCAAGGGAAACTTCAGAAGTAGTTGATGGTTAATGTGAAGCTTTCAGTTGCAGACTCCACATTTGTTCAGATCATCTCTCACTGACCTTGGCAGTACTACAGGGGGTATATTTTTCTGTGAGCTGTTTTTGAGTAACCACTCTAGTGAATTGAGGCCATGATTTTTAATAGCAGACTTACTGCTACACTTGTCATTTCTCTTTTTTCAAAGGAGTCTTTTTAAAAAAAAAAACAACCACAGTTATTGTGGGAAATAGTATATGTAAGATCCAGGGCACTCTGTTTTTCTGTCCCTGCTTTGAGAGTAAACAAAATACATTTCAGTTTTTCTTAATATTCTGGAGCTCCATGGTCATGGAGGCTGCAGCAATATCAAAGTGGAGGACCATGAATAAGCTAAGTTAGCAATTTCCTGTACATCTGAAACTCCATTTCCTCTAGTACAATTAAAACAAATGCTTTTGTTTAGGAAAATGATGAAAAAATATCTTTCTCCCCATAGATCTGGATGAGGATCTTTTTCCTCTGTATTGTAGGTGGATGGTTCACAGAATTACCTCCCAGGGCATATACTGAAAACCTTATTGTATTGGAACCCTTAAAAGTGCCTATATGTTTCTAGGCATGTGCAGGATCTATGCCAAGAAAATCTATTGCAAAGGCAATGATTAGACATATATTTACAAATTGGTGAGAATTTTTAATTAATATCTTAACACTTCTGTCAGATGCTTTATAGGATGCTCTCTGGAAATTCTTACTACTCAAGAACACTGCATACCTTGAGATTTAAAGAGGAAACACACACAAAATCATACATTTAACATTGCCTTGCACCCTAATATTGCCAAAAATAACTCAGGTTTTGACTATCACAGCTGATAATACAGTAGAGCAGAAAAAATTATATAGAGTAGGAAAAAGAAAGAGAAGTAGAGGAGTTAGAATAAATAGAACTACCCTTTGAGAGAAGATGAAGAGTATAAAAACGTGAAACTGATAAATTTAGAAGCCTGACAGGCCATCAACACAACAGTATGGGAAGGAAGAGTGAAAAATGACACTTTGAAGATACGACCACAACAGCCATAATAAAATGCACAAATGGGCATTCTTCCCATGCAGTCTTTCTCCTTCCTATATTTTAGCTCTTTATGTCAAGGCCATGTAATTATTGCAGTTAAAAAAAAACAAAACAAAGAAGAAAGGCTAGTTAAACTAAAGCCTGTTCAAGAATATGATATATCACTCTCAAATGGAGAATTACTCTGTGTAGCAATTTCATCTGAGTGAGTGAGAGTCAAAAGGGAAAAAATGAAATGAGAAGGAAATGAAGCTAAGTAATTGGAGGAAAAAGAGATGTCATGAATTGGAAATGAGTTTTGCTTTGAGGTGCTGACTCAGATGCATAGCTTTCCATAAAAGCTACAGTACGAATAAAAATAGACCAGAATTTTAGTTATGAATAATAATAAAAGAGACTTTTATTTGCTTCATGTGCTTCAGAAATATCCAATTCTTCTGCTTATGAATAGGAAAATAGAAAATCTGTGCTATCCTTCTTTCAGAATGTGAGCCTTAGCTTCAAATCTGAAACCTGTAAATAGAAAATAAAACATATACCAAACTTGCTTTATTTCTTCTTTATTTATAACTATTCAGAGGGATGGAAAAAGAAATGAAGTGTAGGTGGAAAAAGGGAGATCACCTGTATGCATTTTTAATAGAGATGACCAAGTACAGAAGCACCAGACCCTTTCTTCAGTCTTCATTTAACAAATTTGTCAAAAAAGAGCACTTCACATGCATGGTGAAGAAAATAATCAAATGCAATGTCAAGGGAAACAGTTGGGCATGAATACTTAGCATCTTTTGCTATTGTATTCACGTTATCAGGATTTTTAATATTGCCTTTAAATCTGAACTACATTTTCAGACTTTGGTTTCTTTGTTTCTGGTTTACAAATCTCTTCTGAAAGTTTGCTATTATTCTTTCATTGTGTGATATTGTGTCTCCAGCTTTTTTTCCATTATTGTTTAAAATTCTTTTTAGTATCTTTCATCTACCATATTATACCTCTGCCACTTTTACAATCCTAATCATAGGTCCGATTGCACAAAGGACGTCAGGACAGATTCATCTGAACATGGTTATATTAGCAGGGCTCATAGCTGTTGGCACAGATAGATTGTTAGTGGAGAAAGTTATAAAGACAGGGGAGATAGAGAGTAAGAGATGGAGGCAGTGAGAAAAAAAGAAGAGGAGGGAAAGAGGATGAAAGAAAGACAGACAGACAGAAAAACAGAAAGACAGAAAGAAAGAAAGAGAGAGAAAGACTCTTTGTAGTATCCAGTCAGAAAGAGCAGCAGTGATGTCCTCTGGCACAGCAGAGATGAACCTTCTCATCTGAGGGTCCTCTTCCAACAAAGCAGGTGATGGTGGCTAAGGAAGCAGGGTACCTGAAGAACTGTGCAACAGTCCCTTGCCTCTCTTACAAAAATATCGAAGCCACTTCTTGTCAGGGGCTTTGTTCCTCCTCACAACTGCTCAGAAAAAGAATTAACTGCTCCAAAAGAGAGAATTATTCTCTCCTGTGGTTAACAGGAAGCCTCAGCTTCAAGGGGCAGCAAAACTCTGTAACAGTCCTACTGATGAAGAGCACTAATGTCTGGTAGGGTGGAATATCTTCCAGGTATTGTTGTCTTTCCTTACTTTCTGATGCTCTTAGTTTCAAAGTTTCTTTTTTCCCCATCAGATGGCATTGCATATTTTCCTTGTCCCAGAGATTACAGAATGAGGTCCACTGTAGCAACATATCTCTCTCATGCTAGGTACAGCATGCACCCAAACACAGACAGTTTCCTTGACTTGCATAGAATTATATTTGACATTAGTCACCCTGTCAAAAAATGCACACCTTGGGAGTTTACTTAAAACTGTGTTCTTCAAACACTGCTTCAGACCTTCTCTACAGATAGTTTTGGAATAATCTCTTCCTTTGAAACAAAGTCAGTGTTGGATGTGCTTATGAAGAATTATTCTTCCTGACAATTGTTTAAAATATCCTATTAAGGGAAGAAAAAAAAAAGAAAAAAAGAAAAAAAGAAAGCTAGAGTACTAATTGTTTAGACTGAGAAACATTTTAGTGTTACCAAGTTTTATGCTATCTGATAAGTGGAAATAACTTCCTCACTGGCTGATGCCTTTTCTTTTCAGTGTTTTATTAAAGATATCCAGTGTAGCTGGATATTACAATGTCAACAAATCAGTCCTTCACTGAGAAACACAGCTCAGAGACAAATTTTATTGTCCCAAATAAGAGTGACAGAGCATTCTGAAATGTGAAGACAGCTTATAAGCATTTGGCACAAAATCCAGTTACACAAAGCCTCCTTTCCCCAACAAATGAGGTGCTGGAACCCTTCAAACTCACAGTTCTATTTTTGGCTGATTCAGAGAAGGGATTTGAATTAATGTATCCTGCCCAGAAGAACACCTAAAAAAGCAGGCCATAAAGTCATTTTTATGCTATCCTCTTGTCCCATGAATATTTAAATAGCCTGTGCAGAGTATCATGGCTCTGACAGAAGACTGAGGGAGAGCTACCTCTACCAAGATATTCAAGACTGCTTTAGTCTCATGTGCTGTGAATGGTCAGATCTCTACATCAAGAAAGGTCTTGACCCTGTGCATTTCATAACTTTATAAGAATCCCCTGAGCATTGGGTTATTAGACAAAAATGAAAAATCAGGGTACATTTTCTTATCTAAAATGTTGCTTCTTTTGCCTTTTATTTCAAATATGCCAAAATAAAATATTCTGTTTCAGACTGAAAAAATGTTTTGCATGAGCCCTCAGTGACTAGGTTTTCTTTTCAGCAAAAAGGAAAAAGAATTATACAAACCAGAATGAAAAAAATGAACTAAAATGAAATATTTATATTTCAATCCAGCTTTCAGATAAAAGCATACATTTCTTGAATGGCTCTAGTACATAGGTCTGATTTGAAGAGCTGCTGAATATCTCCTCTCTAATTGACTTTAACCCAGGTGCCTTGCTAAAAGCTGAAACACACTGTAGCTCTTAGAGTCACCTCTGGAGCATTGAAAAGCTGGAGGCACAAATGTCAGCAAGTTTAAGTAAACAAAGAATTATGCTGATTTACAATAAAAGAAGCTCAGCATAGTGCTTGTTGCCAGGCTTAAGAAAGTATTCCAAGGCTTTCTTACCTCTTTTTTTAATTTTATACAGTAAATGAAGAAGGTTAAAATTCCCAAGTTAACCCACGGCTGGTACCCAAGTAGTAAAACTGAAAAAGACACTGTGGCTTTTGCATTTCTAAAGTAATTACTCAATTCCAAAGGTATCTGAGACTGGTGCTTTGCACAGAAATAATGTGCCATAGCCATGACAGGGGAATTTGAATGTTAAAACAAATATATCTTTAAGATAAATTATACCTTCAGTTATACCTAAATCAAAGTTTGATCCTATTGCTTTTATTCTACAATTGTACAAAAAGAGGAACTAAATCACTGTGAGTGTGTCAATGAAATTTAATGCATATTGCTATGTCTGCTCACGGAGAAAAAAGTATCCACTCAAGCATAACCTACTGGACACCCTAAATTCACAATGTAAAAATGTCACTGAAGAATATGTTAAAAATAGCAACTAATTGCTGATAAATTAGTGTAATGGGAAAATTAATAATTCTGGCACAGGAGGTGTTGCAAAGATGGAAGGGAGTAGACATAACTGCTAGGCATGGTTTTAAAATGTAGGCTGTGTAAAATAAATCTTTTACCTTTTATGCAGGCTTATATACTTTACTGATAGGACATGCATGTCTCTCCATATGATACTTTGGTTACCCATTGTATACAAAGGAAGAGTTATGTACTTACATTTAAATATGAAGAAAGGATTGAAGAGAGGATAATGCTTAGGATCTAGTCCTGAAAGTACTAATCTGTTTATCTAGTGAAAATTTGCTCATCTGTGGAGAGCAATGGGAGGTGCAGATACTGCTGAGAAAGATTTTGGGATTCAGGAACACAAGAGAATTGATGCTAATGAAGACAGCTTGAGTGTCTGGCTGCTGCATAAAAGCAAAGCACAACTGCTTAAATGTCCCAGGTTAAAGCCTTGCCTTATAAACCATGTTGGACAAATATGAGACAGGCTCTGCATGTGATGTGATGTTAGCATCTCCAGAAAAAAAAAGTTTGAATAATTGAATCTAAAAGATCAGAAGAGAACTACTTTAAAGCACTCATGACTTTGTGGATGACTTTGAAATGCAATCTGTTAGGACATAAAGTTGCATAAATACTTCTAATCAAATAGAGCTTGTGTATCTCTTCCTTGATTTTTCTTAATTAACAAAGGAAAATTGAATGAGGATTTTAATAAACCCCAGACTGTCTCAGCTCTTTCCTTTATCCTAAAAAGGCAATCAAGGTAGATGGAGGAAGTGAAGATACCCTCAGTTCCTTTGCTTTCTCGATAATATTTCTTTCATTGTACCTTATTAGGTTCCAAATATTTGAATTTGGATCTTTTTTCTGGTGTCCTGTTACAGTTTTGATTCTTTCTGCCCTGCTACTTCTCTTATTATTATTCTTTCTAATTTTTCCCTTTGTTTTACCTTTTCATTCCAAAGATGTTTGTTGGCATTCCTGAGTACAGGAGCTATTTGGCTGCTAGCTGCAGTTTGCAATAGTGGTACCAGTTAAGTTGGTCAGAATCTCTCTCTAGCAGCTTAACATTACAGATGTGAGGCATTCCCTGAGGCATTACTGGTCCTCAGCCTCACTTGCTGAGACCCATGCTAAGAAAACAAAGCCTGAATCCTGAGACCTTCAGGATTCATTTTGGAGGCATTTTGAAGAGGCCACTGGGAAGACTACATAGCTCCACTCTATTGTTTCTCAGTTAGAAATAAAATACTTAGGTCCTGCCAGATCTCTCTTGAGGTGCTTATTACCAGGCAAAGGCAATGATGAAAATGATGTGCAGCTATTCTAGAAAAATAAATGATGATGTTCTTGATTACAAAATGGTAGTTCTAGTTTGAAAAAAACCCAAGCTAATCTTAAAATAGGCACCACAATCTTGGATAATGCTTCTGTGGGTGATCATATGAATCTTCTATAAGCTATGTCCCCTCATCTTTTTCAAGGGTAGGTAAGCCTTAGTGGGTTAATTTTAATTCTATTTCTTTGTCTATAATTAATATAGTTTTCCTTAACTCTTATCCATTTTATTGCCCATATGTACAATTCAAGCATCATTTGACCTACAAAGTCTTCTAACAGCTTTTATTAAAGCTGCACCCTCTTGGGTTCTCTTTCTTCTGGACCAAGGTGCAAATGGAATATCTCCTGGTTTCCCTCATGTTTCTCATCACACCTCTTATTATCATCTGTCTCTCTCTCCTCTCCCTCTTATGTTAGGAACTTCATTTTAGTCTTTCATCCAAAAAGGATTGTCATAATTCTTCCTTTCTCCTTTCACTTCAAGTAGCTGGATTACCAATTCCAAAGAAGGAAGGAAGGAAATCAATCAAATCAATCTCTGGACTTTAAATTCCTCTGACTGTTTTTACTTCTCACATTTTTATTCTAGATCCATATTGCTTAATACCACAATATTTTCAAGACTGTAGAAGGAGGAATCAATACCCTATTCTTTAGGAGTATTCATTTTACAGATATGCTTGCATATCCTGGAAATTCTGCATTTCTGTGTACTTTTCAAGGCTAACTCTAAAACTGTAGAACTTGAAAATGCCTTTGAAGAATTGGACAAGACTTGGAAATCACTTTGGGATCTGAGTTCACAGCCCAGAAACATCTTGATTATATATATGAATGACAGGCCAAGTCATAGAGCACCCCAATTCTTTTTTTACTTTTCCACTCCCCATATAATTTCTTCTGCAACCCAGGTTTACTCAACATAGAGAGAATTACAACATTCTCTCCTGGGGATTGCCGAGAACATTTAGGCATAATCAGAGAAAACATTCAATCTATTCATAACAAAGATGATGTTGTTACTGCTTTGTGAGCTGCTTCTAGAATTCCTAACCTTATTTGCACTTTTGGAGATCTATGTAAAATGGTTGTTTTAGTCCAGTGGTTCTTTTCCATTCCCACTAGCCTTCCCCCTTCTTTTTCAAGGTCTCTAAAATATCCTGCTTTTTAACAATAAAATCAGTGCACTGGTTTGTTGGACATGAGCTTGCAGCTGCCAACCAGGCATAACACTACTTTTGAGTATGTTGCTGTTGCAGTATTGTTGATTTTGGATTTATAGCTGTTTCTTCACTGAAAACTTCAAAAGGTCATCTTTGTCTCAGTGAGAAACAGGGAAACTTTTGAAATCTCAGTCTGGAAAAACTTTTTGTTGCCCATTTCTATTTTTACATAAAATTTCTTCCACTCTTAAAGTTTTGGAGTCAATTAATCTGGGATCAAAAGCTCAAATAACCCACTGATATCAGTTGCCTCTTCTGCTAAACCTAACAGATGTGAAGCTGAAACCACAAGTGAGCAACCAAATTAAGTTCCAGACCCTAAATTAATATTAGAAAGCAAAAGTCCTGTTGACAAATCTCCATTATCGACTTGTTACTTTGACTTCCTCTTCCTCAGCAGTCAGGTGATTGATCTCAGTAAATCAAGGAGCCCATCAGAATAAACGGAAAAGCCAAAAATCTTTATTATAAAAGCTGAAAATATTATACTTGAACTGTTAAAACAAGAAATGTGATGACAAAAGTGCATACATGGCAAATCATTTGGTATGACAATACATGAAAAACAAAATAACCATGTTTTTATGTGTATTAAAAAGACACAGAAAGAAATAAATTACCTCTATTTTCTGTAGAATGTATATACGCAATACCACAAGTAAAATTTAAAGAATCACTTAACAGAAACATTTCTCTTTAGTTTGGGAACTTGTTTTACAGAAGTTCAGTGGTGAAGTTCTAAAAACAATTCTAATATCTTTATGTGGAAACCTGTGATTCAGCTTAATCCAGGCATCATTATGACTGTAATATTTTGTCATCATCTGAATAGCTGAATAAGGGGAAAGCATATTGGCTACTTGGAACATTTCCTGCAATCTTTTGCCCTTGGAAGTCCCTGACTCCTCTAATTTCTGCTTGGGCTCGCTAAAGCTAATATATCAAACATGCTTATAATAGTGACTCATAGAGTAAACTGCTGCTCAAACTTATTACTTATTCTATCTCTAATAGCTATCTTCTGTTATAGTAAGTGCTATACCTAGGCATATGGAGACTGCTGACCGAGAAAAACAAATACAGTCATCCATACAAAATGTATACCCTGACTCCTGAGGTATGAATTCACTGCCGAATTAAGTTTCCCATAATTTCAGAGAAGAAAATCAGCCCTTTTGTTTGGAGGTGAGGAAGGAAGGGTCAGATGGAAATGAGCAGTAGAAAAGTGGAACCTGTCTAGGTTCTGCATAAGTATTTCATATTTGTACTGACAGTACATGGAGAAGAGTGAATACCTTCAGCCACTGTTCTTTACTGGTAAAACTTGCCTTCAACAGTTTCAGCCCCTTGATACGAGGGAGGAATCCTGTTGCAAGGAAGGTTTACCCTCAGTGGAGGAGGATCATGTCACAGAACACTTAAACAAACTGAGCATACATGAGTCCATAGGACCTAATGGGATGCACTCATGAGACCTGAGGAAGCTAGCCACTGTCTTTGCAAGATTATACTCAATTATCTTTCAAAAGTCTGAAGAGCTAGAGACTGGTCAGCATCAGCTGAGATTATCTCAGTTGGTCAGAGCATGGTGCTGGTAACACCAGGGTCGTGGGTTCAATCCCTATGTGGGCCATTCACTTTAGTGTTGGACTTGATCTTTGTGGGTCCATTCTAGCTCAGAATATTTTGTGATTCTGTGATCTTAGTCCCTGGGAAGGTGAGAGAGGAAATATTCCTGGAAGCCATTTCTGAACATACAAAAGTCAAAAAGGAAACTTGGATTAGTCAGCATGAATTTATTAATTTATATGCCTAACCAATCTAACAGCTTTCTATGATCTAGTGACCAGCTCTGTAGGCAAGGGCTGATAAGTAGCTGATATTTTTTATCTTGATTTCATCAAGGCTTTCAGCATTGTCTCCCATAATGTTCTTACAAACAAAATGATGAAGTACAGACTGGGAAAATAGACAGAGACAGACTGAATCAGACAAGAAAACCAAGCCAGATTCCAAAGTATATAAAACAGCAAACCAGGCCTTGAAACAAAGAAACTTTTACTAAACTGTTAAGCTCAAAGGCTTTCAAGCAGCAGAAAAAAGTCCATCTGGAGACCAGTGACTAGAGGTGTAGCCCAGGGGTTTGTGGTGTGGAAATACAGTCTGAATGGACACTAAGCTGATCAAGAGACACCAATGTACGCTTGCATCAAAGGTCAACAGCCTCTGGCTTCATTAAGAGAAATTTTTGCAGTAGGATGCCCTCATCCCCCCCATGATCATTCCCCTCCACTTAGCCCTGGTGAGACATATCTAGAGTGCTAGGCCAAATTCTGAGCTCCACTGTGCAAGAAAGACGTGGTGTGAGTCCCCAAATGGTCTCAAAAATTTAGATACTGGAGCTTCTGTCACAAAGCAAAACAGAGCTGGCTCCGTTCAGCTTGAAGTTGAAAAGGCTCAGGGGGATTATGTCAATGTGTAAAAATACCTGACCAGAGGAGGGAAAGAAGATAGAGACAGATCCTTAGTGGTGACCAGTGGCAAGCCAAGGGGCAGTAGGCACAAATGGAAGTAAAGTAACTTCCCTTTAAACATCAGAAAAAATGTATTCTGTAAATCGTATTAGAACATGTTTACTGAAAGCAAGGTCATACACAGCTTTCCCAGAGAGATTTTAAAGCCTGCATCTTTAGAGATATTAAAACTGCAACTAAACATGGTACCGAGAAACATTTGAGAAGGGGATTGGCCTAGATAATCTCCAGAGCTTCCTTCTTATCACAACTATTCGGTGGTACAACAATAATATCAATTTTAAACAGGACCCTGACTCTTGTTAGGTCTTGTACTGGCACATATATGAGGCTTTGATCCCACCTAGAAAAACAGTTAGAATCCAAATTTTATTTAGTCTTAATTTTATAGAGGATATTTTCCTCGGAAGATTTTTAGAATACAGTACAAATAGTTTGTAGTTACTGGGAATGGATTAACAAAATTATGCAGGAATTCCACAGAAAAGATTCAGCAAATAGTGTTGTGTGGTGTTTTTTCTGCTTCCTAATTTGGTGTTAGACACTGCCTTGGAACTTTGCCACATGTTAAGAGACCTTTATCTTCTGTCTTCTCTAAGCCAACAATACGAGCTTTCAGAACTGTTGAAGATGAGACTGTCTTCATTTTCTAGTGTCCTTCACCATTTCCCAGGATTTAGTAACCGTTAGTTAACAAAGTTCCACAGTATAGAAAGGCTTTTGCCACTCCTTTATGTGCCATACATATTTCTCCCTGACTTTTTTTTTCTTTTTTTTTTTTTCTTTCCCTGTATGATTATATTTCCTTTATATATAAAGCATAATATATAATCCAGTCTGTTTCCCCTTTCCTTCACACACACACAGAGTCTTCCTTCCTTTTTTGTGTGTTTGAAAGTGAAAAGCAATGTATTCATCTGAACAGCTGGGTAACATTCATGCTACATGCAAATCAGTTTAAAAAGTAACAAACCTCGGGAAAATGTGGCAAAAACCTACAATAGCTCAAATTGTAGTTCTGATACAAATCTCTCACTGTTCAGAAAATTGTGTTCATTGTCTTTTATTTTTAGAAAATTCATTACAAGATCTTAAAAAGATGTGTTCTTTTGCATTGTGGCATATTCAGGAATTCCATTTTTATCCTGTAACTCTATTCATTTGGGAACATGCAGTGAACCAACAGGACAAGGCTCATTTCAGAAACATAGCAAAGTAGGACAGTGTTCTACCAATGACAAAAAAAAAAAAAAAAACAAATTTAAAGAGGCATACTTCTAGTTTTCCATTGACTTATGTTCTTGTTTTTATAATACCGTAAAAGATATAATTTTGAAATGAGCCCTGGCTAGCAACATAAAACTGAACATACAAATGCTGCATTTCAATGCACAAAATTTGTTTCTCATGTGTAGAAATACACATGGAGTATGGACTTTCTCTTTGCTGGAAAACAAACAATAGGAAATAAATATGACATATGCAGCAGTTTGGAATGATGGATTTAAATTTGTTCTCAGTATTGCATTGAAAGTGTTGCAATTTCCCTGAGTTAACTCCAATGTAATTTGAACATGGATTAAAATTGTGACAGGTCAAAAAACTGAAGCTAATCTGCCAGAGAGTAATTGCTACTAAGTCAAGATTTTACTGAGCCCAAAAAGCAATTAATTACTCAAAAAAAAATTTTCATTTTCAGAAAAAATCCAGCACTATGAATGCTAATCATTCCATTTATTAGATTCAAGAAAGACATGTTTGCCTCCTCCTCTTTTCTCAGAAAGTAACATAAGAATTCTGAATGGGAAATCAAGATAATATGGTCTAAGAGCTCACCATTCAAACACATACCCAGGCATGTAAATTACTTGGTGAGATTTTTGTAATAATCCAAATTACTAACCCTTGCAAGTGTGACACTACTCATAAGTGTAGCTCTGTTCTTCTAGGCAGACTTTAAAAAATCAGCACCTATTTTGGTCACTGCTATAGTAGCCAGGTGATAGTGGTGACAAGAATGAGGAATTGAACATCTTCACAACTTTTGAAATATGGTTAGTACTTGTTTAAAGAAATGTGTGTTTTACTGTTTGATAAAGAAATATATATATCAATGTCATGAGGTTTCTGCAGGGAGGGATTCTGCAGCTGTATAGGAATGAAGCAACCAGGTTTTTCTATCTAATTTAACTTGTTAAAGTGATCGGCGGTAGCTTGTCCAGGATTATAACCTCTCAAAAATCTTAAACCATACCTGGTGATGCAGCCAAAATAAAGCGGCAGAGAAGAACTGGGAAGTGGGTTGAAACCTATTTATTAAAATTGAAATAAATATTCAAAATAGTAAGTTAATACCTATCACTCTTACTGAGTGCTGTGTTTTATCCGGTACCACTAGTGTAATAAATATTCACTGTGCAGACTCCATCCGTGAGCTTTGCATCACAATGATAGAGCATTTGAGTTACAAAATTTAAGAACTGGACTACTTTTTCTTCTATCAGAGTTCACAGAAACTTCTGATTTATATTATCTTTCTGCAAAAGGTTTTTACTAAAGTTTGGTTTTATTAATAGGCTAAATCTAATGGAAAACATGGTATTTAGTTTTGCTATATGGGTTGGATGTATTTTCAAGAATTTTACCTGCAGTGGAAACTTTTTATTATTTTATGGTTTCATAATAATCACATTTCCTGTAACCTCTGCGTGTCTGAAATGCTTGCTTTTGACTACATGGCACCACTCATTTCTCTGCAATACTGACAGATTTTCACAGCTGCCAAACACAGGTACAGACTCTAACTCCATCAGTCTTATTCTCAAGCAGAGAATTAACACTGACCTCATCAGCACTGACATAAACACATCACATCTGTGGGGTCACACATCACATGCATTTAGGGAGTTGTCCTGACTTAACACTGCTGATCTCCCACTTAAGATTTTTTTGTTAGAGGGCAAGTCCCAAACTGAGACTTGTGATAGATTCACATCCTCTGTGGAGCAGAGTTCCCTAACATGAACACAAACTCAGGCAAGCAGAAATCACAGTGGGCCTTTTAAAAAAAATCAAGACAGCAGCAGAATCTTCGATTTTTATGATTTCCACTGCAGTTTAGTGATAGCATAAATTATAAAAAGCCTGATTTATGGAAGTCCTATTTAATCCTCTTACTTATTTTGGTAGTTGTGTTTGCTTTTCATGTGATTCTTGAGGTGGACACTCAGGTGGACTCACTCCATGTTCAGCATTGCACTAAACCAAATTAAGGACTTAAATATCCCCCAGCTTTCTCTCTCTTTCACCTTCTTCAGGAGACAATAAAAAGACATGACATTTCTAGACAGTGATTCAAGTCTACTGAGGTATTATTATTTTATTACCTAAACTTAGGCTGGGAAGGATCAGACCTTGTTGATTAAGCTACAAGAGAGGTAGTCCTTTGAAAATAAACTTCTGGTGAGTGACTAACTACATACTTATACATTATATAATAACAACTCTGTAATTAGTCAGAAGTAGAAACATGGCACAGTTCAGCAAAACATTTTGGGTTGCAAAATAATATTTTGGCAAGAATCTTCTTAAAGTCAATGTATTCCGTTCCACTGTAATTATACATTTGCAGTGGTATTGCCTAAGCTCATGCCTAAGGACTTTTAAAGTAGTAGTGCATGTTCAGTCACAGGGGAATTCATTTCACTTTGTTGAAAAATAAATACTCAAAGTTTAAGATATTCACTCTTCAGGGAGAGATATTTAGAGAGGACAAGGCATATCACTATTCATATCTATATTTGAGACCAATTGCCCTTTAAATTCAAGTTTCTCCCCAGGAAAGGAAAAGTTGCTGAAAAGATCTTTGGACAACTACCTCAGTTGCAGACTACCAACTTCAGATGTCTATACAAAGTAAAATGCGTTCAACAACTGTTTGTACCCTAAGAGCTTATAACCTCAGGGGGGATTTAAAAGCATTTAGAAGTAAGATTTGGGCTCCTGATATGTTATTCCCACAAGTTTATAGCTTCTATTCATCATTGTAGTTTGTGAATTCCTTCTAGTGATCATGAAATGAATCATATCAGTTATGTACTGAATGAGCTTTCCCAGATCCCAAATTTTTATTCCTAAGTATTTTTAAAATTTCCCCTTTTGCGTTGGTGTAGTAAATCTCAGGAGTAATGATGTTTATCATTAAGCAGATTTTTTATTTCATTAAAATCTGATGCAGTACTGGTGGTGGTCTTTTTTTTTCCACATGAGAAAAAGAAGGCATAGTGTACACAGACATAAAATTGGGGGATATAATTGATAATGTATTAATTAGTTTATGAAGACCAGTGCTACATTCAAAATATAGGTCTTAGACTGTTTAGATTTTTACCAATGAGTTGAGTAGGAAATGAAGATAATCATAGAATCATAAAAATTGTTTGGCTTGGAAAGGACCTTAAAGATCATCTAGTTCCAAACCTCCTGACGTGGGCAGGGACACCTTCCACTAGACAAGCTCAAAGTCCCATCCAACCTGCTCTTGAGCAATTACAGGGATGGGACATCCAGAACTTCTCTGGCAACTTGTTCCAGTGCCTTACTACCCTCACAGTAATCCAGTGAAAAAATACCAGAAGTATTTTTTTTCAAGTATTTTGTTCTGTTTATTTTAATTTTTTTTTCTTCAAACCACCATGCAAAATTCAAAAGAATACATTAGGTTTATATTCCATGTTTCTGTACTTGCACTTCAAAGATATATTTTACAGAATAGATATTTAATTCATTTATTAAAACTGACTCTGCCACCTGCCCTTCACTGCAAAGCAGATTCTAGCTAATTTACTGTTGAGGTAGATTTTGTTTGTATGTATTTTTCCGTGGCTGTCGCATTTCTGTATATCTAAATCATTCGCAGTTCATCCTAGTGAGAAGAGAGGAGGAAAAGTGCAGCCAAGTTCCCTCTGCAAACTGCTGAGAAGGAGGCATGTTGTATTTGGATGGCAGGGTTTTGTCAGCAAGGAACTACAGCAGTGGCTTCTGTGAGAAGTGAAAGCTTCAGTGTCTGGTGAAAGCACTGACAGCTGGCAGCAAGGCAGATTTGCCACTGGCCAAGGATGAATCCCTCAGGAATCGTGGCAGCACCTCCCCTTTAAGAAGGGGTAAAAGCTGCTGCACAGTAGCAAAGAGAAGAGTGAGACTATGTGGGAAGAACAACTCTGCAGACACCAAGGTCAGTGGAGGAGGAGGAGGAGGTGTGGCAGCCCGTGGTGCAGAGCATGGTAAGCAGATCTGCTGGTGGGACTTGTGACCTGGCAGGGGAGCCACATTGGAGCTGTCTGTTCCTGAGGGACTGCATTCCATGGAAGAGACCCACACTGGGGCAGTTTGTGAAGAGCTGCGGCCTGTGGGAAGGACTCATGTTGGAAATTCATAGAAGACTATCTCCTGTGGAAGGGACCTCACACTGGAGCAGGGGAAGAATATGAGGGGTCCTCCCACTGAGGATGAAGAAGTGACAGAGACAGCTTGTGATGAACTGACCACAACAACCATTCTCCATCTCCCTGTGCCACTGGAGGGGATGAGGGGGAAAAAAATCAGAAGTAAAGTAAAGCCTGGGAAGAAGAGATGGGCAGATGGAAGGTGTTTTAAGATTTGATTTTATTTCTCTTTATCCTACTCTGACTTGGTGAACAATTAAACTAATTTCCCCAAGTCAAGTCTGTTTTGCCCATAATTGGTGAGTGATCTCTCCCTGTCCTTATCATGACCCATGAGCCTTTCAATACATTTTCTCTTCTCTGACCAGCTGAGGTGGGGAGAGACAGAGTGGCTTTGGTGGGCACCTGGGGTTCAGCTGAGTGACCCTATTGCTGAAGAACAGAATCCTGTTGGTTGAGATGAGGTTTGAAGGTCTGTATGATGGGAAGAGTCTGGAGGTCATGATAAAAGAGTAAAGTCCTCTTTATGATGAAAGAAACATCAAGACTGCCATTTACTTGGGGTTAAAATCACTCCCTGGGAATATCTGCTCCTGAGCGACAAAGTCTTCTGCCTAAACAAATGATTTTTTGACTGCATTTATTTATCAAAGGAATTTACTGAACCAGATTGTTTGTGTCTTGAGACTGTGCAGTCAAATACTTAGTTTGTTTCCCATTTTGAACATAAAATACACCAGGTGCATGCAGCAATTGGCTTGTTAGCAGCAAAAACAACAAAAACCCTCCTAGATTTTCTGGTTCCAGACTAATGTGATTAGGAAACAAATTAAAAAAAAAGTAAAGTGGCTTTTTTTCCAGAAAAAATGAACTAATATCCATAAAAAATAGGAACAAAAAATCAAACTACCCCTAGGCAATGGAACATTGACCATAAGAAGTGTCACTAAGAGCCAAAAGGAAGTGGCTTGTGAATAAATATTAGCAATATACTGGTGTGAGTGACAATAAAGTATTGTAGTAATTAATATACGGAATTTGATTTAACAGATAGTCATATAGATGAATGCACAAAATAAGTAAAATGATAAATTGATTTTAATCAATATAAAGGAGTTTCGTAAAGATTCAGAAAGCTGATAGAGTCTGTGGCTATCTGCTGGCTTCTGGCATATTAATAAGCAAACACAGGATCTTTCTGTTTCAAATATGAAGAGAAGAAATTCACATGAATGCTGGCATTGAATTCTGCTGATTCTTTTGACACTACAGCATTCAGAGTTAAGCCAACCTCCCTGCTGCTTTGCAATGCAAACTGAATGGGAAAATTAAGGGTAAATTACCACCAGCATGCATGATATTGTAGACAGTCTCAAAATCTGCTCCTGGATGCAAGATCAAAGCATTTTACTTTCAGCAGATGTAACAGGAGGCCATTATAAACACTTGCCTAATGAACCATGTCCAGCTCCATGAACCATATCCAATTGTGCGAGTTTTGAAAATATTGTGCAGAAAAGTCCGCCACAAAGATATGCTGAAGATGGGATTTTTCTCCCAGTAATATTACTTTTTCTCTCTGGAATCCTCACTAGGCCAACACTTGGATCACTCTAACAAACTGTGTAAAGAGTGCCAGATGTGAGTGTGGGGATGCACTGTGACACAGGCACCGCTACACTTGTGGACGTCACTCTCTGAAATGCTGCTTTCTGGCTTCCCACTCCTCCCCAGAGAATGACACCTTCAATTTATCAAAACCTCAGGGAGAATGTGGGAGCCATTGTCTCATCCCTTGATCACTTTTTTCTGAACATTTTTCTTTTATGGCTGTGGAATGACCTCCTTGCAATACTCTGTTTCTACAGTAGGCACCTGTTAGAACTTCCCTTCTCTACACAGCAGATAAAATTGTTTTGAAAAATGCAGCTGTGTTTCACAGGAAGCCTTTAAACAGGTAACATGTGCAAGACTATATGGCATGGACTGTGCCACTCTCTGAGTCTGTTTTAGAAATTTGTGGGTTTTTATCTCAGCGGGGTTGGGACTGTTAATCAGTTTTTCTTCCCTAAGAAATATGATCAAAGTTCAGAGTTAATTTCTCCAAGCAGTTGAATGGACGAGAGCAGCCGTTCTGAAAGGGGCCCACGTTTGCTCTCCTTGTACCAGTTTCAGGTTCACTGCACAGTGACAGGCTCAAATCTGCATGAGAATGCCGCCTTGGCGGCTTGCCCCAGCCCATCAGGGCTACCTTGCCCTGGCATCATCTCAGCTCTGCAACCAGGACATTCTTCTGGACTTGGAAATTTCTCCCTCCTGCTGAACGGTGACTTCTCAGCTGCCCATGAATATTGTTTCACTGATATTCAAGCTCCCCCTGCAAATGTCACCTTGTGCTAGTGTGCTCTCCAAAGGTTTGCGGTCCCTAAGAAGTGCATCTGTCTGCCCATAGCAACTCCTTGAGAATTGCCAGTTTGGGTAGAAGTCAGCCTGCAAGTGGGAATCTATTATAAAACTTCACATTTTGCCACTGCTGTGCCATAGATGAGAGAGGCTTTCAGAAGACACTGACTGCTGAATGTGGAGCTGTGCGATGCATCATCTTCCCCTCTTTGACAGTAAAACTTTGGGTTTAGTCAAGGAATTGTTCATTTCTGCAGTGAAGTTGGAGGCCCTTCTAGTGCAGCCTCTTGAATTCTCAGCACATTTGAGTGTAAAGAATCAGACAATTTCACCACAGTTTGATTTCAAGATAACACTGCCATTTTTTAGAGATTTGTCATGTCATAGGTTTCATTTGAATGAAATTGAGCGTCATTTCACTATTTAATTACAGTTCAATGTTAGTTTCACACTAAGCCTTTGATTTGTAGTTTAGACACACACCATTATTCAGTCCTGCAAAACAAAAGCAGAAAAACACAAGGCCTATACATTCTACAGGACTACAAAAAAAAAGCCTTTATGAATTTTAAAGACAGATAAATGTTTCTGGTGGGGTGGGATTTTCTTGCCTATTTACCTCCTTTTAACAGTTACCAAAGTTTTGAGAAATGTTGGTCAATTATCCAGAATAAGTGTATTTTAAAAATACACTGGTGTGGTGTGAAGGATTAGAAAAATAACAAAGGTGCAATTATTCAGCCATTATTAGGTGGTGACAATAAGAAGAGGAAAGGGAGAAACTGATTGAGTTTAAACTTTTGGGTTCTTTGGGATATATTTATCTCTATATATATGCATTTGACTATGTGTATATCTAGATGATCCTTGTGGGTGCCTTCCAGCTCAGAATATTCTGTAAGTCTATGGTATATACATGTATATGTTGATCTGCATCAGTGTAGAATATTTAGTGTGTTTTTCCCTTTTATCATCAAATATGGATGCTTAACATAAATGTATAATGTATTCTGTTATGATCCATGTTCATATGCATAAAATGCATAGCTCTTTTCTTGACAGTTTTCCTGATGAATTAAACTGTTTTTCCTTTAAAAAAAAAAGCTGGAAAGAGTAATTTGATTTTGTTTTAAGTCTCGTTTAACTCAGTCTTAAAAGCATGATAAATGCCTAGATATCAAATGACCTCAAATAAAACTATGTGGAAAATTTATTATTGATCAAGAATCACTTGCAGAAATAATAGGCTTTCATTTTGTAAAGTAATAAAATGCATTCCTATGGCAAGATGAAGATTGAGCAGAACATAAAGGGTGAAATTGACATGAAAATTCTTTTGTCTAGTCTGACCTTTCTGTTGAAAAAAATTATATAGTCCCTTTGTAGTGAGTGCTTTCTTTTCCATATTTGCATTCAGAATTAGGAACATAGAATTGACTTTTTCTAATTCTCAGGACACTTTTTTTTTAAATGAAATGCCTAATTATTTGCATGGGAAAGATGGTTTTAGAGAATGTACAAAGTGATGAATATTTAGCAAATCATAGCTTTATAATGTCTTGGGTGCCATCCAGATATTTTTTAATGTTAACATCTTAAATTAAACTCTGCTCTATTAAATTTAAGATAAGTCTGTGCCAGAACTTTTGACTTGAATGTCCTTCACATTTGGAGCTTCGGGAGGCTGAGTTTAATTTTCATACCTAAATGTGATATGACACAGTGAATCTGTCTGTGCAGAACTCCTCATTTCTGTTTGATACTGAAGATGCTCCATGAGTCTCTGTGTCAAGACTGTAAAATGTATTTTGTATCTGGGATGTGTCTCTCTCTGTCATCTTTTTACCTCCTTTTTTTGGAATGTTTTCCATGCTGCAGTTTCAGAAGAGGGTGATCCAAGGTGACATCAGAAGGTTGTTAAATAATGATGATCCTCTTTCCAGGTGGAAGCCCCTTTAGACAAAATGTTGACTCCAGTTCAGGACAAAGCAGGTTGTCAAGTCATAACTCCAGGGAGTTGGTAACTAAGCAACAGATCAACTGTTGGAAAACTTTGATCTCCTAATGATGCTCATTTGGGAACCTTCTGACAGGGAATTCTCTGGGGGCTGGTGAGTTATAAGGAAGAATCTAGCATCAGAAATCTTAAAATAAATCTGGCAGGAGAGACAAGGGGAAGGGAGGCTTTTTGATGGTGTTTGGGTTTGCTTTTTTATTTTCTTCTTTTGGTTGTATGTATTTTTACTTGTTTGATTGATCTTTTTGTTTGATTGGTTTTGGGTTTAATTTATATTAAAGGTAACATTTTCAACTGTATGACCAGATAAGGAAGAAACAAACTAGTTTGACACATTGTAGATAGACTCAATTTTTCAAAAGAAATCCATGTGTAGGATCATGAATCCCTTGGGGAACCTGACCTATGCCCTACTATTATAATTCTTGAAGACTTGGTATGGAATTATATGGTAAATATATATACATATATTCTATAGCTTGAGAGATCAAGCTAAATCCTTGTATATTCATTTTTCCATCATGAATGTCCAAATGAAAATTTTATCTATTTGATTTATTATATATTTCTTAGATATTATTAGAATTTTTTTTCTACAATATAACTCATGCTGTTCATTGCTTGACAGCAAGCAGTGAACAAAGCTGTTGCATAAGACTTAAAATTATCTCAGACATTTATAGAATTTTTTCCTAGGGATGACGCATACCTAAAGAAAAGAATGAGAAATAAAAAAAATAAAACCCCAAAACCACAAAACACAAAAAATTTGAAAATAGAAAATATAGTAGATGGAAATGGATTGACCTAGCAAAAATATATGCTCGAGACACAGCTTTAAAAGAATATGAAATATTTTAAGTTTCCATATACAACATAGAGTTGAAAACTGAGTGTTGAAAAGTCCAAGTAATAACATTTGTCTCCAGTTTTTTTTGTTGTTATTTTTCAGAAATGTCAGTGACCTAATGGACATATTGACTCTGAAAAAATTTCATCTTACCTGTATCCTTAGACTTCCACAGCTGTAAGAACTGTACTATATTAATCATGTAAATTGAAGATATGTTGATAATTTCAATATATTATGAAGAATATGAAAGCTAGAGAGAGAAATTATGGAACTACAGGACTAAAGGACACTTTATGGCTGCAAGAATACTTCCTTTCTCTTACCTAAATAGCCTTGAATCAGGAGAGTTGCTAGTCCTGTTCACTGAAGGCTTTAGAAAACATGTTTAAAAATACATGAGGGATGCATATTAAGGACACTAGAGACATGCCTCTCTAAAGTTATTGCAATGGCCAATCTTTAAAACAGTTATATAGCATGACCTCTAGCTTACACAGGAAGGACTGTGTTACCACATATGAAATAGCTTATGAGACTGCTTGTACATTTCTAAATATCGACTAATCTTGCTAAATTTGCCGATGAATAATTTGCTATGTGGATTTCGTCTGAAGCTGGTGTTTATAGATGTAAAGTACTGAAAAGTTCATTAAAGAAATGAAGCTCATTTTTAGAACAATATCAGATAGAGGATTTTTCTAAATAAATTTTTGACCACGTCTATAACTTGAGAACAGAATATTTTTATCAAGTTTGCAGTCTTGATATAAAATGATTCAGACTTCATCACATCCCTTGATAGGTTATGCCAGGATTTAATTATCTTCCAGGTAGAAAAATACAACTCTTTCCACTCAGTCTGATCGTGTGCAGTATGAAAATCTGATCTTATTGTGCCCTTTTATTTCACATGAGAATTCTCTCTTACTGTAATGCCTCTTTTGATGTAAACTTTTTTTGGGGGAGACAAATAGAGTAGATTGATTTTTTAAGTTTTATGCTTTAAGTCATGTTTTATTTAAGTTCTATATTTTTTCAAGTTTTGTTGATTTTTATGTCATATTTGCTCTGAATTAATTCATAATTTCTGCTTTTTGTTGTAGCTTCTCTGTTTTGAAATGAACCTTCAAGCTTACAGCAGCTGCTTAGATGTTTCTAATAATGGTCTCACTAATTTCATTTACAGAAATAAATGAAAGAATTTCATTATCTAACTATGTAAGTTTGCATTTGCTTTGTAGTAAAACCTTTGGTTTGAAAGTATCTTGTCTATAGGCAATGGATATCTGTGTTGGTTTGAAAACAAACCAGTGGGAGATCACAAGTCAAGATTGAAATTAAAAATAAGTGAAATAATACAAGGAAAAGCACTGACAAAGTCAGATACAACCTGACACCCTGTTAGGGTGGTGGTAGCAGTCCAACTGAAGTAGTCCAGTTGAAGCAGTGATCCTGTGAAGGTCTAGTCTCCAGCTGGAGATCCAGTGGTAGCTCTTGTCCTCTGGGAACCCAGTAGACAGGGCTAGCTCAGGCAGTTCCAAGGCCAGGTTATATCCAGGTGGGAACACCTGGCTCCTCCCTCCTAGGCAGAGCATCCCACCATGGGATGGGATAAGTCCATGAGTCACACGGTGGGTCCCTGATGGCCCATTGCCTGTCATCCGGGGTGGGTCGTTAGCAGCTGATAACAGCTAAAGGATGGCCCATTGCTGGTCATCAGGAGTGGGTCATTAGCAGCTGATAGCAGCTAACGGCTCACAGCTGGTGGTAATAGAATACTTAAATACATCTATATTGCAACCCAGGACAATATCCTTTAAAGTAGGATTTCCTTTTCTGCTGCAGATATATACCCATGGCTGCAAAAGAGTCTATTGTTCACAAAGCCTAAGGAATTCAGTTTGGTCTATCAAAATGATCCAAATTCATCATTACTTATCACTCTTTTCTCCTGTCATATATGTTGAGTAACAATATAGCCTATTATTCATCACTAGAGAGTAATGTGCAATTTGACAAGAGAAGGATAGCTGAAAAGTCACTTTCAGGAAGTGGTATTTCTAAAACCTTTGCACTGATCTCTTGGAATTAAATATCTTCTGCAGATGATCAGATGAGCAGGCAATCAGAAAGGGTAGATTAAATAGAGAAAGATGGATTGTATTTCTTCTTAAATGAGTACAATGCAAGAAGGTCATATGGGATCGGTCTCTTTGCTCCTGAAGGAACAGAGGGATCATGTAGGAAGGAAAGAACACAGTGAGCCTAGGCTCCCTTGCATTGTGTATTAATAAATGTCTCAGGGGAAAACAGAATAATTGTCAGCGAACAAAGGCTGCTCGTCTCTGTATGACTGAGTTGCTTTAGGAAATGTTTCTGTGTCTCAGCTCAGCCACAGACAGCTCTAGCTGGTGCAGCGTAACCTTGCTAATTTATTAGCTTTTCTGTTCAGAATTGACTAAACTGTAAAATACAGTAAAACATCCTAATCTCAGCTGTGGCATTCTGCTCTTATATTGATGAAATAATGCATGTGTAAAAACAGGAGAGCATCCTGTTCCAGAAAATACAAGGCAGTAAGAAAGAAGAGAAGGAGATTAGAAGTATCCAAGATGTGCTTTTCTAAAATCTCAAGACCTGAGCCTGGAAATCCTTCCTGAATCTGTTATGACTCTTAAATTCTGCAAACCGTATGTGAAAGATGAGTGTTCATGGAAAATTAGGGCCAAAAACATGATCTTTCACAAGGAAAATAGTTGTAAATAACCTCTTTCTCTGTGGCTTCTAAAGATGGCCAGAGTCTGTGCATACACATTCCAAGCAGGCATGTTAATTCTCCTTGTTGATGTTACTGCTGTGAGATGCTTACCTGTGAAACTACCCCAGCAGCCAGGGGAGGTCACGAGCAGTAGGCAGATTTAGGTGGCTGAATGGTAATTAAGCCACATCTGAACCCCAGCTTGCTGCAGAGGGTTTCAGCTTCATATCTCTTATGTGTCAATACCATCAGCTCAATGGCTGATTGAGTCAGCTCAATGGCTCATTCAACACCAGGCCACTAGTGGGATCAGAAAAGGCAGAAGACCCAGGACAAAAGGTAGTCCTGCAAAGACACATTAATCCTCTCAGCAAGGCAGTCTAATGCATCCATGGCTTTCCAGCTGTGACACAAGAGGAATGTCCAAGTGTCTGTTGTACAGCTGTTTCACTCTTTCATTGTGAGTAACACAACTAAAATTTATATGGATGTCTAGTAATGCTGCCCTGTGGGATTTTTAATGGCTTATTTCCCAATAGTTCTCCAGCTGTGGCAGTGACTAACTGAATCTTGCAGGGGTCCAGAATATGCTTGAACTACTTTTTACTTCTACCTTAGAAAAGATACTAAACATTTTGATTAATGCAGAGTTCCACAACTGAACCGTATTTTCAGCTAAACTTTAGTTACAGAAGATGCCCTTGCTTTCTAGGTCTTGTTGAATTTGGACTGGACACCACTTACATCTTCGGTGGCACCCTGCCTTTTCATTGTTCTCTTTGTTTATTTTACTCTTATATTTGCTTGTTTTGCTGAACTGCTCTACATTTCTGCTGTATGCTGTAATTCTTCCTTACTTTATTGCTAACCCCAGCACTACATGTAAAGGACTACTGCACAATGAATAATTAATCTGACAAATTTAGCCTCTTCAGAAAGATTTTCGTTAATGCCTTTGTTTCAGAGAAGTATTTTTGGAATGTGGCTGAAGTTTGCTCTGTATTAATTGTGTACCTATGTGACAATTTGCTATTTGCAATCAGGACATGTGGGTTACTTGTGAGAGCCTAGCTAAGTTACGTGTTATTGCTTCTATTCTGCATTTGGCTGTACACACAAAACCTGGCACACAACTGCTTGTATGTACGTGTGTAGAGCCAAATTTCTGGGCTGGCAAAATTCCATGGTTGCACCACCAGAGAATTAGGCCCTCTACATTCAGTTTCTGCTATTCTTTGAAAAGAGTGTAACATTTACTCTCCAGTAATGTTTATGCCAGATCAGCAGGAGTGGAAAGAGATACAAGCAGAGCCAAAAACATTTGTCTGAAAATTTGGTTAAGTAGTCATGGGCAATTGCTTGAAATAATAACCCTGAGTACCATTTGTCATCACTGATCATTAGTAGTTTTATTATTAGAATTGTTACTGTTTCTTGTGTCCAGCATTTATTATGCAGTGAGGCTTCTTAACTTTTATTGAAACAGTAATGTGTAAAATTGTGTTTAAACCTGTCTTTTTCGCTTTTCCTGGCATTCTCTTAAAGCTAATGACTGGCTGTGGATATGTACTCGAGTTCAACAATAACCACTAAAGCTTTCAGCTGTAACTGTTTTTCTTTAATAATAACATATACCATTTTACATTGTTTTTTTCACATTCAGCAGTCCTTTAAAATACTAATTATTGCAAAAAAAACCAATCTTTCCAGATGGATCAATCATTGTCTCTAACTTTCAGGCAAGAATAGAAAGGACTCTTCAGGCTGAGCTTTAATTTTGGCGGCCTCACACTGGGGACTGTTTCATAAAACCTGAGTGACATTATGGGGTGCAAACCATTTGTTTTCCCCCAAATGGAATCCCTCCATATTTCCAATGTCCTCTGTGTTCTGTTGCTCTGAAGAGATTAATGTGAGTCAGTTCAAAAAGATTAAGGCACTTTCTCCAGTGATCAGCAAAAGACAACAAAACTTAAATGTTTATGATTCTTACTCCTGGGCTGAGTTTCTGGATTTAATATATATATAGCCCCATAATGCTGTCTGTCTATTTTACATAGTTATTGTTCTTTTGAGTATTCAACAAATTCCATAATGCATATATATATAAAAGGAACTTCAAGTATTTTATTGTATGGCATTTCCAGATTACACATGACATGGCATGGCAGGAGGTTAACCTTTTTGTCCATTACATTGCTCTGCTTAAAGCACATCTTCTTATATATTCAGTGACTATTTATACTCAATTATTTTGACAATGGCAAATAACATATGTGAGAATATGTACACAAAAGAATAAAAGATTGGCTAATATTTAAAGAAGTGACTAGTGCTTTTACACATGTAGTTGGAGGAGCTTGGTTCTCACTGTGTGAAAGCTTAACTTTTCCTAAAGGACTCCAGAAGTTCCTTTAACAGAATCTTCACAATAAAACCAATTCTCTTAACCACAACTGCTAGTAATTCTAGAAACATATGGTACTGAGCCCCACTATTTGTTTACTCTACCTATCTACCTGACTGGGATCTACAGACCCTATCCCATCCACTGTAGTCTGTCTGGCTGTTCTTACACAGCCACAGTAAGAAGATCTCCTTGACCTTCCATTATGAGGGACTGGGAAATACATATTTATTAAGCTGCAATTATGCAAAGCTTTATATCATTTCAATAGCTTGATATGGAATGCTTTTCTTAAGTCAAGCCACTCACATTTTCTGAGGTTTTCTGTCATTTCTGTAGAAAATAAGTCCACTCTGGAACTCAGGGTGGGGATGATGCGTCTGGGACTAGTTGGGTATCTCTGGGTAACCTGAGCAGATGAAAACACTGACTTGTATTCATGCAAGCAGAAGTTCCAGCTGCAGTACTTTTAGGGCAGATATTAGAGTGATTCACATGAATTTTCTTGGTTAAAATGTGCAGATGATTTGATAAATTCTAATATAAGAAATGAGTGCCTATTGCAAGTGTAGAGTATCTACTATTTTTTCACAGGAAATTTGGGTTTTTTCAGTTTTCATTAACCAAAATGTGAGCTTCAACAGCATTCTTTGTTTATTGCTTAAAATAATTAAATGTTATTATTAAATATTTATTAATATAAATTATTTTTTCACTTGGGTATCAATAATCTCATAATAGGTATTAACCTCAGGGACTGTAACAGAATATAAAGTCATACTAGGCTAAAAATATAAGAGTAAGGAAATTGGCTAATATACATGTTTACCTCAAGTGCACAGACAGCTGATCTTCACCAACAGTGGACCTGGAAGCAGTAGGAGCAGGTTAATGTGGTGATACATGCACTCTTTAGGCTCATGTGCCAAAAAGTCAGGACTATCTTGCTTTGTGGACCAAGTAAGTATCTTGTCATGGCTGTCCCATGCCATGTGCACTCCCTGATTCTGACCCAAATCTGAGGAAGGGAAGAGTACAACTCTGCTCTTGCAGTACAACTTCAGAACAATGTTTAATTTCATGGTGCTGACATATCCCCAAAGAACGATGTCTCTACGAGTTTATGATTGTAACTATTCCTTACTTCCTATCACAAACTTCCAGAGGAATTCTGTCTGAATTTCTCTCAGTAAAGTGATGATCAGAGCAACTATCACTAAGACAGCCAACAAACAAGCACAAAATATAAAGACTATATGAAAACTACCCTCATAAGCACTAAAAGGAAAGGTGAATCAGCTGGAATCAGCTGGCTTGGAATGGCAGGTAAATAGCAGGGGTTACCACACCTTTTAAACAGTCAGGGTGCTTGCTTCTTTGATGATTTTGAATTGAGAAATCAGAAGAAAAATCCTGACCATGACTCTGCTGATACAAGTGTATCAATACTTTATAACTAACTGTCCTCTATTTTATCTATTCTTATACCTAACATATCCTCCTGGTGCTTAAATGGGAATTGAACTGTGATCAAAGATGTGTAACAGAGAAAAAACAGTATTTTCAGTGGTAACCACTTATTCACATGTGCAGCCTCTCAATCTTTTGCTCTGTCAAATAACACAATCATCTACACAACTCAACTTGTAGGCATACTCAAAACTTAGCAGGTCTTCCTGCCTTTAAAACATTCCATTGCTCCTGCATTCCTCAGCAACTGTAGCAATTTCTTGGTGTTATTTAGCTTATATTATGGGAAAAATTGCACTATAAATAAAAATACATTTCCCCAAACTGAAAACAGTCTTACACATAAAGTTTTGGTTTATTGGTTAGATAGTTAGTTGGTGGTTTGTTTGTTTGGGGTTTTTGTAGTTATATTATAAACTTTTCATGTCTCTACTTCAGAATGATATTGAGTAACATCATTATATATTTATGCTAAGAGATGTCTTGTCCCTCTGGTCAGGCTTTCCCCGCTGTATTAGTTTGAAAACAAACCAGTGGGAGATCACAAGTCAAGATTGAAATTAAAAATAAGTGAAGTAATACAAGGAAAAGCACTGACAAAGTCAGATACAACCTGACACCCTGTTAGGGTGGTAGTAGCAGTCCAACTGAAGTAGTCCAGTTGAAGCGGTGATCCTGTGAAGGTCTAGTCTCCAGCTGAAGATCCAGTGGTAGCTCTTGTCCTCTGGGAACCCAGTAGACAGGGCTAGCTCAGGCAGTTCCAAGGCCAGGTTATATCCAGGTGGGAACACCTGGCTCCTCCCTCCTAGGCAGAGCATCCCACCATGGGATGAGATAAGTCCATGAGTCACACGGTGGGTCCCTGATGGCCCATTGCCTGTCATCCGGAGTGGGTCATTAGCAGCTGATAACAGCTAACGGCCCACAGCTGGTGGTAATAGAATACTTAAACACATCTATATTGCAACCTAGGACACCCACAATCCCAGAGGTCGGTATCAGTAATACTCCCCAGTTCCTACAAATGTTGTCTTAGCAGTGCCAAGTTACTTGTTTTGAGATAGTGTGTGTGTTTGGAGACAAGCTATCACAAGTTGTTTCACAGCTAACAGGCTCTTTTAGTGGGACAGCAATATCTAGAACAAATATTTGACCCAAATTGTCCTCAAGGCACTCACTAATCTTGTATGAACAGATAAATCATGACCACTATAACAATGAATACTGTGGTTGCACCCTACTCTATCTGAGGCGCAATCACCATCTGAAGCTTCTGAGCAGTTGGGATTTCCACAGCTTCTCTTTCCTTTGTGGATGCTGAGAGCCTGTGCTTTCCCCTCTCTGTTGGTGCATTAATGATGTCTTTATTTTCCTTGGCAACCTAGGAACAGAATAGCTTTGAGAACCCTGCTTAGCTGGTTAGACTTTTTTTCTCCTGAGTAAGGTAGTTGCACACCTTCACATGCATAAACACATGTATATTATGTGGATAGAATCCTCATATCCTCGGGATACCAAGCTACAAAGCACCTGTCCCCTAGGAATTTAACACAGACAAAGTGATTACTAGCTCAGAAAATTAAAGATATTAAGAAACTCTCTACTGAAATGAGTAAAACCATAATCATAAAGGAAAACATCAGTGCTTTTTCATACACCACACAGGAAGTTAACACTATTTCCGAGGCTTTTACTCTGAACTCAGATGAACTACAGAAAATTTGTATATATCCTCCTATTTTATGTATATTCCTTCCTTTATGCATATTCCTTCCTTTCTGTTGGCAGAAGACACAGATACTAAGCCAAGTAATACCAGTAATCACAGTAATTGAAGAGTTCGGCACTCTGATAGACCTGTCTGTAGGTGGCTTGAGATGCTGCTAAGGTTTTACAGCATGTGATTACAGCATAGTTTCATGAAATTGTTTAAACACTCTGCTTTGTGCTTGTGCAGATAAATATAAATTCACTATGGAGCATGATGCTGACCGGAATTAGAAGTTCCATAGAAGTGACAAAAAGCACAGAACATTTTTTTCTTTAACTTCTGATCTGCATGTTTTAAAGGTCCAAATAGTTGGGAGTACATATTCATTTAATTAATTAATTAAAATTATTTTTTTTTGGTATAAAACATTGACATTTTTAATTGGACTAATTTAAAGACACACAAAAAAATGCCTGAGACTTCTTACCAGAAGGGTCCTATTATTTATAGGAACCTGCAATGCTGAATACATTACTAAAAACTCAGCTCTGGAACTTCAGAAAAGGTAATTGCAGATTGGCACTGGTTTTGCTTTCCTAATTAGCAGAAGAAGGTCAGAAATGTCTTTTTAAAACTGTAACAGAATGCAGTATTTAGTTACTTATTACTTTAGGTTCTTCACAATCACAAAAAAAAATGTTCTTCCTGCAAATTAGCTTATTCATTTTCATTTTAGGTTTGCCATGCTGGAGTTGGTCTGTGAATTCTGTGGTACTTATTCAAATATGAAATCACAGATGTTGTTTTTTTTTTAAATAACCCCTGGTGACTTGGGAAAAAAAAAAACATTCTTTTTAAATAATAGGTTAGGAAAAAAATTATAGGAATTTTGCCCAGTGAATGAGGTGTATTGGTACTCAAAAAAGTGGTTAGATACTCATTCTTCATTTTTGCTTCCTACATAGCAGTATAATACTAATTTGAAGCTAATGATTTCAAGGTCTTTTTGGAGTTGGATCATACAAATATTACACCTTTGAAGACTTTTACACTGGTAGTCAAAGCATGTTGAAAGGGTTCAGACTTCAGGAATGTTGCCAAGGATTTGTCATATCAAATGTTGTGCAAGGTGCAACACTGCAAGACACTGCAAACTGCAACAAGCACTTCAAGGAAGAATCTCAGTAGTTTATAAAAAAGGTATTGATTTATTTATTTTAATTGCTTTTTTCTCTGGTTGCTAGCCTGTTGCAAATCCCTGTATAGGATGCACATGACAGAGCATGGCACCATGAGCTTTTATTTTCTCTTTGTTTGGGGTACTCTTCTGACTGTCATTCCTGAACTCTATGACTTCCCAAAAATGGGAGGAGAGAATCAAATATCTTCATCCTGCATGTCTGCTTATTATTTTTACTGCACGTAAGAAGGGGCAGAATTACACTGCAGCCTACTTTCCCCCCTCATTTGAAATTCTTTGGTTTCTATGGAAACAATGAGTTCAATTGTTATAATTGTAACTCAGGGGATGGTAGTGCTCCAGCATTGCATAAAAAGCAGTAGCACAAGTTCTCTGTGACTAGCTGGAAAAGCTGGTTTGGTCCATGGTGCTTCTACGCTGAAATGCATTCTGTGCCAATATCAGAAGTCATCTACTGACTTGATATTTAAAACCAAGATACATATTTTCTTAAAATGTCTTTTTTCTTCTACTCAGGATTATACCTAACACATGAAATCTTCAAATATGTATTTGCACTATATACACAGTATATACAGCATGTATTTGCTGTATATGTCAGCATTTAATGACCCAAAAATTCATGTCCATGATTCATCAAATCCATTGATCTATATTTGTCAGCTGCATTATTCTTGCAGTATACAGTTGATTTACAGAAGTATAACTGGCATTTCTCAAGGATTTTTTGATTTTTGGCCTGGACTTTCAGATATCTGCAAACCTGGAGGCTAATATTAAAAGTTGTATGGTGGTAAATCAGTGCTAAATTGATACCTATGACTGAATGCATACAAAATAACATATCAGTTTACTCATTATGCTCTAAATTAGGATTATTTAAATTTCTTTGAAAAAAAAAAGCAGAAAGAAAGTTCTAATGGGAAATACCTCTCTTTTCCAGTTGTCAAAGATTTTATTCAGAATTTCTGGAAATAATTTCTGAACTATTTTTTAAAATCTCTTTTAGAAATCTTTTAGAAAATTTTTGTTTCATAATTATATGGGGAACGTATTGAAATATTGGATAAAATTTAGGAAAGCACCATGAAATGTACCTAAGCAGAAAGCTGGAAAACTTTTGGGTAAAAATAAATAATATTTATTTTATGAAAAAAAAGTTGGAAAAGATAACCTCAACAGTCTCTTTTCAGCTCTTAAATGATTCATCAAAGGAATTGCTTTATGCTTTTTCTTCTTTCATTTGCAATATTATCAGCGAGTATGTGTATGAGCATATGTAAATGTGTATGTCATGAGTGCAGGTTTTGAGGCTGGCACTGTCCAGCAGTCTCTTACATATGGGTGTTTTCTGTTTGAAAAGCAGTGTTTTTAATCCTCAGTTTCTGAAGGAAGTCCCTGAAGAATATGAAGGTGGATCAGGAAGAAAAGACACTCCAGAATATTAAAAAACTCTCCTCTGAAAAGCCCTCACAAGAAAACTGCAATATCAGGCCGACAGGTTCAGAGCAGTAACGGAAGTTGTAGTAAATGGATACAGGCTTCCTTAATTTGGCTCTGATTTTATACCTGTATACATGCTCTAAGTACATACAGATGTAAATATTAATCAGATGTAAATCAGTGTATTTGTGATGAGGCACCTGGGTCTCTGCAGCGTTCATGACTTGGTCCAGTCCCACAGGCACTGGTGGAAAGCTGGAGCTGCCAGCAGCCCATACAGCAGCGTTCCCAAATGCACTGAGTTGTTATTGTGTCACATGGACACTTTGCTCCATAACATCATGAAGATTAACAACATCTAGTCTCTCTTGTGGTTATCCACTGGGCCTGGGTGCAAGTGCCTTATCCATTTGGGGAAAACAGCCTCTTCCTAACAGCAGCTATTTCATCTGAACTACATATATATGCTACTGTTTTGGTGATCTAGATACTGCCTCCTCTTTCCCCTAAATAAAAAGGCAACTTCTATGCATAAATACTTAAATATTTATAAATGTATTAAATTTTTCGGTGCTCTGTTATCTGCCTTCAGAATATTTTATTGAGGTTACCACCACGTTCACCATTTCATGGAATGATCTACAAATAATCAATGGGTTTACTGTTACTGCCATGTTTCTGTATTATCTCAAAATATAATTTTGCTGTTTCAATACCAACCCTTCTCCTCCTGTCCTTTTCATTTTAGGGTTTTTAAATAGCAAAATTAAAACTTCATGGCGTGTAACTACTCAGAAACAGGCTCCATTAGGTCAAATTTAAGAGTTCTCATTTTCCAAGCTAGTGCTTTTATCTCTCCAATAGCTGTCGTTTACCAACAGTCCAAATCCATTCATATAACACTGTGGTCAGAAATCATCTTTAAACTTTTGACAGATGAGTTGAATTCAAGATATATGCTTCTGATTTCCTTCTGCAGGCAATTTATATGTCATGGTTATCAGAAAGGTTGTGTATTACAGGAACCTTGGCAATGATGGAGGGCTTACTTGAAATTTCAGCAGTCATTAAAAGTGGCATTTGTGGAGTGGTTACAAGCTTTCTTTAAAAGAGGGCAGCTAAAGAAATACTGATATTTGAACAGTAGTCTGGAAAGTTTGAACAGCAAAACTGCCTTGGGGCTCTTTCCTAGGTTTTCGCAGTTTTTAGAATAAAACTGTTCTATTAGATAATAGTATGAGTTACCATTTACCCACTCATAAAAAATATTCATGCAAGATACTTTTTAATATGTTTATAAACATTAGTACTAATAATATTGTGAGAGGAAAATATAACATTTTACTTTTTTTTTATATAACCAAAATGTAAATCCAGTGTGAACAATGCCAACTGAGGAAAGTAAAAAAAGACAAGAATACACTGCCCTTGAATTTTTCGTCTGTATCTTGCAGCACTGGTGTGAAGAACATCTATCCTGTGTTACATATCTATTGTCATAAATCTAACATTTAACATAATCTGAGTGCAACATATTCAGCTGGACCCCTTAGTTCCTGTTAAAATCACTTTTCAGCTCAACCCTAGCATTCTATAGTGTGAAAGGCAAGGATAAGCTTTTAAAACAAATATTTAAGTGCAGTTATATTATTTCTCTAATTTGTTTTCTATATGTGCTGTGGCTAGCACAGGTTCTTCCCGTGAGAACATTTTGCTATATTTCATAAACAAGATAAAGTTTGGATGTTTTGCAAACAATTTCTCCAGATTAGGTCAGTTCGGGCTTGGCCACTTGGGCCTAGGGGGAAGTCTCGGGCTGACCAATCTGGGGCACCTCTGTAAACTCTATATATATGGAATTCAAAACAATAAAGTGCTCTTCTCCTCTCTTTCCTTGTCTGAGAACTTGGGTCATTCCTCAGCTAGCCGCTCAACAGCGACAATGTGTGATGTTACAAACTTTACTGTTAGAATTTCATTTGATGCAGGCAAGAATATACTGAAACAAGATGAAAATATTCATCAGCACTCCAAATCACATAATAATAATAATGACAGTTCCTTTTTTCCTTACAGTACAGACTATTCAAAGCAAAGAAGGACCCTATCCAGAATCCTGCATTAAGAATTTTCTGCAGTAACTGAATCTTGCTGTAACGTGCTGTACTGGTGGTCCCTTTCCTTGGGAAGAACAAGGACAGAAGGAATTTCTGAAATGGTCACTTGTTTACAGCATTAGCCAAGCACTTCTTCTGTTAGGTCAGGGCTGCTCATAACAGTTTTCTTTCTCAGAATTCTTCTGCTGAACCCAGTCCTGTAAAAACAATTCCTTTGGAAAATAACAAATAAATGCAATTTTTTGCCTTGTAAGCTTCATTCTTTCAGTGCACTTCATAGACCTCATGCTCTCCTTTTAGTAGTTTCAGATACTGATGTGCAATATTGCTTCTTTGATGTGTATTTTCAGCCAGGTTAGAGATTATCTGTTCTGTTGTTCTTTGTCCATAAAATATATACAAGCCGTGCTTAGCTCTACAAACTTTATCAGCCTCACAGAAGCTAAAAGCAGAACATCAAGTACAACTATATTTAGGTTTAGTAGTAAATGTTTGCCAGTTATCTTAAGTTCATCATTTCATCCTCCAATTGTTCTTCTTTATTTAAAGTTCTGGTAGTTTGAAATCATGTGTTCTATGTTGATATATATCAACCAAAGATTGAAATGATCCACTTGTCATCTCCCCAGTAACAGGATGTCTTTGAAACAGCCTTAGCATTGTACTAATGTGTTATAAGTAAGTTTACTCTCTGCTGTAATCCATACATACTCTTTTGTTTCAAAAACTAGAAAGACTATCTCTCAGATAATACAACAGCCTTAAGTAATCAGCTGGAAAAGCTGCTTTAACGGAATCTACAGGAAAAGAGGTTGTGTAGGACAGTTGTGTGCAAAGAATAGGTCTTGGAGCACCATCTGAAGACAGATGACATTTGTTAGTCTCCGTCTGAAACAGTGGAAGCAACTATGATTGTGACTTTCTGAAATGAAATTCTGTGACGTGGCTACAAAGAGAAAAATGTGTTCCACATAAGTGACAAATTCACCACTTCCAAATCTTAATAAGCTACAAGACTTCAATGGAAAAAAGCCTTAAGGCTTCTTCAATCACCACGTTCTTAGAATTTAGGGTCAAGCTAAGGTACAAACATATCTGTTGACTTCCAACCTAAGTACAACAACTTATCAGGATGACTATTTTATCTTGATTTGCATATAGCCTGATTTGGAAATAACAGACAATGAAAAACTGAAACTAAAATTTACTTCTAGCTATGGAAATTTTGCTGTATACCAGAACATACTTCATTGATATACAAGGTGTTCATACTTCAACTGGAAAAAATGCAAATAATGCTGCAGGAATATTTTAATTTTCTGCAATCTTACTTTACATTCTTAACTGAAATGGAATTGGTTTTTAGAGCAAAAATATTCAAAGTAACAGATTTCTTTGTGGCCTCATGAGAGAAAAAATATAGCTTTTGCAGATACTTTCTGTAGCTCAAAATAATTAAAACTCAACTTCAAAAAAATCTGATAAATATTCAGAAGAATCACACACCTGTACTTACCATGTCACAGTCTTCTCCTTTATAGCCCATTGCTTTATAGCCCACAGTGCTGTCCTGTTTCATTCCCACAGAGTCCAGGCCTCTAGTTCTGCAAAGATTAATGGATGTGTACACTCTTTGTGCTCTCCGAGGTGCTTCATTGATGCCAATGGAGCTGGTTGCAGCACAGAAAGTTAAGACAGGCATTAGTCTTCTCAGGATCAGCCTCTAAGCCTATTATATCAGAGCACAAAATTAGGTTAGAATTCACTCTTAGTCAGGTTAGTGAAGCCCTGTTGCCTAAACCATTGTGGTACAGATGAAAAAAATAGCGGAATTCAACACAAAGGATAAAATACTTTAAAGGGAAGAGTGTACTGAGACTTACAATGTTATTATGTAGCTTAGGCAATTAAGTCATCTAATTTTTGGTGAAAGTCATTACCCTTTTGAATGATCTTGTGCCAATAAATTTTAATGGCTTATACGGTTGTTTTGAAAATGGTCTGACTTGTTTCAGCCAAGAACATTCAGTTTATTTTCTTAGTTCTAACATTATCTGATACCGAAAAAATGACCTTTAAGTGGTCCCCAGTGCACTCATACACTTTGTTCTAGGAATACAGGGAATCTTGAGTATTGTCAGCTGAGACAGTTTTTTATATACTTTATTTTTAGCAACAGCTAAAGTTCATGCTGCTCTGACTGAGAGTATTGAGATTATAGGAAGATCAAAAGCTGAGGCAGGGAAGACTTCAGGAGTGAACCAAAATTTGAAATCTAAGTTCATATATAAATTACGCTGCTATTCAATCTGCACTTATTTATACTGTTGTTTATAGAAGCGATTATTGCAAAAAGAATTTTCAAATTACTTTGTAGTGCATCTTATCTCTGTGAAGTCTAAAGTTGAGAGAGGGGATAACTTATTCTTTAAAAAAATTTTAATTACATTCTCCTGCAGAATTTGATGAAGGACAGTTTTCCCCCAAATGTACTGTTCAAAATAAAATTAGGAATACCCTTGCTTGAATTAATTTCTCTGCAAACTCTGATCTGGCATCCTCTTTAAAAACTGTCAGTGTTGCCTGGTGGTAAAGGTGGTCCAATCTGCTGTGGGCCTGGCTGGATCCTTGATCTTGCAGCTGTCTTGGGTGCATGATTGCTCTTGTCAAAGACCAAGTTTTCCCAGAGAAAACAAAGGGTGAATATGTGGGGGTTTGCTTTTTGAATATTTCAAATAAACGGGTGAAATATTTAATACAGAAATTGGGTGGCCTTATACACTTTGTGATTCACTAAATGTCTTTACAACACTCCTCAGGATGGGGGTAGCATTTTTCTTATTTCATGAAAAGGGAGCTGGTTCAGCCAATTCTTCCCTTTAATTTTAAAGACATATCTCTTGTTCAGACAAACTTGGGAGAATTTTTCTTTTAATTGATTTCAGAGGGAATGCAGATAACCAAATCTAAAAGAAATATCTACAGAGTCTATCAGTAGGTAGACCATCTCTTGGTAGACATTATTTGTGCTGTTTTTCAAAGTGGGACTTGGCAAAGTAAGAAGTGCACAACTAGAATACACCTGGGGAAAAAAAACCCAGTGCCCATAGTTTATTTGTCACCCGGGGGTATCTATAGGAGATAAAAGATGCAGTTTTTCAGGCCTTTCTGATCATTCACAAACCCACCCTTCCTCTATCTTCAGTTCCCTCTGTTTAGTTACCAAATAAAACCTTGTGTCAGTATTGTCTATTTTGTTCTTATTTCATAAAACAGATTTGATTTTTCTATGCTTAAACAAAGGTTTGCCCTCTCACATGGAAACCCACAGACAGATCAGACACCACACTGTCTGACCCATGCCCTGGGCTGTCCCTGTTTTATTCAAAACTTGGATTTACAGTGAAATTCACAACAAGATTTTAACTTCTCCCTCACAACTCTGAAGCAGCTATTAGCCATGAAGAGGTGGCTTGGGGCTGATCAACCACTGCTTAAAGGTAGCTCCTAGGTAGCAAAGATCTGATTAATCCTACTAGGCTGTTTTAAACATAATAAATTTGTTTTATGCTAACTGAACCTAACCTTCCAGCTCAATAGAACTCAATCCCAACTTTCTTTGTGTGTTCCATGAAATAGTATACTTTTATCTATTACTAGTGAAGAAACTATTAAATAATACTTGCAGTGTCTTTACACTTATGAGTTGAAAAGGACTGATTTCTGCATTTATCTTTTATTTTATCTTACCCTGTCTGGTTTTAAGATTTCTGTAAATTAGACTTTTTTTGCCTTACAGAGGTAAAAATAAGATGAAGAACCATTGTTGATAGATAATTGTTCTTTATTGCTGTGCATGTCCTTCACCTTTTAGCCAACTAAGTTTTCATGTAACAAAAAAAAAAATGTTGCAGACTATGTTTGTAAAAAAATAAATACTTAATATTTAAGTCTTTAATACTTTACTGTCAGAGATTTCATTTGACTTTACTATTGAAGCTTATGTTTCTGTTGGTATGTTGCCCATCTTTACCCATTATGAGATATTTAAAGAATAACTTATTATGCTCTGAAGAGCATTAACTTCAAGTAAATAGCCTAGTAATATTACTAAGGTGATAGAAGGTGTCAAAATTTAATGAATAAAAAGGTACAATGAATAATAGAAGTGTATCAGACAGATGTAAACTAGTTTTATAGTAATTTAAAGTATGTCAGACACAAAAAAATTCTGTTCTTTAATCCAAACTCTAAAGTGGATGTGTTTGTGACTCATGTAATTAACAAATACCAGGATGAGTATAAGATATTTGTATTGTTAAAGCTGGAATATTTTTAGCACATAGATTTCATAATGTATGTGGACTGGGTTAAAACTGCTCATGTTTTTTCTCTATAAAGAAAGCTCCTCTGGTCAGCACTAGGCAAACTTTTATGCATCTGTAATTATTTTGAGCTGTAATCAATCAGTAAAATTGCAGATTTTATTCAGTAAGAACTCAAAGTAACCCATCTCAGTTTTCATTTGAGACTTTCCACTGCCTTCTCCCTTTCTTTCAGAGTGTCCATTGACAGTTATTGGTCTGTTGTTGGGACATTTGGATCTACTTCCAGGCACATTCTATGGAAATGCCTTTTCGATGGGAAAAAACCCCAAACCTTAAAAATAGAAGAAACCTGGACTTCAGATGCACAGGTGGCAGATTGCTGTTTGTTCGGAGGTCAGTGGCTAGAGGGAAAATCTGTGAGAACATTTCACACCTAGCAATAGCACAACAGAACATGTAAGCAGAACCTTTGTTGAATATTGTGGAGGCTGCTCTTTTCGAAGGTAACTTGATAAAAGGATAACTTGGAGGTGGAAGAGCTGACAGTAACAGTAATGGTGTGTGGCTGCAGCACTCGCCAGGTCTAAATGGACTGAAACCCACATCCCGTGCCACACCTGAGTGCATCAGTAGCTAAGGCAAAATTTAAGTGCTGATGCAGCATTTAAATTAGTCTACCTTATTTAAGGTCATTTAGGCCTGGTTATTCAGCCTCAGACTTGATTGGTTTTAGTAGATTTTTATAGTCAACTGGTTAAGCAACCATAAAATAATGATATATGTCAGACATATATAAAATAAATCAAAGATTTGACCTACCAAGATTGATTTTTACTTGTAAAGTGAGAGGGATCCCAGAGTTAAAAAGAAACATTTTCATATTTATTCTTATTTGCTGTTTAAAGAACTGGCTGCATTTAGGCCTAGAGCAATAATGAAAAATAGCACTTTCTAGGAGAATTTCCTCTTGCTGATGTTAATCTTTAAATACATTGTATACAAAAGCAAATAGGTAAATAAGGACATTTGATATTGAGACAAAGTGTGGAGAGTGATTGTTTCCTAATAGTGATGATTCTTAATCCCACAGTACTGGAGAAGTGTGTGAAAGCTTGTAGATGGAACACTGGCAATTGTGACAGCAAAGTTAGTTTTATTTCCCTGATTTTGCATCTGTAAAATTAGTTATTGTATAAAAAGTAAGCTGTTAAACATATTGTAATGCTTATTATTCCAGAATTTATTAAGAGATACTGTTGGAAATAATGGCACTTCAACTTATTGCTAGCCATATTTTTAAATATGAATATTACAACAGTTTTTCCTGACCACACCAGAGACCATAACAAATCCTGAATTAATATTCAGTCAGTATTCCATCTAACATCTGCTTAGTGCTTGTTAGTTTTTTATTTCAATCTCATAAAGATATATTAGTTAGTTGTTTTATTTTAATGCCTACTTTGTCAAGTTTTCTAATTTTGTTTACACTGTTTATGTTTTTTTATGTTTAGGGAAACACAGAAAGTGATTTGTTAATTAATACATATCATTCTGTTATTGTTTTACTGAGTTTATATTACCTGCAAAAGTGAAATGCACAATTAGATTAAAAGCTATCCAATTTATTTTCCATGTTATCTAGTTACTATATACTTCTGAAATAAGAAATTTTACTTAGTGGCAAAGAGATATTTTGTTTTTCCATCCTGTAATGTTAGTTTATGTATGTGAAGAGCATAACCAGACAACATTAATTTAACATAGTCAAAGTACAACAAAAGCCCTGTGCTTTTGAAGTGGTTCCATGCTTATTGAGTCAAAGGAAAAATCTACTGTGTTCACTAAGCTTGAGGCTTATTTTTTTGTATGACTGAAAATACTTGATCTATTACATAGAGTGACCCTTGCTTTAATTTCTCACTATGTTTGGGTTTTTTTGTTTTTCTGACTTTCCCTTCATCTAATGCAATTTCCAGCACTGACGGGAGATGATCTCTATTGATTGCTTAAAGAATAATACTTCCTCTTAGGTTGCTAAAAATGCTAAAGGTTGTCTTTTATTTTTGCTTTTGCATGTATACAGGTATAGGTAGAAAAATAACTGTTTACCATTTTTAAGAAGAAGGAAAGAAAAAGGGGAAAAATTTACAATTTATATGTTTTACTCCCTAAACCTTCACTTCTGGTTTTCAAGTCAATTTCCTATATGAATCTTTCCGTGAAACACAAAACCTCCTTACAGCCAGCATTCATTTATTTCACTATTAACTGCCATTAATTTGAAACCCCAAAGGTTAAAACACTACGAAAATTGATTTGAAATACAGTAGGTTTAGTCCTATTCTAGTAACAATGACATATTGTTTCACTATGTGATGGCAGAACGAAAAATAATTTCTTAGGAATTATGTCACTGACTGTCTGTAGCTGTCATCCCAGACACTTTAGTTATGCCACTTTTCTCCTCCTTAAAAAAATCCACATCTTATGTCTTCAATGTCAACGTGCTTAGAAACACAGTGTAAATATGAACAAATGACAGTTTGAATAACTGCACAAAAAGATATTTTCTTCATTTAAAAAATGTCACAAATGTTCTAGGAATTATTTTTTAGATTTTCTGTAGGATTTTCATTCAATATCTTCTATCTTCAAATTATTTTAACTTCTAATGCAATGTGTAAATAAGCCTTTTGGTTTCTCTAACAGTTCTGTCCCTCTGTTTTGTCCTTATTAATCTTTACAAGGTCTTCAAGAACATAATCTAACATGAGCACAATATTGCAGAAGTAAACATGTACCAAGACAGATGTTTTGCATATGACTTTTAATTAAGAAAATATTTGAGTGATTTTATGACCTCTTCAATGTCAAAAAAGAAAATTTTGCCTGAGGATTAATTAACATCCTACAGCCTTTATGACCTTGCAGCTATTCATTGCTGTGTTCTTGCTAACAGTAGGAATGATTTCACATTTAGGTTTATATTCCCTGTTTTTTATTAAATTAAAAAATCTCATGTATTTTTCTCTGCTAAGCTAATGTATACACTATCAAAAATACACTAAAATTAGGGTTACATAATGACTTTGACTCTAAATTTTACTAACTCTTAATAGAAAATTCTTTTATTTTTCTGAAATAAATTTGTGGACTTGGTTTATATATGTTCTTTTGCATTTAAAGTTAAGAAATTTTTGTCACTGACACACTCATGCATTATTCCTCACACAACATTTCCTAAAAATAATTTTGTAAAAGGGTGTGCTTTTATGTCTATGCTGGAAAAATTGTATAATTTAAATGAAATTGTATAGACATGAAAATAGCAATATGTATACAAGAGAATAATAATATAAGCATTCAGGGACAGCAGTAATATTGGTAACTTAAAAAAAAATTATATATTTGTTATAAATCGTTTAAAAGGTGCTTTATGATAATTGACAAATGCACATCATTCATTCAAAAATGTATAATATCCATGTGGAAACAGACATAAAATGAGGTGTATTAGTCTTACTTCAGCTGCATAAGAATAGGCTCCACTCTCTTTAGAAGCCCCACCTTCTGAAGCCCTAGATGAGGCCGTGGAGCCTCCATCAGGTGCTTCAGCATGTGGGGTTCTCCCCCAGCCCCCAGGAATAAGGAGGCTCTGCTCTTTTCCCAAACTGGCAAATGACCTGCTTGGTGGTTTGAGTAAGCCCTCTAACTCCTATATTTGCAATAAGACATTTATAAAACCAAGATCCAGTAAGGAAAAGCATTAGATAAATGTCATAAATTTCTTTTACATAAGAGTCAAGGCAGTGCTGCATGGTAAGATGCTTTTAACAAACAAGCCTTAGTTAGGAGACTTGACTAGATGTCCATACAACAACAGAATATTGTTATGTGGAAAACACCAATAATATATATAATTTTTTATTTTAGTATAGCTACATTATACCCATATACATATTAAGATATAGATTACTTAAAGGTTTTTGAATCCCAAGCTAGGCAACAACCTCAGTAAACCAGCTTGAAAGCAAGATTATTTTAATTGACCAAAGTTGGGAGTGTTGTCTTGCACAGGAATCCAGGCTGTGAGGGATAAATTGAAATTACTTGAGACGCCCCATGTTTTCCTAAAAAATTAGCATTTTTATAACTGTTCATAAAAAAACTTATTTAAAAAAAAGGTTATGTGAACACTCTCACAATAGAAAGCATTTGCATTTCATCTGACACTTGAATCAGAATATTTGCTGCCTGTGGGGCAGGAGATGGGGCAGCATTTCATGCTATCATTTGGCCTCAATATTGAGGTTGCTATCAGACAGAATAGTGCCTGACATTCCCTAGCAATGTTTATTGTGGTATTGATGTTCTCTAATGAAAAGGGGCTATAAGGTCAATTTATTTTATGTGGACCAGAAAACAGCTACTAAAGATAACTACTTTTGATCATGTACTCTGGTTTTTATAGCTACCTACTAGCAGTCAATGATTCTGTATTCACGGCTCATAAAAAATAACATCATCCTTAACATAGCTTGAGAGGTCAGGTGAACCGTACTTAAGAATGTTTCTCACACATATCTTCAAGAATGTTAATCACTCAACTCTGATTAAAATCAGAGAAGCTGCCCACTTTGGAAAAATTATATATCCTGAGAAGCTTTAAGTATGCATGCAAAATACTTGCACACAGATGAACCATTGACAACTGGAGGTGACAAAAAAACCACTGTCCACACAGTTTTGACTTCTTGCCATGTCTGTCATACAAATCTTGCACTAATTTTTTTATAAATCTTTCAGGTTGTGTGACTCAGCACCAAAAAATTAGAAAAGGTCAAAGCAAAAGATTCAAATTATGCTTCCATTTAGGCATTTATTATCTCATAATGCATTATTTCTTTTAAATTAAATTTTGCCTTCATACACTTTATATTTTATTTCAGTGAGGTGATGATCACAATCCTGATGTTGAACACTGTTCTGTAAATGCTCTTCATCCTCAAGTTTTTAAATGCTTCTTTCCATGGCTACTTTTCAACCAAATGACACATTTCAGGATGACTCTGTGAGCACTAATAGGTCTGAATGGCCCTGACCAGCCCCACTGGTTTTCTCATGGGCCCAGGAGCCCCATTTCAGCTCAGCCCAGGACCTCCAATTCCTTTCTAATCTATGTTTAAAGGGTTTCCAGCTCTTATTCCATATCCTGGATGGAACTGGAATGTACAAGGTGGTCATGTCTCCAGCCCTGTCTCCTGCTGCTGCTCACCGGGTTCCCTGGCCCTGGTTTATGGCTTGCAGGTGATGGACTCTGTTCCCAGCACCTAGCTCTGCCTGCCATGCTCAGATCTGGTGGGATGATGCTCCACTGCTAGGGTTGCAATCCATGCTGGGGTCACCCTCAGTTTCCCTTCCCTTTTTGAGCAGCCAAGAAAAATATTTCCTGGCTTCACCTTTTTCCTTGTAAGATACTACTTTTGAAAGTACTAAGGGACCTAGGCCTATGTATATCATGAACAGTTTAGCAAAGCATTTTCTGAATACTTAGGTAGTAATTTTAGGCTCACATTTTAGTGGCAGTTCTTTTACTTCCAGGAGGTTGGAAATAACTACTGCTTCCTATGCAGTAATAATCAAAAAAGGTTAGAGGAACAGAAAATAAAAACAATTTTCTAAATAAAAGCTAGAAAGGAGTCAGTAATCTTCCCCATGTACAGTGTCTTCTAGTGTGAACTTCTGTAGCACTTTAGCAGCCCTTTATACAAAGAAGGTCTAAAGGAAGAGTGAGCCCTTTAAATTTCTGGCATTCACTGTACTGTAAAGCACACACACATTAAATCATAAGCCTGCATAATGACTTTTTTTTTCAACCTGAGATGAACTAGAAAGCAGCAGACTTGCTGACATCAGTTTTCATGTTGCTCAACAGTTCTGACAAGCAGATGTGAAAATTCAAGTGTATCCTGATCTACAAAGCCAGCCTCTGACTTGGCCTTAGGAATGCAAAGGGGATGCCTGCCTCACAGATGCATCCTGTTCCTGTGTATCCAATGTCTGCACTCAGCTGTTTTAATGCAGTGCACAAAGAAGCATCATCTGCTACACCCTGCAGTACAAGGTTCCCTTCCATCACCTGCAGGTTGAACTCAAGAGCTAGCAAAATATAATTTGAAAGTGGAATTAAAGTCTTGTATCTCCTCTTCTTAGAGATAAATGTTACCCAGTATGGGTTTTATTTCCTTTCAAAAGTTAAGCTGAAATTCAGCTGCTGCAACTGTATTCATCTCTTGCCGTCTCAGCAAGTTTGTCCTGTGTAAATAGTGTGATCTTAATAAATAAATACTGAAGCACAGCTGGTGTTGGCAAGATATCACTGTTAGGTTGCTGCAGCATGCTATCACCAGTGAGTGTTGCTAATTATTCTCAGAACTGGGAAATATAGGGGAAAGGAATGCAGAGGAGAGTCAACAGAGCTTGGAACAAAAATGAAAGGATGTTTGCTTCAGTCTACAGCAAAGACAACTGAGCACCTTGAAGGCAAGTGTTTCACCAGACTTGGTTCTGAATGATTTCCTTATCAAAACAAGATTTAATAGCCACAGCGGTATAAAGCTGTAGCTACATATTTGCTGCTTAAAATTCATACCATTTTTTTCTGAGAGGAAAACAATGGAAAATGGAGTACTTAAAAAATCTAAAAAACAAAAATAAAACAAAAAAGTACAAGCTTAAAAAAGTCCTGGATAAGTGAATTAGCTGGAAGATAAATAATTTTTCTTTTTTTCTCTGCTTTGTTGGCAGTATGTAATAATCTGTCTTTGGACATAGAAGTCCAAACTTTGGGTTAGCTGCCATGAAGAAGAAGAAGATAGTTTTCAACATTTAGTCACATCAAAAAGAAGCAGTGTGCAAGTTGAATTTTTTCTAGCTAAAAAATAATTCTTGTATCTTTATTTTTTTAAAAAGAAGGCAGCTGAAGAGAGTGACCACTACACTTGTTGTAAAAATTTCTTCTATTTTTCTTTCAGACTATTGCCTGTCAATGCTGATGCTTTTTTGGCTTGCAGGTGTGCTATTGCCTAACTGAGCTGAGCACCAAGTAGTTGATGCAGAGAACAGCCCAAGTTTCCTCATCTACTTTTGAATAAAAAATTGTTCCAAAATTAGTGGGTAAAATTACTTAAGTATTAAAACTATTGAGTGCATTTAGCAGACATGATTTTAGCTGTGTGACTGACAGTTTTAGAAGGAGTGAATTAAAATTGGATGTCTGATGGCAGTCTCCAAACACAACTTGCATATCAAAGTAACTGCAGCTTCAGCTACTGTAGAAGGAAAATCACAACACATTTTCTGGCTATATAATTTTCTTATAATTTAAAAAAAATTTGAATCAAAATATGAAAAAGATGCTGAACTTGGAGTTTAAATTATTTGAATTAATTTCCAAGCCATTCATAATTTATGAAATTACAGGTGTTTGGAATACAAATTCTAGAGACAATAGAGGAAAACATAGGGCAATACTGAGAATATTAAATAGAAAAATGAAAAGGTTCTTAAAGAGTAATACAGAGGTTGAAGTCTAGGTGCTCAATTATGCGAGTATTGGAAGTAACAAATTTTAGCTGAGTAGGCAGGAAGACTTTGGATCCTTGTGTTTATATGAAGGCTTGTAGGATTAGAATAGAAGAAGGTGATGCAGTAAAGATAGAAATACCTCTTAACTTCAATTGCAGGAGAAGGGAAATGCAGGAGGAACACTGAAGGAAGCATTCAGAATATGAGAGCATACATGCTAGACAACTGAATTTCCCTTATTTAACTTTGAGATTAACATGTTACATCTAATAGAGAACATCTTAATTTGAACACTTGAGAGAAACTAAGAGACCAAGTCTTTGGAACTCTGTTTATGTATAAATGAAAACCTATAGGGAGCTTGGTCCATTATAAAAGAAAAATCAATAAATTGTTTAGTTTGTTTTTTTCCCTTTTTCAAGAACTTATTTGAATGTTTATATCATGCAGAATACTATTGTAAAACATGATACAGGAGTGTGACTTGAGGTGCTACATAATTCCCTTGCTTGCAGGCATGGAGCTCCTGGTTTAAATACTCTTGTGACTCTTATAAATAAAAAGTTTTGACTAACTGCTTCTCCTCCACTGAGACATGGAAGATTCCCTCAGGCTCTTAATGTGTTTGGAATAGTTAATGAGTGAATGCCACTCAAAAATCAATCCCAAATCAGTGTAATTTCCTGTTTTACCAGCAATGTTTTGGGTTGTTTGGTGGGGAGGTTTTGTTTTGGTTTGGTTTTTTTAGTGGGTTTTTTTTTAGGGGTTTTTTTCTTTCTTTTTTTAAATGGTGTCTGAAGTGATAGGACTGCAGTTTCAGTTCTCATTTCATAGCTGAACATTTTTATTTACTGGTAGGCTGTCTCTTTGAATGAGAACACAAACCAGCTAGGGAGTTACCTAGCCAACATAATGTGCATTGCAAGAAACAATAAAAATGCATCAAAATGGGCCCAACGAGGAAAGGCTTCCTTATGATGCCAGAAGAGCTTAGTCAGAGGGAACAGTTTTCACGAGACAAGGAGAAAATACACATTTAAATTTTTTCTTAGCTTTAGATGCGGATGAGAGCTTAAAAAACTTTAATTTACAGCATGTTTAGTAGGGTTTTCTGAAAGCATGTGTGTAAATAGCGTTCCAAAGTCTGCTATTTTAGGAGTGGGATTTCAAGGGATATTTAAAACGTTACATGTTTTCTCGAAATATACTTTTGTGTCACTGTGGTACTATGTTTGGTTTAGATTTGTCATGCTTTGCCCTTTGCAGTTATAAACCATGACCATAGCTGATTCTAAGCCAGGGTCTCAGCTGTGCCTTGGTAAACCAAGTTTCTGAGGAAGACCATGAAACCACACCTTTCTAACCCTGCCCGCTTATTCCTTACAATACATCAAGAGAGATAAGGCAGTAAACAGATTACAGGGAAAGTCGGAGAAAAAAGGAAGAGCTGATCTTTAACACACAAGAAGCTAGTCACTTAACAATTGCAACAGAAAACAAGAAGAGAAACACTTCAAAATAGGAGTCTGGTTCAACTCGTGTAACAGAGACAAATCATTTAACTTTCCATTGTATGTTACCTTTTTCCAGTACTGAACTTGTAAATGGCAGTTAAGTAATAGATTTTGGACTGACAGTTGTCTGAAATAACTTTCTTGGCATGTGGTTGCAGCCAGAAAAAAAAAAAAACACTGAAGAAAAATGTAGAGTCACACAGGACTTTGATGAGTTTGCAGCTTCAGCATGGTGGACCATTCTTGTCTCTGCATCTCAAGAAGGCCAAAGGGAAGGCAAAGGATAATTAAAATTATGCAGGAGTTAGAAATGTTGACATATGAGAAGAGAAAAAAATATCAGTGATGCTCCGCCTAGGAGTAAGGTATGAACAAAATTTACAAACCGTTAAGATGGCAGACTTACACCTTGGTACATGAGACTGCAGAAATAAAACTAGATGGCAGTTCAAGAAAATTGTAGGAGTTTAATTTAAAACAGATAAAGGAGCATATTTTTTCTTGCTGGTAGAAAGCTTTGGAATCCTTTGCTATAAGAGGTTGTGATTGCAGATGTTATAGACACAAAAAAGAAGTAGATAAATTTTTGGACAGTAGATCCATGAAAATACAGTTAAAATTAGATGAAGGGCTGTACCTTTTAGCATGCTTATTGCAAGAATTATGGAGGATGGGGGAATAGGTGCAGAATGTATGGCAGGGAGTGGCCAGGCTTATATGCTTTTTTTAAACAGTTTCTCTTACAGCTCTCAGCTATCAGTTTTTATTGGATTCGACTTAGACAACAGTCCAACAAAATCTTCAAGCCCTTTCCAAGAAGAGATGGGAGAAGGTTAGGGAGAAAAGAGCAGGGAGGAGCCACATGACAACATGTGCCAAGGAATGGTAAAGGGCTGGGAGTCTGAGGTTCAAAGGATCCAAAAATATAACACTAGAAGGAAGTGTGAGTGTGGGCACAGAAAAAGCAATTTCACTGTGTCCTGATGGCATCCGAGGAGCCAGCTGACATTGCCTAATAGAGCTCTGGCCAAAGGTGCAAGGAAACAAGGGGACAGAAACAGACACCATGGCTTCTGACACACTTCCTGGCAGATCTCCACTGCCTGGTGCTGGAAACAGCCAACATAACCAGGACCAGCAGGCTGAGGAGAAGGGTACACTGCTTTTGAGACCCGTAGATGGGGAGGGAGCTAAGATGGGAGTGACAGTGTAATCTTTCAAGTCATATTTAAGAATTGAGTTAGGGAAAGAAGACACCTCTCCAGGAGGTGAACAGCAGAGAGGAAGGGGACAGATAAAAGAGGTGCAGGGAAAGGCCAGACAAAATTAAGTGATGAAGCAAGAATAAGCACAAGAAAGAGGAGGCATGGAATTGAGTTTTTATTTTAATCAATTTTGCTTGAAATCACTGAGTTGAAAGAGGAAAAAAGAAAAGGGAAAACTAGAGTAGTGAGGTTGGATTTGTGGAACACTGCCTGCTCCAGTCTCTTTTCAAGAAACTGTTTTGTGAAAGGGCTGTGGTGCATTCAGGGCAGTAGAATCCAGCTTTCTAGAGGAAAAGCTAATGACACTGCACCATAAAAAGCTACAGCTTTTGGCACCAGCTGCATGAGTAAGTCCGGATGCACTAGTGGCGTTCACAGTGGTGGCAATGGTGCATTGATGTTTTGCAGAGGGACAAGCAGGAATATACCCAGGCACCCCAGACTGGTGTTGTCCATTATGGTGATTACAGCCGTGGTCACCCCCCAAATGATGCTGACTGGGGCAGTCTGATGTAAAATGTGCATTACACCTGCCTTCCTCAGCCTCACTTTAAAGTGATCTAGAATCTACAAGCAAGTAAATATTTTTGTTAGCTCAAAGTTATTTTTGTGTAATAAACAGAACAAGTTAAATCTTTTTGAAGGCTTTCACTGATTTTTTTTTTTTTTAGGCAAGGAGTTGCAGGTGATGACATAGTAATTATCATACTTGACAGAAATCCCAATCTCAACTTGAGAGAAGGGTTTTCTTTTTAGGATTCAGTACTAATTTAAGTTCTGAAGCTATTGCACTGCACCCAGCCTAAGCAGAATATTCCCAAAACAATCAGTATTTGCATTTATCGAAGAACATACCAGTTTCTTTAACATATATGTTTAGAGACTTCTATGTCACTCATCCGGTGTCACAGTTGGTTCTTTACTCTTGGATTTTTATGAGATCATGACACAATGATGACAAAGGTGCTTCTACTATTATTTCCTTTTGTGAGAGCAGTGAGGAATTATTTGTGCAAGTCTTGACTTCTCAACTTTTTTCTGCTTCATTCTCCAGAAACTGGAGCATTAGTTGTAGAAAAACAGCACATCTTATACAGATGTGAGGTAGAGTATGCTTTTAAATACTTCTGGATGCAGAGAAAAATGAGGCTATTTTGTATTTTAAGAAATATTTTGTGGGATAAAGGTGTGGTTTAAAATTACAATATGTACATATATTGTCCTAGCTTGATCTTATAACTTTAAAAAATATACAAACATGCCTGAATTACCAAGATTCCCTGGTTTTGAGGGGACTATTTTGATTACCTAGATAATTACATGGGAGCCTGAAATGAGTCCTGATTTCAATATAATTTTCCATGTACTCCTTCAATGCTTTTCCTTCAGACACAATAGCTAAGGGCCTCAGCTGCTTCAGACTATCTGCCACTGAATTTAATTAAAATCCTCACTAGCACAATGTACAACAAGAAGTTCAAAACTGTGGATCATCCTGGCTTGTGCAAATTCCCCCAGGGACCTAAGTCATCATCCCAAAACTCCTTTAAAATATGTGGATGTTCAAGGGCAAGGATAATAAAAAAAAGTATTAGTGGCCAGGAAGTGAAGAAATCAATGGTTACAGAGAAGAATCTGGTATGTTTTCATTGTATTGCACAGCTGTTCCTATCTTCAGAACTTGTGTTGCCTTCTTTTAAGCTAGTAACTATGTCAGTACCTTGACTAAAATCTGATGCTGCTGAGAGGTAATACCAACTCTTCTGTTTTTCCAAAACTTCTAAGAAAGCTGATGGATAAAATGATGGATATGATATCTAGCAGTTCTTAAACTTCTTTTACTGCTGACTGGTTCAGATACAGAAGTCAGTGCATGGGTTTCACTTCATCAAGTCTTGCTGAAGGTAATTCTTTCCTTGGTATAGTTAAGAGCCATTGACATGGGTGATTGCAGGCACAGACAGCAATGCATTCCTGAATGTCTCCACTCTCTCATCATGAAGCCTCAAGTTATTAGAGTGGACAATTTCCTCCTGTTGGGCATTGCAAAATTCTGCACGTGTACAGCTGCCAATATTATAGACAGGGATGCTGGTGATAAAGACTGATGTGAATAGGGCCTACAATTAAGTCAGTGGCAAACCAACAAAAAACAACTGGATTTTCTGAGGAGAGAGAAAAAAAGAGAGAGAGAGAACACCTTTGGAAATCATTAAATGAAATTAGATTTAAAGAGAAATCATTGAAATAAAATCATTTAGGTAGAGAAGTTGAACAGATTAATGGAAATGAATAGCGTGGAACACAATTTCTTAAACCACCCTGTAGGTTACAAAACCTTTAGTTAAAATGTAAGGTGATTTAACTTAATCTGACATTACACTTTCAGAGAGGAATAAATATAGAATTGGGTAAAGTGTATGAGAACATAGCTAGTCTATGTAGTTTTACAACAATTTAATTAATTTAGAGTAAGATATATGAGCATACATGATGGGCAGTGGGCTAAATTTAGATGTGGTTCACAATAAAACTCTACATGGTAAGGGAATAAGCTTGACTAATATCTATGAAAAACAGTTTCATTCAAGTGTCAGCAGCAGCAGTAAATGCAATAGAAGTTTGCTTTTCTTTATAAATGATTACAGGCAGAAAGAAAGATAGGTATGGTAATAAATGAATTGAAGCTGTAATGGATACTGACAGTTTGGAATAAAAGCTAGAAAGGTGGCTGTGTGCAGTAACTAAGCTATGATTTCACATTCTGCAGATTTTATGCCAGTGCTTGGGTGACTTCTGAGATCTGTAAAATTTATCCTTACCACACTATTTTTTTTCCCCTTCACTGAATTTAATCTTGCTGTTCTCCTTATGCTGATTGACTGACATTCACTATTCAGACAAAAATGAAGCTAGTGGGTGAAAGAAGAGAGAACTGGAAATTCTTCAGGAAGGATTTGGAGCAGTTTCCAGCACTGATTGTTCTAGTTAGAGATGTACACATGTCCAGAGGGCCACAGGATTCGGGTGGAGACTGTCACATGGAATATAGTGTTGAGAGAAAAGAACAAACTCTGTTTTGGGTTCCTTTGTTTTTTCTACTCTTCTGAAAAAAAGCTGAAAACAAGCAGTGAAATATTTATGTTTTATCATTTATGCACATACATAAACAAAGGTATATATGACATATGTAGTACTATAGTATATATAATACTGTGGCACTTCTGGATTAATAAAAAAATAAAATTTAATATTAGGTATTTATGCAATAAAATGAAATTATTTCATAAAAACTACTTTGATAGAAAGCCTAATTAAAATTTAGATGACTTAAAATGCTATATAATGAAGTATCTGACAAAAAATGTAAATGTTCAGTTATGTCAGTTGTTCGTGAAGTGGTTTAATATAGTTGACAATAATTCATTAACATTTTTTAAAACTTGTTCTTCTGAAGTTTTCTGGTGAATTGTTATGATTGTCTATGGATGACAGAGTAGAGGAAGACTGGGAAGAAAGGAAGAGATTCCACATGAAAAATCTTTCTGATTTTTTGGTATTGATTGCTAATTGGAAGGTTCATTCATAAACGTGGAAGAAGATAAAATTGTGTTTTGCTTTGTTCTGTGATGATGGTGAACATGCATTTTGTAATGTCTGTCAAATATATCCACTGATTTTTATGATTGTAGATTGCCAGTCAAAGTTTCATTACTTCTCTAAGCACATCAGTAATTTCTAAACGGAGAGTTTTTAAAGAGGAAACAAACAAAGAATTTAATATCTTTGGTTCTGTTTTGTCTTTTTTGTGTGGCAGTTGAATTGTATTACTTAATTTTCATGCATTCCATAAGGTAAAGTGATGTTATTCCTATTCTATAATTTGATGGGCCTTTCCAAATAGATTGCTGAAACTCAGAAAAACTCTCTGATAATTCAGTACTGGAATATTTCAAGTCATTAGGTGAAAATGTTTTTCTTAGTAAAACTGCTAATTAAATCCAAGCAACTGAGTAGTCATAAAAATTGTGGCTTAAAATAATTCATCCCATAGTTTTGAGAGCAACTTACAGGCAACATTTATGCATTCATTATTTCTCTAGTTCAGAGTTAACATTTAATTAAAGTTTATTACAAGCTAAATATTGTTTTCCACACAGTGTTTACATAACATAAAATATTGTCCCCTACAAAGAAAAGTGGCTTTCTTATGAATTATGTCTCTGGCTTTCTGTAGGCATCAAATCATTATCTACAAAACAGTCCTCTCCATTTGTACATGTCAGAAATCTGTGCATGCAAAATCAATCAAGATTCCTATCACACTGCCCTGAATCATGTCTTTATTAGATTACTTCAGAGCTGGATGAGTCACACTGCAAGACAATCTCTGCAAGGTGGGAGAGCTGCACGCCATGACATTGGCTGGATGCCCTGCCCCGAGCTGCTCTCACTTCTCCCTTCTCCAGTGATTTGTATTGGCTACTTCAGGCATTGCTGTCTTCTAGATAGAGCGGCAAACCTACTGGATGGATTCCAATATGGTAAAATGGTCTCTTGTCTTTTCACACACTGTATCACCTCATAAAGAGATAACTGCCCGTAGGCATCGGTTTCTTGATTTCTCTTTTGAATGACTTCTAAAAGTGTCTTAGAGCTTTGTATTTCAGAACTTGAAGTACAAATATTTCACAATTTACAATCATAAATCTATATATCATAAATTATACTTTCAAGTATATTTTAATACCTGAAAACTGTGAGCTGTACAAAAGGTTTTAGGAGATCTAGTTGTGAGACGACTCACAAACTGAGCCAGACTACAAATAAAAACCAGGCTGGAAGGAATTGCAGCCATTGAATGTGGTGGATATCAAATTTCAGTTACATTACATGAAATTAACGCAAATTTTTAGACATGTCAGGATAAGTGGAATCAATCCTTCCCCTAGAAAATATTTACCCTATTTAATACTTTTTATGTGATACTTTTTAAGAAGAGAAAAAAAGCACAATAGTGTTATTCTCAAGAACAGAAGTTAACTGTTCTGAGTGTCTACCATCAGAGTGTTTACAATTGAAAAGCCCAATATTTAGAGCATGCTATCCTTTTAAGTTATAAACCAACTAACTAATGTATTTTAATTGTGTTTTTTAAAGATTACTGGCCATGTTCCCAGATTTCACTATGGTGAGTGAGCTACTGATCTTTCACAGTCAGCAAATACGTGTCATAAAATATTTCTGTCAGTGCTGTAGACTTTACATGTTCTTATTGTATGAATATGAGGATGTCTGGTGAATTTAACTTAAAGCCGTGTTTGCATAACATAAATTTACATGCCTTCTATTTATGTCTATTTTGTCTCACTCTTCATAACTGCTTTATTTTGTAATTTTTCTTCAGGAAGGCATTTTTAGGGCTTCAAATGCTCCCTTTAGTTAAACCAGAGCTTGCTTTGGATAAATAGGATTTACTTTTCCTTTCAAACTTAATTACTTTTCAGAATCATGATCAATTTCCTGCCTTACTTGCTTGAGGGGAGTGACACTGTAGGAGACCCTTCTGCATTTGCTGTGTAATAAGCCTTTATTCATACACTTCAGGCTACACAATCAGCTCCTCCACTCCAGAGTGTGTGCCTGTGTGTGTGGCTGCAGCTCAGGCCTGCAGATTGGAATGCTGATGGCAAGGACCAAAAGTGCTGAGGAATGAATCTGTGCGGAGGAAAGCAATAACCTGGCTGTGACTGTCCATGGGTCTTACTAGATAAAATTAAGATACCTCTGATGGCCTCTGTCTATTTTTGCTTTTTAGTGGAGATTTCCCACATAACACCCTACCTAAAGAATTTCATTTTAGGGTTCTCTTTTTAACTTGTTTTTAAAATGTTGTGTAAGAGGACTAAATTTTTCCCTAAGAAAAAGGCATACTAATTCAGGATTCTGATAGTTCAAATAGGGTGTTTTCTTGTTGAAGCAATCAGTTTTATGTTTCAACTTCTTGCTTCTCATTTTTGTCTGTTTTAAAGTAAAGTCAATTTTAAAGCATGAATTTAGTTCCTAGGGAATAAAAGTTTATGGAAAGCTATAAATATTATCTGTGGTTTTGCTATGACAGTAATATTTCACATGAGCAAGAATCCAATTATATTAACATTAATAGAAACCCCCTTCTTTTTCCAGGACATGTGTGAAGACTTATCTGGGGCAGGGTGAGGAAGCGTTAAAGATATTGCAATCCTCCTGGAAAACAATTTAGTTTGCACACTACTGCTTCTTAAAAGTCAGCTTCTTGTCAATTTTACTTGGTATCTAGAGCGATTTTCATGGTTGTACTTCTTTAAATGGACCATAGTGTAACCATTTAGCAGGAGGAATAGTCTTTGCCTTTTCACCCAAGTGTCATTTAATAGAAATTGATAAAATAGGGAGGCCCACATTTCTGGCCCTTGGCCAAACATGTTATCTTGTAAACTTATTTATTTAAATGTTAGAATTATGGAATGGTTTGGGTTGGACGGGACCTTAAATGTCATCTATTTCCAACCCTGATGCCATGGGCAGGGACACCCACTAGAGCAGGTTTCTGAGAGCCCCATCCAGCCTGGCCTTGCACATTTCAGGGGTATGGCACTTACAGCTTCTTTGGGCGACCTGTCCCAATGTCTCACTACCGTCATAGTGAAAGATCTGAAGCAAAAGTAAAAATCTGTAAGAAGACAGAGTACATGATCCTTCAGTATTTCTTTCCATCCAGTGCCAAAACTATCTTCTGTAATTTTGGCTGCTTGTCCTCACAGTAGGAGGGTAAGATAATAATTTGTCTTTGCTTTACTAAAATTTCAGAAACAGAAAAATAATTTGGACTAAATTCTAGTATTGTGCAAACCAAAAATTTAAAACAAGATTAGGGTTAGATTAAATATCCTTTGGGATTTCTGTCTCAAGGACTTTGGTGTCTTAACTACAGGTTGCCAAAAGGCTTGGTTTTGAACATTTCCTGTAATCATCTTGAATCTATCATTAAATAAAAGTATTCAAGAAAGGTCCTCAGACAATATAGAGATGGAAAGAGTGCATTTATTAATAACAAATTAATAATATTTTGTATTTATTTTTCCTTTTTTTTCCATTTTTTTCCTATTGAGCCATTTACAGCTATCAAAAGTTTTAAAGCTGAACTTTTTATATAACAATGTATCTTCTATCACTTCCCTTCAACTAACTAAGTGCACTGTGCCAGGAAACTTTTCCTGTTGACTTGATCTAAATTTAAATTACTGTGTGCCTCAAACCACGGGTTGTGCTGTCTCTAAAGATCTGACAATTCAGTCCAGGAATAGGGTGGCACATCTGTGAAACTGGCTGAGCTCTTTTGTTCTCCAGAGAAGGGTGAAGGCTGCATAACAACTTTACTAATTGTCCCTTGAAAATCATGCCAACTTCTAAAGACCAAGAATTTCTCCAGGAGGATTACATAGAAATAGAAATTAAAAATAAAATTTACTTACTGGCACAACTTGTCCATTTATTTCCAGTGTCTGTTAATCTCTGTTTAGTTTTAAAGATTAGAGAGGTCCATTAAGAGTATCTTTTTGTTAGTTAAATACAGTAAGTCCTCCATATTTTCCAGATGTACTAAAGTTTAGGATGGGCCTTACAGCTTTTATCCTATCTGTCTCTACTTTCCTTACAGTCGTGCATGTGAAATCTGGTCTCTACTGAGAACACTCTTCTTCTAAAGCAAAGGATCCTGGTCCTAGTATAAAAAACAAGTGGATCTTAGTCCAACAGACACATATAAACAATTACTCATTTATAAATTAGGGAAGGTTTTTCATTCATATTTGAAGCATAGTAAAGATATGTTGAAGAATGGTTAATAGAGAAGGGACATACAGACTTAGACAAGCTGTTTCTTGAACAATAGTCTTATTTAGCTAGTTGCCAACCCTGTGCCCAATCAGCAATTAGGGCACAGTGACCCTGCTGCAACATTAGGATAACGGTACCGATAGAGGTGTGCAAGAACCAATAAGATCATAGAAAACCAGACAAAGTTAGTATGTATCCATACATAGGGCAAATAGCCAGACTTAGGGCGTTGAAGCAAATAGCCAATAATAGTATGCGGTTACAGAATATGCATTATCTAATTAACCACACTATAAGTACGTATGCTGAAATTCAATAAACCGAAGCTTGTTGTACGTTCATATTGGATGTGTCTGAGTTTCCATTTCCCCCAAGTCTGCTGCAAAGATACTCATATTTTAATTAAGAGTAAGTAGTTCTTTTTTACTTTAGTAAAAACTTAAGTATTTTATTTAAAACTAGTTAGTACAAAACAGACCAAGGAATTTTTTTCATGGAGGTCCTTAAAATATGTTTCCTGGGTATAGCTACATTAATACTTATATTTGATAAAAATATGTAACTTCATAAGGATAACTATTCCTTTCTGTGGCATAGTTCAAAAAGCTTTTTGTGAAAATAATAGCTACAGAGAGTGGTTTTAAAATATGATCATGAAAAAAATAATGGTGCAGATATCATATTTACAAAGACAACAGGAGAGTGAACCAAAACCTGCAAGACAGAATGATCTACAAACAAATTCTTGTGATATGGACATAGAACAGAAATTCGTCTTGCGTAGTTTTGCCTTTGTTTCTGCCTGTGACCGAAGCTTCTTTTCCCTTTTACTGCAACTTTTTTAAATTTCTATTAAGGTAAGTCAGGTAGACTATAAAACCATACTGAAAATCAGTTCCAAGAAGAATTAGCTCCCATTGTTACTGGGAAAACATAAATGATATTTACCTCCAATTCCCATTCAGGGACCAAAAAAATAGAAGAGAGAGAAAAAGGAAAAAGTTTGAGACAGGGGAGAAAAGGAAAAAAAGGAAAAAAAATAATAGAAAAAAAGGAAAAGGAGAAGAAAAGGAAAAGAGGGGGAAATGTATTTCCAGCATTTCCAAGAGAAAGATCTCTAAGTGCTCTTGCTTTCCATTTTCAGTCATTTAAACTACTGTCTTGGAACAATGGATCTTGCTATATTTTGAAAAGAAGTTAATTGAACTTGTATAAATGAAATTTCCTGACTGCAACAGTGCCTCAAAGTAGCTATGACAGGAAGACTTAGATCATGAGAATTGTGAAAAAAATTCTAAATCAGTATTTCTAAATTTGATACCTTCTATTACTGCAAATATAAGAATATATTAGGAAAAATATTAAAACCAAACTGAACTCCTTAGTATTTCCATCAAGCAATAATTTCTTCTTTATTTTTGTTTACAGAGCAGTCATTTTTATTTGCCACTAGTGATTTCATTTTCCCATCTGTGACTTACTGCAGCAAAATATAAAGACAGGAAAAAAGAGATAACTTTATTGCTTCAATCCCATCACTCCAGTGTGGGAATTCATCAAAGTCACATTTCCTCGTGTATGGATATTGTATGTTTAACCTTACTGCTCAGATTATAACTACATAAAGACCTTTTATAACTGTTTCTTAAGTAGGATATCACCCTTTTCCTGTGGTGGCTAAAGTGAGATCCTGAAGGAGAGAGCTTTTCCTTTGGGCTCTGTCAGTTCAGAATTATGTACAAATTTGTTTAGTGACAAGGACAGGAAAAGATATGGAGATCATTGCTTTTGCAAAAAACGTTGAAAAGGTTGGCAAACTGAACAATTATGCATTAGGATGCTCCATGTATATTTGCATTTGAGTTTTGATAATTTGGACTAATGTGTTTTTATTAAATGCTATAATATAATGGAAGAAACTTCTTGAGTGTTTCCAATGCATTTGCTCTTATAATATAGTAGGACACTAAACAACTATTTTCCTTCTTGCTTATCTAAACTCTCAAGTATAGTGCTACCAAAGTCAATAGTTTTCCTCTTGTCAGCATTTCTGTCACCAAGCCTATTTGACGAATGGCCTTCTAACTTTTCCATTTACAGCTTTTTCACTTGTTAGACAAATCATACAATATTTTGTACAAATGCAATTGTAGTTAAACCATATGTCTAATGTATTTTTTCTCAGTATGACCTGAACTTTTATTTATGAATAATGAAGAAGACAAATAGGCACTTTTGCAGATTATATATAGAGGCAGATGTTTACGTGAAAAATAGGACAAACCTGCACTTCTTTTTAACAATAAACAAAATACTTTTGAAATTCCAATTCACAAGTCTCTATTGACAACTTCCAGTATTCGCATTTTTTTCTGTGAAAGACATATGACACATTTGTGATATGACACACCTTATTTTTCAGTATTTCTATTTCTCAGTATTCAGAGTGATATATCTAAATTATGATGTCTTTTCTCATGCTGAAAACCTCATGCTTATGTTTCAGGACCGGGTATAGGAAAAAAATAAAACAAAACACAATGAACACTCTAGCTGGAATTTATTCAGGTGAACTCAAATGTTTAAAAGTTCTTAAATGTTTAAATCTCAGCTAATCATCAGAGTTAATGGAAAGGAACAGGAACCTTTTCAACTGAATCATTTCTTCAATTTTTTGTACCTGTTTTAGGATGAGTTTAATCATTCTCCTGAAATTCACACATTTCTGCACACAGAAATGGGATAAAGGCTCTGTCAGATGGCTAATACTAAGACATCTAACTTTTGGACAACTGAAAATTAGGCATGATGAACTGCATCTATAATTGGTTAGAGTGGGAATTGTTTGGAACTTAGGAGCCAAAATCTGTCCAATTTTCAGCCTCCCTATGGGCCACTGTGTGAGAGAATGGCAAAATCTCTCCTTCCAGTAAATTGATCAGACCACTAAAGAATGTTAAATTTAGTCTTTACAGAAAAGACAAAAAGGGAACATGAAGGATTGGGCCATTGACTTCTCTGAACTGTTAAAAAGGACTTGAATTGAGTATATTTTGCAATCACTGCAGTTTGCAGCAACAGAAATCTGCATGAGAGAAATTGTCCATCCCCAGTCATGTGCTCCATAAACCAGGAAATGTCATCTGATGGTGTTCCAGAGAAATACAATCTCCAGCACAGTGGAGGTGTGTTGTACTTTTCTACTCAGAGTTGGACCCAATGACTGGTCAGATTTTGTGTACCTATACATATATACATATAAAAAACTGTACATATATATGGATAAACTGTATCGTCTCTGAATTTCGGACAATATTCCAAGATTGATGTGTTACTTTATGCTGGGTTAAATTGCTGATGGCATAATTTGATCATTACACTGAAAAATAAATTTTTCCATGTAAGCACAGACTGTTAGTCTTGCTGAAAGAATAGCACACCATTGAAAATAAGCAAATGTCTCTGTGATGTTCAGGAGCCAAGCTGGGAATTTCACATGATACTGCAGACTCTTGTTCCATGCTGAGAGGCAGAGCAATACCCATAAGTATCTCTTACAGTGGTAAGTGGGCTTTGACATTCTCTGTAGTGAGGTTGAGATTTTCAAAAGAAGAGTTTTTATCAACTTTGTCATTTTAGTCTAAGTCCAAATTAAAATTGTGAGTGTGTCTGTTATGGCAAATTAAAAGTTGCATTTATTTCTTGCCCTTTTTTATCATTTGAATAATTTCTATGGCTAGTCTTCTGTTTGAAAATAATCTGCATTTTCCATCATCATGAGATATTCTGAGATTTGCACATAGTCTGGTTACCAAAAGAGAACAGCCTTAATTTACCTTCAGAAAAAGCAATATGAAATTGGTTGCAAATTTAAACTCTTGAGTGTGAGAAAGAATGGCTTATGGAAAATACCTGGGAAAAGAGGAAAACTCTGATCTATGACAATGGACAGGATGGAAGAGGCACAGTCTTCTGAAGGTCCAAGCTGCAGTGTGGGCAGGACACATTATGTGGGAAATGCCCTATCTTAAAAAAGTTAAATGTTATCTGTCTTCTGTTTCTGTGTCTGTCTGTGTAAACAAGACAGGTACAGGGTGAAACAACAACACAATCCACACCACTCTTGGCAGAGAGGTTTTCCCTTTTTTTCTGGTCTACATTATATGCCCTAATTCTCTGCATGTTGTGTGGCATGCAGTTGTCTGTTTAAGAAGGACAGGCAACAGACATATGGGTTGTCAGTAATAAAATATGTTGTGGAGAGGATACAGCTGTTTCTAGTTTAATATCTGCCATCTGAAAGCGTCTGTATCAGACAGAAAAGGCAAAAGAGAGAAACATTATCTCTGGGAAGCATACCAACACCGTTTCTAGCAAATCATTTCTAAATCTCGACATGTGCTATAAACTGATAAACATCCTTTACTTATTGTCCTAACAGACTACTCATTCTATTTCAATCTTTTCCAGCAGTCTGACTACTTGATTTCATCCTTTATAACTAAACTTAGCACTGATTGACCCAAGAAATCAAAGAGATGCCTAAGGTACTCACGTGAAATATATATTTTCTATAATCTAATTCTACTTCTGTGATATTTTTCAACCTTATGTCCTTCTCTTGAAGGGACTTACGGTGCTTCATATCTGGGATCTTCCCATCAGTTACTGATATGTCATAAAGGACATCTGTCGTTCTCTTGATCCTAACCACTGCTAGTGGCTGCTTGCCAAACAGACATCAAAAACAGCAATTTTTCATTACCTCATTACTATCTATGAATGCTGGAAGTCCTGCTCAAAGGCATGAATTTAAAATATGTGAAAAAAATCATAAATGCAGTATTTCTCATTGCAGAATATTTTATGGCTGCCATATTTGCAGATAATTCTGCTGTCTAGAATTAGGTAGGGCTGGGTCAGCAAGGGTGTTATACTTCTAAAATCTGCAGAGGTCTGCCCTCAACTGAGGACTGCAAAAGAGTGGGTAAGATTTTTCAACTCTGTAGGAAGACTCAGGTGCCTCAGGGTGAAATGAAAGGAGCTGCAATTCTGATTTCAGTCCCAGCCTAGAGATCAACAGGGCAGAGACTCTGGTTGAAAACCCACCCAGACCTGCACCCTCGGCACTTTATTTAGGGATTAGGGGTAATGTTGCTATCAGGTAATTGTTCAGACATTACAACAATCTCCCATGATGCAAAAGACCTATTCTATAAGGCTTGCTCAGCCATGCAGAGCACAAACCAATTTTCCCCATGTTACAGGAAGGCATTACATTTTTGAGGTGAAGGTACAATTTGAGCTAAAATAGAAAGTGCTGTTCCCATTGCAACTGGATGGCTCTCTCCCTGAATGAACATGCTGATGATGGGCCATTACCATTAGGGGTAGGATTGCTAGAGATAAGATGATGCCACAAGTACAGACACAAAAGTTTCAGTGCCTTCCTCACCTCCCATCACTACAGCTGTGACTTGGGCTCAGCCTCATCCTAGTGTGGTCTACCTGTAGCTTGGAGTTTGTGCATTGCTTGTACTCGTTTGATGGCTGTACAAGTTAAATTATAGAACCATAGAATGATTTGGGTTGGAAGGGACCTTTAAGATAATTTAGTTCCAAACTCCCTGCCATGAGTAGGGATGCCACTTACTAGACCAGGTTTCTCAAAGCCCCACCCCACCTGGTCTTGAGCAATTCAGGGGTGGGGCATTTGCAGCTTCTTTGGTAATTGCTCCACTTCCCATTTGGTAAACCTGCTCCACTGCCTCACCAACCTCACAGTAAAGAATTTCTGCTTAATAGCTAATATAAACCTACTGCCTTTCAGTTTGAGACCATTGTCCCTTGTCCTATCACCTTGAAAAAGTCCCTGACCTTTGCTGCTCCTTCACCTGTAAAACCCACTATTTTAAAATGAGATGAAAACTACAGGTTCAGGTGACCTGACTCTGATCTCCACTGATGATGCCTCCTGACAGTACAGGCAGCAGAACTCACATGTCCTGGCCCCTAAACAGGAGGTGGCTGTCTCTCTGAGGAGCCCTGTTCTGTCGAGAGCCAAGGCTGCTGTGGAATGGAAATGTCCTTCAGCTGTGGCAAACACCTAAAACAGAAAGAAGGCACCTCTGGGCAGGGATTTTTCTGAGACGAGAGAAGAGGTCTTATCATGTTATTGCCTCTTCAGACATGGGCTCTAAGACTCTCCACCAGCTACTTAAAGTTCTCTATTAGCAGACATCTTTAAGAATGTTATAGTTTAAAAATTATTTTAAATAAGTGTAATTTCCTTTCCTGAAAATCTGCCACATTTTGCTTGGCCTTTTGTAATACCATATTATCTTTCTTTTTTTTTTCTTTAACAGAATTTAGATTTTATGGCACAAGATATCAGCAGTTTGTTGCATTTTAATCAAACTTACAGTGCTGTCTTTACTGTTGGCTGGTAAAATTAAACCACTCCCTGCCCTCCCTAACATAATCAGAGGTATTGCTATAAAAATGCTTAGACTGATACAGCTGATTTAAGTACACTGGAATTACATCAGCTATACTGGTGTCAAACTGCACCTACACAGATGCATAACTATTCTATTGGAAACTCACAGGAGATACTGATTCAGTATGTGCTGAATACTATAAATAGATAACACCCAGTTTGTATACAGCCCTCAGTGAAAAGAGGAGGGCCTACACCATACTTGAAAGCAGTAAGATTCAATACCTCTATGTTTATTTGAATTTACCACCCTTGGGTAACAGTCAGTTTTGAAAATTAACAAAGAAAACGCTTTGGTTTTACATGTTTAACTCTGAAAGTGTGTATATTTCATATCTGCTTAGGGAGTATAATATTCATGAGAAAATTAACTCAGATTTCTCTGTTGAGGCTAAATGATACTGGTGATGGATATTTTACTGGAAAGAGACATATATAACACCAGTGACCTGAATATCCAATATAGGATCAATAAATTTTCTCTGTCAAAGATAAAATATTAGTTTTAATTCTAAAGGGACACACTGTAATGCAGTTAATAATACTTAATTATTTGAGATTTGCGAAGTGGGTAACAAACTCCTTCTCTCCTTGCACTGCCAGTCAAACTCTCTGCTCCCATAAGGCTCTCATGGTCTGATAGGCTTTAAAATCTGTGTACTGCATCTTTTGTTCTTAGCTCACAGCTGATGCAGGTGCCAATAAGTTGTGTTTGTCTCGAGAATACATGTTGAGAAAAGGTAAACTCCCAGTAGGCAGCTGTTGTTGACCTTGGCCAATCTCTCTTGTTCTCATGCTGGAGATCATTTCTCCCTCTGTAGGGCCCACACAACTGCTGGCAAGGACCCAGAAATAAGGACATTGGTATTATTTGTTCTCATTTTTCTAACCTGCATAATTCGATTGATTCTTTAGTGAAGAATATGACCCAAGAGATATTTATATAGGAGATGGCAGCAAAGAGCAGCACAAGAACAGTGAAAAGCTGTTCACAAATGAAAGGTAGGAGGAATACTGGAAGTGACATGAAGAAAGGTTTTTGCTATAGAAAATACAGCACAGAAGGACACCTTTGCATATCCAGCTCTTTTTCTGAAGAAGAAAATGGGAGAATTGAGCTGTTCTCTTCCTTAATTGCTCTTCAGGTTCCTTCCTTAACTGCTCCTACTGCCACTGTTAAAGGAGTGTGCCTTCAACACAGGGTAGTGTTTCTGTTTTCTTTAGAGTACAGGGATACTACAGGCTAACAGAAATTAATAAATTTTGGATATTCTTTGAGTTCCTCTAACCTAGTGGGAGGAATTGCTGCATGAAAGTTTAGACAGGGAAGCAAAGTTATTGATCTACTGCTCTTTTTCTAATCGGATCTATTCTAGGTTGTGTTTCTGAGTTAGTTTACTCCATTTTCAAGCACTTTCTAGCTGTTATGTCAGAAATATTGACCTATATTTTTATTTTATCCTACATTTTGTACTTTCATTGAATTATATTTATACCAACATTTATAATGTGCATTTAATTGATAAAAGTTTTATAGTGGTGTTTTAAAAGCCTTCAGCTTTGCATAACCGATCACCATGTTGTGATAAAAGTAAAATACAAACACAAAAGAGGTAGCAGAGATATTGCCATACTTCCAATGTGCCCTAAGTAATGAACAGGTGCTTGAAATAACTGAAAACAAAAAGTACATAGATAAGCATGAGTATGCAGTAGTAATTCACTTTGAGGTAACAGTGAACAGTCATTGAGAAAGTGAATAATTATGGATTTGATGGATACTTGGATGGTGGCCACAAAAGCAGTAAAGTTATTGGAGAGGAGGTTTATTTCCTGTTAAACAGGTGCCTATCTGGACTCCTTTGCTTGTGTTCTTGGTTTCAATCCTCTTGAAACATTTCGTTTTTACTTCGATTTTGCTTCAAATTATATTGGGTTTCCTTGGTCTAATATAAATCATGATTTGTTTTCATTATTGAGTAAAGACTTCTCTTTATTGATGTGTGCTAGACTGACCACTATTAAAGAAATTCTGCAGATACTTAGATGATTAGTTTTGTTTAAGAATGTTAATTCTTCCTTTTATTCTAATGTTAAATCTTTGCATTTAATTGTAGTTCAAAACAGACATTTAAAAATGTCCTAATTTTCACTTGGAAGAACACTTTTGGTTTTTATATAGAGCATTAAATAAATTATCAAATGAAAAGGACAGGAAAACAACAACACTTTTCATGTAGTTTTGAGATTTCACTACTCTTTTTCACAGGAACAAATTAACACATTGTCATACTATTAAAAATAATTTTGTAATTTTGGAGGTCAGTAAATTTGGACACTTCTTTAAATCTTTAGCACTTTGTTATTGCAGTTATAGTGTTCTTGTTACATAGGACTATTTCATTTTACATTAATTCTGGAGTGTAATAAATAGCCTGAAAAAGAATGTCATAAATCAAATAATTAGGTGGAAATTAAAGTCAGCATTAACAGAAACAGAGGAACTTCTCTGATTCTTATCTGACATACTCTCCAAATTTCATGTTCATTCTCCAAAGTACAGGCACAAAGTTTCATTTAAAAAATATAATTTCTTCTATATTGACAGCATGATTCTTACCCTAATGTTATTTTCAGAAACATCTGAGTCATCTTAACAGGAACTATTTCAAAAGTGTACCAGAAACAGGGTTTCAACTATTTCTAACAGTTACCAGCAAAGCTGCATAATTATACAAAGTGAATGATATTATTTGCTGTTTTCCCTTTCTGCTGTTTCCCACAATAGCCATACATTTGTGCATCAATCAAATATATTTAGGAGGAAAAAATGTGTCATTCCCACTGCTGTGTTCCTCCTCTACACACTGCAGTTGATAATCTTTTTAGGCACTATTCTCCAAAATACCATATCAAATGACTGGCACAGGATGAGTCTGATTATTTATCATTCATCACTGCACTTAGAGATTGCTGTGATTAACTCCTGGTCTTGCCTGTGCTTGTAGGAGCTGTGTGGTGTTTTTAAGGTCTGTCCATGTTTCCTCATTCCCACTCCATGCCAGCCCTGGTCTCAATCTCACTTTTATCCAAATGTTTTTCACAGCAAAGGAGTATGAGGACATAGGCATGGATGACTAATTTTAAATCCTTGTTGTCAGTCGCCAATGGAGGGATTTCTGAAAGACTTGACATTTTTCTTCTTTCTCCCCTTAAAAAATTCAGCAAGATTTAGAATCGCTTGATCTCTTAGCCTCTTGGTGGCAAAAAATTATATTCCATCTCTAGTAATTTTTAACACATCCAATTTGCGAAAAGAGAAGTACTGAATAGAAATGGAAAAGGATTGCTCTCAGAGTAACTCATTCTAATGCTGGGAAGGCTGCATACTAAACATATTATAAATTGATTAACTATCAGAATGATCCACATAAATATCCTCCACTAGTTTGAAAATTAAATATGCTTGACCATTGATCTACCAACACTAGTTTAGATCTAAAATATTCTGTGAGGAATTGCATGACTTAATTTCTATGATTTGTTTTGCGTATTCTTATTTATTTACACACTGTAGCAATTTATCATATAAAAGCCACATGGCAGCCATAAACTTGAGCAGATTACGTTCAGGAATTTTCAACTCCCAAACTGAAATTAAGTAAGTTTCTATTTCATGCAGATGTGTTCTCCAAGTTGCTAAATTGCTTTCTAGGAAATGCATGTTGGATCTTCCACAAAATGTATGTTTTTTCCTCTCATTAGATATATAGGCGAACTAAACAGACACCTTTTTATGCTGCTGTTGAACAATCTTTTTTCCCTTCTCTCTATGAAGTTCTATTCATAACTGAGATGAAGCATAACACCTCAGCAATGTGGTGAGCAACCTCCTCAAACAATGTATTTTGGTTTTATGTATTTACTTTGAGTATGCAGTTTCTCTTGAGCTATAGCCCACTAACAGCTGCTGATAAAATTATACCTATGGAAAAGTAAAAATATCCTTTCCCTTATTCCCTTGTATTTTTATTAATTTAGATAATTTGATTTTATACTGGTGTGTCTAATGTTGTCATCTTTGCAAAACAACCCTGTAGAAATTCCATTGACTCTTTCCACACTCTTTAGAAATTGAGTTTATCTTCTAACCACCAAGTAACCTTTTTCATATGAGCCTGTTCTTACAAGGTCTGCCAAAACTCTTACCACAGATAAATCTTTTATATTTTTCCAGGTCCTGAATATCATCCTTTTAGCAATCATTAAGCTTGTATATATCCATTTTGATGATGCTTTAGGGATGCCTTTAATTCCCAAAATATCAGAACAAATGCAAACAGAAGGTTCTGAACATATTTTGCTTTCAATTATTTGACATTATGGACTTAAATAATTTACTTTTTCATTCTGAGGAGATGGTTATGGCCTCCTCTGCTAGAAGTTAAGCATGTTAGCTCTTTAATGTTTTCTCCAGCATGTGTACTTTCTTTTCCAGTCTGAGGAGAAAATTCCATAGCAATTTCCAGATGTCAATAATGCCCCCTAAGAAAAACAAATACTGGTAGAACAATGCCATGACATTTATGCTGGATTATCTCCATTAATGATATTAGGTTTGGATGGACAATTTAAGTGAAAGTTTAGAAATTTAATGGAAACTGCATTTATTTTTTGCTTTCTTTTTCTACAGTTTTGTTATAAAGGAAAGAAGGAATCTTCCTTCACAGAACTTTCAATGTCCCAGGAGCAAAAATGTGAGTTATATGTACTTTATATAGAAAGGAAGTTAGGAATTATGTACCTTCTCCTGTGAAAAAGCCCATAGTATTTTTAACAGACACAAAGAATGTATTTTATAAAGGATTATAAACTCAGTGCAATATGCCACATGCAAACCATTACTTGATATACTGTAAGGTACTGCTGTTCATGTATTGATACTGAACTAAACTATGAAACATATGGTGGTGTGGCACAATGCATACACTTTGCCTAGGATTCATCTGACTTCAATGGAGATACAGCAAATATGTTTAAGGGCGCCACAATAATGTATCTCACCAGCACACATATCTAAATCAGATCATTCAATCAATCACACACACCCCAGCTGAATCTTACTTGTTTTGCTAATGCTATAACATACAGTAACTTCATCTGTTCTCCAGTTTCCAAGAACAAAAATAACTATTTGGGAAGGCTTAGGAAAACAACAAAGAAAGTGGAAATGATGAATGATTGGGGAAAACTTCTTGATTAAGAAGCTGTGAAGGACAGTGAATAATGGAATTGGCCATTAGGAATGGCTATTAAATCTTTTACTAGAGAAAATACCAAGCTCGTGCTGAAAAGTTCCAGACACTTACTAGGAAGTGGGTCCCTAATTTATCTCTAACTGCTCTGCACCTGAGCAAGAGTAAATAACAGTGAGCTGTCAAGCAGTTCATGCATATGAGGTCTTAAAGTTCAAGAGAATCAACAGCCCTCAAAATTTATTTCTTGTATTGCATGTAATTTCTGGTTATGTAAGACTGAACAAGTATCTCTGTCTTCCTTACAAACACTGCAAAAGTTATTGACTGGAAATTATAATGGATAAGCTCCATCTTAGAATCCAGCTTCCCTAAACTTTATACTGCTGAAATGCAACCTTGAATTCTATGCTGAAAAAAATTTCCTTATACACTCAACTTGAAAACCATTTCAATATCCAAGTGAAGTACTTGTGACAAGTGAAGACCAAGTGGTCTACAGTACTTTGAGAAAAATTTTCTCATAAAAGCATGCAAACAAATGTTGCAAGTACAAGTGTCATGAAAGTCTGCACATGCAACAAAACTTTTTTGGAAAGGTATGGGAGTATCTGAATATCTGTGTTTAATGATGTCATAAATTAATAGGGATGTTAATACTATGTATTTCATATGCTGATACATCCTAGTAGTTCTAGTAGTCATGTGGCAAACACAAATTACAACTTTCTCAGCACAAAAGCATCAGGGAGCTGAAGACTCATGACAAGCAGAGCGAACACTCTGTGTTTTGAAGAACAGAAAGGCTGTGGGACTGCAGAATGTGTTGACACACAATTTAAAAATAAAGAGTCCTATTTTTTCTGGCCTATTTACAAGATGTACTCAGCAGATGCATTGAAAATGAGAAATTTAGAGAGAGCAACAGTAAAAAAGTTACAGATGTGGATTTGAAGTACAAGAATAGAATAACACCTTCACAGAAACTGCTCTGGGGACACTTGCTATTTGTCAGCCAGGATTGTGGGGGTTTCTGACCTCATAGGTTTCAACATTAGAGGAAGAAAAGAAAAGAACTTACAGGTGGGATATTTTACATCAGTAATATGATGTATCATTATATCTGAGTTAATTAGAAGTTCTTCTGTTGGAAGAAAGACATGCTTACTAAGATTTTGGCACTCAATATGATGATAGTTTTTACTGGAAAAAGGAACTTAGCTTTGTATTATGTACTGTACTTAAAAATTTATTTGTGGCAAAATAAAACATGAAATTAAATTTGCTTTTTTTTTCAATAATTCACTCAAGCAAATAAAGATGCTAAGTTATGAAATGGCATGTATGCCTTTTTCTCTTGGCATTAAATGAGTGGCTTCTGTAAATGGAAAAATGTGCTTAGCTTTGAAAATGCAGGGTCTAATCCACAAAAGCCTTTCATATCATTTGTGTAAGTGTATTTAGTCTGCTGAGAAAGTGTACTGAAAGCAACTGTAGCCACAGTCCTGCTGCTTATGCACTGATTCCTATGACTTCATTCAAAAGAGTAGACACAGCCTTGCTGTTTATTCCATCTAGTGCCAGATGAAATTTAATGGAGTATGCTCCTTGCTTCAGAAAACTGCAGGTCTCTGCTCACTTCACTGTGCTATCTGCTTCCCTTGTGAAATGTCTTAGTCACACTAAAGCCTTTGGTAAGTAATCTTTAGGCAGCCAAATTAAGTTCTATGATGTCTCTACAGCTCTTCCAAGGACTGAGATTCAGTCCTGTATAATGAGACCTGTAATAATCCTGGAGATAAGCTGCAGACTGCCAGATCCAGATGTGGGTGTGCTCAAGTTGCATAACAGTTATGCTCTCTCCCTAAAAGAAGAGAGTTATGGTTTAATTGTCTTAATTGGCATTTCTGTTTGAGAACTGTGCCCCATCACAAAACTCGTAAACTCCATGGATTTCAGCTAAACATGGATTTCCAAATGCATGTCTACTTTGTATTCCAAAGGAGCCAGCCTGGACTCAGAATCAGGGATAGGTAAATGGCATTTTCAAGTGACTGTGCCATTTCTGAGTCAGCACAGCCAAAAAGAGTTGCAATTTGGGCGTTGTTCATAAGGGGCAAACTTGTTTCTAAATACATGTCAGGAATGAGCAATTTTTATTTGATGACAGCTGACTGGTAGGCTTATAATTATTTTCTGACTGGCACAGTGGTAAATGAAATTTTTACTGTAAGCATAAATCTTGCCTTGTCTTTGATGAAGGTATTTCATATTAATTTACAGCAGTTCTAGGAAAATACAAGCTTGGTATTTTGTTTTGACTTGGTAGCAATATTGTAACCACCTGATTTTTGCTTGAAACATTAAAAATATTAAAAAATAATGCAGGAAAGTAGCAAATCAAGTAATTAATTCCAGTTGATTTTACTTATCTATTATCTATTTACCTATTTATTTTGATTTTTTTTCTAATACTGAACCTAGATCTCAGTCATAATGGCTGTTTCATAATTTCATAATGGCTATTAGTCAACTAAGAAGTGCTAAGGAACATTTCTAGGAATTGAAACTTGGGCATCTACGCTATAAAATTTTTAGAAAAGTCATTGAAAGTTTTTCTGTCTATAAAACTAGAACCCTAAAATAATTACCCATTTTTTTTCAGATTTATCAGAGAATATTCAATTGAAAAGTTTTTGGGTTTTTTAAATTGAAAAGTTTATTAGGAAGGACATAGGTGTTTGGCAGATACTGGCCTCAATGACAGTGAGTAGTCTCAAGCAATTTGCTAGCACAGAAACTGGCAAAATTAGCTAAAAAGACAGTGTAATTATTCTTTTACTACTGATAATTATTTATTTTCTTGCAGTTTTAAAATAATTGCCTTTTAAAACTCATGTTACAGCATGACAAAAATGGTGACAATCATGAGGCCTCTTATTCTCTTGGCATTTTTGTGTATTTTAGACCTCTATTCAATTTTAAATCTGGTTGACCAAAAACCAACCATAAGTGTTAAGATTAATAGCATAATTTTAAATTATTTTAATTATTGATCTCCATTACTTTTGTTATATTTGAAAATATTTAATTTTAATACATGCTGTGTCTTTCAAAAATTTCCTTTCATGTCAACAAATTTTCTAAACATTAGCATCACATTGTTCCCTAAGACTTCCTGGTCTTCCTACTAACATGTTTGGGCCAGACAGTTCCTAGAAGGCTTTTCAGAAGTTCAACTAAATCATGTTTAAGAATTCTTTTTCCATTATTGTTTCAATTCTTTTGAATAAAATGAGGCTTAAGAAGTACAATTCCCATTCACAGAAGTTTTGCTGATTTCTATTGTATTATGCTCATTTGTGTGTTTTTACAAGCCTCTTTAAATGTGTTTTCAGCTAATTTACCTAATACTAAAGTCATGTTCACTGATCTATAGTTTTTAGATTCACCCCTAACATATCACTTAAGATGCTTAAAATACTGGCTACCCTCCAGTCTACGTGCACAATAGTGGAGATTAATGAGAAACTCTATTTTTTGTTTGCAATTCAGTCACTTTGATAGGGATTTTCAGAGGTCACTAATGCAGTTAGGCTCCAAAATCTCATTAACATTTAGTGAAAAATGTGCATTGTACTCCCAGAGCTCTGGAAAACTCTTAATTTTCAGTCATAAGGGCTCCTCAGTGAATGCTGTTTCATACTAGTCATAGAATGATATGAATTCACAGTTTAGCATAACACCTTCCTTTTTAATACAGCATCACTTTGGCTACACCAGTAGTGAAGCTTAATGCAGAAATCATTCATTTCTTGTCACTTAAAGTGGTAATAATAGTCATGTCAGTTTGGCCATATCCTGAACCAGCATGGATTTAAGTGCTTCTATTTCATGCTAGTTGCTCAGTTTTGTTCAGCATACCCGCAAATGTCCTTAATTTTGTTAATCTTTTGCATATTCCTCTTCCTTGTCTTTCAAGGACTTTCTTCTATCCTATGAAGTTTGTTATTCCCTGCTGGGTTGTTACCATATGATGGCAATATTCCCTGCATGTGCCATAGCAGTTCTGGCCTGTTGATTTGCACTGTTTGCTTTGAATTCAATGCTGCTTTAAGTTCAGTTCAGAAGCTTTGGGATAGACCCAGAAACCTGCAGCTCCCATTTTCCCTGTAGGTTTTTTAAAGCTTAATGATAACTGTTGGAGTTCACCTATGTACATCACCTTTTCTAAAGCAGTCAAGAGATACTTGAACTGTTACTTTACATTGTAAGTCTTTACTGAACAAGGACATGCAGCAGTAGAAGGTAGCTTTTAAACTGCCTTTTACAGTTCAGAATAAAATTTTTTTTTAAAAGGAAAAAATTTTTAAAAAAGAACCAACAAAACTTTCATCTGAAGGACATCTTGCTTCTGACAACTACAAAATAATTTGGAGAAATTCTGTTACACAGACAATTGCAAGTGACCACTACAGGTAAAACATACAGAAAAATGCTGGTCAGGACATATTGGTAGAGTGGATATTGAAGATCGCGTTGACATTCATGAGACCACAGGAGAAAAATCTGCTTAGGTTTGCATCTTGCAATCAACACAACAACAGAGGGTAAAATTAGACATGACAGAACTATTATCACTTGTGATCATTCATAAATCACACAAAAATATGTAACTTTGAAATCTCAGGCTGAATAGTCAGAAATAGAAATGGAAAATATATCTTTATTTTTGACAGATTCTAAAGTGCCCTGTCTAGAGGCTAGGAAGAACTGTCACTAGAACGATGTAAAATAAATAATACTCAAAACACAAGATGATGTCCTTGAATACAAAGTTATATAACCATATGCTAGTTACATAACAAAAAAACCCACAGAATTACTATTTTCTATCACCGAATTCTCAGCTTCTTATTCTTTCAACAATCTTGGAGTGTTTGCTAGTTTGGTAAATTATTACTTTGTTCTGTCTAGATAGACAAGCATATCTTTTTCTCCCAATTAACATACAGGTTTTTTTGGTGGGAGAAGGGAGCATCAGGACTTTTTGACTTCTGGTCAGAGATAAATGACAAGTTTTCCTGAATGATAGGGAAGATACTAATTTTCTGCCAGAATCCTTCTTGGAAAGAATTGACTGAATTAAAAAAAATTGGTCTCTAAATATTTAAAATGGATTGCTTGAAAAAAAATCTCAGAGTCTTCAGAACATCTGTAAATATATGTTCTTGACCAAAATTTGTGTGTTCAATATCTTTATGTTCTCTGTGACAGAGTCTTAAGTGACTCTGCAAATACTGGCTTCAGTACAAAGAGGGGAAAAAACGCTCAAGGAAATAGCTTCCTGGGATTCCTATTATAGTATGACTGGAAGGCACCACAATTACTGTAATTGCTTGTCTTTCACAGAAAAGCTCTGGACAGCATTTATAAATATTACATGTTAGAAAAATAAAATACACTGAAATTAAGAGAATGATTTTATATTTTTGAATTTAAGAAAAATATGACTGGCATCAATTCAAGATACACATAAGATCAAAAATGTGCTCTCTTGAGGTTATTCTTTAAATCTGCCCATTTGTTTGAGTCAACAACATTTGCATATGGTAAAATTGGATTTGAAACACCAAGGGACAATAGTGGTCGATTTGAAGTGATTTGAAAATTAATCTAAAACACTTGTTCATCTTAACTTGTTTTATGAATCTTGACAAAGAGGTCTGTGATCTAGCATAAAGTCATTATGTACAGTATTATAACTGCTTTTTTCAAGATTCTTGTGATTTCTAACAGTGGAATATCTAAATTCTACAGAACACCTTTTATTAAAGTAAATGAGGCTTCTAATAGAGTGTTATGGATTTAGAGATGTGAGATGCAAAATGAGTCTTTGTTTCCTAATTTTTTAATTTATATTTGTTCTGCTCCAACAGGAGCACATTTTAATTTTATGCTAAAGAAAAGAGATACTAAAAACCAACAACTGTGTGCATTCATTACTGCTGAAATGAAGGCTTAAGTAGGGACAAAGCACTAAAATGAAATTGAATGTTAAAATGCTATTTCTCTCTATCAGCTTCCCAGTTTCTATTTTAAATATTGGTTGCAGAAGCCAAAGCAAATATACATCTGTTTTGCATTGCAAACTGACTTGACACATTGAACAGAGTATTTAATCTGTTTTGGACACACAGAATGCAAATCACCATAATACCTAGGTGCTGTTGTAATGCCTAAGAGTATTGAAGATTTGCACTATGATGTTTAACCTACTGCGTATTGAATTTGTGTTGTAATGTTATTCCAATGAGTACCAGATTTTGTCACACACAACAGCTTCAGCCCTATGATTTCCATGTCCTGCACCTACACAGCCCTTTAAGTCTGCAACTGTGTATGCAAGTGTATTATTAATAGCAAAAATTATCTCCCTGTTCTGGACATGCAAATAGCATATCATCATGCTAGTTGCTCAGTTCTATTTAGCATACCAGTAAATGTCATTAACTTTTAATCTTTTGCATATTCCTCTTCCAGAAGAAGAGGTCTGAAAAAATGTAAAGACATATATATATAATTTCTCTCCTCTCTTTCTTACTCTGCATGCCTGCAAAACCAGAGAAATCCAGGGATTATCTGGCAGACACAAGGAAGTGTCATTTTGAAAGATGCTAAGTTTTCTCTCCAGCTCAAAATATTAGTAAAAAATTTTTAATATTTTCCTCTGGAGATATCCCTCCTTCTTTTCTTCCTTTCCTCCCTCCCTCCCTCCCTCCCTCCCTTCCTTCCTTCCTCTCTCCCTCCCTCCCTCCCATTGGATAAATGCAAGGTCAGTTCATACTTTCTGTCCTATGACAATCTTCTCAACAAAGAGTTCTAGTATGGTTGAGGGCAAAGTGCTGCTGAAATATTTTTATCACACATTTTGGATTTGTTTCTTACCACTTTCTGCTTATGCAATTTAGGTACATAAACGCAAAAGGGACTCTCTGGGTTGGCAAGTCCAGACCCTGCTGATAAACAAGTAATTTCAGCAATACTATCCATCTTATGCTATTTAGGTCTGCTCTTTCTCTCTGATACCTCTTTTGCCTTTTTCCTATCAGCCTCTTAGAAAAGTGAACACCTCCTTCCATTATTTCATGTTGCTTTCTCTTTCCTCCATTGTATTAAATGCTTTGGAGTCTGTGTCTGCTATTTTACAGCCTCTTCTTTTTTTCCCCCTCCAAATCCTATACAAATATAATCAACTCCATGAGGTAATTAAAAACTTCTGTATGGTAGAGTCCTGAAAAATTATTGGCTTAGGTGGTTCATCTGAAGTTTTATTCACTTTTAGATATTTTTACCTGGCTCTTATTTAACAGCAATGACAGTCAAAAGGTTGATTATTCTAAAGGCACATTTTTGCCTTGGCAGTTGAACTCTGAGAAGGAAACATAAAATTGAAAGGGTAAGTTTCTGTGTTCCCTGTATCTCTGTGAAGTTAGAGGAGGTGTAATCAGCTGACAGAGATCAGGCTGGACTCAGAATTGAACGGAGATCTCTCCTTTTCCTTCCATCATCGTGAGTACAAATAAATGGAAGAGGGAAGCTGTGAAATGATATTACAGCTGCTGGTGAAAGCCCTGGCTCACGATAAAGCTAACAGCAGGATGGGGATATGACATGCGTAACCAGTGGACAGGACACGTAACAAATGACAAATGGAGAAACTTCAAAGGTACCTGAAAAGTTGGCTTTTGGGAAAAGAGTCTTGTGAGGGTGACAGCACCGTATAAGGCTGAGATCACATAGGTAACAGTATCAGAAATACCAATAGATGCAGCAAAAGTGGGATCAATCGGGAGAAAAAAAAGGTTTTGTTTATTTAGGAGAAGACTGGGGTGAAGAAAAGACAGCTAAGAGATAGGTCAGGAAAGAGGAGGAGGGGTAACGTGGTAAGTTAACATTGTGGTCGGTGCTTTAAGGGTACATATGAGCAGCCTCCAGCTTGGTTATTGTGATCTAATCAGGACACTAAACCCCTCTGCTCTGACAACACCACAAGGGCCATACCTCCTTTAGAACCTCCTTTAGTGGTGGTGGTTTCCCTGGCTAGAAGGAAATCAATGAAGCACATGGATTGAGCGCCCTGGAATTACCATTCTGGTACTCATTCTGGGCTTGGGAGCATGGAAAGATACCTTCTCTCCCAAAGATTAAAATAAAGTGATTTACTTCACACCTCTGACATAAAAATCCTATATGATCTTTGATATACTGTTATCTGGACTGCTGTCATTCTCATGCTGCTTCTATTTTGTTTCAATCAACAGCACCTGAGTGCATGAACTGATCTCTAAGCATAAAGCCATATGGGTTATTTATCACCAGTACCTTACCAAGCTCAGTTATTTCATGAGTTTATTCAACATGTACATTGATACATTAGCTCCTCGCTTACGTCTGGAAATCTCTGCCACTCCAGATCTTGATCTCAGGTCACCTTTTAAACATCATTGTTTTAGTTATACTTGTTCAGTGATAATTTGCCTGAATCTAGCAAACAAATCATCTTCCACAAAACAGGAAAATAAAAACCTAGGACTATTTTCATAAGAATTATTTTCATAGGAATTATTCAGTATCTCAATATTTGGATTATCATGAGATTTTTCTTGAAGGCATATGCCTTGATAACAATATTTTTCTGACATTGGAAATCATGGTTTTAAAAAACCATGGCTATAAAAGATGTTTCAGGTAAGTCACTCAAAGTGGAGGTATTTAATCATTAGTTACTTTGTTCCATAATTCAGCTCAGTTTCCTAAACAGTACATGAGAAAGAAATAAAATGGTTTAATCCACTCTATTGGTCTCAGCTATATTCTGTTTAAAGCATAAACAACATTAAAAAATAATTGAGCGTATACTTGTAACTAGCATAGAAAGTTATGATCATGATTCTGAAAGCTATACAGAGTTAATTTATTGAGGAAGTCTTCTGACCTTTTTTTTTAATTCCCACTTTGTGTTTTTAAGCTAATTGAGCTCGGTCTAGAATTGAAATCACAAATGAATTTATTCTTTAAAATTCAATTTTTTTAGTGGAGTGGAAAGAAACATTCCAGGGTCTTGGTAACCAGAAGAGAATAAATTTGGACACTGGTGGTATCATTTGATCTATACAGAGATCTGTCTTATTTAGATTAGCTTTTCAGAGGTAATGAAGAAGATCATTAAAATTGTCTGATCTTCTCCATAAGCTTTTTATGGCTCTGATTAAGTTACTTGGGAACATTATGCTATGCTTGAGGGGATAAATTGACTCATTTTTGCAATAGTCTTATTAATTAAGTCTGCTAGAAATCTTGGAATTCTTTACTGTATCCAGATTGTTTGTAAATACTTTAATTTATTTGAATGTGTATATGTTTTCAATGTAAACTTTGTTTCCTTTTCCCCCTTTAATCCTAAAATAGACTTTGCTTCTAGGAAATAAAAAGCAAAAATTAAAAGCCCAGATTTCTAGTTCAATAAATTGTTTGGATAAGTTTATGCAAACTACCCTTCTTCAGTTGGTTAAATTTGGAACACTAATTTGAAACATCTTGGAGGAAATCTGTGGATTTTTTTTTTTTTTTGGTGTAAAGTCAGATTCAAAAATCTTTAAGCTTAGGTATTTTAGCTACTTTTTGACATATTTGATACATGAACGTTTACAAATTGTCACATAGAAAATGCAAGTTTAAAGCTGAAGTGTCTCCAAAGTATTTTAGCTTTTTTGTCCAGAATTCTACTTAAACTGAAAACTTTTAGGAGACAGACTAACTGCATAATGAATTAAATTTCTCACTAAACTGAAAGAGTGACTCAACACAGATTTGTGAAAAGTCTATGGGTCTGTGTGCTTGTTTAGGATAAGGAAAAGCAAAATTCAACTTTCTATTTCTGTCTGGAAATCTACAATGTAGTCCTGAATACTTGTTCCTAGTTTGTCTGTGGAGAAGCTAACCATTATGAATATTTTCCATTTGAAGTTTTTGTGTGTCTAAGTAATTATTATAGCAGGATCCTTACTGAATATAACTCTCACAGATCATTGTGCATTTGAGCAATGGACAAGTGTTTTTGCTGATTAGGGAAAAACTTTGGGGTTTTTTAAGTGTGTGGGAGATTTTTTTCTTAACCTGAAAATTTTCATAGATTGGAAAAGCTATATTCTATTGAACTCTAATCACAATATTGTTAGCCTTTATAATAAAACAGAATAATATCCTGTGGGTGAAATTCTTTTTAAATTATTTTCCTCTGTATCAAATTTGGACCTATTTGGGGAAATGTGAATGAAATCCATTCATGGAAAATTGCACTTTAAAATAACAATTAGTATTCCATATAAAATAAAGATAAAGAAACAAGGAAAAATACATAGTAAGATGTGAAGCTGTGTGGATAAGAATAATATTCAAAAATATATTTACGTAGTAAATAATAGTATAGGTGATAGATAAACTCTTAAAGAAAATTGCTGTGATTCCATTCCTATGGGATGTTAAACTTATGTGCCTCCTGTATATGGCTCATGTGATATAAAATACCATATGGTAAATATTAAGCAGGTGTCTTAGCCAGTATTTAAAACCCTAAGCTTCTAATAGTAGTTTTAATATTTTTCCTCTTCTTTCAAATAAATTAGCATTAACAACCCTATTTTTAACTTCACTGAAAGTGGAAAAAGACATAGCCTTCTCAGGGAATTATCAATTAAAAAGTTAAACCTTGTAAAAAGGGAGGAATGAATCGAGCATCACTCCAACATCTGCTACTGGTCAAAGATCTCTGCACCAGTTCAAAGGTGATTTGTTCAGTGGCACAGTCAGTGCTATTTTTATTGAGACCTTTGTATAATTACAGCCTGAAACTTCTGGTGTAGCGCGGGTTGGAGTGCTGGTTTTTTTCTCTTTTTGGGGAGTGTTTTCTTGTTGTTCTTGTTGTTGTTGTTGGGTGGTTTGGTTTTGTTTGGTTTTGTTTACTACTCTAAATAGAAAGAGTTTCATGGGAATTTCCAGGTAAGTTTGGAATCTGATGACTTAGAAGTTCTTTGCATGAGCAGTGAGATAGTTGGGATGTTGCGGAAGTGAAAAGCATGGGTGAGAGGAACTGCTGAAAGTCTTTCTGCTTTACATGACCTTATCCTGGGAGCCACTGAGTCTCATTCAGAGTTGGGTAGGACTGCAGAGCCTCTCTTGGACCTAATAGATTGGAGTAGAGCCCAGTTCTTGCTGATTAGTCAGACTGATTTGGGATTTTTTGTTGAAGGTCTGCTGTGTAAACTGTAGAAAGCCCTGTTCTTCTCATCTTGCTGCTTCTCTTCAGATTTAACACGAGAGCAAGACATTCTACTAGTTAGGAATGATCACTGGCTCATGAGGTTCCAGTTAATATATGTGAAAGCAATCTTCCTTGTCCTCGTCAGTCTTATTCCAGTGACTTGGGTACTTCAATCTTTACCCATTTTTTTAGAACATATGTGATTATCTCTGTTCTTGTCAGGAATCTAAATAAATGAGTAAAAAATTTCATCTCAGGTGCCCTGGGAGCTGAGTTGCTACAGGATTTATATCTACTTATATTCTATAAGTATTCTATAAGTATTCCATAAGTATTCTTATATTATATTTTATATCTACTTTATACTCTACTAAAGACAGAACAATGTCTTGCCAGTTCATCTTTTTCCTCTGTCCCTTGTCCATCTGCTGCCAGCCACTTTTTCCTTCCTGTTGTCCTCCCAAAATTTCCTATGGAAAGGTTGGCTGTCCCAATGACAGTAGACTGCTAATAATGGTGAGTCCAATATGATAGTCATGGCCAGAGACAGAACTCATGGAAAAAGGGAAGAAAGAGTAGGGCCTTTACCAGCACATTACCTTTGAATAGAGGTAACCTTGGGCCCTGGAGATGAGTGAAAAATCCTGAATTGAGATGAACTAGTGGCTACAACTGAAATTACAGTCAGTTATTAAAAGTAAGTTGCTGTCATTATTTAGCCATACATTCTATACAGAGACATATTTTAACTCAATGTCAATCAACATTATTTTTCAATGTATTGAACCATGTAAGAACAAAGTGTTCTATATTTTTCCATTACTTTTGTCTTTCCTTTGTCTATAGTATATAACATATGCTGTTGTTAATTTATGTTCTACTTTAAATATTCTATTATCTGCTTGATAAAAGACAACAACTATATAATCCCCTTAGATATCAACTAAGTACACAAGAGGAGATACAATGTTCAAATTCTTGTGTAAGGCATCCTTTAAGGTAGTGCTCTCCAAATGAAGTTGGTTCTTTATCTATAGTATGTAAGATATAAGTGTTTCTTAACTACCCCCAGGCTGTCCTGCTCCCTGGCTGTCCAGAGGTGATGGGACAGGTCTTGGTCAGCAGGTACTTGCCTTGTGGCCCCAAAGGAACCCTCTCCATTCCTTCCTCAAATACTCATAAAATCAGAGTAGGTTTGGAAACACGTATTCCAACACAGGAAATGCACTGGCCTTTATGCACAGATTCAAATTTAAAAGGAAAAAAATCTGCAGCTTGCACAATATGTTTGCTTAATTTAAATCAAAACCCTGTGACTGGGGGCATGGAGTGCATTTTTCTCTTGAGTTCTGTTTCAATGAGGTCAGAGGTGATGGCTTCATCATTTGTTTCCTTTTTCATTGTTTGCATCTTACCTTGCAATAGCACATACTTCAGTAGAAGTCTCAGTCATTGGAAGGGCCAGTCATGAAGAAAATTCTCCTTTTTTTAAGGGAGTGAACATTTTCACATCTCCTTGAGTGCTGTTTATGTGATTGCTGTACTCATTTAATCCCACTGAAATAAATTATAGGAGATGTTCTTCCTATACCTTATATATATATAATGCTCCTTGTATGTACAAAAAAAAACCCTCAGAGAACTCCACTACTTCCCATTTTATTTTCCACTTCTTAAGATTTCCATGGGTAATAGTGAGCTTGGGAAAAAAAAAAAAAAAGATTAGCTGTGGTTTGTAGAGTCCAAAACTAATAAAATGAGAGAAATCCATGTATTTACAATGTTACTTAAACTGATAAAAAGCTCCAAAATTAATTTGTAAAAACTGTAATTTCAACAGCACAGGCAAGCCGCACATGAGATATATGTATTCTATTAACATCTCTAACTTTTCTGTGGTATTAGGGTTAAAAGGAAGCCAACATTTGCTCTCTGTTAGATTTTGTTTCTTCCCTGAATGGTGGTGGGGATGTCTGTCATTTTGGCTTTTGTGACCATCTTTCACCTTGTAAGTGAGATTTATAAACCTTAGAATGAATTTTAAATCAGCACTGACATCTATTAAGTCTTCTTATTTAAAAAATGACCTGGCAGTTAGAGGTGTAATAACAAGAAAAATAAATTAGTTTTACTCTTAGGACTACCAACAGACCTGCAGAAAGACTTCTGTTTCCAAAAAAAGATTACTTGTACAGCATCTCATGCCTTCCCAATTTTGAGGTCACTAGCATTTCATCCATGACTGCCCCATATTCTACTCTGGTAAGGAAAATATCTCACTGATTTCAGTTAATGCCAGAAATGTTTATAAGCAAGCTTTCACTAGACAAAGTTCAAAGAATCAAAGGAAAGTTGAAAAAAATATTCTCTAAAATGCAAGCTTCTGTTCAGCCATTGCTGTAAACACTACATGAGGATAAAAAAAATGACAAGTTTGCCATGAAAGACCTGACCACCCTAAAGCATGTCGCAGTAAAATCAGTTTTGATGAAGTACAAAGGGAATGAGTAAAGGGGAAATCATTGTGGAATTTTCATGAATAGATGATGATTTTCTTGAATACAGACCACTTGAGAGAACTCTAGCATCAATTGTTGAAGCAAATCGTGTTGCTGAAAACATTTTCAAGGGGTTGACTTCAGAACTAATGAACAATCCATAAAAGAGTAAATCAGTTCAATTGTTATCTAGTGCTAGGCAATATAGTGGTTACATTAAAAGACAAAATCTTCTCCCATTACTGTTCAACAATGCCAGAACTTTGCAACAATATTTTTGTTGTAATTTCAGTAGTTTTATTGGAGATCAGGCTTTCACTTAACTGAATAAAAGAGTGTCTCTTAAAAGTAGAATTTATTTAAGGAAAAAGGGAAAAGAAAATTAGACAGGAGTCTTTGAATTTATGCACTATCTTATAAAACTTGAATATTTCTTGGTGAAGCAATAAGGACTGAATTGACAATCTGTAAATGGTCTTTCTCTGAAGATAAGGTTGTTCTGTGAATGTAGGAGGTATTTTCCTTAAGACTGAGAGATATAAGATTTTGCACCTTTTTTTGCCTTACCATAGCAGCAAAGAATCATTATTTCTTGGGGGTTTTCCCATTATAACCTATTTACATTTAAGCCTTCAGCATTATGTCAATAAAAAGTTTCGAGCAAACAACTTGATCATACATGAACCTGGGTGGAAAGTTAAGTCCAAAACAAGTATACTTAGTTCATTACATTTAGCTACAGAAAAATTACGAACCTTTGTGGCTTTGCAAGACTAGGGGAAGTTCCCTGGATATGGCTCCTACTGGTGCTGGCATATTGTGATAATAGCTGCAAGTTCCCCACACCCCTTTCTTAATGACTGTACTTGTCACCTATTGTCCTGCCTTCCCCACCCCACGTGGTCCTGGCCACTCCCTCGGGTTTCCCCTATTGGTTCCTGTACTCCTAACTCCGCCCCTGTACCTCCCCTGTGCCCAGAGGTCACTGGGCAGTGTGCTGTCCCTGTCCCTCTCTGTTTTCCTATAAAACCCCTCACCCTCTGCCGTCTTGCTGTCTATGCTCCACGTGTGTCTATACAGCACATGTCTATGCTCCACATGTGGCTGTGCATGTGAGGCCTTCACCCTCGAGGCATCTCTGCCTCTGGGAGGTCGTTGGCCTCTGCTGCACCATGCGAATAAACATCTTCCATGGATAGGATACACAGACCATCCTCGCCTCCTTTATCACTGCCAGTTGTGGAAGCAGATGAACCAGAGCTAGCCTTATGGCTCCCCGGCCGGTGACAGCGCAGTGTCCAGCCCTGGGACAGAAGGTTTGGAGCTCTGAGGCGCTGAAATGGGCTGGGTAGAGACGCTCTAGGGTAAGGTCTGCAGTAACATCCCCTAAACCACAACACTGGCATTTGCTCTGATGACTTGTGGACATAAAATGTATGGTTTCTGAACAGCCAGCTGGTTTCTGTTATATAATTAAAGCTGACAGAGAACATTTACTAAGCATATTTTATATATATAGTAAATATATATTGTATATTTACTGTCAGGAGAAGACCTTTTTTTATCCTATTATAATTTACAGAATTCTAAATAAAACTCATGCATTAAATAAAGATATAAAAAATTATTCAGAATGTTCTGTCAAGGTAAAGCAATACATTTATTTAAAATTTTCTTTTTTTCTTCCAATTTTTTCTTGTTATTAAATTTTCTGTATGTGAAATATCTCTCAGAGTAGCTATGAACATTTTTTTACTTTCTAAATTGTACATTGGAAAGCTTCAGAAAATCCATTTTCTCACACTATCCAAAATACTGTTGAAAACAGTATTTTCCTGCAATATACATATATGTATTTTCATATATGTATATATATATATAATATATGTGTGTATATATATGAAACATTTTCATTGCTAGGATAAAGAATGACAAGAAAGGTGATCCTTTTCCTCAACTCAGCCCATGTAAGACACATCTGGAGTTCTGAACCTAACTCAAGGCTTCCCAGTATTAGAGTAAACCAGACATATTGGATCAAGTCCACTGAAGACCCAAAAAGATTATCAAGGGCTTGGAGCACCTCTCATACAAGGAGAGGCTGAGAGAGTTATGATTGCTCAGCCTGGAGAAGAAAATGTTCAGAGCAATCTTATCAGTGTGTAAAAATATCTGATGGGGTATTTCAAGCTCAGCAGCTCTGAGATTCGGTGATCTGATCATTATGAGTTGGTAAGCAAACATTCTGCTAACATAGGTGGTTAGAAAAAATGTCCTTCTTAATGAGGAATACAATGTTCTTCTTCGATGAAGAATTTGACTAGCAAAAAGTCTTTACCATTATTTTCATCTTTAGCCAAACATACAATTTTCCATAATCAAAAACAATACCAAAATTCTGGGGTTTTTCTTAAGTTTCCTCTTGCTTTTTTGTAAGCAAGGATAAGCCTTAATCTAGGTTCTTAGCTTCTAGAATTAAAAAGAATGCCATTCTTCCTGAATATTCATAAAGGTCACTAAAATAATTAATTATTTGATATTTACTAGTGACCTAGTATTTCAACCTTATGTATTAGTCATCTTCAGCCTTTTACAGGAAATGAGAGCAAAACAGCATTTATAAAACCTACAGTGATATGTAGTAAATGCACCAGATCTGCTCTCGTCACCTTAGAAGCCTTACGCATGTAATTAAACATATGAGATGTGGAAGAGATCTCTCAAAATCATTATCTTAGCTGAGGCTGAGTGATAGAGAGCAGTGGATATCTCCAGACAGCGATTTATTCCACCTAAGAATTATCATTTTAGGAGAGGATATATCATTTCGAGATTTCCATCTCTTTCCACTTGCAATTAAGACTATTTTCTTGTTACTGATTATATCAGCTTAGCAAAGTTATCTAATCTTATTAGGCAAATTCTACGACCTTATGTGAACTTCGTATTACTCAGAAATGTCAACAAATGTCTCCTGACAAGGAGATTGAGAATTCCATGCAGACAAACTGCTGTATACAAACCACTCTCATTCTGTTTTAATTCTGCCCTGTGACCACCTTTGTCAAGGCTTCTAGAAAAGTCATTAGCGGCCAGTTAACACTGGCAACAGAGCAGTGCAGGTATAGTCTGTTTCAAGTACACTAAACACCATTTACATTCCATTTCTGCATCTTGAATCAAACCATGACACTGCAGAAGCTTCTTTTCTCCTTGTCTATTTTTGGTTTCTAGTTCAGGAGCATTCTTACAATATTGTTCATAAAGCTTTTGTGCTCTTCAGTTTCCAAGAGCTACACTGTATGTCTGAATGTGTTCAGACATAGAAATCTGTATTTCAAAAGTAGCTACAGATTATGGAGGCAAAATCTGCTGGTATTTATACTGACATACTACTCTCAATATTATTTATTTGATGTTTAGCACATCTTACTAAGATATGTCATTTGAAACTGCATTCATTAGAGTTCATTGAACTATTCAGGCATTCATTATATCTGTGAATCAGTGAATCATTCTGGATTGGACCCTTATTTATTTCTGAATAACATTAAAAACTACTGAACAGGAACCCAGATTGTAAGCTTTGCTTATTCATATACTTCTAGTCAGCAAAGAGATATCATACTGTTTCCATTAATTCGATGAATGTAGTATTTCAAAGAGAGGATTAAAGAACAAATCCATTATGTCTTTCTGGTAAATGCATTGGCCTCAGAATGAGTTCATATGGCACTCAGAAAGCTTCTTGCATTTTGAATATTTTCAAGAGTTCTCAGAAAACATTCATTTGATCTTACAAATCTCACAACATATTGGACTGGGAGTTTTTATTTGGGGGAAAAAAGAAATCACAACTACTGTTTCTTCATTCTCTGATAAAGCCAGTACTGAAGCTGTTGACATTTAATCTCAGGATTAGAAACTAGCTGTCTTTGGTACTCCCCAATGTGGTTTTAGCTCCTTGGCTTGAAACACTCAGTTTCTTTGTGTGTTTGCTGAAAATAGATTTGGCATAGTGGCTAGGTAATTTAGATACTTCTCTACATGTTCTGAAGTGTAAATTGGTTTTGGTTCAGAGACTCAAGACAAAAGATGCTTCGCCACTAGCATCCCAGTGAAGAAATCCCACATGGATGGACATGAACTGTAAAGGAGCTGGACTTGCATCTGGTCAGTTGTCTATAGAAATTAGCATCCCTTCATCAGGATCCCGAAGGACTAAGCTAGCTGAACATGATACATGTCACATACGTGTAAACATCATGTGCCAAAATGCCCCTTTTCTGACACAACTGTACTTAAATATTTCTTAAACATTTACCCAGGAGAACAGCAAAAATTGATTTCATAGTAACAGTGATCTTTAACTAAAGGTTGAACAAGAATACATTTAAAACCTCAGGGATGATAAAATGCATGAGAAGAGTGTTGCATATTAGATTCTGTCCTTACTGCAGATGCCACTGTATTAATAGAAGCTATAATTCAGTGGGGAAAAAAATAAAAGACTTTCATCTTGCAGCAACTTCCTGGCAGGTTTGAAAATATATCCTTGATTTGTCTTTGTGTTTTTCACAAGAGTACAACAGACCAAGACAGTGGTGTTCTTACTGATTTTTTTTGCTGTTTGACAGAAGTGCTGAGTTTCAGTAGCTTTTTGCATACACCTTCAATTAATCATTCAGATAGATGGTGTCCAGCTGAATGTAACCTTACATCACTACCTTTGTTCACTGTTTCCTGCCATGTGACACTATTTATCTGATTTGCAGTAAAAGCAGTAAAAACAGGCATAGACCTCAGTGACAATACAGAGAATCCTGAAAAAGATTAACTGCTGTATATGCAGTAGTGTTAAATGACATAACAAGCATCCAGCTCTATTTCATTAGCATTTCTATTCAAACCATATTTATTAGCTGCTTCTCTTAGCAACTGCATGAGTTACTGTCTCCAAGCAATTTGCTGTGTTGTACCATCTTGTTACTTATTACAGGTGCTTCCTTACAGCATTACCATCAAAAAGGAAAAGTTTGCAGTGCAGCTCTAACACCAGTTAGATATAAATGTGCTCATCTGTCTCATCAATGAAGATGATATTAAGGATAAAGGAGCCAATTCGATCTGACAGGAAACAGTTTTGACATGTATGGATTTGGTGGAAGGCCATGACATGGCCTGTGGTGGAAGCAGAAATCCTTTAATTCCTCTCTTCTGTCACAATCCACAGAATACTTCCAGCTCAGTCAAGGTGACAGTGAGCACATATGCCTTGTCAGCTCCTTCGAGGTGGTAAGAATTTTGGCCAAAATGGTCAGGAGGATAGCATTTTTAAAAGTTAATATGCTAAAAAAATCAAACTGAGTATGTCAATTGTTGTCTTGATCCTCTGAATCCTCAAATATTATTCTGAATTCCTGTTCATATTAGGTAACCCTTCCTCTGCCAAATCCCATTTCAGCAACTTTTTTGTAAAATATGAGTTTTTTACCAACTCATGCTGAATTTCCAATTGTACATCAATTACTTGGATTTTAATGTGCCTGTTAGATAGGTATGCCAGCTTATACCTGAGACAAATGTGTTACTAGACCAATCACGAGCATGCAGACACACTTGACAAATCTTTGCTGCCCCGACACCTTTTGGGCAGGGGGAGGAATATCAGCTTTTGAACAAGGCTCTTGCTGATTTCTACCTTTCCCTTATCTTACCTTTTAGTCATCTGCTTTCTTTTCTCAGTGTTTTATAGTGTTTCACACTGATATTTTTCTCTTTATTCCCTGAGCAAGTAACTAGAACCACCTCAAAAATTTCACCTCCTTTTTTTTCTGTTCTCATCATGCATATCTTCAGTGTAAGAAGTCTACCACAGCTCAGCAATAACTTTTACAGTAAAATCAAGCCAAGTTCATACAGCTGTGTTTCACTGAGCCTTGGTTTGCAAATAGCTGGACCCATGGACTGTGGGTTACAGCAGGTGGATATTTAAAACAGTGGGTGTTTGAGAGCTTATTATGGGGAGGGACAGTTGCTTAAATTTTAGTCACTATGCCTGTATACCTGAATCATTTGAGAGTTTCAGTTTCCCAGAGGAGCACTGAGTATTTCAGGACCAAGGTAATGTAATCCTTAGTCGTATCTGAAGAGATCCATTTCAGCACTGGGATTTTCAAAGGAGACCAGGCAGAAATTAGAGACCTAATTAACTTGTTTTCAACATCTAGTTCCTTTAGCTTGCTTTTGAAATTACATTCAGGTTTTTCAGCTATGGAGAACCAAAATAAATAATAAAACCATTATAAAAATCCCAAGAAACTAAAGCAGGAGAAAGTATTTCAAACTCTTTGATATATTTTCTCACCTTTAAGAAAACTCATTTATTAATAACATCTATAATCAAAACTATTGGGGGGGGGTGCGGTTTGTGTCCTATGTTTTCTTTTTGGAAGGCTATGTTCCAGAACCTCACTGATCTAAGAGCTGGGACATTTCTTTTAATTTCCCGCTAAGTTTATTTCCAGCTGTTCACATCCATTTGTTCCTGTGACAACACTGGCGTTTCACTTAAATGGTTCTTCTCTCTCCTGATGTTTACCCTGCTGATGTATTTATAGACTTCCTTCTCAGCCTTTGTTTCACAAAGCTAAACAAACAAAACTTTTCCAACCTCCTGCTAAATATGCAACCTAGCCTTCATACCAACCAGATACTGCTTCTCTATATAAAACCTTTAGCTTCATAGCAAAACAAGAATCAAACCTGGAGACAACTTTCAGAGAGGAGAAATATAATTAATCTGTATTTTTTTCAGAAGTAGTGTAATAAAACTAAAAAAGAAGTTATAATAAAAAATAATATTTCGGAAGAATGGTAAGATATAGGTGGAAACATATTGGTCCCCTGTAGAAACTAATGTTAAGACTAAAGTATACTTCACCAGCCTTTTGCTTCTTTCAATTATTTTCTTTTTTTTTTTTTTTTATTATTATTGTTATTTAAATGCAGACAGAATAGCCCAAGGGTAAACAATTATTTCTGAAGGTACTGTTCAAGGTGACTTTGGAATGCTGACTCCTGCCTTGAAAATGGTGATCAGTTTAGCGTTTATCTGTATAGAGACTACCATAAAAAAAGGCTTAACATATCTAAGCAGTGATCAGGATTGTTTCTCAAATCTGCATATGGGAGAAGAGTCATTAATTTGGTGGCTGTGTGAGGATGGATATGTGTATGGGCAAGAGTGAAAGTGCAAAGAGGTGAAATATGTAGGAATTTACTGGTATCTCCAGCTCTTAAGCTGGCAAACACTGATTTCTTTCAAGAAAAGCAGTATAAAAAGTTTTAATCAAAAGTGGGCTTGGCAAAAAGTTTTTCTGAAAGCATATTCTGTGTAGTCAAGATGCAGGTTCTGTTGCTGCAAATGCTGTGTCTGCTTTTAAGAGTACAGCTTCTGAAGGTCAGTAAAATGAAAAGGAATTTGTTTTTAATTTTCTATTTCTGTCTAAAGTTTGTGTGCTCAGAAGACAGAACAATCTTTATGGCCTAGTGGTGCCTTGCTACGAGTGTGGGAAATTGCTTTGAGTTTTCTCAATGGGAGAAGCAAGCTGACTCCCAGGATCTGTGACAGAACAAAGACCTTGATTGTACTTGAAGACAGAGGTGCATCTAGCCACAGAATTTCATAGGGAATAATGTCTTACTTTGTCTTGTCAGACCCCCACCATCTTCTTTCAGCCCTGTCATATGATCGCCAGGCGGCTGAATGGGATAAGCATGCCATTTTGCTTTTGGGTTTGACCAATTATTTGCTCTGCAAAGAGGAGTTCAGATAGGCAGCTGATACATAAGTGGAGCCTCTGCCACACAATAAACAGAACATATCCTTAGTCAGTGAAACAGAGGTTCTTGTTAAATGGAGATGGCCAGTGGTGAATGGTTAGGCTCAGAAGAAAAAATTCTAAACCCCAGTCCATGTTTGCCTCTGCAGTGTTTTCTGCAGCCTCCATTGTATCCTTCTCTCTCTGTAGCCAAGTGACCTCTAAACCTTGCAAACAGCACATAGGGCTTTTTTTCTTCCTTTTCTGTGTCGACTATTATCCTTTCATCTTGAAAGGTCATTGGGTATCAGCTGAAGAAATATACCACTTAGCTTTGAGTGTTCTCTCTGTTTGAAGTGATTTGCCTGTTTATTTTATAAATGGGAGTCTGTCCACAAACAAACAGAAAATTAGCTAATCGCCTTTTCCAGCCAGCATACAGTAGGTGTTGTGTCATAGAAAAAACAGGTTAATCCTGAAGCAGATTGAAATACTTCATCAGCCACACGCAGGGCTCAGTGGTCTGGCGTGGTGACGAGGCAGTTGGAGGTTCATTGTAAGCAGCTCCTTCAGGACTGGAGAGAAACTTATATTTAAAGGTTAGAAATATGTGCTAAAATGAGTTGGAGGTGGATTTTTCACCTGAAAGATCATGTGTAGATTGTACTACATATTTCAAGTATCATACTGCTAAATCTAGACAAGCTGGAAGAAGTCATTACATTTATCACTCATACAGGACAAGACATGACTTTGGAATCTGAAGTATTTGTTTTCATGTTCCAGTCTTGAGGTGGAATGCTTTTCAAGTATTTTTTTCCAATTTACAAAAGATATTTTACATTATTTACATACAGGTGGTAAAGACACAATGAAGTTGCACAAAAAAAGATCAGTTTTTCATCAGCCCACATTTATTACATCCAGGAATTTTCAAATGAAACCCTGAATTTTATGAAATCTGCAGGGAATGGTGGGGGTTTTCTGATGATCCTTTACAGTATAAACATGCTCCCATGTTTAATTAACTTGTCATTTCTGTGAATTCAAAGAGCAGAAAAAAAGAAAAAAAAAAAGAGAGAAAATAAAACAGATAAAAGCTAAAGGGTGAGATAATTGATGGCCGTATTTTAGACTAGTAAAAGCATGCATATCACTTCAGTAAGTGGTTGAGATTGATTGCTGAGTTTGGGCCTGTGTCTGAAAAAGGAGTTGCAGAGCAAAAGCAACAGCTTGTTCTTTTCTGGTGTGAATCAGAATAGTTATCTTACTCCTTTTCCTGTGTTGCTTACACCAACAGATTTATTATCAGCTTATCATATTTATTTTCTCTGAAATGGAAATTGAGCATAAGAAGACCCACAGCAAAATTGCAATGGACAGTTAAATTTATGAAATGTCAGAACAGGACTGTGAGAAGAAAGCAACTGTGAAAAAGAAGTCATCAATATACCAAGGAGAAAAACATAAAATTTGACTGGAGATGTGTGGGCATTGGTAGTGGTCAAAGTAGGTAAAGTTATTTTCATCACCCATCTTTCCGACAGCTTTATCAAAGTAATTAAAAACCAACCAACCAACAAATGCACATTGCTCGGAAATCCTAACAATTTCTACTATTTATCAGACATTTTTTTCCAGACCACTATCACCACCACAGGTATTAGTTGCCAGAGTTTACTGCAGAAGGATAAAGAGGGCATATCTGAGGCAAGTCTTTAGAAGTGGTACTTGCCATGTGGAAGAGAGGTGACTTAATAGAAGGAAAACATCATGCTGGAGTTAGTTCCCTCTGTGGCCTCTATGTTTTATGGTTAAGTACAGTTTTTCAGTCTCCTGAAATGTCAGGCTTGGCATCTTTCAAAGCTCTAGGATCATTATGCTTTTCAGAGAATTGGAACGTATGCATTGTGTGCAAGTTTACTGTGAAGGAATTAATCCTTCACTTGATGACAAGCACTTAAGTGATTTTGAAGAAATATTGATGTTCCACCTTGCCATGCTACACACTGCAGAAAGCTAAAAAATACTCTTTACTGGAAAGCTCTTGTGTTTATTAATCCCAATTTCATGTTGCAACTCAGGGAACATGAAAGAAAAAAAATGTCATTGACATTGTGTTCTGCAGTTATTATTCTGTTTTTTAGGGCACTGGAAATAAGGCATATCTAAGTGTAGGTATGACATCCTTGTCTATTATAAAGAATTTTTTAAAATCCTTAAAATTGAGAAGAGTGTCCTTTATGTCCCTGCTTTTAGTTTATGTTGCTTAGAGAGCCAGAGAATAAAATATTTTGGATCAATTGAAGCATTCATTTCACTCAAGGCTGCTGAGCAAAATGATGTATTTCACCACAGACAAAATTATCCTTTAGAATCTTAGACAAATGTGCACTGTTTGCTGTGGCAGCCTGTTTATGGCCAGGAAAAGTAATGATATCTCCATGGAGGAAGAAAATTTCCGTATACCTAACATGTTTTTTTAATAAAAAAGAGTAATGACAGTGAAGTGAAACTCCTGCTACTATTTATTTTGATAAAGATTTATTTGTGATTTCCGTAACTGCTTTACAAAAAGGTAAATTTTCTTTTTTTTTCTATTTTTATTTCCTTGGAACTATAGCCATAATTTATATTATTTAGTAGTAATGAGTTTGCTGCGATATGAGGAAGTAGGAACACTAAATAAACGCCAGGTGTTGCCCAAAATCACCTCCTACCTCGGTGGACAGAAAAATATGGCATCAAGGAACTATAATTGCTCCAAATCACAGATTATAATTTGCATTAAAAATTTGCGCAGTATAGCCAAGGTCATGACATGGTCGCAGGAATACTTTGAAACATGTTTTTATAATGGTTTTACATGGGCTGCTCATTGTAGCCAGCTACCCAGGATCACAGAAGCAGGGAGAAGTATTATCTTCCAAATATGACTGTAGCATAAAGAAGACCAAGGGATTTCTATCAATATATAGCCTTTCATATTGGGAAAGAAGGATTTGTTGAAACTGACACTCCAACTGAGAAAAGGTCATTTCAGAAAAATGTATTTTGCATGAAGAAATCATGACTTCTTACAGTTGTTGAAATATACATTTGACATTTTTCAAAAAGTAATATTTTATTTTTGTTCAGACAATAATGTTTGGAAAATAAGCTAATTTATAGCAAAATGTTTTAAAGATTGAAATTCAAATAAATAAAACTTTTCCTAGCTATTGGAATGGAATTCCGTTTCAGTCATGGATTAAAAAATACTTACCTTTAGATTTTTTGAAATATTTACACTCCTTTTGGATAGGTGCAATCACTGAAGGATTTTTTCACAGGTTAAAATAGATATAAAAAAATCCACCAGTCTTCAAATCTGCTGCTGGGACTGACAAAATCAAATAACAAAAAACCCCTATTTATTTGTTAAAAAAGTACTGTCTCTTAACTAAGCTCTTTAAGCTATTTCTGCTGCTTGCAATAATTCCTCCTTTTTTTTTTCTGTTTTTTTCATTTTAATTTTTTTCATTTACAGAAATACTGTGTAGATTCTGGCATGTATTAAAATGGAGGAACTATAATGTAACGACAGGATCTTTCCTAAAATTATTTTTAATGCATGTGAAAGCAGGAAGAACCATCCCAAAAGGTTTCTTTCTTCCATAAAAATTCTGACTCAGCTGGCAGGCTCAATCACTTGTCATATTAGGAAGCTGCAATATCATTTCTGGATATACATTCACATTTTAACTAAACTCACATAACTACTATTGAAATCACTGATAATGATTTCATTTTTAACATTTTCACTCCAGGGTGGGGAGGTTGGGTCACGGCAGGGTGGAGCAGGAGGAGTAGCAATTACATTCCAAACCTGTTGACTTAAAAGCCATGTGGGTTCGAATTCAATGAATGTGTATAGTCAGGAGAATGTCACTTATTGTTAGAAGTCCTAGACATGTCAGGATTAAGAGAGATTTCAGCAGTCACTTACTAGAAGAGAAATTTGTATCTGAACAAATGCAATGCAGGGATTGGCAGAAGAATCCTCTTGGCACCCTTAGATGTGCTTCCTGATTACTGCACACGACAGATTGAGAAATGAACGGCTGAATATTTTTTACAACCTTCACAGTAAATAACATAATTTTTCTGGGGAAAAAATTGATTTTGATAAAAAGGTATTTTCCATCAGCAACTGCTCCAATGGCAATTTCCTATCACAGCTCTACCTCTCAGATATATTAGGTGAGCCATTCTAACAAGGACTGGAGGCTGCCAGTGCCACTGCTCAGAAATTACTCAGGACCACCAGAACAGGTCTGAGGTTGCTCTGCTGTGTCCAATGCCTCACAAGCACAGTTGCTGACATCAGGTCCTGTCCAGCAGGACAACCACATGGCGCTCCTGGGAACCACTGCAGGATGTATTTCCCACTCAATCTATAGTTTGGGTGTGGTCCAAAAAAAGGAAACATCACAAGGACTCAGAAAGATCTGAGGCTTTAAGATAAATGACACAAAGATAGAAAAGCTGTGGAAAGTTATTACTTCACAAGATCTGTGATCTATGTAAATCGTCAAGGGGTATATTTAGTCTGAATATCAGAGGCTTTCAGAGGACTGAGGTTTTGAAACAATCTTTCTGCAGGACCTTCCAGAAACCTTTAAGATCAGTACTATAGATTTATGAACACAACTAGTTCACTATCATAGTAAGGGAATGATGTCTGGCCTAAGAGTTTCCTGGAGGCCCTGGGGTCCATGTTTTCAGTGGAAGTATTATGGTCAGAAGCCAAATGGGTGGGAATCCAGCTATAAGTAAGGTCTAATAATAATAATAATCTATATAATAAGGTCTAATATCTATATAAATAAGGTCTAATAATCACCATGTGATGGTGTTTTCTTGAATATATTACATTTTAGCCAACAAATTATGAGGGAAGAATAAAGTTAGCAGACAAAACATGAAAAATTACTAGCTGGTTTAATGAAAGACAGATTCACTACTCCTCAAGACAAAGGGGAGGTCAATTGGACTAATAACATTGTGTAAGGCACCTAAGCTTAAATATTAAAACAATAGCCATAACCACGAGAGGTTTCTAATACAGTTGTACAAGAAAGCAGAAGAAAACCATGCTCAAGCTGTAAAATATGAAGAGGAGAGCTAAGGGTGGGGAACAGGCAGGAAGGGTGTCTGTTAAAATGAGAATTCTGCAGAATAAGCTAAGCCAGCCTGAGTCCTGATCCCAAAAATAAGTTGTAAGACTGGAGGAGATCACCTTATTTCTTTCAGGGAATTGGACAGAGCAATGAGAAAAGAAAGATGGGGAGGAGTGAAGAGAGTCCACCCTGCAAGTCTCTTTCCCTAGGAATAATCTTGACTGACTGATCTTGGTCAAGTGGAGGACAGCACTGAGTGCCACCTAAATCCACATCAATTCTAGGGTACTGCACACCCATAGCTGGTTTAGGTTAAGGTTGGTAAGGTCTCTGTATTTTGCATATGCAGAGATTATTGTTAGTGTTTAAGAAGTAGCATTGACAACACAATATTCCTTGCTAACAAGTATCAATCCAGAAAAGAGTCATCCTAAAATTTTAATTTGGTCTGATTTGTTGGTCTTTTAAACATTCCTATCATAGTAAAATCCAATTCCCTAACTGAAATATATGGATTTTCTTATACCTAGTTGTGACACAGTTAAAAACCCTTTTTTGCTTTTAACGTTTGTGTGGGAATTTATATCAAAATTTTTGCAAATCATCTAATCTAATAGAGTGTGTTTCCATTAAAGAGGTAGTTTCACTTTTGAAATCGGGCAAATTGAATTGCCAAAAGTTAAACTTGCATAAATCATCAATCCAGTTTCTGGTGGTCTTTCTTCTCTATTTTATCTTCTCATTAATTTTTTTTTTTCTGAAGCTTTCTGAAACACTTAAATCTGTGTTGATGTAAGATAGACAGTTGTACTGTGTTATAAAATAATAATTTCCTTAGGAAATATAAAAACCATTCACCAAAGCTATTCTAAACCTGCTTTTATGAACCTGATTCTCCATTCATGTACGTTGCTAACTCTGCTAAATTCTGGGACCTATGTAATCCTTATTTCTGTCCCTATGAGCTTAAAAATCCATTTTAGTGTGGCATACCTAACATTTTCTATCTAAGAGAAGTCATTAACTGAAGCTAGTGTGTCAGATTGATATTTCAGGATGCATTTTGGGCTGAGGAACTGTTTCTCAATAAAAATGGCAAAGAAACTAGTTGTACAGAATTTATAAAGAAAAACAATACAGGCAAATGATTCCTGAACTATTATATGTGCTGTATATTTGAAAACAAATTATGTAAATTAAAAAGACAATATGCAGATTGGTCTTCTAGACATCTGCTAAAAACTGAATTTATTGAACTTACTGGAAAACAAGAAAATTTACAACAATATTCTCAGTTCTTACTTTTTTTTTTTCATCTTAATTCTCATATGCCAGGAAATCGATGAGGTCACATTTAAACTATGCTGCATGTGGTGCAAGATTCCTATACTAAATTATGAGACAGCCATGACAGTAATAGTGTTTTATTTTAATTTTATAGCATCATGAAAATGCTGTGATCAGGATCAGAACTCATTGTACCAGGCTACACACACATTAAAAATTATTATTTCTTTTCCATAGAAGACATAATAAGACATCAATGAATAAATATTTAGAAGTTTTTTTGTTATTTACTTTGGAGTATGCTTTAGACAGGCAGTAGGGGAAGAGGAGAATGCAACAGCATATCAGAGGGGTGAATTTTGGAGGGGTAGAGGAAGATTGTTATCAGCAGGAATCTCTGGCAAGTGTAGGAGAAAAAACTTTGGGGGTTGTGGGAAAAAAAGGAAGCAGAATGACTGAAGAAAGAATAAGAACAGAGAAGTTGTAAAATTAGCTGTTTAGTAAATTTTATTCTCATTGTCAAATGCATAGTCTTAGGATTTATGTAGTGCACAGTCATTCTGAAGACAGGATGATTAATTTTCTCATGGGTTTCTCTATGATGCCCAAATAGCAATATCAGAGTGCTTCACAAAAATTATTTAATCTTCATAGCACTCTAGTGATATGAAGAGATGGTGTAATTCCCTGTTTTATAGGTACTAGAAAGAGACAGAGAGGTCAAGTGTGCTCATGGATTTTTAGAGTCCATTTTGAGGGCATAGAATCTGATTTTCCAGTATGCATTACAGAGCATTTTAAAGGTTCAAAGCACTTTTGTGTGAGATCCATGAAAGTTGAACACTTCTGCCGACCAGACCCCATGATCTCAGGTCAAGCCCAGAATATGATGAATGCACAGTTACTGACTATTCATGAGAGGATGCTTAAATTCATGCTGAAATTCTTTATCAGATAAGAATAATTTTGTAGGATGATACTTAATTTAAAAATGGAGGCATCCCTTTTTCTTTTCCCTTTCCTTGACTGATCCTCCATCCCAATCTCATCTTCCACATGAAAAAAAAATTTAAAAGCCTTCCTCTTTAACAATCTGATCCATCTTGCATGATGAACAAGCTTTGCATAAGTGCAAGGTAACTTAAACGCACATAAAATACATAAACTTCCATGATTCCAAATAATCATTTTTGCATGCTGTCTTCAGTTAAAATGTGTGTCTCTTTGTCCAAGCTGAAGAAAACAGGTCTGCATATTTTAAAAATCCCTGCAGAATAAAAGTTCCCAGATTCCTCCCAGCCCCAGCCATGGACAGGATCTGCTTGGTCAGAGAGACAGTACTCACAACAGCTATTGTATTTTGCACATTTTGCTCCTTATCTTCCTGAGACTCTGTTTATATAGATTTGTCTCATTACCACCATGTCAAAAACGTCTTTCAACCCAAGTGGCGTTTCTAGAGTCTTGGCTATCTGGTTTTCATTACTAGTGTGTTTTACCTCTTTGCTGTCAGTTTAACTTACTGGAATACCTACTCAGCTCCCAACTGTTTGAAGGGCCATTCATATAAGAATTTTACAGATGGATAATTAAAGAAAAACTGCCATAATTATAAGTAATTTATTAACTCATGTAGCCCCCTCTTCCTTCCAATGGCTGTTTGTACTGGGTGAAAGTCTCTAGCACACAGTTATGTCTGGTAGTACTTGAAAAATATAGATGGACTTGAATAATTTGAAGTTTTCTGTTCCTTTGTTCCCGGGCCTGGGAGATTAATTAATGACATCTTAAAGATCTGTTTTTAAAATTCGAGAAAGAAATTTGGAATCCCAGGGGAATGCTACAATATGTGTAAATGTGGCACAGATTTTGCAGTGCTGAATAGCTTTTAAAAATAACTCAATTCTCAGTACCTGATCTACTGTATACTAAATACGACTCATGCACTATTTAGTAATGGACTGCCCCACTTTATTCATTTATCACAATAATAATCTGAAATATTGCTGTTCAGGAAACTACAAGCAATTGCTGATTTTCTGAAAGCAATTACCTGAGAAGTTTCTTTTTTCAGTTTAACTATTAGGAGCACTCGGAAAGTGATGGCTTGGAGATCTCTGTATAGGATCTTCCAAGGGAGCATGGCTTTCTGGATGTAATGTTTAATATTTATTTGACAGGAATCCTGTTAAAAATATTGCTGTGATTTTTTGCTTTTACTGAAACTGAGAAAAGTGTCCACAAGCAAGTTCTGGGCTCTTAAAAAAATTACTTCAAATAACAGATTTGCCCAGTCAACCACTTCTCTTCACCAAATCAGCAGTGAAGAACCTTCACATACATGGCTAAGAGTAAAGCACTGATATTTCCTTCCTCAAAGCAAGGTGGGGTGAGAGGGTCTCACCCATATGTTGGCAAATGCAACATTTTTTTTGAACATGCAATTTCAGAGCCCATACTTTTATCAGGGGTTTTTGCTTGTCCATCATGCCAAGCTGTGAAAGCTTCTACTTTATTGAATACTCTACAACATCAAGCTGCTATCATGCATCTTGCCATTTGACAGCTGGGAAGGACAGGTTAGTCTAGGTAGTGCTGAGCTTTTGTGCTTGTGCCATTAATGCTGTAGGAAATTATATCTGTTGCCAGAGCCTATAACATCATACATCACTGAAAGGACAAAGAGAAGCATTTACTTAATGCAATAGCATTGTTGGGTAAAGCAATTCTGTGGGACAAAATGTCCATCTATGTGAGGAACTTGCTAGGGTAGGGTTAAATAGACTGAACTCCTGAAACTGCTGGAAACAGTTTACAGAATTTTTGTGTGTGGTAACATATAGGTAAGTCTCAGATTGGTCTTCAGCATGGGACAAAAGTATGCAAGACTGTGATTGTAACTGAAAAAAATTCCAGGGGATAACCTTCATTTGTCAGTATGGTCAAATTAAGATTGCAGAAAAACTTAAAACAATGCCTGATGGAAACAGCTGGTTTTCAGGCAAATCAGGTTCTTTTACTGGCTCTGACACCACCTACACTTTACCTTGGATTACTTGTGCTCCTTTCTTTTGGCAAAAAAAAAAAAAAAAAAGAAAACAAAAGGAGGAAAAAAAAAAAGCTAAGTCCTTTTAGGTCCCCTAATTGACACAAATACCTAGGAATGAGGAATATTCCTAATGTTTATTGATACAATTCATAACCATCTTCCTTTGCTTACAGGGTTAAGTTAGAATGAGCTCATGTTCTTCGTATTTGTCCTCACAGGCATGACATTTTTATACCACCACATAAGCACTTCCCCCCCACCCCCAAAGGTATTGCATCCATATGTTCCTCTCAAAAGCTTTCCACTTTCTTAAAATATTGCTGAAAATGGTGATTCTAATAAAATACATTTAAAAATACTGAAGTCAGTTGAAATATTTTAAGCAGATCTTCTTTCAAATATAAGAAAGCCAAATAAGAGAAACAAATATTTTGACCTTCTGTTTGCCTTCAACCAGCCCAATGAAACATAATATAACATCTAATAACAACTGACATGATCTCTTACAAAACAGATTCAGGCTGTTTACTCATTCCCTTTCCCTTCTTTGCCTTTGGCTAAATGGAAGAAGTGAAGATATATAGAAAAGACAGTGTGTAAAATGACTTTAAAATGGTTTAAGTTCTCATTATTTCAGCTTCTAATTTTTTAGTTTACAAACAAAAGTTTTGGTTTGTTTTTAATTGCTGTTTTTGCTTGCACAGGCCGCATTCTGAGAGAAGCTACATTCTTGCCTTCTCTCACATTATGGTAATAAATATTTGCAGGACAAACATTACCCTCAATTATAGATGTGCATAAATGACAACTTAATTTGAAAACTAGGAGGTCACACAAATTGCAGTCAGTGAATATTTTTGCACTGTTGAATCTTTGTCACTCTATTAATATAGACAAAAGAAATAACCTGGTTCCAAGGATGACAGGTGAACATGAAGCCTTAACTGTGCAAACAGTAGATGATTTCTCAGCTTGCTGATGGAACCAGAAAAAAACCCTTGATAAAACATGAATGGCATTAATCTGAAAAGAGATTTTCCTCAAAAAAAAAATCTGTATTGTTTTGATTGTCATACCCCTTTTATAACCAAAAAATTAAAATTTTAGGGCATAGAATCCTCAGATAATACATGCTAAAGTTCTGAGTAAGATACAGAAAAACATGGAAAGCATACAGAATAAATTATAACATTTTTAAAGGGTTTTTTTCAGTTTTTCTTTGTTAAAACTGTTGGCTAAAGTTGCATTAAACTCAGAGATGATTTTGGTATTACTGAAGCTATTGCAGCTTTTTTTAGAGAAATAAAATAACGCAAAGAATCTCCACATTTTCTCCACTACTTACTTGTCAGACACCCAAGTCTACCTTGAACTGAAGACCTGGACCCATACTGAAGCAACACCAAAAGGCTGAACTCAAAGAAAATTATAAAGAGGTATAAATAATACTCTGTGCATTTGGAAACACAGCCAACTTTCACCTGATGTATCCTGAAGTAAATTTGCTATTCTTGTATATGGGACACTTCCATTCTGAGAGCTCCATAATGAACAAACTAATTTTCTAAACTACTACTGCTTGAACATTCCAAGGCCTGATGTGGCATTCTGTTTCTAGGACTTCACATATAGTTCATTAAGGGAATGAGTTAATTCTGTAAATTGAATGTAAGATTATGAAGCAAACAAGGAAGGAAAACAATTCATACAATCCTAGAGAATCAAATTGCCCTAGAGGAGGTTGGCTGCACTATTTGGAGATAAGAATGAAAATGCCACCTAAGTTAAAAGTGTCCTAAACATTTTTTACCACAAAGAAGAGAAGGGCTATGGTTTGACACTTCTGTTTGTCACACTGTTTTAGCATAGCACACTGAAAGCTTTTAACTTCCGGATTTGATTCTTTGTCTTGTTTTTTACTAGTCAACAATAAGTGTAGTTTGAAAGTCTGTCCTCCCTTCCACTGCCATAGATATACCTGAACTACATCAAGTCACAGGGAAACACAGAGAAGAACTGTCCTTGTGATTTGCTCTTTAAGATAATTACAGGGTGTTTCTAGTGTCTGTGAACTCCTCACAAGTTTCAAGGACAGTGTGTGATGCCTGCAACAACACACAACACTGCCTGCAATTTCTCATACTGAGAATCTTGTATGTCTCTTAGAGCAAGAAATGTCTTTCACTTTTCATCTGTTATTAATTCAGTGTGCTTCTCTGCATAGATATTTAAATTCAATCCATATTACATGGAAATTCCTAGAAGGAAAGGATTTGATTGTTTTCAGGCCATTTTTAATATACTGTACTGCCTCATGTGAAAACAAGACTTCCCAAGCCAAATTTGACTATTATACACTGAAGTCAGCTGAAGTCAGCTGAAATATTTTAAGTGAATCTTCTTTCAAAGATAAGTCAACATGAACATGGAACATGAATCAAACTCTCTTTGCATGGCAGGTGGCTGGGATAGTCAATAAACTGCTGAGTCAGCAACAAAGATAAGTTGAATGCAATAACAAACAATTTAGCAGACAATCTGGAAATACCTTTAAATGAGGAAGGGATAGAGTTAACTTATTTTTCCCAAATAAAGAGATAAGAACTAAGCAGTTATGTACTTTCAGAATTTATAAAATAAAGTGTTGGCTCTGATTCAATTCATTTTAGATTCAGCTTTTCTCTGGGATGAGTTTACAGCAGAAGTTATCTCATTTGATAATATTCAAACTGCCCTGTTGTTCCTTTTTGAATGAAATAGGAAGCCTAGTATTTGTATATGATTCCTAATTTGAATGCAATTTATAAAAGGTATCCTTAAACTTTGACATGGGAACAAGCATATTAACTGGTTTTAAGGACTACATTCTGATTTAAAGTTTACCATTGAATAGACCATTTCCTTTAGCAATATTATTGTAAATGGCAATAGGCTCATTTCTTAAGATGCTTTAGGTCACTCCATTTGTGCAACTTAAATGATACCTCAGATGAAAAAAATTAGTATGTCAAGAAAACTAATGAAAAGAAGAAATTACAGAGTATAAAAACTTGGCCACACATATTTTTGACATGTGAAATCTTGAATCTGAAATTCAGAATCTTGAAATTCTGAAATTTCATTAGAATTTCTGTTACATCAACTTTGTTTTCTTTCTGTACCATGTGTCTACTCTGCTTTTTATATATGCAGCCCATTTAACGTAAAACACTCATTATTACTGAGTTTGCTTAATGGTATATTTAAAATTCCTTAGTCATAGGTACAGGTGCTGTTCCGTCATGGTACACAAGGATTGGATACCTCATCAACTGTTTGTTAAGCACTACCCCACCTACGCAGAACTCACTCTGTCCCCCACACACACTTTCTGCCTGGTTGCTTTAAGCTTTAAGCCAGTCAATCATTCTTCCAGTCTCCTGCAGCACTGGCATAAAATATTGTGAAATATTTTATTAAGACAGGATGTAAAGCTGCATTTTCACATTCACTCCACTCGGTGCATCTGCAACTAATGGTGACAGACAAAAATAATTTGCTCTCTGTATCTCATTTGCTGTTCAATACAAAAAAACTAAAACATAACAATTTCTACAGCCCTAGAAGATCATGGAATATATTTTCACTCATATTCCTTCTGGTAATAAATTGGCCATTTGACAGGTCTCCATCCCATCCATGACATTTACAGTGGCTAGACTATTAAAAGACCAGTTTTATTCAGGTCAAACAAGACTGAGTTGTGTCAGTGTCTGTATACTGCATTAATAATGCCAGCAATAACACAAGTACTGCTAGAAAAGTAGATAAATCCTGTTCAGAAATAGCACTCCTCTATTATGTATTTATTTTATCCAATATGGGATTTTGCTTAAAAGAACCCCAAAACAACCCAGCATCCCCATCTCTTGAGTACAAGGGGATTAAAGCAAGTTAAGATAAAATCTTTGTTACATAGAAAAAGTATCTTCCAATTTATAAGCCTTGATCACGAGTTTGAGCCTTTGTAACATGGTTAAATTATTTGGATTTCTGTGAAATTTTAGCTTCTGTTTTTTCCATTTATGCAAACATTACTTGTACTAGAAGTCCCCTTGGAGCACTATATATTATGCCATTCTGGCAGGAGCATTCAGATCCACAGATATCCAGCTCTTTCTCTGTCACACAAGTGCTTCAGTAAAGAGTGTTTCAGCTGTTTTAATGAAAACAGCTTTTCCATATTTGTGGTAGAGCACTCAAATGGCAGAACTGATGGAAATACATATTGTGCCCCCAGGAAAAATAAGGACATCTAGTGAATATTAACAAATAATGCAATTTTCTAAATAAATGCATATTTGTTTAATCATTACATATTTGTAAAACACCTGTATTTTTCAAGCATCATATCCTTACAACCTTTCACAACAAAAGAAGGCGGGCCTTAAAAAATGTTAAGAAATATCTGAAAATGCACCAAGCATTTTGCTTATTAGCTTGCTACAAGCTCTGCACTGGATCTGCAGTTGAGTTAAGAGCAGAACAAAAAACTGATGAATATAACATGGCAGGACAGCATAACATCTTTCTCCCTTTCTACACATATTTATATATTTTTCAGTTGATCCTTTTTATTTTTTTTTTAATCCAGGTACAAGATTAGCCTGTATTAATTTGCCATCACATGGGAATCATTATGAGCTTCCATACAAAGCAGTGCACATCTGTATTATGAGGTATATGAAGTGTTTTAAATAGTTGGATCCAGTTAGATTGCTATGAACTGGGGCAGCTTAAAGTCTAAATTTGGAAGACAGAGGACGAGGAATAGGACTGCTATGAAGGAGGTGGTGAAAAGAGGCACAATAAAATTACACGAGACTATATATGGCATCCTGGCCTGCATTGCCAGTACTGTGGCCATCAGGAGCAGGGCAGTGATTATGCCCCTGTACTGGACACTGTGTGAGGTTATACCTCAACTCCTGGGTCCAGTTTTGGGCCCTTCACTACAAGAAAGACCTTGAGGTGCTGGAGTGAGTCTGGAGAAGGGCAAAGAAGCTGGTGAAGGGTCTGGAGCACAAGCCTGATTGAGGAGTGGCTGAGGGAACTGGGGGTGTTTAGCCTGAAAGAAAGGAGGCTCAGGGAGACCTTATCACTCTCTGCAACTGCCTGAAAGGAGGCTGTAGCCAGGTGGGGATCAGCCTCTTCTTCCAGGGAATCGGCGACAGAACAAGAGAAAAAGCCCTCAAGTTGTGCTAGGAAAGGTTTAGATTCAATATTAGGGAAAATGTCTTCACCAAAAGAGTTTTCAAGCACTGGGAAGATTTTGAGTCACCATCCCTAGAGTCATTAAAAGATCAGTAGTTGTAGCACTTTGGGGACATGGTTGAGTGGTGGATTTGTCAGTGCTGGGCTAATGATTGGAAGTGATGATTTTAAAAGTCTTTTCCACATGAACAATTCTATAATTCTAAATTTGGGTCAAGAATCTGCACTTTCAGGAACATGGTGTGATTTTTGGAATGTCCTCCACAGGCCCAGGACTTGGACTTGGTCATCCTGACAAGTCCCTTCCAAGTCACTATATTCTGATTCTCTGATTCTATGGACTCAATCTTCTTTGAAAACACTGTTTTTTCCTTTGTTTTCTTTTTTAAATATAATTTTCTCATTTTGCAAGAAAGCCTAGTCCAGGGCTCTCATTCAAAAAAACCTAGCTCTACCTTTAATCACTCATCAAAATTAGTCACCATTTTCATTTTGCAGATAGTAACTACTTTTTGTCTCCTGAATTGCATATTTTCTAAAAATATTTTATGCTATGAAGATTAATTTTCCCCATCTAATAAGATGAAAAGTCTATAAAAATATGATAAATATGATCACACTCTAAAAAAACTACTGACTAGCATTTTGCTGTTATTGAAACGCTTAAAGTCTCTTTCTTTCTCTTAATGTTAAAATAAAGTTAATAAGCAACCAGTGACATAGACTGTAGCTTCTGAAGCTAAACTTCTAAGTAATCTTAAAAGGAAGGAGGAAAATTGTTCCTGACAAGCTGAAATTACATTATAAAGCCTCCCATATTTTGAAGAGCCATGAGCTGTCCCAGGCATGAAGCTTATTTCAGTGTTTAACAAAACTTGTTTATAAATCAAATATCTTCCCCAATATCAGTTTTCCAAAAACGTGCCCTTTAACCCCTGCTTTTTGTTTCTATTCATTGTTGGCATGGAGACAAAGAGGCACTCCACTAGATTGATCAATGCATGGTAACATCAACACAACATTTTCAGTCAGGTTCCCAGGAGCCTTCCTCCTGAATCTGTCATTTTGATTCAGATAACTAAATCAGGCTAAGCACTACAATGATAACGGATGACTTGCCTCATTAGCTGTCTCCTGCTGCTTTACTCTGTCAGGAAGCACCACAGTGGCTGTCTGGGTTCCTGTGAGAGAGAACTTGTTTCCCTTATAACATTTTGGTATATATATATGTTTTCTTTTTTTCATTTATATCCATTCTTTTCTGTATGCTCATGTATATAGAGAGACAAATGCAAGCAGTGATAAATGGATATTTCATTAGGAGGAAATAGAGTTGAACAATTCTTTATCAAGGTTCAAAATTTAATCATATAAATAGACACATTTCATAGCATCCTGATAATAAAGTTATATTATTTTATATTCACTGTCTCAAACCGTGTTTCCTTTAAAATGGATCCCTATTTGTTAAGGCATTTTGCTTATCTGAACATTCAATGAATCAATTACCCTAATTGCACTAGCATAAAATAATTAAAATCTTAAGAATCATTCCTAGACAAGTAGTTTGAATGTTAAATATGCTGTTGAATAAATAAACTGCATAAAATAAAACCTGCAATCGATAGGACAGATTTTCAGTTGTAGCTATTAAAAAGACCATAGGCATATCCCAGTATAAATACAAGTTCAGGTAAAGAAAATGAACCCAAGTGTTTATTCAGCCAAGTTGCCACTGCACACATGAAGACAGTAGTAGCTGCAGTTGCTTCTTTTCAATTGTGTTTATGAGCAGGTGTTTAATCACAGAAAAAAAAAAGGACTACATTTATTAAATAAGGTGCAAACCATGGTCTTTTAACTTGTACTGTCACTACTTTATTCATCATATATTTGCATCGTAAACTGACCATGAACTAATCCAAATTAGTGAAATGATAATATGCTTAAATCACAGTCTCTGTCATATCTCTACTTGCAAATAGACAACTTGCTTAGAATTTCAGAGGCACAGATTTGTTTTATTAACTGAGAAGTCTTGTCCTGGCATTGAAATAATACCATTCTGTGAGTGTCAGCTAAGCATCTCACCTACCTTGAGCTGGCAAGGTGCCTATACAAGAAATGAGAAAATGGTGGCATTAACCATTTAACTCCCTCCCCTGGCACTTCAGCTTTTAAACTCAAACAGAGATTTAATAAAATATTTAAGCTGGGTTAGAGAAACCCAGTTTCTTTTCCATGTTCAATCATGGGATGCTTGCATACTCTTGTCAAGGCACTTGGGTTAGATGGACTAGTGAGACTCAGAGGGTTACACTGCTGTATTTGGAGGTCTCTGTCCTTGCCTGCCAGAACCCCCACAGAACTCTCAGTTACCTGTGTAAGTAGGAGCCAGAAATGGACAAGGCAGTCCCAGCACTTGTCTTCCATTGCTGCCTAGTTCTTGGTATCACCTGCCATCCGGACAAATATATACTCAAAATCCAGTGGGATTCATAAAGTGCCTAATCTCTGGCTAGCTCACTCAAAAAGCTCAATAAAGCTTTTATGGAGTATACTTAACACTTGGGGGGTGGGGGGCAGAAAACTCTCAGTATTTGATGTAACTCAATAATTTCTTCTTCACTAAGCATTTTTTCCCTTTTGTTATGTCTCTACAATTTATAAATTATTCTTTGTTTTTAAGAATACAAGGAACTGGTTCAGGCTGGCATCATTTCGTATGTCTGTCCTGGTTTTGGTCAAAGGCACGGTTAATTTTTTCAGTGGCCATGAGTGGGTGGAGCCTGGATTTATGTGAGCATGGCCAAAATCCTAATGTTTTTAGATACCATCTTATATCCTTGCCAAGAGTGGGGGAAGGAGACTTTCTCTTGCTTACAGGAAGCAAGGGGGTCCTTTTCCAGCGGTGGGAAAGCATGGCAGCTGAAGGGTCTGTCCACCATTGTTTTTTATATTATCCTGGGTTTTGGTGAGCATTTTGCATGTGAATCACCCTCTCTTTGCACATTTTTTGTCATTACTATTGTTGCTGTAATTGTTCATTTTCTTATCTCATTGCTGTTTCCAGTAAATTGTCTTGTCTCAACCTGTGATCTTTGCCTTTTGTGCCTCCAACTCTCCTCACCATCCACCTGAAGGCAGAAGTGGGTGGGGCAGGGAGGGGAAGGGAGTGCCAGCATGGTCTGGATGGGAGCACAAAATTAGGGAATACCTCTCCTAATGCCACAACAGTGGCATAGAAAACAGAATGTGTTACTACTAAGTTTAAATCTCTTTCTAGCTTTCAATCATTAAATGCCTTTAAGTAAAATCAATACAGAAATACATCATGAGCCAAAGACCACTTATCGCATTTATTACGGAGAGAAAGTAAAAATGCATTTGCTTCAGTCTTTTGCTGGATAGGACTGAATCACTTTAATTACATAATGCATATGATTCACATTTTTAAATATTTGAACATTTAAAAACAACATCACTGAATTACTCTGATAAGTTATTTATGGTTCGGGATGAAAGAAGCTTGATTATATATATTCTGGACTTTTAGATATCTGTGATTGCTATGCCATTTCCCCTTCAAATTACTCTGATATAGACAAGTAAAATAGAAATGAATCCTCTTACCACTGTTCCACTTTAGGATATAGAAAACATGGGACAAAATTGTGTCAAGATCTATATGTAGGTTTATATTCATTATATATTAGATTGTTTATATCAGTCATTATTGAATCATATAAAATATTAACAAGATGGTTTTTAGAGGGAAAAAACCCCATAAAGCTGAGCTTTTGAGACAACAAAACTATTAATCTTTCTCAGGAAATTTTGAGAAGAGTTTTATGGGGTTTTTTTATCTTTAGTATGTTAAGAGTTTTTCCATTTCCTTTTTTTTTTTCTTTTTCAGCATTCCATCTGAACACATGCTTGCCAATTTAATCACTTTCCTTTCTGACCAACTCAATACTAGGACCACACCTTGGAAGATGAAAAACAGTTGTCTTGAAAAAACATGACTCCAGGGATCTGGGCTATATAAACAATGGCAGGACAAATTATCTCTGTGTCATTCAGGTGGAGACATGCATATCAGGTTTGTGGGGATTTTTTTCCAGTTTTATCAGTCTTTTACATTTTTAAAGCCTATTTATGTATCTTCCTCTCCTCTTTTCCCTTGTTCAGACTACATTATTCAGTCTTCTGTTCTCTCATTCTAAAACAAAGTTATTTGAGACCTCAGATCATTCTCACTGCTCTCCTCCAGAAGCTCTTCAAGGGATCTTACTTATTCTAGAGGTGTGATGTTCTAACCTATTTGCAACACACTTGTTGGGGTATTGCCGGTGCACTTGCCAGTGCTGCATAAAACAAAGAACTATGTCACGTGTCATGCGGGATTAATTGCTGCCACAAATATTTCCATCAGATTGGCACATTTATTGACTCTTCCTTTATGATCAGACTTGACTTTCTAATTCTATGCTTAAACTGTCTTTATTTTTCATTCTCGAAAGCTTTGCACTTGTCCCCATTTTTCTGCTATTTATTTCTGTTTGTTTGTTTTTTGTTTGTTTTTCCAAAACATTTGTCTTGGAATTCAAGACATGAATACATGTATCTAATCAAATCCCTTCCATTTTCATGCTGACTTAATATAAAAAATGAGTTCTATCACATAGATTATTTATGGAACTTTGCATAGGTCAAGACCAAGGCTAGATCTCTGCTGAATTGCATTCAACACACCTCTACATTTTGCTAATGATTCTAACTTCTCTCTGCATAGTTCATCATCCATGTTTGTGTTCTCTGTTCAAAAGCAGGCCACAGTAAGGCCAAGATACAGAATATTATTCCTTCTCCACATATCAACAGCTCCCTTTAACACACGGAAGGAACTTTGATTGTTTAACATAATACTGCTTCAAGCTGTTGTAGCAGAGGTAGATCAGAGCTGAAGGCTGTATAAATTTGTGCTCCACTTCACCTGTGTCAATAAACTGGTTTGCAATGAGTTTGAGTCTGCATGTTAACATTGACAAGATAGTTCCTTCTAGGATTTCTTGATGTAATAAAACCCTGACTTCATGTTTGTGCCATGATGTTTAATGGTCCATTTCTTCCCTTGCCTGATGTTTGAAATCTGATGTTCCTTCCCCTTTGAAAGAGAATTATTAGATGGGACACAGAAGTCATTTGCTAGATTGTGTGTGTGGGGAGAAGTTACCAGCTTCTTCACTTTTGATAGATGGCAATATTTCCTTTCCCAGAAAATCAAAATGTCCCAGTCTGACCTATATTTTAACATGCTGAAACATCTTCCTGACCGCCTGTGAGTTTATCATGAGTGTAAGCATACAGTTTACATACGAGTTCCTAGCACTGCCAAACCCTGAGTTTGTACCTCTTGAAGCCAGGAGTTTGATTTTTAAATTAATGAGGTTTGAAATAGTAAATTATAAGCCTCCATACTTATTTTTGAACTTGAATATTGTCCCAGCTTCCCTTGTAGGTAGAAAAGATCAATATAAACTCATTTTTCCAGTGAAAGCTGAGGTGTTTCTCCAATCTCTTGATTTCAGGAGCCAGAGTTTTAAGAGATACTGCCTCCATCCTAAAACTAGTCATGTAACAGAACCAAGTTCATATTTTCACAGTGAATCTTTCTCTTTGTGGTTTCCTAGCAAAAAGACCTACTTTCCATTTAAAAAAAAAATAATCCCCAAGCTGTCATCCTCCCACCACTGGATTTACCAGCATAGCGTAGAGGATTTCTTGCACAATATTCTGAGCAATTCCTGGAACTGATATTTTGCAATTGCTTTAACCTCTCTACAAAGTGACTTCTTAATGCATATTTCCCCCACACATTCACATAAGATTAGTATTCTCTTTTAGCTAAAGAAAGATTAAGATGATCACTGTCTTAAAGTCTTTGATTCCTTCTTTTCAGCTGTAGTTCCTCCTACAGTAAATAATACTTAGTGAATTGAATAAAGTCCCATTATTCTTTGTCAAGATACCATAGTAAATTGAGCCACAGTGATTTTCTTGACTCAAAACACCTGTTACTTATATCCTGTGCAAACTCGGAAATTCCTACAGTTAGAAAGACTTTATCTTTCAAATAGGAGGTGTTATAATTCTGGTGTCTCCTTCTAAAGTTAATCAGAGCAAAAAAAAAAATCTGCTTACTCTTTTAAAGCCTTTTAGTGTGCAGTGTTTGTGAAACCTCTGATCTTCTTTGTCTAACATGTTTAGAATAGAATAGATTAGAATAGAATAGGATAGATTTCTTTAAATTTAATAGCTCACCCATTGTTTCATTTAAGGTGCTTTTCTTTAAATAAAATCTCTGTCTATATAGGCATAGGCCTGCTAGTTTAAATATATCTATTTCCAAAACTACTTAATATATCTCCCAATGTGATCATTTAGTATCCGTCTCAAAATTTCAATATGATGTTGTGTGCTTCAGAATAATCTACTGGCTGCTGGCTTTACAATGGTGACCCTATTTTGTCTTCCCAAATAATTGACTCTAAATTCCAAAATTATACTGTGTGGTAAATGGCTCATATTCCTGTAACTTGTGTGCTATTTGATTCAAATATTTGTGGCATGGAAATGTATGTGTATGCATTATAAACACAAAGAGTGCCTTTTTGTATTCAAATAAAGTAGAAATTGTGGCTGCAATGCTTGAGATGTATCTAGGCTTGTGCTTCCAAGTGTTCATAATCTGAAAACAGGTTCCTATTCTAAATCCAATTCTGTTTTTTCCTGCTGTCTTAAAATTGCCAACCTTTGTCTCTGTCCTCAAAGAAACTGTATTAGAAATTCCAGGACAAATCAGTTTCTTGGGCTTGTTATCAAGGGTAGGGATATATAGTCACTATTAAAATCACTTTTGTAACTAATTCTTTCACAATAAGGGCACCGACCTAGCTGATGGCAAAACCCTGAAACTGCAGAGAGAAAAAAATCTGTTGCTAATATATCATGCTATTGAATTAAAATTGCTTTTCAGTTTGGCTGGATTGGGAGATTTGCTGTTCTGGACAAGGTCTGCAGAAGCCACATTTTCCTCTACACATTTTGGAAGCGTGCATTAGACTGCAATTACGAGAGCTGAATATTGGAAATCATCAACAACTGCAGAGCAGTTTGCAACATTCGCAAGACTCTGTAGACTGAAAGGAGGAGTACTTGGCTTATTTCGTTTGTGTACTTTAGATCATTGTATATTAAAATAGAATAATTTGAAGGATTCAATGAGAACCATGAGCGCGGTTTTCTTAAGGGCTCAAACAGTTCTTTAGAGATATCAGCAAGCTTAATTCAAAGTCCAGTGGTGAAAGGAAAAAGGTATGGAAGTCATACAGGATAAAAATGAATACTATGAATAATGTGCCCCCTTAAACACTTACTGTTATAGTCTTTGTTTCAGTTTTCAGCTCCTTTACATTTAGAAAGGGTAGAGACACATGAAACATAAAATTATTTCAATGTTTTTATTCAGATAAGCTTCCAGGAAAAAAAAAGTTTTACTTATTTCTTCCTTTATTCACAGCTGTTTTGCCCAGGATTAACACTAATTAAAACAGCAAAATACGTGTTGTGAATAAGTAAAAAAACAGTTATTGAGAATATGCATACCTTATGTCTATATGTCCTTGCACCCTCCCCCTGAATACTGGAATAATATTTCAAATTAAAGGCCACAGAAAAATGTACACATAAAGTTTTGTAGTGGTACTTATTAAATATATGGAGTACAGAAAATAAACACCAAATGCATGGTCGTAGGTGAAAGTGCTTCCCAATGCTTTCAAGTCTAGCATAAGTAGGACCATGTATGTATCATACATTCTTTGTCTCAAACTGATTTCACTAGCTAGGGAAGTTAAGGTCTATTTTCCTTAACCTATGCCACATTAGGACTAGACTGAGACTGTTTACTCTTACTCCTTTAATTTTTTTTTTAAAGTTTGATATTCATGTGGTCCTCCACTTGGGGCATCATGTGTCAACTCTACTCCTTCATCACTTGTGAATACAAAGCACAACACGAGGCAAAACAAGTGCCTAAGTTTGTGACAGGGTTATGTTTGAGGCCACTCAGTTGTTTACAGATAATTGACATATTTTGTAAAATTTAGATGTAAATAATTTCTTCCCTACATCAGAATTTCTGCATGAGTTCAGAGAAGGGAAACAGCCTGTGGAAATAGCCATTAAGCAATTAAGAAGTTCTTACTAGGACTGAAGTGGGACTAGAACGCAAACAACCACCACAGTATGCAAAGTTGGGAGAAACCCTTGCAGGTGTAATTGCAAACGTTTGTAGACATGTAGTTACAAGGACAAATATAATGACAGCAGCTTTTATATTTTCTATTTTTTCTGTATTAATATTTTTGTTTGTTAGTTTGTTTTTGGAAGGGGAACATTGGTAATGGGTAAAGAGATAAGATGATTAAGTGATGACAAAGAACAGTGAATGTAGAGTTATCAATTCACTAAAACTGATGATTTTCATCCCTAGAAACACTCTGCTAACAGAGTATTAATGACAACTAGATTATGACAAAAATTATTCAAAAGATATCTTTTAAAAAGATGCTACTTAATAATCTATTACCTCCTTAACCTTTTGTTCCATGGAACACACTTGCTTCAAGCACAAGGGGTCTAGGACAACACAGAAATTACCTCTCCTTCTGTATGGCACAGCACTCACTTGAGCATGTTGTGTTGAAAAATAAAAAATATGGTGTGCCTAGTTTGCTGTCCTTACAATTAAAAAAAACTGTGTGAACAGTTTTTTTGTATAGGGAGAACGTTAAAGATGAATGGATCTCCCTTCAGAGGTTTGTAGGTATTGTATTTGCCAGTAAAGCTAATCAATAAATCAAAAAGCAGGAGAGCAGTAAAGAGCAAAAAATATTAGCATTTTCATTTTACCTTAAAATTATTTTGTAGTTTGTAAACCTATGCAAAGCAAATTGCAGTGGCAGTAAGACCTTAAGCATTCATAGGACTGTACTAATATTATATTACTTCATCTCAAAAGACCTCATTTTCCTGATATTTTGGGGCTAGGCATAAACACTAGAACATCAGAAAATCTGAGTTGTGGGTAATATGCATTGAAACATTAATTTACCTATTTTGACCTTCCAAACATCAATTCTAATAATATATATAGATAATATTGTATTTATATATGTGTGTGCATGTATATGTACACACACATATACATACACACACATGTGCACGCATATATATATATATATATATATGCCTCTGTGTGTATATTTTAACAATAAAAATTTTTTGAACCATTTTCTCTGTTGGAATTTGGGTTACTTGGTTAGCAAAGCTTGATTTAAGCCCTTGTCCCAGATGACATTTTACAAGCAAAAGGATTTTGTCAAAATTATCTAAGTTTGAAAACAAAGGATTTTATATTCTGTTATTAAATATATAAAGTTCAGTAGTCATTCTGGACTGCAGATATGCAAATATAAAAAAGCTGATATACTTTATTTGATAGTTGTCATAATAAACTAAGACACAAATCAAATATTATTTTTGTGTAGGATGATGAACACTATTTTTGTTGTTTGATTTTGAGACATTACTGTGACACTCAACCACAAAACCATGTTATTTTTGGAACACGTGAAAAAAAAGTTAGTAAGCCAACAGTATTTATTTTAATAGCCCAAGTGCTTTATAATTTGACACATAGAGGATAAAATGAAGCTAAGTGTGTAATTCTTTGTTTCTTGGTCTATAGCTAATTAAGTTTCTTCTTGCTCATAATTATTAATCTATTTTCTTGCAGCTCTCAGAACTTTCTATCCACTTGGATCCATACCATATGTAATTCTTCCTCCTTTATACCCTCAGCTGTAGAATGGTGTATAATATTTCAGTCAGTGTTTAATTTCCTTACCTGTTTGGCCTTATTTCCTTCTGATAGGAATAAAATAGGCTTGTTCTTTTGTCTGTGACCTCAAGTGTATGATTCTTTCCCCATTTTAAAGCTTAAAAAGCAATATGATTACATGGTTTTTTCCATGCAAGTGCATGTTTTTTTGTTGTTTGAGAAGAGCTTGTGTGTCCTGGATGGTATTATCTCTAGCAGTAGCTACAGTAACATCAGTTTTGTAGGACAGACACACGCTAGCTTGTCACTTGTCTTAGTCCTGGTATCCCTTGGGGGTATTTTGGATCATATTGACGTTTATTTCAGGAGCTCATTCTGATCATCTTTAACAAGGTCATAAATAACTGAGCTACTCAGCTGTGTTACTCCTCTTTCAATTGCATTCTCTTGCAGATAAAGTTTTTTATGGTTAAATGTTTTGGCCTTTCTTTTTTGTTCTCCTGTATCATGCTGTATTTGTATATATTTTGACAAAATTGAACTGTTTTCTATTCTCCTATATTTCTCTATAATTATACTCTTGTACTAAACAAATTGCAAATGTACAAATAATGGATGGAAGCTATCTACATAAGCCCCCTGTGCTGAAAGATATTGTACTGTAAAGGTCTTTATTATTACATGTAATTGGATTCTAACATTCAAAATAAATGTTAGACATTAAAAGGATGTAATTTAACACAATGAATAATTATGATTTCCATTTCTTTTTCTGTGGACATTTGAGAACAGATAGTATTGCTCATCCATTTAACTTTTTTTTCTACTGCTCTCTGGGGCTTGTTCCATGAAAAGCAATGAATAGACAAATGAGTCAAGTAGAAAACCATATGACAATGCTCAAAGCTTGTTCAACAAACATGTAAGTGAAAATAAGGCTATCCATTGCTTTTACTCAGCAAATACCAAGGCTTTAGGTAGCACTTTTTTAAAAAGCACCACTGTGCTCTAAAAATACCATCAGTGTTTGCAATAGTGCTAGAAAATATCTTTGGTATGTATTGTTCCTGTTTGGCAAAATAGAACATTTTTTTCAGAAATGCCAATTACTTTGGAAAAAAAAGATTAATCTGACATGTCCCAGAAATTTATATGCTGCTGAATAGAGTAGGGTATGGTTGCTCTCATTAACTGTCCTAGATGTCCTCAGCAATTAAAAACAGGTTATGAAGTAAGGATGAAAGAATTACTAGCTGAAAAATGAATTTACATAGATGTCATAAACATTATCTGTTGCATTTAGTGAAAAGCAGATATTGCAATACACATTGGGAATCTCCAGAAGTTCAATTTAGGTGCTCTGGATAAGTCAATTTTTGTCAAACTTTTAATAAGGTAAGGAACTATTTTGTCATCAAGCTAGGCTTGAACTCCACACTTCATCTCTACCTAAACTCAAGCGAACATTGCATGGATTGTTGCAATACTACTACTGCCAGAATTAAAACATTAGAAAAAAATTAAAACAATCTCCATCCTCCTGAAGCTGTAATAATGATTTCAGATGCTGTTTACAAAAGAGCAACCTCCAAAAAAGAGAAGCTAAATACATGCAAAAAGTCTCTTTAGCTAAACATTTTTTTAGACTTTTTGTTTGTTTTCCTTATCTCAGCTGTAAGCTGCATCCTTGATGTCTGATGACTACATACAATGAATTCAGCCTGAATTTCTGAGAGTTGAAGTTACATTTTCCCATGCCACAGCATTCTGTTTTATGTAGCAGAAACTATGCAAAGGACAAGCTATCAAGACTTCAAGTCATACCTTGAGTGAAGGGAGCACACTGGCATGACAAAAAATAGCTTTATTATAATTTTTTGCTTGTTCTTTCCTTTCTTCTTTTAACCCGAGGTATTATCAGTTATTGAAAATAGCAAAAGCCTTACACCTTATCATCTTCTGATTCTAGGAAGCTACATAGACCATTTTGGCACCGCATTAAATTTAGGACATTTTTCAAAGTAATTTTGAAACCCTAATTTAGTTATCTACTTCACTTCTTGTCTATGTCAAAATGCATAAAAGCATGATATTAAAAAGTAATTTATACATAACAGTCCATAACCATTTTTACACATATTATAAATAAGCAAGCAAAAGTGGTGACTAAAATTCCTGATAAATAAGGGCAAGAATTTAATTCAATATTGCTAAAAATTTAATCTAATTCATATTAAGTGCCACATTTGAACTTCTCTACTATTAACTTTAAATAAGAATACAGAGTCCATTAAAGCCCATTTCAAATACAGCCTTTGAATCCAGAATCCAAAGTATGTATGTCATTACCCTATTATACACAAGAAAGGATTGAGAAATGGCACATGAAAAAAAAAACCCCTATTTGTGTTTCTCCTATGAAAATGTGCCCCCAGCCTGCCTTTGAAAACACTTGAATATTACCATTAATCTAATGAAACAGGTTAATCTTTGAGATAGTCTCAGAAGAGTCTCAAGAGAAGATGAGAAGCATTTTCAACATATGATGATTTCCCCTCTCAAAAATACCATTGTCTCACTATCTGTGGGAATTTTTCATGAAACTTTGGTTGAACTTTGTTTCACTGTATTCCAACTTTTGCTTTTGTATCGTTTTGTTTTAAAATTGGGGTTTTTTCTTATTTAAATAATTATATTTTAAGGATACATATAAAATAAATAAACCAATAAATCATTTTTATGAGTAAACACAAGTAAAATTTATCTTATTTAAATTTTCAAATTAAAAAATGTTATTTTGTACCAAGCAATATTTTTTCTAAAGTGAAAATATGTTTCTGAAGTGAAAATGCATTTTCTAATGCAATATTTTTTTTAAGGGAACATATTTTGAAATGTTCACATTTTGAAATTTTAATTGCTTCTGAGAAGAAATTACCTACATAGCTCTCAATTGGTTCTTGAACACGTGCTTAAACTAGAAACTCCTCATAATGGGAACAGTGAGAAGCCTACCCTGGACACCTAAAAAGCAATTTTTTTCTGCTTTTTTACCTGTTTGGTCACATCAGTATCTTTGGTGTTATGTTAGTACTAAGAAAACAAATAGCTTTAACCTCATCTTTCAGTGCTTCAGTATTTGTTTTAGTGAAACAATACCAGTGTTTGCTGATTTTATGCTCATTTTGTAAATCTCTTTTCTAATATTTTTCCTCATTTTCACATTTAATTTTCCTCAGCCTTCTTGTAGTGTGATTTAGGAATGAAATATTGACAGTGTTATGCATTCTTCAGCATGCAAGGACTATCATACATATTTTTGAGTTTTTAATTATTTATATGTTATACTAAGCAGATGCTCTCGACTGTGAAAAAAGGTGTTACAGTACTGAATTTTGAAGACACTGGAAATTGCAATTTTCACATTAAAAAAAAGGTTGTTCAGATTTGACCTTGGATTTCACAATGCTTTAACATTTAAGGCACCTTTTAGATTTGAAAGAGAATTGTCCCCTTCTTTAAGCAATGGCAGTTAACTGCAAATGAGTCCATGCAATGCATTGGTACTTCTCTTCATTAGTTAGTGTAAAGAATTTAGGTGGTTATTTTGGAATCAGAGAACAAAGTCTCCCAATGGACATCCTTCACAAATTTGTCCTTTGTCCCATGTCCGATGGATCTGTCTGAACATGCTCTTTACTGAAATCCTGTACACATTACCATCACACCAAAGAGCTTTGTAGTTTAAATCTCAGACTTCAATACCTGGACACTGAAGGAATGACAGGATTTGTGACTACAACAGATAACCTGCTAGATTAAGGACTGAAATCTGAGAGGCATATGCAGTTCATTATACACAGAACAGTTGAGAAATGATCACCATCAGGGAGAGCAAACAAAGTAGTGCCTTGAAGCTAAGTTGGAAAGATAGCAATGCTGTTAATAATTAATTCTCCCTGTTGTGTCTGGCATCCTGCCTATGATAGCAAAAAATCCAATAGGATATTGCTATATCCCCCAGCTCATACAAATCCACCAGGGGTGCACTATGGCTGATCTGTTGTTGCCAAACAGTACAAAATTAAATCAAGAAGTGCTGTCAGAGACATCCTCCCTCATCTCACAGAAAGAAATCGAACATGGGAGATGGGCAAGTGTTGAAAGCCCTAGCCTAAAGTTGGAAAAATCTATCTATTGCAGCAAGCCTGCTAGCGATTGTTAAATCATTCCAGATAGAAACATAGCTGTGCCTTGCCCTTGAACTTTTATCCTTTTCTGTTTTGGTTTTGTTTGTTTGTTTTTAATTTAAATCAAATTTATCCCAAGCCCTTTTCAAATGGAGGGTCAAGCTATACCACAGTCTTGCTAAAACAATCATATATACAAAAGCAGAAAAATTTAATATGTTTACATAGCTTGCATCCTTTGATCTCTTTCTATAAAAGTTTACATAAAGTGATATTTCAACAGAAATACTGCATAATGTACAAATATGCCCCCACCCTCCTCAAAGCTAAGTTCTTCATGGTCTTTAATGTGTTTAGACCTACAGTGTGTATCTAAATTCTGTTATCTAGATTTTTAGGAGTGTATTAGAGAAGAAATCACAGAAAAAATAAGGGGCAGCAAAAAAAAAAAAAAAAAATCATAGAGTCGTAGGACCACGTAATAGTTTGGGTCCAAAAGAATCTTTAAAAATCACCTATTCCAAACACCCTGCCATGGGCAGGGAGAATTTTGCTAGACCAGATTGCTCAAAGCAATCTGACCTTGAACACTTCCAGAATGAAGCTTCCAGAATGAAGCTTCTCCGGGCAGCTTGCTCTGAAGTGTCACCATGCTTATCATAAAAAATATCTTCTTTATGTCAGTCTAAACCTATCATCTTTATGCTTAAAACAGTTGTCCCTTGTCCTGTTACTACAGGCCTTGGTAGAAAGAGTCTCTCCAGATGACAGAATTTTTTTAAGCTTAGATCCATAGAATATGCATCAAAGACCTTGAAACAATTTTTCATTTAGTGTTATACACCTTTCAAGTTTACACCTTCTTCTAGAGGAGACTCAATGTCTTGGGCATGGGAAGGCTGGGTGTTTTAAATTACTGCATCAATTTTTTTTTTTTTTATCCCTGAGAAGAACATTATCAAAAATTGCTGGTATCAGAAATATCACTTATTCTGTCCAAGCGGTTTAATTTCAAATTGATTATGAATCTTCTTCTTCTAATCCCTCATCCATAATAATTCAATTTAAAGAATTAGTTCGGAGGTTTACTTTTAGACAAAAATCATTGTTCCACTGTATTGATTGTTCCAAAAATTATACATTTTTATTGTCTTTTTAAATTCTGCAACTGTCTTGGACTAGAAGCCTTCTTTCTCTATGAGTACACTTTTATGAAACAGAATTTATTAATTACTAGGGGCTAATCAACTTTCCTATGCCTATGATCAATAGCCAGCGATTTCCACTTTCTTCCTGAGAAACAAATATCTGCTTTCCATTGCTTACACTCCATTGCTTTCATTACTTTCCTGAAAAGTTTCCAGTCAATATTACTTACATAGATTGATATTGAAGCCTGATGCTAATGGAGGAAAACATATTAGTCAAACGTTGAAGATAATTGCTATTTACAGCATAACGCAAGTGATACATAAAGATGTTTATGCCTTATGAAATCAGTTTTATCATAGTAATCCCAAATTAAAAAATTGAAAATAATTATATGGATCAATTTCAGGTTGGACTTTTTTTTTCATATTCCTATCTTTGAACAAGTACGTCATGTATTTTATTTTATTTAGACTCATGACACTGTCCTAGTACCAGTCACTATATTTTTGTTTCTCTTATAGTGCTTGGAAAATCCTTAGAAATGTGTGCAATACAAAAATAATTTAAAACTATTTAAGGAAGAAATGCTGCATATTGTTCTGGTACTCTTTGAGACTGACAGGTTCAATCAATCCTATTCTCTATAGTACTATTAAGAGTACAAACAACTAATTTATAAAAATATGGATATTTTTCTGTAACGATTGTAAAATTCACAGTTATTCAGGGTGATTCTCTTACTGTTTATGTGTGGCGCTGCATGCCCGAAACAGCCGCAAGCCCCAACACCACACCGAAAGGTGATCGGCTGCACTGAGATGTGCACCGGGTGCACCGAGGCAGTGGAGCATGCTGGTGCACTGTGGAGCTCGGGGGACAGAAGCTTGCCCAGAAACAAGGTGGAGCAAAAGAAATGTAGGAACGCAGTCTGGGATTTCCAGGGAATTTATTAAGGTCCACAGATGAAGGTTCAGGGACGGTGAAGAAGGGTGGAAAGCGGGGAACAGCGAAGGGGCAGGAAAACCAAGACTGCGAACCCCGAACAAAGGGGTGCAGAGGATTAAAAGGGAAGGGAAAAAGGGAGTGGTTAGCTCTGAGAAGCCAACCAGGGAAAGCCAGAGGGGAGGAGATAAGGAGGGGGAAAAGGGTTACAACCAATAGGTTTACAGCAGGGGTGGGTACAAACTCAGGAAACCAATAAGACATTGAACTAGGGAGAAACTTCTGGAACATAATCCATTACAGAATAGGGGTGGGAGAGAGTGCAGTGCCAATGATCTCTTATTAATATGCGTGATTAATCTCCCAACCACAGGGGCTCATGGTTGGTCTCTAAAAGTCACTGTAACCAAAACAGTTCAGGTTGACTCCTTATACTCAGTTGGTCTCTTCCTCGTCCACTGTCCTCTGCGGCTGGTCTCTTAACCTTAAATCTTACAGACACACTGCAACATTTATGGAGAAGATACTTGCAACTGACTTCATGATAATTTTCTGAACACAACTTTTGTCTGCAGTTATTTTTTCCTTGAAAAAAATTGCTCTTTTGTCAGATTTAATCTCAAGTTTTTATTGTATTGCTTGGACTGGAATGTACATTGAACACTCAAAAGGTTGCCAGATACAGCACTGAGAGTGAAAGAAAATGCTGTGCCTATTCAGGTAGGTGCAAGTTGATATTGCAGCATGCTACGCTCTAGTTGTCTTTAGTAGTTATTGTTAAATGAAGGAAATCAAGCCACTCAGCTGTGGCTTTCCTCTAAGTTGAGTGAGCACAAGCACAGTGTATAAACCATGTATACCAATTTCTGACCATGAGTGCAGAAATCTAAATGCTTAACATGCATTTTTAGTTTTGAAAGAGATACTGAAAGTTGATGTTTTCCTTCAATTGTATTTAAAATTCAGTGTTCTTAGTATCAATCAGTAGTGTTCAGAATCTTTCAGGATTGTCCCCTAATTAATAAGGTGAAAGTCCCAATGCTTGTTAATAATAAAGAGCAAATAATTTGAATATGGAGCTCGGGCATAAGGTCAGTGAAATTTCATCTCTTAGAATTAAGGGTTGCCTCCGATTTCTTGTGACAAGAAACTCAAATTTCATCAATTAGTTCTCTGGTATTTCCAGAAGACTTGACAGATGAATTTTCAAAGCATCAGTGCTGCTTCATCTGTTTAATTTTTCAGGTTAAACATTCTGGTAAATAAGTAAAGCATCATAACTTTTAAAAGAATGATAGGTGTGGTAGACATAAACTTTCACATATGTGTTCTATGACTGTTATTTTTTAAACAAAACTTTCTCTTCATTAATAACATCTCTTGTTTGATTCTTCTTGAAAATTTCTTTACAAACATTTTTTTAGCCATCTCAAATCCATAAACCCCTCTGAGACCCTGACACCTATCTTCTATTTTACAAAGTACATGATACTCTCATTTCCAAAGAATTTTTTTAACATTTTTGGTTGAAAATAATTTTCTGTAATGACAGTATGATAATTATGTATGAAAATGCAATTATAAATTGCTTGTTTTCCTGAAATTCAGCTTTAGTGAAAACCTTAGTGAGATTTTAAGACATAGTATCTGCAATAATTTAAATTGGTCGGTATTTTGCAATCTACATGGTGTCATCACATATGCAAGGAACTACCCTGAAAAAATATTGCTAAATTCTGTAAGGCACTGTTATTTTTTTTATTAGTACCTTGCTTTGGAAAGTTTCTCTTCTGAAACAATATTTCATGCAATACAGAATTAGAAAATAAAGTACTTTGTGTCAGCATTCTTTACTAAGCAAAGTTTTTCTAGTTTTTTCTAGTTTTTCAATTTCCTCTTTCCATCACTGGGTACATTGTCTTTTTGTTTGTTTAATTAATTTTATTGCTGGTTTTTCTGTCACCCTGCATCTAATTCATGTGTTTTGGGAAGAACAATATTGCCCATTTATCACTACCAGTGTAAGTGAAATCTTACTCTTATATAGTGTTAAAGTCCTTGTGTCTCTAATATTTTTCCTTTTTTAGAAAGAAAAAGGCTTATCTAGGGTAATCATTCGACTGAATATTACCTTTGATACCTAGCTCTGCAGCAAAAACTTACAGGACCTTAAGATTTTCTCTCTCCATATGCTTTCTGTATGCTTATTTTATGTTAAATTGCCAGATTTATCTGAATTTATCAAAAGCCCAATGGATTATCAGAGTTGGAAGCTTGCTCTCTATCCACACTTTTTCCATAGGATCCAACATCTGGACATGCCAACCAGAATATTGGTCTTTGACAAGCCAAAGGTCTAGAAAACTTGACACAGTAATTCAGCTCGGGAGGTTCTTTATGACCGCTGCTGCTGTGAAAAGCATCACTTATTTTTTCCAGGCATCCTCTAATGATCCAGAGTATGGTGGTGTTACAGTGGTCTGTTTGGGAAGTCCTTGAGGAGATGAAACACATTTAGCAGTGTTATCATTCTTGGTCTATCCTGACATATTATTGATGTTATATCATATAAGAACCAAATATATTTATATCTTTTCAAATTCTCTTTAAGTTTTTCTTTGTTGATCCCCAAGGTGATCTGTTACCTCAATAAATGACAGGAATCAAGAGCTTGAGCTAAACTAAAGCCTACAGTTAGGATTAGGGATTCTGGCAGTCAGAGTATTTTTGCTTCTCTAGAACTTCTCAGATATCTTTAGGCGGTCTTTGTGTGCAATACCAATAAGATAGTAAGAATACATTAATTTTATTATCAGTGGACAGTAAGAAAGCAGGCAGCTTCCTTTGAGCCTGTTCCCACATCTTAATGCTAGCACCATGAAACAAATGCAACCTTTTCCTCTTAAAACCTTGGAAAGTTAAACACCACATGGCTACCCACTTTCTGAACTAAGGTTATTTGTTTCCAGACAGAATGCAAGTTGGGAAACCTCAAAGGAATTGCTACCTGCTTGAGAAAACACACCAATCAGCATGTGTACACAAGTTCAGACAGAGGCATTGAAGTTCAGTTTCCCTTTGGGCATAGAGGTAATCAGATATGTAGGAAGGCCCCAACACAAAAGAGATGGACAAATTTCAGTATTGTATTCTGAAGTCCCAGAATTAATCCAATTTCTAGGAAACCTGTCTCTGTTTCCCTCAATAATTTCATTAAGAATTCATTTGCCTAATGTCCAAGACATCGTTGCCATAGCCACTGTATAAAAACTGGAATTTCTTTGCTTTATGTAAATTCAACTTGCAAGAACAAGTACGAGTTTCTAGCTGCTGGAATAATTAGGAAACCTTCTGTTGTATACAAGTTTTTCCTCTGTGTAAGGTAACATGGGCAGTTAATGGCTGTGACCACAGTACTTTTTGTCTGATGGTGAACTACTTCTCTCCCATTTGAGTTATTGTTGCTGTTGTTGTTAAGTGACAATGTGATTACTGACAGGTAAGTGAGTGTAGCAGTCTTCTAAAAACTGTGAATAAATTGACAGTGTGGGCAGGAAGACGCTAAAAATTATTTAAACAGACTAAGAATAACACGAAGAGGAGGTTAGAATAATATTTTGAAGATGCCCCTGAACTGAATTCACAGACATAACATCTTGCCTGGGTGATGATACCCAAAATGTGTTTAACATTTTGGCCATGTATGGAGCAACCTCCCAGAAAATTCACTTTCTAATTGAAGTAGTAACTTGGAGAATGGATGTCCTTGAGATCTGCAGGCAATGCTGTCTACAGGAGTTTGACATCAAAGTTTGCTCTCTGTGTATGCACATTATATAAACAGAATTTTTTAAAAAATGGGTTAGAACCTTTTCTGTCTTTGCAATGCCCAAGGGATTTGCATATGTTCAGGCTTCTATAAAAATACCAAAGTATTTACTTCTAGTTAACTGGGTAGAATTTGCACAACCTTAGAGCTAAATGCCAGTGCACTCATTTACTTTCAAAAGAAAAAGAAGACATTGAAACAAAAAATAAAATAACAACAAATAGATTATTGTATCACATATTAAAGGTTATGCAAAGCCTGAAATAAAAGAAAAAATATCTACTTCTTAATGCAGAACTTACATCTTACATGCTTAGGTAAGGAGCCATTTTGACTCCTATTGATTCAGTCTGTGGTGTTTAACTCACAGCACCGTGTTTTGTTTGCACTGCAGCACACTTTCTTTGTTCCTCACATATATTTTCTTGCTACAGTATTTCCTATTCTGGTTCTAAGCCACAATAATGGATTTTTTGCTGTGGTCTGACATGAAGATCAGGAATTGTTGAAAGACTATAAAGAACATGGCCAAGAAAATTGTCAGGTGCTCAGTGTATAGAGTATGTCAAGAATAATACAAGCAAAGGTTGCTTTCTCTTTCCTGGCAGAATGCATTTTTGTCACTTTCCTGCATGGAGCCACTTTATTACAGCTATTAAGAAACATTGCATGAGATGCTAAAGTTGTAAAGAAGACAAAATGAAATGGTGCTGTACAAGCCAGATATATTTGTAGAGACATTTTAAGTCCTAAATACCAATCTTTTGAATGGCAAAGGCCATTTATATGTGTATATGGTTCAAAGGAAAGATATTGACAAAACAAAAATACTGGTAATTTTATTGTATTATATACCCGCTTCATGTGAGGCAATGAAATAGTTTTATGTTCTCACTTCTACTTTAGATACTAAAATTCTGATCAGGGCCAAGACAATCATTGTTTGTCCTCCTGCTTCTGATCCTGGGACAACCAGAACCTGCCCTGACAGTGCAGTTCCAAGGACTGGGGAGAATATTTGGTGTTGACAGCAACACATATCAGTCCAAATACATCACCATCATTTGGCTTCTGTTTCCACTGAATTAGAAAGGTTTGCAGTGCTTAGATTGGAAATAATTTCAGAGGTTTTGTGAGGTTTTTTTCCAGATAATAGTAATAAAAGCTTTTTGTCTAAGGGTCTGTTATGATTTAACCTTAACTGCCACTCCGCCCCACAAATCCACTCACTCACTGTCCCTTGGTGGGATGGAGAGAACCAGAAAAGTGAGAAAAGTCATGAGTTGATATAAGGAAAGCAAAAGCCATGCATGAAAGCAAAAAGAAAAATGAAGCAAATAAGTTACTTGGGGAGACAAAACACCATCACCCCTTCCTTCTTCCTCCAGTTTTATCAGCTAACTGTGACATCATATGGTATGAGATCAGCTGTCCTGACTGTGTGCCCTCCCAATTTCTCGTGCAGCCCCAGCATCCTGCTGGTAGAGTGGTGTGAGAAGCAGGAAAGGCCTTGACATTGTGCCTGCACTGCTCAGCAGTAAAGAAAACATCCCTGAAATATCAACACAGTTTTCAGCACAATTCCAAAACACAGCCCCATATCAGCTACTCTGAAGAAAATTAACTCTATCCCAGCCCAAAACAGCACAAGGGTTTCCTTAGTTCTTTTCTACAACACCTGGGCAGAAAGAGAGTGTAGCCTTCTCATATGTTTACTCATTCAAAAGAAATGTCTTGAATACAGTACTGCAATTTTTAAAAGATTATCCGTAAGTATTAAATAAAAAAATTGCTGCTGTTCTTCTGATACCCAATTTGTGTGTTTTTCATGCACAGTTTACTTGCACAACAGTTAATACTTGGATATTTGGTCTTCATAAGCAGCTGCTTATCACTGTTCTGTCAGAGAAGGATTGGCACTGCATGGCGTGAAATTCTGTTTCCACTGACTTAGCAAAAACTTTTGTCACTTCTTGAAGGAGAGTCTAACTTCACCTATGTGTCTTGCACCTTGGATAAATTTTGCAGTTTCATGGAGGAAGCTAACATATACAATATCTAGATGTTTCATTCATTTCTGAATCTCTTTTCCAGATTAAAACCACAAATTCTCCTTGCTTTTGCATGACATAGTTTAAATGAGAAAGTAGTCAAGGAAGAGACCACTTATATGTCATGTTGAGAAGGTCTGTACTAAGCTGTTCCATTTCCAAAATCTCTTGATTTTCTGGGACGTTGTTGAACTAAATATAAACTGCCCCAGAATAACTATGTGAAGACAAGAATAATACATTGCGCATAGCAGTAGTCTTGCTGTGATGAATTTTGAAAAGCAGTGCAGGATAGGAGTCTGGTCCAGCATGGTCTCAAGACCTACATTCTGATGTTTCTCAGAATCATTTTCCAGAAATCTTTTTCTGTGATCAAACACATGCAAGTTACCATAATCTATACAGTCCTTTAAGTCATCTGGGTCTTATCTTTCTCATGCATTTTCCATTACCGGAATCAATGCTTTCCTTTTGGTATTTTTGATTTTATGAATGAGTAGAAAATTATTCTGTCTCAGACAAGTCCAAGTTATTGAATTATTTATAGCAATTTTTCTCTCCCATCTCTTTTCTTAAGACTTAGTTCATTTCAGAACCCATTTCATATTTTTTTGGCAATGTACATGAGATTCTTTCTCTAAACTATAATTTTACTTTTATTTCAAATAAAAATAAGGTGTTGTTTGGTTTGGGTTTTTTTTTCTGTTAGGGTTTTTTTGTACTGTTAGCCATTACATTTTAAGGCAGAAAAAACCCAAAAACTTGGGTAAGTGAGAACCACCAATGTGATATTAGAACTAAGCAAATAATTTCTGGTTTGTAGCAAATTCTTTGCTGTATTGTTCTCTGCTTTGAACCCTTTAGTTGTCTATATGTGTACATCTATATTTAATTTTATTCAGCTAAATTTTTGGCGTCCAGTGTAAGGCAGTATGGCTGCCTTTGGAGCACATTCCTACTCTCTGACCTACTGAGTGCCTCTTATATTTTAGCTCAGTTGGTTAGAGCCTGGGGCTAAGAACTCCAGGGTTTGGGGTTCAACCCCTGTATCAGCCACTCACTTAAGAGCTGGATTTGATGATCATTGTGGTTTCCTTTCGACTCTGAATATTTTGTGATTCTATATTTTAAGATCAAACTTTAATAATTGCTGCATTTTAAATTTTCTGTTCTTATTCTGTAGTGCATAATTAGAGTTCCCATGATTTGTATAATTCCTAAATCCTTCAAATTTAAGTGAGGAATTTATCTTGCTGTTTCATAAGCCCTTCTGAATGCTATGTCCCATCAAAATTTCCATTCCCTCCTCAGTGTAAATATAGCCTTAATTCTAGTGCTGCTTGAAAACAAGGCAAATGGGATTTTTTTTTTTTTTTTGATGTCTTACTCACATATGATAAATTCCTCTGCAGCTTCTGTGAGAATATAGTTTCTGTTGTGCAATTGTATGTGTGTGCCACTACACAGATGATACAAATGTATTGGACATCTGTTTCATGAACAATGTCTTGTGCTTGACAGAATGCAATATTATGGACATATTCCTTCAAATAGCTTCAAAGTAAAAATAAAATTCAGCAAGGAATGAAGACTGTCTTTAGTTCGTTAATCTTCTGCCTCTATGTCCTTGTGGATTAATCTTGAGCTGTGAGCTTGGATAAATATGCCTGGCAAGAAAATGTTCTCACTCACTCTTTCTTGCTTTCTTTTTTTTTTTCTTTTTTTTTTTTTTTTTTTTTTTTTTTAACTGCTTCTGGTGCCTGGAGTGCACAGCCTAAAGTGCACATAATTATTTTCAGTGAAGGACTCTCCACTGAGTTCTTCAAGTTCCATATGCAATTGGAATTGCTGATGGTTCTGTCAGTCATGCATTGCCACTACATACTTTTAATTTACTCGTGGTATGGAAGTCTGATTTGCAAAGTTAATTCAAAGACAACTTTTATTTATCAAATTTTCAGGGAAATGGGGAGGTATTCTGGTCATTTTAGGGAACAGGTCTCAGTCTTGACAAATAGCAAATTTCATTTGCTCTTCATTCACTTTGTTTTTATCTGAGCTAATTGTTGACAGTAACAAATGCTCTAAACTCTAAAGTGGATGCTGTTTGGTACATATCACATCATCACTATTTTCAAACATAATTTCCCACACATGCATGGTCACTTATAAGGAACTGATGCAAAGAGAATCACAGGATCACAGAATGACACATACCTACAAGTCAGGATAAATGCTTCTGTTCACCCTACTGTCCATGAGAGAAGCCTCCCTCATCCTAATGTCCATCAGCTAAACAGAGTACCTAAATATTCTTGGTAATACCTCCAGATGGACAAAAAATTAAAATATAGTTAAAAGGGATTAATCATTATGTTTGCTTTTCTGAGTGTGTGACAGGCATTTTCATTCATCTTCAAGGAATGCAGTACTTATGTATGGAGGTAGATCATAAAGAATACATTTAAATTTAAACACATACATTTTCAGACCTACTATGGAAATTTCCTATGAAATAAAATTTTGTTCCATGTAGATTAATTTATCGTGTTCAAATGTGGAAGCAAAACTGAGGATTGTTTGGACAACAAATAATACAGTATTTAGTGCATCTTAACTGACTAAATTAATGTGAAGAAGAAATGTAAAAATCATATTTCTCTTCCTACCTTTTCTGAATCATTTAGAGCTCTTTGGCTTTGTCAAGAGCCAAAGATTACTGAACCAGATTTTCCATTAAGAAGGAAATCACAACCTCTTTTAAGCAAGATGGGGGTATATATAAACATTTTCCTTAAGAGAAATATGGTCCTTTCTTTTATTTAGGCTAAGAGCACTTTAATTCTTTTGTAGTTTTCTTTCTATTTTTTGTCCAGAATGTATCTACACATATCATGTTGCTTCAGTTTTCTTTTTTTCAGCCTCCTAAGCAGCTCTTATGTCCAAGAAATTAATAATAGTTTTGTATCAGATGAATCTTTCATCCAGAATTTGTAACATTTTTTTGAATTAAATTATAAAAAAATATGATAATTAGGTAAAAAAAATCATATTAACACCTGTTTAATATCCAAATTGAATTATGGAATAATTGCAGCACAATACTCACAAACCTTCAGAGTTTTAAACAGAAAGCTTCTCTTTATTCCACAGTGAAATGGAATAAGGGGCATGTTTTTATCTATTTGTGGACATTTCACAAAGAGGAAAATGAGGTTGAATTCATGGAATAAGTTATTCACTGCTAATTATACACTGTTCTAGCATCAATGGAAAAATCAACCACAAATGTACTGCAATAACTTAGCAACGTGAATGGGAAGTGTAACTGTTCGATGATGCACATGAATACAAGATGCTAAATTGTATGAAAATGGCCTCAGGATATTGTTTCAGATTCTGTATTGGTTTCTGTATGAATAACGTTACTGCAGTGGAAAACAAAAGAAAACAAAAAACTCAGAGTTTTTCTACTGGTAAAAAATATATCAGATAAAATCCAATATTCGTACAGATCAGGAGTTCAGGTTAAATTATAAAAATTCACTTTGGCAGTTGCTTTCTTTTTTGCTCAATTATCCTGGATATTTGTTTGCTTGGGAAAAAAAAATGTTCTTCACTTCTCTTTTTGCTTTGATCCTTCAAGTGGGCCTAATCCCATGTTTGTAATAGCCTAATCCTCTGCTATGGAAATTAATGTGGTGTCACACATACTCAGTGTTATGTAGTTCCAGTGCCAGAAGGGACAATGAGCCTTAAAAAGAGCAAGACATTGTAAAAATAAAATAAATAATAAAAATTTTTAAAAATGCCAGAGCAGACAAATAGGTAATCTTTTCAATGAATATGTAACGGGGTCAAAATTGCATAATGTTACTGAAAGCATAATTTGCTCCTCTGGGTTTGAAAGATTGCACTTCTTTTTCCTTTCTTGGGCTAATCATGAAGGCATATATTTTGATTTCAGAGTACTATAAAGGCATAATCTTCTCAGCGAAAAACTATCAAGGGATGGATTTTTTCCTAAAATAGTCACATGAATCTTTGGAAGGTTTTTGGAAACAAATCCTTCTAACATTTCCAATAGCTCGTTTCACTGGGAAAACACATGAGAGAAGGAGAGACCAAAGGAAACACGTCTTATCCTTTGGGAGGATGGGCTGAAGTTCTCAGGCAAATCCCATAGAAGATTCAATATTTCCATAACTTGTGCAAATGTGAAGGGGAAGCCCTCTCTGTCTTGTCAAAGGTTTCTTTGACTTTTCACAGGCTCATCGTCTTCAGGCCACAGATGTATTTCTTGAGACCTTTTTGACTTAGGCTTGCTGTTAGGTTAGTAGCCCAAATATCCCTCTTGAAAATGACTTTCCACAGTGTGTGTTTGCCTCTGGGTGTTCAATACATCCTCATGAAACTCCCTTATTTTGCTCTATGCTTTTCTTTTCCTTGTGAATAAAATATTGTTTTTATTCCACTCACCCCTGTCTTAAATGCTGACACTGAGGGAAGGAAAAAAAAAAAGAAACAATGAAAAAAAACCCAAAAAAACCCCAAATTCCCAATCTTTTAATGTGCATTTCATCTGAGAAAAGTGTCCATAATTGTTTTGCTGATACTGTAAATCTACAAAGAGATTGAAAGTAACTTTAAGATTCATTTTATGGGGATGCTCAGGGGAACTGAACTGTAAAATCATTGTCTGTAAGTCCATTTAAGAACTTGTCCCTTCATTCCACATCTCTCTTTCCCAACAGCACTTAGAAATGTGTTTTTAATTATCTTGAACATCTGATTAATTTCTACATTGCAAACTGCAGTCCTGGTGGGAAGATACTTGTCAAGACATAGCAGGAATAAAATACATCTTGTCTGAGAAGTATGGAATATGGTTAGTCCAGTTTTCAACTCTTTCATTACTGTTCTTAAGCTTAATTTTGAAAAGCATTAACCTCAAAATATTGCTGGCAAGCAGTTTATTTGGTAGTTCATTATACTGCCCAGCAGGCAGTGAAATCAGCAAGAGCATGGGCTTGTTGGTCTGCTCCATATGTTTATTTGCTAGCATGTACAGAAAACAATCTCACACAAAGATCCTGAAAATGCTGAATCCAGCAAACATAGACAGAGAAGCTAGAAGAGAGAGAGAATGGAGGATGGGGACTGTAATGGGGATGGGAAATTTCTTGCCTGACAGAGCAGAAAGACAAGAGGGCCCTGAGTGTACCCTGAATGTACTGTAGGACTCAGCCCTACCTGAGTCCCCTTAAGCTGCCCTCTCCTTGTGGCACAGAGATGCCATTTCAGCCTTGGTTGGAGTTTTGCCCCCAGTCTGTTCCACAGCTGCAGGCTGACCTCCAAAACCCACAGAAACCTGAGGCAACAATATTCAAAGACAGGTCAGCCCTGCAGCCTTCTCTAACACTCCAGCATCCAGAGCAGCTCCTTCCCCCCTGCTTCCCACACTGCTCAAGGGGATAAGGTGAAGGTGTGGGGTTTTCTGGATGACAGGATGACTGGTGTCCTTTCTAAGACTCCTCATTCCCATTCATTTCCACCTCAGTGATCAATTTTATCAGTACAAGAGAGGCAAATTGATGAAGAGCTCTGCCAAATTGGAGGAGTCACGTGGGAAGATTTTTTAATACCATGTGACTATTTTGGTTTTATTTCATTTTCAGAGGGCAGCTTCAGGGGGTTCCCCTTGTTAAATCAAGGATGTAATCCTTCAAGTTATACAAACACAGAACAGACTAGCTGAGTTAAAGTTTGTAGTCTCAGAATCCACATGAAAAGCCTCCAGGCAGATCTTCTGCCAGAAAAAGTGATCAATTAGAGGATATTTCAGACCCAACAGGTAGCCTGCTCTTATTTTTCCCTTACTGAATATCAAAGACCCTTGCATTAGTACTTTGAGAAACATGATGGACCTTTGTAGTTTTAATTGTTTTTCCAAGCTCCTTCAAATAAAGAAAACGTTCTTCAATGAACTGTGTTGTTGTGGTAGGACTTTTTAATATGTTTGTAGAAGAAGTCAGTTATACCTTGTGCTTAGAAGGGATTGGTAGAGACTACAGTAGATCTATGATGGCCCTAAATTCCCAGGTTTCATTAGTAATCTTGCACTGACCCCAAAAAATATTTTCCTTCTAAGTACATGGGCTTTCTATGCAGGTGGCAAATAAGGAAAAAGGAAGAAAAGAGGTTTTTAGGGGCATAAAAAAAGCTGTGGAAAATTATCTGTCTAAAGTAAAAAATCCCAGAAAAACACAGTATTAGTAAATAGTGCAAAAGAATCTAAAGAAATATTTAGCTAATAATAGAAACACTGAGATTATTTTTCCCTTGGATTTATCCCTCAAATTCCTCCAATGAACAGGACATATTTGTGATAAAATTTCAGTTGAAAACTTTCCTTTGGTAAAAACACATAAACTGGAGAGTTACTCCTTCAAATTTAGAAATTTCTAGTGCTTTGGTATGCTAGTGGTGGAGTACTAAAATATTTTACTAATAATCATCCAGTAAAATGGAGTTCATTGCCTTTGGTATCCCACCCTAATGGCTCTGTATTTTGTTAGAGTAAAATATTTCTGTGCATACAGAAGTTCAGGAATCTCAAAAAACTTAAGACATGAGCAAGTAATAAAGGCATCTTGCAACACCTTGATATTCTAAAGCCTTTAAACTGGCATATTTCTTGGCATAACTCAAGGAATAATTCAGTGTAATAGATGCTTTAAGACATAGATTAGTCACATGTGTCATAAATTTTATCCTGCCCAAAATACTTAAAGGAATATTTAACAATTTCCATTACACTTTCTCAGGACCAGATATAGGTCTTGAAAACTTTTCTTAATCTGTGACAGATATTGTAGCCAATTATACTATTTTATTCCTTCGGAGATTCCACTGACTTCAGATTATTTTATAGACTAGAGTAATACTCAGGTTACAAATGAAAAGTCTCTTTTTTACACTCCTATATTATAAATGTCAGCCCAACCTTTGGATATGCCACAAGTTAAAATAAGTCCCATTACTTAAATTCCCCAATCAAACTTTTTAAAGTAGCTTTCTTTGTGAATTGTCTGCTACCAATAAGATCTCAATGACAGAACACTGAAAGTAAATCCTACATTTTTGTACAACTCCCCATTCATCTAAATTGCAGAGGAAGACAGGCTGCTTTTCACACAGGGCAGGACAAATGAAATCAAATACATTATTTCGCAAAATAATTTGAGCAAAATAAATAATTCAGTATTACTCGGTGATTGTATAATAGCTCCTATGAAACGATTGGAAAGAACAGACTTCTGTGAAGTCAGTTCTGGCACTTAGTTTAATTCATGGAGGTCAGGAAGACAAGTCTATCTGCTTGGATAGCACATCATTCTTGCACACTACAGAAGAGTCTTTGAAGAAATGGGTGCTGAGCACAAAGGTTTAATACTCCTGTGTTCTTTCAAATACAGCCCAGTGTCAGTTTGACTATTTGAATGTGCCAGTGGCTGTAATTGTTCTGCCTAGCAATGTGTGAAAGTATGTAAGACTAAAGTAGATTAGAAGAAACAGCCTGTAACTTTCATGCTACCCTGTACCCTGAGCAACTTGATCCAGTTGTGTGGCATTCCTGCCCACGACAGGAGGGTTGGAACTAGATGATGTTTAAGTTCCACTCCAAACCCAACCACTCTATGGTAATGCAGATCTGCCAATCCAAGCAAGATAGCAGTACAGGTTTCTATATAATTAGGTGTAAACCAAAAAGTGTAAGGCTTATACCCACTATTCCCTTTACATCCAGATTGCAAAAGAATTTAATTCCTCAGGAAGCAACAACATTGCATGTCAGCTCTGTCCTGCCTCAGAGTAAGATATCTTCTAAAAATAGTACAGTGCACTACAACATGACAGCAAAATTATGCATTATAGTAACTAGTTTTTCTCCTCCAAGATATCCAAAAGCAAGACTGATAGAAGATGCTGCTTTAGGAAAGTACCAATGCCAGCAGCAGGAAGTATGCTCAAAGAATGATTTTCAATTTCATAAGTAGCATTAAAAAATTAAGCTGAATTCTTCAAAGATATTGCAGTAAAGAGATGGAGATGTTTCAGTCAGTCAGAATAACACTAATCAGTTGTTATGTAGATTCATAGCCAGTTTTATTGAACAATTCTTTATGCTCTTTTTCCATATAGTTCCATAGAGCAATTGGTGATTTTTAGTAAATCAGAATGCGAGGACACCCATGATAGAACAAGGACAGAGATGTCAAAATGAAATAGACCTCTGAGCTTTTTTTGGATATTTGACTCTGTTTACCTCTCATTAAAAAACAAATAAAAAAATAAAGAAAATTTAAAATACAACTATCCCATGGGTTAAGAATAATTTTTCTCTTTTATAATATTTTATCTTAACAGTGCATTAAAATCACTTATAATGCAGAGTGTTTTATTCACACTCAGTATCTTTAGCCTAATAAAAGATACTGTGCCTTGTTTTTAAAGAAATTTTGTCTGCTTTAACATGGATGTCGAATTAAAGAGCCTTAAAAGGAGGCTGTTTCAAAGGGTAGACAATTACCCAATTTGAGAATTGGTCCTCTTTTGCATGCCACAGATTTACTAGTCATATTAAGAAAAACTTGACCCTGGGCCTCTAAATGTTTTCAGAATGAGCGTTGCTGATTCCATTGTCTGTGTTTATTAATCCTAGCTATGATTATTAGCCCCATATAAGGTAAGCATTTTCAGATTATGATTTTAATAATAGTAATTCTGGGTGAGGCTTTAGCTAAACTGTCCAAATGAAATCAAGGTTATGATCCTTTCATAGCTGAGGTTAATACTGTAAATACCAGATATGACCCCTGCTGAAGGACTGCTTCAGTAATTCACTGGAGTGAAATTACCTCAGTCTCTGGAAATGAAGATCCTCTAAAGGTTCTGGCAAGAATGCATATAAAGTAGTAATCAGGAGTCAGTGCCACAGAATGGGATAATGTAATCTTCAGTCTTACTTAATTTTGGGAATATAAAGATTTCTTCCTTCCTAAAAATTCAGATTAAAGGGAGAAATAAATTTTGTAATTTACACCTCTGACATTAAGCTGAAAAGCAGCACTACAGACACCTGCTTCCGAATTGTCATTGTTTCCATGGTGCTACTTTCCATCACTTATTTTTAATAGTTTACACAACAAGATCAAGGGTGTCCCAGCTGTTACTGCCACTGTTGCTAAGCAACCTTTAAATCAGAGTTCAAGAAGACAAAGAATCATGCTTGAAAAATTTCTCAAGTGTCTGCTTTCCCCTTTCTTCTTCTGTCTACACTATTTTTCAGATGCCATGTTTTCTGTTCCTTTTTTTTTTCCCCTTTCAAATTCTGTGTGAATCAATTGTAGTCTCCAAAAAGAATAAGCCACCTTCTAGCTTCAACAGCCACTGTTTTATGCCAGAGAGGAATCTGGGGTATTAAATAAAGGGCTTAAAACATTTACCTTTTTTTTTTTTTCCAATTAAGTCCAAATATTTTTAGAGCTCTGCAACCTGCTGCTGCTGTTGTGCAACATCTGTGCATGACTGCATCATGGACTGACACACCGATCAATGGAGAGGGATTCAAAGCTTGCAGGGAATTTCAATGCCCCCCGTGCCTTCTGGAATCTTAATGTTGTCACCTGCAAAAGCCTCGGAGGTCAAAAACACACTGCAAGAAGGAAAAGATAGCATAGGTGAATCTGGAGAAGTCTGGGGCTTGATCTCTCTACTAGAATGTAATTATTTTTCAAACTTTGTTGCTCAGCCATCAGCATCCCTCCCCCTGCACTACTAATTGCATGACAAACAGCAGCATGCATTTTTATTCAGATGTATTAGGTATGCTAATATTGGAAATAAAACAGTGCTGTGGAATGCAAGGATCAAGGAAAATGTTAAATTAAGAGATCCTGTATTTCATTTAAAATCTTTGTTTGGCTCAATGGCCTTCCTCTTGTTTAACCCATCCAAACTTTCATGTATCCAGGTGATTTTTTTCTGTTGTTTCCTAGATCCTCTCTTTTTCTGCTCTTGCAATTCTAAATGCTTCATCTCATATCATACCTCCTTGATCTCTTTCCCTTCTTTGCACCTCACACTGCAAGCCACTAGAACAGTGTTTATTCTTTCTTACCTTCTTCTGCAAATTTATTCTACAGGATTGTTTTTCTTAATTTGTAAAATGCTGTTTTAATAAATTCTCTTTCAAATTCTGCAAATGAGATACACTTTCTGTCACTGCTCATCACCTGTTTGCACTTCTAAAGTCACCGTTTTCACAAATTATGCTGTTTCTGGGTTTTTAATCTTCACACTAGTCCATAGTTTTTCGATCAGGTAAACAATTCACTGATGTCGTATAAGCATTTCAAATAGTTCTTCTCAATAATTTATAAAATTTCTTTCTTCTCAGTTTTCAGTTTGAAAAAAAATTCCTTGCAAATTCAATGTCCATAAAAGTTTTTTAGTCATAGAGACGAAACTGTGGGCAGCTCCAACACCTTCCCTGCCACAGTGCTGCCTCAAAACCCATACTCAAATTCAGAAGCTGCCTAGAAGGTAAAATAGCTTGTTCTGTGTGTTCCTTCAGCCCTCAGCCTTACTGTTTGACCCCTTCACAGAGACTTCCTCAGCAAGACTGTCAGTTGTGATGGTACTACTTTATTTATTTACTTGTTTATTTGTTTGTTCATTGTCAGGAAACAGGAGCAGGGAGAGACCGTGAGAGGTTGCTGATCTGCTGGATGATGCAACCTTTGGTCTCTATCTTCTTGGTCAGACACTGAAGCTGCCAGAGGGAAATAAGTTACTCAATCTGTGAAAACATTTGACCTTTATTTTCATTTCATCTGTGTTGGTATAAATTAGGAGGAACCTCATCACAGTTACAGAATGACCAGCAATGCAAAATTGCTGTAAGAAGAAGAGTTGACATTTAGAGCTTTTATCCAAAAAGTAACTCTACTGCCAGTGTTTAATGTGCTCTCTAAAGTCAGTACCACTATTCTGAGTAAATTAATAGATTGTGCTTCAGATTTATTTCATTGATTTCTATGAATCCTACTAAGGAAGGATAGTCTCTCAAAACTCCAAGGTAGAAACTTACAGATGGCAGTATATCTGCCCTCACTAATACTCTGAAAATACTTTATAGTGTTGTTGGCTCCTAAACTCTAGATTTTGCTAGCCCAAAATTCTGAAGGAATATACTCCGTTTAAATGAATGCTGTTACAATAGTATTTCCTATATGAAGCTCAAAGCTGCGAATAGGAAATTTTCTGGCAGACTCATTTAGAAGTTGTGAAGTCTGATTTTTTTTAAGAAATATGTGAGCCGAAGCACCTCATTATTGCTCCACAAGGTGTTTTTAGCACCTTTGCAGTTAAATATGTTCTTCAGAGTGTCTGTGTTTGGCAGAATTTTTTTTTTACAACCCTTTAAGGAACAAGTGAACTTAAGAATGGCAGCAGAATACAGGTACAGGTCTGCGACCCTGGCACTTGACTTAAGAGCTGAAGGCACACCAGCTCTGAGGACTGAGGAAGGAAGGTTAAGAGTGTGATGATGAGATGGTAGGTCAGAGGTTGGACTTGATGGTCTTTTCCAGCCTAGCTCATTCTTGATTTGTGATTAAGACACCCTTCTGCAAGAGTCTGTGCCTCAGCTTACTCTCCAGAGGTGAGCACAGTTTTACAGCGTGCAGCTGGATGTTAACATCGAAATCCAGAGTGCTCAGGCACCAGCAGCTGCCACCCCAGCCAGAGCAGGAGCCTCCCCAGCAGCGGCACAGTGCAGCAGGCACAGAATTGCTCCTGAACAGCTCCCAAGAGCTGTTAGCATGGTTGTCTCAATAGTCAGCTGCATGGCAGTAATTCCTCAGGATTCAAATTATTGATCAGGTCCTCTCTGGACTAAGCTCTGTGCAAGCACACAACAAGAGCAGGGTTGGTTTTTTCCCTGAATAGCTGTGTAGGTTCCTGCAACACACATTCACAGGAGCTTTTCTCACTGTGAGTGAACATTCCCTCACACTAACAGGAAGTCATGGGGAATATTGTTACAAATACGTGTACTTTGCTTTCCTGCCTAGAATCTTGTGCAAATTAGGATCTAAAGCATGTAATGAGAGATTAAATTTACAGTGCAGCACAAGATAAACAAACGAACCAAGGGTGATTTAATCGAACACTGCACCATTGTACATGCTCAGAACAGTTCAGCACAGCTATCACTCCTAGCATTTCAATTTCTGTCACTCTGTAAGACTAAATCAATATTAACAATACTGGCATAATACAAATGATAATAGCTTAAAACTCATATTTTCATGCCAGAATTAGAATTTGATCTCATGATTTGGATTGCAGAGGTTCTTCATACAGTCTGTTAGTTGCACTGTGTGACAGACACAACACTCTTCAACTCCTACTCTTTTCATGGTAATGTCAACAAAAAGAAAATTATCATATTAGAATACAGGTGTATCTCAAAAGCTCTTCAAAGATCAGGACAATGAATCTGAAGACTTCAGCAGGCCTCTCATGGGTCAAATACTCATTAATATTAATAAGTCTGCAATTTAATTGCTGGGATTCAGCTTTTTTCATTTAGCAAGTTTTCTGTTATGAAAGAATCAAAAAGCAATTTATAAGCATTTGTTCAACTCTTCCTTCATGAATCACAAGTCATCACCTTAAATCTCTGTAAAAGAGATTTTTATGACTAGACTGGATTGCAATATAATTAGGAGAATCAAAGAATTTTTAAAGTGGTCCTGAAGCAACTAAAAGCTAGCACAAATAAGTGGAGAAATGTTAAAACAGTAAGCACAGAAGAAAAAATTACATGCTCTTTTCAAAGATGTCATATTGCATTCTTTATTCTAATTTTGGAAAATAAGCCACTGATGACCAGGAACAATTGATTTTCCTTCACAGCTGTTTTCTAATTACACCTGAACACTGAAAATTCCAGTGCTGTCACTCAGATGTACAGGGAGTCTCATCAATTGATTTTCTTATTACAGTGAGTAGCCTGTTGTCCTGCTACCCACACATGTATCAAAGGTCTTTGGTGCTCTCATTGTGGTGCTTTCTTTTAGGTGTGCTGACCAAGCCAGACATTTTACATTGCATCAGATTGGAAAGAAATGCGCAAGCCATTAGCATGGATGCACTTGCAGGACTTTTTCTTTCCTGCACATTTTGGTTCAGTATTCCTAAATTGCAGCTGTCATTCATTAACTTTTGAGAGCTTCACCTTGCTATATATTCATATATATGTACATATGTGTGTACATGTACTCTTTAGGGAGAGATAAATGCACATGTGCATTAATACCTATATATGCTGTAAGGTCAAAGATTGACAAATCCCATTAAGAAGGACTGAAAGAATCTGATCACTCAGTGTTCTGAATACTTTTTAAGTAAAGCACAGAAAAAATTGGCAGGGAGAGCCACACCTAAAGTTCAGAAAAGGAACCTTAGAGCTGCTATGGACTTCTTCAGGTATTATACAGAATTACAAAACAAGGGTAGCAAGAAGGGTTGTTTGGTTTTGCATTTTTCTTACTTGTGTCTCTTTAATTCTGGTGATTCAGCAGCTATTTTGTGCTCAGAGGTCTTTTACCCTTTTACTCCAGTAGAGAGTAATGCCATATCTCTGTAGTTTCACACATACTGTATCATATACTGTATGGCAATCCTGGTATCCAAACAGTAAAATTCTATTTTTATTTTTACCTGCTTGCAGAACCCTTAAATTATGTACAAACACCTGATGAATTAGATAGAAATATAAAGACTGAGATCTCACTTTGTAGTAAACTGTTCCTGAAATCTTGAAGAAGCAGCTTCCAGCAGATTCTCAAAAGTTCAGGCTGCACTGAGCAGATTTCCTATGGTTCAGGAATGCATTGGGGTGAGGGTTGCAGCACATAGTTTTAAAGTCCAGGGTTCAAATAGAATGAGATGAGAAAAGACCTGCTAAAAAAAAAGTGTTAGAATTCTTAGAGCTTTATTCTATTAATTCTACTCGGAAAAAAAGGAAAGAGTGTATTTTTAGCCAGCTAATGAGCTCATGACCACAGGCCAGCTATTGCTCATGACCACAATACTAGGTGCTAAGTGTTTTGTGAAATTTTGGATATAAATACAATTATTTTATTATTTGTTGACCCATAAGAGAGGAAAGGCTAAGCAGGCATGCTCTTATTTTCTTCTTCATACAATAAGAATAAAACTGTTATCAGAAATGTTTTGTTGTGCTAGCTGCTGGGGTATTTTTAATACCAGATGATTAAAATTGTTAACAAAATTGCAGAAATTTCCTCTTTCTCTAGGTTCTATGTAAGTTTAAGAGTGAATTTGTGGTAATATGTTCAACATCCTATCAAATACTGTATTTAATAGACTGGATTTAAAATTTAGCAGTAATTTTATGCTTTGTTTGACTATTTTCCCCTTTTCTTCTATGAACAAGCATACCTCCAAATGCAATTCCTAACCCAACATGTGAATTAATGCTCTATTTCAGTCCTTATTCCATATGATATATGCTAATTGACAGCATTTGTAATTTCTTGTAGTATTTTGTCATCTATTCAGTACGTGCCATTATAAGGATCAAATAAATGCTGATCTTGTTTCTCCTCAACCATATGGTTCAAATAAAAGCATGCATTTCAGTCAAAGGAAACGATTGTTTTGTTAGTCCTTGTTGGATTTGAGCAAATGGTCTATATTTACACAAAAAAGTTTTCCTTTAGAAGACAGCAGAGCATTTTGTTTTCTATCCTCATTACATAATTCCAAGTGAATTTTATTTCTTTTTACCTCTCTTTGGAGTCAAAAATAGCCCAGAAAGTTCCAAGGAGCCAAACAGTTTTTTTTTTTTTACCTCAATCTGCTGTGTTTAAAGACCAGAGGTCTGGAAGCTGTGATGCCTCTCTCCTTCGGCTGTACCCAGCAGCTACTTTGAATCTGACAGGATCAACCATCTAAAACTGAAGGTAGGACAGGAGTGTATTTGAGTATGGAGGCAAATTTCACTGAATGCTATTCAGGAGAACTAGAAGAGTTTCAACCAACCATTGCAGAATAATGTTGCAGTAGGAGCTTTTAACAAGACCTTTGAAATCAGTTTCTAGATTTGCACATGGATTAAAGTAAAGCCATGAATTAAATGAGTTCAGAAAATACAGTGAATGTATTGAATGCAGTGAATTTCAATTTCTAATGAGTAGAAAAATGACAAACCTAGTCAAATTGAAGTGACTATTTGGTATTGTCCACAATACTCTATAGAGGAATTGAAGTTGTAACTTTGTTCTGTATCACAAATATCTCTACTTCAATCCTTTTCCCTTCATGCTCATTCTCTGTTCTATAGTGAGTCACATTTATATAATATAAATACTTCAATCATCCAGCTATGATTATTTTTAAAGCCATTGCTGAAATAGAAACTAGTATCTCCCAGCACTGTGTATTCCTATCAGGCTCTTATAATCAGGATGATCGCTTAATTAGCATGTTTGTTTCCACCAGGGTATACCAATTAAGAGATATAACCACACTGCTGTACATTCCTATTAATACTTTTCTACATTTAAAGTAAGATCACACATTTCAGCAGGTGTAGCTTTTAATGGCAACAGAAGATTTTCCAAAGGATATTGAGCTATTTTGCCATCTGTTTCTTATGCTGGTATTCTTAAATTACTAGAAACTAGACATTAGGTGGGGGGTTTTTAGAGCTTCCAGAATATTAACTTCGTTTTATAGTTTTCACAGATGCATTCAAGCTAATATTTTAATAAAAATACAGCTGTCCTGACTAATCATTCCTCAGAAATGCTACTTCCACAGATCTGACATCCCTAGTCATTCTGCCTGCATATTATGCTAGGTGGTTACAGTAGAATATTTTTCTGAAAAATTATTATGTTGCATCCTTTGTTTCTCTCTACTCTGAGTATAAAGCTCAAAGCTTCTTCTGCCTTTTCTATTTTTAATGCTGTAAAACGTTTGATTCTGTTCATTATGACCTTGCTAAAAAAAGAGACAAATAATGCAAAGTTTTCATTTATTTCCAATGAATATTGAGCAGAGCAGAGTTATTAAAAAAAAATTATGCTCTCTTCAGTACTATTTAAAATTATTTTGTAACATTCTCATATCTCACTTTAAAATCTGCTTTGTACTGTGAGACTTGGTTCTTTTCTTGAAGGACAACGTTTCAAAAAAGGAGGCTTTACATACACTGAAGTGTTTAATACATAAAGTATTCACAAAGGTTTCCTTTAACAATGTCTAATTATTCTGAAATTTGCATTCACAGAATTAACGATAATTTATTTTAAAATTGCTTTTAAATATGTGTGTACATTTTCCAGTGTAGCACTATAAAGAATTCCCCTGATTTTCAACTAGATTTCTGCTAATTGATCTGTTATACACCTAATTAATTCATTTAGAATTATTAAGCCTGCAGAAGACACTATTAAAGCATAATATTGCAAGTCTCAAGCACAATTTATGCGATATCTGGGTGTCTCATGTTTCTACCATTTCAGGTCTGAGTCTCAAACAATCACAGTATATTTTATAGTCTTATATTTTAGCAATTGCAGTATTACAACTGCTAGAAGGCTTTCCAAACCATTCTCTTCAATAATAGCAGCTAAGTTAATGGGTAGTTCTGACCGCTCATTTATTTTTATAATGGGTATGATGCTGACTTAAAGGTGGTAGCCATTTTCACAAATTCACAACTCCAGGAGTTGATATTTCGAGAAACATGAAACAAAGATTTGCACAACACAACTGAATCAGTTTCTCTTTTCATAGAAGTTTTAGACTGAAACAGATTTATAAAAATGGAATTCCCTTTCCCATTCCATTTCCCAATGACTTTTATTTCACTCTTTTTATGAACTACACATAAGTACTGATGGCTACAAAGTAATTTTTCTGCAAAGCCTGTCACTGTCAAACTGTTTCCACTTGCTGTTTTGCCAAACTAAAAGCATTTATTTTGGACCAGGAGAAGTTTTCCCTTAAACTTGGCTCACATTGGTTTCTTCTAGGTATAAAAAAAAGGAATCTGATTTCTCAAAACAAATTGGAGTATGTTTTTTGGGGGGTTTTTTCGGCTGGTTCAGGAGCTTTTGTCTTTTTGGTTTCATTTTGGTTTCTTTTGTACAAGAGTTTCACTAAAACGTTCTAGTACAGATATGGAAGCAGAGATTTACTCTTTTGTTGGTGGGAATACTAAACCCAAGGTGCACCTTCTGCATCACCTCTGACACTCTTCAAACAGAGAGGGATTTTCCTTCCGAAATGTCCACATGTGAATGCTCACTAGGGCCTTGACACAATTGGACAGGCTTACTCCATGAGGTTTCCTTTTTCATCAGAAGCTCAGTCTCAGGGCTGCAAGACCTGGATAAGATTTTACCTGGAGATAATGCTCAGACAGTCAATCTTCTGTCCACTTCCAAATCCCTGACATTTTGGGACTTGTAGAAGAAATTAGTATGTATCAAAAATGCTTCACCTCTTGCACATTAAGTCTAAGCAGGCTGCTGATTTCATGGCGGCAGTGATTTGAATTGATATTAATTTCCAAATTAAGAATCCTAAATGTAGGCATCTTTTGGTAAGGATACACGTGTGCAGTGAGTGGTTGACCTTCAGTTAATGGAATTAACAGAGATCTAGGGCTCAGCTCAGTTGCTTAGGCATTGTCATTTGTGCCAATAGAGGCAGTCCACATTATCCCAATAAGCATCCAAATCCCACAACCACAGAGCTATGAAACTCTCTTAAATCCTGTGTTATGACTCTCATCCCCATATCAAATATTGCTGTCAATTGAATGGTGCCTCTGATCTTTATGTGTGTCAGAGCATGAAAAGTGATTCAGGTCATCCTAAAGTACACACCCAGCAGCAGCCTCTTTAAGCTCAGGCTTGCCCTAGTTCTTGGTTTCTACTTCTCCAGAATACATTGTCATGCAAATAATTCTATTTTAAACAACAGGCATAGAATCCTTTATAATTATGCCTCATTCAATTGCTGCTCATCACTTCAAACATAGGCCAAAAAATGTAGGATAACAGACACTAAATGGGAAAGAGCCAGCATATATTTTCTTGGAAGAATGGATTCAACAGCATGCACAGTTAAAAAAAAAAAAAAAAAGCATAAAACACCACCCTTGTGAAAAAATAAAATAATTTGTTATGTGCTTATTGTGATAATTTTTTGTTCTGAAAATTTTCAAGGGTGGTTCTCAAATGCAGTTCATAATGAAAATAACACAGGAAGATGTGGCTAGCACAGGTTCTTCCCGTGGGAACATTTTGCTATATTTCATAAACAAGATAAAGTTTAGATGTTTTGCAAACAGTTTCTCCGGATTGGGTGAGTTCGGGCTTGGCCAATTGTGCCTAGGGGGAGGTCTCGAGCTGACCAATCTGGGGCATTTCTGTAGACTCTATATATATGGAATTCAAAACAATAAAGTGCTTTTCTCCTCTCTTCGCTTGTCTGAGAACTTGGGTCAGTCCTCAGCTAGCCACTCAACAGCGACATCAAGATGTGTTCATTCTGATGGTTTCAAGGTGCATCCTATTCTGAAGTTCTCAGAAATCATATGTCACAAGCTTCAAAAAAGCCCAAACCAAAGCCACACAGAAGAGGCATACTGGACCACAGAATAGTTTATAGCATATAATAATACATAGGAAAGAAACACAGGCAGCTTCTATTCCTAAATTATATGAGAATCTGAGTTCTGCAGCTTCAGTGTCCCACAAGTCTAATTCTCATTATAAAATTTTTAAGATGAGAGACTCCCTATGAGCAGAAATTACATATGGAATGTAAGATAATATCTCCAGCTTAAGACTGAAACTGGAAGACTGATACAAAGATTCAGTGTGGACATACTCTGTTGGAAAATTCTCCTACTGCCTTTACCCTACTCTGGTGTGACTTTGCCCTCATAAAAAGCACAGATATCTTCAATATTGTCAGAAATTTCTAAGGAGTCAATGTTTAAAGATAAGACCAAAATGTATAAAAGATTATAAGTTTTTCAGAAGATAAGGTCCCAGAAGAAGAGAGGTTCCAGCTGACTGGAAGCTGGCAAACATTGTCCTGATTTTCAAGATGGGCAAGAAGGAGGACCCCAGAAACTACAGACCTGTTGGTCTCACTTCAATGCCTGCCAGAATCATGGAAAATATTATTCTGGGAGGTATTGAAAAAAAACTGGAGAACAACACAGCCATCAGTCACAGCCAGCATGGCTCCATGAAGGGAAAAGTCCTGCTTGTCAAACCTGATTTACTTTTATGAGAGGGCAATTCACCTAGTTGATCTAGGCAAGCCAGTAGATGTGATCCTTTTGGACTTCGGTAAAGCTTTTGATACTGTCTCTCACAGGATCCTTCTGGACACAACATCCAGCACTCAGCAGAATAACTGTGTTCTGCAATGTGTGAGAAACTGGCTTGCAGGTTGAACACAGAGGGTTATAGGGAAGGGGTGACATCAGGCTGTGACTTGTCACCACTGGGATTCTGCAGGGCTCCATCTTTGGCCTTGTGCTCTTCAACACCTTCATAAATGACTGGGATGCAGGACCCAAAGGAATACTATGCAAGTTTCCCAACAATAAATTGGGAGGAGCTGTCAACACAATCAAGGGCAGAGAGGCCTTGACAAATCAGAGAGATGGGCAGTCACCAGCTGTAGCAATTTCAACATGGACAAGAACTGGATTTTAAACCTGATATGGGCCAACATTGGATGTATTCACAGACTGGGGAATGAGAGGCTGGAGAGCTTTACTGCAGAAAGGATCCTGGGAGTCCTGGTTGATGGCAAGTTGCTCATGAGTCAGCAGTGCCCTGGCAGCCAGGAGGGCCAACTGTGTCCTGGGGGGTATCAGGCACAGCATGGCCAGCTGGGCAAGGGAGGGGATTGTCCTGCTCTGCTCTGCACTGGGGCAGCCTCACCTCGAGTGCTGGGGGCAGTTTTGGGCACCACAGTACAAAAAAGATAAAAAGCTGTTAGAAAGAGTCCAAAGAGGGCCATGAAGATGGTGTAGGGCTTTGGAGGGAAGTCGTGTGAGGACCAGCTGAGGTCACTTGGTTTGCTCAGCCTGGAGAAGAGGAAACTGAGGGGAGAACTCATTGCAGTCTGCATTTTCCTTGTGAGGGAAAAAAGGAGGGACAGACACTGATCTCTTCACTCTCATGACCAGTGATAGGACTTGAGGCAATGGCATGCAACTGAGTCAGGGGAGGTTAGGCTGGATATAAGGAAAAGGTTCTTCCCCAAAGAGGGTGGTTGAACTCTGGAACAGGCTTCCCAGGGAAGTGGTCACACCACCAAGCCTGACAGAGTTCAAGAAGGGTTAGAACAATGCTCTCAGCACATGGTATGACTCTTGGACTGTTCCGCTGGGCGCCAGGAGTCAGAGTCAATGACCCTGATTGGTCCCTTCAAACTCAGCATATTCTGTGATTCTATGGATATTCCTTCAAAACTGAGAAAGATTTCTGTATCTTTACTAGTAAACACATGAAAAAGGACTACCTGTCTGACTGACAAAAAATGCTATGCTGAGGCATATGATGATGTTTTTTGAAGAGTCACTTCTAGTGACTGTTGCTCTATATGAAGTTATATTTAATGTTTCAGTACAGATTTGTGACCTGAAATTAAATATTTACAGGCTATGAGGATGATGCATCTGTATAATTGCCACTTCTAGTAATGGAAATTTTGGGGATTTCCTCAGACAGTTTTAAAACAATTAATAGAATAACAGAAATGCAGTTTTGTCTTACCTTTTCGACAGAAATTAAGAAAAAAAGGATATTTTCACCATCTTACTATACCAAACCATCCACCAAGTGTTCACCTTCTTGATTAATTCTGTTGAGAATTCACGTTGATGTCTTTCAATGTGTTTTAAATGGCTTGTTGATTTTGTCACCATCCGCTCCAACATTTACACGAGTTGCAGAAGTTTGCCTTAAATATTGTTTTTGTTTGACTTTTCAGGTAACTTTGGTTTCTATTATTTCAATAAGGATGGAAAAACTAATATCTATCCAGACAGAACGTCTCAAGGTCACTGTGACAAAGAAAAGGAAAAAAAAATAGATGAAACTGAGCCAAGACAGAAATTATCCATAATAAGACAATTCCTATTTAGAGTCTATATGTACAATTCCTACAACAGCTAGTAAACATTTTGCCTTATTTCTTACTTGAATTTGCTGGTTTCAGCTTCTAGGCACTGGCTCTGGGTATAAGAAAACCAAATGCCTTCACCTGTTAAGGAACCTGGTAATCCCTGGTATTTTTTCCCATGGAAATACAGCTGCACAGTAATCAGCTCACATCTCCATCTTCTTCTTACAAGCACTTAAACATGATTTGAAAAAGCTTGAAGAATTCCACCATTCACAGGTATTTTTGTGGCACTTTGCTGAATTCTGTGCAAATGGTTCAATTTTGCAGCAGTATTTTCAAAAGTAAGAACACAGTAATTGTGAATGGCATTCCAATATTAAAACCTCTCTAAATCTTACAACAAAGAAAAAATTCAATGTCTTGCTTCTCCTTTTCCTATTAGTCTTTTTACCACAGCATATCACATACTAGAGACATTATGTCATTTGTCCACTATGGGTCTTATTTTCTCTCTGGAATCTTGATTTTTATTGTACAGCTCTATTTGCTGTATAAATATCCTGCACTGCTTGCTACAAGACATTTGACTTCTTATTTGACTCTGTTGAATCTGGCTGTGTGTAAGTGGTCCCATTTTACTCAGAAATCATGCATCAACTCCATTTCCACATCTTCATCTTTGTTACTAATTACTGCAATCCATTCAACATCCATCAGTTTTATCCATGATGTCTATTTTTTTCTGAACCCTTTCTAGGTATGCTGCATAAAAGCTGGATGTCAAATAACCTGATTTTTGTGGAGTTCCACTGGAAACACACAGTGCTTGTTCCCCATTGACACATACTGTTTTGAGATCCATCTGTTGGATCAATTTCTTATGTGATCTGTTGATGTTGAGTGGTGGTAATCAGAGTTCTGGATCACATTCTGTCATATGCATGTCATGGCCAGAGTATACAATATCTGCACTTTTACCTTTTCTAGACAAATTTTTTATCTCATCAAACACTAGAATCAGGTTTATTTGACTAGGTCTAAGTTATGTAAAATTATTTTGGCTGGCATTGATTGTATTCCTATCACTGAATTTCTTATCAGTGAATTTTATACCAGCATTTCCATTATTGCTTAGGACTGATATAAGGCTTACCAGCTACTGACTACGGCAGATTAACAATTCTTCAAGCTGCTGGAATTTTCTTGTTTGGAGATTTATTAAAATGAACATCAGAGAAGCAGACATTTCCTCAGCCAATTTTTAAGGACTCTTGAATATTATCTTAATTGAATATATTTATTCATGGTAGATGATGCTTGAAGTTTAGCAGCATGCAGTGCTGTGATTTTCCATCACTTTTATATCCTAAAATGTAAAATATACTCTCTTTTTTTTTCCTGAGAAATGAAGTCACTACCTCACAGGGAGACAAGATAAAGGCATCAGGTTGTCGCAGCAGGAACCAGGCTCTGTTCTGCCACAGAGATGAGAATTTAACTTGACTGGAGTAGGACAGCAGTTTTAAGTTACTCTGAAAGAATCTCTGGAAACAACAAGTCTCAGTTTTTCAGCAGTATCTTGTTTCAGTATTATAATTTTCCTGAGTTTGGAACCATAACCTCACTCCCTTTCCTCAATTGGTTCTTTGTGAATTGATTATAGACAATCCCTGACATTTTGCTGTCACTACAGAGCTAGTTTATCCTTCATTTTTCATGTTTCATTTTCTTGGTTGGTATACTAAGCAGGGGTACTTATAATGCATATATTCTCTTTTTCATTCATTGAATAACTCTTAGTAATAATTTTGTCATATGAATGAAAGCAATGAATATTGCCTTAAGGTGGTTGTCTCAGTCGAAGATTTATTCTAGTATCCTTACACTTCCTTATCAGTTTTCAAAATTTCATCCCTTCTAATTATTATTGTGCTGGTTATTTTTTGTTCTCATTTATGTTTCTCATATATATGATAAATACATGTATTGATAAAATCATATTTATATACATCTAATATCTTAGATGTATAAAATAAATACAGATAGGTAAATAGATAGATAGATAGTTTCTATTTCTGTCTCTATTTCTGTCTTGCCTCGTTTCATTAATAAACTTTTACAGAACATTGTTCTTCATGATTATGGAACCTACTTTTTGTGTGCCAACTCATCCTTCTCAAAAGCTCCCCATGTTCATTCATATTTCTCTCATAATAATTTTCTAATTCCTTACAGACAATTCCTATCATATTTTTCACATTCTTAAAAAAATAATCTATCTATCATGTCTGTCAGAAGACCTTGAATGCTGAAAGGTGGTCATATCTAAATATTAGTACTACTAATCATATAAACTATTATCTTCTTCACCCTAGAGTTCCCAAGATGCCCTAAACATGTAATTTCTGATTAAAAACCCCAAAACACAATCTGAGTGAAAGACATTTTCCTGCTTCTGTAAGTTTATGTGCAAAATAACACATAAATAAGTAGACAGTTATTTTGGACTGGAAACCCCAAGCAACCAAGACTTTATTTCAGCTTTGTGACATGATTCAGGCCCTGATGAGCTATTTGCACTCTGAATTCTCTCTTACAGTGCATCAAATGATAAAGGCATGAGTGCAGCAACTCAACAACTCCCAGTTTTGCAAAGAATCAAAATTCTTGAATATTTTTCCAAGTTTTAGTGTATTGGAGGAAGAAAATATTATGGAAAATGGTAAAAAGTGACACTAGCTGGACTTTATTAATAAAATTTATGGGTTTGGAAAACTGAGCAATTTTACCCTTTTTGTCAATGTATTGCCACCTGAGAAAAAGATTTTACATGGACTGTCCTCTCTTTGAGGAGCTGATTCCAATGATGGAAATTAGTTTAGTTTTTTAGAAGTATGGTACTGCTGAGTAATTGGTTTGCATTTTGTTTAACTAATAAAGAAATACATCTTACATAGGTTTATGAAGGTATATTTAGAATAGAATATATAACCTTGATGTCTATTTAAGAAAATATAATCAAGTTGTTACATTCAGATCATTTTCTGTACTGAATTGATGGATCAGTAGATAAAGCTTCAATTACAGTCACAGAATTGTAATTTTAATTGGAAAATTGCATAGGCAGTGCTCACTATGACCAGAAAAAATTAGACTAATGAAAGCAACAACTAAGCCATTTTTGAGATTATGCACATGTATTAATTAAAGAAAGCATCTTTTTCATTATAGCTGTTAAAATGTCTTTCTGGGGGCTGCATTATAAAGACTACCATGGGATGCTCTGGGAAATATCACCTAGAGGCAGGAGGCTAACATTTGGCCCACATTCTGGGTTGTATCTATTATTTGACATGGGAATTTTAGTACTGTCAGCTAGTAAGCATGACTGCTTGAGTTAGATGATTTACACGTTTAGGAGAGCAGAACTGTAATATCTTACTACAATATTGAACATTTGAACACTGGAGGAATAAAAAATGGTTTAGATTTTCCAAAAATGTCTAAGGATTTTGTAAACCAACTCCCATGAAGGTTGGTGCCCCTAGGCAGCTTTGAAGAATATCCAGCATACTAGTAGTAGTATTACATCTTTTAGAACTTTTAAGAGAAAGTGAGACACACTAAAACAAGTAAGATCCTCTCATGGCACATGGATCAGTTGGTTACCTGTGCTTACAGGTTTAGGACAGTCCAACTATATTGAGGCTGTTTGCAGTCTTTGAGAGATCACTTTTGTGGTTTTATCACCTACAGTAAAAAAAAATGAAGCTTGGGAAACTCTATAAACATTGACAATTTGATCTAAAATTATAAAAGATATAAGTGACTTTGCTGACTTCATTCAATTTAATGCCTGAGTTGAGATTACACTGTCTTTGGTGAAATAGTTATACACATACACTCCAGATCATGTAATACTGATATAAATCAAAATATACTCCAAAACTTGTAGTCTGGAAGGACAGATGAAAATAAGATGACATTTAGAGACGTATGGTATTTCCATTTGGAAAACTTTATGTTTTGGGAATATTTTGATTTAAGAAAAAATCTGAAATACAAACAGAAGATGAATTAAAGATGGTAAATGCATCTTAAAACTGGGACACCAGATGAGCCTTTCTCTCTACCAAGGAGGTAAGGAACCCTGAACAGTACCTCCCTATTGATACCATGTTAGCTTCATAGTCAGTGTTCTAATTTGAGCTGTGTGGTCAACTGCTTACTTTTACTTGCTCTGATTAGGTCTATATCTGCTTTTTTGAATAGAGGGTAAAATAAGGTTGTGATCCATAGAGCACCCAGTTACTCTTTGTACATTTTCAATACTGCAGTCAGTAGTTGCTACAGACCTGTGAGTAGCTGCTCTTTATTATGCAAAGAATGTCAGCAACGTAGTGTAGACAGTAAGTTAATTATAATTGTAGTAGTGAAGGTGTTTAATACTAAAAAGTTCCTGGGAAAGGGAATCCATTTTAGTATAAAAACACTGCTAGATGAATGTTCAGGAGATACAGAGTGGTAACAGGCAGGTTTTCCATACTGAAAATGTGAAGAATGCATTCCTTGTGTTTTTGCAATAAGAGAAATAAGGCTCTGTTTTTGTAAGTGTCCCTGAAAGTAGCTTCTTTTCTGCATGCTTCTCATTCCAGTTTTGTTTGCTTATTATTTCTGACAGCAAACATAATGGACCTTGTAAGCTTATAACCTCCTTTTTTACCATTCTTTTTTCTGCACCCGGGAGTTCATGAAGCTCCTCTTGGAAATACAGTATTTGTACTTTTTAATTTTCTCATCTTCTTCTTCTCAGCCTAACAGTTCTACCTCAATTCCCCGTGATATTCTAGAATTGCTGTGAGTAAGACATAGTCGTAGGAATTCTTCCCCTTACACTTCTTATTGTGTAAACACAAAACAAGAATTCTAGGAAAAGAAAGTATGATTTATTTTTTAGACAACTAGAACTGCCTATGGGAAATTAATTTATCCCCATCTACATGAGAATGTCCTAACATAGTGTTAGATAAGTCACCTAGAGCTTTGAAATGCTTGCTTTATTTTTAGTCTCCACAAAAATTTTATATCTGTTTTCCAGAAATATCATGTCCCTACCTCTGTTATTGAATTGCACACAAGTTGTGCTTTGGATAAATAATGCTTTGATGTGATAAGTTGTGAAACAAATCAGGCCATCTTCAGTTGAGCATTCAAAATGACAGTAATCTTTCAAAAAAAACCAAAACATGGATCTTACCTCCTTGTCACTTTATTAAAAGTGAATAATTATATTTCGTGTCACAAAAATACCAAGAAGATTAATAAATTATTCCATTAATACATTCAAATACTATAGCAGTGTCATGAAAAAACTCATGAGAATATTAATAATTCTGTATTCAGAGACTCAATTAAATCATATGCAGTAAACAAAGCATGGTGCCGAGCCCTGAACAAAGGGAGTGGAATGAGAGCCTGAGCTGAGTATAATCTTTCCCAAGCAATAAAAAAATCTGCGAGATGGTCAGAAATAGTACAGTGTTTAATGAACAAATGATGTATATCCTGAATTAAGTTATTATCAGCATTAATTCTGGCATTTCCTAAGTTAGGACCTCTTGGATTTTAACCCCAGTATTTTCTAACACATTTTTGGATGCATTCTATCAGAAGTAATCTTGAATGCTTCAGTCAGTGTAGTCTTATTGTACCAGGCTGCACAAAAACACTGTAATGACCACCCTCAAGATCTTTTCTGTATAAATAGGTGCAGCTTTTTCAGAGTGCTTTTGTTTAGGATTTTTTTAATAAGAACAATGTTTTTTTTTTCTCTTACTACAGCTTTCAAAGTGGCATGGAGATGAGGGCAGCCAAGTGTCTCCACCAAAACAGCTATCTAAAGGATTGGCTTACAGTGGGGCTCCCAGCCAGAGGTCAGCATGTTACAGCCACCCTGCCCTGATCACCCTGCTGAAAGGGAAATGAGTTTCCTCTAAATCCTAGATAGACAGGGCAGGCTCCTGACAGTGGACAAGAAGGTTCTGGTTTAAAAAGATTGTGATTTTCCAAGTTATAAACAATTGAATCACACACATTTTAGTGCAGACATTTGAATGTTGTTGGAGAAATATTTTCTGTAGGAGTCAGAAATTCCACCTAGCCTTTACAGACAGACCTTAGCTGAGTATTTTGTGCACACAAACTGAGCAGTCTTATTCTTGCTGATTGATTTTCAAATTGATATTGACTTTCCAATTCACATTCCCCTCACTGAGTACCCTCCATTCATCCATCTATCGTATTTCTAGCCTGCTCATCACTGTAGCCTGTCAAGGCCTTACATAAATCATCTGAGGCATAATCATATGTCAGATACCTATGCAAATGATCATTCTGTTTGCCAGTCCTTATAATCTACTAACTTTCAAAAGCACAAAAACCTGTAATCCCTTCCTTCTCTTGGCACTATGCTGTACAATGTATTCATCTTGATCTGCTTGCTTATTTTAACCTTCCTGTTTTCTTTACTGGGAATAAAAATCACACTTTAGCTGAAACAGAGCTGATGGATATTATAAGAGTCCTCATGAAATCCAGAGGAAAATATCATGTATTACAATAGTGTATTGCAAAGCAATATATAGAACAGTGCATCTTGACTGAATTTATATAATTCAGTCTAAAATATGCTTTGGGAAAAAAAAAAAGCCAAACCAAACTAAAACAAACAGAACAGCCTACCACTTCTATTCCAGACTTTCACTTACTAATATTTTTTCCTGTAAGAATGAATTAAACTTGCAACAAAAAGAATGTCATGTTATTGCAGTATTTGGGGTAAATTGCTACAAATTTAATTTCAAGAAGAAAACATAAAAGATACAAGAAAAACATTTATGATTTACTTGAATCATGGTGTATCTCTTACATTAGAATGACATTAAAAAATGGAATTATTTTCTGGTGTGGAAGAATTTTCCTGAGAATTTTTCTGTTTATGAACTAAAAAGAATAAATAAATAAAAACATTAATTTGAAAAATAAAAAGAGCTAGTTAAAAAAATGTTTGTTGTCAATATGATAGGTAACCATGAATATTTGGTATTTTTCTGTTTCTTAAAAAAAAATAAATGTTACTTTTTAATGCAGATATTTTTCTTTCTTTTGGAGAAAAGAAGAAGTATGTTCCAATTATTTTGCCTATTTTTGGCAGAATTGTTACACCAAATTGTTCAAGTTTTAAATTTCAATTAGTACATATTTTAAATTATTTTCCTCAGCCAGTAAGTACTCATGAATATTTTCTTCTACAAGGAAATTTAGTAAATATTTCAGAAAACCCAGTGCATTTTTCGCAAACAGGGACAAAGACCCACTTGTGTAAAAGAAAGTGTGTGTATTTTAACATTACCATTTGAAATTCTGTTGTGTTCTCTCATCCTTATAAAAGGAGACCATCTATAAAATAAAGTAAGCTATAGCAGTGATAGTTGTATTAGTCAACAAAAAATGTAATTGCAATTATACTTAATAGTAACCTAAGCTCGAAAAAAAAAGAAGGTAGTAAGAAAGAAAAGAAAGGAGATAAAATACATCCTGTTCTTAATTATTCTCTTTGCTAAATTTACAAACAAGAAATAACCAAAATATCTATGGATGGCCTGAGACTAATTCTTTGGTCAGAACATGACAGCCCAAAAATTCCTTCATTTTTTAGCTGTTTGTCAAGTTTGTAATGAAAGGTGGTGATTTCTTTACCATCAAGTAACCATTCTTTAAGTCAGTAGTAGAACACTTGGAACATTGTTAAAATTTTTATTTTCCATCACAGATAGAAATACCTAATTTGAGATCTATTTTTTGTTTCAATTAAAGGTAGTGTCTTTCTCATGTTTTATACATAACAGGCTCTGTCTTCAGAGTATGCCTGGAGGACACTGGTTGCATGGGCTAGAGATAGAGTAGAAAGCCACTGTCTAATTAATTACCAACTGTTACAGCAACCAAATGGTCACAGCTCTTCTCTGTGCTTTGCCTTCCACCAGACTCTACAATTAGGCTGGGTCATGCTTCTGCCTCTTAGATGGACTGGGGTGTGTGGGAAAGTGCCACCCCTGTACAAGGGAAGGACTGGTGTAGGACAGAGACTGCTCTAGAAGGGTCAGTCTCTCCTCTCTTTCCTGGGAATTGTCCCTCATTGCTTCAATCTGCCAGTTGCCAGCACCAGCAGGAATCAATGGGAAGGGAAACCTGCCCTCTCTGGCACATCTATTCTTTCTCTTTTCATTTATGTGACAGAATCAACCCTGACTTGGCTTTTCATTCTGAAGTGAAAAAAATCCACTTGCCCCTACTTTTCTGGTAAATTTTAACTCAGAGAACTGGGTTAAACTCAGGAAGGAACTGTTGCTCCAGGAACTGAAGGGATGAAAGTTTCAGACATTTCTTCTTAGAGCTGTTTCATCTAGGAGAGCCCAAACTTGCCTCCTGCTCAGCAGCCTGATCTTTCCATTCGTGATTTTAGGTGTGTAATTTCTCCTGAATTTTTTTAAAGAGAGTGTATAAGTCTTCACAAAGGTCCTACCTCAAGTTGGATACCTTTATCCTTGAATAGACCTAATTTGTGTGGAATAGCTATATCAAAACAAACCAGTGATGGACAAAGTGTTATGACAAAGTGTTTATTAACTTCTAATAAAAGCATTCACCTACAGTCAGTTCCACCTGACTACCCAGTGGGACTTCTCTGAGGGTTTACTTAAGGCTCTGCAAGATCAGGACTCACACCTCCAGGAAATGAGTGAAATTCTTTTTCTGATGACACAGGGCATTTTTTGGATGAGTTTTTTTTAGTAGCAAGTTCAAGTATTTTTATTTCTGTCTTGGTACATTTTTAATATTTGTCACTTTCGTTCCAGTTGAAGGACACTTTTTCAATGAGTTTGCTAAACTTGTTAGGTAGGTGCATTTTTGATATGTGGTGTTCTTGTGTATAGTAAATTTATCTATATTCAGTATGCATTTCTGACATGCAGCGTCACAGATACTGACAAATGATTCATTAGATTTGACAGAGGAAAATGAAGTATACTTGACATAAAGCATCTATACTGCATTGTCAATACTTTTCTGTGAAGCTGGGAGGACAATTTATCTATTTTCAACCTTCTTCATTTATTGCCTGTTTACAATTATAAATAAACTTCAAATATTTCACTTTGTTTTGCTTCACCTTGCTTTGCTCCTACCATTGTCATCCTGCCATGTTCTGCACTGCAGGTTTTGAAATATATGTTCAGGAACACTCAGAATTTAGTAAAGCCACCCAAAATTTATGCCCTAATACAGTGAGAAATGGAAAATATTTTGTTGAACTCCAAAATAGTCAACATTCATGAATAAAGAAAAAATAATGTCTAGCTGGATAAAAAAATATTCACAATATTTTTAAGAATCCTACTTAAGGGAGAAAAAATATTTTTATTGTACACATGAAGGAACAGATAGGTTAAGCAGGATGTTAAACAGTTTCAACACACAAATGTGGTAGATACATATTAGAGTAGAACTCTTTTAATAGATTAACTTTGTATTGGGCATTGCCCAATATTACACCTATGGAAAGGAAGTCCTTAAGACAATACATTTGTCAAGAATTACATCCAATATTAATAGGCAGTGAGAGTGTGGGCACTAAGAACTTAAAGTACATTGCATTTCTCTCTGAAATTCCCAAGCTTATTGCAGTAACAGTACCTCACAACTTGTTTTATTGGCAAGTTTTATTGCACAGCACAATTAAATCAATTAGCATATGGGCATGACACAATGTTCTGGTAAGTTTAAAGCTGAGGAAATGTAAATTGACTACAAGCTATTTGCAGAAAAAGAGAAAACTTTTCCCAAGGCCACAACTCTCATAGCCTCAAAAGCTAACACCAAGTTTATCTTGGGCACGGATGGCTGCATCTGTAATGGTTTACTCCCTTCAAAAAACATCCTAAGGTTTAGATTTCTGTATGTAAATGTTTAAAACAGAGTCGTTCCCATTTTTGCATCAAAATAAATAAGCTTAGATTTTTCTTCTTTTTTTTTCTTTTCCGTAGAGAAAGTTCAGTTGTAAGGCCTTTCTTTCCCTTTACTTTTTTTTTCTTTTTTTTTTTTTTCTTTTTGGTTAGTCTTTTTTTCCTTTTCTTTTTTAATGCATATAATCTTTCATGAGACATTTCTTGGGCATGATACAACAAGATTTAGATGCAGAACTGCCACAAAGCTAGTGGGAATTGCCAATTAAATCTAAGGCATAATATTGAGAGTCTATGTATCTAAGCACAGCTTCAAGTGTTTCCATATGGTAGAAAAACCTCCCTGAACCTGAGTGATATTTAAATTTGTACAATATAGCACTAGGAAAATACAGATAAAACTTAGCTGCTTTATATAGAACATCATTATCCCCGGCAGGATGACTGGCTGTTCTCTTGGGACCAGAGTTTAAGATCAAGTCTGAGCATTCAGCTTTCCTAGGTAAACGGAGCTCATGTATAATTGATGTTGATAGTGTTAAATGAAGCACTCATTGTCTCTTTTTTTACTACCTGACTTCAGAATCACACTGACTGCAAACAATGAGAAAATCGAGCAACCAACTCCCCTAGATCGGTTGATTGCTTTAAAGGAGGATATGAATGGAAAAGTAAAGGCACTTCCAGTAGCATTAACAATCTAAGATAGGTTGGCACCAACTGGAATCAGTAATCTGACAAAATGAAGACCTTTTCTCTGGAAAAACAGAAGTTCCCATGTATTCATCCAGAGAATTATTCCCAAGAAATTCAGCAGCAAGTCTGATAGGCTCTTGACATAACAAAATTACTGAAGTGTGAAGTTAACTTGGATTTCTGTGAAAACCAAAAAATGTTTGCGTTCACTTAGTTGGGTAATACTCCAGAACATCAGGTAGAATAGCTGACAGCCTTAAAGAAAAGTCAGTTTGAATTAATTTTTATTATTCACTTTTTTTTTTTGAATTGTCAAAAAGTTACATTTGACAGTTTTAAAAAATAATTCTGATTTTCCATTTTTTGAAGAAATTTTAGCATAGAAACTGTGGTATAACCATTGATAATAAGTGGTGTGGAATAAAATGTTTCAGAAGTATTTAGGTTTTGACAAAAAAATCTTTTTTTACTTTCAATTATACTTCAGTTAGAGAATGTTCTGATGCCCTTCTCTTTTGACTGGATGGAAAATTGTTTCCTTGTAATTCTATATTCAGTGACAGCAACTGAATATAATCTAAAAGCATTCTCAAAAAAGGTTACATTAGCTTCAGATCAGCATTTCTAGTCCCTGTTAATGGTAAAACCATAAATGTGTATTATCAGCTGCAAACTAACTTAAGCATTATTCAATCTGAAACTAAGTCCAAAAGGACTATAAGAATGAAGTTTTCTGGACATATCACAGCATAAAATTAAACTAAGGAAGCCTCTTCATGTTTCCATGTAAAAAGAATCATTAAATAGAAAATCATTAAGGAAGTTTCTTCTCCCAGCCGTTGCTGCTTGGATACTAAAATCAGAAAATTTTCTTGTACATCTCTACATATATCATGCATAGTGTGCTAGTGTGGCAAGGAAATCTTACATGTTTTTGTACTGCAGAGAATTCCTGTTAATTACGCATAGTTCAAGCATTAATTGAAGTACTTTAGTGCTTCATTTGTAGTCTAGAGTCTCTGACTACATCCATTTGAATGCCCTGACTACTTACTGTAAGCATTGAAGCCTTCAATAAAAACTAGAAGTCTAGAGGTAAGACTAGAAACAAAGAGTAAAGAAAAAGAAAAGAAAATGTAATGGGGAAAAACAGACAAAAAACTAAACAAAAAAAATAGGGAAAAAAGTGCCCTGGTCTCTTTAGCTGTTGAAAACTTTGGAATCTGTCAGTCACCAGGAAGCTAAACTTCAAATTCTGCTCATGAACTATCAAAGCAAGAAAGTTACTGCTCAAGATATCACAAGAGAATTATTATATTCTCAGCTCTAATGAATAATACTTTCAATTAGACTAAAAGGAATAGATGGAAAAAATGTACAATGTTTTGAGAAAACTTCTTCAAATTGCCTCTTCTTCCAGTTATACCAATAGATTTAATAAATAAATAAAAAATTACCTCCACCTGTATGCTTTTCCTTGTCTCTGTCCTTAGACCACCACAGCTAAAAACACGGCGCTACTCCTGAAGGACAGCAGTAGGAAATGTGACCCAAGACTCCCTATAATTCCAGTGGTACCACTTATAATATGAAGCACAAGATATTAAAAATGCAACTATATCAGAAGTCCAGAAAATCAGTTTTATTTAAATGTAAATTAAAAAACTCTCCTTTCCTCCAATCTAACAGAATTGCATAGTCCACTGATTTTAATTAAGATGGGAAAACTGTTTTGATAAAAGAAGAAATGACCCCAACATGTGCCCAAAACTTCAAATGAAACTACATTTGGAGTGAATAAAAGAGAAAAATTATAGCTAAAGTTAACTTTTCCTCTGTGCTCTTTTTATACTTTTTTTTCTCTTTCTTTCCTTTCTTCTTTCCTTTTTTTTTTCTTTTGGTATTTATGAACTGGAAAGTCCAAACTTCAATGAATCTCTTCATATGAGTATGAATATCGACAGTAAAGGTATACAAAAACATAGAAACATTACCTGTAGATAAAAAATGTATTCTGACTGTTTTGAATGAACATTTCATTCAAAATTACACTTTGTATGTACAAAAACAAAATCCCAAAGGCACATCACATTGTAATCCAGCCATTTGTGTTTAAGGGCTCTAAATAATCAAGGCAAAAAGCTACATATAGCAGTTGATAAGCAACCCCCAATATTCAGAATATAAGCAAAGTTGTTTATAGAAAACATAGTTTTCACAGGAATAACTGAATACAGCCAGGGCTTCAGCAGCCAGACATCTTGATTATAAGGATCTTAATACATGCTCTGGATAGGAGGGCAATCCAGACCGTGGGCATCTTTGACACTGTTCCTCAGATTTTTCAAATTTTCCAAGATTTTGCTTTAAACTTTATTGGCTTGTGATTTTTTTCACTCAGAAAAACAGCCTATGACAGAAAATAGTAACTTGAAATACTTTTGAGGATAATGGCCACAGAGACAATGGCATTCTGCCTATGCAGGTGATGACTCAGATAAGAATACAAACTTTTTCCTTTCCTTTGTATACACTTCATGCCATGTGTAATTTTATTAGAGGAATTAAATACTAAATTTTGAAGAAATATATGAAAAAACAATTTTTTTAATGGCTCAATTAGTAGAAAGAGGCCTGGACATGAAAGACACACATAGCTGCACAATTTGTAATGACAGTGGATAATATTCTCTGCATATAGCAAGGATCTGTGTTTCCATAGATCTTACTTTCCTAACATATTGATGAGTAGTGAAATTGTAGAAGCCTTAATTATCAGGGATGGATTAAAGTACAAAGGTCTCACTGAAAATATACACATTCGTAAAGCTTGTACTTGAAAGTATTGTGGTATGTACTTCCTGCAAATTGATTTAATAATCCATTTTCATAAGATCCAAAACAAATATCAGATAACTACCTACTTTAGCAACTTACTAGAATATCCAAGATTGCACTACTGGTAGCTGCAGTATAATGCAACTAGTGTTGTATATAAATCTATTAAAATGCTAATTGCTTCATCAAGCTATTACTATCACTAGTTGTCTCTGCCAATTCAATATTACCATCTCTATTTGAGTCTTTCTTAGAATTAGGGAGTCAATTTTAATACACTTAACATCCTTCAAAGATAATTGAATGAGGTATATTTAATTTACATGTATTCTGAAGAATGTAAAATAATACTGGGATTCTGGTTTTTAGGAATCTGTTTTCTTTGGATTGAACTTTGCCCATTTGGGATATCTCTAAATGTGTTTCCTTGGGGAAGCCTGTGCAGAACAGGAATGCAGTATAGTCTTCTACAATGTCTGCAGTCTCTCCAGGACTCAGTGATGTGTATCTAAATCTCTCTAACACTCATTCTGTACAGTCACTGATGTATTTGCAGTTCTGTACAGCAGCTGCTGACACATAACCAGTTATTTCACAATGAAACCTGTAATAACTGTTTCTTTCCCACTGAAATTTTGTCAAAACTGGCACCTAGATACTGTGATTGCTGTGATACAAACAGCTGAGAGAGGGAAAACTAGCCTGAGCACTACCCTCATTCTTCTGTAGAAGAATGTGTACAAAAGCATGAACGGCTAAAAGTCATGGTGGTTTCTCACATATTTCAGTTTTTCTTTTTAAATCCTGAGAAGTGTTATATTTACATCATTTCACAGTTCAGTCTTTTCTGGTCTAGTACCAAATGACTTTTCTCTCAAAAGCAGGGTAAGTAGACTACAGCTATATGCTTTAACCCCAACAAGAAAGACTAATGTAAACTCAAATGTTGGCTGGAAGCATATGCTAAACTTCAGTCAAGTCACTGCATTCTCCCATTATGGCAACTCTTCTGCAGTTTGTTATGCTCAGTGATTTTGTCGTGTCTGAAATAGCTGTATAATTTGTGCACACGCATCTTCGAACCAAAAGCATAACCTGTGGCTGCACATTTTGAATAGATGGATCTGTTTCCAAACATAGGTCCAGACAGCATATTTTAAGCAAATAGAAACATACTGTGCCTGTACTACTAAATAGATATTCTTTTTGACAACATTTTGACTGCTTTGCTCCAAATGCAGGCTTATATAATACATATTCTTTGGTGAGAATGCAACCAAACCCATGGTCTTAATGAAGAAACAATAAAACTGGGAAGCATAAACTACAGTGGAAATTTTTAAACTGGAAACACAACAAAAATATTTTAAAGTGCTCCAGAGTTCTGTTACCAGATAGTGGGAACAGGATAAATGATAACTAAGTGACTTCCCAACTCTGAACTTTGTGGACACAGTAGTGTGGTTTGCAACTGGGCGACAAAATCCCTTAGAGTGTTTTTCAACTAGAACTTCAATGATAAGAAATCTTCTGGTTCATCAGAAGTACTGAGGGTTGAGAAACATAAGCTGTACAAAACATTTGGGAACACAGCTATTTTCTCTGCATGAATGTTTCCTTTACGTATGTGTTCTCCGTCACTTACTCAACTCCTGTAGCACTGGCCAAGTTCAGAAGGACTAAGTGTTACCCAGGTCTCAACATGTAGTTCTTCCTCATGTCTGCACGGCTCTACAAGGCTATTTACAGACATCTGCAGCTTTTAATCCTTTTTCTCTAGTTCTGGTCATTTACGTTCCTTGAGGATCTTTCAGTCCATTAAATATGACCTTTCAATGTTCTGTTGGAGTTTTATAATACAGTTAGTGCATTAGTTTGTCCTCAGGGACAAAGTCTATGGAAGCAGCCAATGTTCTACCCAAAACAATGTTTTTCCCTCCTTTAACTGGAATGATATTAAATTGTGGCTCAGTAACTGAAGGTAGTATGACTGTTTCAAGAAACTATTCAGCCACACAGGACCCAATACCCAAATGTGACGCTTTCTTCTCCTCAAATACAGCATTTTCCCCTCAATAGTTTTTTATAGGCACATTGTCCCTTTGTGCTTCTACCATGGATAATCTTTGTTGTCCTAATATCAGTGTTAAGCAATTAAAAATAGTAATAAGACTGATTATAACAGTGAATATTTCAATCAATATATGTTAAATACCAGGTTATGTCTGTAATATTTGAGTAACTGGAAGAATGCTTATGGCATGCCACCAGAGCTAACAGCAAGACATGCAGAAAGAAGCACTGAAGCTCATCGTGAAATGTTGTTTATACTTCACTGCCTGCTTGGCTGGTATGGTTTTTGGAAATGTGTGTTTAAGAAAAAGATATCCACAAACTGTTTGTGTAAGGACTGTGTTGTCTTATTGAGCCCACTTAAATAGATGACAATTTTCCACAAAATGTAAACATAAGTCACCCATGACTGTACCTGATTCTAAAATCAAGGACTATCTTTTGAAATTTTTCACATAATAGTACAATCTTTCCTTTCAGAATCTGACATTGAAGACCCTGCTAAAATTCAGAACTTTCCCTAATTTGCAAGACAGAAGGTCAAAAGCAAACAGGAAACAGTTTCTCCTGGAAAAGAATAAAAGTTAATTCTTTCTATCTTCTGTTTCCAGTATATTTCATCAGATTAAAAAATTGTCCCTGATTTAAGGTCCTGGACAATGTCTATGAAGTGCAGCCTTGTACGCTAAGCAGGAGAACATCTGTCTCCCAGGAGAGCTGGGCAGGATGCTTACTGCAAGGTGCAAGTTGTACTCAGTGTAGCTTCAGCTGGGTCCATTGTGCCAGCAGCAAACTCCTGGGAGCTGGAACAGTGCATTAGTTAACTGCCAAGATTTTTTTCTCCTTTTTTAATCTTGCTGTCTCCTATTGTGCTTCTGTGCATAATAAGCATTGCTCAAGCTCTTGGCTCTGTCTGACAGCAGTGTCTGCATGGCTCACAGATGGCTCATGGAGACTTTAGCCCCCTGTTTCTGTTGACTCTTGCAGACACCGAGAATTTTGTCTGTGACTAAGCAAATCTAAAAGTAACTTTCTTTATATGAGGTGTTGTCAGGGATATTCATTTGTTTCTGAGCTGCTGCAGAATGTTTTCCCAGCTACAACTGGGAGCAGCTAGGAGAGCAATTCCTTCTCATTTCCAGTAGTGTGATCATACTTACTCTGCAGAAAAGAGAAACGCTGACTCTGTGAGTGGTTGGATTGGCAACAGTTGTCCAATAAGCACAGTTCAGCACTGCATTTTGCAGTGCCAGGTCTGTAACTAGAACAGTTGATGCCAGAGAAATGTATTGACTAGGTCAGGACATTCTTTTCCTTTGCACAAAAAGAACTGCATAAACATTATTTCCAGTATGCAGAAAGCAATTCCTGGTTTAATGGCTGCACATGTCTACAACATGCTGCTGCCACTGAGAACAAAATGGACAAGGTAGAACTGCATGTCTGAAAGAGGCCATGATGTTTCAGTGGGTCCCAGTAGGCAGAGAATGATCTACATGTGGTGCTCTATGAAGCTTGCAAATGTCCCCGAAACATCATGTTGGTGATGTGTCTGGTTTCTGAATGAACAAACAGGCAGAAATTCAATATGAATGTAGTGTCAAATACTTTTTAATAACCATAGTTATCTCAAATAAGAAAGGGCAGCTGCAAATGTTGCTGTTGAGGAGTTGTGTGTTTTTATCCATTAAAGAAGCAAATCTCTTTCCAGTGCTGTTTGTTACATGAGTCACATTGTGTCTGGTTAGATCAGCCTGCGTGGTATCAAAAATGCACACTGTGTGTGCTGACAAAGCCCAAAGCAATACAGTACACGATACATTTTCAGCCTAATAAGTGGGAAGCTACAGCTGTGTCTTCTACCAACAATGACACGCATTGTATTTGCTTTCCAACAAGCAGCTTTTCACTGTGGGCTAAATGTGCTGCAGGCAGGAGTTACCTGAGTAGAATGCAATAGGCCTTGAAAGCAAGTGTTTCACCTCAAACCTGTCATTTGGTCAGGAGAAATGACATATCTTTATTATATTCAGTATTGGTATAATTATTATAGGTGTTCAATACCCTATTTTGTCACAATGATCCTGATGTAGCTGATAGATTCTTGCAAGATCTCTGATACATGAAGATACCAGGTTTAAGAGCTGGAATTCTCACATACTAGTTAACATTGTAAATCCTGCTACAGAAACAACTCTTAGTTAACAGAGTTGAAGAAGGACATAGTCCAGTGAACTCCAGCCACAAAAGGTGATTTATTCCCACCTGTTTATACATGTGCTCTCCCCCTACCTATCCTGCAAATCTCCTTTCTCCTTTCCCTCCTAATAATTTCAACATTTGCTGTACTTATTACTTAAATGTTTCCCCCACATTTCTTAATTTTACTTCATGTGTCACCCAACCTCATAATAATCCGTCTTTACAAAGAAAACTTTATGGAATACAGAATTGAAAATATTTAAATTCCTTTTTTCCTAGACTTGAATAGGCCATAGTGATACTATGATTCTTGTTTATCTATGAAATATTTAACTATTACTGAGCAAGAAAGTGAACTTAAAGCCCCACAACATGAGTTCTACTTATTAGTAATAATCTTCCTTTTTGCCCCCCTTTCCTATTTCTCTCCTATACTTTGACAACAAACTCGTTGGGGAAGGAACTATATTTTTACTTTTTTCAGATACATCTAGCACATATATGCCGTGTCTTATGAATAATGTCAAATAGTTCTTGTCCTACCACTACCCTTCCAGTCATCTTCCAAAGCATAAGTCTCACACACAGGTTTCTGAGGTCAGAAGCAGTAAAAGACACTCACATAGGGGCATAGCTTAATTAGAGTATGCATCTAAGAAGAAGCTGCCATGGCCTTCCAACACTTCTGCAGAATCCAGTGAAAGAAAGGGATAGCCCTAAACGATGGCAAAGCAAACTATGAAGTGCAGCACACACACACCCATAATACACCCACACATACACACATGGATGCAATCAGCTACTTTTTCATCTCTTGTGATCAATGGCTACTAATGATTGCTTTAGAAAGCAGCCCTTTGGATGGTTCTTCCCTAAGCAAATCCAGTACTGTCATTTAGGAAGACAACTTTTGTCCAGAATAACTTTGCATGGTATAGAGCTCCAAACCTTTCCTGTATATTTTTAGGCAATTTCTGAAACATTTTTTTTCTTCATCATCAGGATATTTTACCTGTAAAGGAGAAATTTCAGCATGTGAAAGAGTGAAACTTTGGCCATCCATATGAATTTGCAACCTTAATGTTAATCGGCAAGTAAAGACAACATAATCCCTTGATCCATATTAAATGAGTGTTCTCAGCAAACAAAGCCTTTCTGTCTCAGAAAATGGACAAATTTCTGAGGCTTACAGTGTACAAATATTGTTTCCTGGTCTTCATGAAAAGCAATATTTTTTTAGTAAGCACTTCTTAGTTGCTAATAAAAACATTCTTTTGTTTAAAAACTCCAGCAATTTAATTTTAAAAATAGCATAATTCTTGCAACATGTTGCATTTGAAAAATTTTGTCATCATATACCAATTTCTGATAGCTTATATGGATAAACTAAATCTGTCACTGCAAGACTTTTTGTTTCCTTCCAAGAGGAAAAAATCCCTGTATGTATATTTATGATTATATTTGAACTTGCCTTGTGAAATTTCATTCCATGAATGCCTAATTTTTTCTGGATTATGCAGGCCAGAATTTAGAAAAGAAATCAGATTTTAAGAGACTGTAACACTTGTGTTAAGTTTCATTAGAACACCTGCACTGTCTGTGAAGGAGAGTAGTCAATAAAATCAATGACATCTATCTTTAAATAAAATAGAAAGGCAAAATGAATTTATGATGTACCCGATAAAGGTCATGTGCTAGGGACATTCAATATCTTAAAACCATAGAATAAGAGGTAAAAGCCAATCTCAGAAGAAAAATCAAGACCTGTTTTTTCTTCTATACCATGGCTTCCTTTCTCTGTCTCTACTGACCTTGATATTTTTCTTTAAGTTAAATGTAGTTTGCTGTGTTTGAGGAGGTTTCTGCATAGCATCACAACTATGCAAAATTTGCAGGTGCCATTTTTCTGTCTCAAAAAGACAAATGTGCATTTACTTGTGATACTGTTTTGCTTGTTTTCAATAACTCTGCTTTGCACTCAACACCAGAGTTACCTGGAATCTATAAACTGAGTTAGTATGAGGAAGAAGAATTGAGAAGGAAAGGGGAAGGCAATATGCACCTGTATAATTTTTTATCCAAATACTTGTTCTTCTCTTGTACAGGAGGATTTTCATAAGTGATCCAGTCATCTGCAAGATGAATACAGCACATTGCTTTTTCTTTAAGAGGCAAAAGAGAACGACCTTTGGATCAGCAGATGCTGCAGGAACAGCAAAGCATTACCTTCTACTCACCAGACCTTCCTGCGGGAGGTGCAGAAACCAGTGTGTTTGGCAGCTGCTCTGTGAGAAGGGAGGGAGCACTATTGGATGGAGACAGGTAGAGTGGTCCCAAACCCCAGGTGTAACCTCATTTACTGTTTGGCTTGGATGACCCATGCTCTGGAGGCATGACACCAATTTCTCACAGTGCAAGAGAAATACAATCTTTGAAATAGCTCTATGCACAGTGGAAACAAATTAACCTATGCATTTGGGAAACTAGTAGAGATGGAAATGTCTTCCTATCCTTAGTGGAAAGTTAACCTAAAATACTAGCTATGTTCATTGGCACAAGAAGGATGTTTCCAATAATATAAAATCTGAGGTCTGGCAAAGCAAAGACTTACTGTTAATTATAAGGCCGCTGTCTCAGCCTAGATTAGTTGTAACATCAAAGGTAGTCAACTACACCAAGGCATAAAGTATGTTGGTTTCACTTGTAGCATATGTTCTGCCAAGATATCACAGTACAAAATGCATAGCCTTTTGTATGGGATCACATTGCCTTAGTACTGTACAGTGGTGTCTTTTTTTTTCAATAGGCAGTTATTCCTTATGAACAGTGATTCATACTGCAATATGTTAGCGACATGGTTTAGTGGTGGACATTGCACTGCTAGGTTAGCAGTTGAACTGCATGATCTTACAGGTCTTTTCTAATCTAAATGATTCTGTGATTCAACGTTGTGCAAAATTGCTAAGCTGTTAGGAGTGAAGAACCAACTGCTAGTTATTAAACTAAAGCGCTCTCCAGGTCAATTATTTTGCAGATAAATACATGTAAATCATTTTTATTTTAAGTTATGGAATCACAGGATCACAGAATCATTCAAGCTGGAAGTGACCTTGATCTTGAATTGGAATCTCTATTCCAACCTCCTGCTCAAAACAGGATCAGCTGCTCAGGTAGCTCAGGATTTCATCCAGCCAGATTTTGAACACCCCTGAGGGTGGGGAATTCAAAATCTGTTCCACTGCTTGACTGCTGTCACAGCAAAAAGGTCTTTTCTGACATCCACTCAAGGCTGGTTTTTCATATCCTCTCTGTTGTCTCTTATCCTCCAACCCAGCCCCACTGTGAAGCGCTCAACACTGTCTTCCTGCTGAACCTCCCTCCTAACCCCCACACAGATGCTGGGGGTTACTGTAAGGTCCTTCTGAATCTGTCTCTGCCCGAGGCTGAACCACCTCTTGTCCCTCATCCCCTCCTCAGCAGCTGCATGGTCCATCCCGACCACCTCAGTAAACCTTGCTTTAGTTTATCAATGTGTTTCCTTTACTGGGACACCAAAAACCAGACTAGTCTTCCAGATGCAGTTTAACAGGTGCTAAGTAGAGCAGGATGTAGCAGAAAACAAAAATATTGCCAGGCTATGGTTCCAAGCTGTGACAAGGCTATCCCTATTTCTGACTGGTCAGCATGCAGATAATGTTATCAAGCTAATAAAATTTTGGCTCACTTTCTAAAACTGATACTCTCAGTATTGACTCATCCTTAAAACATCTATTTTCATAATTGTTCAGCCCAATCAAGCACTTCACTTTTGCTTTGCTACAACTACAGATTCTGAAAACAAGGTAAAAAATAATAAATAAAAAATTAAGCTATGCAATAATGACATAACTGAGAGGCAAACTGTTCAGAGACAACTGACCATGCTGAGGGTGTAGGGTGTTTCCCTGGTAATACAGGTACTGAAGTTTTATTCTTTCATTCTAAAAGACACACCCAATCCTTGGCAGCACATCTGCAAATACTGCTTTAATAAACCTTTGTTCCTGAACAACGGTGCCATTATATAATATCTTCAGTCAGAAATAAAAAAGCAATGTGACCTAAAACATGATCACTCTCAAGTTTATACAAATGTATGACATTTATATAAGTTAGATAAGCACTTAGTTTAGATCTTGATATGTTCGTGAAGTAGCTTCTTGCACTATAGACAGAGGCACACACAGTTATTGTATCTTTCTGGAAAAATGATACAATTCACAAAATTGTTGTGAATTTCTGCACTGTAAATATCCCTGTCTAGTGATTAAGTTTGATTCCAAAATTTTAGTGCAGACAGTAAATGAGGAATTAATTTTGGTTATGAAGAGAGTAAGAAATTCTCTGAACTGAGGGTATGTAACCATTTTTGGTGGGTAGTGGCTAGTTATTGGATGGAAGACAAAAGTTCTTGTTACCCAAAACTTTTTTCAGTGCTGAAAGAGCATCTAATAATTCACAGGTTTTAACAATTTTCTTTCACACTTGGTCTTAAAGCTACTGAGGATATTTCTGCAACTTCAAAATTTGATTAAAAACTTGATTTGTGACTAAGGGATCTAAATTATTTGGGTACTCATATTCCACTTTTTCACTTACAGATTTCTCTCAATTATCATTTGATACAATCTAAATAATATTCTATAGATATTCAGTTTCTGAATTTGTATAAAGACATGCTTATATTAAAAATTATCTATATTAAAAAACAGTAGAGCATATCATACTTAAACACCTTGACAGACAGAAGGGTTCATTTGGTCAGCTTTAAAATATATGTGCGTGTTTGTGTTTTTCAGGCAGTTTTATCACACCACAAATAAATAAGAATTCAATTTCTTATTAAACATATGAAATGTGACAAACAAAACATAAATGAACAATAGAAACAAATGGTGACAAATAAAAATTGACAGCCTCCTCCAGAATCTTCCTCCAAACTGATTTCCCCAAAAATTCTGTATCTAACTACTCTTTGGACAATCCTTGTTTATTTTACATGATGCACTTATCATTGAAAACAACTGCTTCCAGAAAGTATAAAATAACAGAGTGCAAACTTTCCATTCTCCTTAGTCTTCTAAGGCCATTCTCATTCTTCACACATGGCAACAAATCTTATTCAGGATGTTGCCAAAGATCAAGGTGACATCTTGATTATGAAGGTGAATATTGGCCTACCAGTTTGGGGAATGCATGCGTGTAGGAAGAGCGTAAGAGGGGACATAGCTAAAGCTTCTTTTTATAGCTACAGATAAAGATCTTATATAGATAAAGGATTCAGGTTGCAGAAGGACTCAGCTCTTAGTCAAACCTATGATTCCAAAGCCTGCAATCTACTCATGGTGTCTCTATAAAAATGGTGGTGACCCTCTGATATGGTCTGATTATTAAGGTTCTCAGAAATACCTCTGCCTGAATTAAGGTGTAAACGAGACTATATAGAAGTTGATAGTATGGGTTTTATTTGACAGTAAATATGAGAGAGAGAAGAAAAGAGAGAAAAGGAGGAGTAGGAAGAGAGGTGGGGGGGACAGAAAGAGGGAGAAAGAAAATATCACCATCCATGGATCCCAACGATTTTGTGTTGATCCTCTCCAGCTGCTCTTCTTGGTGGTGGTGGTCCCCCCAGAAGCACAGGATGCCATGGGTTAATATACACTCAGGCCAGGGGCAATGTCCAGGTATGTCCCCCGGGGGAGGGGCAGCCTCTAGCAGCAGACTCTGCTTGCATCACCTGCAGTCCTGTGGTGCAAGGCCTCTGGGGAGCACTTTGGAGGGTCTTTGATGGATTATGACAACCCCTCAGCTGCCTCTCATGTGAAAGTCCCATGGATGTGGCCTGTGGGGCTGGGGATTCCACAGCTGGGCCAGTTTGTGTAACAGAGGATGGATGTTTATCGTCTCTGACCAGAGCTTATGTCATGCACCTCAAACCTCCTCCCCCTTCAACTGGGGGGGAAGTCTGTGCAAACTTGGCTTCTGTGAGCTGTGCTCTCCCCTCACCCAAACTCAGCCAGGGATGATTCTCAGAGTAACTAGTGGCTTTGGCCTTTGTGGATGCATTCCTTTCCCTCAGCTTGAGATGATTGAACAATAGCTTTCTCTTTATCTAATCTCAGCAGTTTGACTTTCAGTCCAAAGTCCCAGTCAGGTACCTTCACCGAGGCTTCTTTGGTTGTAGTTTCTTTATACAGTTTTTGTTATAATGAGCAAAACTTTGTGTCAATGTTTGAGGCATGAACTATATCAGTCTCTGACACCCTCTAAGAGAGTATCATGCAGAGTAAAATAGATGTCATGGCTGTTTGTGCACAAATGAAGTAAAAGTGCTGGAGAACCCCAGAACTGCCTAACCAGTCCAAGTGACAGAACCGCCCAGAGCAGTTCTGGCCTCTGTGAACTGCCACTCATCTAAACTCCTCCTGGGCACATTTGGAAGTGACCATGGGCCAGTGACTGCTCCCAGCAGGCATAGGGCTGCAAGAGGTTTCCATGGTTTGGGCACAGGCTGTCCCCTGACAGGTGGCCCTAGTGGATGAGATGGTGGTCCTGGGAACATTCGATTGACTCATACAGGTTTCACCTCTACTGGTCTGCCTGTGCAGTAGTTGCAGGTCAGCATGCCCTGCCCCAAACTTGCGGAGCACAGGCCAACACACATGGCCTGCCTTTCACAAAAGCTTTTTAATGTGAGCTCAGCCCTGCCATGATACAGCCATGGCTTTGGGTTGTTTCCTAGAATGTTCAGGATATGTTCAGGACTTTTATTGTCATGCCATGTGTAAAGCTTATTATCAGATCACATCCCAGGCAGCAGGATCACCTGTAAAATATTTAGGTTTGTTTATTATCAGAATTTAAATCAGAGATATGCTTTGCTCATGCCATGTCTGATGGCTTTTCCTAAACTCTGACCCTTTAGGAACTATTAGTTTCTCTGTAGAAACATATGCTTTGAATTTGTGCTAGTGTGTGTTCAAATGATTTACTGTAGACTAATTAGATAATTTAATTGACACAATTAGCAGCAATATTTGTGGAAACAGCACATAATGCCTCACTACTTGTGTCCTTGTTTTTGTCATGCCAATTATCCTCTGCTTTTCTAATCAAATGATTTTATAGGAGAATCACAATGAGATACAGTGTGACATGAGACTTTATCATTAAAGAGGAAAATTCAACTCCTTGCTTTTCAAGGAGGTGTTTTGAGACTATTCACTCTTTCTTATGCAAATCATTTATTACACCAGCCTGGCACATAGAACCCCTTGTGAATTTTTTGGTTTAAAAGAAAAAGCCTAGTGTTCATCAGAAAGAGAGATGCTGATAGTACTGAATAGAAAGAACAATAGTGCAGCAGGTACTCTGGAAGCTTCCCCACTGGACTCTGCTGATAGAGTTGAAGTTTGACCTGCAGTACCCTCTGTTATTTTATTGTCACTGGATGCCAATTAGGTTCATCACTAAAACTGCAGCAACCTGTTCACCACAGTTTGATATCTCTGCTGAACAAAGCGTCTCATTCCCATGCAGTAGTTCATGAATGAGTGTACCAGTATTCACCTGTTCAGCACACAATAAAATTGATTTTGAAATCAAGTAGCTGTATCTTTTATCAGAAAAGTCAATTTGTTCTAGAAATAGAAACTAAAACACCTGCTTAAACTGATGTGACAGTCAGAATATAAGGCCACCCCAAAATATTTGTCCACTGAACAGGTTTTCTAGGACAGAAACAGACATCTGTGCCTCTGGAGGCAGGAGCAGCCCAGCTTTGGTGTGTTTGGTGCTTGTTCCTGTTGTATGTGGTTTTCAGAGTTCTCCTCTGCAATAAGCCTACACATCTGGCAATGACAATGGGAGTGGTGAGTATACACACAGCTGGTCATGTGATAATTCAGGCATTTATGGATTTGGAATATATCACGAGAGGAAAGGTGTTGTATATCTACTCAAGATATTTCTGCAATGCACATGTGCGCACCAGATCATGGGGCAAGGGTGTGACAAATTGCTGGGGAGAAGTTACAGCATGAGACACTGACATGGTCCCATCACAGACTGCAGCTAGCACTGCCTGGAAGATTAAGCATCTCTGTTTTGAGTTGATTCTCACAAGGAAGCAGAGCACTGAATACAAAATACACAAATTCTTTCCTTACCACGAAGATTTTATTCTTATGGGAAAATAGTTGAGATGATGAAGCTAAATGCATCTTATTTTTCCACTGATTTTTTAACACAGCATTGACTATTAGTGTGCACCACATAACACAACTGTAGAATAGAAATTCTAAATTCTATAACACCCTTCAAGTAAAACAACTAAAATGTATTAGTTTTGTTTAAAAATAAAACAAAAAATTCTTTTATGTCCATGTGTTTTCTTTTCAACATCTGGACCTCAATTAAGAAGAGAAAATAATGTGTTTATAAGTCTGCAGAGTTTTCTTTATGTTTTTTTTTTCTGTGCTGCTGCAGTACTTTTCAGTTGTAGCAGCTATTTTATGAACTCATGAGCTAAGCAGTTCCAAATTGGAAATGTACCAACCACTCCTACTATTCAACAAAATGTTTTCAAGAGCAGTTAAAAATACCAAGGAAAAAAATATCCAACCCTCATTCTACATCGGATTCAAGCTTAGTAGTAACAAAAATAATCCTTTTGGGATCTAACTTGTCAAATAGTAAGTTTAGCATTCTAAATCCACAGTCAGACTTTGTTTACATGGAGAATTTCTAAGAAAGAGATTTTGATGACTCTCTTGTCCTGGTATTGTCATTAGAGAGGGAGCACATGTAAGCAAGAGTCCACTACCCACATCTATTGGTGCCTCCATCTTTCACCTTTCTATGCATCTTGATCTGGTGGTAAAACCAGACTCGTTGGAAGGAACATAGTCTTCAACATAGCTCATTTTCAAGCAAGTATAGAGGTTGACTAAACTAGTCCAAACAGTCAAGTACCTTTTTTTGATTTCCAGGTCAAACACAAGGATAGCAATTTTTAGATGAAGTCTCAAGCTGTTGCTGGAAATAGAAGACTGTAATGACACTGGTGAAAATGATCTTTCCCATACCTGGAAAAAAACTGTTAGGCAATAAAGCTTTTTGCTGTGATGCTACTAGTTGTTTGATGGGGAAACACACAAAAATTAAACCAGTTTGGTAACCTCTTACAGAAAGCCTGTAGGTCTGCACTGAGTCTTTAGTTTGATTTTCTCTGAGACAGGTATTTACAATTCATACTTGTGGAGCAAGAAGCACATGAGAAATAAAAATTATGGGTCTGAGAACAGTACTATTTTAACACTCTTTTAACTCTTTCATATCCGTCTCCACCTGAGGGTCTGAATTATGTGTCTAATATTAACACACTCTTTCAGGTCCACAGCATTTTTATGTTGTGATAACTATGATTCCCACCATAGAATATCCACCCACATCTCAGAGAGAATGGTGTTATAGATACCAGGACTAGGTTTGACCTTTCCCTCTTCTCTGAAACTTATGAATAACTCTGAAATTCACAGCAGCATCTATATGCTAATGTAGTTGGTGTCCTACTTAAATTCAGTAACTGTAATAAACAGCGAAGTTATAGCCCTAGATCCAATACAGGACTTCAGCATCTCTAAAGAGAGAGACAGCAAAGTCTTTCAGGCACTGCTATCCAATTTGGTATACATGAGGATTTATGCAGTATACAGTGCAGTGTGATCTCTCCCAAAATTACCAGGTATCACTGAAAAACACTAAGCAAGGGAAATCTCAGTTCCCATGCTTCACTTGAACAAAGGAAACCTGAGTCCATGAAATGTTTTCCTTCATGTACCCTTACAAGGAGCAGAGTTCACTGCATTGCTTTTAGAAGCCAGATGATTTATACAACTTGTACCCACCATTTGCAGAGCAGTTTAGTTGTCAGAGAATTCACCTGGAAACTCAGAGACCTTCTCAGGCTTGGGTAACAAAAGGTGGAAAGAGAGCTGAGGTTTTCCTCAGTCAAGTGCCCTAAGCTGTAGACTGATCCCTACTAGCTCTGTGTAGAAATGGGATTAAAAGAAAAACGGTATAAAAGCAGGTATCTCACCCACTTAAAGGTGGGATTTAGAGCTCCTCTTTTCTAAGTGAACCTTCAAACAGTTAAGTCAGGAATGTCCAACCTACTTAGCTGTACAAAAAAAAAAAAAAAAAAATCCATATGATAACTTAGAAAGCCAAGGAAGTTACTCCAGGAGTGGCTATGAGCAAAAGGTGACAAATATTCCTCAGGGGAGACATTGTCCCCCTGCAGATCAGACCTGGTTCTAGCAGTTCCCACTGGCCAGAGCTGAGATATACCAACAATCCTCATCCAACACTTAATCTGACACCACTATTATTGTCCTCTCACTTTGGATCATTAGGATATTATATTAAGTGGCCACAGGCACAATCCTTTACTCTGTTTAAACCTGAAGTAAATAGAAGTGCCTTGTTAAGAGCAGATCCTCTCAATGTAACTTGTCCATACTTAAAAAAATTGAAAAAATTGTGACTCTCTGCAGCATTCTACCTATCTTAAATTCCCACTGGATTTTAAGCAAGAGTTGTTTACCTAAGCCCCCAGGCCAAAACAGTACAAGTAAGCACCTGGAGAATGGAATAGAAGACTGATCTGAGCCTTTAGGGTTCCTGTTCTTAGGATACCTTTCCATTAGCATATTTAAGCATCACCAATTTAGGTCTAGGCAGAATTTCAGACTCTGCCTAAATCCTATTTTAGCAAATATATTGTTGTTTGTTTTCTTCATATTTTTATGCTGTTCCTCTCAGCCAGGTCATCTTCTGTTTTAAGTAAGTCTGTTATTCTTCCTGAATGCTTAGGGATGAAAAGCTGAGAGAGGAAGAGGATAATTCCTGTGTCCTGTCTTCCTCTTCTTGAAAACTCCTTCTTTTTTATGTCTTTTGGGAAGTCAGACATTGCACTGAGGGCAAAATCTGATCTTAGTCAAATCAAAGGGAGGTTTGCATTGACTTCTCTGGAAACAATATCGAGTCCTTAACATGATTTAACCCAGAAAGAACAGCTTTCTGAATCTGATTAAGCACATTCTGTAATAATTGTTCTGACAACTTGTACCTTCCTTTCCATGAGCTGACACGGAGCTCTGGGGTAATGTGGCTCCCAGTTAGATGAAGATTAAGTGATGCAGGAGATGTTATCTCATCTTTGACCTTCAGTACCACCTCCACAGTGAGATGCATTACTCTGATCTCTGGAAGGGGAAGCCAGTCATATTTTGCTGACTAAAACTGCCTTTTTCTTAGCAAAATTACAAAAATACCTCAAGGAAAAAGTGTATGTTATTGCTTTGCACCAGAGTTGGCAAAACTGCACATTTTGGATTTGAGATTTAACGCACATCTCTGCACAGCCCTCCCCCTCCTCAGTGTTCTTCTGAACAGAATATCAATGTCACCAGAGAGGAGTCATCTTTCCTTTTTTTTTATTCCTCCTTTTCTGCTGTTACTCCTCAGTGAGTTTAAATTTCATTTACTTTGGCAAGAGGGCTTTTTTTTTCCCCCTTTAAAAGTTTTAACCCACCTTGTAACACCACCCAAAAAGAAGCGAAATTAAGCTGCAGTGTGTACTAGGAGAGAAAACCTACTTTATTTATCACCCAGTCCTACTTCACCATACACTGACCTAATTACAGCCCACACCACACGGGGTAGGAGGAGCAGCAGAAGGAGTGCTTCTGCCACCTAGTGATTCCTGTCCTCCCGTAGTCCCAAGCAGCATTTCTTTGCGGGGTTGGCATTTTCCTGTCCCCAGCAGTCGACAGAGAATGACCTTCCCCAGCCTGCCTGCCTGGATGCCGGGTTTGTCTGCATGCTGCTCTCTTCTCCTCTTTTGCTGCTCCAAAGCAGCTTTCACGCATGAATTCTGAACCACAGCTGGCAACACTCAGTAAGGCAGGTGGGGGTTTAAAAAAATCACTTGAAATGATGTAAAGCACAGCAAAAAAACCCAGAATGTTCGAACAGTGCTCATATGTGTCTGAAAACAGAAAATATTTTGTATGCACAGATGTAGGCTGGGGTTTTCAAAGGGAGCATGGAGAGCTGGGTGCCACTGTGGTTGTCACAAATTGGATGCATAAATGATTTGGGTCTTAAGCACTTTTACAAAATGTTGCTTGTCCTTCTCCTGCAATTATATTTTTGGTAATCTTAATCCTGTAAAATGAAAGGTGATCATGCACCAATTAGCCTACTTACCTATAATAACATTTTCAGCATGACAATCTTGGACTGAAAATGAAAAACATAAGTATTTTCCTATTGCTGTAGACATAAAAAATATTACAGAGCAGACCTCAATTTGACTGTTGGAAAATTAAAGTATTTTTTTCCATTATTTGTCTTTCAAAGCATGTCAATATTTTTGTTCAGAACTGCTCTGAAGGTCATTTTTCTGAATTGGGATGTTGCTGTTAAATTAAATGTACTTCATTGGCACCACTTGCTAGGCATAAGTGAGAGTATGTGAGCTCTTAAGGATTCCTGTAAGCAAATTTGAACTTTCTTCCCCAACGTGTGCAGATCAAGGGAAACATCAGCTATTTTAAACTCTGTTTATAAAAAAACTTTCATCCTTTTTCAATTGTTCTACTTAAGGGGTCCAATACAACCAATTTTTATACTTTACTTATGTTTTTGTGTAAATTTTAGTGTTTCAGGATGCAGCATTAAACAATCAAAAAATACTCTGACAATTGCCTCCATCATTTCCAGTCATATTTTTTGGGCACCCAAAGCAGTGTGTCCAGGAGTCTTTTAAAAACTTTGAAACGTATTCTGCAAATTTGCCTTCTCATTGTGAGCAATATTAGCACTATTTTTCACAAAGATTTCATAGTGAGCCACTGATGTTAAATAGGGGATTGATAACACTCACTCTGCTCTCTGCTCTCATAACACCCAGGTGATCCAGAAAGTTGCCTGGTTTGAATGTCACATGGTTCCTTCCACACCATCTTCCCCTGCTGCCTGCCCAGAGTGGCTAGGATGCTGAGGCAAGGAGGAAAAGAAGGGTCTTGCTGCAGAGCCAAAGTACAGCCAAAGGGTTCATTTGTCCCCACACTTAGGCACACTTTTTGCCTGTCTTCTTAGCATCTATCTCCACCTTGGGTTCTGCTTTGCAGAAATGCTGAGCACTCTTGTTTGTAACTAAAGCTGTGCTTCATGTTTAAATAGACTTCTATGCCACACCTTAAGATGCAAATAATCACATTTTAAACATCTCAGGTTAGCCACTCCACATTCAAGTATACTTTTCACCTTTGTATCTCTGTTCCTCAGTTCTCTGTGCATAAAAAGGAGGCAATGCTCTCAAAAGAGGTGTTGTGATGATAAAGGAATTGTTTATGAAGCACTCATATATATCAGTGGTAAGCACTGTAGAAAAAATAACATGAGGAACAGGTCAAAATTGTGTGCAGTAGATAACTTGCAGGAGTACATACTGAACAGGAACAGAAAGATGTTGAAAAATGTTGTCTAAGGGAGCAATTGCGTATCCTGTACATTGACAGGAACAGGAATACTATAGAAATATATAACGTAAATAATACAGCTGTATACCAAATAATAGTCACCCCACAGAAAGCCTACCCAAAATGATTAAAACTGTACAAATGGTTTCACTTCTATCCCACATAGTTACAGATCTTACTGACATTCTGGGACCTTAATCATGTTTCTGCTTTTCTCCTGTATTGCTTGTCATACCATAACCACTGTTGTGATCTTACAGGTCCAGTAGAATCAGAATCTTGTTCTTTCTATAGAAATCAATGGATAGAGATTATTTGATACTGTAGTCTAAAAATCTTCCTTTGATACCTTTTTGAATGCCTTGATATACATAATTTTGACACTGTTTATTTCCCTGGAATCTTAGCTCTTTTTTAAAACATACTTTTGGTATCTGATTTGGGTTATCTGGTATGACAAGGTTAGGCCCCATCTGATCTGTCTATGATGCCTGACATTTTATAAATATATCTGAAAATTAATAAAGCATCTCTCACCCATAGAAGTTAGATCAGGAATGCTTCCACTTCTTGGGTTTTGATTGTCCTAAATTTAAGAAAGGTAGCATGGTAAAAGTTGAAATGGGTGATATTTTCTATTTTGTTATGAAGGCAACCAAAGAGAAGGTTAGTAAAAAATTATTTGAGAACCATCCATGGCTCTTAATCTGTTCCTGGAAAGGATCCATCCTTGGTTTCATTTACATGACTGTTCAGTGCAAATCCTGAAATGGATCTAGGATGAAAATCACATCCTCAGCACAAATTGTTTTACTCTGCTTGCTATTTTAGACAGCTACCAACTACCCATCCAAACAGTTCGTATTAGGTTTGATATTATTGCTTCAGTGGAAAAAATATGTATGATTTTCCAAGTACATAAAAATGTTTTTAGAAAATCAGGAAAGACTTCAAACCTAATTTGATATTCAACACGAAAAAAAGGGAAGGAGCAAAATTAAATTAGTTTTTATGTCATGGGATAAAGCAAATACTTGAGAGGGAAATTAAAACCTGTCACAGAAATTCAAGTTTAACTGGAATTTGAGCCTCAAAGGTTCAAATATTAACACCCGATTTCTTCCCATATTACCTAATTTTCTGAAATCTGTTGGGGTCATTACTTTGTACAAAATACATATTAAATATAAATATTGTATATGTATATACACACATATACACACACACATATACACACATATATATATATACATATATGCATATATATGTTATTTGGGAAAAACAATTTTCCTTATCCCAAAAGTGTCATAGGCATAATCAATAAAAGACTTCAGTGCTTATAAATTAGGCACAGTAAATTCTCCCAGAACACCTGCTATGACCATCAGCACATGAGTATATCTTGCCAAAACACAGAAGTACAATGATAGCATCCTCAGCAAAAGCAATTTTCTCTAGGGCCGCTGCAGAGAACTCACTCTAGGGAGCAAAAAGTCCACAGATGAAGAGGAAAAAGAAAGGCAGATAGCTGTGCTAGGTGTCTGAAAACACAAGAGCTGAGAAGGGGAACTTGTAGGTGAATTCATTGGAGAGCATGTCTTGTGTAGGAAGAGGTCTGCTGATTGCTGGCCCAGATGTGCAAAGGGATGCTGCCTTCAGATAGGAAACTATGCGTAAGGCAAAGGCCCTAATCCAAGTACTCTAAAAAAAAAAAAAAAAAGTGTATGCACTATTTACTGTTATTTTTTTTTTAACTTTGCTTGTATCTCAGTGATTGAGAACACTGAATGAGAAAAACTGTCAGTAGATGCTTACTGGTGCTGCTCCTACTATTTTCTGGGTTATCCAAAATGAAGAAATGTTGGTTTAGAAGTCTCTTGAGAAGTTTTCATCTCCTTTTTTCAGATGACATGCACTCACACAGTTTGGAGTCCCAAACTTTCAGAGAATAAAAAGCATGTGGTCCTTTTCGCAGAGTTTTAAGTTATACTAGAGAGCTAAAACTATCTACTCTGACCTCAATACCAGGTGCCAGGATCCAAGAAAGAACCCAGCTAAGCTTTTTAAGGATGTAGAGGAACCCCTAGGGGACTCAGAGTTGTTTTTATAGCTAGAGATCCATTTCCAAAAAGTGATAGCAGACAAAGATCCTCTGCCCTGGAAGCACATTCTGCAAGCTGGAGCCAAAGAATGTGGCTGGAGCCTTGTAAAACCTAGAGGAACATAGTGAAACCAGATGGGCTTGGCATATCAGTGTAAACAGCAACGCTGGGTTTAGTCCAGGAGGAGCTGGGACAATCCTCCATGGAGTAACAGTCTGGGTCACATTTCTTCCTGCAGACTGCTCTGCAGAAACCTCTTGGGAAGCTGTCCTGGCACAGTGAGCAGTTAGGTAGATGGGATTTCCCTGCTTTAACTGGCAGATCTGATGGCTATTCTAGCTGTGGAGGAATCACTCCTACCTTTAAAACCACTTATCCTTGAAACTCATATAGTAAATTACTATTCATATGATGAGAGCACCTCTTGTCTCCCCTCAGATCAGGTCTAACATGAGTGGTGCTGTACAAACAGGCTAATCGCTGTTTGCAATGAAACAGATTGCACATAGGATCAGATAGCTATAGGAAAAGCAATCTCAATGAAAATTGTCCCAAATACACCTAGAAGCTCTTAATTAGGTCATCATTAGAATCCTACCACACAAACATCTAAATTACGTGGTTTGAAAACTATGATGTGTGATGAAGATAATCAATATATTTCTGGAGCAAAACATAAACATTTCCACCTGAGAGTAGTTCCTATAAAGTATGTTGCCAAGTAATAATGAATATTAGCTTACTTGTGGCTATAAGGAAGTGATTGTGTTGATATGGAAAAGGAGAACACCTTTCTCACAACTTCTCTGCTGCACAGTCTTGCAAAAAAGGTCGATGGTAGATGTGACAGTGGTTCTGCCTTGTTGCAAAATTTGTTTTAGTATCTCTTGGCTCTAAAATGTAATGCAAAGATGCATTATATTTTAATCTGCAGGCGGATTAGATTAAGAAGGATCCAAGGAAACAGATTATTTTTTCTTCTGATCTTTAAGCAGATAAATGGTTTGAGGAAAATTCCCACAACAGAGGAAACTTGCTTAAATCAACAATAAGGTTCTATATGGAGCAATATGTCAGAAGCACTAACACAGCGTGATGCACAGATTCAGTGTAAATCCCACGATCACCAAATGAATCCACTCATTGCTCACAGCATCTGTGACCTGCTGCTCTTCACCTTTCTCAGTTACAGAGTGACTCTGCTTTCTTCAGCTGTGTCCCTCCACATGCCATGTCCTTTAGCTGCTCCTGCAATGGGTAGCAAGTCTATATGTAGAAAAGAAGCTGAGAAAAGAATATCTAGACAGAAGATAGTTTCTAGTACAGAAACTATACCACTGACTCAGAAGATGTTGGGGAGGTATCTGATAATTTTAAAATTGGCTGACACACAGTCAAATTCAAACAATTCTGTGGTATATTTGTATGACATGCTACACAAAGGAGCTTTAAATTTTTCATAGGGTGCCAAAATAAACTTCACTTAATTTTGCATTTGGTCATTCTTGATCTTTAGAGAATATTTTTGTTACATATATGAGTCTCCTAAAGTACCATGCAACATGCCACACCCATTTTTCCTCTATCACACCTTGTTGGGAACTTTTGGATTTCCCCCTCTTGGAAAGATGCTATTTGATATCTCACCATCTCTGTGCAATTCGTTGACAGAAGACACAGCCTGATGCAATGACTATTAAACATCTTTGTAACATTTCCAATTTCAGGCAAATGTGGAAATGAGAAGGCTTATCCTCTTTTCCTCTACAAGCTTACAATATTTTAATGGGTAATTCAGCTTATATTTTGATCTGAAAGGTTTTTCTAGAAAATGCATAAAATTCTGTGATCTAAAGACTACAGAATACATACTTTTAACATATTTTCAGATCTGTCTAAACAGTGCTGAATGTTGCATCTATTTTAATGTTTTATCATTTTTGAATGACAATGGAAGATAATGATTTATTTTAAAGAATGCTTGCAATTAAACTACAGTCTACATTGGCAACATACAGCTGGGACAACTGAAACAAGCATCTCACTTAGGCACTTGCTTTCTGCCATTCAAATTACACCACAATTACACTTTATAAAAAATGTGCAGCTTTTTTCTTTTTTTTTCTTTTGCAGATGTCGGCTGCAAAATATAAAACGACCTTTACTAGAAACCTATTCTAATACTTCTCACACACTTCCTATTTTGAAAGGTTTCTTCAGAACATAAAAAAAATGCTGAGACTACAGTGCAAAACTGGAACAATCTGTGCTTGCTTCCAGTTCTTCAGTGGGATTATCTTATCTCATTTAGATATTTCTGATCCAGTGTGTTTGAGGTTTCTAAAACATCCTTGTACGTGCATAATTTCTGAGTTGGTGTTATATTGACCCATCTCATACTGTATGGATAGTGGGCTCTCTAAACCACTCTTTGTCCGAGAATGATACACTTAGTTAATCTTTTCAACATTGCTGTGAGTCACAACCTTATTGTGTCTCCACAGAACACACATTTTGTTATTCTTCATTCTGCAGGCTGAAAAAAAATTGCATTGTAATTCACCTTAGTCTAAATGATTCCAAGTCATGTGCATCTTCATGAAGGGACAGTTTCTCAATTTGTTGGTGTGGCCAAATAATTCCTATTGAGAACAATTTTCCCACTCTTCCATTGACAAGATTGCTATGATCTTGTAGCAGCCTGAGAGGACAGCAAAAACAGGACTTGGACCCCTTGGTCAGGATAACTTTTATTGAATGAATCATTGGTAAAGTTACTCAAGAGATATTATTAGAAATAACTTAATATCATAGAAGTCTGTTTCAGGAAAATATGCTATATTAAAAATTTATTGTTTATTTTTCTATCATAGCATTGCACTGTGGGAAAATTATGAGGATTTGAGTATAATTTATATTGTTTTATATATTTGTATTTTATGCTTACATTTTCACCTTGCACTATGCCATACATCATCCCTTCAAAACTTAACACTGAAGTGTTCTTACTTAAGGTTTTTTTGAGTCATGAGGCAAAGCTGCTATTTAGTACTGTTGCACACATTACCTTTCCTAGTATTAGAAAATAAACAAAATATATAATCCTTATTTAAGAATGCTTTCTACTTCAAAGGAAATGCTCTCATGTTTACCTAGAATGAAGGAAAAAAAAATCAGTCTGTCTTAAGCCTGGTCTTCATATTAATAGAATCTCAGGTTTTCATTAATTTCAAATCTTTTTCTTGCAAAGACTGTGGAGCGTTTGGGGAAAGAACACATCTACAGTCTTTCCCTGGTTTAGCTATGCCACCATTTTGATTGCCATTTGCCAATGAGATAAGAAGATAGCTATTCCCAGGAAGTCAGATATTTTTACAGATATGGAATAAGGAGGAGAAGGTCTCAGACCAAGGCACTCCCTTTTCTTGGTAGAGGTGGCATTCTATCAAATCCTAGAGTCAAGCAGACAAATAAGTCTTTTGCCTAACTGGAAAACAAAAACTCCCTGTGGGTTCAAATCCCAAACAGAATAAATAAAAACATAGTACAAGATCAGTACAATAAATCAGCCAGCCAGGAGAATGAAAGTTGCTAAAACTTGTTAAGGGAAATCACATCAAAGCAGAAAAAAGTCAGAAAAGGAGCATTCAGCTGCACAGAGAGAGACATAGTTAAATTAGCACAGAATCATTGAGACATAATAGGGAAAATATATTTTAAGAACACATTAAATGGAACAATATTGTATTCTCACAGGTAAATTTACAAAGAAAGGAATGAGCCTAGTGCAGAGCTCAGTTCAAAATTTTATTATCATTGTGTCCATGATTATAATGTATTTACATCTAACATTGTTAACAAAGCAACAAAAGTCAAAATAGAAAAAACTATTAAAAAAGAAATTAAAAGGTACAGTCAAATGAGTGAAATCTATACAGGCAACATGGAAAGGGTTAAAGAATGTAAGTATTGATGTCTCAGGTAAAATATATGCAGCCTTAACAAAAAGACAAGGAAAGCTAAAAAAAGTGTTCAGCTTTAGAAGAAGGGTGAAATGGTGCCTATTCAGTTGAGAATATTCTTCATAAAGATGAAGGTGTGGCCATGTAGGAAAATGAAAATAAAATCCGGTGATAGCAGAACAAGAAGGCTGATTCCAATATAATTGAAGCAGGAAGCCTGAGAGAGATTGAACAATGTCAAAATACAGAAACACTTAGAAAAGATAGAGCTGCAGTGGAAAATTTGAAATATATTGGTTTTGTGTTCACCCCTTTGGGAACTGGCTTTTTTTTTTTCTGAGGTAATGTAGATGAGGCAGAAAAGGCCTTTTGCAGTGAAGTAGCAGTGCCTGAAACCACCTTAAAAATGAACATCAAATGCACAATAAAATGAACACCATGGGGCCAGATAATATCTATGTAAGACTTTTTAGGGCAATTGAGATGAAATTTTACTTCAGAAAATCATTTGATACTAATTGCCATTTTATTCTCCTGGAAAAGCTGGCAGCCCATGTCTTGGACAGGTGCAGTCTTGTCTGAGCTAAAACCTGGCTGGGTGAGCAGGCCCAGGGAGTGGGAGCGAATGGTGCTGGTTGACAGGGGGTTCCCCAAGACTCAGTACTGGGACCAGTCCAGATCATCTTTGTTGATGGTCTGGATGAGGGGATCAAGTAAATCCTCAGTAAATTCAGGGATTACACTTATTTGGGCAGGAGTGTTGATCTGCTGGAGAGTAGGAAGGCTCTGCAGAGGGATCTGGACAGGCTGGGTCAATGGGCTGAGGCCAATGGTATGGGACTCAATAAAGCCAAGTGCCAGGTCCTGTCCTTGGGTCACAACAACCCCAGGCAGTGCTACAGGCTGGGGAAGAGTGGCTGGAGAGCTGCCCAGCTAAAAAGGACCTGGGGGTGCTCGTCAACAGCAGCTGAACAAGGCAATGGCATCCTGGTCAGTATCAGAGATAGTGTGGCCTGCAGGACCAGGGCAGTGATCCTTTATCATGGGTTTTCAACATTAATTTTTATTGATTCATTCTTTTGGCCACACATTTCCTTGACCCTATCCTATTTGCATGAACATTTAGAGGTACCTATCTTTCACCATCAACATTAGGTTCTCATGTGGTATGGGAGACATGGCCTTAAGAAATAATAATAAATTTTGATAAAATCACAAAATTTTCCAGTGAGAATGCTAGCATTTGTACTGGCTGGGTGTGAGACTCTGGAGATTGAATGACTTCAGCTCTGAGACAAATACTCTGCCTGACCATGTCAGTTTTTGACTGTGACTTCTGTTATGTGGAAAGAAACAAAATTACAAGTGACATACAATAAGGAAGTCATAGCATTGCTGTCTTTCCACCTTTAATATATTACATTAATTAATATGTACAATATTTGTAAGCTAAATGCATTTTAAAAACATATTACATATTAAAATAATACTTTAAATTCATTATAACCCACTTATTCACACTTAATAAAAAATTTAAATACAAATAAGAATTAAAGTACCTCTATATGTTAAATTTAGTAATTATATTTTGATTTGTGAGACAGTTAATAAATCTCAAGACATTACTTATAAATTTGAATGTGAGCATAAGGAAATGGAAACAAAATACTTCTCTATCAGCATGTAAGATTCACAGCAGAGGCAGTTCCATAGAAATTTGTTTTCACAGAATATTTTGTTTTGCTTCTTGAACAAAACAATATTTCAATGTTTTTAGGTTGATAAATATAATTATCCATTGAACATTTATTCATTCTTTTGCTATTGAGAGAAATAACATTTTGAATTGAAAGACACCTCCCACTGAGTTTGAACTTCCTATCTCTAAATCATGTGGTGTTATCAGTACCATTTTCTCATTTGATCTAAACCCTTACAATGAGATTCAATATTTTTCAAGTATCTATAATTGCTTAAGGGAAACAGAACACTTTAAAACATAATTTGAAATAAGCAGTTTTAAATAATGACTCTTATTTGTCACAAAGTGATGATAATTGGAAGACAGCAGATGAATCTCTGTTTCTCCTTCCTGTGCAGCAAGAGGGAAGGGAAATCTTGAGTTATGGTGGTGGTTTAAGAGGGGAATAGAGATCTTTTCTAATAGCTTCACAGGAAGGTATTATTTCAAATTCCCTTGGTCTGATTTTGACTACCTTAGAGTGTCCATGTACCATAGGGTCTCTTTCTTCCTGTTCCTCTGAAACATCTGGCCAGTGACAGCTTTCCAGAATAAATGGATAACAACTCTGATCTGAGGCTGCAATTTCTCTCTTCTAATCCCCAGCAGCCTACTTGATTGATCCTAGAGCTATGCTGCATAAAGATTAATATTCTATTTGTTGAGAATCAAACAGCAGTAGCTGATATCCAGCAGGCATCACAGATGATTTCAGGAGCATCCTCAATCTTGAGTTGTCAAGTTGTGCATGCAACTGTTCCACAGAATAGTGAGAGGAAAACTGCAGGAGAAGAGAAGGGAACAAACACAGCCCAAGACAACTGAGGGCTTGTGTAAAGGGCTGTCTTGTGGGATAGGCTGTTATTCAAAATGTCTTCTCATTCCCAAACCACATTTGCAAAATCCAGTGCTGGGAAATCTGACTCACATAATTGTCACATTCCTAACCCCTCTAAGCACTTTTTAACTTAGTGCTCCTTATTTGTTGCTCTGTGCCCACTAGACTCCCTCAGCCTATATAAAGATTTAAAGTCTGTTGCTTGCTAATCGGGGCTGTCTGAGCAGATGTACTTGAAGAAAGTTACGCAGCCTCAGTACCATACATTGTACTGTGTCATTCTTTGGAGTGAAGTATACAGTGTTAATGATAACAGGTTATTTCGTGCTATAGCTGCATAAGCAGAACTGACAAATATTGAAAATGAAAGCTAACAGCAGGGTCTTTATATCTGAAGATCCTACATAGTTTTGATCAATGGATTTCTTATAAGTTGTAAGCAGCTTGTCATGTCTCAGTGACTGAGCAGCCTATTATATTTTGGATTTAGTTCTGATTTCTGTGCAGATGAAAGTGAGTTGATCTGAATTGTGCTTTTGTTGGTGTAGGATAGAGTTTCAATGCAATAAACACTTTTATAGCGCTCATAGTTAAACTCCTCCCGGCACTAGATGCATTAATACCTATTAATTTTAATGATTCCCCACAGTAGTGTATATTAAAGAAATTAAAATAAAATACTAGGGTGCAACATAAAACAAAGTTTCAGCTGGGAAGCAGGCTGCTCAAAAATGTACTTAACCTCATTTATTTCAATATCTTAAAAACTACATTTCCTCTTCCAAGGAAAAAGAATAAGTGTTCCTAATCCTGCAAATTTGGGAAAGTTTGAAGGCAGCAGTTTGAATTCAAGTTGAGCCTTCAGATTATTCAAGCAGTTTTCCATTCAAGTTGAACATGCAGAATATTAATGTGAGGCAACGGCTTGGCATCCTTTGATTAGCTGCCCCTGGAGTTCCCCAGAGTGCCACCAGTGGTCTCACCCTCTGTTCAAAGCCCTGAGATTACTATTGCTTTTGGTAGTCTGACTTTATTCTTTCTTATCCACATATATTTCTTCCTTGATTAGCTATGACATATCTGGTCATTTGGTAGTTCTCGGATGAAACTGAGAAATGACTGTGAGCTAGCTGTTTAAAATAAAGAACTCATATTTCATGGAGATAAAAGGATGCCTATGCTATGGCTTTGTTTTGGCACTATTGTTAGTACTCTCATAGAAAATGTTTTGATATTGTTAAGTGACTGAACTCTTTTCTTTGGGTTAGGGCAAGTACTTGATCTTTCCAGCACAGAATCCTAGAATCATAGAAACATAGCTACTAGCAACTGTATTTTCACGTCGAATACTTCACCTCAATGTTTGCATTACACACTGGTGTCTCTTTCAGTACTTGCCACCCCACTCAGCTTGCTGCAGCCAAAATCTGTATGTACTTATTTCTGCCCTGCTTCTTACAGATATTTCTGTTACCTTGCTGTCTCAAACACTGCTCTGTTCCTATGGCTCTGACTCATGGGTTGTGTGATTTGAATTGTGGAATAATGACCTTTTCAGCATAATATATGTTGCAATATTACTTCAAGGTCAGAGCAGTATAAGAGTGGAAGAGGGAAAATGTGATGTTGAAGTTTACAAAGGGATTCCAAAGTTACCTGCAAAATGTGACATATTAGTTAATTTTGTTAAAAGTACTAAAACAGATATTGCAAACCATTTATAGTTAAGCGTAATATACGAGTGAAGATTCAAAGTGTTTTCTGTAAACATAAGTCATCCCTCCAAAAAATGGGGTTTTTTTATATCAAAAAACCTCCCAAAATATTAGATTTCTTTGGAGGCATCAATGACTGTGTGGGTTATAGTCATCCTGTTGCTTTAGTATGAACAGTTTTCAAAAAAAATTTTTTAAATCTTCAACATTATTTGTTGAATTTACTAGGGGTAAAATATAGAAATTCAAGTATAAAAGTATAGAAATTCAAAAATCACACTAAATGCCACAGTTAAGAGAGGTCTATAAAATATCTATGTGAGAACCTGCTCTATTCCATCACATTTTAAACCGGCTCATAAAGAAACATGAATAAGTAGAATTACATAGTTTGAAGCCAAAATATAGTTAATTTCAATTGCTAAAACTAAAGCAGACATTGAAAATTCAGACGGACACCATTAATGACTGAGTAATGAAATGAAACATGAGATTCATGCCTTAATAAAAATTTTTCTTTAAACGGCCCACTGTGGTTGTCTACATCTGAGCTATAGCCTATTAAGGAAGAGAACTGTGATGTCATCATGGGTCTTTTCTGTTTCACTGGGTCCAGTGTCAGAAGCAACCATAAAAATAAATAAATCATTATCAATTAATAAGAACTGGTCCAAAGTCCAATGCAAAACAATATTAAGGAAATAAATTTCACTCACTGAAATTATCCAGCAGAAGTTTTAAATGCCAAGTATTCCTTGAAAGAATATCTTTCAGTCTGGAATTGATTGATAGATGGTACTGTAGAAGTAGAAACTGTAAATCATTTCAGAATACTACGAGATAATATTTTGGAGTATGATTAGTGGACCAATCAAGTTCTATCAAACATAATGATGTATTTTATCCCTCTTAGTTCAACAAGTCCTGAAAATGTGCATTGCTGGAAGGAAAAAGACTATGCAAATCTCTTATATCTTCTGCCTAGAATTTGCTACTGAATACTGACAGAGATATACAGCATATGGCCCCAAGTGGCCATTTTTATTCCTATTTTTATATAGTGCCATAGATTTTCCCTGAAGTTATCCCTCAAATTGATCCACAAAGCAAATGCTGTTTCGGCACCCAGTGTTCCACTGCACAAGCAGACTGTTGGAAAGGAAGAACTTGGTGCTCCAAACTGCACACTACGTTTCTGCCTGCTGGTAGCTTAAGTGGACACAAATATCCTTGAGGAGGTTGTGAATTCCTTTATGCTCTGCAGCTGCTGCTCCTGAATGTCTTCAGCTGTAACTGGCTCAGGATGAAGTGGAGAGAAAACACAGAACTGTCCAGGATGTGCATTAGTGAGTGGTTTGATCTTAGCAGACACACACTTAAGCACACACACAAGCACACACAAACACATACTTTTCTTGATATGAGGCCATTTGATTCTGCCAGTCCCTGGACACTACAAGTGCTAGGCTTTCAAGATGGAAGGCTGATGGAGCACTTGAGTCACTGACGTGGAAACTACAGTAGACTGAAAAGTACTGATGATTTAATCTCAAATTTCATTATGTTTTATACAGTTCAGGGAATAAAAATTTGGGGTTTCTGGATCTGTTCAGTTAACAGAAAATAGTGCTACTCTAAAGAATTTAACTGTTCAATTCAAAATGTAGTCCACTTGTGCAGGTAAAAGCTTGGTTAAACTTTAGCTCCTGTGACCTAGCAGTTTTTAACTGTGTGGAGTTTCTGCTGCATATTCATTCCTTCTAGATAGTATTCTGCAGGATACATCTATCCTTATTCCAAGTCTTCCCTTCTTTGAAGTTGTCTTCTTTGATATGATGATGGAAAAACATGTGCATTTGCTCAGACCAGTCTCCCATTGCAGAGCAGACATGTGGTTTCCTTTTTTCCTTCTGTGGAAGTAGATTTGCAGATTTGACTTTTAATATTTTCCCTTCCAACAAGGATAGCTATGTATCTATCTCAGAAACAAGTCCTCTGAATTAATTAATTTTGTCTGACTGAAAATTGCTTTTTAACACTTTCCTGAATGAGCCATCAATTAATATGCAGATCAGAATTGATCACAATTTGCTTGGAGTACAGCTCTTTTAGTCAGTTAGTGATTAATTCACACTGGTGACCTCTCCCAGCTCTTGGGGATACAGATTTTAATTTTACCTTATTAGAGAATAAATTTTATACAAATAATAGTTCAGATATATGAAGTATAGCAAGATTAATAGAGTATAGGATGATCATTTGTGCTACATGGCATGCATTTGAAACAATCCCTTGTTTGAAAGTTATCTCTGTTTCTGAACTGAGTTTAATTTTTAGAAACTCTACACCAAGTAGAGGAAATACCCCTTAACTTTTCACATTATACTAATACTACTTCAGATAGTAACATGAATCAGTAAAATAATTTAAATATAAGACCAGAGGGAGTTGGTTTGATTATTTTGGTTTTTTTCCTGGATGATGAAGTTGGTTCAGTCTTTACATCCATGCCCCTTTACTTTTTAGCTTGCTTAGGATATCTGCTGTTCTTCTCTCTGTGTTATGTTTTTCTGCCAGCTCTCTCCTGGGTCAGAATCCTTAGTCTAGTTTATTTTTCCTGGATATAGAGGAGTGAGGTCACGGAGCAAAACCAATGACGTCCATGCTGCTTGTTCAGTCTGTGTGCTGGGTCCTCAGTTACTGAATATTTCAGTTTGGATTTCTCATATTGAACTCTGCTCTAAATACTCAAGCTGGTGTATCACTCACATATTTCACTGTGTGTCAGAATTTTCTTTTCATCTCAAGAATGTGCTACATTCCCAGACTTTCACCTAGCTGAACTGGCAGGAGTTTCACATGGCATGTCTTATAGCAATTAACTAGTGTAGCAGCCTCTGAAATGACTCTGCAATAACTGAGGCTTTGAGAAAGCAGCAAGGTTTCATGTGAACTGTAACCAACATGTGTCAGTTTCAGTACATGAGATATGAATCATATATTTTCATGGTAGCCACTTATCATTAAATGTCTGCCTCAAGCTCCACCTTTGGTGTTTTTTCACCTCTCAGACAGGGACTTAGCAAGACCACTCATTCAATTCACCTCCTCACAGGAGCTGTTACCACTGTAGGAAAACTATTCCACTACTTTTTTAATCCCTCCATACCTGAACTGACCCAACCTTTCCCTTCTGCAAGTGTCCTGAAATTCTTATAAAACCCACATGGAAAACATGCAGAAAAAGGACCACAATGGTCATTATCAACTCATGGCCACTAAATAAAAGTGAGAGTCTGGGTATTAATTAAAGGAATGATCAGAAATATTTTATATGCATATACTACTTCCTGAAAGTGTTTCCTGTTCCAAACTGTACTTTCTGTTGGAGAAGTTTCTTGACTACAGAGTGGAATTTCTGGAATGATCCTGAGCAATACACACAGCCCCATGGAGAGCAAATCTGTGTGAAATGGACTAAAGCTCCTATTCTGCACCTGGGACTCGAACTGTGTATTTTCTATTTTGGAGGACTCCTGCTTCCCCAAGGCTGTTGAATACAAAAGTGTGATGTGGTCAGTGCAATAACCTGTCCACTTCCCTGGTGTTTTTCACTCTTTTATTTCCAAAAAATCCATGAAGATTTGTTTTCTGACGTAGAACCAAGCATTTGAGCTTTGTTTTGTTTTACAGAACATGAAATTCTGCAGCAAGGCTTGCACCCTGCTAGGACAACTTCCTACATCTTCTGGATGAAGATTGATGTAGGATGTTAACTACATCCTGAAACCCATGGAATTTGCCAGACTGAGTGGTGGATTATAACTGAAGTGTTTATCCAAGAAGTATTTATTTCTCGTGTTACTAGTGGCATTCAGTTTCTGTCTGTAGTATGCAGCTTTCTCATGTTTCTCAAAAAGCTTCTTTGCATCTGCAGTCTGTCGCTGTTGAGCCGCTAGCTGAGGAATGACCCAAGTTCTCAGACAAGGAAAGAGAGAAGAGGAGAGCTTTATTGTTTTGAATTCTATATATATAGAGTTTACAGAGGTGCCCCAGATTGGTCAGCCCGAGACCTCCCCCTAGGCCCAATTGGCCAAGCCCGAACTGACCTAATCCGGAGACATTGTTTGCAAAACATCCAAACTTTATCTTTGTTTATGAAATATAGCAAAATGTTCCCACGGGAAGGACCTGTGCTAGCCACAGCAATCCATCTTTGATATAAGTGGAATTAATTTTGGTGGGATGAAACAGCATGACAAGTGAAGTCTTGGCCTTGTGGATACCCATTTACAAGTTTGAAATAAGTTGTTATCAGTCCCCATTGAGTGATTTACTCAATTAATATTATATTACAGTATTAGTGGTGAACTCCTGCTGATCTAGGCAGGAGCAAGCAAATGCCTGTCTAGCCTGTCTCTGGCTGGACCTCAGAGCAGCTGCTTTTGGAAACAATGCCAATGCAAAGCGGTTCGTTCCCTGATGCTCTGTGCCAGCAAGCAGCACTCATCAGTTCAGGGACTTCTTCACTGAAGGTCAGCTACACACACTGCATTTACATCGCTAATGAATCCATTCACCACGGCTGCCTGTTCCCCTTGATGAGCCATTTGTAATTTGCCTATTCCAACTCCAACACGTGACATGCCAGGACATAGCTGGTAATGTCCTGATCTAGCCAAAACCAGCTCTAGAGGTGAAGAATGTAAATCAAGCATGTTGAAGCTCACCACTAGTATCTCAAAAAAGAATGTCCTGAAAATAGTTTTCAACCTGTTCTTCCACCTATCACCCTTAGCTTAAGCATGTTCTGACATGCCATATCCAGCATCTGCCCTTGGAGTTAAAATATAGTTTTAAATAAAGTTGTGAGACTAACCTTATCTTCCTCCTAAAATAGCACAAAATTCTAGCAATATAATCTCTTTCCAAAGCTTATTTTCCCTCCTGTGTGTTGTAACATGTCAGGGTAAATTTCCATTCCTTCCAAATGAATTAAATAGTCCACAGGTAAATAACTGAACATTTCCTGATTTATGGAATCATTATTTTTTACTGGAGAAAAATATTAAAGTCTATAGGAGAATAAATCAATTCTTCTACTACTTCATATTATTAGTACCAAAACAATAATTCCCATTCAATAAAATTGTCATCTCATTAAGCATTTTTTAAGAATAGAACAGAAGAACAGAGAGGTCAGATACAGAGCAGCATTTTGCTTAGACTTTTTTTTTTTTTTAATCACAGTTTTGTAAAAAGACTCTGGAAGTTTCTGTGGTTGATAAAACAGAAAGTAGTGCCATACAGACTGATTTCCTGACAGAACTTTGGGATTATCTGTCGAAACTGGCATTTACCTTTGAAAAATATTAATTTTAAGGGAAGTGATTAGCTCATTGAGACATAGTTTAATTTTTAAGCTCCCAGCCATTTCTGGTTATGACTTTCATATAATTTTGTGTCTGGCACAAGCATTAATTGTGAATTTTGTAATTGTAAAATTATTTCTGTAGTAGGATTTCAATGGGAATAAAAGTATTATACTTACTTTGAAGTACAGACTGTCTGTGATAGCCTCAAGGATCAATTCTCACCTGACTAAGACTTCCCTTCAGGAATTCTACTTATCTGCCCCTATATAGAACATTGCAGCAATCTGACCCAGTTAATCTGAACTCTCTCTATGATTGGTAAAAAAAGCTCAATAATTAGAGATGTGGTGGAAGAGTAACTGCAGAAAATAATCTCACTCTTCATGTTGAATTAATGGTTTGAGGTATTTTCCTTATCCTTATAAATGGGCACAATCTTCCACTATTTTTTACGTTATTTCATATTTAACAACAGTAAAGGTGATTTCCCTTTCTACTGCTGCTTCTCCATTTAACACAGAATAGAATGGGGAATGAAGCAGAAGTGAGGAGAAAATAACTCTCAACCCAGGAGTTAGCATGGGGCTGAGCTGTGTGTGGTTTGGTGGTTTGGTGTGATGTGTCCCATTTCTCAGCTGCAACCTCAGTCCTGCACATTGCCCAGAAAAAGGAGCTTCATAAATTCATGCCAAGGACAGAAAGAAATCTGAACAGTGAGCTAATCTGCCCAGCCTATGGCAGGGGATGTTGAAAATAAAAATCACTAAAAGACAGCAATTGATATATGCCTTAATTTAATCTAGAGATTATTGTATTCAGCTGCAGCAGTGATATTGGACCAGATGTCAGAATATTCTTGCACTGCCACTAAAAGCCTTCAAACATTTAAAGGTGTCATTTCTCTTAGTTCTCTTTTGGTAAACTTAGTACAATATTTAGTACAACTCTAAAGCATTATCAATTTTTACTGAGTAAATTATGAGGTACTAATCTAGAATTAGTCAGTGATGCTAAATATAAATTTGGAGGCTGATGCAGCTATTTCCAGTCTCTCCGTAAAATTCAACCTCATTTGTTGGAGAGCAGGATCTTCTAAGGTCAGTGTAATTGAAAATGGAGCATTTGTTAAGGTAAAGCAGTAGCCACTTCCTGCCAACTTTCCCTGTCCTAAACTTCTGGATCCACCTAACTGAAAGCTTTATTTTTTTCTTTTTATTCTGTCCCTTTTCCCCCACGTTCCCTCCTTCTTCTCTGCTTCAATCCCTCAATTTGTCACAAATTTCCTCCAAGTATATAATTTTTTTGATCCAATATCTCCACTTTAACACAGTCATGAAAGTTAGCCAATATCAGGACCATTCTGACAGATGCTGACAGTTTGTAGTTTAATGATAAACTATCACAATGTGAGAAAACCTTCCAAAAACAGTTCGTGCCATGTAGCTGCACACAATACAGCTCTAGCTTCATCTAGAACTGAAATGTTTTCCTCTCACCACTGAGCTTTCAATGAGAATTTATTCTTGGCACAGCTTAAAGATGCTGGATGAGATTAAATCTGGCACAACACCACTGGCATTGGCAGAATTATATCAGAGATGCATTTTTGCCTCTTCTGCATTGAACAGTTTGGTAAATTTCTGGATAACAGAAAGGTACCTCAGCAAGAAACTGAAGTTATTTTGTAGTACCCATTTAAAAAAATTTAAAAATCAAAGTCTAAGCAGATAAATTTAAATATTAAGGCTTATTCTTCACCCAGGTAATTTGGTTGGCTCCATTCCCCTTAAAGCAGACATGTCAATTTATACCAATAAAGTGTTTCATTCTGCCTGGCAATGCCAAGAATGTACTGTGCAAGAGCCTGAATTATGGGCAAGGACTGCACAGTCCACAAATAGAGAAGGGGGAAAAAAATGACCTTTTTGAAAGGTTTTTACAGTATAAACATTAGAAAATAGACAAAAGAATGAGGATGACAGTGAATCGGAGAAAAAACTTTACGAATCGACAGCATAATAAATTAAAGAAAACATGAATAAATTTTGACATATCAGAAAGTTTACTGTTTGTTTTAAAATTATGGTAATATTCTGCCTTTTTTGAAATATTAGGAGTAAAATCCAGCCCCACTGATACTCTGGGAGACTTGCTGCTAGTTTCTGTGGGAGCATGGTGATTCCTTTTCTCTTCTTATTTAAAAGAAGACTAATTTAAATAATAGCCTTATAAAAATGTATGTTTTCTTTTCTCTCCCTCTGGCTTTCCTTTCCCTCTTCTTTGTTCAGAATAAGATGTTCATTATTTGTCCAGCAAATGAATAATCTGCTAATTAACTGCTCTTGTTATGTGATGAATATTCAATTACCATAATGGGAAGGGGAAGAAGATGTATCATACCTACGCAAGTTAATTTGTTGTTGGGCAATGAATTTGCATCCACCTGGTTGCAATTGCTCACTCAGAAAAGCTATGCAGGTTTGCTATATTTGAGAATTAAAGGAGCACACAGCCCATTTGTTGCCATATACAGAAGGTGAATACCCGATTCTGTGTCTCTTTTTGAATTCAGAGATAACTTGTGTTCTGTCTAGTGATAAGAAAAAGGAACTATCAAGTGGATTTCATTTATTTCCTATCTTTGGAAAATGGTAGCCCTCTCGGATCACGTTAACTAAGAAGTGAGAGCATTCCCAGTGGAAAAACGGGCCAAATTCTTCCTGCACTAAACACTACAAAATATACTTAAGTATGTAAATCCAAATCTCATTGTTCCACTCTTCTTGGTGGTGTCTAAAACAATACCAAATGTATAAAGTATGAAATGCTACAAAGCCAGCACAATAGTCCATACTCTAATCACCAAAGTTTATCCAATTAACACAGGGAAGGACAAAAGGGAACCAAGTCCAGTTCAGAGAAGAGAATGGTCTCATTTCTGTCCAAGGGAGAAACTCTCTGACACTCCTGCCCATCCTGTTCCCTGAAGTTCAGAGTGGAGTTATTATTAGTGCAGTATGACAAAGTCCTCCATCTAAGCTATCTGTGACCTGGAACATTCCTACCACAGCCTCCACACCAGCGTTATACCATATATTTGTAGAACAGCTGCTTCACAAGGATGACTGATTTTTCTCTATTTACTGCCAATTAAGGATCATTGTGGTATAGTATGGGACAGAAAAGTAAGGCTGGAAGGGTTCCAAATGCAATCCATAGCACTTCTTTAACCTACAGAGAAAGAAAAAAGGAAAAAATAATCTATACCAAAAAATTATGCAGTGTTAGTGCAAAGAATAGAATCACTGATGATATATATCATCAAGCCCTGTGGTCAAGCACTGGGGAGGAATTATCTCATTTTTCCTTTAGGAGGGAGAGAAGTCTAAACAAAGCCAAACCTGCTGACATAGATTAATTTGCATAAAAATATTATTCATAAACCCTGGAGAATCTCTCCACAGGCTTAGATTTTCTTAGTGGCAACCAGCAAGTGTTAAAGGAGGAAAACGAGTGAGGAAAGAGATTGAGGTTTACAACCAAAGTTTATTTCTTTGCAATTGTAGTTCAGCACAGTGGTTTTCAACACTCAAAACATGAAATGGTGCTTCAGGTTTATGCTCTAAGGTATGATACTGAGGGGATTCTGTGGTTGTGTCGACCAGAAGTGTTTTACAGACATCTAGTTTTCTTAAATAAGACTCAGAGTAAGACAAAGGATGAGAGAAGCTGGTATATTCCAATGCATTTTTGATGTAAAGAAAAATTAAAGGAAGTGTCAGTAACTGATTAACTTTTTTTGCTTGACTTTTTCGATACAAAATATTTAGGTCTATTTCTTGTACACTGTTCATATTGTTACAAGTTTTCACTAGTATATTTTTTAATTTCTGGTTTTAATTAAATATAAAGATAGAAATCTAATGGAAAAATATTATTATTTTAAACATAAACTTTTTTTAGAATGCTTTCAATTTAAAAAAAAAAAAAGTGTTCTCAGGGAGGATAAAGGGCTTTTGTCTTCCTTTTTGTCTTTATGAAAGATTTTCTATATAGAAAAATGTCTGCCTGCTCTAACGGCAATAAACGTCATTGACTGAGAAGTATAAAGGTCCCCTAGACAGTTCTGACTCTGTCCCTGACAGAGGTTAAGTTCTTTGTCAAGAAGTCATTGAGTTTACGTGCTATTAAAACAGCATGCTTCCCAGCCTATATTTAGCTGTTTGAGTGTAGGTTATGTATGTTAGGATGAGGGTGATAAAGCAGTTGTAGACTGCAACATAAGGTGATTTTCTTTGCTGCACAATTACGGTTTATGTTACCATAAAGCTTTTGCCAGGGATGAAAAGTTTGGGAGGATTAAAGGAAATGCTATAAAACATATCAAAGTGGATTGCATAAACTGTTACCATGCTCTGGGAAATGGCTGATTAATTGACTGAAGTGAGACATCTGCAGGATGTATGCACTATGGATATATCAAAGGATCTGAACTGCCTTGTTTGCATTAATAAAAGTGGCTTAATTTGTTCCAACAGTGCAAAACCTCCTGCTATGCCTGCTTTGTCCTCCTGATTGTTAAGGGAGAAGCCCCAACACCTCTAAGAGTCTTCCCACAGCCAGACCTACTGGCATATTCCTCGGTGCACAGACAAGAGTACAGGATTTTTTTAGACTTCATAAATTAAGAGAGAGGCAAGATTTAACAAACAAAATGTGAGTGTCTGTATGTTTGGAAAAAAACTTTACCTGCTTCTTTGACCTCTGGCTTCTCTTTGACCAATATTAGGAAAAGAAAGTTCTTATTGTCCTTTCATCTGTCTTCCAAGTTTACTCTTCCCTTGTGACAAAGATTGCTTTGCAATCTTCAGCGAACATTTTCAGCTAGACACTGCTATCCCATTCCCTGATAAGAAACTTACAGACAAAAATGAAGCCCAAAATGCAAACACAGCGATCTCCTGTGAAAGTGCCTAGCTCTGACTAAAAACTGTACACAGTTTAGATGCTCTGACCAGAAAATTATTCAGGAGAGAGTGTTTTTTATACTGTCATTTGACATTATCTTGGAAGCAATGGCTTATTCTTTCTTCATAGATGCCAACTATTATGCATATACGTAAGCATATATATGTGTGTGAGTATATGTATATATTTGTGTATATAACCTAGGAACTTCTAGGACCATTTAATACCAATTAAGCACATAAGTAATGCAAAATCTGAGGAAGATAAACCGCCAATATCATGAAAGTGAAAAAGCTTGGTCCTAATCACACTCCCAGCCTGAGTTAGGAGAGATGATGAATCTCTTCTACCTTTTCATTTTGTGGATAAATATGGGAGAAAGAGAGTTGCTCATGGATTTGCTCCTCTGTCACCGTCACTAGGAGGGATAAAAGACTTGCTATGAGAGTTTAAAATGCAGTAAATATTTCTGTTACTACCCTGTTAAGAAAGGAAAATGAAAATAGAAGTGTTGGGAATTCTTTCTGGGTAGTAAGACTTCTATATTTGCTAGGTTTTTGCCGGATTATTAACAAATTGTTTTGAATAGAAAAAGAGAAAAATAGAACAACAAAAAAAGTATAGAGAAGATTGAGTAATATGAATTGATTTCTATACAATTATGTGAAAAGAATAATGTTCTTAATCTTTCCAAACCCAGCTGATTGCAAGGTTTTCACTTAGCTGCTTACTTAAAACGACAGAAAATTATTAGGATTCTCCTGTTAGTATTTTGTAAATTACTTAGGTTCAGCACAATGCCAGCTTCTCTACTACTTCCCTTCTATCTGCTGCAGTTTTAAAAGAAGTTCAAAAAGTGCATATATAAATGCATATTTTTATAGCATAACTTGTCACTTAAATGGCATGGCTGAAAATATTTCTAAATATTTCATTAATTCCAGTAAGCATTAGGAAAAATTAAAACTTTGGGATAGAATTAGAGAATGTGACATATTATAAATGATAATCAAGAAATTAAAACACTGACCTAGAAAACCAGCTCCTAATGATAGATGTTGGTGTAGTGCAGATACTCCAGAGACAAAGTAGGGGGAAAAAGACAACATCATGAAGTAGAATTCATTTTACATTTTAGGAATAAGATGTTGTGATTGTGACAGGCAAATTTTGACTAGTATTAAAGTATTCACAGAGGTTTAAAATAGCCACAAGTATTTCTTCTGCCATGGTTAAATCTCCTCACCACAGCCCAAGATGCAGGATTTACATTGCAGATATAACTGTGCTAATATATCCATACTGGTTTAGCTGTGGCAACAGCATCCTTTTCTTTAGAGATAGAATACATTGACAGAAGGGGTTTTCTGCCTGCATAGTTGAGTAACTTCCCCAAGCACCCAGAGATCAACCGGTAAAGCTCTTCTTTGTCAGCATGGCTGGGTCCACATGGGGTTTTTTGGCTGGAGTAGGTGTTTTGGCAAAGAATATGTGAGTTTTTTCACACACTTAGCAGGCATAGCTGTAGCTGTGTGGATAAAACATTGTAGAGCAGAAGAATCATGTACACAAAATATGTCTCTCCCTCGTCAGCTTGCCTTTGCTTTTCACCTCTTCACAAATTAATAACTTAAGGCATGGTTTGCTGAAGCAAGGAATAAACACAAGGAGTTTAAATTATCACATCACTGTTACCCCCAGACACTACTAGAACACCATGGGATAAAGGAAATAGATAAATTGGTGGTGCAAGCAAAATTTCAAGAGAGTTCCCTTTTTTTTTTAGAAATTTTTGAGAATAGGCTCACCATGTCAAATATACATGGATGTGAAAAAGAATCATCAATGTACTAATGGTCCACTAAAGTATGTTGAAGAGTACAGTTTTAATGGTTTGGGAGCCTCATGACTGGGTTCACTGAGGCTGGGCTCAGTTTGGGTTTCTCTGCCAGCATTCACGAAACTCCAACTAAAGGAGAAAAATTAATGTGTAGATTTTGCATCCAGGGTACCCTGCCAACCCCAGTTGGCTCCTCGCATCCATAGCCAGCTTGACACTTAAGGAAAGAGTTTTCAAAGCACTGCTTCTTAGGACAAGGCCACTGAAATTTGATGGTCTCTTGTAGAGCCAAGTGATTGTCGCTACTTGTAACAGCAGGAGGAAAACCAGCAGTATCTTGTCCTAAGCTCCCATTTACCCATGAGAAGTAAAAAAATTCCAGATTTTCTGGTCCACGTACCAAGTGTTCATGTGTCACCAAAGTACTGTCCCAAGTGTTCAGCTGCTAAAAGATCTAGATGTTATGTTTGTCCTTTTTATGCTTGTCTGCTCCATTCTATCGCCTGCTGAGAGCCCCTTTTTCCAGTGTTATGTAGGCTAAGTCACAGTGAGCAGCTGAAATGATTCTACAGAGTGACAGAAAGTCATAGATACTTATTCCTAGGACAAGCTATGCCTCTCTAGGAACACTTTGTTTTATCCAGTATATTACCAAATAGCAAGTGGTAGGTAGAAATAAAATGGCTGTGATACTTGTATGTTACTAGACATACTCTTCTCCTCCTCCCATTTTTTATTTCCTCTCTCATCTGTTAATGCCATACTTGAACTTCTCTCAAGTGGGTCAATGAATAGTAAGTAGTTTCAATATCAATGAAACAGGGCTGTACTCCAGATGAGGTTTTACCTGATTCCATAGAAAAACAAGCTTTCGTTTCTTTTCCACAAAAATTCCTAAGAACAGGAATGTTCTGGTATGAACAGAGTGTTTTACAGTAATAAGTGTTTTCTGAAGAGGTTGAAGAGTAACAATTTATGTGGGATACATTTCTGTATAAACCAGGCAGCTAGAAAATAATTCAAATCAATGTCAACTGTTCTGTGTAAATCCTCTTGCTTGGACTAGCTGACCAGCCTGGGGCAGAAGGAAGCAGGAACATTCATTATTGTATTTATTCATTAGGATTAATTCCCCTCCCAAAGAAGGCCAGTTATAAATGTCTATGTCATTAACAAAACAGGTTCAAGAATAACAACTGGAAGAAAAAATAGAACATCATGAAACAGGTTTTGCAATGTTTCATCTTGCATACTATTTGCATCTCTTAAAAAAAATAAAAATGGGAGTATGACAAACCTGAAGAGCCTCAGATTCAAAGATAATCTTTTACCACAATAGGACAACTTCTAAGAGAGGAGAGGAGGAAAAGAACAAAAAGAATGAAAAAGCAGGTCCACAAATACTGGTGTAAAAAGAGATAATTTATTCAAGTTATGACTAATGCATTCCTCTAATCATACTGTGATAACTGAAATCAAATTCCAGTGGATTATTGAGGTTATACAGGTCTGCTGCAGTTATTGTAACTGTATCACTTGATAGACACTTCAGCAAACCTGAAAAAAAGGGCTTGAGCTGTTTTCCATTTTACCTCAACATGTTTGGGCAGACCAATCTGATTAAACTAGCAGGATTATTTGTCTTATGGTCCACAGAAAGCAGGGTTTCTGCAGTAGGAACTGGTGCTCATGGTATTGATCTCACCAACAGGACTGACAGTGATTGCCTTATAAGCTCGTAGCTTGATAGGAGAGAAAAATAAAGGACAAATTCTTCAGTCAGCCAGAAAATATCAGTTAACAGTCCTGGTGACAAAACTGTTACCTTCCTGGATTATTTTACACTGACACAGTGTAAAATGAGCCAGTAGTGGAGGACCATTTGTTTGCTATCTAACACCACAGTCAGCCCCTGGAGGTACTATTGCAACTTATTTATTTAAGAATAGCGACTTGATACCTTTCTTTAGCATGAAAAAAAAAAATTACTAACCAGAGTGAGTTACTCAAAATGTAGCGAAATTTGGTCGGTGAAGAATCCAGAAAACATGACATCATCTAGTCCACTAGCACATGTTGGTGTTTGAAAGTGCTCCTTTTCATTTAATCGCAATAGCACTTAATTTATTTTATACGCTGGCATACAACCTATAAAATACTTGCTTTCTTGTACACTCATTCTTAAAAAATATCTTTGGAAGTTTTGGTCATTTAACCAACCTAGTGGACTTCTGTGATGGAATGACTATGTCAGAGGAGAAGGGAAGGGTTGGCTACCTGTGTAGTTTACCTGGACTTCCGTAAAGCTTTTGACATGGTCCTGCACAACATTCTTCTCCGAAAATTACAGTGAGATGGATTTGATGGGTGGACTGTTAGATGAATAAGAAATTAATTGGACAGTCGCATGCAGAGGGCAGTGGTCCACAGCCCAGAGTCCTAATGAACATCAGTGACAAGTAGTGTCCCTCAGGGGTCTGTATAGGGTCAGTGTTATTAAATGTCTTCATTAATAACACAGATGAAGGGATTGAGTGCACCCTCAGCACATTTGCTGATGCCACCAAACTGAGTGGTGTAGCTGACACATATGGAGGATGGGATGTCATCCATGGGCACCTGAAAAAGCTCAAGAAATATGCCCATGGGAATCTCATGAGGCCTAACAAGACAAGGTACAAGGTGCTGCACCTGGGTTGTGGCAACCTCTGGTATGAACACAGGCTGGGGGATGAACAGATGCAGAGCAGCCCTGACAAGAAGGACTTGGGGGTGCTGGTGGATGAGATTGGGCAATGTGTGCTCACAGCCCAAAAAGCCCAGAAAACCTGAAGTGAGCTTACAAGAGGGCTGGAGAGAGATAATTTGCAAGGGCATGTAGTGACAGGATGAAGGGGAATACTTTCAAACTGAAAGAGGGCAGGTTTAGATTAGGTGTTAGGAAAAAATTCTTTACTGTGAGGGTGGTGAGTCACTGGAACAGGTTGCCCAGAGAAGTTATGGATGCCCCTTTCCTGGAACTCTTCAAGGTCAGGTTGGACTGGGATCTGAGCAACCTGGTGTTGTGAAAGGTGTCCCTGCCACTGACATAGGCTGTACATACCCACTGACTGCACCCTGAAAAATTGTACACCAGCCCACTGCCTGTTCACACAACTGTCCATGCATTCCTTCACTCCTGGAATTATTACTTTATGCTTTCTTTTCAGTTTCTAAGCCTAATGCTTAATTTAGCATGCAATATTATTTTATACTGAAGGACTATCCTTAACCATGAACAATATTTTATCATTTGTTTTCCAAGTAGCATTTCCAAATTCTGCAAAGGAAATGATTAAAACTAAGAAATAGGTCACAACCTTGGCAACCATCTGATGTGAGACAGTGTAATCTGCTAGCGCACTGGTTGTCATGGCAACTGAAAATATTGGATTTTTCATTCAATGCAACCTGTTTTATGCATAAATTATTAGCATATTATTAACATATTAAATCTGAGGCGCTGACACTTCAAAGCAGACCACCCATGTGTTTTATGTGAGTCCAGGAGTAACTTAAACACATTCTTGTTGGCACTGAGCAGAGGGTTCATCAGTTGAGGACTCTGACAGAGGAAAGAGTATTTAGATTACACAGTACAGACTGATGCTTTTGAGGTGAAGTGTCCTCAGGCTTTATCCCATTTACCTAACGACCCACCCAAGAGCATTGTACTGCAATGCTCATTTGCTTTGCTTTTTTTTTTTTGTCAATCATCTCAGAGCTAAAAGTTTGTTTGATGTAATATCAACTTTATGAGATATGTTGAAAATTTATATATGGTTTGTTTTACTTTCATCTCAGCTGGAATAAAAACAAGATCTTCTGGACTCTTTGAGGGAAAGCAAACAATTCTTTCTCTCCAGAGCCCTTTATTTATTCCTCAGCCCTTCCCCAAACAGCCAGAAGTTAAAATTCCTTTTTTAAACTCAAGGGCTACTGCTCAGCTCTTTCTCCCATCTTGCTCAATTAGCAAATTACTAAACTGCAGCCTCTTTTCCTGTGTTGGTTTCCTTCATCTGTTCTGTATTAATCTGCAGTTACATACTGGTTGCAAAGAAGTAGCATTTCTGAATTAACAAATATTCATTTCATCTTTTTATTTTATTTTCCCCAGCCTGAAGCTGTGTGTGTAGTAACTTCAACTGTAGGAAAAATCCAGAGGCATGAAATGAGCCCATTAACCCCTTGCCAAAGAACAACTGTCATACAGCATATCATCTGAGCTGACATCCATGTCTCTTTCTTCTGTAAAGAACATCTTCCCCTTAAGAATAAAGTTTGAAAGTTGAGAACAAAGGACTGAGCAATGAACTGAATTTCACCTGTAAACCTTTGAAAAGAGACAGGGTGACAGCTCATCACTTCTTCCTTCCTGCAAACCCTTAGTATGGCACTAAAACCTCATGACCTGGAAGTTTTTTCCTCGTAGTGTTCATAACCCAGTTTGCTTTCCCAATAACAATTGTCTTTCCCATTATTTACAGAATTCAAATTTGAGCTGTAAGGGGAAATTACTATAAAATATATGGCAAGAGGCAGAGGAGGGTTTAGTCTAAATCACAAAATGGAACATGAATGTACTTGTAGGCACAAGCCAAACTTCGTCTGAAGTTACTAGTGGATTCACAAGTAATGCAAGTAGTTTTTCTCGGTGGAAATGGGAAACCAGCAATTCTTGGCTTTCTGGATCATATTTCTGTGTTTTCTCTTAAAAAGTTGTGTAAAGTCAGTACAGACACCAAAGAAGGTCTAGCTTCCTCAAATGTCTCCTGTCTCTTTCTGAAATATTTATGAAATCTGCAAAAATCAGCTGTACAAATTTGGTTCTTACATTACATACCCTTTGAACACGGCTAATTTACATAAATTTCATTCACAATCATAGTTAGGTATCATTCCTTACCTTGAAGATGTTACATGCTGTTTCTCTTCATGTCACCCATTTTTTACACATGATCTCAAGCACTTGTCCTGAGCAGCTTCCATCAGCCTAGTTTTACTACTGCTGGTGTCAGAGGAAATATTCTGTGTTTGCAAGTTGCATCAAAACTTTCTCTTCATCCACAGTACTTTGGTATGGAAAATAAATTTCCATGAGCCAGAACATAAACTTTTTGCTACAGGAATTATTATTCTTTTCTTTTAAAAACACAGAAGATGCATTCTCTTGCTATTCACCATAAGGACTAAATTAGGTTAACACACTTGCTTTTTAGCTATGACATTTTAATGGTCACTTTTTCTGATTTCTCTCTATAATGTCAAATATTAAGGCTCATATATATAAGATTTCTCTATGGAAAATAGAACCTCTGTTGAATGTACTGGATCTATCTTGGCCACATATCAGGTAATCAGAGGGAGGGTTTTTGCTGGTTTTTAATTTCGTTGTTTTTCCCCCCACCAAATAGCTAATGAATAGCTGTTTATTAGTTCCAGTTGTGAAAGCTAAAGACAATTAATTTATTTTTCTTGGTGAGAAGACAAGAATCTTGTTTTCCCTTTTTCTATTTTCTCTCTGAAGTTACAGGAGCATGTTGCCTTCATTTCTAAATTTTCCAGTTTATCACTACAACTCAATAACATGCAGAAGAAGCAATTCTAGAAACTGTGTTAATGAAGTGGAACAGGATTTCCTATAATCTTTTGATATGTCGCTATGGCATTTTCTGATATTGATTTTTCCAATGTAATTAACAAAGGTGGAAAGAGTTTTACTGCAGAATCAAAAAAATGTCCAGATTCTATTTGTGATCCAGAAACAAGAGATTGTCTTCCCCATGGTTTTGTTTAAAAATGGCCAAGAAGAGCAAGAATAGTCAGACTTCAAACCTTAGTTCTGTAAACATTTTGGAAACCGCTTTTTCTGATCCTTCCTGTAAACTACATCATGGGGCAGATTTTTTAACTGACAAAGGGGGTCTGAGGGCTTTATCATTTCAGGATCTTAGTCTTGGCAAAGGGAGCACAGATACCTTAAATAAGCAACTGTATTTTAGTACTTATTGAGATGCCTCTTAGCTAGATTAGTGTGTAGCTTCTCAAGTGCGACTCCCTTTAGATCTAATCACCACAGAAGGTAATCCACCATAAACAAACACACAGAGGCACAGGCCATAGTCGTAACAAAAGAATACAATTTTGTTCTGTTTCGTTTTGTTTTGTTTTCCTACAAGTCTCACAATAGCTTTAAAGCTTTCTTTATCATCATTTTGTTTTATCAACATTGATCAGAGACCCTGGTGGCAAGCCAGAACAAAGAGGATTGATCTCAGTTTCAAGTAAGAGAGAATTAGAAACAGGTAAAGCACAATGTATTTACAGGGATTTTGACTAAATTAAACTCCCAAGGTTTTTTTCAGTTAGCTACTTTTGGTACGTTATTATAAATGTCTTTTTTCTGTGCATTTTGTAGGGGGACATTTTGTTTTATTTATTTTTAATAATTTGAGAAGGTGGTGCATAAGAAATTCAATTTATGTCAACAAGTGTGAAGACAACTCTCAAACCTAATCATTGCCTTTGGGCAAGAGTAAAGGGATGGGTTCTTGCACAGCTTTCTGTTCCTGAAGTTGTTATCCTTGATGAAATCCTACTCACTGTAACTTCAGACCCTTCCACTAAAATATTCTTAGTCACCTGTCACTTTTTCTGCTGTTCCATGCTTTTCCCACCAGATGGTAGGCAATAAAAGCAGGAAACAGAAGCTTATCTGTTACTGTATACTTAAAAGGAATCAAACAAAATTAAATAAAGTGCAACTGTGAAACAATTCTCCATATGCTGGTCTGCTTTTTATGCTTGCAACTAAAAGGCAGCACTGGAAGAGATCTGGTCAGTGTTTGCAGGTAGTTGATTAATGGCATAAGTAAGGCCTACATAAGCATATGCTACATATGTTATTACATATTGAAAAGATGCTATTGTGTCTCCTATTCTGTTGTTCTCTAGTTGTAAACAAAACTAATTATTATCAGGATATGCATTTTCTGTCAATTCCTTCAAGGAAAACCATTTATTCCACTTATCCTGCTGTAACCAGATAAATGAAATTGTCTCCCCAATGTGTAAATTTCTTCTCCTGCCTTGTTAGTGCTGTCTTGTACATGAAGTACTCATTTAGTTGCAAAAACCAATTATCATCCCTGTCTGGATACATTAAGAATTTTCCTACAAGTCTTTTTCTCTCTATCACATTTTAAGCAACACTGTACATGAATTATTCATATTGCCCATCTTGCAGGCAGGTTTTTTTATTATTAAATTCGATCATAATAATAGTTATTACCACAGTCATGGCAGTTTTATGAGTATTCTTCAATGCCATTACCTGGAAAGTTTTCAATCAAGACATATAAAAGATGCAAATCAATTTCCATAATAAAATTAAACAGTACCATCTACTCTTTCATCCTTGCAATAGAGTTGATTGACAACTTCTCCCTGATAGTTGCAGCTGATAACTTGCAGGCATGGTAATGGAGAATGGCAGATTCTTTTACCCCAATATTCTAAGAAATTCAGTATTTTTCTTGTCTTGTCAGTATTTAGTGTTCATGTCTTCATGCAAACACAGTGTTTAAGACGTAAACATTCAGTTCACAAATATTTCTCCCGAACCAAAGAACTGTTTCTCTCTAGCAATATAAGATGTGCCTTTCACTAACCAATGGCAGTGCTGAACAAATTAAATTCTTTAATGAATTTTTGGAACAAATGAAAGGTTTGTTATGTTCTGAACAGTGCTGTTTTCCACAAAGGGATCTTTTCCCAAGGAGGGTGTTTTCCAGGTGATTCTTCTAACATCATCCTGCATTTTTCTTTTATGTCTTTCTTTCTTCCTTGTTTTAGCACTGTTTTAACACAGGTTTTAATGGCCACCTGATGGCTCTTCTTTGATCCCCTTCTGTGCAAGCACTCATTAACTTGTTCCTACTTCCTTGTTTGTTTACCACTTCTGTTTCTCTGTTTGCTCCCCATTTATCATTTCCTCATGCTTTAGATCAAAGGTGCTCTCTAAATAAGACATAAAATGTGATGTCCACTGGTGCTGGTATTAACTGCGGTATCATCTTAATAAAAGTTTCAAATCAAGACCCTTGTGACTTCAGATCCATTTACATCAGCTGCAAGGCAGAGCAATGCATTCCTATTCAGGAAGTTGGATGTGGCACTCAGTGCCATGGTTTAGTTGAGGTGTTGTTGGGCCATGGGTTGGGCTTGGTGATCTTGAAGGTCTCTCCCAACCCCGGTGATTCTGTGATTACTTGGAATGATATTGGAGTAATTAAGATGAGCATATAAACAGCATTTGTAGGGATAAATTTATCTTCTCTCTTCAATTAAGCTTCAAGTAAGACCAAACAATACAAAACATCAATCAGCCCTAATACCCTGGGAAATGAAGTTATCACCATTTAAAATCAAGAAAAAACTTATTTTCCTGATACAGATTTGGACAATTCTATGCATTATGCAAAGGTTAATGTTCCCATTGAAGCTTCTGGGTGGCATCTGTTCAAAGGATACTCCTGGAGCAGAGACACTGTTGTTCTATTCCAGTATAAAATCCTTATACTCCTAAGAACTTCCTCTTTCATGTTCAAAAACACTTAAAAAGATAGATTACATCACACTTCAAGAAACTAAATCATGCAAGACTGAACTAATGTCTGTTATGTAATTCAATTTATTACGGCAAGGCTTCAGAATTAATGAGTGAATTACAATTTTTCCCATAAGCAATGTTTTATTTCTGCCAAGGTCATGTTAGGACTATTATTGTGATTTTTGAAGATATATGATGAAAAATTAAATAAAGTGTACATTTTCTATATGAATTTTTCTATTTTCAAATCTATTTAGATGTTGTCTAGATTGCCATTTAAATTATTCACTAGTTTTTAATGTTACCTGCATATTATGGCATCTGCCAAAATCAATTTCTGCTGAGAAATAATTGCTTTCTTCATCTGCAACATATTCCGAAATGTTTGTTGATTTTTATCCAACTGATTTATAACTAAGTATTAGTCATCTGTAACAGAATTTTAATTTCCACATTCATAACTCTCCTTCCCCATGACCATTTAACTGGCTAGCATAATAGCTTATTCCATCAAGTTTTCAAAAATTATTCTAACTCTGAATATAATGTTTGGAATTGACAGTAGCAGTATAGGCCATGTGTAAAATATGCAATTCATGTATACAATGAGACATTGGAACAAATGTCATAGTCATCGCTTTGGGATAAACTGCCTTCTATACCACAGATGACTAGAAATTCCTGGGGGTGCTGGATGGCATTTTCCAAAGGGTTAGAATTCCAACTGGAATTTGGTTCTCTTTGCCTTTGAAAGAAACAGGTCCCCAGCAAATGACAGAAAAAGATTGCAATCTATTTACTAGCAGCTTATTTTCCTGAAGTTTAGGTTTTGAAACTATTCTCCTGTGTTGCCTGAATGCAACATAGGACAAGAAGATTCAAGAGATGCCTTTTCAGTCTGTTCCACTCAATTTGATATGTTCAAAGCCCTTTTTCAAGCTGTACGAGTACGTTCATCCTTCCTTGCCTCATCTGAAACTTGCAAACTCTCCTGGTTGTCATATACCATCTAAAATGGTATCAGTGGTTATCAGTCATAACTATTCACAGCTCAGCCAAATTCTTCTCTGTCCTTATCCATGTTGTTGCAGCTCCATGGGAAATCTGTCAAATTCACATTTGTTACTGAGAGCTTTACAAAAATATTAGTCAGAAATCATTGGTAATTTACTTTTCTTCTTAAATGAATTTGTTCATTTCCTGCCAGGAAACTTAAATTTAAATAGGATCAATGATTTTCCCAGCACTTTTTCTTAACTGTGTTGTCAGATAAAGGAAAACTGTGTCCGAAGCCTGTATGGGGGAGGACGTTTTTATAATATGCAGTGACCTTAGCATCTGTGTTGTCACCAAACATCCTTATATAATTTCAACAGGTCCAGTGCATTATCCTGTTACATTTTGGTTCTTAAGAGGCCTTGTCATGTTCATTTTAATCACATTGTCTTTCAGACACATGTCCATATCTATCTATCTACCCATCTATCTGACTGACTATCCTTGTACCTATCTGAAGCCTGATAGACACCTAAAGAGAAGGTAAGGTTTGCCATAATCTGAAAATTCAACACAGAAAAGGCAATTTAATTCTTTAGAAATTTATTTCTTTGGAAAAATAAGAAGTAGAAAGAAGTTGGCCTTATTAGTGACAGTGGATTCTGATGAAATAGTTCAACTACCATCCTAAATTGTGCTGGCTTTGTTAAAATTCTGTAATCACAGAAAGAATGTTTTTCTAAATGGAATTGCCTTGAGTTCAAAATTGGATTTTAAATTGTATTATTCTAATGTAATATTTTATTCACTGTTTGGTAAAAGATAACTTGAGATCACACATGTTTTATGAGGCTCTGCCTTATTCATTAAAACCAGCAACCGTTTTCCATGGCCTAATTTCTAACTACTGCCCTATAAATTCTTACACACTAGGTAGGGAAAAATGTAAGGACAAGACTAAATAGTCTGCTCAGGAATTCATGACTAAATTGTGGTTTACCTATATGGGTTTTCTCTCCCAAATGTCATTGAATATATTCATCATAAGTTTCATATTTCCAGCTGAACTCCCTTTGCCTGACCTAGTGTAATTGAGATTCTAAGCAGATAGAGACCTCCTGTGCTTTCTTGTCTGAACCATTCCTTCTGATCCTGGCTCCCCCTATTTCCAAATCATTATTTCACTTTTTCTATTAAAACTTGATATGACTAACAATATAGTTTTCAGAACTAGACTCATTTCTCATGAATGACAGATATCTCTTTATTTCTGCTATGAATATTGTAAAAGAGGGAGAAATTAGAGATCTTGAAGTAGTTGCATGATATCAAAAATTGCACTTTGCTTTATAATAGTAATGCTTTGTAGTTATCCATCAGTCTTCAAACACTAATCAATTTTAAGTTATTACAAGGTTTATAATGGAATATATCATTTGTACTTCTCTTATCTTCCCTGGAATTCATTCAAGTAGATTTTTTTTTAATTTAAACTATCTAACAGCTATTCTTTTGCTCTGACTTAATAACCAGAAAGGTCTGCCCTCATCTTAAAATAGAGTGACAATGGTTATGTCTTCCTGCTCTTACCATCCATTTCACTGTTCCATTTTTTAAGTGGAATAGACCACACCTTTTGATAGATATCAAAGGAAAGCCTCAGAGAAATATTTTTTGAAGATTAAAGGAATGGAATTACAAATGAGTAAATGTAGTTTGATTTAATAAACCTGATCTGCTGGAAAGAGTCTGAGACCCAAGCAGTGCAATATCCTAAGAAAACCTTTTACAACCAGCTGGGGCAAAGAAAGTGCTGAATTTGAGCTTTTGAATATAAGCATTCAGCTTTGAGGCTACAACTCAAATAAGTCCCACATTAGATCTAATACGAATCTTACATTACACTTTGGAAGAGAAACGTGTTCTTACATGGGAAAACCCGCCATAAGGCTGTTGGTTGTATGCCTTTTTGGATGTGGAGGTGGAAGCCAGAAGAAAATGGAAAGAGTAAAGTTCTGGGTACAAGAGCAAAAGAGGGTATCTCAGCCTGCACATTATGCAATGAAATGCACACCAGTTAGGTAGGGAACCAACTGCATTTTATTGCTTTGGATTAGGGTTCTAATGTAATTAAAAAGAGTAATTTCATGAAATTACTGTAACAAACTGGATTGTATATGTTTGAAAAAATAAGTACCAAATTGAGGATAAATTTTGCAAATCTCACATGATCAGTTACGGTTAGAGCCAGCCAGGGACTTCCAAATCTCAGGAGTGCATGGGATTACCTCAGTCACCGCTGCTTAAACACTGATCTTCGAAACCTATACTGATATCTGCCCCTAAAACTAAAGATGTCAGTGTTTCTGCTGAGAAAGTTGCTAAAGCATCTTCTAAGGGTAAGATGGTTGGCGCCTGAGCATGGATGCTTCACCCTCACTGTTTCCACTTGGATGCTGTTTGTGAGGTTTGACCTAGTAGGAGTGATCAGGGCAAACAGGCTGGATTTCTTGTTGCCAAGGGGAGATGTTTCAAGGCTGGATAGTTTATGAACATGATTTAGATAGGAGCCCCATGAATCACTTATATAAAGCATTTGTGGCATTTGCTTCTAAGCCTCTTGCTGCTTGATTTAAACAGGTTTTCTTAACTTCCAAGTGCTTCAGCCAGTTGTTTCTGGAGACCTCTCTGTCTGATAAACATTCCACTACCTAAAGTGAAATGCAAGGGTTCTGGTGGGAGGGAATGGCAATGACTGATAATGAAATCCTACATGGCATGTTTGCTGGGACTATTTACACCTTTACAAAAGACAGGGAGGTGTGTAAAAACTTTCAGCTCTCACTCCAAAATACGCATGTTTAAGAACATTTCTCCCACCTTTGGCAGAAAAATTCTCTACCATAAGTATTAGATGTAGACGTTGTTACAACGTTTGTTCCCCTTTTACTGGAAGGAAAAAAAAAAGAAAAAAAAGAAAAAAAGACGAAATCTTACAATTTCCATTTTCTTAACAATTCTTTACTTACTGTCTTCAGGCTCAATTTAAGGTAAATGTTCCCTATAACCAGTGAATCTGAGATAAAGAATTCTGAGCAAATCCAACTGGCAGTAGATTTTGCAATTTTGCAAATTTTTTTTCATTTTGTCAATCTTCCTTGAAAAATGAAAGCAATTACTTCTTATTTCTCTGTTTAATTTCTTTTTTATTATTTTTGATTTCCCATTTACTGAGAAAACTGGGTAATTTTGTGGGCATGTGTTTGTGCGTTGAGCAGGAAACTTGGTTTTTAGAATAAGTTCAGTTAATAATAAAATGGGTCTTTTTTGAACCTTGAAGTACTGAAACATTTGAAGTTTTTTTGGATTTCTCATTTTACTGTGTGTTGACTTGGTCTTGGACTTCATGTCCTCACAGAGAAGCATATGATGAAGTTAAGGTATGTATGGGAAATCTATACTAAAAATAATTAGATCCTGTTCTAGTTAGTATAATTAACATTATAAAAATAGGATTTAAAATGCTATAATTGTTAGTTCAAAAAATACATTAATCTTGCCAAGTTGTTTGAATGCTCTTGTACAGTAAAAGATCATTCTTCTTCAAATAAGAAAAGAAATTTTTCTGGGTTTCTTTTTATTACCTTAAGGCAAAGTTAAAACCCTAAAACAGTTTAAAAAGAGAGGGAAAAAAAGAAGAAATTTTGAAAGAATAATCTGGCAGCACTCATTAAAAAAGAATGACTTTTCATAAATACTCTCTGCATTTATAGTTTTGTAGAAAAAAGACAAGAGGTTCTGCAGGGCAAGATTTGATAACTAAAGACTAGACAAGTTAATATGTGAGACATTTCAGAACACACTTTACAATATTTCCACATTTGATGATATGCTCATTTGTTTCATTTATGCTGGAAAAAAGGCTTTTTTTCAAGTATTTTTCCCCCAAGAGGTGTTGTCCTCTACGGTAATTCACAGTTTATGCTTCTAGAAAAATGTGGTGTGGCTTTTCTCTCAGCCTCCACACAGCGTGAAGGTGTGTGGTTTTATAGGGACTTCACTTCTGCTAGCCCACTCAAATGCTGCAGGAACTCAAAGCTTGATGTTTTAGAAATCACTGCAGCTATTCTGAGGCATCAGTTCTCTTTTTTCTCACTGAAAAGAGATGTGAGAGATTCTGTTTCTGAAACCAAAAGAATGACGAAATTCCTACAACTCTCAAATAGTTCCAGGACACATAATTTTCTTTATTAATAAGAGGAAAAGAGGTGACTAAGAGGATGACTAATGATGACTAAGAGGCAGACACTGTGCTGTGAATCGTCATGAACAGTCTTGGAGGAAGGGATTGTGCATGTCTCAGGTTCTATTTCCATAGTTACCCCTCTTTTAGACCAACACCAAAAACCTTTCTGGCCTACCAAATGGTGCTAGCTTTTAGCAGTTTTCAGTTTACTGAGACTTTAATTCTTGCTTTTGTCAAGTCCCACAGGAAATGCTTCAATTTTGTGGTTTGGGTTTGTTTGTTTGTTTATTTGTTTTTAAATATTAATTGAGTTTTTACTAGAAAAGTAAGCTGTGCTACAAATCTTGTAAGAGTGTGTATTCTCGTGAGAACCCTAGCCCAGTTCTGTAAAATTCAGGTTTGTACAGCATAAATATAAAATCCCGTGTGTATTCTCCGAAACGGAATAAACCTGTGGTATTCAACTTTGTACTTTTGCAGAGAGATTTCCAATGAGGATGTCATACTGTAATACAGCAATGGTCAGTCATTTTGGACTCTGTTAAGAGAGAAATTTATGGCTAATCAGCATGACTGTTGGGCATTAAAATATTTTATTAAACACTGTTTAACGACAAATCTAGAGTACTAATATAGCACATAATATTTTTCATTTCAGTTATTTTTAGATATCAGATTTGATGAATCTTGAGGAAGACTCAAAAATATACAGTATTTGTTATGCTGAGACATAATGAGAATTTCTAGAATTAAAATTGTTTTATTTCAGTTATCCAACTGAATACACTTCACAGTTTAGTCCATTACCATTTTGGTTTTAAAATGTGTGTGTTGTACCAGTGAATCAGAAGATAGATGTTGCACTAAATTTAAAAAATTTAAATTTAAAAAGTTTAAATTTAAAAAAATTTAAGCTAAAAAATTCCAAAGAATTTGCTGAGCATCCATCCCAAGCTAGTTTTGGAGCTCAAGATGTTTTTCTGTTTCCATGAGGCTGCAAATTAGGCTGCAAATTTCTTGAGCTCACTTGGAATACAGTGCTGTTAAAGTTTTCTTGCGGCATTTTCGGACTCATCTGCCTAGGACACAACACCGGAAATGTCACAATAAAAAATGGAAAAAAAGGGTATGGAAAACCAGATAAAGGTTCTTGGGGCTTGTGGCAAAGAGGGGTTGTATGGGGTAAGAGGGGTTGAACGGGGTGAAAGGGGTTTCACGGTTTCTGTTGTTCTGCTGAGTTGTGACTCACTACCGCATCCTTTTCGGAATCTCCTTTAGGACTCGGCAAATTTGGGGTTTTGCGTTTCTCCTGGCCGTTACCCGCTTGTTTGGAATTGCCTGGGGCTGCTGAGATGAACTCTCTCGGGGCAGCAGCCGCAGCGGCAGCATTCGGAGCGCAAAGCCCGCGGATGCGCATCTCCCGCGGCCCCGGCGCGCCCCCTGCGGGCCGTCCGGGCACCTGCAGCGCCCCGAGCCGCCGGAGCTTCCTCCTTGCAGAGGGCTGAAATTGCTCCATCCATTATCAAATTGATTATTGAACCTTATAACAGGCAATAATGAAACAAAAACACTTTCTTCCAGGCTACAGAAACATTCATGAAGAAAGCGATCGTTCTTTGTCTAACCCTGCGGGTTTTTATTAATATATTGATCTTAAACCTTCATAGATTTCCCTCTTCTTTTTTTCCTAGACGATTTAATTTGCAATGAATTAGTTTTACATCTGCAGTAAAATATTACTAAAATTTTCTATAAATTTTCATGAAGTGAGGATTTTCTTCATATGTTTTATCAGGCGATTTTAAGAAAATATGTCCTGCACCATCTCTGTCTTTTTAAGTGCTCTCTGGTCATTTCACTGGAGTCATAAGTGTCATCTCATGCCTTTTGTCAAGTATGTACTGGAGAATTGTACATTTGATAAAAGGCGGGGGGGGGGGGGAGTTTATTATTTTTTATGCTGTTTCTGAGTCTTCCTGCCCTTCACCCTCAGTTTAAAATATTATTTTAATCTGTGAAGGACAGAAAACTGTGAAGTAATAGCAGGGTGTTTAGGTATTTTCCTAACACAGAACAAGGCAACTAATTCCCCATTAGCACACATAGTATTCCAGATGTATGCAAATACACATCTATCAAAGCCAGTCATTCAATGTCACATTTGAACATATTCTTAGATTCTGTTTTCTAAACTCTTTTGTAATTGCAAAAGAAAGCTGTAAGCCATTCCCATTTCTGACTTTTTTTTAAATGAAACTACTTAATACTCTTGCTTTCTATGCCTATAAAACACACTAAAGAAACACAAATAGCTGTAAAAGATGAAGCAGCTTTCTCCCCTGAAGCAGTGGTGAGTTATGCAGCTTGCCTGCAGGAATGGAGTCTTGCTGATTTGCTGGTGAAGCCCTCCAAAACAATGCACAAATGCACCTACTCATGTGATAGCAAATCACAGAATCACAGAGTCTTTAGCTTTGGAAGAGACCTTAAAGATCATCTCTTCCAGCCATCAACCCAGCACCAGTATAATCATCTGTATACCATGCCCCCTGGTGCTACAAAAAGATGCCTCTTGAGCTATTCCAGAGATGGTGACTCTACCACTTCCATGAAGGGGTAACTTACTCCAGTTGCTCATCACTTTGAAAGTGAAAATTTTTTTTTCTAATATCTAAGCTGAACCACTGCTGCTTCAGCTTATGGCCATTCCCTCTCATACTTTCACTTGAGACATGGCAGAAGAGGCCAATCCCTACCTGGTTACAGCCTCCTTTCAGGTAATTGTAGAGAGCAATGAGGTCTCCCCTGAGCTTCCTCTTCTCCAGACAAAACACCTCCAGATCCTTGCAATATTAACAATACCAGTAATTGGTGTCTGCCACAGTCATTAGCATCCAATAATAAATCTCCCTTTTCCTTTTCAGATTGACTTAGTCTGGTCACCACCATAAAATCTTAGCTATCTTTTTGGTCAATGTAACAAACATTCTGTTAGTGCTTGTGAAGTCTCACACACCCATGGACATGTACATGAAAATACACACACACACATCATAGTGACTTGTTTGGTTTGTTCAGATTTGCTCACCCTTAATTCTGAATATTTTGTCAGCCTTCTTTACTATCAGTGTCAGAGATTTCCTACCACATTTTACAATCAGAACACTTTCAACCTTCATAACTTAAGTTTGAATTCAATGACTTCCTTTTCTCACTAAATTCTTACTAATTTGTCAAGATGAACTCTTGGTGTACCAGTAATACCCCTTCAAGTCACTTCTCCCAGAATTTGTGTTCCTCAGCAGGCTCTTACTTAACCAAATAGATCTGCTATTCTGTAAGGCACAAGTCTTCCAATGTTTACCTCTTTCCTTTCAGATGGGATTTTTTTTCTTCTTAATAGTATAAATCACACATATTAAATGTTTGTCTTGGATGTTGAATGTCTTCAATAACTGCCTAGTCAGCATCCCTTGACAAAATTAAGAAATTGTCAATCATCAAGGACTCCAAACAAGCTGCTGTCAACACTAGGATTACCTTATGATGACCTGTCTTTCAGTCAAGTGCTTTTAGTTGAGAATAGAGGGTGAAATGTTTTAAACATCTCTTTTTCATTTCTGCTGCTCCAGACAGCTCCTAGAGAACTTATTCACTGCTCTGTTCTTCCCCTCAGAGGATTGTCACTGATCCATTTTATGCCAGATATCACATGGGTTTCAAATGTCAAAGGCTTACAAATCTGTAAAAGAACTGCTTTACAACGCATGGAGTTACATGGAGCTTTACCATTAAACAGAGTCACTAGTACAAAAAATGAGACTCATTCAGTTCTGACTAATAAATGAATTGCTCATGTTTCTCTAAGATGTTCCACAGCATGACCTGCCTCTCTTTTAATGGAAATTTTTCCATGGTTTTACTGTTCCCCATAATGTTCTTTCACTGAACCCCTATTAGTAATGTAATACCATTGCATTCACTTGTCACTTTCTCTTTTGTGTGATCTGTATATTACAGCATATATGCAACGCAAGAAGGAAATCTCTCTTGCTGCTTACCTGGACTGGTGGGAGGTGTCTTTGCCCATTGCAGGGGGAGAGGACTAGATGAATTTAAAGGCCCCTTCTGGCCCAAACCATTCTATGATTTATTTCCTAATGGCTCCACATCCCACAACTGAACATTTTCTCATACTACGTAGCAGAAAAGTCTACCTAGCAAACAGTAGAACTTAACATAACCGTGGTCATAATAACTAAAAAACATGAAAAATGGTTTAATATTTATATTAAAATCTATTTTCCAAACTCTGCTCATGAGAGTCCATATACCTTTAAGACACTCCAGGTTTAGATCTCATGCCTGGAAAAACACTGTTTTATTAACCTACATATTCTTTATGGAAAATACGTGCGGGCTCCTTTGCAATGTACTATATTAGCTTCTTTACTGATACTGAAATTCTGATAGTAACATATTTTAAATTAAAGAATAATAATTTCCTTTCCATATTTTACATTTTATTTTCTATTTGTATGGATCATACTGTAATATGTCTCTTTTATGCTCCAAGAAACCTTTTGTTTTAGCATCCGAGAATATAAGAAAGTAACTCTTATTAATGTAACATTGGAATAACATTGGGCAGCTCCTTTCCTATAATGTTGGATGTGTATTCAAAAGTACATTACAATTATTAACCACAAGATGGCTCAATAGGAGAGGGAAATGAAGATTTTTTTAAATCAGAAAAACACACCATTTCTGCATGTTAAAACTGCCCTGGAATCTTGGCTCCTCAGACATTAGAATTGAATCTATCCAGTCCACTCCGTTATTAAAATACAGAAACACTGTATTGTCAACCCAGTCTACGTAAAAGGCAACTATTCTTTTTCAGTTTCCTTCACTATTAAGTTAAAAAAAATGTAAGATTTTTCAGTTCTGAGGAAAAACAGAACAAGGATGATGGAAGGAATTGAACTTTTAAAGGCAAAACTTCATTGAAAAACTACTGCATATTGCAGAGACTGAATAATCCTCAATTAAAATTAATGAATTTTTTCAATTACTCTACATGAATCAGGTTTATTAGTGTGTCTTATTAGTGTGATGTAAATTGCTAATGTATAGAGTTCTGATCCTTTAGTTGTCACCATTAAGACATAATGTTTATACCCCTCTCAGTTTTTTCTTTACTACTACTACTTTGCCAGTTATCCATGATTTTACTGCAGATGCAGTTGCACGTAGAATCACTTAATATCAATATAGAACACAATAATCCTTTCTTCACTGATAGAATAGATGCTTAGAAACTCTTATTTTGGTTTTAAAGGGTCTTCTTCAAACTCATCCACAATGCTGGAAAGGTTTCTGTCCATTTCTTAGTGACTGAAGCAAAATCATCACAAAGGAAATAGAACCACCTTGTTTGGAGCAGCTTATTTCTCTAAAACCAAGAGATCCATAAGTATCAGCCCCTGCATTGTGCTCTAAGAAGATTAATAGGAAGCTCTGGTATTTTCTCTCAAGAAGAAATAGTCTGGTTCAACGTGAAGATGTTTGTGGATAACCTGGGAGACATATATTCCTCCTGCATGCCTACTCCCACATTGGTGAGTCATAAGACTATCCACACATGGCAAAACTTATTCCACCTGTGCCCTTTGCCCCCAAAATGATGGAAAGCTTGTTGCCAGACAGCATGCCCTAGAGATGATTTCATGCTAATCCTATGCTCCTGTGTGAATACTGCAAGGACTCTAGAGAGCCCCTCGACCTACATTGAACCATTTCTGGCAGATAGCCCTCCAAAACCTCTGTCAGAACACGGATCACATGCAAGTATGGTTCTTGAAGCAAGAATAATTTCTGCTCCCTGGTTACTGGAGATTATGAATATATATCTAGGAATGAACTGAGTATGTCAGAAGGAATACATGTAAATGTCAGTGCCTTTTCTAGTGTGAAGTAGTAATAGTAATGAAAAAATGAAGAAGCATAACTCCCCAAGGGTAAAAGAAAAAAGAGTGGGAATGAGGGAGTGATGTCATATGCTCTCCTCCTCTCTTTAAGGTTTGCCTGCTTACCCCCTCACTCTTACACCAAAGTCCTTTCAAGGCACATGTGATTATTTTCATCTGGTCTCCTCAGACTTTTAAAGCTCTCTTGATCTTTCCTGTACACTAGCTGATGGCTTTGGCTGCTACCTGCCCAGCCTTTGGGAAACAGCCCTTCTCCTGTAGCTTGCATACTGTTCTTGCACCTTGGCAAGGGTAGTGAGCCCTGGAGAAGGCAGGGAATGTGATTCTACATTCAACTCATGAGGAAGGGGAGAAGAAGGTGAGAAGAATACATTTGCTTGTTTCTCACTGAAGAGCTCACAGGGAGTAAGAAAAAGGGAAGGAAAGGGAAGGAAATGGAAGGAAGCTTCTTGGGGACTTTGTGAGTAGCAGCTGCAGCTCAAGAGGGGAAAAAACTAATAAAGGTTATGGAAGCAGCAGGCAGAAGCAGAGTTGGCTGATTAGACCCTGGAGTTATGGAAATCAACCTGTTCATCATCTGAGTTACTTTTTCCTCCCACATCTGGCTCACCAGCTGCTGCCTGGGAGCACAGTTTCGCAGCACTAAAGAGCCAGAAGGCCTCCAGAAGGCATTTTAGCAGCTCCCACCACCTCCACAGAGTATCCTGTGCCTCTGTCAGCTTGCTTTCCAGACACTCAAATTCCTGTCAACCTGTAAGGTGCTCAATGTTCTGCTACCAGCTCCACAGATAGCTCCACTCTTTCTTTCTGGGGGGCTTTTGTTGGGCTTTTTTTTGTTGTTGTTGTTTTTGGGGTTTTTGGGTTTTTTTTTACAGGACTGACTGACCAAACACTGAGCAGAACAATCATCTGATCAAGTCCTGCACCTGATCAACTCTATTTTTCCGTTTGATTGTTCTCATCTCTCTGTCTGACATTTGTGGGGCTTCCAGCCAGACTAGCTGGAGAGTAGGACAAAATTTGTGAACCAGCTGTTGGAGACACTTTTGTATGTGTGTGTGTGTGCGTGACACTAACACACTTTAAGCTGGACTAGCTGGAATTTTAGGCTTAGGGGTTTAGGGGCTGGACACTGAAGGGACCCTACTTTTGAAACAGCTACCAGAGGACTCAATAAATTCCCCTGGTGAGCTCTTAATCTCATCAGCCTGCAAGATGGAGAAGAATTGGGCCATTTTTACTGTTCATTCTTACATGAGTATATACACATTTGTGTATATGTGATGCCTGTACAAGAACTGTAGTCCTCTGTGTTTATCTCTAAATGGTTTATCATGTCAGAGGACACAGAGAGAGAGCTGCTGGCACAGCCATTGCAGGAATAAGTGCAAGATGCAGCTTTGCAGGTGTCTTCTGCAGAGACAGGGCTGCATACTCCTCTGGTTTCTCATGTTTTCCAGCCCTGGCAAGTTACTTCAGGAGTGTGAATGAGAGTTATGCTTCCAGCCAAAGACCTCTCAAGTTCTCAAGGAACAAGTGCATATCTTCAAAGCACAATTTCAGTGACACTGCCATCATACTGAGTTCTGTGCTGTGTACTTGCAAACAGTCATCCTTCACACACAGAAGTTAACAAGCTCTGATACTGCCAAAGGCTTCTTTTCCTAGAATTTTAACGATGAAGTGAATAGTGTCAACATGGCATATGGCAGAAACATATGGAAAAAAATTAATCATTTAAATGTTATTAAAAGTTCATCTGAACACTAAGACGTTCAGTGAGATCAGGGGAGAGACAATAAAATAAATTAGCTCAGACAATGGCAGAAATAACATCCTGAAAAAGGGTGAGAGATGAATGAGAGAGGAACGACAGAATCAGAAGAATGAGCTGAAGTCTGGCAGAAGAGGACAAGCAGAAAGAATTCCACAGTCTCTGTCCCACTGTATTGCTTTAGAAACATTCCACGTTGCTGTGAGACCCCTAGATCAATCAGGAGCTGTCTGCTGCACACTTCACAGGCTCTTGGGGGAGCATGAGTCACACTGGCTCAGAGACTTTCAGAGCACAACTCCCAGTTTGGTTCCCCATGGAGAGAATCTAGTTCTTCTGCATTAAAACCAGCCTGAGGACTCAGCCCTGTCCCCAGTAAATATAGACTGTCAGGGCTTCAAAACCAAGCTGCTGCTCTGAGCCAAGCTGTTAATGTAGGCACAACCTAATGCAGTTTATTTTTTCCCTCTAAAAGTCATGGGGCCAGTGTCTGACACCCTTAAGGAATCAACACATCAACTGACATAGAAAAATGATAAAATAAAAGTGTGCAAGGGCAAGAAGCTGCACACATATTCCTTCTGTCAGTGCTGACTCATATCAGCGCCCCGAGTGAGCAGTGTGTGGGCACTGCCATCCTGCCACACGGGGAAGGGATATTCAGGATAAAGACTTTCTCAAAGAGTCTCAACCTCACCTTTGTCATCTGAGGATGGCTCCATACAAATTTTATGAGCTTAGATATTGTCTTTTCTAGCTAAGTAAAAAAAAACTTGCAAACTCCAATGAAAAAGAATGAAAAATAAGAATTGAAATCAATCCCTTTTAAATATATTTTCTTGCAGTCATTACTTGAATATTGATTTTTAGTGAGATCTTCCAGAACAGTACATTTTGACCTGCCTATGCTTAACTGCTATGACTGAGGTACAGTATGTGTAAAGCACAGAATTATCTAATTAAATGTGGTATATATGATTTATAGGATGTGATCTCTTGAAGTAGAAAGAGGTCATACATTCAGAAGAAAATTAGAGGAACTTGTTCTAAATTATAGACATTACAATTTAATAACTTAATAGGGTGAATTATTTTAATTTATATAAAAATACTTACCATGAAGGTATTTGATATTTCAAACAGCTTTAGAAGGTCTTTAAAGAACCATCATTTTCTATTCTGGATGCTTGTAAATAGTTTTCAGCTTTGATCTATAATAATTACTGAAATAAATGGTCAGGTTTAAGGACTCAATGGAAAATTTTAAAACTGGTTTCCTTTACTTATATAAAAGTGCTTGCTTTTCATTCCTCAAAACACAAACCACCATCTTTCAGATACATTAGAACAACCTGTATGTAATACTCAAAGTATCTTATGCTTCAGTTATCCATTGCTTTTTAAATGAATGTTTGTAGCTGGAAGCCATTGTCTCCAACAAAGGAAAAGAAGCATTTTAAGTAACTAAATAAATAAATAAATAAGCGAAGCACAAAGCCAAAAAATTCACAGTGCAGGCTAAGTGCAATTTTAATCAGTCTGTCCAAAAGGAGAAATCAAGGCTTTTTTAAAATAAGATGATGAAAAAATTAAAATCCCATACAGTCCGGAAAACATAGCTGGCATGGGTTAGGGCCATGATTTTATTTGATTAGTGTCTTGAGTCAAATTTAGAGTTAGAGCTCTGCTCAAGAAAACATCATAGCTGTTTTGAGTTTCATGTGCTCAGAGAAGCAGGACTTCATAGGATGTTTCATCATGTAAAGCACACAGAGGGAAACACATAAAAGCATGCATACTTAATTTTGATATCTTAGGGTTGTTAGACAACTTACTATCAATTTTATTCTAAAATATCTTTTTGCATTGTCATATTTGAACACCTCTAAAGGCTTTATGTTAAAAAAAAAAAAGATAATCGAATGACATTCAGGACTGTTCTGTATTTTTTTATTTTTATTTCAAACTATATACTTGGTCCCATCATCCTGACCATTTATGAAGATATTAAACAGTGTGGATATTGGTCCAGAGGGACCCCTCTTGTGACAGATTGCTGGTTTGAAAGGTGCTATTTACCACAACTCTCCAGATATGGCTGTCAGCCAGTTCTCCACCCACCAGATGGACCACTTGTCTAGACAGAAACCCATCAGCTGGTCTAGGAAGAGTCTGTGGGAAACCACATCAAAAGCCTTGGAGAAATCCAGGCTGACAATGTCCACTCCTGGCCCCCCATCAACTGAGCAGGTTACTTTGTCATAGAAGGTGACGAGGTTTGTCAAGCATAATTTACCCTTGGTGAATCTGTGCTGGCTTTTCCTAACCACATGCTTCATTTGACTTGAGATAGCCTACAGGAGGGTTCATTTCATAGCTTTCCCAGGGACTGAAGTAAGTCTGGCGGGCCTAAAATTTTCTGGATCCTCATGTAAGGCTTTCTTGTAGATGTGGGTGACATTATACTTCTTCCATTTTTCTGGGACATCCCTCAGGCCCCATGACTTCTCAAAGACTACAGAGAGCAGCCTCTCAACAATGACAGCCATTTATTGGATCACCCTTGGGTGGATATTCTCAGGGCCCATCTATTAGCAGGGGTCAAGCTCCTGTAATCATTCCCAGGCCAGCTCTTCCTTCACAGACACTGGATCTGTTTTTGCATCAACCTGGATTTCTGTTCCCAAGGCCAGGACTCCAAAGTGCTGGTGAAGACAGAGGTGAAGGAAGTATTGAAAATCTCTGCCTTCTCACAGTTTTTGATGATTAATCACCTCTGCTGTTAACTGTGGACCAATATTTTCCTTCTGTTGTTACTTATTTACATACCTGAACATCCATTTCTTATAGCTTTTGACATCTCTGATCAACTTCAATACAAGCTCAGCTTTTGCTTTGCTAACCCCATCTCTGCATACCCTGGCAATGCCCTTGGAGTTCTCAACAGGTATTTGTCCACATTTCCATCTCTGGTGCACCTCTCTTTCAGTTTTGAGTAGGTTCAGAAGCTCAGAAGGGGTCACTTGCTACAGCTGCTTCCCTTACCTCTAAAGGGGATGAACTGTTTTTGTGCTTCCAGGAGTGTGTCCTTGAAAAACTCCCAGCACTCACTGGCCCTTTAATTCTCCATGGAAGCTTCCCATGGAATCCCTCCCAGAGATGATTTTTTTTCCCCAAAAAATCTAAAACCTTTGTCTCAATACTAACCTTCAGCTTACTCAGGAGGATCCCAAACTTCACGATGTTTTTGTCACTGCGCACAAGGCTGTTGAGCTATTAAGATTATGTATTTGGTTTTATTTATGGAGGTTGCAAATCTAGGGATTGTTTGGCCTGAAGAATAGAAAGATCATGGGGATATGATCAGTGGATATAAATATTAGATGGGAAGGAATGAAGCATATGGAGTCATGGTCTTCTGAATTGTGTGCAGTGACAGGACAAGAGGCAACTGGAAAAAATTAAAGCACATTAAAATCCATCTGAACATAAAAAACCACTGTTTTATTATGAAACTGGTCAAACACGGGAACAGGTTGCCTAACAGGACATGATGTTGGGTGTTCTGTTCTAGCTGGCTCTGATTAAGCAGGAGTGTTGGACTAGATGTTACCCAAAGGGTCTTCCTGATATAGACAATTCTCTGATGGTGTGATTCTGAGATATATTTCAATCCTTCTTTGAGAATTTACTAGTACACTATTTGAAAGAACTTCTCCAGTGTGTTGGTTTTGTCAGGGATAGAGTTAATTTTCTTCATGGTGGATAGTATGAGGCTATAGGTTTGGATAGTTTTGTCTAGGAAGTTTTAAAGGATAATTTTCAAATTTTTCATTTAGTCAGTGAGAACAGTTCAGCCAGTAATAAGCACTTAAAAATCAAATTCAAACAATTACAAACTGTTTTTTAATGAAAATATATTCAGAATTATTTACAGATTTATAATGATGAAAAGACAACTATGTATTCATTCTGTAATTTGACTTGTCAGTTCAAGAGAAAAAGATGAGTTTATTTTGTATAGGAAATTTATAATTTCTTAGTCAGAAAAAAATTTGGTATCTACCATGGTTTACTGTGTGCCATATTCACCCTCAATTTTCAAGTGTTTGAATTGTTAGTAATTGTGTATGTTCCTAATGACATTTAAATAGAAAATTTAATGCCTAACAGATGTTTAGCTGCTGGTGTGTTTCTCTTTTAGTTTTGGGCTGGCTTTTTTTCACTTTCTTCTTTTGGCTAAATACTCCAGTTATTCAGTTTTATTTCTTATTTCCTAAGTTCGCATAACTCCTATGGATGGTGTACTGAGTATATTGTTTGGTTAAAATTTACTTGTAAAGCATAGAGTAAAATGAATTCCAAAGTATGTAAACAACAGCTTTTCTATGATTCCACAGAAACTAATTTTTTTTGTCTATTACAATACTTAACGTAATACCAGCAACATGATTAGTATATTCCCAATTGTAATATTTTTATCAGCTAGGAAATGAATCATATATATTCCAGCCTAGTTTAACACAGTTACTGATTTTCAAGGACTATGAGCTAATCTCTAACTCATTAAAATATTGTAAAGCATGAGGAATAAATGAAATTCATTTGAAGTATTCATCCATGAATTCTTAATTGCTTTAGCTTGACTAAAACCTGGCTGGAGTCTAAATGAGCTTAAGAGCAAGCTTTTACAAGATCTATAAGTCAGAGTTATTTTTTGTCTCTCTTCATGCCACAGGTCTGGAAATTTTGCTGGGAGGTACTTGACTCCCTGCCCAACAGCTGATCAGCTGGGTCATGAACCAGGTTGAAGTTACCACAAATAGGAGAAAGAGAATAAGCATCATATGAGCAGAAGAAGAATATAGCCAAACAGGGTCTTTCAACAGCAGAGCCTGTTATCTTGAGTAGGTAATTTCAGATATGAAATGTGCATAGCAGCAGATAAATGCAAAAAGGTCCCATGGCTTGAAAAGTTCTTGTTTATGAATTTTGGATGGTAAAAAGCAGATTTCTCTTGGCAGCTGGAGAGCTTTTAGAATCATACATTGTCGATACACAGAAAAAAGAAGGATTTTTGTTATCAAGTATTCTACTTTGGCAATCTCTGTTTTTCATAGAATTTGTACTTGACAACAGTTCAGAGCAGAAAACAAAAATAAAATTAAAGCAGTAAATCACGGACTAGGTGTGAACAGCAAGTTTCCAGGTCCTTCAGATTGTGAGAAAAAGAAATTTAAAATTGACCAGAAATTAAAGTTATTGTTAAAATCTGAAACCAAAAATAATTTTTACCCCTGGCAAACTCTACCCCTTCTCCTCGTTTCTGTTAGCTTTTATGGCTAAGGGTGATCTCATATGGTATGGAGTATCCCTTTCATAAGTTTTGGTCATCTGCTCTGGCTAAATTCCCTCCCAGCCTCTTGCTCACCCAAAGCCTACTGGCCTTTGCAATAACCAAAACATTGGTGTGTTGTCAACTTCCTTCCAATTACAATTAAAAAGCACAAACTAAGAGAGCTGCTATGGGGAAAACTGAATTCCATCCCAGCCAGGCCCAATAGGTTTATTCTACTCATGCCTGCAAATACTTCTTTTTTAACTGCAATTTTCCTCTTTTTACTTTCCTTATTTCCTGTTATGCTATCATGAATCTAGAAAATTAGAAAAATCAACTCTCTCTGAAAGAGTTAAAATGTTTGTCTGTTTCCTTTGTTGAGAAAATTCTTCCCTTAGGAAACAGGAGAGGATTTCTTTCAGAAATCAGTATTGTACTCAACAATTACATGTCAAAGACAAAACTGAATGGTGTTGGGAAAGGTGACAGGAGTACAAACAGATCTGCAGGCTGCATTCAAGATGTTCTACATATATCCAGAAATCTCTAGGGCCTCTGAAATCACATAAAATAACTGTAGCTAAGATCTGAATTTACTCATATTTGGAAAGAGACTCTTCTGATATTGTTTCCAGCTTATTCCATATGAGATTTCCAGTAGGAGTTGTCATGCTTAATTGTTGCTGTTACTACTGTTTTCTCATTATTTAGTGTGTCCATCTTAATTTCTAGTTATTTAAAGCAACTGTCTTCACACTGTATTTTGGTCATAATAGAATATTATTTAACAGCCTCTGTCATCAGCTCGGAAACAAGCAATCCCTGAAATATGCTTTAGCACATTTTCAGTTGAGTTTCTGCTGTGCATAATGAAAGGATATTATTCAGACTGAGATAGAATTAATATTATACAGAGTGAAATATCAGTTAAGCACATTTCAAACCATAATCCCAAGGCTTCTTGCACTCACTGCTCTGTGGAAATGTAAAAGTCTTTTCCTTTGACTTCCTAATACTTATGTTTGGTTATGTGTTAGTAGAGATGAGTACTGCACTAACTTTTTGGTCACTCAAACAGCCATCAGTGCAGTCAATGGGTCAGGCAGAGCAGACAGCACCTAGGATTACTCTATGTCTTTGCTCCCTCTTGAGCTCACTCTGAGCAAGAAGGCAACAGAAAAGAAAGAAAAACTGAAAATTTGACAGACACTGCAAATTCAAGATATTCTGGTATGGGTATCTTTATCTCCATAAGCACACTGAGGCCCCATCAAAGTTTTTCATACTTCATCTTTTGCACTTCCTCAAAGATGTCTTCAGTGCTGACAATAAACTCTTCATGTATTAATGAAAAACAAACTATGAACCAAGTTTTAACTGCTCCCCCAATAAAGCTATTTTCTTCATTTTACTACACCTCATGGCTCTTTCACTATAGCTTTTTGAGCTATTTCTTTGAATAATGGGAGAATACAGAGAAAAAATCAAAATAGATAGACTTAACAGCAATAAACTACATTTTCATCTGGTTTTATAAAACATTGGTTTCAGACAGCATGGAAAATCTTAGGAAGACAAGAATTTTTTAACTTGACCATTAATTTTAAAAAATACTGATTTAATAAAAGTATAGTAAAGTGAGAAATATTGGAAAAGTTTCACTTTTTCTTCAAAAATATTTTATCACTCTCTGTTTACTATTCTATTTGCATGAAATTATTTCCCCGGCGAAAAGAGGACTTCTAGAGTTCTCTATTTTTTTGTTCAAGCATTATCACAACAGTTTCTTACTCCTTAAAATTTTATTTAACATATCTATACTGATCCCTTAAAAGCCAGAATGGATACCAGGGTTCAAAGAAATAGCAGCAAGGAGTGAAACTTAGAGTAAAACCATTTTTTTTCAGAATTTTTTTAAGATTTTCTTTTTCTGCAAAATAGCTGAAAAATTTAATGGTGGAAAAAAAAGAAACAGTCTTAAAATTTTAGTAGAAAGACTAATTGATTTCTTTTAAATCCTGTTACCCTCCTATGACTAGTTCTGTTTCCTGGGAAACACTGTAAAATTCAACAGTAGCAAAATTAGTGTCTATTCATTTTCATGTTTTCCTTCACCTTTCAGTTTACTTGTGATCTTTGCAAAAGAAATTATTTCCTCAAGAGGAAAAAAATCTGATGTTCCTGAACTGGGTAAGATTTTCTAATTATAAGATTTGTTGTACCTTCTTGCTGAACAAAAGTACACTTCATCTAAATAATTGCTATCAATTTCTTACTATTACTAAATATGCTGCATCCCTCGTGTTTAAAAAAATCCATTGTGATAAAATAGTTGTGGACCAAAATCAGATAAGTATTGAGTGATGGAAATGACTAGAGAACTCATTAAAAGATAATAGATATAAGGGAGTTGTTAAGACTACAGAAGTTTTGTGGTATTGATTGGGAGATCAGCAATGTTTCTTTTTGCTTTTTTTCCTTTAGAATGTAAGAGAGTTCTGGGATTTCCTCTGTGCTTTTACACACATAGTCTAATTGCTATGATAGTTTGATAGGGTCTTTTACTACTTGAATTATTTCTATTCTGAAGAGGCAGAACAAGTGACAGGGAAATGCAATGAAATAAAACAGCAGGAGCAGAAGATTGCCCAAAGCTCCGCCAGCTCCAGCTGTGAGGAAATGCATCTGCTTGGCTAAGTAGAGTCAGCTCAGTATTTGGATATAAATTTTTTAAAGAACAAGACTCGGAAAATTGTATGGGGTAAACACCAACTGAGCTTTATGGTGATGAATATGTAGTGCTCTCACCTTGGAACTGGCTAACTTTTTTGAAAGGTAGCAAATAACAAAAAATGTACTATGTGTCAAGTCTCTATCTGACCTGTTTGTGTGCATTTTGGACTTTTTCATCTACAGAAACTTAGTTTTGGTTGCCTCCTGGTTTTTAGAAAGCAACTCTGATGACATCTAATCCATTTTCTAAATCTCTGAAAGTAAGAGATATTCACAAACTGGTAGTAATACAAAGCAAATAACAGGAAAATGAAATAATTTGTACTGTAAGTTGATGATTCATAACACTTAAGCCGCACATAAACTGAATGTTGCTTCAATATATATAACTGCTGAAGAATAGGAGTGTTTGATATTTGCAGTCATTTCATTTATCGAATAATTTAATGTCTAATGTGCTCAGTACAGGAGAGAAAATTCTCTTTATAAGACTGTCGGAAGGCAGAATTTTTAGTGAAAATTAACTCTGGGATTAAAGGACTTTTAATAAACCTTTTTCTCAGTACAGATTATTGATATAATTAATACTGATACATTAGAAAGAGCTGCTTCTTGAACACATTTCCTATCTGCGTGTGAAACACAATTGATCTCACTCAGGAGCTTAAATCAATGTAGAAAATCCATACAAAATACCTTCTTATCTGGCACCCACTAAGGTCATACCTGGTAAGAAAATATAAATAAATATACAGCATTATGAAGGAAAGAACAGCTAACTTGGGAATGCCATGAATTACTGCTTTGTTAGAGAGGACTCTTAAATGCAATGACAACTCACTGAGGATCACAATTGTTTCATTCTGGTTTTGAAAGAGTGAAGTCCAAGTGCAGCAGAGAATTAGTGTGAATCCAGAAGGTGATGCTGGCACACAGAATGAGAGTTTCTGCCTCATGCCAGCCCAAAATTAACTTTAAATATGGCAGGGAAAACAAATGTAGAAGCAGCTAGAAAACACATATCTTCTAAATAGCAACTGACAATACTAAAATGAAAGGGTGAGTCAAGGGATTTAAACAGAATAAATGGGAGACCTTTCAAAATGGAAGGAACATGTTGTCAAAGTCTTAATAAATACAAAGTTTAATCTAGTTGAGTGATTTTATGTGATTTTCGAGGAATTAATTTATGTATTTTGGGGTTTATTTAGAACATGTTACAAAAGTAGGCAAACACTGATGACATATGAAATTTTCATGTCATTGAAATCCAAGCCCATGCTCCCCATCCGGTGGCTGAAACTCAAACATGCTGCTTTCAAACATATAATTTCTGATACTGCCCATGGTCTTCATTTCACTTTCCACTTCACTTACTTCACTTTTTAAAAGAGAAGGGTTTTTTTTTTAAAGAGAGGGAGAAATACATATCCTTTGTGTGGAGACTCAACTGTTAGACCTTTTCAGAGCAAACTTTCATGTTCAAACCTCTCATAACATGTAGCTGAAAGAAAAATCCCATTTCCCCCAAGAATAAGACAAAATGTGAAATCATTAGGCCTTGTAAAGTCAGCATTTCTATTCATGCTGAAATTGCTACATACAATTTTACAGGGAACCATATAGGAAAAGATGAAGAGTGTAAGAGCTAAAATTTAGGATTGAACAATGGCCAAGTATGAATTTTCAAGATCTTTTTTAAATACCTATTTTCTACCCTGCTCACATTTTAGAAAATTAGTTCTGAAAACTCTCAACTAATCATATTGGGGTTTTTCCATCGAAAATTTTCTAAAGTTACACTTGGGTTTTGCTCTACAACAGCCAAAAACTGGTAGATAGCAACTTTTTCTACCTAAGTCACATATGTGATGCCACATTTCAGTAATAAGTGAAGCTACTTTTTCATACACACTGTCTTTATTTCCATCCTATCTCAACATTGCACATACTGCTTTCTTCAAACACATTCATAAAAGCACACAAAAAGAGAAGGAGTCCACCTAAGCATTGCAGTCATTTACTCCAAGACACCACAATTCTCCAGGAAGCAAATTTAATCAGCCTTTGCTCTGCAGACCAGAGGGGTGAATCGTTCATATTTCCTGATCCAGCATATCAGCTGGGTATCAGTGGACACAACCAGTATTACTTGGACTAATTTGAACATCAGCCAGACACATACAGATGAAGGATGATTGCTTGGAATTTTAAGAGATGGGCTGAGCAGTTTCTGTGAAGTAGCCATGTTACCCATCACTTCCCTGTGCAATAATGCCTTTTTCTTCTCTCTGTTGAATTAGAGAGCCAAACCAAACTCAAAACCAAAAAAACCCCCACCCTCTCAGAATACAATAGATTATACTTTTGCATTAGTAGTAAGACATTTTAAACTCTGAAGTGCTGAATTCTGAACAGCCATCTCTGGGACATTTTATACAATGTTGCATGTCCCGAACCAAACCTTTGTTAGGATGATCTAGTTGGCATTTATTTGCAGTGCTTCCCATGTCTAGAGACTGAAAGCAACTCAGGATTACTGATACCAAATATTTTATTTTTCCCTAGCTAGAAATATGTTACTTCAAATATGCATCCCTTCAAAACTTCTCTGACTGTGTGAAGGGAATACCAATTGTTTTTCTATAGGAGTGGTATCTCAAAAACAAAGCAGTAACTGACACGTTTAAAGATTCAGCACAAACACAAGAGATTGTATGAACCCAGAGATTGATCTATTCTATTTTCTTTCATTAAACATGTTCCTCTAGGTCCCTTCTAGGAAAAATAATGTGGAGACAACTTCTGATGTAAAGTGAATAAAATGAGGATTTTAGGCTTCACAGCCATAAATCTGGTATATCTGAAGAGTAGTGTAATCAATTTAAAACTTAAAGAAACAAATACTCCCATATGTCTTCAGTCACAATGCATTTATATGGAACGAATAAAAAAGGCTTCAAAAACTTTACTATAGATTTATTCTATGTCAGTTCTTTAAGAAATTTAGAAGAAAAACAGCAGTGAGTAGCACACCATCATTTTATTTACAGATTGCAGTTGTTTTTTTAACCTGGGCTTCAAACCAACACATGTTTTCTTGTTAACTAAAGTGAGCTAATAAGACATATATGTAACCAGTGAAAAAAATGTTAGAGTTTTTTCTCACCAGCCAGCCCACAAGGAAAATGAGGTGTTTAGTCCTTTAGGCGAGCAAAGTGGATATATATTCTGAATTTTCCTCCAGACAAATACATTATGTTTTCCTCCAGATGGGCTAAGAAATTCTTCTATACCTCCTTTTCTCATCCAGCCTGCTGTGTACAGAGTGTAAGGTTAAGAGAAAACATTTTTTAACATATTTCCCTCCTTTCATACTGTTATTTAAAGAAATAATATGATTGAAGTGCAATTGTTCCACAATCTTCCCCAACACCTTTGTCACAATATCCTGTAAATAATGTGCCTAACCAAAATTGACTTTACAGATCTGTTCAGTTTACCTTCTCTGTAATTCAGTTGTAACTGAAATGCAAACTACTGCGTATCCAAATTCAGAGTGCTGTTGCCAGAATCCCTGATTTTATCATAGATTTATGCTTTATCTGCTGCAGTATCATAAATTAAAAAGCAACATAAATTAAATTTAATTTCAAACTAAAATGACCACTACACCTAACTGTAGCACCAGACACCATTGTAGCATCATTTTTTCTATTTTATTATCCTCCTTTTCAATGTCAAAAACTTTATTTCACGTGGGGAAAAGCAAAGTCCCTTTTTGCCTCAGTCATGAATACTGAATTTGGATTTTAATTTAGCCGTTGGATAATCACAATCCACTTGAAGTATATGAGCATGCTACTCTCATATTTCTTACCATTTTATATATGCCTTTGCAAATAAAGTGTATAAATCCCCTGAGCTCCTGTGCTGAGAGGAGCATTTCCTGTGAGCCTCTTCAGGCAGTTTAAGATTCTCTTGAATTCCACGGGAGTGTCTATCTCTATACATAAGACATCTAACTTTAAAAAAAAACCCAAAATTAGTGCCAAAATAATGTAGTCTCATAAAAACTGGTGAAATTAACTTTCTGTGTGAGGTGGTGACAAAATCCTCTTGTATTTGGAAAGGTTCTACCTGAGAGTAGATGTCCCTTTAACTTAGAATACTTTTCCTTCTTTGCAGTGCTTGGAAAAGAAAAATATGCTTTTGTTGGACAGAGCTACCTGAACAGACACTCTCTACTACCTTATGTCCCTTTTTTCCCCATCTTCTCTCCTACACATGGGCAAAACTAAAGAACTTCCTGACATTTTTTAATGATCCTGGATGAAACTTGTCTCAGAAGCTGTCAGACAACAGAAAGTTACTCTATGCACTTTAAGTAACAAGTTGTCTCCAGCATTTCTTAGTTATGAATAGCTCATCCTCATTTAAAAGCTATTTTACTCCAAACTATTTCACATAATCTCATTGAATTATATGCCAGATGTTTCTTGTTCATACAATGAACTAATTACATGCAGACAACAAACATCCAAATTCAGAAATAGTCAATGTGCATATGTAAAAAGCCAGTCCATGCCACTTTCCATCACTCTGAGGAGTTTTGCCTTTAATGTTGTGTACCTGCTTAGAAGACTACATTACAACATCAATATTTTTTTTAAAGCTATCATATGCCAAAGGTTTTTCAGACTGAAAAATTACTAGTTGAGTGGGTCATTCTTTTTCCCAGATGTCATCTGCAGATAAATGTACAAAAATGCTCTCTCTTATGAGATATACCCTGTGTTGATGGTCCATAATTCAAAGTTATTGAATCACGATGATTCAAATGACACAGTGCTGATACCAATAACAGCAGAATAAGATTAAAAATCTTGTCAAAGGAAATAGATTTTTAATCTGGTTTTGGCCTGGTTTCATAAGGGAAATATGTTTTTCTATCATACTGTCTGTCAACAACACAGTCATAACAGCTCAAGTAATTTTGGTCATATTCAGCCAAATTATTCTTTCAAAGATTAGCAGTTAGGCAAAGGAAAGATGTTAGATTATCTGAGGCAAGGCTGGCAGAATTGTCACGGTATCTTCCACCTAAAAGTAGCTGGCCAGAGAACCACTGTTGGCATGCTGGCAACAGAACTCTAGGAAAGCAAAACTGAGCTTCGTGTTGTACATTTAGGGCACCTTAGAAGATCTGTGCAAAAGAGAATCTTGGGAAAATGGGGCACACTGGATACATATCTGAAAGAAATGAAGCCTTTTCCAATCCGAAAGTGACTCAATTATCTGTGAGGGTTAAAATTTCTTCAGCTGAATTAACCATGGGAATTTAACATGTTACACTTGAAAAGCAGAAAAATCTTTCACAGTAAAATTCCCTTTAGGCCTCTGAACATGTGACTGAACTGTTTATGTAAGACTTCTGAGAATTAGATTATAACAAGACAAAAATACCAGCAGAATTATTTAAATTATTTTCTAAAGTTTTCTTTAGCATTCATTTTGGGTTAAAGAAAGGTACTTACAAAGCACAACTATGGTTATTAGTGAGAAAAAAGTGTTATTTAGTTTTCATAGCAATAGATTCCCAAAGTGTTTTCCCTTCAAACATATCCATTAAATACTAGTCTGGTGACGCTGCTGATGATAAGACATTGCCTCTTCTCTCCACTCTAAATAGGGGAACTTTTAAAATTAGTCTGAAAATAACTCCGTATTTAAAAAAATCTTCCAGTAAAAATTCCAGCAAACTTTATTAAGAATAATCCAGACAAATAACAATTTGGAACATGACAATTTTAGAACAATTCTGATACTCAAAACACACAGTAAAATCTATAGCAAGGGTCTGCATGAGATGCCCTTAATTTCTTCCCACTAATGAAACCCAGCTTTCCATGATAGCATGCATCACTTAATCTTAGGTTGCATGCAAGGGACAAAAAATGTGTCAGGTAGGTCTCCACTGTGTCACCCCAAGCATGGAAAAGTCCTTGAAGTACAATGTATGTTAGACACTCCGTGTGTAAAAGGTCAGAATCATTAAGCAAAACACTCTGGTTTAGTTTAGAAAAGGTGATTCCTGGAGGCACTTCTGGCCTAAGGAAAAAAACCCTCCATTCATTTTAAGATTCCTATACACTCTGTTTTCTCAAGTTGATTTAAACTTCCCTAAAACACGGAGTAATCAAGACTTGGAATGGTTTCAACTGCCTTGTAAAGATTTTTGCTATCCCTTTATACCATGGAAACTCCCCAGCTAAAGGCAAAAGCCCTAGTGATTGTGGGTGCTTGCTGCCTTTCGATTTTATAGATATTGAACCCAGAAGGATTCCATTTCTCTCGTGCTACATTCACTAGGCATTTGCAGCTACCCGTTGTGTCCCTGTTCACATTTTTCAGCTAGTAATATACTCCTGAGCTGATGCTAAGTGCTTGCATGCCTTTACCCACAGTGCAAAGTCAATTATTTTCTTGGATCCTCACAGGGCACATATGCTCTAGTACAGTTTTGTGAGTTTACTTGCTTACATAAAGCTTCATACGGCAAGTTTTGTGTGTTAAAAAGTTGTGTATAAAATATCCCTTAAGAGTGACATTTTTGTTGTGTAGGTGGGTGCTAGGACTAGATAGCTCTTGATGAGTACATGTTTAATGTCAGATGACTTTTAAAGGTGCTGTGTTGGTTTGAAAACAAACCAGTGGGAGATCACAAGTCAAGATTGAAATTAAAAATAAGTGAAATAATACAAGGAAAAGCACTGACAAAGTCAGATACAACCTAACACCCTGTTAGGGTAGTAGTAGCAGTCCAACTGAAGTAGTTCAGTTCAAGCAGTGATCCTGTGAAGGTCTGGTCTCCAGCTGAGGTCCAGTGGTAGCTCTTGTCCTCTGGGAACCCAGTAGACAGGGCTCACTCAGGCAGTTCCAAGGCCAGGTTATATCCAGGTGGGAACACCTGGCTCCTCCCTCCTGGGGAGAGCATCCCGCAATGGGATGAGATAAGTCCATGAGTCACACGGTGGGTCCCTGATGGCCCATTGCCTGTCATCCGGGGTGGGTCATTAGCAGGTGATAGCAGCTACCAGCCACAGCTGGTGGTAATAGAATACTTAAATACATCTATATTGCAACCTAGGACAGGTGCCTTCCAAGCCAATCCATTCAATGATTCAATGACTCTATGATATGTGTCTGAAAGTTGATTCAAGATATAAGACACTATATCAAATACTTTCTCAAGACTGAATCAGAGCTGCTGCCAGTTAAGTGTCTGGATAGAGAAAAAGCTTCTGCAAGGCACAAACAGAAGTATGTTGACCAGCAAGCACAGACCTTAGCAGCAGCATCAAAGAAAGATAATTTACAAAAATTTGGCAGAACTATATTTTCTCAAAAATTGAAACACACACAGAGCAAGGCTGGGATTCTACTTAAAATTTGCAATCAGATCTTACAATAATTGAGAAGGAATGTGAATGTTAGAAGTTATCTGGTCCAACATCCAAGGTCCATATTCTAAGGTCCCACTTTGCTGCAAGGCCACCCATGATGATTCAACTGCAGCATCAGGGCCTTGAGTATCGAAGATGCGCAAGGATGCATTTTCCACAAGTTCTCTGGGCACTTATTGCAACATTTTGCTACCTCAGCATAGAAAGCAAAATTCAAAACTTCATCCTCTGCAAGCCAAGTTTAAGAACCTATACTGGGTCACTGTGCAAGTAATCTGTAAATTTCTTATATGTGGTTTTATTCACAGAAGGAACTAATGTCATGGTAGAACTCTGTGCCCACATTTTGCTACAAAGTCCTTTTTTTTCTACAGAAACCTAGCTTTCTCTACAGATACAAATTAGAAAGCATTTCTCATTATGAAAAGATTTCTTGGAGAAATAAACAGTGATATTGCTGTTCTATGCAATGGAAATAATATTTCTTTCAGTGGACCTTTAAAGAACTATTTAAAACCTCTACTGTGTCTGGAAAATAACTGCGCAGGAATATTTGATGAAATTTTCTAGGACCTGTCTGAAACTTCATCTACAGTACAAACAGTGGAAGGAATTTTTCCTAATTTGCAGTTTGCTTTTATAATGTTAAATATTCAACAAAATCATTATTGATTTGGTATCAGAAAATGATACACAGAAGAAAAATATCAGACACAGTGAATAGGGATTTCTTGAATTGTTTATGGCCTTTAAAAATGTGTGTATGCCTTTGAATAAGACCAACTAATGAATGTATTCCAATTTGCACTCAGAAATATTAGCAATAAATTCTTAGATCTACAGTAATGATTCTGTGTCTATTATTTCAAAGATCAAATAAACAGTGGATGGTTCCTCTGACACTAATTTGGTTTATTTATTTATGTATTTATTTATTTATTAATAAACAATGCAGAAACTTTGAATACTCCTTGGCATCTTTTTATTACAAAGTGAGTGATATTTAGGTTTTTAATTCAATATTCAGCCATTATTTCTCCTAAATCTTTATGCTCAAGGACTGTGCATAATATGAGGAGAAGCAATGACACAAAGTTATACTATACAATAACTATAATCTTTGCTTAGACTTCCCAGCTGGCGCATGAATATGATTTAAGGACTGAATTAGTTCAGATTAGATCATTAATTAGAATTATTGAAATTGCTTACAAAAATACCAAGGAACTAAAAATTTTAAAATATGCAAAACTCTATCTGTTATTTTTCTATGTATTCTTTGTCTTCTAGACATTCTTTGTCTTCCAAAGACATTTGTTTCAATTGAAATGAAAGATTCTGCCTGCAGCTGAGACAATTTCATGGATTTCACATCTGACTTTCAGAAATCAGAATAAAGGTATCTTTCAGAGGACAGTGAGGGCAAAGATGTGTCAGACTTTTGAGAGCTATTTATGAGTTCAGGCATTTAGCTCTGTGTATCTGGGATTGGAAAATATGATCTTGATTGGCTGATAAACATAGAAGTAAAAAATCAATGCTTACAATTCCCTTGTTACCATGACAACTATGTAACTAGCACCAGTGAATTATATTACTGTAACACCAAGAAATATTTTAATTGTTAAAGTTGTTTCTAAATTATTCACAAACCATTAAGCAACAAGACAGTGGACAAGGGATCTTACTGTTGATGCCAGGACTCTTAGAAGAGGTAATCAGACCTGATACGGCCAAAAAAAAAAATCAAAACCTGCAGTTCAGATGCTCTCTGGGGATGTTCATGTTGATAGCACTAGCTGGAATGAAAGAAAAGCCTGAGCTCAAATGCTCTGTGTACACATGGCAGCTGAGGAAACTGAAAGTAGAACAGTAGATACTTGAGCGACTGTCACAGAAATGATTGGTACTTGGGCACAAAAGGTGTTACTTCCCAAATTAGATTAACAAATCATAGAATCCTAGAACGGTTTGGGTTGGAAGGGACCTTAAAGATCATGTAGCTCCAATCCCCTGCCATGGGCAGGGACACTTTCCACTAGACAACATTTTTCAAAGCCCCATGCAACCTGGCCTCGAATAATTCCAGGGAATAAATAAAGTTATGTCTAACTTGAGAACTGACTTTTTATCTTAACATAGTTAAAAGTATTTTCTGAAAAAAAATAAAACAGTTGTTATATGTTAGGCAAGGTTCTGTCACAGCTATCAACTACAAAAGAGAACTCCTGAGCAATATGACTTCATCTCTGTCATCTCCTATAACCTCTCTCTTTTGTCAGACCCGACTTGGCACAACGTGATCTCAGTTCAGATCTGTATTCCCTACACCTCCAATGTTTTGTTTCCATAGGATTCACTGAATATCAGCACTGCCTTTTTATGGGAAATAAGTGAACATGATATTATTTGATTTTGGTGACTAAAAAAAAGGGGTTCAAAATTTCAAATTAGGTGAAACAAAAAAAAAAGGCAGAAGCTCTGAACGTTTGGTGTAGTCATTTTTATGTCTGTAATTTTGTATAGAACAATAAGAAATAGTAAAAAATTTACTAAAAATAAAACCCAGAATATTTTCCTTTAAATAGTCATTCTCAAATATTTAAATCTCGTGGAAGTACCTAGTAAAAAAGCATTTTTCCAGCTATTTTCAGCTAATGAATAAAAAAAATCCCAAAAGTTCCAAATACAAGTATATGCCCTATAACTGTTAAAACATAGAGTGCAGTTTTCTGTCTCCTGTAGTAAATAAACTCCGTATAAATAGTATAATTATGTGCTTATTTCTATCTATCTATTTCTTGCTAGACAGATATTATAGCACAGAATGAGAGCATACTTGGGCGTGATTCTTTGAAAAGAAAATGAGAAATAGCATCTAGAAGAAATGTAATATATTATGAGAATTGATAATCTACATCTCTAGAAGAAACCACTTCCATACTGCAAGGGAGTGTTTCTGTATCAAGTCTGAGTCGTCATAAAATATTAGTTGAACATAAAAGAAATAATTACATTTTCCTTCACTAGAAAACTTTATTACCTTTTTTTGTCATGAGCCTAAAAATATTGAATTGAATTAGTTTAGCAAAACCAACACAGCTTTAAGGGAAACTAGATTTGTACTTAGTTGTGTCAAAGAACTCTTTGTTAAACAGTTAGTTCTGTTTCCTGATATTGCAGTAGTTCACTTCACAGTCTCTGTCTGTCCACTGTTTCCAGTAATCTGAACCACTAATGACTTTGTGTAGCAATGTGGGGTTTTAGGATTCCATGTGCTCCTTTGTCCCTCTGTTTTGTATACCATTGGTTCATTTTGAAATATGCTCTGCTGTACCCCGAAATCTATTGGTGGGTTCCTTATGCCTTTCTTCCCTTCAGACTCCCTGGGACTGGCTCTAGGGGAGACAGTCCCTCCCCTTCCTTTCCCTTTATAAGTCGATGTCCAGATCAGCTCTAGGTCTTCCATCTCCGAGCTGCTAGCACCTGCTACCTACCCTATCTCCCTTCCCCCTTCTCCTTCCCTGCAACCTCCTTTTCCCCATTACCCCAAATAAACCTCCCTAGCAGAATAGAGATGGAGTCCAGTTCTTCCTTCGCCTTACTTAATTTCCTGCTTGAATTGACGTGGTTTGCAGACTGACGCCATGCTGCAGAACCTCGGGGGCCGCCCGCCCCAGAGCCCAGTGGGATTACACGGACCAGAGACCCCCGGACCGGGGGGAGCCGGCCTGTGCAGCCCTCCCGGACCATGATACATCAACTTTGCATCCTGACTTTTGATACAGAAACAGGAGGGGATGACAAAAGATTTTAAATTTATTTTACTTCATTTTACTCTTATTTTTATTGTGATAACCACCATTCATAAAAGTCATGTTGTCTTTGAAAAAATCTGATGGGATTCTAATTGTAATCTAATCTAAAATCTAATTCTCATTTAAATATTAATAGTGTGGCATTATCAAATGGGCTGCTCAGAACTTTGCTTAATCCTGTGGTAATAAAATCTTGTTGACCGTAAACAAATCTATTTCAATAATAAGCATATTCTGTCTTTTAAAACTGTTGGCTGTATATAAAAGGTATAAATTTTTGTATGCTCTTTTCAGCAGGTAAATAGCTTCTGTTTGTAGGAGTACTAAGTGGAATGCTTTTCTGATCCTTGGAAGATGCTTCTGATACCACAAAGACTACCTTCTGTTCTCCTCTTGACAGGATCTTGGACAAAATTTCATACAAGGGTGCTGGTAAAACTCCTAATTAGTATGTCATTATATCCAACATTCAGTACGAGCAACCTACATGTGTCAAACAGTCAATTGATGCTGAATTTATTTATGGAAATGCAGAACCCAGCTTTAATCATCTGTAAAAAAGGTGTCAGCCAAGTAATGCTGTAAACAGTGAGGTAAATAAGGAAGAATGCACCCTTCTACAAAGAAGATAAAGACTATCCAGTGCTGCTTAAGCAAAGTATTGCCAGCAGTTAGAAGGAGGTGATCCTTCCCCTTTTTTTAGCAGTGGTCAGTCCACACCAGGAGCACTGTTGCGAGTTCTGAGCTTCTCAGTACAAGAGAGACATGGACGTGTTGGATACATTCCAGAGAAAGGCTGCAAAGATGATGGAGGGAGTGGAGAATCTGACACATGAAGAAAGGCAGAATGAACTGACACTGTTCAGCCTGGAGAGGAGAAGGCTCAGGGGGATCTTGTCATTGTGCATTAAAAATCATCCCAGGTGGGAGGGAATGAAGAAGGGGGAGCCAGACTCTCTTCAGTGATCCCCAGGGACATGACCAGAGATCATGGGTTCAAAATGAAACACAGGAGGTTTCTTTCTGAACATGAGGAAACACTTTTTTACTGTGATAGGGACTGAGCCCTTGCATAGGTTGTCCAGAGATGTTGTAGAGTCTCCATCCTTAAGGACAGTAAAAATCCACCTGGACATGGTCCCAGACAACTGCCTGTGCTTGAGCAGGGGTCCTGCTTGAGTAGGGAGGCCTGAGCAGGTAATCTCAGAGGTTGCCTCAAACCTCAGTCTTTCTGTAATTATTTGATTCAATGAAGATTTGGCAAAATGTCTGGAAACCCTTCATGAAGTAGGCATCCCAGTAATGAAGTAAGAATCTACTATTCCAAACTTAAGTGTTTTGTCTGTGTTCTGTATCTATGAGATTGAATAGCTTTCCTTTTGCTCCTAATCTACTCTTTAATATCTTTGGTAACTCCAGGAAAAAATCAAACTACTTTCTTCATGCAATTAATAAGGAGGCCACACTGCCCAAATCTCATTTATGAACATTTATCCAGGCAACTGCTACCTCCACAGATTATCATAGTTTGCTATGAAGTCATTCTGGCATAACACTGCAAGAACATTTCATCAATGTGGGATGCAAAATATCATAGCTCACTCACTCAACCATACTTTATTACATTTCCACTGTGTGGTTTGCAGTAGTTTTAATTTGTTTTAATGGCCAGTTGAAAACTTTGGCTTCATCTACTGGGACAATTTCCATTCAATTCCAAAAGGATGTTTCCTCCCAAAATCCTGTTAGTTTTTTTAAAACTTGTATTTCTGTTTGACCTTTCTCGTTTTGATAAAATACTCTGGAGATAGCAAACAAAGGCTCTTTCATCTAACACTTCCTCTTGCATGTCCTTACCTGCAAGGCAATATTCTTGCTGGGTTGAAATAAATATAAGTCAAATGTATTTTACTCAGGTTATTAAATCTGCTAGGGGGTGGGTCTTTTTCCTATTTCCCTTTTTTTTTTTCCTTTTCATTTGTTTGTTTGGTTGCGATTTGTTTCTGGTTTTTTGAGGAGTCTGAGGAAGAAGGAGAAAGCACAGGAAATTCACACTGGAGAGCTGAATAGGGGAGATATTCCAAGATATGAATCTATGCAGCCTATGTACTTCTGCATAAATTGTTTGTTGATGTACCAAGAACACTGTATAGACATATCTGACAAAACTGAAATAGATATAACAATGGCGATGCAAAAAAATACAAGAAAAATCCACAGAAAATTTTATTAAAATCAAAATTATCCAATGAATAATCATCCATCTTGTGAAAGTATCCAAATGTTTTAGATACTAAATATAGCATTTATTGTGTATAATGGTAATTTTTATCTCAGCATTGCATTAAAGTGCTGTATCTCCTCCATCACTGCCTCCTTATGCCAGTAAATTAAGTTATTTACAGAGTCATGTGCCTTCTCTGAAAGACTAAGGACATTCTTCAACCTGACTACATAATATTAATTATATTTAAGATTTATACATTTTGGTTTGTGTTGCCTTGTCCTTTTTTAATTTCTAAAGTACTTCATCTATATCACATGTGAATTCAGAACACACTAGAGATAACTGAGGCTGAAGATTGACCATTCATAATTATGTTTGGGGACTGGAATGACTTCTGAGGAAAGATTATGCACTTAAAGAGATTGTTTTGTATTTTAGCTATTGTCACTTCAGTTCATTTCAAGCCATAAAAATAAAAGATCAGTATTAATATAGATGGTAAAATATTTATTCTTGTCTTCCCCCATATCTGGGAAATAAATGCAAAACAATTTATGGCCCTATTTTTTCTATTTCTCAAGTGAATACAAATACATACTGCACTTTTCAGCAGTAAATTGCCACATTAATTTGGCCATTGTAAAGTGATACCATATTAGTTTATTCTGCCTGTTACCTCTTCTTCTGCTGTTCAATACCAAACATGTGTCCTAAATATTGAAAAGCCAAAATCACAAGGATTTCTTTACAGTATTTTCATTTCAGTGTTTGCATTGTTTTCCTTATGGACCTTATATTCTACATGTAAGAATAGAGAGCCCTAGTAGAGCAGACATGGGCTTTTCAGGGTCATTGAATCCCAGCAATTATCTTCGCCAAGGCTCCCAATACAGTTTTATCATTCAACCAAATCCCTACCTGCTCCATAAACCCATTTTTTGTATGAAAGTACAAGGATGAGCAACACCACAGAATAACAGAATCAGTTGGGTTGGAAGAGACCACAGTGGATCATCTGGTCCAACCTCCCTGTTCAAGCAGGGTCATCCTGGAGCACACGGCACAGCATTGTGTCCAGACAGTTCTTGAGTATCTTCACTAAGGGAGACTCCACAACCTCTTTGGGCAAACTGTTCCAGTGTGTGTTCACGGGCACAATAAAAAGTTCTTCCTTATATTCAGGTGGAACTTCCTGTACATCAGCTTCTGCCTGTTTCCTCTTGTTCTATTGCTCAGCAACACCAGAAAGAGCCTGGATCCAAACTCTTGGTACCCTCCCTTCATGTATTTATAGACATTGATAAGGTACCATCTCAGTTGTCTCATCCTAAGATCGAACAGACCTAGTTCCCTCAGCCTTTCCTCATAAAAGAAATGCTCCTGTCCCTTTATCATCTTTGTAGCCCTCCTTTGGATCTGCTCCAAGGGCTCCACGTCCCTTTCATACTGAGCGCAGCGTGGCAGCCTTGTGTTTCACAGATGGACACCCCATGCCGCACAGAGGGGAGCCGTTCGGGGCCAAGACACACCAGGGCACACGGTGGTGACAGGGCCCTGCGGCAGACAGTGGGGCTCGGGGGATGCGAGTTGTCATGGAGGCGCAGCAAACAACAAAGTGCAGGATCGCAGTCTGAGGTTCCAAGGGAGTTTATTAGGATCCACAGGCACAGGACGAAGGGAGGTGAAGAGGGGCAGAAAGCGAGGGGTGGGGAAGGGGCTGGGAACCCAAGGCTGCAAACCCCAAACAAAGAGGGTGCAGAGGATTAAAAGGGAAGGGAAAAGGGGAGTGGTCAGCTCTGAACAGCCAGCCAGGGAAAGCCAGAGGGGAGGAGATAAGGAGGGGAAAGGGGTTACAACCAATAGGTACAAAGCAGGGGAGGGTACAAACTCAGGAAACAAATAATACATTGAACCAAGGAGAAACTTCTGGAACATAATCCATATACAGAATGGGGGCGGGGGAGAGCACAGGACCAATGATCTCGTGACCCTAATCCCTGCTAGCACACTGCAACAACTGAGGAGCCCAGAACTGGACACAGCAGTCCCTAGGTGCCTCACCAGGGCTGAGTGCAGGAACAGGATCACCTCCTTCAACCTGCTGGCAATGCTCTTCCTAATGCACCCAGGACACCATGGGGTTTCTCGGCCACCAGGACACACTGCTGGCTCATGGACAGCTTGGTGTCTACCAGGACCCCCAGGTCCTTCTCTGCAGAGCTGTTTTCCAGCAGGTCAGCTCCCAGCCTCTATTGGTACCTGACATTATTTTTACCCAGCAGCAGGATCCTGCATTTGCCTTTTTTTGAACTGCAGACAGTTCTTCTCTGCCCCTCTCTCCATCCTGTTGAGGTTCTCCTGAAGGGCTGCACAGGCCCCTGGGGAATCGACCACTCCTTCCAGCTTTGTGTCAAACTTGCTGAGCAGGCACTCTGTGCCTTCACCCAAAACATTGACAAGTCAAATAACACTGGGCCCAGTATGGAACCCTGGGGGACACCACTGGTGACAGGCCTCCAAACAGACCCTGTGCCACTGATTACAACACTCTGGGTTCTGCCATTCATCCAGTTCTCAATCCACCTCACTCACCATTCATCCAGTCCATGCTTTTTAAGTTTGTCTATGAGGATGTTGTGAGACAGTGTTGAAAAGCCTCGGTAAAGTCAAGGTAGAAAATATCCACTGCTCTCCCTTCATCCATCCAGGTAGTTGTTTCATCACAGAAGGCAATCAGGTAGTCAAGCATGACTGACCATTATTGAATCCATGCTGACTACTGCTGATCACCTTCTTGACATCCATATGGATAGAGCTCGTATCCAGAATGAGGAGCTCCATCACCTTTCCAGGGATTGAGTAGGGGCTGACTGGCCTATACTTCCCTGGTCCTCCTTCTTGCCCTTGTTGAAGTCGTAGATGACATTTACTTTATTCCAGTCCTCAAGCACCTCTCTTGATCACCACAACCTTTCAAAACTGATCATGAGTAGCCTTGCTATGGTGTCTGCCTAGCTCTTTCAGCATTCATGGGTACATCCCCTTAGGACCTTGTGGATGTCAGGTTTGCCTGGGTGTTCTCTATCCCAATCCTCCTTGACCAAGGGAAAGTCTCCATTCAACATTGCTTTACCTTGGTCTTCTGAGTGAGACATTCTTCAGGGATGGTCTGATCAGCCAGGACCAATGCAAAAAAGGCTTTCAGTAACTCTGCCTCCTGCATGTCCTCTGTTACCAGGGTCCCCACTCTATTTAGTAATGGACGCACATTATCTTTTTTTTTTCCTTTTGTTATTGATATATTTGGAGAACACACAATGAAATGGCAAATGGAAATCACTACACAGGCAAATAATTTCATGCTGCTCTCAAACTTCAGTGTTGGAGGAGCAGTCCTTTTTCTCAGAAACATTTTATACCTTCTGCTGCCCATAGTTGTGTGTCTCTGCTCTCACATGGCTCTTCAGCAGATGCCATTTTTATAACTGCTTTGTGTTGCAATGAAAAAAATCCAAGAAATATGAAAATAATAAAGCTCACTTTCTTTGTACTAAAATCCTCTACAATGTCCAGGTATCATTTTAATTTTGAAAACAAATTATCTCACATGACTAAGTTATACTTCCAAACTTTGTTGCTTTTAGGATAGCAATGTTTATTTTATATTTAAAGCTGCTAGAGAACCTCTATTTTTATTTAGGGTGCTTTTTGCACAGTTGACTTCCTTATATCACTTCTGAAGAGATGATTGTCATCTCTTCATCCTATGAAATTGTAATCCCCTTTTAAAACCAGAGAAATATTAGAGGTATGTTATTTATTGTTATCACTCTATTTCTAAAAAAAAAAGTCTTGCTTTGAGGAAAATGTAGCTAAACATTTTATTTTCTTCAGTCAACATAACAAAGGATTCACTTTGCAAAATTATACACTCCATCAGCCCAAACTGAGGGAGTTGACTCTACTTCAGTTCTTCTCTCTGAAGCCAATTACAAAGATGACTGAAATTATGAGTCTGTTGAAGGTATGCCAGAGGTTCCCCTCCAGTTTTTGCAACAAACTACTTATATATGGTTTTTCATAATACTTTGGAAGTGATTTAACATACTTTTTCTTCTTTACATTTTACTTCATCCCAAAAACAAGAGTAACAGATAAATGACAATAAGTTTAAATTAGGGCCCCTCAGCTTCAACCACTGGGAATTAATCTACCATATTTAACACTGCAATCATATCTTTGACTATAACTTTATTCATTTTACAATATTATCCTGGCAAGTGAAAAACTTTCAACAGTTGCCAATCTAATTCTTTTAATGTGCAAAATAATTATTATTGAGTTCTTATTTGTGGAGCACTATCAGTGTAGAGCTAATTTCCTTTAGACTAGCAAATTGCTGCTAATAATCTTAAGAAGATAAAACCTTCAGGGAATTAGCTTGAAATTAATCTACTCTGCATAAACCTACAGCATAGCATAGGGACTTATTCCTGAAATTAAGTAAACCTCTCGCTAGTAGAAAGAATCAATATCAGCTTATGTTCCTTCTCCTGATCTCTATTTTTTTCCTCAGGTTTTTAATCTCTGAGATTCTTCACAAATGAAACTCTTTCTCTGATACCTTATGTGCATACACTAAGCTTTGAAAATCTTCCCTAGGAAATCAGCCTTTTTGCTTTCCCCAGTTATATTGCTGCTTTCTCTGACATTTCCTCCCTACTATATTCTTATGATTTTATGACGTTACTCACTTTAAGAACTTCAGCTGAGTATGGCTCTGAAGAGGAAGCAGACTGCTTTTTATGTCACAGCTGTAGTTCAGTGTCTCATTCTCACTAAAACAAACATTCCAAAAGCAGTGATAATTGATGATTATTCTTCTTTTGACCATCACTGATATTTGGTAGGAGAGATTATGTTATGCTACTGCTGAAATATCTATTTCTGGGGTTTTTTTTAAAGATAAAATGTCAGATAAGTAGAATACAAATGTCCGAGAATTCCCTTATTATAAAAGGCTGTTAAAAAATCCCATATTTTGTGTTAATATTTTTAGGTTTTTTTAATGACTAACAGGTTCTTAAGCCTCACATATCCCCAAAAGAATGTGGTCCAGGCATTTAAACACCTTGTAATCCTTTAAAATTTTGTATGGCAATTCCAGTGGGAATTCAGGAGTTTGGAGAATCTGAGGTATAGCAAATAAAGTCTGTCAAGACCTACTAAAATATCTTTTCCTAAGCATGTGGCTGACATCTGTGAACCTCTGCCTCTGCTCTGTGGGAATCCTTTATGGTTTCTGTGACAATGACCATAATAAAACACACATCTGTTCAAAATAACTGAAAAAAATTACTTAGTATATTTATTTCTTTCTCTGAATGAAGCAATAACAATACTTTAGTTTCTTAAAATAAATGGTGTCATATTTGCACAGTTAAGTAGTTACTGTACCTGTTTGATCATATGACTGTCTGAATGTTATCAAATAGCCATTGCAGTCATTGTTCTAGAGACACGAGCAAAGCACAGAAAATTATTATACAAATAAAAATCCCAAAACATAGGCTCTCAAGCTAGGTTACTGTGCTCCAGCAATTGTCAGCATAACAGTAATAAAGAGAATACTACTTTGATGAAATGTCCACAACATTCTGCATGTAATTCTATTAATTTACATTTCTGCTTCACTCGTATGCTCCCTTAAGATAATTAATTTGAATAGTGGTATTGAATGCCATTTACATCTAGACATGATCATAAAAATAATGTTTATATTATTTAGTGAAAAATGTTTTTGACTGAGTTTATTGCCAAGAGGCTAATGTGATATCCTAAAGCCACTATCTGTATTTTATTAGCCAAAGATATCAATTGAATCATTATGAAATGCTAAGACATCTACACCTTTTTGCCTTCAAAACCTGTGTTTTTCATTTGGATCAGAGGATTAAGGACCACATTCCTGCTGCTTCAGGGAAATGAAAAAAAGGATTTAAAATTCCACTGTTATTGTTGTAACACAGGTGGATATCTGTCCTAAGCAATGACAGAGAAAGAATGGTGTAATCAAGGTGTGGATATTTTCACATGTATAGATATTATCTTAATTATGACTCTGAGAGAAGAATAGACACTGTTCACACAGAAAAAAGGGGGTTTTTTTATTTGTTCTAACTATAATTTCATTTGACTCTTCCCATTTTATTTGTTACCAATATCTTTTTATTTCTTCAAAATATTCTAGTTCCCATGTCTTCTTCTTGATTAAATGTCATTTCTTTATTCCAGGCTTGCGCTGAAATGGAGATGGTGGTGATTGTGAAATTCCCAATAACATCTGAACAAAATACAAAATGCACTAGCATGAAATGCACTAATACAAACACAAAATAAGAAATACTAATATGAAATGTTAGTTAGCATTAAAACACTATTCATCTCTTGTATCAAAAATTGCCTCCATACTAGATAGGACGTTGAACTGGAACCCACTGAATGCTTTTTAGGTCCTCCTGTACAAGTTTAACCAAGAAAATGAGCAGTGAATTTTCCAGGTATATAATTTAGAAGCTTTGTATTTTCAATGTAAACCTCTGTGAATCAAACTTTAGTGTCAGTTGATGAACAACTACATGTACAATGAAATTTTGAAGATCCACAGCAGTAGTTTCAAAGGAGATGAATAAAGCACTTCATTGTTAGACATTCTTGAAAATATAGGGTGTGATATGACTAGAAAGCAGTCTTAACATGTGAAGATGGAATAGTCAGTTTTTACTCACAATAAATCAGTGTCATTTTTCATTGATTATGAACTATATTCATTTTTCAATTGTTATCCTTTGCTCACTACCTGACACATGGCCTACCAAGAAAAGTAATGATTTATACACTATAGACTATCACATAACATAATAAAGGCCAATATTAACCTTAAATTGTTGTGTTAGCTTTTTGCAAAATGCAAAATCAGATGTTATATTAGGCAGCACAGAATTAAAATTAAAAAATGGTCTAAGGGATCCTCTGTCAGAAAGCTTTTCACTGTCCATGTTTCAATTGTGAAAGCAAATAAAAATGGATATATTTGTCTTCCACAGGGAATTAATTGTCACCTCACTTTTCAAAGCCCTACAGGTGTTAGGACTGTCCCAGTCACTGAATTTTACAGAAGCTGCAAAGTCTTCTCATTTAGGTGTCTGCCTCCATTAGCACTCCTCAAAAAACGTAGAGTGTATTTTCCATTTCAACTGCTATATTGCTGCCTGTTTGCATACAGACATAGGGTGTGGGAGATCATTTCACAGAAGTAGAGTTACTTGAAAATATGGAAAAAATAGTACAATTTTGGAACATTTTAAAGCACACTTGGACATCTCAAGCTGCCATTCCTGTGTCTCACACAGTTTTGTTTGCAGTCAGCAGAGTATCACTAATGGGTTTTGATGTAAAAGGCTGACATAAGTGATATTTGAGATGTTTTGTAATAGCAGTATTTTCTTCCAATTTCCTATTACCACAACGCTGTAGATTCCCCAACAGCAATAACCCTTGTGAATACTGCAGAGGGTCTCCTATAGATTCTATAATCAAATCCAATTATCAGGACTCAGCAGAGCTGAGATGTGTCCCCTGGGGGAAGCTAACCTGCTGCATACCCTCCATTTAGCCACCCCACATGCAGGTCTGGAATTTTCCTTTAAATTTCTTTAAGCAATGTTTATGTCTCCATGCCTGCTGGAGGCTGAGCTATACCCTTAAGCTAGCACAGCTCAGGTGAACAGAATCACTTATCTGAGACCTAACTCTGCTCAGCTCAGCAGAGTTACAACTCTTTACAGTGCCCAGCCCCTGAATTATAAACTCACTGAGACTAAAGAAAACAAACAAACAAACAAAAAATCGGTTTAAAGTGCAACTCTTCTGTGTATTACATGCAGCACAAAAAATGTTTGTACTTTAATTTAAATTCAACAGAAAAATGCATAGTAGATTTAAAAATAAATCACTTGATTTACAATCATTCATTCCCGTATTAAAGTATCACCACAAAAGACAAAGGAAGAAGATGCTTTTATAATGAACTGGACAGCAGATGGAGTCATTTTCTCAAATGGTGAGTTTCATCATTCCCCAAAGTGATATAATCATCAGGTTTCTTTCAAATACTGTACTTACTGCATACATGCCAATTGACAGCACATTCCTCATTTAGATGCTTTGTGTCTTTTCAGATAATGACAGCATTGTGGAACCAATTATGAGAGATGGATAAAAAATATAGTGCTATTTACGGCTCTTACCCAGGATTGGTCTCCTCAAAATAGTCCTGATTAGTTTAGTGCAAGGCTGAATGAAAAATTACAATCCAAATATGTTTTTACGGAAGTGTATGCAAAATAATTAGTAATATAATCTTTATGAAACCCAAGGTTTTTATCTTTCAGACATCTTTCAGATACCTTGAGCTTTATGTGTCTACAGAACAACACTTTAAAGAAGTTTTTCCTTGATATTTTTTCATGCATTTAGTGTGAGAGAGCCATGGCAATCTGATCTTCACAATTTTATTACCAATACCCTTGTTACATATGATCTGGGACTAAAACAAGATTATTTTTTTCTTCATCTTTACTGTTTTTATGCCACAGGTTGGAGTGGAGGAATGTGAAACAAGAACATTTTTCTCCAACAGCTGCCATTTGTGCCAACTGGGCTTGAATCAGATGTATTGTATCTTCTCTCAAAGGCAGGAGTTCTATTTTTTGATCTTTTACTCCATAAAATACTAGAACGATCTCCATCTCCAGCCTTTAGACATCCATAAGCAAAGTCCCTGCTGATTACAGAAAGTCTGGTACATTCCATATCCAATACTTTATTGAATTTTTTTGTCTGCCTAAATCTGGTTTTCACTCAAACATGGTGACTTTTACTCTACATTTTTAGTTGGTTTTCTGACAATGAACACTAGATTACCTCAATATTCATTACTGTTATAACATGGTTCACAACTGTAATATTTACAAAAACGAACCCAGATTTCATCTACTTTATCTCTTTTTCTCTATAGGATTGCATCCTATGTGTACATTTGATAAAGGTTATCATGCAAAAACAACGAGGTATATGACTCTGGTACTATCATGAAATAAGACTAGATTCTTCCAAAGAGGTCATTCCCACTCATGGATGTAGACTTTCATCATATGATAACTAGGATGTGAGACTAGGTGAACAATTAATTCAGTGATTTCTTTCAAAGACCCATCATCATATCACTGACTTTCAGATATTTGACTCTGTCAGCTCATCCAGGTTCTCAGAGCCTCAAGAATCTCCCATGTATACATATGACCTGTGAGAGTGCTTGGAAGATGGTCTTTTGGACCTAGCAGAACTTGCTGGGATGCTTCATGTAAGCCAAGAAGTTTTGGTGGACATTCCTCACACAACATAATTTTTGTTACAAGTAATTTTTATCTGTGTTCTAGCACATGATAATGTTTTCTGTCCAAAACAGGGACTTGGAGAGGACTACGTATCACAGAGCCTAGCAGTTTTTGAGCCTACACTGGGAGTAACAGAAAATTAGGGAAATATTGCTCACCCAAGCTCCATTCCCAATTTTTGCTGTCCTTAGTGTGGAACTGGGACTTAGATCTTTAACTGGAGTTTTCTCCAGTCTTGGGAAGCACAAAACCTTTTTCTTGGTCAAAGGCCTGCAATTTCTGAATACACTTAGCTTCTGCCCTCCTGAGGTGACTTCACAGGAAGCATACAGAGCTAAGCAAAAAGGTTCAGAAGTTGGAATCCGAACCAGAACATTTCAGAGCCATTTCTATTCATTAAAGAGATTTTTTTCCCACAGTCTTTTTTTCTCATTAATTATTCCTGATTGACTAAAACATCCCTTCAGTCTCAAACATGTGGGTAAATGTTCTCCAGAATTTTGGAATCTCCTGCAGAAGAAAATTAATACTAATAACTTTGGGTTTGAGAGCTATCTAGGATATAGAAAATGAAAATGTCTTTTTGCAGCCAATCACTAAAATGACTTCTTATTCCTAACTGTGAGCCTGTGGCAATTGACACTTTTAAGAAGACAGACAAATCAAAATCAGGGGTGTTTTTCTTAGGCTAGTAGAAATTTACAAAGATAGTTCTTGAAATGAAAATTGGATGATGAATTTTGAGTGTTTGTCTTGTGCTGCTAAAATGCACTTGATTTTGCTGAATTCATCTGCTCCTTTTGATTCACAGACTTTTACCGTAGGTTTGAACAGTTGCATCTGTTTAGCTAAACGGCAAATATAGATGAAAAGTTTCATGGAGACCTTTCTGTATCAGCAAATAGAATTAGTATAAAGTACAGACCAAAATAGCATCCTGGCCTTCATTCAGCTCTTCAATTCATTAATTTCTCTCCCTAAATAATACCTACAGGATAAACAGAGAAATGCAACAAAACCAGTGATAAAAAGAAACAGACTGTGTATTCAGGCAGCTTAAACACTAATAATCTTAGCTTTGGCAAGATAGCATGAAAGATAAAAAATAAAGCTAATAAATCTTAAACAGCATATGTCCAAGCAATAATGAGTAAAGAAGCTTTAATCTTGAGAGATGTGCAAGTTATATGCGCTTGGGATTGTCTACAAGTCCTTTAGTCACATGCCTCTTTCTAAAGTTTTTAAAAACACAGAGACAGGAAATATTCTTAGTAGACAGGGTTGGGTAACTGAAAAATTTGATTTGATGTTCAGTTTATACAGTTAAGTGTGCAAGAAATTATCCTCATGAACAGATTATGCTATCATTGGATGTGAAATTGTTAAAATGAAAATGTGAAGATCATTCAAATACAGAAGAAATCCATCCATTACATGCAGCTAAAGAAAATAGTACAGCATTTTGTCATCAGAAGTTAGTACCAGAATTCAAAATCAGTGCACTGAGATCAATAATCTTTCACCCTTCTCTGAAAAATATATGCAGAAACACTCCCACACACATTTGTCTGAATTGACAAATTGGTCTGATATTTAGAAAAGTAGTTGAGACACGGAAGTGAAGAATTAGCACTGCTTCAAAAAAAAAAAAAGAAATTAATGGTTAGTCCATTCATCACAGCAAAGTCTAAAACAGCAATTCAAGAAAATGTTAGGACTAAGTAAAAAGCAGCTTGCATCACACAGGCCAGCATATGCTGTTGGAACTCCTGTACTAGTATTGTAAGCCATCATTTACAAAACTAAAATATAGAAAAATTAAAATTAAAAATATGATTTATGAAATGCAGTTGTGTCTCTCCTTTCTGAATTTCTGATAGTGCAGATCTTAGCCATAGTTTAAAAGGCAGAGAGGTGTGTAAGCAAAAATCCTATACACACCATAGTGTTTCACTTACTGAGATTTCAAGAAAAGGAAGCAGAAAATCATTAGGTTGTTTTAAAGACACATTTAGGGTGAAAGTCATGTGTCCTAAATTATAGTAACTAATTTAGGTCAGTCAGTACCTATAGTAACTAATTTAGCCAGGTCAGTACCTATTTCTCTTGGTTAGCCATGAACTCAAGAGTGATTTTCTTAAAATTTGACATAATACTTTGATTAATTTCCGTAATGTATTGAAATCTTTCTAGCTTGATCAACCTTTTTTAAAAATTCATTTTAGGCAAAAAAAATATAACAATGATACAGAGAAAAAAAACCCAGTCACTTAGAGATTGCTCAATCACAATAGAAATATCTATATTTTCCAAAGCAGATATTCATCATCTCTCTGCCACAGTTTTCAGTGAGTAGAAGTCCTCCATCTTCAAAAATTTCTTACAAAATAGAAGCCATGATTGATTTCCTAAAACCTCTGTGACAGAATCACTATTTATTTCATTAAAAATAGTAGGAAACAAGTACAGGAACAATGTCCATCTGAAGAGTCATCCTTATATAATCTATATTCTTGGTAGCAGGAATGTAATGTAGAAAAGGGGTTTTTTATATTCCATTCATCCAGTATAGATTTGTGTTTATGATAGTTGTTAAACAATTGCTAAACTATTTGAAGTTTTTAAAATACCTTGTCTAGGGTTAAAATTACACCATTCTAATTTTTGCATAATGCTGACACCTTCATTAGAAGGGGTTATTTATTTACTTTTTGGTCTTCTGACAGCATTGCAACAAATAGATGCACAGTTTCACTGCTAGATCCATGGGATTCATGAGCTTATTGAAGATGTTATTTCCACAGAGCTGCATATAAAATATAACAATAAGAGGGACCTCTGAGGTCATCTCTGACTATAACCATCTTGGCATTTAACTTAGTATGCCTTATTGCTGTTGCACGTAGTCATTTCATAAAATTAAATTAATATCTACTAAAATACATTTCTAGTCTCACAGACTTTTTTCCTAAATTAAAAAAAAAAACACTTTTGATTTTTCTTTTCAGTGAGATGCTCATTATTTTTTCTTTCTTCCACCACTGTATTTTGATCACATTGTATCCTTTGGCTTTTACAGATGCTTCACTCTGTGCTCAGACCTACTGAACTTTATTTTTTTTCCCTCTGAAAACAAATGGTTCCCATTCTTGTTTTTGCAGTGACTGTGCACCATACTTCCAGCACAGACATGCCTAATGTGCTCGAGATTTGACTTTCTGGCTATTGGTGTCAAATATCCATCTTCCTTGCCTCTTACTTAGAGACACTAAAATAACAAAATAATTCAGTCTTATCATACCTTTCAGATAAGTAATACAAATATTTACAGGATGAATTTTTTTTCTCTGTTGATGCAGTAATTCTTTTTTCATGGTGGGCATATAAAGAACTTGTGCCTAAAAAGTATTTAGACTGTTTTTCTGGGATTATTTGATCCTTTTACCTTTGCGATATTTGTAACTTCTGACTTGGAAAAATGTAAAAAGAGACAGAACTGCCTTCTTACATCTGTGCTTCTGTAACTGAAACCCATAACCAAGCTCAGGTAGAGTAATGATGTCTTCTGTCATTTGCAAGGTTTTGTTCTTCCATGAATTGTGGCTAGCACAGGTTCTTCCCGTGGGAACATTTTGCTGTATTTCATAAACAAGATAAAGTTTGGATGTTTTGCAAACAGTTTCTCCGGATTGAGTCAGTTCGGGCTTGGCCAATTGTGCCTAGGGGGAGGTCTCGGGCTGACCAATCTGGGGCACTTCTGTAGACTCTATATATATGGAATTCAAAACAATAAAGTGCTTTTCTCCTCTCTTCGCTTGTCTGAGAACTTGGGTCAGTCCTCAGCTAGCCGCTTAACAGCGACAATGAATCATTCATTCTCCCTGACAATAGTGAAAGGTCATCAAAGGTTGCAACAGAAAGGCAGTTTACAATCCTTTGTCTTGCTAGAAAACCTTTCATGAATTTCATGGCAACAGCATGTCAGAACAGGCCTCAATATTGTACTGAATAAACCTGACTACGATTTCTGTGAATACTCCCGAGATGAGAAAAGGTTGGGAAAGTGTGTAGACAAGAGCCATGCATGAGGTGAGATAGTTTGATGGAGTAAGAATTAGCAATGAACAGACTGAGGGGGAAAATCCTGGGTTCAGATGAAAGCTTATCAACATTGAGGATCGCTCTTCCAAGGAGCACAGAAGGTCATCCCAGTCACCCAGTAGTGATTGCAAGGTAGGCAAAATATCACTGTTATCACAGTTATTATTTATATCACCAGTGGGATATAAATAATTGCATCATACATTTAAACTCTGCATATCCAGCTTACAAATTCTCTTTGCAAATGGTAAAAAGTCCTTGAACATGGTAACTCACAGAGGAAAGGTTACATGCCCATTTTTATCTGTAAGAATGTTATTCAGGATCACAGGAGAAACAGCTCTATCACAAGCAATGTGCCTGACTCATTGTGCTGCATGAAAGAGCTGGTCGAAGTACTTGTATAAATCAAATAGAGAAAGCAAGGATATGAGGCTATAGAATGCCTTATAAATAAGTTAGCAGAAGAATCTTTTCTAGGTGCAAAAAAAAAAAAGAAGTCTGGTTTTCTATCATGTTAGTTCCAAGTGTTTTTGTGGCTCACATCGCAAGTGTTGGTAGACCCCCTCTGCTGTCAGAACTAATGCATTTCTTTTGACTACGCTCACATGGAAAGCCCAAGGATTCACAAGAAATTAATTAGTAACAATAAAACTAACTCCACCCTCATCATGACTATTCTGCCTAACTTGCCTAGCTGTCTTTCCTCAGGAAAATAAAGGTCAGACCCAACATAATTCCACTTTGAGTATTAATTGGCTGTTCTCATTAAGAAGGCTGCTTCACTCAAGCTGAAACAAAACACTAACAAAACTCTAGTGAACTCAAGAGTTATTTCCTTTAGAGACATCAGCACACAGTGTTCTGGATGATGTGATTTCTGAAGCAGTCAGAATTTCCTGTTAGAGCACATTCTGAAACAAAGTGAAGGAAAAGCTGTGCCTCCCCTTGACAGTTTTAGACTTGGAGAGAAACACTTTGGGTGATACTGAAGGAGGGCAAGTTGGGGTTTTGTTTGTCTGGGTTTTTTTATAAGTCAACTCTTTTTTAAAACTTAAAAATATTTTGATAACAACTGAAAATTGAAATGATTTTGTTTACATATCAGAGAGGTAAAAGCATTAGGTGTCTGCAAAAGAGTGGGTTCTAGTTGCCAAAACTTGGATTCCCTAGTGAAAGAAAGACATTGAAATATTGGATCATTACTGAATATAGTCGTACAACTACATTAAATTACCATTAATTTTGCATTTGCTGTTTACAGATATCTTAACACGTAACTGTCTTACAACTTTAAATCGATTTCTAGAAAATGGAAATGAAAATTGTGCTTGTAAAAAACAAAACACCAACATACTCAATATTCCCCCCTTGCAGCACCTTCTCCAAGAAGCAGTGAGAAACCCCAAAGGCATGATAGCCTGCTTTATTGTGGGGGATACTGCAAAATGTTGTGTTTATATATACTTCAATCAACAAACATTTTCTTAATGCTTTGCAGTTTCTCACATTGCTGTGAGAAATGTCTCAACGAGGAATTTTACACAACGTTCTTCATAACTGCCTCATATCAGCCAACTACTTATAGGTAATATTTTATAAAAACATACTGGAGGTTTGGATTTGCATTCCTCATATGGGCTCATTTTATGGGACAGATTGTAACAGGGGAAGCTGTAGAAGAAAACTTTGACTGGATCGCCTAGGATCCACCATCTCCCTGATAGAGTGTGGCCTCATTAAGGTTTTTCAGTAGCTGAGAGAAAAGCACTGAATGTCCTACTGTAACAAAACTTCACAGTAATTTTCCTGGGTCTCTTTAGATATGTCTTCTTTGAAAGTTACATATTTTTGTACATCTCCCGTCTCAGTCATAACTTGATATATTCTTCCCCCTACACGGCAGAACACACCTGCTGATTCCACATGTGAAAATGCAGTGATTCCTCATACCCCACTGATTCCTCTCTGTTTTCATTTGGAGACATGACATCCTTTAGATATAATTGCAGATATTTTTGAAGATAAATGATGGTTTATCTATATACTGGACACATTTATCAGGCCTTCTGATACTGTGTAAAGAGTATCTTCCCACCATACCTACCACCATGATTCAGCTCTGCTTAGCATTGTAACACTTTTAACAACTCTATTAACTTTTGCATTTGGGCTGTATTGGTAGTAAAGAACAGTTAATTCCATACCTTTTTTTCCCCTAGTTGTCCACAAGAGACTAATTTTGATTCCCTTCTCCAAATGCTGTTCGGAACGCCTGTCACCCAGCTGCGCAATTTCTCCAGCCCTCACCACTAGGAGTGTTTGAAATGGTAACTGATTGGGTGCTGCAGCACTGAAGGGGATAATTTTTATGTCTCTCTGACTTCCAGAGATTCCAGAGTACAAACAGGAATTTAAGATTTACTGCAGCTGTGCAAAGCTGCACATTTCAGGTCAATTAAAGGATAACTGGGCTGTCTTAGTGGCGAAATAAAACAGAATAATGAGGGAAAATATGAAAGCAGACTTTGTTGTCTTGGGCACAATCTGAAATATAGTTTCTGGGTTTTCTAGAGTTATTTAATGTTTTTTGAAGAACCTAACTACACAGAAGTTAACGCTGAAATACATTATTTATGTGAAATAACTGTCTAACCTCATAATAATGACTAAAAATGCCTATACATATTTTGCCAAAACACTTTACCTATAGAATCTCTAATTTCTGTTTCAGCTTCTGAATTTAAGATTATTTTCTGTATTAAAAATTAAGGAAAAAAAGGTGGTTACAGCTAAGAGATAACCTGTTTTTATGGATGAAAACTGGTTTCTTCATCTTTCTTAATTTGACAAAAGCAAAAAAAAGCCACTTTTTTCACAAATGGTATATTATGAATCCTTTTGAATCTGCCTTGGAGTCCAGCTGTATTCTCCAAAATCGCTGGAATGTCTCTGCATAATCTTAACCTCCCATTTTTTAGCTATTTAGAAATAAACCTTTCTGAAAGAGAAGCATGAATAAACACGTTTCACAAGAATATTTAACATAGGAACAGGAAAAAAATACATTTACAGTAAACAGCCATATATAATACTCAGCTACTGAAAAATACCTGTGATGTGAAGGTATCACTCCAAAAATCATCATACTAGATAATTGCAAAGTTTAAACTTCCTAGACAAGAAAACCTCTGTATAAAGCCCCACTGATTTCCGCTAAGGAAATTCTTGTTTGTTTGATTTTGTTAGTCCAATCTAAAACATTTTCCAGATGTTTCATCAGTGAAAAAGCCTCTTTCTAGTATACAGAACGCTGTTTCTAAAAACTTGTTTCTAAAGGGTTTTTTCTACCATCCCCTGAGTCTTTTCAAAAGCTAATAATATTGCCTAACATATGTTTCATCTTTCCTTGAAGTTTTACTCTTCTCAACTGGAGTGAAGCCAGCAACTGAAAACTCTCTAAGGATAGAGGCTGCACAGCTTTTCTTGGCTGTCTGTGATAGTGCTTGGTCACCCTTACAGTGAAAAAGTCTTTCCTGGTGTTCAGAGGGAATTTACGTGTCGTTCCCGTTGCCTCTGCTCCTGTCATTGGGCACCACTGAAAGTATTTTGTTTCCGTCTTCTTACACCCTCTCTTCAGGTATTTATAAATGTGCTCAAACAGGCTCCCATGGCTCAGGAAACCAAAACTCTACTGCCAGCTCTTGCTCCACAGCCAATTATTGACCTTCAGTGTCACTGCCTTCCTTCTTACACTCTTTTCCCTCACCAGAGGACTGAGGGGAGCAGAGTACCACCTGGATCCCTTTGCCCATGAATATCAGCTGAGTAGTTGATTCACCCTCCCTAATCAGGGGGACACTGCAGCAAAAACCTCAGGTACCAGCAGTCAAGGTTAGCTGACATTCTTGTTAAAAGCTGCCAGAGCTTCCTGATGTCCACACCTGCTGAGATGCCACATAGGGCAGGCAAAGCTACAGGCAGAAAAACCAAGGAAGAAAGTGTTCTTAACTCTCTAAAAAAAAGCCTAAATTTGAGTTAGTTCCAGATAAATCTTTATTAGTAGGAGTAAGGAACAACAATTTCCACTTTTATGTGAACAGAATTCTTAAACCACAGAAAATTGTTTCTAGGGGGAAATATTTTAGTTTACAGCACCTCTGAGGAAAAGATTTTGTTCTGCTCAAAAGTTATTTTAAATTATTTAGAAAACTTTTTGTGCTTGCCTGGTATTCAGATAATCATCCCAAGTTCTTCTACTGAGCTCTATTTTGCAGCCACTGAAATGGCTTTGTAGCTATGTGAATATAATGGAAGCAGACTGGGACATACTTTCAATGTCACTTTCTTCCAGTCATACTCTGAGTAGAATTTGGCATTTGTTTTGTAGTACAACAAGGATAACAAAACATTTTGATTTCACAGAGTAGTATTAAGTATATTTAGAAAAGATGCAGAAAAATCATGTTATTTTATCTTCTGGGACAATTTCAAAGGGTCTCTTTATCCACTGCTGACAAAATAAACACATAGTTTGTTATAAATTTCATCATTAAAATCACTCTTTAACATTTTAGATGATGCCTAGTGTAGTTTACTCTTCTTTATTTATGTGCCAGTTGCGGAATTCAAGTGAGTTGTTCAACAGTCACAACAGTATTACTGCACCTGAAGGGGTGCTGAAGGTAGAGAGATTCCTTGTGCCTTTAGGTAAGAGCCAGGAAAGACTAGGAGCTGGAGAGTGCAAGCTGCCAGAAGAGAAACAACAGTACTGGCAAGAGTTCTCAGGGTTCTGATTCATTCCTTCAGTCTGACAGCAGTTTTCCAGGCAGTATTTTAATTTGGCTTCTCTAGGTGAAGTTTGGCTAAGGGCAGGTGAAAAGCACTTGCTGAGGCTTCAAAAGAAACCATTCTTTTTTTGATCTGTGCTCTCTGTACCAGCTGAAAGAAGGTCATTTTCTGTCCACAGTGAATGATGAACAGTAGTGTTTTCTGTATTCTGTTGAGTGTCTCACAAATGCAAAAAATGACTAACCGATGCAGAGATAACACATTACGTGCTTCCATCCCACATCCCATAATTTTTCCATCCTACATCCCTAATTTTCATCTACAAGTGGCACACTTGTTTGCAAGGGGGACACAAAGTGAAGCACTAAGTGAAGGTGAATATGTGACATATAGTTAAAACAATTAAGAGAGTGTAAATCTTGGTATAAAATGGCAGAGCTGCAGGAATGTCAGAGATTCCTTGTCAATTTATTCAGTCAGGTTCAAACACCTAAATGAAAACAAGAACTAACAGTGATATTTTAGAAGGCTGTTAATTAAAGGACTGTATTAGTGTGCTAGTGCCCCTGCTGACAGTGTTTGTCTGGCATATATAGAGATAAAGAATTTTTTTTAAAAATGCAAACAAAAGGTGTTGTTGAGCTCTCATTGCTTCACAGCTTAAGGAGGAGCCATAACCCCACCAGAGCATTACATTAAATATACTAAAGTCTTACTGGTGTAAAAAAAAAAATATTTTGGAGCTAGTCATTGAAGAAAGCAGCAGATAGAGAACTGAAGAAAATTCCAGCCCAAATTATTGACAGCAGTTAATAAAAAGGGCTTTTTAACATGGTTTATCAAAGATTTCTTGGAAGTGTAGTAGAAGAGAACTATTCATAAGAGTCATGTGTGATCAACAGCTTTTTCATAAGGACACTGAATGGCCTTCCAAGGGTAACAGCTGGATTTAGATTTGATACATATAAACAAAATCCACTAAGGCTAGAGTTGAGCGAAAAATCAATTGCAAAGAACTTTAAATTGCAAAGACATTCTGGGTATGTAGAGGGATAAAAGCAAGAACTCAAAGGTTTTAATTTTAGGAAGGAAGGAAGGAAGGAAGGAAGGAAGGAAGGAAGGAAGGAAGGAAACTGTAAAAACTAGAAGGCTCTAGAACAAAAAGTAATTTTTGTCTAATTTTAGAAAAAATCTCTGGCTGCTATGATGGGCCCAGACTACTCCAAGATAGCTCTTTCATGCTATTCAAATGCTCCACAAGAGTTCCAGTTTGTGAGAGATGAGGGTTTTATTTATATTTTCATATATTCTATTCTCATGTTCTAAAAATATTTGCATTTTACCAATTACTATTTGATGCTCACATCATTGTGATCTATGTTACAAAACATTGATTTGAGCTGACAAGAAATACCATTAAGTGGTAGTGGATGAGAAAATAAAAATAATCTGCTGATAGAAAATATGTGTTTCCTATAGATAATGTTAATTAACTTTAGCTTTGTCTCTTGCACAGATTTGCCAATCGAGCTACAAGCCAATGTTCTAATTCATCACACACTGGGACACACTGTACTTACTACTTTATAATTGCCTGTATAGAATTATTAGGCGTTAGAAAGAAGGATCACACAAACAAAAAGAGGTGAAGCATGTAGAATGAAGCTTTTTCATTTAGGCCAGAAATGTGCATTCCTTTTCTATTTATGTTCTGTGTAATGTTTCAATTATTGGAAAGAAAACCGCCAGCATTTAGATTAATTTTTCAAATGAAATGAGATAGAAAATAAACTATTGCCTTTTATTACATCTTACTTCTTACATGTAAGTTCAGCCTCATGCTTATAGAATTGTTTCCCAGCTCTTGCCTCATTTAGCAGCTGAAAATCTGCAAAATTACATAGAAAAGCAGGACATTGTGCTTTTCTGCAAAGAGAAGACCAAAAGGGTTTTTACATGTACAAGGTGTAACAGAAAATCCCTGCAAGCCTCCATACCTGCTACACACACACATTTTGTGTTCACATGGCAGAGCTGAAAGACATAGGGCCAGGGATAATTAGAGGGTCTTTCCTGTAACTGGCTAAGCCAAAGCATAGCCTTCTAGCCCTTTTCAGGAAACTTATCACCATCTTAACATCAGCTGCAAAGGATGCCACAAATGACAAGTAGGTGAGACATTAAGCATCACCAACACCTCTGTCTGTAGTATTACCCAGCAACATCAGAAATGCATTCAAGATTCTTATGAAGCATAACCTATAATCTGTCATGTTTTGGCCACTGACAAATTGGTCAGGTTTCAACATTAGGACTGTCTGATGCCTCAGGTTCATTTGAATATTCCCTATATGTTTCAGTTTCCTGTGTTGAAAATGGGCAAATCTTCCATTCCAGTACTCACTACCTTAACAGCAAATAACGAAAATTAAAAATTCGTAAAATTTTAATGCTTTAATGCTTATCATTTTCTAGTGATGCAGGGCAGTGCTGCTGTTCCATGTAGATGTTGCAAGGCTGAAAATGTCTTCTTCAAGTACAAAAAAAGAAGCCTAAATGTACCAGCTAGTTACAAATGACGTTTTTCAACTCCTACTATTGAAAGAAATGTTGTAGGATTATAAAATTAGCAAAACACCACATGAATTAAATTTTGTATTTTAATACATGGACATGTATTTCCCATTAGTGGCTCTACAAATTATGGCATGTATTCTGAAGCATAAACATCTGACTGATCTTAATTATTCTTAAGTTTTTAATTTCCCTTTCTGGATGCTTATATCTCTTCCCACTTTTCCTGTGCTCTGTGAGTCCTTAACAATAACCACCAGGCACAAGCCTGAAGACTTGTTCAACCAATTCTCCTCCATGAGACTTGGACAGTCCAAATAATTTAAATATATCTAACCTCTTGAAATAGTCTCAAATGATCTCACATTTTTCTTTATGTATCAGAGATTTTGTTTCTAGTATTAGTCTTGTTTTGTTTCTTTCTCACATTGACTGTAATGCTTTCTTTGATTAGAGAAAACTATTTTTCATTACATGTTTTGGGAATGAAGAAAAAAAACCTGAACCAAACAAAAAAATTCCTTTTGGAAAATACAGTGATAGTCAATTAAATAAACTCACGGTGCTTATGGAAGCCTTTGTGTATTTCTGAAGCACTTTTTCCATAATAGTTGCCAGCACACAACACTATGTTTTGTATTATTTCTCCAAAATTACCACTCCATTCCAGAACAATTATATCAAAATACCTGATGTCTGCTACTATTCTGAATGTAACAATTTTAATGTACTTAGTAACAATTTTAATGTACTTAGTTCCTTTTATGACTGCTGTGTTTCAGAAACACACCAGTTGGTTTGGTTTTTTTTAATTTTTCCACAATAAATCTGGGTTTTTTAGGGAAATATAGATGTTAGAATTTTCTTCTGTCAAATAGACCTGAGAAGCAAGACAAAAACCTACAGAAAGCAGGTGCTCCAAGGAAATATGCTTCCTTCCACACAATCTCCTTCCAGAGTTGTAAATGCTGTTGCTAGGGTTTTGTTGACCGGAATGAAAAAAGCTAACAAAAAAAATATATTGCAACACTCAGAAGAAGACATGCAGCTTTGCAACTTATGTCAAAGGAATGAAAAACAGAGCAATTCCACAGCCTCACAGCCAGGAACGAGATCTGGGTTTATTTTTGTATTTCTTGTTTTCTTTGACTTGAAATTGAGTCATCTTAATGGGGATTTGTACTTTGTATGCTCCTCATGAGGCTTCATTGCTGGATTCAATAAATCAGAACTGTCACAAAGCAGTTTTAGCATTACTGTCCTACACAACTGCATTTGTGGTATTTTATCACAGCTGGCAGTCAATCAATGGTTCTTATCAGACATTTTGGTCATTGCATTGAAAGATTAAAGGGAAAAAATGTACTTGTTAATCCATTTGTATACTTGAGTTTCTTTACTCCAGGGTATCAAATCAAATTAAAGTGGATATAAAACAGATGTCTTTTGCATGCAGTAATCTTAGTAACAAGCCAACTGGTCTATAGAATCCTGGTACTGATTACTCCCTTTCATTCTTGCATACTCCTTTGTGCAGTTTTAGAACTGAATTCCCAGCTGGAACAACAATATTGATTTTTAGAACTTTGATTTAGGATGCTAACAGCAATCTGTTAGCTACAGAATTTACGTGAAGAAGCCTGTAAGGACCTGTACTTAACACACTGCTACCAAGCTCAAAGATCATGAAATCAGAGGTCCCAAAATGAAAAATAAAATGTGAACAAGAAAAACTGAAGACTTTCTTGCCATCAAATCACTGCAAGACCAACCAAATCAATCATTCTGCTGAAGGCAGGTTTACTCAAGTATAGAGATATTGAAAAGCATTTTTTAAGCTTCTTCTTAAAGACCCTCCGTGAGAGACACGTTACAGTCTCCTCACATGAACTGTAGCTGTGCTTTAGTCCCTAGAATTAGATAATTATTTCTACACCTAAGATGAACTACCTTTCCTTTGGTGTGATTCAGATACTTTAGAAAAGCAAGCACTAATTTTTCATGTCCCTGAAGACTGTTATTAGATCTTTTTTATTTTATTTCCTCCTCTTTCTGCTTAAGCGTCAGTTGGTTCATTCTCCATGGGTTATTTCAATGCCATAAGTCAAGATCCAGTAGGTCAAAGAAAACTTTTATTTAAAGTAACAATCGTTTTGAACAATCATCTGAACTTCTACATCTACAGAAGAAAGTCAAGGCTTCTGTAAGGGTCTCTTTATTTGTGTTTGTATAATGATCTTATGTAGCTGCCTTAGAGCCAGGCAAGGAAATGCGTGTGCTGTATTCTTAACTTGCTGCCGAAGAATTCTAATACTGTAAGTAAGGATAGCATGAAAATATGCAAACAAGGCAAAATCCTGTGACCTGCACCTATTTATAGGTCTCAGTTGCATAAATAATGGAATTATGAGCAATGGACCTGACCATGAACAATGACCATGAACAATGGACCTGACCTGTACTCATTGATGATGATAAAATTATTTTTGCTGATATTTTTCCAGGCTTCCATAGAATCACAGAATGGTTTGGTTTGGATGGGATCTTAAAGATCATCTAGCTCCAACACCTATCACTAATTCATTCATTTTATGATGACACTCCCCATGGCAGAAGTGCTGCTTTTAGTGGATTTGCAATGTTAAATGGTGTAGAAAAGAGCAGACAGGGTTTTGTTGATGAAACCATAGCAGTCCTGATTAACAAACTTATACTCAAGTTCTCACATTTGCCAGTTGATTCCTAATTATGCTGCATGTTTTCTATAAGTAACAATATTAAATAATTATCTGTGAACTCCAATGACCAGGGAGCTTGCAATGAGCTTATTGTCCTCTAATCTAAATCCAAAGAATCAGCTACTACTTTAAGTCACACTACTTTTAATTCAGAGATTCTGTCAGAGTCAGTGGTGTCTCTTTGGACATGCAGCAGTCCAACAGAAAGCTGTTTATGCCTTTATGGCAGGAAAACATCCAGTCTTTACTCTTGTCTGTCCCTGAAAAAGAAACATGCACAAACTCTTCCCAGATATTGACATCCTCTTTTTTGAGATATCTTGGAACACTAAACGAGCATTTTTCTATTCAACCAAATGACAGAATAAACACTATTTTGCCTCTAAGTGTACACACAGGGAAAAAAAACCAGTTTTGTTACAAAGAGAGCTAGAAAAACAATATTCCATTACCTCTGTGAGAACACATTACTGTGGCTATGCCACAGACCTGTGTGAATTAACACCTAAGTGAAAATACAAGAACACTCAGATTAATATATTTATATTTATCCATTCATCTATCTGTTTGTGCTGTTACTATATTCCATTGGAACTTAACTCTCAGAGGATACCTTTTCATTCAGACCAGGGTTTCTCTTTGCCTCTCTTTTACTTGATGAGGTCTGCTGCTAGCAATTTCCATGCGCCCTCCTTAGAAACATTTTTGTCTGTGAAAATATGTGTGGGATTTAGGCTCACATTTAATACCATCATCTTCCTAGAGATGCTACTTAGATATCTTACTGATAGCACCTTATCAAAAAGTTGTGATCTGTTTCAGCTTGCAGATTTTGCAAAAGCAGTAGATGCTCAGAGCAAAGACTTAAAAGACACTAAGCCCTGCAGATTTCCCACTGAGTGTTTTGAGGCCCATACTACCCATACTGAACACCTCACTGGCCTTGGAAGCACAGATATGGTCTCTCAGGTGAGGAAACTCAAAAATCATCCATCTAGCAGAGAAGACAGTCCAAGTTTGGTATTGTATGATTCTGACATTTTGACAACCCTGCCTTCCCTATGTATGGATGTCAGCAGGCTTAAAACAACTAAATTAAGGTCTAAGGAAGATTTAATACAATGCATAAAAGTACTGACTTGTGAGGTACTAACACAGGTACACAATCTGTATTTCTTATTATATGTCCAATGTGTTATATTAACTAGAACTTCCAACTGGAACCTTAGTCTAAAGGAACTGAAATTTATTCTTCAAATGTCCCTGGACAAAATAGAATAGTAATTCCTTGGGATGAAAACTGTGAAGAACGACTGAGGGATAGAGGTTGGGTCAGTCTGGGGCAGAGGCAACTTGGAAGGGACCTGACAGCAGCCCACAAGCACCTGCTGACAGATCACTGTGCTGTTCTGCATGCCATGAACTTAACAAAAAAAAGAACCCACATTAATCCTTTCAGAAAGATATGTAGTATATTTTGGTCCCTTTGGAGCTAACATTTCAGTAAATTTCCAAATCTATCAACCAAGTCTTTCAAATTTGTAGAAGCATTTCCAGATGGAAACTCTCTTAACAGTTTCCAAACTATTCAGTCTTGATTTGGATCTCATGTGTCCTCTATGGCATTGGTACATCTCAGCTGCATTTAAAAGCATCCGAAGCAGTGAGCTAAAAATAATACTTTCCCCTCCTGGAGTACTCCAGCTGACAAAAAAGGCACAGCATCACTGAAGCTTAGCTCCACAGTTCAGAAAGTATGGTAATGAGTAATTCGATGTTATACCTAAACCAGCAGAATCTTTTTGAAATTAAAGGAAACTGATGAACCTAAGAAAAGCACATATATCTCTCCATTTATTTTTGTTACAAATCCTGCATTACAGCTATCCCTTTGGTTTCAGGCACTGTGAGTCTACAGTGTGTTGTTGAAATTCCCTTCACAACGTCAATAAACAGCAATTTACTTTCTCTAGAAATGCAAGCATTTATCTGAATAAATAAATGAATCCCTGATACTGCAATCTGAGATAAAATGAGATGGATGCATAAAATCTTCTGGATGCATTTTATTGGCTTACAGTTTTTCTTCTAAACATATCAGTGGGGTTTTTTTGTCTGGGATATCTTTCAGTTAAGAGTACTTGAAGTAAAAACATTAGCAGATAATTAATCATGATACAAGTTCTACCTAGTAAATAGAATACCTTTCAGGCTACAGCTCTAGTACATCCAGATAAGAATCCAAAACCACAGTTCATTATTTATTTAATTTTGTGTCAAATACTATGAGATTGCTGCAAAGTTTTTTATTCTACAAACACATTGAGAAGACAAGATTGTTGGCCAATAAAGACTTCTCTCTGGGTGTTTCAGTAAGTTTTGCTGAAGTCATATCATGGCTGCTTTCAGCTGAGGACACCAGCAGACCTAAGAAGGAAGTACAAAGTGTAGTTTTGCCCTTTTTTTTTTTTTCTCAAAAGTTTTTCTGGTTCTAAAGCAAGTCAGTCACCAGAATAGTTGCCTAAAGTATGCAGAAATTTTTATGAACATTACTTTTGTTCTCGGGTTTTGTGAGGTCTTTAAAGAAAACAATGACAATTGTTTTAGAAATGTCCCCACCAGAGCAAGACTGAACTTCAGTTCAGGCTGGAAAGCATTCAGGATCAAGAATGGCAAAATGTAAACCAAATACCCTGATTTGAAGTTCAGATATAGTTTAGTCATACAGGTTTTATTATATTGCACTGAGATTTAAGATTACTTAAGATTATTTTGTGGAAACTTAGAATGTAAGAATCCACCTTACATTTTATCATTTTCCTGAGTGAAAGCCAATGAGAACATTTCCACCAGCCAGATCATGAGACAGAATAAATGATACCCCATGAAACAATACATTTTCATCTAGGTGAAATTAACTCAGTGTATTCTCAAGGCCCTTTATTTTGGTAGCAGCTATAAATTTATCTTAATTAACACAATTTGTCCAGACTAATTATCAGAGGTTCCATGCATATGGAAATCATTCCTAGTAATCAATATATAAATATATAGGCTTTCTTTATTCTGAAACAATTTTGTTTTCAATTAACAAAATAATTTGATGGATTTTTAACATTTGTGCAAATCCTTTTGATACCAATTTTTTGTTAAAATCTTGCATCTCTAATAGCGTTTTATGTTGTCTCTAATCACCCTAATGTTTTTTTTGTCTTCCACATAAGTCATCCTTGGAGAAGGATAAAATTTCTTCTACTAACCTCATTTAAAAAATATTTTTTCAAGTATGTTGAATAGTACTTAAGTCAGCTTGAACCTTATCAGTGAGTTTTAAAATTGTATGCAGTTATACACATGAAATTTTCAGTGACTTTTCCATTTTATGAATTAAAACAGTCAGGGTTTTTGTTTTGTTTTGTTTATTTCAGCATTCTATCCAGTGAGATATGTAACTAAGAGCAGACTTTTTTGAGCTGTGTTTTTTTATTTCCAGAATCTTTTCCTACAAGCATCTTAATTTCCTGTGTACCACAAAATTTGTAATTTTTACTGCATTCATAATGAAGACAGTTCACACTCTGTTTGTATTGTACCCACAGGATTCACTGAACTGTCACACTTTAATCAGAGTTGTTTACTGAGATTCCTCTATAAATTAAAATCACTAAGCCTTTTGCAGTCTTGATAATTCTATTTTTTGTCAAGGTGGTTCACATTTCTGGCCACACTCTAAGATTTCTGCATCTACTGCTGGCCAGGTTTCTGGAAAGCCTCTCATCTTCCTGAGGTTTCTGCAAAGTTCACTTGTCAAGTAATTGAATCCTCCTCTCTTAACCCATATGGAATGGATAACTGAATAAAACAAAAGTGAAAAAGTGTCATTAGCTGCCAATGTTGAGGTAGCTGGGTTTGGTTTGCGGGATTTTTTGCTTTTTTTTTCTATAAGAACTTGGAAGGAATTGAAAACTTACTCCTCTATAAGTGATCATCAGATCTTCCACTGGTTTCAGCCAGGAATATTTTCTGTTCTCCTCTGGAAACTTCACAGTCAGATCACTAGTGATATCAGTGGGCTAACAGAAAGAAAGGGAGAAAAAGTTATCAATATACACCCACATTAAGTAATTTGAAGTTAGCTTATTGCAATAGTTAACCAAGCTGGTATTATTAAATAAACATATGAAATGGTAGAAGCATATTGTGATTTTTTTTTTCCTGTTTCTTTAGAAGAAAGCTGAAGATCTGGGGCATTTTTCAGTCACTTTCCTGTGTTGAAGTTAGAGATTGAGAGCTGTGTGAAATAAATCCACCTGGACAAGATGGTAGAGGATAAGAGGACTTCAGCAGAAAACAGCCATTGTGATAAAACCAGGCCTCAAGTGATTTATCAATCCTCACACTATAGAAAATTAAAAGGCTGGAATGAAGCATGGAAATACAGGAAAATTCTAAGCAGAAACAGCATGGCCTGAGTCTGAGATACCCAGATTTCTTAGGATTGCCAGGAGCTTACAGACCAACTTGCTATTGTATGTCTTGGAGGAAGCAGGGTCAAATGGAATGAGCAAATGAAAGATTTGCACTGATGTTAGAGTTGCAGGGTGTTGAAAAGATAAAAAGGAGAAGTTATATCAGACCTGGAAGGAGGTAGGGCTGAATATGAAATGCTAGAAGACTGCACTGTGTCATGCAGTACCTTCTGCTGCCAGGTCTTCATACTGTATTTGTCTTCTGCCATGCTGACACCATGAAGGAGATTTTCATACTTTACCTGAAGTTATTTTAGGCCAATGCCTGTGCCACACTGTGTCCTGGAGGACACGCAGCAGACAAGGAGAAGCTGAATCAATATGGCCATAAATCTCCACCCAGTTTGCCCCAGCAGCTGCAGCCCCAGACAAAAGCTCACATATTGTAATGTACTATCACAAAACTCTGCAATTCAGCTTTACAATGTAAATCATGGTCTTTGTGATCTTTGTGACACAGAAACAACTGTCAGATCCAGTCAGGCTTACAGATAAAAACAAGAACGGTTACTTATTGGAGCATACAGCTGGAAACAGAAAACGATGTCAGATAAAGATCTTACTTCTCCCTGAAAATATGAAAGATGCTGCTTCACCTTGCAAACACAGTTTCTTTAATTGAAATTAATAATTTATTGTTATCTTTCTATAATACCTCTTAACACTTCATAGCGAGCTCCACTGCTTTGAACTTGAACCAATCGCATGTAAAGTTACACATACTTCAGCTTGTCAGTAAAGATACTCTTTTGGACAATGAGCAGGAATATAGCTCTGAAATTGAGTGTCTGCAAAATTTTCCAGCTTCTCTGTTTATTATTTTATGGAATAATATGTCAGAACATCTGATTTGTTAATAATTCTCCTTTTTGAATAATATTATTTTATTTTACTTCCTCCAAAGGAATTAAACTCAAGTACAATATTGTAGATGGGTTTGTGATCCACAGTCTATATATTTAACCAAACTAGGAAGGAGGATGCAATTTATCTGACACACTTATTTCCTATTAGGCATTTGCAAACAGCTGTTTCAATACACCTGCTCTTTTTGAGAGTGAAGTATGAAGTCAATGGGACTGCTAAGGTATAACAGTCTTTTTTGAACAAAAGTGCTACCAGGGTCCAGTTCTCTTTTGTCATTGTTATTAAACTAATTAATTACCATAATCCACAAGCACAAATTTCAACAATCCATCTTGCAACAGTAACAGATTAAATATCTTTAGAAGGAAGTGAAACTTGTAAGTTAATGAGTCATTTTAAAATGAACTCACATTCACATTGATTTTGTGTCTCACTGCCATAGAAATAGGATCTGCCAAGATATGTTTGTTTGGACCAGCTGTCTCATTGCATATAAAACACATGCTCCATTAAAAAGCAGAACTTTCCTGTGCCCATTCAAATACGCATTTCAAAGCTGACCCTAGAATTGTCACACTCCCTGTTGCTTTAACAAAGTACCTGATGAGAGACTGTGAGTTTATTTCTTCCCTATTTTCTACTGAAGAGATTATTTTGGTCAAAGAGTAATATTCTTTTCTACTAATGTCAAATCAGGAACTAGCTCAGAAATTAGTTCTTGGCCTTACGCAAGGCCTTTGCAGAAACAGTAGTGTTGTATTGATGCTGTGTCTGTTTTCTTCTGTTCTGAGTGTCCCAAAAGGTCTCACATCAAGGAACAGACTCCTAAAAAAAACCAAAAGAGTAGCCAGACAAGAGAAACAGAGTACAAGGGGATGAAGTGCAGTGATGGCCTGGAGATCACCTCCATATCAGACTAGTGCAACAAGAACAAATACCTGTTTGGGTGACAGTGATGATTCTGATGTATTGTAAATAAGCATTTCAGAAGATCAAACACTTAAATTCAAACAGAAACTCTCAGAGTTATCTGAAACTATAGTTTCACAGTTCCAGATGCCTGTTTTTGAGAGACAAAGAGTCCTACTGTCCACGGGCTTAAATTACATATAGATTATACATATGATTAAATTACAGTTACTAATCATATTGTAGTATCATAGAACGGTTTGGGTTGGAAGGGACCCTAAATACCATCCAGTTCCAACACTCCTGCCAAATACAGGGACTCTTTCCACTAGACCAGGCTGCTCAAAGCCCCATGCAACCTGGCCTTGAACACTTCCAGGGATGGGGCATCCACAGCTTCTCTGGGCAACCTGTTCCAGTGCTTCACCACCCTCATAGGAAAGAATTCCTTCCAAATATCAAATCTAAACCTAATCACTTTCAGTGTAAAGCCATTCCCTCTTGTCCCATTACTACATGCTCTTGTAAAAAGTCCCTCTCCAGTGCTTTTGTAGGCCCCCTTTATGCTCTCCCCACAGCCTCCTCTTCTCCAGGCTGAACAACCGCAGCTCTCTCAGCCTATCTCCATAGGAGAGGTGTTCCAGCCCTCTGAGTATCTTTGTGGACCTTCTCTGGACTCATTCCAACAGCAAATGTCATGTAGATCTGAAGGAGATTTTCCTAGCTGGAATTATTGAATAACCACACTTACAGCTCAGAGTGATAAAAACACAGCTTTTTTTAATTTGACACTCAAATTTCATCCACTAGACTGATAAATTTGCTTTGTTTGAGTTCAGGGTAAGTTTTCTGCCCTGGAATATATTAGAGAATCTATTTACTATGACTTTTTTTCATGTTGCATTACAGCTAAAAATATATTATCATTGACGTACTCTATTCTGCTATATGGAGGAGAATGAAAAGAGCTCACTACAGCTAGGATAGCTGTGATTTTTCTATTATTTATTATGTGTCCTGGATAGTTTATAGCTGGCTACAAAAAGTGTGTATGGTAATAAACACACTTTAAAAAGTCACTGCTTTTTAATAATGGTATTAATAATTGAGAACATTAATAGAACACTGTAGCAAGACTCTCAAGAGCCAGGAAGTCAAGGAAAATTATTCATTTAGTTGTTGCAGTAATTTAGTTAATTAGGTTTTCTTTGCTCTACTTAATTTTTTTTCTAAAAAAGATTCTTTTCTGGTTAAATTAATTCTTTATATAAATATGTGATAGTGAGAGCAGAAAAAATGTATTTTCCATTAGAAATTCATATTCAGTGTTAATGAGAATGCTTTTTTTTATGTGAAGAATAAAATATATTACTTTCTGTACCATTACGATCTTACAAATTAGTGGGTTGTAAAAAAATTATCTATTGAATAAAAATAAATTAAGCAGTCTCTTTTTCCTGCTTTATAGTGGAATGTGCTTAGCTTACTAATGTATTAATCTCATTTTTGTTGTGGAAAATTTGAAAAAAAAACCCAAGCATTTATTGATTTACATTTTATTACCTTGTATAATTGAGAGTGTAGTTATCATACTGCAAAATACAGGATCAATACAATTGCACACCTTACCTCTTTTCTTTTCTTTCTTTCCTTTTCTTTTCTTTTCTTTTCTTTTCTTTTCTTTTCTTTTCTTTTCTTTTCTTTAATAAGAGTAAGTCAAAATGTCCTTTATTAACAACTGAATAGCAACCTTAAATTGACAGATTTCTGCAATATGTTTCTCAGTGTCTACCTTTGCCGTGAAACCAGAATTAAGTTCAGATTAGCTGAATCAAGTTCACAGTGAAGAAACAGAGTCTTGTTTTAAAAGTTTTATTAACAAATCAAGTTAAATCTTCTAAAATCAAGTATTAATGTAACATAAAAGCCAAACCTTTGACTAAATTAGCTGCTTCATTTCTATTTGAACTGTACTTAAGTATCTTCTATTCCCACTGAAACTCATTAAACACAACCACTGATAGTGTAAAAAATGGGACAAAGACTGTGCTGGGCTTGCAAGTTTGTTGCTGATGGGGCAGCAGATCTCCATCAGATATGTAAGCATGGTTTAAGGAAGAAAAGGACAGAGAAAAGAAATGCAGCTCTTCAGTGGCTCAGGCCAGTCTGTATCATGCTTGTGTTGAGCTTGTGAGAGTGTTTCTCTGGCCATGTCTGATGTGAAAATGCCCACTTGAATAACTGAGCCTGGCATATTTTTCTGATCTTACTAAGAAGCCCCTTGCAAAGCCAGCCTTACCCAGAGATTTTCCATCACAGTCATAGGCAGAGCAAATTACTCATAGAAAACTGACCAAGATTAATTTTCTGCAGTGATTTTTTGAAACGTATTAAGAGAAAGAGACAAGATTTTATTTTGCCAGTTATTTTACAGTTGTTTCACTACTTGCTGTTTATTTTTCTGTCATATTTCCATCCAGCAATTATGGATGCAAATCAATTAGCAAAAACCTTTGCTTGGGAATATTACTGAATGCTCAGGCTATGTGGGAAAGAATGTCTCACCCATGTTTGCATATGTGCTTGTGAAGAGGCTCTTCGTCCTCTCTGTGCTATCACAAGCCATGCAGGGCATGGTTTTGTGTGAAAAAATACTTCATAATTGTTAAAAAAATGAAGCTCAAGACCTTCACGTCTCTCAAAAAAGTAAAAATTAGGCATTTCGCCTGGTGGAATCAATGAAGAAAAAGGTTGTTTTGCCACATTATCAATACAGTAGCACTCACTGTCTTTCATAGCAAAAGTCCAAAAACAAGAAAGTTGCCATCTCTGAGGAATTCACTTTGTTTATTCCAAGGAGAAGCAGGTTTGACATCTTACCCCAGGGAGTGGGGTGGAAATACAGACTGCTCAAAGATGTGTCCTTCCTGTCATCCTCCTGAGGTTATTTCCCCGGGAACAAAAATACTTCCTTGTTTTCTTATAGTATTTCAATTTAGATCATAGACAAAATATTCTTTGTAAAGGAAGACTTATGATTTCAAGTTTTTGATCTCACTGGATTAAAAGGCAATGAACATCATTAGAGCTTGGGTTTTTACCAAATATAGGCATTACTTAAAATCTCTTGCATTGGTGTTCTTCTTGAAAAGGAGTAGGAGGGTGGAGGTTTGATTTATGCCTCCACTACCCTTTTCCACCTAAGGGTCAAACCAACAGGTTTAAGGGTTTTATATGCACTCAGTACAAAGCAATTTAATGGGACATTTGAAGCTACAGCAATTGCCTTTAACATGAAGGGAAAGTTTTTATTGAAAAAGAAATACTAAAATCAATATAAAAGAAATAAGCAGGTTGAAAACAAACTAAAATTGAAATTTGTAGGTTAGAGATAAATGAAAGAATTGGTTTCTAACACAATTTTATGTTGAGCGAAAAAGAAGGGTATATAAAGAACATTTTTAAAAGTATATCAGAAGACAAAAACCAGCGACTTGGAAGAATGATTCCTGGAAAAATAATATGAAATAATATAACTATCTAAAAACAGACAGCAAATGTTTTTCACCTGGACTCATGCTGACTATAAAAAGTGCACCAAACCCATTTCTACTATGAAATAGTAGAAACTAAGATAGATAGATACTAAGATACAAACTAGGAACATATAATCCAGCAATAAGAAACTAAAAAAAGAAAAAATAGGCAAGCAGTATGAGAACATATTTCAAAAGTATGGAAATTTATTTACTTCTGCACCAATCTGAAAAATTAGAAAAATCCTGTCAATTTGCTTTTCCAGGTTTTACTGTGAAAATATAAAAGAGAAATTGTATATGTGATGACAATACTATAAAAAGAATGAGCAAAATATGCTGTCCTGCAAGAAATTCAAACAAGGATATAAAGTGCATAGATTTTTACATTACAAGAGGTCTGAGAGCCTTAGACTTTCTAGAAGTGAAAAATTGAAATATATAACCATTTATATAAAATATTTTATACAGAGCAAGACTTATCTTGTAATACCAAAAGTACACAGTCATATAAAATTTGTCACCTGGACTGTATGTCCAAATGTGGAAACAACCCAATCAAAACTTTTAGGATTTAATCTTTACTTTTAGTAAAACTGTGGCTTGCACAGGTCTTTCCCATGAGAATTCTTTTTGTGTTTTATAAACAAAGATAAAGTTTGGATGTTATTGAAAACAGTGTCTCGAGATTTGGACAGTGCAGGCCTGGCCAATCAGGCCTAGGGGGAGGTTTCTGACTGACCAATCTGGGTGACTTTTGAAAACTCTATATATATGTTGGATTCAAACAATAAAGGGTTTTTTCTATGCCACACTGAGAATCTGGGCTTTCCTTCTCTGCTAACGGCTCAGCAGCGACATAAAACCTTAAAGTTAGAAACATGGAGGAGGCAAGTATGATCGTGCAAATAGAGTGTAAAAGGGTGAAGACTGTATCTTCAGCCTTCTCTACAAGCAGACACACATTACAGGATCTTATAAATTGCTCTAATGATTTCTCCTGAGGCACCTATCTGGAGCCCAGTATTGCCAATAATGTAACATAAAATACATATTGCTGCAACTAGACCCTACTGTGAATTTTGTGATCTACTACCCTACTGTGATTTTGAGCATGTACTACCCTTAATAGTTCACGTGACAAACATATCTATAGCTGAGTAACGTTGTCAGTAAATATGTGAAGCTTTTGGCATTACACATTATTAGTACTACCACTGATACTGGTTATTCTGGTTTCTTTCCACCTCTCATTTCAGAGTTACTTCATAAATCTTCAAACTAAGGTTAGAGGCTTATGTTATTAAATAGCCAGTTCAGAGCCAGCTCCTCTCCTAGACGCCTTGGGATTTAAAAGGATTTTCCATATAAGAGATGAACTAGAAAAATAAAGTATTAGAGTTTCCAACAACTTTGGAGATTTGTCGAAAGCAGTGCAGAAAAGATAAGAAGTAATAAACTGAGGTAAATGCCATACACTAACATTTTTGATCATCACTAGTCTTACATTACACTAAAAGAATTCCATGTTATTTTCTCCTATAAATTGGCACACTGAGCTTAATTCCAGTGAAAATGTTACATGCTTTCTAATGAGATAAAGTAGAATTGTCTTCTCATCAACTTTGTTTTGAAGATATAGAAGTATGCCTCACATTTTTCAGACTGAAATAAAAATTTGCTTTTTTTATGCATAAATTAACACATATTTCACCAGCAACTGGCTTTACTTTACTTTAAATGGGTTCAAGACATTTTAAGACTAGCTGTATTCTCTTCTTCCTTGTATTCACTGGAAGTTTCCCTGGGACATCTTCATTTGCTAAATGAAATTCTTTCTTGCTAGATTTCACATAATTCATCACCCACAGCAACTTCCTGCAGATGATTTACTAGAATCTCTTTTTAAAATTCAGTAATAGATTCTGCATTCATTATTAGTATGTATTTAGATAGTCTTAAGTTCACAAAGTCATGCCAAGAAAACACTGATAACTTGTTTAGATATTAATGTTTATATCAATTCCTTCAACTTTTGTCTGTTGCCTCATTGCACAATGACAAATTTTTACCTCAACAGAAGTTTAATCTAGCAAAACTGTCAAGAATTTGGATTGAATGAGTCTAACAAAATTCCTGTGATCTCAGTCAAACAAAGCCATAGTAGGGCAGCACTTGTAGGGCAATTCTTAAGGTGAGAGGAGGAACATATTTATTATACAACTGTCCTCCTACCTGTGCTCTGAAACACAGAACATGGCAGGCAATCAATGCAAAGGTGACCTACTCTTTCGTTGCTTTCTCAAAGCTGTCATTTTCCCTGCAGTTGCAGACCAAGTGCATGCACAGCCCTGGGAAATTATGTACTGATGTTTCGTAGTTCTGCATGGCTGGAGCTGCCTTTACCTTTATGGCTTTCCTTGTGGGTCCAACAAGCGCAGTTATGTTATGGAATGAGTGCTGTCCATGGGAGCAGTTGTCACTTTGCTCTCTGTCAGACCTGACAATATCATTTTTTTGCACATAGTGAAGCCCTACAGGCTTTTAGCAAATGGCAGCATGGAGTGTCATGTAATGGAAGATAAAACAGTCCTGGACTTCTGTTCAGTGCCACATTCTTTCCCTTACAATACAAATAGGAAAAAATTTAATGATGGCAAGAGAGTTAAATCTATATTAAATACCATCCTTAGTGTTCCTCTCTAAGATAAACTGAAAAATAAGTCACATAAAGGTACTAAAAATATTCTTACACCAGTGTCATCATACACTACACATAGGTTTAACTTATATAAGTTTGTAATGTTGTGTTTAGATAAAAGTGACTATCATAAGCCAGTAAGCACAACAACCAGCAAGACACTATGAAAAACAAAAGGGAATTAGAAAGTGGCTTAATTGCTAGCCAGTTGTTTCTTTCCAAATAACATTCTGGTTCATATACAATTTCCAAAACATATTTTTGAATGGAATGAAGTTTGATAAATATTTTCTTTTGAGTAAAAACCAATATTGCATAGCACCTTTCCAGTGTCTCTAACATTGTATTCCTTTCCATTAAAAGCTTATGTGAAATACAGGGAGGCATTTAATTCCAAACCTAGTTCCAATCTGTAGGCAAGTCAATTTTAATGTATCTTTTTATCCAACAATTCTCCCACACCAAGCATCCAATATCCATCATTTCTTGTGCTAAAAAACAACAGATGTTTTAAAACCCTGAAGCAAATGTTTAAACTTCCAAATGAGAACTAAAAATAAAGGCAATCAAAACACTTTGGAGGATTTAAATTATACATAAAATATAAAGCCAAGGCTTGTGGTCACACAGACTAAGCAGTCCCTTTATATTCTCTTGTCTGTATATGCAGACAGGTTACAGAGCCTGTTCCAAGCACAACAGCTTTCAGAAACAGAGCCACAGTGTGAAACTAAATTAAACATCCTTATTTGATATTACTGTGCTGAAGGCAAGTTATCTGGAAAGTCAAAATATCTCAATGCATTAAAAGTGCTTGTATCTTCTAAAGTTAAATATGCTGTGTGTTAATCCCTGAATTTGCATCACTCTTCATAGCTGAGTGGAGCTCTGCAAAACACTACAACTTAGTCCCCACAAGAGAAAGTGGCAAAAAACCCATCTCTTACTAATATTTGCATTTGTGCATCCACTTATGCACATCTCAGTCTATCTTTGGGCTGTAGATGGGTAAGCAAGGTTAAGAGGATAGCAATAAGCATTTGCAAAAAATGTCAGAATGAAGGACTTTCATTTAGCAGACTGCAAGAAATTTATTTTTGGCTCTATAGCTACAATAGAGTAACAGAGAGAACTACCTGTTCTTGAAAGGCCAGTAGACTAGCCCCCTTTCCACATGTATATGTAGCTGCTGTGTTAAAGTAACACATGTGTATCATAAATGCTGACTTTTAAGAGAGACATTTGTGCAGTTTACAGAACTCCTACATTCTCTCATCATGTCCCTCAGCTGTGCGAATGTTTTTTTCCTGTATTATTTGGAAACAGATCAGGAGAGAATAAAAAAATCTCTCAAGATTTAGAGGGTGAAATGCATAAATTGATTTTTAGGGTGCTAGAAGTGATTTTTAGGGCTCTCGGTTCCACATTGAAGCATCAAGGATATCTCAACAGCTCTACTTGAGAGACACTAATTTTGACACAAACAGTCCATTTCAGGAAACCCTGGTAATTGTATCATGATACAACATAATTAATGAGTCTGCTGAATAATACTTAAATAGCATGAAGGAATTTTTGTGAAATAAAATACAAATGTTTGCCATATGAGCATAAAGGTAAGGATTTCTTATAAGTACCTGCCATGGATAGAAAGAGATATTCTTTGTACTTTAAAAGGGAATGTGTATTTCTGAGTAGAGAAGTTCAACAGACTAAGGCTTTTTCAAAGGGGTATCTCTTGCCTACCAAAGTAAGGATTTTTCTTTATGCCTGGTAGAATTAGACAGAGCACTATGCACGGTATGTTAATGAGAAGCTTTCTACCTACTTTTCCAATGAAGGAGAAGTAAAGGGCAAATATCATCCAACAAGTGCTTGGATTGCATTAAGGACAACATTTTGACTGACACATTTCACAGATATATTGTGAAACTGACCTTGGGTGGGCCCAAACTGTCAGAAAGCACCCTAAAACATCCTAAAGCACCCTAAAGCACCAGTGATTTTTCTCAAAGTGCATGGACTAGGAAGATCATGCACTATCAACAGCCCATTTTAAAGATCCTGCAGTAAGCAATTAGTTTGTCCCTAATGCTTACAGCTTTAGAGCAAGTTAGAAAAGCCATATTACCATTCACAGAAGTACTGCTACACTATGGATTTAATTCCCATATAGACAGTGATATCCCACAAGGAGGCATTGGCTCACACAATAATTGAAGCTCATTCTAGATGTTACATGCTTAGGGTTGTGGCTTTTTTTTTGGTATGTTATTCTTTTCTTAGTGTTATTCCAAAGAGTAGTGCTTCTACTAATACAAAGTACTAGATGGCAGCAAAATGCTTTTAAATACCTGCAGGACTCTCATCACAGCCTGTGTCCATTTATCACACCCTGTCTGTGCTCCCACTCTCAAAAGAGCATATTACTCAAACTGTTGTATTCTTGGCTCCCTGTTTGGTGACCCCTCTTTCCTCCTGCATCATTCTTTTAGCTGCCAGAGGATCATAGCCAGAGTTTGACTCATAAGGATTGCAGTGCTGAAAAAGATGATGTATTGTATGAGAGACTTCTGAAGTGATCCTTCTGTGCCACCACATTAGGCCAGCCTCAGCTGCCACTTTCAGATCCTGCATTTCAAGACAAGGTGTAAGACAGCAGGAAAAAGAAGTCTAGAAATCAGTGTGTCTGGTCAAAATACATGATCTTAGGGGCAAGATTGAAGGCATTAAGTGGACCAGCATGAGCTGCAACAGACAAGTACATAAAAAGGAGCTAGAAAAAGGCAAGGGAAACACTTTCTCCGTTTTCTACTCTGGATACAACAGGAACCAATGGGATTACAGTGCAGCAGAGCTGAAAACAGGGAAAGCTTTTTAAGTGTAGGGATACCTTAGCACTGAAAAACTGGAATATGCAATCACAAAATTGATGTAATTCAAGATTAAACAAATTTCCACTGTCGTGCTTCAGAAATACATACTTTGGGGTCTCTCTTGGAGGAGTGTGATATCCATGTAATGCATTGAATACTATGCCCATTTTGATGAGGCAAATCCCATTGTGGGTGGAGACACCTTAGCCCTTCAGAGCTGTCTGCTTCTGACAAAGGAGGAGAGGTAAGGCAATGTAGATAATCTGTATTAAACTGTCAGCCTGCTAAAATCACCACAGGGAACAAGCAATCAGTATTGAATCACCTGGCTGTAGATTTCACAGTCAATTAATGAATGAATGAAAAGAGGGAGTGCATCATATGTTTTTGTGGCTCATGCCCATCTGTTACTCCTGTATAAACACACAAGTGCCTACAGACAGTTGCTTCTTTTCAATTTGTGATTTTAGACACAGTAGAAACTGACAACAATATTTTTGTCACTTTATTCCTCATGGGGTCTTTCTATCTGACAATAGGAATGAGAGGTAAATGGCAACACCATCAAGTAACTGAAATGAAGTACAAAGTCTGAAAGACGCAAAAAACTCAGCCCCATGCAGACTGCCAGTACAGCTTAGGAACATCTCTTCTACTCTTCTGCTTTATTTCACATCCTGATATGTGCATCATGGAAGTTGGTCCAGAGGCTGTGAAACAGCATGGCAAGTTCTTTAACACCTGGAGCCCCTTTCTGGTTTATTGCTGGTTTGCTTGGAAAAAAAAAATTATCTGTAAATCCAAGAAGCTATGAGAATTCTCACGTAAAGGTACTTAAAAGCATGAAAGGACCTGAAGAAATAACAGGAGAGTGAACATGGTGATGCATCACTGTTCACTGTGGAAAGGAATCAGGAGCTGCTTCTCTGTGTTGTGTGAGGCACTTCACTACAAGGACAGTAATTCTTTAGGGCCAGTGCCTAAGGACCCTGCTGTGGAAATGTAATTGTAGCCCTGCACAGCAGTGAATCTTCAAATTATATTGCTGTCCAGGTCAGGGTAAATGCAAAGACCTTGAAGATGCAGCAGGTTTAATATACAGAACAGCATTGACCTCTTGCTATCTGTGTAGTCAGTATAATCTTTCTTTCCATCTTTCATATCCTCATATTTTTTCCATGCAGGAAAAATAATGATCCTTCATAGCTGTCAAAATTAAGGTGGTTCAAACCTACCTGGGAATAAGACATGCCTTGTCTTTTCTAAGACACTTTGCATTGGAAAAACTTTCCTGGACTGAGAAAATACAATCCAAGTCTAAAATTCTTCCCTCCTAATTCATTTAGACTGTGCTCATGCTTTCCCTGTTTCATTAAAAAACATATATGTCAAAATTAGGGGAATACAATTATACCTTCACTCTTTCTCTTTTCTTCTTTCCAATCCATATCTTAGCAGTTTTACAGGACCTTTTACAGTGCTGTGATAAGAGTAGAAAACATAATGCTGAGGAACTTATGTAGAGGAACTTTTTTGCTCACAGACCAGATTTCCCTACTGGCTCAACCCCAGGATTCCCAGAGCAGAGTTACAGATGTCCAAATACATAAAATTGTTTCATCTTGGTGCAATAACTAAATAAGTAAATAATAGCTTGAGCTAGTGCCTCCAAGGAGGGACCCTGAGCAAAGGAACCCCTGGGCATACTGTTACAGTCTAAGTGGGAGAAATTCTGGGGGTCATTGTCTCCTGCTGTGTCTCTGAGTGTTCACTCACCTGGCTGGACCGCAGCTCCCTGTGCCCTTCCTTCTGGAAAGGGTCAGCAGTTCATGGCCTCTTGCCTGAGGCTCCCATCATCCAGAGCTCAACCTGCAGCTCCCATTGCAGCTGTTCACCATGACACCTGCACTGAAAGACTTCCTCAACAAACAGGACAAAAATGTTTCAAAATTTTGATGGGACTTTTTTGTAGATATGAGGGTTTTATTGTTATATCTGTATTATCAGAGTACTATAGACTTAATTTACAAAAGGACTATTTACGCATCTATTTTAACGCCTTCCCAAGGATATAGAGTGTCTGGAGAGGTCACAGAGGAGGTTAATCTAAAGTAATAGACTGAAATGTCTCTCTACCACAGAACATCTCTGGGGACAGCCTGCACTCATCCAGCAATCTGCAAAGAGCTGGCACATTTTCTTGGATGACATAGAAACGAAGAAGTAACTCTTTAACTGACTCTTTTCTTCTTCACAGCTGACTGGAAATCATGTGACTACTTCTCACATATTTGATAAGCAGAAATACAGCAGCTGTTTCATACACAGTAGGCATCCTGTTGACATGATTATCTGCAGACCAAATCTTTACTCTACAGAGTAAAGCTAATTAGAAAAAACTGTTGGAAAAAAAATTAGAATGTAGTAACATCTAAGAAATTCACAAGTAAACTTGCCTGGTATCTATGTAAACCAAAGCCTGCTGGAAGAGAAAACTGAAAAACAGGGACTCCAAAACACAGCTTTTAAAGGAACTTAAAGAATAACTTCTTCCTCACAGCCTTAAGTACTTGGATGTGGAAAAGTCAGTAAATAAACCCCAGCCTTTTCACAACAGGAAAAACATCTTGGGAGTGGAGGAAGAGCTGCTGAAACTTTTATTATCTCTTCTCTAACTCTTCATAATAAGCAGAGAAGAGTAATCAAAGTAATGCAGACATTGTGGAGGAATCCTGTGTTTTGTGCTAGTGTGGAAAAAAGGGAGTATAAAAAAGTGTATAAGTAGTAACCATAGAAGAGAAAAGGCAATATATTATCCTCTCTTGTCCAACAGCAAGATTTTTTTTTTTTGGTAACTTAGGTTAGAATATTTTTAAATTAATTTGGTAGTACCCATTCAGATGACAAGCTGAATAATGGGGTCTTGAAAAAGCATTTCAATCATATTTTACTCATTCAATACATTGATTGCTTTGAATACATTGATTGCTTTGAATACTATAAATAAATGTTTATAGAAAGAGAGTTAAAACTGGGAAGGGATGAACAGCCCTGGGAGGCAGTACAAGGGAGGTGAAGGAAGGACAGGCCTGGAGCCTCCCCTGTCTGCTGCCCCAGTGCAGCTGTTACAGATGCTCTGCTGAAAGTGCATCTGCATCCTGTTATTTCCTGTAGACAAATAGGCAACAAGAGACACAGAAAAGAAAAAGAAAAGAAGCAACAGGAGAGTCTCTGAGGACAGAAAATAGACAAAAATTAAAGTACATAAGCTACATCAATCATCATGTCCTGTTTCAAAGAAGATAGGAGTGGGAATATCTCACCAAGATCACAGAAGATAAAATGTATGGTTTTTTCTACTCTTCACAAGGAATAATGCCAATGAACCAAACTAATACAAAGCAACAATCAGTTTGAAACAGAATTTAGTTTCATAATTAAAAGTAGAGCTAAAGCTTTGAAAATATCAATCATAAAAAATGCAACTTTTGAACTGGACTATTAAATGACAAATTCTTCTTCATACCCCAAAATCGGAAGATCTTTGTTCTTAATTCAAATTCTGTTTCCTTTTTTGCAGGTCATGTTCACCTTTGTCTAAATATAAAAGAAGTAGTTCTGCACTGCCTGGTGGGTTTTTTGTTATTTTTTCCAGTTGCACCTGAAACTCAGATAAGATGTAAATAACTTCAGCTACTTTTCAGCTCTCCCTGAAAAACTTACCTACCTACTTTTGCAGAGCAGTTTATTTGGAAATCTATTACAGTTTAGAAACTCAGAATGAACTACTTAGTGTTACTCCATCGACAATTATTTTACTGCAGTTATTGGCACTGAGTTTGAATCCATACTTGTGAATGAATTCTGAAATTCAAATACAGGTAACTATGAGAAACTTTTTAGTTATATAAAGAAAAGGCATTTAACTATTCCTCCTCCAGACTTATCTGTGCCAAGACAAGAGGTCCCATTTTCCACCAGGGATAATCTGTGCCTTAAGAATTAGTCCATTCAAAAGTTCAGTGCATTCGGTGTCTTTTGTTGTCATGTAGTGAAGATCACGAGAGGGAAAAGTAATTTTATTACCTTCTTGTCACCAGATTTTTGAAACTCAGATGCTGTTCTTGTCTTCAGCTGAGTCATTAGGGACTACAGGAACACAGTGAAGATTGCTTCCTGCATCAGCTATAATGGAGTGTGTGGCAGCACAGCTGGGACAACAGATTGAACATTTACAGCAGACATTTTATTCTGCTGGATTAAGTTTTTATCCTTGATATATGTCTTTGGTCTTCTGTGCTATGTTCAAACATCAAAACAAATAAAGACTTTTACTGATTTCCCACGAGATATTTCTAAATTCATGATGCCCACACGCTAGAGTTGATTATTTTACAGCCCACAGATTTTTGAAAAAAGTCAATATTTTTTAAGCCTGCATGCTGAAGAGATGTTACATTCAAGCCAAACTCCGTAAGAATGCTCTTTTCTTGATTTACCATTGTCCTACTTTTCATCTTTTCATGCTTGTAATTATAGCAAAGATAATCTTGTGCAGAGTTAAAAATCACAAAAGTCTTATTCTCTACCTGTATTTAAATAAACTCGTGCTTCTGTTTTCCTGTGTTTGAAATAAATTATTATATACCTAGTTCTCTAGGAAAGAAAAAATATGGAAACCAAAAAATTTTACCAACTTGGGTTGTTAAGAATCTGGAAACATAAACCTCCTTTCATCATTTAGCATTTGATGCTACTACATTATTTTTGCCCACGAGGACTCTGAGTTTCTTTTCCAGCCTCAAGAGAACACTGCCACAGAAAAAAAATATTCATGCCTGAGAATAAAATCAGTATGAATTTTCTAGAGCTCTGAGTCATATAATTCCTCATTCTGTCATGGGGCTACATCTTGCAGGTTACCATGTCCCCCTCAACAGGGAGAGCTGGAAATAGCTGCATAGAGGTTTTTGGAGAGGAAAAGAGGCAAGGATTGCCAGTAGAGACAGAAATAAAAAGTAAGTACTTACTCTGTAGTTCTGCAGGCTAAAAAATCTTTAGCTGCAAAAATTAGAAATCTCGTTTTATATTATTATTCACAGCAATAATTTTTAAAAAAACTAACTTTAATTTTTAAAATATTAAACTATCTGTCTTTTTGTATTTCATTTATTTTGGGCCACAAATATTCTCAGTTTATTTTTAGCTTCTGGTTGTTTCACCTTTCTAGTCAATATGTATTTCCATGGTGAATTTACTTTGGAAATCATAGTTCCAAAACAGATAGCAAACAAAAATGTAATATTGCATCAAAGCAGTGTACACTTGTTTCTCTTCTGATTTGCTGTCAACTCTGAACCAACAGAATCTATGAACAAAAATTCCATGAGGCTCTCATAAAATATGGAATACAACTTTTCTTTTTATCAAAACTTTTGAAAGATGTTATTTCCACCACTCAATAAAACCAAACCAAAAAATAAAAGAACAGCAGCAATGAAATTATAAAAATAAGTTTTACATCTGCTTTTTTTATATCTAATCTAATATTCTAAAATAACATGAGGCTACCTTTGCATAGGCTTTTCTTAATTAAATAATAATGTATATTTCTTTAATACTCTGCACTCTACCTTATTTTCTGGTAGAATTTAATCAGATTCAGTAGAATTATTAAACAACTTCCCTATTCTCTATTTCAAATTGTCATTTAATTTCTTTGTGCCAGAAGATCCTGGCTCCACTGAACCACTGAGAATAATAGCTTCCAAAACCTTTAAATTTCTCCTACCATTCTGTGGATTTACAAGGAAATACATGGATCAGACGCATAGTAATACCTCTGTGTATTGTCTTTAGACTTTTATATAGCTTTTATTTTAGATGGCATATGGCATATAATGTAATATCTTTACATTGATATAAAGGAAATAATTTCTTTTGGGAGTTCCTTGAGAAAATTTTAAAAGTTAGCTAATAATTCATTGCAAAGACAATGTAAATCAATATTCTGTATTTAAAACGAAGAATGGTCCCAGCACAGTTATTCAATTTGCTACTTTATCTCAATGAAAGCTTATGTATCTATTTTAAAGGATCTAAATTAAGATTAAAATAACTCTTCATTTTCTCTGACCAGGTTGTCTTTGAGACATTATATCACTAGACTAAGAAAAAATTTTTCACTTTTAGAAACAAATTAAAATATTACAAATTAGTACTTCAAAACACAGCTAAAGACAGATATTTATTGTAAACTAGATGATTCTTGGTTACTTTACAAAAGAAAATAGTTGCAGCACAGATCTTTATCTCTGTTTTATCATGAACATTTATAAGCATCTGTTTGGATTCATGTAACATCAAATTGCAGTAGAATAGTTATTAAAAGGAATTTTACAATTACACTTAGCAGAGTAAGAAGATGAGTTATAAGTTCAGTTTAAGGATTTTTGACACACGTTTTGTCACTGAAACCTGGCTTTATCTATTCACAGACTCCCCATGAAACGACCTGCACTGAACCAAAGTTTAAAAGAAAAATGCATTCAGGCCTTGTACAAATTCCCAAGACTCAGCCACTCAACCAGACACAGCAACTCTATTCAATTTCTTTCCATGCGGGGGTTACTCCAGCCAAACAAATAACTTCTCTTCTGGAATTGAATCCTGGCAGCTCAACTTGAGAGAAAAAATATTTTTGTGGAATAATGTTTTTCTATGTTATCAGGCTGGTTGCTATGAAAGGTTATTCATGAAGTGCAATTATCTTGACATGAGTGACACTCGGGCCAGGAGACGTGAGGTACCATATGGAGAGGTTTTTCTGAAGTGGAGGCTGGGTTACATCTGGAGGAATCTAGTTTAACCCAAGTTATTTAGCCTGACATATACTCCACATCAAGCTCTCTCAGTCAAGCAGGAGCAGAACAAGTGTGTGCAACACTCAGGAACAGTCTCTGAGTTAAAAAACAAAAATATTGGAATGGGTTCATAACTCTTCAGACTAATAATAAATAAGAAGTAATCTTCTCCACTCTTGCAAAAGGAGCCATTCTTAGGTGCAAATTTACTATTGATGCCTTCAAACTGTTCTACTGTGGAAGACAAGCACTTAGCACTGTAAAACTCAGCAGCACTGCAAAGTTCAGTAGCATCTGCCATTTTGGCCAGGAAGGGAAGGTGAAGGATTGATATTCGGTTTTTGTCTTAACACTATCACCCAAAGAACAAGGACAGCATTTTTACTTTGGAAAAGAGACTAGATAAAATGGCATTCTGCATTCCAATCCTTAGCCATGAGAAACTATGCTAGTTTGAAATTCTCTCTTGTCTGAAATGTTTGTCCCCTTGGTCCACCTGGAACTGCACGTTAATTCTGGACTGAAATTTACCCTTTAACAAGCTGAATGATTAAGGCTGCAGAGGGAAGGGGAAATTATGAGTCATTCTATAAAAATATAACCTGAACTAAAAAAATATATTTGAAAGTCTGTGAAAAATGCTAGCTAAAATAGCATTGACTGTAAAAAAGTCTCTTTTTGAAAAGCTGAAAAACCACTTGAGATATTCTCAATGGGCTGGGTCTACCTCTATGTATATTTATCACAAAATCTCAGTTACTAAAACGCCCAGACTAAACTGAATTTTAATTATCCGTAGAGTTTTCTGAGAAAGTTAGAGGGAGAAAAGGGTGGAAGGAATAGACACTTCCACACTCTGATAATATTGGCAACTGAAATAGTTTTTGAAAATTTTTTTGGGTTAGAGAAGACACACTTGTTATGTCTAATGCTCCCCATGTTTCTCTAGCAATAAAATAACAATAAAATAACACTATCATATCAAAAATTACTCACATATCACAGGAATGAGACCATACAGCATGAAATAAATAAATTAAAAAATTACCTATACTTCAAAGGTAGACTTGCTTCTTGTTAAAGAATGCAATGGAGAGTAAAAAGATATGCTGACAAGTATTTTTGTCACTAATTCACAATTCAAGGACTAGGCAAAATAAATACATGTTTTTAGTACCAACAGAGTATAAGAATAAGAATGCAGTTACTAATTGCTCTCCTTTTAAGTGACTGCATTTATGGATGTCACTGCTAATTGTCATGCCATAATTTAGTCATTTTCATTGGCTTTCTGAGTGAACTTTAAAAGTTTGTTTAATTATTTTGGGTTTGTCTCATTTTTTCAAAACAGCTCATTTTATTAAAACAGTTCATTTTTTTCTCAATTAACCATTGTTCACTTGTTCACATTCCGAAGCAAGCAATAGAAAGTACATGATGATACCAGTGCACAAGACTTTACAAATACAAGCTCAATATTCTTTTAAAAACAACCAGATTAGTATGACAGTAAGTGACATATTGTAATTGCAGCCTTAATCTATAAAAATTAACTGGTAGAAAAGCATTTATAAGCATGAGAGTGAATAAATGAAGAAGACGTTGTTTATATCGTGGAGTTTTTAAGACTTGTACTGCGACCAGAAAGATGTTTTCTCACTGCGTATAGAGATTAATTTGAGTGGCTTCAGTTTCCAAGACCTTTGAAGAATATAAGAAAAGATGCAACACGTGGATTCTTCTAGCACACCCCTCCACAGACCCTAGCTCAGATGTACAATGAAGGGAGAACTTTAACATCACAACAAAGACAGAAAGAGGTTCCTAATGAAAGAGTTATGAATTCATACCCTAGTATTTCAGTAACACATGAGGAGTTACCTCTTATCTAAAGTGAAATAGGTAAATATGTTTTCTTTTCCTACCAGTTCCACACTCCACCTTCAGTGCCAAGTAATTACATTGTAAATACTAAACTCTATTCACGACATAAATTACTTAATTCTATTTTTTTCCTAAGAAACTGATTACATGGTCAGAAAAAAATGCTTAAAAATCTGTATCTCTGTCAATTTTTCCATTCCTGGAGAAGTACAGAGCACCCTTCCAGTATTGCTGGAAGAAAGAACAATGCACTTGCTCTGTTTTCACCAGGTCTGCCTGCCACTCCTGTCACCATGCTGCTACTGTGACCCTCTGGCCATCTGTACTACTGAGTTTTTCAGTTCTCACACCATATTGCCCCATGACAGGAAAGGAACTGTGAGAGCAGAAACCTAGATATTTTTTGGATGGCAGTGGGAAAAATCACTAGGCCACAATTTTTGTCTGTGTGTGTATGCATACACTGACATTAAACCATCCTTTCCCATCTATTTTCAATAAATAAATAATTAACCAAATAAAAATTAGTTGGTTGATTCCATCAGCTATTCACTGATTCTAGTAGCAACCATTTGGAGTAAAGGGATGAAGAGAACTGAAAACAATCAGCACTGCAGTTGAAAGTAAAACAAATGCAGCAATAGTTAAGCAGGTGCTGTCAGAGAAGTAGCTATAGGCAGAAACAGGTCTAGAAACCTCAGAGTATCAGGTTCTTGTTTTGGCCAACAAAGTGCAGTGAATGAAAAAGCATTTTAAAACAAAGCAATATAAGGAGTGAATCAGCTTGCTGCAAAGCAGTGTCTTTTTCATACCTGCTTAGATAAGTTACCAGCCATCATCCCAACAACTTCTGTGAAAAGTGCAGGCAGACCTAAGGCAGTTATGCCTGTGCCAACTTCAGACCCAGCCACAGAAACAAGAAGAGCTTAGGTAATAAATTATACCCAATTTACAGGGCTATGACAGCTTTCCTGTGGTTTCTGGGATTTTTAAGTAAAGCCACCTACCCTGTTACATTCAATAATACGCCAGGGAGGTGCACCATGTGTGAGGTTTGTCTCATTTCCTACAGTTTTAGGTAAGAAATGTGTAGCTGTTGTCTATTTGCCTGAATTTATGCCTAATTTGTACCAAGTGAAGTGCAAAATACAGATGAAGACGCTTATTCATAACATGCAAAACAGGCAACACTGGAAACAAGTATTCCTACAGGAGAAACAGCAGAGGGACACACAAGCTACAAATCTATCTAATCCCATCTAGATAACAATGCAAGAAAAGATTAGACAAGGTGGGCCTTTATCAGAAAGACCTCCTAGTACTTCAGTTTGAACTTGCCATTCCCTGTGTTATGACACCAAGCAGTAAAAACTGGGTAGTTAGTGGTGCATCTATTTTACACTATGTATATATTATATGTATTACATATATACATAGATATTAATGTTTTCTCATGAAATCGAATGTTGACACACTAAAACTGCAGCCAAGTTTGTAGATTGTAAATACAAAGAAGAAAGCACAGGTGAGTAAAGTCTAGATAATGGGGTTTGCAGTTACATGGGTCACCCTTAGCAGATTAGCTCAGTTTCAAAACTAATGGAAGACATAGAGAACTGGGGAGAAATAATAAAACTTCATGGGAAGACACATGATGATACTGCTCCAAGTGGCATGGTCTTTAAGAGAGGTGGGGATGCCCCAAGCACCTTTTAAGGACTTAGCAATTACCAATTTACTTAGAATTAGCTGCAGAAAAGATAGGGAGCTACTCTGCTAAAATCTTCCCATTCTGCAAGGTGATCAAGTTTGAAGACCATACTGAGGCTGGTTCTCTCTGCCACTTTAACTTTTAAGCACTTTATTTTGTTACTTATTTCTACTTTGTTTAGTTGAATAACATCTGAAACTGTAATGTAACCATCTTCAGAAGTTTTTATTTGACTTGCCCTGTGATTGATGTTCCTGCAAATTGTTTTTCTCCTGCTCCAGTCTTTAAAATTCTATTACTTATTCTTTCTAAAACTGTTGAAATTTTCACGCTGATACTGTTTCTTCCAATTTCCCTTTTTAAAATTTCAGAGAATTTTCCCCTTATTCTGGCATGTTTTCCACCTTTGTTTTGGAGTATTTCCAAATGTTTTATGTACTCAAGTATCAAAGTACCTTACTTGGTCCAGATGGTTTCACAAGCTTGTTATTTAAATTTATTCAGGCTTATTCTTCCAAAATTTAAACTTTAGTTATAAATCTAGTTTTGCTTACTGTTTTACTTAAAATAAAAAGTAAATGCTTACTGTTTTACTGTTTCACTTAAAATAAACCTTCTTGTAATGGTGTTTTTCCAACATTATTGTATATCATCAATCCTCTGTCATTTCTTCATTTCTTCCCAATGCTTGAGTACAAATACCGTCATCTGTTCTGACTGATTTGGGGACTATTTGATACAGAAAACTTGCACATCTGGGAATTACTGCCCACCAGCACTTCTGTTCTCATTCATTTATCAAGATCTATCTGGGAAATGAATATGTCACAGAATAATGCTGTCCCTGATCTCATAGACTTAATTATCCACTACACTTCTACCCATCTCTAGAAGACATACAGAATTAAACATAAAGCTCAGGGGAAGGGCAGCTTTTTTCATCCTTCTCTAAAACATTTTGCTCCCAACAGATCCTATTTAATCCATGCTTTCATTTTTTCCTCTCTTTGCCATCCTTTAAATCATTCATGTATAATGGAACTTCCACTCTCTTATATTTCCCCTTTCCAGGCAGCAGTAGAATATAATCTTCAACACTTTAGTTCCAGGCATGGTTTTTAATCAGCTCAGCTCTCAAAAATTTGGAGAGATGGAAGCACTTGCCAGACCACACTAGACTTTTACTGCCAGGTAATAATTTTCTAATTAATGAAAACTAGCAAATGGATTAGTCCATATCTTCCATTGTACATGGTTTTATCTAAATCAGGGGACAGGACTGTGCAGAGGATGTTTGAGATTTTTCTCCAAATTAAAGCCTACAGTCTGTCCAATAAAATCAAGACATGGAACCTAGTAAAATGATTCAGTGAGAGCATTTAAACAACATGAATTATAGACTGGTTTAGGTTGGAGGGGATTTACAGAATCATCTAGTGCCAGCACCCCTGCCATGGTCAAGGACACCTTCCACTAGAAAGTGTAAAAATCAAAATATTTTACACAGTCTAAGCTCTTTACATAAATTGAAGAATCATAAATTTAATTTTGGTCATCACTAGTTGTATGGAATTTAATATAACCCCTTAAGGAAATGCTCTCTCAATCAAGATAGCCAGAGTAAGAAGATTATCTGTTTAAGTTCATTGAAGGGAAATGCAGAACTGGAGGATGGGGGACAATAAACATAAAATGAATATCTGAATGTGACTTCCTTTAGCATTTAGGTGGATATTTCTGATGCAGTCTTCCAATCAGTATGTTTGATTTCATGAATGCTGCTCTTATGGAAATATTTTGTCCGTTGTTCTTAAGATCACAATATTTCCAGCACTATTATAGTGATAGCCCTTAATCATACCTTAATGATACCATAATCAATAATCCTTTGATTTTGTCATTTTATTTACTGCAAAGAAGATTTCAGTTTGCAGCTGAAATTGTTCTTGGTATTTATGGATACATTTCTGGTTTTTTTTTAAAATATTTTTAATTTTATTTCCACTTCTGTAATTCCCCACATCAAACTACAACAGAATACTTATGCAGTAGCAAGGTTACCTATCTCTTTTTCTTGAAAATACTCCGACTGATTGTCCTACAGCTTCCTGGTATTTGAAAAAGCAGTTGTTTGCAAGATATAGTGACTTAATTTCCCTTATTGGCTTTCAACTATAACAGTCTTTGACATGATTCACCAAATTTACAGTGAAAGTGTAAATGAATTTACCCTCACTCCACTGATTATGGCTGGATATTAGAAAACAGCACTGCTTTTTCTCCAGCCTGTTGAAATATATCAGGCTAAGTTTGGGTAAAAATTTTTAGTTTAAATGTCAGAACTTTGAAAGGGGTAAAAGTAGTTTTAAAAAATGCTCACATGCCTCAATGGACCTTTTCACAAAGGTATACTGTATTTTGGTTTTACACACAAATCAAATCTGCTTACAAATTGTTTGGCTTACTATGGTGGTAGCTAAAGTCACAGCAATGAGTAGGTCTGTAAAACAGTCCTGGTTTCCTTGCGGGTTTTATTTTTTTTCAACAGTCCATAATTTTCCATTTGATTAATCTTCTATAGTTGCATATCAATTTTGAATTTTTTAAATATGTTAGAATATCTTTTGTAATTTAAAGCAAAGCACCTTATATAAAAGCATTTACATAGATAAGGCTCATGTAGGATCTATTTGCAAACAATTTTCACAGTGCACAAATCTTCCTTCAATACAAAAGTAAATTTTGGCTGTTGAGTGGGTAGAAATATCTAGAAAATAAATGGATCTCACAAGCTAGTAAGTGACTTTATACATAGTGATATTTTTCAGGATGCTTCTGTACATATCTCATTTCCACGCAAGTGAAGCAAGGACTGGCGGATTGTGTCCTACCTAATGTTGTTAGCATAATTGCCTTCAGTAAATCAGATTACTTGCTCCCTTTGCAAAGGAATACCCATTATCCAAATGTTTCTAATTAATGCAAGACATGTCACTGCTAAAATAAGGTCCAGAGGAAAAAAAACCTCATCAAAAAAAGTTCAACTAAAAAATGCACCGAGAGTTTTACTTTACTCACGGAGAGTGACAAAGTCCAGAATGTATATTCAAATGTCATTTGGTACAGGTCCAAGCCTCTTACAACTAATTTGAAAGACATTAATCTCTGATGCTTCAATGATACACAATTCTAAAATATCTTTATGTCCAGAAATAACCTAGTCAGTGTCTGATTGACTCTATGAAGGGAGAGAAATAAAAGAACCTGTGCTAGAAAATATTTGACTTGAATATTAGGCTAATATTACATCCCTGTCAAGAACTTAGCCAAATAATGTGTCATTTTATGATAACTGTAATCCAAAAGCTGTTTTATTTTTTAACTCATGTTCACAGTTTTTGCATTTTATTAATCTTCAAACTTCAGTAAAATCCTTTTTTTTTAAATTTGAAATCAAGCATTTTAGTAACAGATGTAAATAATTTTAAAGTCTATGAAATCAAAATTAATTTATAAATTACATTACTGTGACAGTAAAAGTAGTGAACTGCTCTGTTTATATAGAGTGAGTTTTCCATTCGTCTATTTCAGCTTTTTATTATTTGCTTGATTTGTTAGGTAGCTAATTGGTGCTTTGATAGGAAACTGCAGAGAAAAGAGAACTGTCAAGCTGTGTCATCCTAGGGAGTTTTACTTGAAAAAAAAGGCTGTGTTATGTGTTTAAAGTAAGACTTCTTAAATAGGCAGTAGCTAGGATTTGAAGATTAACGTTGGTTGTGATATTTTATTACCATGTTGTTTTCTTGTACTGTGACAAAAGAAAAACAAATAATGTATATTTACACATGATCTAAATTTTTTCATGACTAATCATCCAATAATGTATCTGAGAAAAGGGTAATAGTTTGTACTGCCTTACAGAAATGTTCCATTGCAAAGCTAACAAGAAAAGAAAGTTCATCCATTATATAAGAAAACTCATTGTAATTCTTCCTTATACTTCAAATGCAGGAAGGTCAAACTACACACAGTACTTAAATGCAGTGTCATGTATTACTTCAAAAAAAATTGAAATGTTTAACATGAATAAAACATGTTTTTGCCCTTATGGGCAAGAAGAAGCTATCACATATTGTTACTGTCAAAATTCAATGCATAGGAAAAATACTTTGTTCAATTTAAACAGACTGAAATACAGTGGTTAGATTTCCTTTTCTCTTCCCTCAAAGCAAAACACTGCACTTCTTATCCATATGTCCCCTCTGGTTCAGGTAAGGATTCTGTGTGCAATGTAACTGAACTTAAAAAGATGTCTCTAATTTCATTGGCTGTGTTGTGATAGCAAGGAAGTTTGATAGCATGTAAAAGCCCTTGTTAAATTCATCATGCATCTCCTATTCTCCATACCCTATCCACCCTTACAGTCTGTCTACCCTTTAGCATGATTTTTTTTTCCTTTGACTCTTAACTGAGGCTCCAGCCATTGAAGGAAGTTGTCAAAATGCAAAATTACTAATCTGTAAGAACTTCTGCTTTTGCTTTAATATGATTTTCATCTGTATTGATCTGGCATTACCTTCTCATCTCTTGGGTTTATAATTTCAAAAAGTCAGTGTTAAACTACAATATAGCTGATATGGGTTGGTCAATGAATGCTGTGGTTAGCAGGAGTTTCTCAACAGCTCAATGCATCAAAATAAAATAATGACACGACTTGTCAAAAATAATTTAACCCATGATTTGCCCTAACACAGAAGAAAATTGAAAGCAGAGAAAGTGTTTTCTTCCTCTCCCCAGAAATATAAGAACATGATTGTATTTGCTGCCACAGAGCTGAACTCTCCACTTCTACACTGAAGTAGTTCTAGGGTCCAAGAACATTAAACCAGTGAAAATAAAGGAAAAGCATCTGACTACTTTGATATTCTTAAAATAAGAGACACTGTGCCTAAAGACTGAAAGAATTTTCTTTACAACTTGTACCTGCCAGTTTCACTCCATGAGGCCATATGGGATTGTGAAGTTAGAACTTTTAAAGGATAATATTTCTCATCTACCTCAAGCCTAGAATTATGGAGTCGGATCACTTTGTTTTAGGAGACCCAAGTAAAACTTTAGAACTATGAACTAAGATTTCAGCTCTCTGATTCACTGATAAAAATTGCCAGGAAAGAGAAAAATCTCTATAACCATTCAACTACAGTTTTCTCCTGAATCTTTCATCTATATGTCTCTGCAGAGGTGGGGGAAGGAAGGATAATGGATTTGTCCACAGAGAACACAGAGATGCATTTTTTATCTTTTCAAGAGAGTTGTTTCCTTACTTTACTGCATTACCATCTTAATGTTCTAATTTCATTTTTGAAGCAATACCTTATGTGCACAAAAACTGTTAATGAATGTCCACACAAAGAAAGGTTTATAAATTTTAAAAGGCAGGAATTGGAGGGATTTTCAAAAAAAAATCTGTCTTATGTGAGCACATTGCTGCTTGTGAGGTCATTAGAACTGCCCTTCCTAAAACACACCTTAGATCAGATTAAGATGTACTTGAAGAAATACAGATTATATCTTTCAGTGATTCTTAACCATTATCACTTTAGAGACTTAAAAGCTGCCTTCTAGCATTTTCTTTATATTCTAGTGAAATGTGTTTCATGCCATTTAAAATCATGTTGTGAGACAAGGAAAAAATACGCTGCATAAAGGAGAGCAGATCCCAAAGCAGACAGTGTGTTTCATCCACCTTCATATAATCCGTTCTGTATGAACAGACATGGTGATGGAAACCCTACCAGACTCTGCTCACCTGCTTGTGTAGGAGTGAGCCTACCAGGAAGGATAGGAAAGATGTGCTCCATATTGCTACTTCAAGGTTTAATTTGTGGACCAACCCTCTCTTTGCCTTCAACTCAGCAGTTTTAATATCTCTGGTCCTTGAGTTTAACACTTTTTCATAGGATTAGCCTAAGAAGATGTTTATGACAACTGAAAAAGAAGAAATGGGGCTTTCAGTCCCTCCGCGAAATGGTTGTTTTTATTACCTGACATTCAAGATGTTTACCTATCCATGTCTACTGGTGCCATGCCAAGGCCATAAATTCAAATTTCTTGCTATCCTCTGAATGTTGTAAAATGCTGCCCCACTTACACACAAAAAACAAAAAAAACCCCAAAAAAACAAAACAAAACAAAAAAAACCACCAAAAAAACCCACAAAAAAAAAAAACCTGACATGTGCCATTGATTGCTTTGCATCTGTGAGTTATATAAGAGGTCAGCCCTTTGGCTCAGCCTCTTGTTCCTCTGTTCCTTCTGGCAAAATGATAACATCTGTATTATACCTTCACGTGTACAGCAAAATCAGTGCTCACCCACAAACCCATCTCTATGTAACAATCTCATCTGACAATTCAATTAATTTTTCTAGAATAATCTAAGCATTTATAATCTTCCAAACATAATCTTTGCTTACTTTCTTAAATGTGTTTGGAAAATTCAGGATTCAGAACTTTTCTTCAACTTTGAGCAGAGCATTTGTCTTCTATGACTGTAATTGCAGCCAGATTTCCCATTCTGGGTGCAAAAATCACACTCCTAGTGCCCAAATCATCTTTCAGATGTAATGTGTTGACTTGATATCACTGTTCAAAGAAGCCCTGTACAGTATCTTGTGTGAGGGTCGGGCATTTGACTAATCACCCACTCTCTGCCAGAGACACAACACTCACTTTTGTGATCCTAATGTTCTTCAAAGATAGGGATTTTAAAAGGTTCTGTATTTCATCAAGTCACAGCTGGTTTGAGTCATTATTGACAAAATGAAACAACAATTTAGTTCATTCTGGTAGTCTCAAAATGTGAGTTGCCTGGATGGATTATTGACATGCTTTGTTATGCTGTAGTAACACGATGTCATCATTATGTTAGCTTGAAGTGCTGCAACTTCTGGTTGTTCTAAGACTGCTGAATAACTATCATAAACCGTAATCTGATCATTAAAAGCAGCTCATATGTTTGCTTCAGATTCCTAATGAAGTTGATCACTTGCAGCATTTTAGCAGCTGTATATGCATTAGAAAATAAAATAAACGGAAAAGTGGACTGACTTTTGCTGAAATGTTGCCACTTCTGCAAAAAGCAGACTCAGCAAAACAGTGTATTTGATTTTCAGCAAAATAGTAAAACTGTTTCTATGTATTTAAACAATGCTTTTGTGAAATCTTGTAATTGGCAAATATTAAACAACAAAATTGAATTCAGTCTCCAGAACATCTGCCAAAATGACCATAATTTCCCACAACCATGGAAATGTATCTTGCTGCATGATTTAATCTCAGATCCACCTAATGGAAGTTAGTGAAATTTATTATTTCTTCAGCCTATACCTTTTCTAAGAGGTAATATATTAAAAGTTTGGAAACTGGACTTTCTGTTTGTCTCATTTTACTTCTTTTCTTAGTATTCCTGGTCTTATTATTAAATTGAATTTTAAACAAAAGACAAATTATAAAAAGAACCTGTGTGTCATTTCAAAAGTTAAAAGCAATTTAAAAAAACATTTTAATAAGGAGAGTCTTTTAAACTTTCTTCAAGATAATTGCAAGTAATTTAACTGCAGTATGTGTAGACAGTTTCTAATGAGATTAACCGAAGTTTGCTTCTAATTTTTCCATTTTTTACCCATTCCCAAGGGAATTTTTAAAGACTTGTTACTGGACAAGAATGCCTAGAAAAATAATATCCCTTAGAATTGGCAAGAATTACTACTCACTCATCTGAAAATCAATTAGTATATCTTTGCTAAAACTGCAGAGAGGAGCAAAATTGGTGTTAACCCAATGCTAATTTATACTGACCTGTTTATTGCCTGCTGTCTCTTGTATCTTCCCACAAGAAATTCTCCCTTTTTTTTAATCAGCATAATCCTCCTATGAAAATGTTTCACCTTCATATAATATCAGCAGGCATACCAGCATTTGGAAAAGCTGACCAGCAAGACAACTGGTTTACAATACATTCATTAAATTTAGTTTTCAGAATGTAGAATCATTGGAAATAAACAACTTCCCCATGCAATTGTTGCTTTATTTTGATCATGTTTTCCCTACTCCGAAACACATATTCAAGGCAGCAAGAGTATGAATCTTTATAATTTTCTGGCCCTCTGTGAGTTGGGATAAGCTCTTTGCTGGAACAGAAGGGAGCTCTGGTGTGCAGCCCTGGCTCTTCTAGGCTTAATTCTGGCATCCCAAATGAAAGGTGTGAGCAAAGCAAAGGAAACCTCAAATTATTTGTGGCTGAAATAGGGTTAATATTCTCTAAGTATAAACACTGTTTTTGTGCTGAAGAACTGGGAGAACATGACCGATCATATGGGTACATATGAGAAAAAAGTATAGGTGGCTTGTTTTCCCAAATCTAAATCCTACAAGATGTTGGGATTTTTTTTCCAAGTTTTAATAATAAAGTGATTTAAAATGTTGCTGGATGAAAAATCCATTTACTTTGAAAATGAGGAAGTAATTAAAAACTTGCTAAGATTTTAGTAATTTGGTCTCATGCTACTAACATCACGAAAGCAACCATGAGACTGTGTGGGCACATTAAACAATAGGACATACGGAAATGTGAACATAAAAATGCTACCCTGATGTCAGGGTTTGCCTCGATTAGCTGCTATCTAAAACAGATCTCTCTGCTCCTGAGCATTTGCTTTTTCTCTCAAAGTCTGACTGAATTAATCAAATCATTACCCATTGAGTCTCTCGGACTGACTCAGCACAAACACCTACCAAATCCATTCTCACAAGGACAGCTTTCTATGCCAAGGAAACACAAGTGAAAAAACAGGCATATCATGTGGAAGGACCCTTACTTAGCAATTTCAAAAAGAGAAATTAGGACTTAGAGGAATGGTAGACATGTTTCAGGAGCTCAGCCTCTGTTTAGTAATCAGATTAAATTGCATTTGGAAGTACACCCACTCTTAACTATGTGCACCAAGTAGTTGAAGGTAGGGCTCCTCTGTCAAAGCTGATTAAAACAGAATGGTTTCCAAACAAAATATCATATCATAGAGCAATTACATACGAAAATGAAAGCAAGAACTGTGCCAGTAATATTCCCTACAATCATGATTCAGAGGACAATGTTTATGAGAAAGCTGTGTCCACAGGGACAACAATAGACAAGGCTGAAAATAGAACAAAGCTTGGAGTAGATACTTTGAAAAGAGATCTGAGCTAGAAGCAAAATAAATTTTGGCATTCTAGACTTATACAGGGTCTGAATAGGGATACTGTGTTGTGTTTCTGTTCCTTGACAATGGAACATAAGAGAGAGAATGCAAAAGAGACAAATCCCTGCCTTTATAGAGAAATGAAAACAAAAAGCAGAATACCAGGTGATGTAAGCTGGCATGTACAGCCATAAAGTCATGAGAATGAATACTTCAACCACCCTGAATGACATAAATATCTAAAGCAGGTACTAACAAGTTAATTTTTGAACTTTTAAAATCAGAAATCCTAAATCTTTCTGACAGTTGTCATAAGACAGTTTTTCTAAGCAAAAGTTCTCATCAACAATCATCTTGGTAAAAATGTTATTTTCCTCTTACCCCAAGTAAGGAAAGATGAAGCAATATCTCATATTTGGCCTGTTTCAAATGGTTATTTAATAATTGTCTGGAGACGAAGTCTGACAAAGACCTGTTTCCTTTTCAGTCTGTTTTCTTTCTCTTAGTCTCCCTCCTTTTACAAATATAAGTGCGTGTCTCTGTATATATCTATGTATGTACAGGCATTCATATATGTAGAAATATATGTACAACAGCATCAGCTTCATACTAGAACAGCTGTTCAGACCAGAGAGCCTCACACTCAGTTCTTCTGCATCACCTGGAACTTCCATCCCAGCACATTTTCCCAGATGAAGACACCAAAGGATATGCAAAATAGGTGGTCAAAGATCAGGATGATTTTATAGGTTCTCAGCACCTATTCTTCAACTTAAAATTGTCTTCCACAGTCAGGCACTTACACTGAGGAGAGTGATCCATGCATTCCACATCAGCATCAAGTGCTCTAGGAATAGAACTGGCATATTTCTACTGTATCTGGGAGTTGAAACAGCTAACATCTGTGGAGAGTCAGCTCGTTCAGATCCTAGTGGAGCTGAGAATGAAACTGTGACAGTGAATCAGTGCTGTCTGTGAGAAGGGGCCTTTAGGCACATGAAACAGAAAATCCTCAAGGATTTTAATGTTGGGGATTTTAATGTGGTGCATTTTAATGTTGGGGGTTCCCTGAAATGCTGTGGTGGCTTAGCTAGATACTGGAAATCATCATTTTGAAATTCAGTATCTATTGTGGGAATTAGAAATTACTTAGGCATTGCCTTAAGCATGTCATTTAGTACCTAGCTGGATTTTTTTATCAAGTTCCCCTATTGTACAAAGGAGTAATAGACCTTTCATTATTCACTTCAGCTTTGTGTCAATAAAATGTTAGAGGTGGTGATACAAACAGGTTATGTGATAACTGGAGGTAAATAAACTGAGATTCATACTGTAAGAATCCTGAAAGTAGCTTTGTTACACACTTAAAATGTTAGAAAGTAATATTGAATTAAGCACCTAAAATAAAAGGTAAAGCTCGCAGTACATGGAATTATTACTGGATCCATAGTATTACACAGTAGAATAAATTTTTTAAGCATTTCAAACAGGATTTAAGACTCATTTGTGTCAGGAATTAAGAAAACAAATATTCTCCCAATTAGAGAGGGTGAGGAGGAGGAACAGAGAAGAGAGGTAAGCAGAGCTCTATTGCAGTTTAAGGGCAAGCTAACAGCTGGGGTGGCCATTCCATCAGTATTCATGCTAGTCTGAGTAGCAATGGACAGGAATGGTTTAAATGTATCCCTCAAAACAGAAGAAAACTATAACTGTCTGTAAAGAATCACCAAAGAAACTGTGATATAGTCCAGAGATTCATCCACAGCAGAATTTCCGAGAGACACCTGCATCAAAAAATTTTCCGGGTTACTTTATTATCAGACGATCCCTGGGGTTAGTGGAAACATAGCCTCTTCACTTTCCTGATGTCTGAAAGCACGAACATCAAAAGAAAGCAGCACACAAAAAGGAAAGGATAGAGTATGAGAAAAACAGTGGAGGTAGAAGTTTAAAATAGTCAGGTAAAAAACAAGGTTGAATCTGACATGGTATCGTTTTTTCTTAGTTGCATTTCTTTTGTGGCTGAAACTCAATCAAAGCTTGTATAGAATGATATTTTCTGAATTTCAAAGCTGTGTATTGCTACTTTTTGTGTCTGTTTTAAGGAATGGCTAAAATAAAATCAGTATTTTTAAGTGTGATTAATTGTTTCCTGTCCTTTTCTCTAAGAGGCAATTGCAATTCCAGTTGTTGCAAAGGCTATAGAGAGTCTTAGTTGATTTTCTCTAGGAAAAGTTTTTGTAACTCAAGCTAACATTACAAAAATAAAATCATTGCTGCTCTTAAGAAAGTGCAAAAGATCTGTTGGGGTTTTTTTACCTGATTTTTATGGAAGTACAAACTGTCTTACCTTTTTAAACTGTGTGCAGTGAGTCAGGGAAATTAGTACCCTCAATAGACCCTAGTTTGGTTTCCCAGGCAATACAAGTAGTATTTGAGATGAAGCTATATATTTCCAGTGCTTTCCTGCTCAGAGACATGAATTTGAGATTTTCTCCTGTAATCTCATTGAAAACTGCTACAAAAAAAAAGGAAATCTTTTTGTACCCGGTTAAGAAAGAAAAAACAACAGACTGCATGCAGTTCACTTGAAAGGTGGGAGAATTTGTCTAATCTCCCATCCATCTCTCAATTCCAGATCCACAACAATTTTTTGTTTACCTAACCTTTTATATTTCAATTTTGCTTTCATAAAATGGGAGTGATGACACTTGGATCACGTCTCTTCAGCCCCCTCATAAATAAATAAATAATTTTAAACATTAGACAGGACAGGAAAACAAGATTACTTTTACAGCCAAAAGAAGTACAACTTGGGACAGATTACATACATCTGTGAAATACCTTTCTTACGTTTGCTTTTTCCTCCAAATGTATACCTAATTTGGATTCTCCTGGCATTGAAAATTTTGCCTTTTCTTTCTTAGAGCAATTTGTTTTGTTCTTTCATAACAAAGGCTGTATAACAAAGGTGTCTCTGAATTTAGATATAGTAGAAATATGCATTTCTAGATAAAATCTTCATACATGGAGGACAATGTTGGACTGGCAGATACCTATTAAAAGACGCCTCAATATATTCACTGATGTGATGGAAATTATGTCCCCGTGAGAAGCATTTCACTGTCTTGGTTTTCTCTACATCCTGATGATGATATGGCCTTAAAGGAAATACACCTTTTTTTAGTAAAACTATGATTTGAAAGTGGAGTAAGTCCCCTGGGACGCATTGAAAAATATCCAAGACACACAGAACTAACAATATTAGATTATATCTCAAATGCATTTTAAGATACTAGAAGCTTTCCCTCCAGCCCTTGATGGTGGTGGTGTGACTGACTCCAAACTACATCTCTGATAAGAATGTTTAGTCCAGGGGACCACACGAAATTTACTCAGTAGACAAACTTGCCAAAAATTGTTCTGCATGGGTATAAGGGCACAGACACTGACTGCTTTGATATACTGATCTGCTCCCTCTGTGCCCAATTACTTGCTCAAAAATGGATGGTAGAGGAGAAATTCCTTCAGGAAACTTTGGTTGCCTATTTCTCACTGTATAAACCATGATTTAAAGCTGGCAGGATTGGTAGAAATGTGTGCTGCCACCACACCTTGGGTTCATGAGCTGAAAGTTGGTGTCCATGTAACTTGTTATGGGAGAAAACATCTCTCCACTCCCTATAAATAAGTGAGACTGCAGCGGAGAGGCCTTTTGCCCTTGTCATTTTTCTGGCAAATATATCTCAAGTGAAAAGTGTGACTCAGGGGGCTTTACCCAGCCTGGGCAGTGATAGGAAGCAAAATGTGGCAGTTGAGAAATTGCATTTGAGGTGTTCATTCGCTAGTACTGGGCCTGGCATGCAAAAATGCATGACCTTAAAGGAATGATGTGAAAAATGTGATTATGGACTGTGTTTTATAAATTATGTCTGCCACAGTGAGTAATGAAAGATTTGCACTGGGAGCCATAAGAATGATAAACTAGTACAGCAGACATTTAAGTGAAAGAAAGATACAGGAAACCTCATCATGGAATAGCCTGCCCGAAGGGAAAATTTCTTTTCCTCTCTCAATAATTTCTGCCATAATCTTATGCCTCAAACTAAAGGAGTATTATTACTTTATAGTTCCACATTCTTTACACAGGACTGGGTACTTGGTTGAGTGTGGAAATGTTAGAGTCATTCTTATTCAGACTAAGGAGCTGATTTCAGGGATGCATTTTGGCAATTGATTCCAGAAATCATTCATGTGCTGTGCAAAAATCGGGAATGGGCCTGGTTCTGAAACATAGATTGTAGCTGTGAGATACCTCAATAGATGAAGGCATACTGAGCTCTTTCTTCTGTCTCAAAAGAAGCAGTGTGTGGGCAGCTAGCAGTCCTCTGCCTATTTCAGTCTTTACTTCAAAATTCAAAGAATTATTGTGTCCAATAATAGGAAAAGGAACTGATGTCACGGCTGCCAGGATACTTTCTCAAGCTACAGATTTTCATCAGGTTTCACTCCTATTTTGACACCCACAGGACATTAAGAAAATATTGATTTATAGTGAGAAAAAACTTCTGGTTTTGTCACGCTGTACAATTTAGTAGGCAATCCCCAGGATATAAAAGGTACTTGTATTTTTCTTTGCTGCTAATCCTACTGTGTAACATTGGTTAGGTTAGGCTGTACCTGCAGTTTGTGCTCCCCAGTAAAGGTTTAGCTTTTCTAAAATAGTTTTAATACCAGTTAATCAATGCTTTTAAGAAAAATTAAAAATATTCAGGGAGGTTTTAATGACTTTTTGACTTAGTGACCTCCGAATATTTTGTTATCTGTGTGTAACTAGAGGAGGAACATGAGAAATCTTCCTGTGACTACAAAGAATGAGGAAATCAGGGCATATTTTTACCAAACATCAAAATAATACATGCAAATCTAATGAAAGTTGAATTTGAGAGGCAAAAAACATAAATCCTTGTGACTGCCTTTAAATTAGCATAAGAAAATTTCCATTGCTTGACAAGAAGCATTTTAAACAGTTCAGCTAAAACAACAAGGAATATAGCTACATAACAGGAAAGAAGGAAAATCGGAATGGAATGCAGTTGGGATTTGTGGGTATCATTCTCAGAGAAAGTTTTGAAACAAGTACAAATATTTTCCAGAGGTAACATCACATAATGTTTGGTTTATGGGATATTGAGACAAAATACTGGGAAATGTTGCTTCAAACCTTCCTTTTCCAAACAGTGGCTTCCATTTCTCTCTCCATCAAGGCTGCACCTTTTCTTTTGCCTCCAGTTTTTCTTATGAAAAATAAAACAACCCAAAAACCAAAATGCTTTTGCTGTAGTTCGCTAAGTATTGATTTAGCAAGTCACCATCCAAATCCAACCCACTTTCTTTACATTTAAGAAATCCCCTGGAGCCCCCCCAGGTTGCTGTTGAGAGCATGGACATGCTCAGCACAGCACCATCTCAAGGTCTGAATGGGCTCAGCATGGGCAGACACTCATGTGCTTCATCCACAACGTGAATGGATAACTCTGCTCTTCCAAAGCACCCCAAGAACAGCTGGAGCCTGAGGTGGGAAGCAACCATATGCCTGCTTACCATCTCATGTTTGCATTTGCAACATCCCCATGTAATTTTCCAGCCTTTAAAAGAGACTTTCTTTTGGATTGTGTCGCAAGGCTGTCAGAAACTACTGGATTCCTGCTCTGTGTTCCCTGCTCTGTGTTCCCTGAGCCTCTCTGGGTGTTACAAGTAGATGATTCTTATGCACATGGGGGAATATTTTCACAGCTGACTGTGAAATCAGAAGTTTGTGCATTTAGTTAGCTTGGAAAAATGCAGAAAATTTAATTGAAACTGCCAAGTTCACTGACATCTTCCAGAAACCAAGCTGCAAGGTGAGCTATTTTTCCTCATAAATATCTAATCAGCAAACATTCTTATAGAGTACATTCTCTGTATTAGGGTGAATTAACAACAAGACTAATTTAAGTTCAAACCTTAGAACTAGTCAGACTTAGTAGCATAGAAGATATATGCAATATAAATTGCTGCTATCACAGGAAAGTGTTACAGAGAAAAATTTCATTTCTCATGACAGAGTACTTCACTTTAATAGGATATGTCAACAAGCTTTGCTTATTCTTTTATTTTGAAATTACTTTCAATTGCCTTTTAATATTCTATCATAAAATTGTTGACTTTTTATGTCAGCTCATCCTAAAGGGAAAGGTTAGCAATGAGAAATGGGTCAGTTTGTTCCCTATGACAGGTAGCTGTTAGTAAGTTCTACTTCAGCACAAAGAGCAAACTTTTATTCTGTGGTGTGATTCTATGATTTATATATTTCTTCTTTGGTTGGTTTGCACATCTCAGAAAAGTCTGCTAAATTTTGCAATCCCTCTGTGAGTGGGTTCAATATTTGAAAATTTCCAGCTGCCTATTTTGCATTTTGGATTACATCATAAGCATTTTCAGTCTTGGAAAGGTTCTTTTGGCCACAGGTTTGAAAAATGTAGTAGAGAAAATCTATAAAACTCAAAACAGTAACAAAAGTTTTCTGTAACATTTCCTTTACCTACGGAAATTCAAGGTCATTCAGATGTATAATACATACTTTTTGTCCCAAATCCTTAAATGTTTTGTCCCAGCTCTTTGGCACTGCATAAGAAGTATTGCTTATTAGATGCTTAATGTGATTCCTTAATTATTCTTAAGAAAAATCAGCAGTTAAATAGCTATCCATGTAACAGGTGAAAAGTTAATACAGAACCTTGTATAGTACATATCATCATTATTATTACAGTTTTGTATAAACTATATTTTTACTCCTTTAATTTTTTTTATAAATGAGTAATTAAAAATGGACTCCTTATAAATAATTTCTTAAGGCTGAAAACCCAATTGATTTTCACCCATGAAATTTTACTATTTTACTATTTCTTCCTTGAAAATTACTGTCTGTATTAAAACCTAATACTGCTACCAAGTGTAGCTGTTTGTAAAATTTCAGTGTCCTAAATTATCTGCTGTAGCAACTACACAGAGTAGAACCAAAGTACTATTGAGTCAGAGGTCTCCATTCAAACCAATAGGGACTGAACAAACATAAAGCCAAGTAATAAGATTTTCCGGATTTAGAACCAAAAATAAAAAAGTAATTTCAATAAATAATTTCAAACTATTTTTCCAATTATCAAATGAATTTTCAGATTACATTCTAGAATGGATTGTCTTTAAAAATTTTGATCATTCGTTCTCATTTAATCAACAATTTTCCTGAGAGTTTCCTAGTGCTAGACCTTGGAATTCATTATGGAAATGTAATGACTCACAGCATTTGTTTAGTCTTCTTTTTTAGGGAGAAAAAAATGTCTTCAGGACTTGTAATTACTGAGAAATATGAGCAATTGCACTTCACTTCTAAAGCAATATAATCAAATGTCTGCTTACTTTGTAATTATGGTCACAATCTCTGGGTGCTTTGTTTTATTTATTCAATTCTACTGCATTTTAGTGAATGTTTTATTAAAGAGCAAAATAATTACATGCCTTTTCAATAATGAACTGCACCTGCTAAATGTTTTTAATGTATCATTTCAGAATTCAGAAAACAAGAAACTCTTTAAATTTTAATTGCTATTTTTCTTTTAGAGTACATTTCCAAAGTGAGAATTCTACAAAAGCAGAGAACACATTCTTCATTACTGTAACCAGCCATTTCATACAGATATGCTAACTTGCATATTCAGAAATAAAATTGTTGGAAAGCATGTTCAAAATGTCTTAGAATCTTTGTGGGGTTTGGTTCAGTTCGGTTTGGTTCAGTTCGGTTTGGTTTGGGGTCTTTTAACAGTAGGTTTAACTAGTATTTATTAGTAATTCACTGAGACACCACAGTTTATTGTGAGTCTTTCACAACACACTGCATGTAGGTACATCTTTGTGCAACAGAAGGGAGAGAGTCAAACAAATTCTTCACTCAAGAGTTCAACTGCATGTGAACTTTACAGAAACACTGGGGTCCAGTAGGCATTCCTCGCTGTGAATTTTCCATGTCTATGTTTACATTCAGCATGTTTGACTCCCTGAGTCATAATAAAGTAATAATTTTCTTTATTACTTGGCCTCTGTTTTTCAGACATGAACAGTGTCTAAAGAAATCCTTTTAGTCTATATTCTCATGAAGCTGTGAGAAGAAAATGAGCAGCAGGAAATGAAGAGACCTGAGATGCTTCAAGTAACTTAAATAATTTAAAAACAAAAAAATGTTACACCTGTTGAGCCTAGACCTGGCAGGGAGCTTTGTCAGATCCAGAGAAGGGGAAAAACAGATTTCATGGCATCATATATAAAACTGATTTCTCGAGAATTTGTTTTTAACAATGTTCCATTTAAATGAATCTCCAGTTGCTTTTTTTATATGCAACTCACAGTAGCTTTTGAAGCGTGTTGAAAAGCTTTCAGAAGTCTGCCAAGAGATAATTCACTCAATGGGAGTTAAGATACAGACAGCTAAGCTCAAGTATTTGTTAAATTGGAGATGCCTCTGAAAGGCTAAAGTAGTTTCTCCTCCTTAATACAAGACACATGTACACATTGTGCACATGCACAATCTTCATGCATGTAACTATGTCACTGTTCAACTTACAAATAACATAAATATACTCTAATTTTCAATTAATAAGAACAGGAAAAAGGCCTTAATGAAACTGTATCACAAGTGGGTAAAGCTTGTCACATAAAATTACAGAATTTAACATGTTTTTAGAAATGTGTTTTCCTCATTAAAATTACATTACCTGTTCTAAATAGAAATCAACCAAATAAATAACACAGCCCAGATATTATGAGTAGAAAGGGAATTAATGAAGATGTACTAATCATGAATTTGAAAATATCTTAAAAGAAAATAACTTGAGGCTTTGAAAATGAATTACCATTATGTACGGTTTGTAAATTAGCATGGTTTAAACATTGATAAATTTAGTAGATTTTTTTTTACAATATTTAGTATTTTTACTTCTAAGAAAAGATCCAAAGAATTTTTCTAGACAGGTAGCTTACCAGCTATACAAAACTTGAGAGAGGAGCATCCTCTCATCCTTAGTCAGTGGGATAATCAAGCTTGGGAAACACATGAAGGTGATCCACTTTTTTCACATAAGAGAAGACACCTTAGTTATGAAGCTCCCAGCCAATGGAACTTTCTGGTATGAGTCCTGCTTTGGGTGTGAAGCTGTAACACACAACAAGATGATTTTTTACAGCACATGTACCACAGCACCAACTACACATTATCTGCACTGCTGAGATGACCTCTTAGGGATTCTTTCACTGCCTCACTGCTTTTGTCTGCCTTCTCATTTTGCTTCACCCCAACAATTATTTCCACTGGAATAAAATCCATCTTCTCAGTTATTCTCAGTTCAATAACATCAACTATTGTCAGAAGCAGTACAAAACACAACTTTTAGGTCAAGTGTGTCAAAAATATCTCCTCAGCCTTAAATCTTCTGGGGTAATCCAATACCCACATGACATCATTGCTTGCACTGCAGATCATTTTTATCCCTCATTTTTCACTTCACTGCCCCTGCAGCCCATGGAAGTCCACCATGGAGCAGAGGTCCACCTGCAGCCCATGGAGGACCCCACACTGGAGCAGGTGGATGCCCAAAGGCTGTGACCCCATGGGAAGCTGGCACTGGAGCAGGTTTTGGCAGGACCTGCCACATCACAGCCCCCATTCCCTGGCCACCTGCACTGCTGGGGGAGAGGAGGTAGAGAAAGTCTGGAGTGAAGTTAAGGCTTGAAGGAAGGGAGAAATGCTACTGTGATTTGATTGGCAATAAATTAAATCAAGTTGTCTCCAAGTCAAGTCTGTTGTACCCGTGGTGGTAACTCATGAGTGATCTCTCCCTCTCTTATCTTGACCAACAAACAAGCCTTTTGTTGTGTTTTCTCTCCCCCACCCAGCTGAGGCTGCAAGTGATAAAACAGCTTTGATAGGCACCTGGCATCCAGCCAGGGTCAACAGAGCACAGTCTAAAACCATTAATATATTTACGTAAGTCCTCTCTTCTTCAGAGTGAAACATTTCAACTGACTACAGAAATATTCAAGCAAATTTTTCTATTAAACAGGGTTAGAGCCCCTTGTGATGGATTGGTGATTCAATGCTCTCTACTTTTTATATTTCCTCTTGAGACATTTAATGATCACATTTACTGTTTTCTTCCCCCTTTGTCCAAGTCCTCCCTCCTCTCCTTCTCAGCATATTTTCTGTTTTATAGTCCCTTGCTTTTTGTGTTCATATTTCTCTAATTCCTTATGTTCCCACTTCTCTGTTCTAAAATTCTTGCCAGCTGTTATTTTTTAAATTTTGTTCCCCTACTTCAGAACAGGAAGAACATCAAGACTCTGAGGGGAGGTGAAGCTGAAAATATATTGTTTTGCTCCAGAGTGCTGTGGCATTAGAAAATTATGAGGGTCCTCTCATTTATGCCAGCAGGGAAGTTCTTGGATATTTCAGTATTTATCCATTTGATTAGGAAAGTAACATTTTAATGAATTTTTTCTCTTTATCAGTTAGATTACTCTTCCTGTCCACTTCTTCTCCATTCTCTTTCTAAAGAAAGTGCATGTTTGCCCATCTTATTCCCAGCTCTCCTTCTATCTCCATTTTCCTTCTCTGGTCTTATAAGAAATTTGCAAATGTAAGACAAAAATCTCTCATCCATATGAAAGGCCAAAAGTCACACCCTGTCCCTAACAATGAAGTTCTCTCACAATATATATCATACAAGATCTTTTGTCCTGCTTTGGTCTATATTGCAATAATCTCACTCTTAAAAGAAATTTTAGCTTTTCTCATTTGTTTCAGGCGGTTTAGTTTTTTGACATACACCTAATTAGTGTAAAAATATTTCATTAAAAAATATATCTGCCTGTCATTTTAATTGATGTGAACAGGGATACGGTATTTAAAAATATTCCTGTGCTTTGTTCCATGCAGTGATCTGATGCCTCATTAGAGTCAGCTTTTCACTGTGCTTCTGTGAATTCTTTGCAGTCTCATTATGCCAAGCTAGGATACATGAGGCCAAGATGAGGAGGACCCTGATATGCTAGGCTCAATCTACTAGCACAGAAGAGTGCAATCTCTTCACCCAGTATTTCACAGGGTTAAGAGAAAGCCCTGACGAAAATAGAAGAAGAAAAACAACATTGAAAGATTAAGTAAAGTTCCAACTCTTAGAGCCTGGTATAGAACTGAGAGCTCAAGTTCAGTGCCTGCTCTTCAGGATGGACTGGTTCAGAACACAGTGCTGCATTTCACTTGAGAAGAAGGTCCCCATGAGAAAGAAATGTACATTTGGGCTTTTTCCACCAGTCGTCTGCATGAATTGAACAGGAGGTTTACAGGAGAAACTGTGGTTATCCTTCACACAAGGTACTGTGCAGCCTACTCTAATTGGACCTGTGTTGAGCAGGAGCATGGACTACACGGCCTCTGGTGGTCCCTTCCAATCCTTCACACCATCCTGTGAATATATACAAGTGTCATAATCTCTGATCAGAAGCTGAAAATATTTATTGGAAGCACAGCCTTGTCTATATTGACTTGATTTGTATTATAATGTTCCTGATACAGAGCTGTTCTGAAGGCCATTAATTATCATTATTAACTAAGCAGAGTTAGCCTGTGAAGTCAAACTTACAGATTACTAATACTGGGAGCTCTGCCTGCCACAAAAACAATTCCCTTCAGGGATGACTATCTAGAAGGGAATGCCCAGACACACTTTCTGCTTCACCTTTATTCAGATTAGATGTAGGTGTAGTCATACACATGAACTGCAAGTTATACCAAGTTTAGTTCTTCCTGAATATAAGAATGATCTGAGACTCAACAACAGCCAGCAATGTCAGTTAAAGATTTAAAAATTACCAAATTCAACATGCCAAAATTTGCTGTAAAACTCATCCTTCACATCACAGGTAGATGTCCTCCCAGAGCAAAGGCTGAGACTAGCTTTTGAAGAATACTGTCATTCTCTATTTATACAAGTTTTTAATGTCTGAACATAATGTCTGCTAGATCCACTGGAAGAGATTAGTTCTGTTGACTTACATCTTTCCCAAACAGATGTTATTTATGTTTTTTTAATTAATATTTTCCTGATTTTTTTTTTTACTTAGTATAAAGTACCTATAAAGCATTTACATAGTCTTCAAGCTATCAGATTCAGGACCTCTATTTTTACCTCTTCTCTGAAATGCTTTTGGACTTCGTTACAATGAAGTTATTATTTTAAATTCAGCTGTGGTTTTATCTTCAAAAAAGATTGCAGAAAGAGGAAGTTGAGTGAAATCATGCTGCCAGAGGTCTGGGCTATAACCAAACCTTTTAATCTTAACTAATTGATACTTTATGGTCACAGCTAATGGTACAATGGGTGAGGAAAAGGAACAGCAAAAAAAGAAATAAGATTTATCTCTGAAATTAAATGGATATCCTAAAGGCAGTTTAACCTTATGCTTTATGTCATGTAGAAAAGCAACAAAGCATGCTTTGTTTAAATATAAATTTTGTAAGAAAAAGTTCTATGGAACACTGACATTCCAGAGATGGGGAACCAATGATTGAAGATCCCTGTCTTTCACTCCTTGATTGACAGACAAGAGACACCAGTGATCTTATTCTGTGGAAATAAGACTTAAAACAATAAGTGGTTGAAGTTCCACTCCCAGATGCTTTATTCATGACAGGACAGCTGAGCACAAAGGGCAGAGATGATGATTAATATTTCCGACATTAGAAAGGCATTATATGTCAAACAGAGGCGCAATTCCTCACAGATTCCCTGCTCATACTTAGGGTAAATCCCAATGTAAGTTTTTCAGATGTTTTCCATTACTTCTAACACAAGGGAGCACAGATGTTTGCCACGCTTGTCTCACTTATTTCGCAGCAAGAAGCTCCTGTGATAGAAACATCATAACATTTTCCCTCATGTCTGAGCTATTGCCCAGGGTACTTTGGGCAAAACCACATCTGACAAGACAGCCCTCTCACTGTTTTCTCCAAGGGAGAAGTTATATACCAGAGCACATCTAGCTAAATCTAGCTAGAGCAATGAAATGTAATCCTAGAATTTTACAAGAAAAAATTATAAATCAGGACTAATTGAATTTATTAGGCATCATGAGACTGTTAGAAATTATATATAGCACTGTAGGTATCAAACAAATGCAACATTTAGTTAATAGGAGTGAGGCAGCACAGTACATATTGTGATAAACATACTCCACTTTCAAAGAGCTGCCTGGAATTTTAATTAGGTAGCTACTAACACAGTGGGATCCTGTTGAAAGGAGACGTTTGACAGTCTTTGGAAAGAAGCAAGAATGTTACTAAGTCATTTTTTTTTACCACCATCACTGTCTCTTTGCTGCATCTATTGGGAGCACAGTGAAAAATTTTTTGACTAACAGCAGAAAGGAACTCAAGGCATTTACTAGTAAAGAAGATTACAACATTATTTTTGGAAAAGTGTTGCGTCTGGAAAGTAGTTTATGGGAACTGATTTAACTGGGAGTCTTCATACTGGGATTACCACAGGTTTTTAGTTTTAATATTTCTTTTTCTCTCTTCTGTTGCAAATAGCAAAAGCACTTCCATTTTTCTCAAGCTCTCTCGTTCCTTTCTTGTAGAGTCCCAGTGCTGGGTTGGTTGGTACTGAGGGTGGCTTGGGCCTGAGAGGGACAAGCTCTGAGGCTCTCTTTAAAGCAGTCCCTGGTCCCCATTTTCCCTCTTCGTCTCCCTCAGTGCCCATTGCCCTATTGCTGCTGTAACCACAGCCCAGCAGTCAGCAAGAGCACCTTCTGATGCTCGCTGGGGTACTGGAAGGGTATCTGCTCAGTATGGCAAGGGCAAGGTGTTCCCAAGCTCAGCAACTTGTCTTCCTTCCCTCATTCCAGTTCATTTTCTGACTGCAATGACACTAATAGTGTCCCTGAATGACTTTTGTGTGGGGAGACAAGTGGCTGCTTCGCATGGTGGTGAGGTTTTTGGTAGAAGGATGGTGTTTCCCCACCAGGTGAAATGAGGTGTCCAGATGAATTTATGAAAGAAACAAATGTATAGGAAATAAATATCTTACAGACTATGCCAGAACTTCAGGTAGTATGAATGCAACTGTTTTCGCCCAAGTTAATCCCATTACTTTACGAGATATTAAGGACCTAAAATCATATCCATAGAAAACTTGGGGACTTCAGGTTTGCAACTCTTCCTTTGGACTACTAACTGATAAGATTTTTAAATTCATTATACTATATTACGCTATATTATATTATGTAAGTCTATATTACATTATACTATTCTATTATACTGTTATATTATTAACTCACTGTTCTCCTCTCAGCTGGGAATAGAAGAAGTTGGTAAATTAATCTTCTCTTTATTACACCAACCTCATTCACAAAGTGGCACGGTTGTAGTTACTTTTTCTGTCAAGATCTTCATATAACCCATACTGTTAAATACAGTTTGTATACATGCAACCCACAACTATGCCTACTGTTTTATTTCAAGTCCTATTTTCAAACATAGCTACATCTAGTGGATTATAAAAATCATGGAGTCTTTTATTTTAGCCTCTGTAGGAACTGTTTTAATGGAAAAACATTTCTGTTATCAATGTCCCCTGAAAATATTTGTGTGAAAATTTCAAAAATAAGCATCTTAAAAGCTTTTTAAAAAGTATTTTAATTCCTTAATAAAGTATTAGAAACATATTTCTATCATTATCATTGATAAAGAAAGATTTAATTAAATCTCTGCAGCTATTGTAAAGGAAGACTTTCACACAATTCCCATTATGCATGTTTCAGAAGCGGGATAAGTAAGATTGTTCATGATTAATGTATTAGTCTCAGGACAGCAGTATACTATCAGCTATTCTACCTGCTGACTAAGAATAAATATAAATAATAAGTACTCTTAAATGTTCATAAAATTAAGAGACATTGACAGCAAACCACATGTAAGAAAAACGTGGCAGGGAGTTTCAAATGCTTTATCTACTTTTGGTATTGCATGGCTCCAGCTGTAACATAGGGATGTCACTGTGCTGGGCAGCCACAGTGCTCCTGAGGACATGACTGTGTGCACGTCTCCATTCAATAAGTATAATCTTTTCAAAATCTGGTCCCAAATGTAAGATTTCTGTCTGAGTATGAGAAGTTTAAGTCCCATTAAATTGCAATAGGATGTGAGTGACAAACTCTTTCATTTCCTTTCCTTGTTTCCACAACTTTAAAGTGATGAAACTTTTAGTACTTACACTTTATTCTCATTTGTTTCTGGTCTGGTATAAAGGAGTAGTTTTTTCAGGCTCATATATGCAGGCAACGTCTTGTGAGATTTGCCAGAGTTTGGTTATATGTATTCTACTACCACATGGAACATGGAAACAACCCAGCACTTTCACACTTGCAGTGTTGCAACTTGAACACCAGAAGTTGGTAGGTGAAAAATACCCTTGCAGGTGGATTAAGTGGAGGCAACTTGGATCGATGATGTCTTTCCAAAGGATAAAACACCCGCTGGATATTACTGCTGATTCCATAGCGCTGTGAAACTGACTTCAGGAGAAAGAAATTGCCACCAGTCTTGGTTAAGCTACAGTACAGGCATTTGCACATACTTAAAGTCACTCAGCAATTTCTCTGTGCTCTGGAGCACCAATAATCCAATGTCCATTTATTATGTTCTATGAGTAAAACTGAGAAATGCATTTAAGCCTCTCCCAAAAATTCATCCAAGGGACAGACTAAAACATTTTTACTGATACTCCTAGGAAAAACTACAGCCTCTCAATGCTTCAGAAGGTTATTGAAAAGTAGAATACAATATGCAGTGTCCAGTCTCAAACTTCCTCAAAATAACCATTGGGAACACTTTAGCTCACTTCCAGGTATTCAGACTCTTATGAATAAGAAAAAAGGATTTGCTTCACACTGAATTTCTTCAGAATTTTTGTACTGGTATTTTCATTAACATCACAAACTTTGAAGAATATTTACCTAAAGCTATTTCATCTCCACATTGCTGTTCATTTTGAAATTATATACAAATGATCCAAGTGTAGAGTACAGAAATGCATTACCAGAGTAATACAAGCAATGCAATGCAAACAACAATTTATTTTTAGATAGTACATTTTTCCTTTCCTTTCCAGACACAAAAACTTCTGCATAAAACATTAAGCACTTTTAAATTATTACTGTTCTCCTCTGCATAATTCTAAATCTGAAGAAGAACAGGCTTTCAAGGAGACTGACTGAAATACCTCAGTTTAATCAAAGCTCAAGAAAGCCATTTGTGTTAAGTTCCTTTTCCCATTTTTTATTCTTTACACTCGCTCATTGCACTTTATTTCAGATTAGATTTTAATACTTTTGGCAATACACCTTACAAAGCCCAGGAAATGGAAAGTGTTGGAAATAAACCAGCTACAGATGTGGAATGAGTTTCCTGAGAATTTGGAACATGGAAGGATATGCTGCAAGATCCTGATTTTTATGGAAAATCTCAGAGTTTCATTACTTTTAAAACCTTTAGTCATCTTCTCCAACAGTAATATATCTAAAATAAACAAACAAAATTTAATATTCTTCTGCAGCACCAGTGTTCTCAGTGCTGCAAAACTATAAAAATTAAATTCTTTGTTATCAAACTTTTTTGATGCAATTGACCCAACCTGAGACACACCAAGTTCCATGCTCTCTTCCCTGCCAAGGACGATTTCTTCACTGGTAATGGACATTTGTATGTAAAAAAAAGAAAAAAAAATATATATATAAAATCATGTCCTTTACTCTGAGTCAAGAGTAACACATTATGCAGAAACAGCATTACTCTAGCTAGTGAGGTACACAAAGGGACTCTCCACTTGCACGATGTGCTCTGGGTCCAGTCTGAGATTGCTGGAGTACTTGCCTCAAGAAGATTTGCTCAGATGAGACACCAGTCTGTCACTGGCATTGGTCACTGTGCAGACTTTCAGATCCAGGTTACTAATAAAATCCAAAAAGTATCCATAAATGAGACTTCTACACTCCCACCTGAAATAGAAAGGCATAGAACTTACAGGGATTTCAGTTTATCATATCTGAATACATGCTACAAAGGAAAGATATTAATCAGGGATAACAGACCTGATTCCTCCTTTTCTTCCAATGTGAGCCAGTCGAAAAACAGGCTTGTGAGTTTTGAGGAAGAAACTCTCTGAAATTAATATCCCTAATGTTTCAGGATATAAGTGTTCCCTCCACATCCAGGAAGAATTAAAATGCTAATTGTTATCTTTTATATTTTTATTCCACACTTGGAAATAAAGCAAAAATTAAATATTAGACAAGCATAACAGTGGGAAAACCCTTTAAAGTAGAAGATTCCTTTTGGTCTGGCCATTATACCTGTAAAAATATAAAGAATTAAAATCATCTCATAGAGAACTAAAGAGAAAGTAAATAAAGAACATCAGTCAGTCTTACTGAAACAAGATATTGCCAAACAAATGTGATATCCTTGGAGGGCATTTCACTTACAGCACATAAAGACATAATAGAGGCAGACACAATACAGGCAGATCCAAGACATTCATCTGAGTGCTGCACAATAGTCTGATCAAAAAATTAGTAGACACAGCATCCATGAGGCATAAATTTAATAGATTCAAATATAGACAAACAATGATGACAAAATGTCATTCTCAAGGGGGAATCATCACAAAACAGATGTATTTCTAATATTTACAGTACTCTAATAGACTGAAAGCTCTCAGTTCCTCAGTGATGAGAAGCACATAAAAGCAATCCAATATTTGCAGAAGGCACAGTGCTGACAAAGTGGTAAGTACTGGTAAGGGGAGAGTGATCAGAGAGACTGCTCTGAATTGTTTGTCAAACAAAACTTGTTTAAGCACAATGTTTCAGTATACCAAATGCAAATTAATAGATCTATGGGAATTACAACATTCTGTGTGCTAAAAAGCAGCATATTGTTAGAATGTAGCATGACTTCTGCAAAATCTGAACTTTAATGAGATGACAGTAGAGTAATATATCTACTTCTAGTTTTCATAAGTTTAGAAGTGTACCAGAAATGAGACCATGCTGAGAAGAGAATAAAAAAAATGAAGGATTTAAAAAAAATACTAACACCTTTAAAATTAAAAAGGATGGTGAAATGATCTATTTACAAAGTATATGTTTCTTTACAGGTAGAGACTACCAGTCATCAAACAGCTCTTTAATCTTGTAAGGAAAGGAGTAATAAAACCAATAACTGAAGAAACCAAATTAAAACTAAAAGGTTAGGCATAATTTTCTGTGGCAATGATTAAACCATGAAAATCAATTACCAAGGGTTTTACTGCTTCTTCTAACTCTTGTTATACTTAGATAAAACTGCCTGTCCCTGAAGAAAAAAAAGGTCTTTTTTCTTTTTCTGGGGTGTAGTCAGCATGGGGGTAACTTTGAATGATTCAGTCTCACACACTAAATTTTACCATCACCCTGCAGAGTCAGTTTTTTTGCCTTAAACAGATTTCTTTCCTTCTTGCACACAGGTGCAAGTGTAATAATTTCTCATGGTCATCAAAAGATCTGTAAACAGCAAATAGCTGTTTCAAGTCTTTCAGGTAGTAACAAAAATTTGGTGTTCATTTTATTTTATCTTATCTTTCTAAAGGCTCCCAGATGAGATAATTTCCATCTTAAAATATCTTCCTCATGAGGGAAGGTGGAGAGGCAGGCACTGATCTCTTCTCTCTGGTGACAGTGACAGGACCCAAGGGAATGGAATGAAGCTGTGTCAGGGGAGGTCTAGGCTAGTTATAAGGAAAAGGTTTTTCACCCAGGCGGTGGTTGGTCACTGCAACAGAGTCCCTAGGGAAGTGGTCACAGCACCAACCTGACAGAGCTCAGGAAGCGATGGTACAATGCTCTCAGGCACATGGTGATTTTTGGGTAATTCTCAGGGCTGCCCTGTGCAGGACAAGGGGTTGGACTTCAGTGATCTTTGTGAGTCCCTTCCAGCTCAGGAGATTCTATGAGTCCAACACAGTTACACCTGCCGTGAAGGACCCACTCCACAATGACAGAAGTGTTATCCATGCTGCAAGCGTGCTGAGCTGACACACCCAGCCCCGTGCAATTAGGAGAGGAGGACAGAAGACATGGACACACAGACGTGAATCTAGGAAACCATAAAGCTGCACTGGTCTTGCTCCATGCCTTAAGAACTTCCAATGCTGGAAAGGAGGAGCTCACTCATTTCAGCTCTGTGCTACGGCTGAATGACTTCGAATTTTGGGGTTGACATGGTTGAGAAGCCAGTCTGGGGCTCTCTGCATCTCAATGCATTGAGCAGTAGAGTAGTAACAGCCTCAGTAATCCTGGCAATTCACCGTGCAGTATTAATATTTCAGTGTGAACATTTTGTAATACTGCATGTGTGGACTGTGTGTTCCTGCTGGAATTTTGTGAACTGTATTTGATTTCCCCACCTCACTGAAAAACTGCCATTAAATACTATTTTACTATAAAATACAGCAGAGAAACCTGGATGTAGTATTTTACGCACATTTCAAAATGCACAGTTTAACATCTTTATTTACATTTATGTTTCTTGCCTGTCTTGTGAAGCAAGTTGAAGAGGGAAATGTAATATAGAAAATACGGAAATATAGGGGTTTTTTTGGACAAAATCACACAAATCACACAAATTGGCCTTTTAAAATTTTATTAACCAGCTCCAATAGCAAAGGATATTTATTTAACCTTCATCATCATCATACCTTCATCATACACCATTTTCATCATACAAATCCTCTTTAACTCTACTAAAAGGATATACTTGAGTGCTTTTACCTCAAAGCTTTTTGCTCTTCTTATATATATGAACCACTAAAAAATTGTCTGATTCTTTTATGAAAAAAATAGATATTTTTATTGCACTGTGGTTTTAATTTGTTCTTTTTGTTATTGAAATATTTTCATTGAATCACATTTTAAATGAGCAAAGATAGACAGATTTACTATACTGGTTGATCCGTTTTGGGAAACTGATTTTACAGCTCAATTTACATTTTGGCATTCTGATGGGTTGGAGATACTGTGGAAACTTGGACAATGTTGGTATCCTTTTCATGTATTTCCATATTAAATGTAAAGTTGTCATTACTTTTTGAAAACAACATTTTTTAAAGTTGAATTGGTGTAAAACAAGAACAAAGCATAAGCAAATTTAGGTCCATAATAGCTTGTTAATTAATTAACTATTATTAATCAGCAATTTTGTTATTCAAGAAAAAAAATAAGGGACTTATTAGAATAAATGTACATAGATTGTACTGAAAGCTAATGGTGTCCTCACCAATGTCTAGTAGCATATTATTTATAACTTCATGTTTATAATGTCCTAGGTTTATTGGAGCAGTATTTTATGCAACAATTGCAATCTGCAAAGACTTCAAATGTTGACTTACTGCAGTGAAATATTATCTTTCATTTTCTGCCCATGGTTTAGATAGATGTGTATATACACCGTTGAAGCTCAGAGATTTAAAAATGTAATGTGGAAAACTGCTGGAAGATTTGCTTTACTGTACCTTTTAAAGTTCCAAAGTCCCCCTCCTTGACATCAAAAATTCTGGCTGTATTTGTGTTAGTCAAAGCCTAAGCAGATGTTGCTTTCTGTACCAGGGCCAAGGATTATCTTTTCCGTATATTCCCAGGCAGACACTAGTCAGAGGCAGTTAACAATTGTTAAGCAGAAGTGGAACTTCTTAATCAGATATTGGCCCAACAGAAAATATGTTGGGAATGAGATGTTGGACCATGTATTTGTTTGCAGTTTTTATTTGAAGTAAATTGTTACTTAAATGTAAAATTTGCTTAAAATCGATTGAAAATAAACTGAGCTAGCTAGCTGCAGAAAAATCCAATCAGTTTAAAACTACAAAAGTTAGCTGTTTCATTAAATTGTTGGGGTCACTCTGGAAATCCTGAGCCTCACTTGTAATAAAATGAAAATTAATGCATTGTCAGCAATTTTTATCTGTGTTAATTAAAATATTAGAGAAAGATTGGGTAATTGTGATGACACATGTGCAATGAAACTGCTTTATGACCTAGGGGTGCACCACTGTCCTAGGGCACAAAATAGATGTATTTATTATTCTATTACCACCAGCTGTGGGGCATTAGCTGTTATCTCCTGCTATGACTCACCCCAATAACAGACAATGGGCAATCAAGGACCCACTGCATGACTCATGGACTTATCTTACCCTATTGTGGGATGCTCTGCCTAGGAGGGAGGAGCCAGGTGTTCCCACCTGGATATAACCTGGCCTTGGAACTGCCTGAGCTAGCCCTGTCTACTGGGTTCCCAGAGGATAAGAGCTACCACTGGACCTTTAGCTGGAGACTAGACCTTCACAGGATCACTGCTTGAACTGAGCTACTTCACTTGGACTGCTACCACTACCATGACTAACAAGGTGTCAGGTTGTATCTGGCTTTGTCAGTGTTTTTCTTCTTGTATTATTTCACTTATTTTTAATGTTTCTATTAAACTATAATCCTGACTTGTGATCTCCCATTGGTTTGTTTTCAAACTAATAAAACCACATGCTTCTGTTCCCCAAGTAAATAGTACAGGAAGCAAAAGAGGGGCAGGAGGTATACAGATATTTAAAGCTGAAGTTAGTCTCAGCAATGAACCTGGCATCAAGAGTCCTCATTCTTAGACAAACACATGGATTCAAATAAAGGAGTATGGAGAGATTGAATGGCTGGATTTCTGGTGCTGTTGGACAACTTCAGCTCTCTGTAAATTCACATTCCAAGGTAAGTTTTCAAATTAACTTTTGCCTAAAATTAGCACAGAAATTTAATCTTACCTAACCAAGTCTTACAAAACTTCAGGATGATTTATGCAATCTTAATTTTTTCCTTGTGTGTATTAGGGTACAGTTTTCAATTGTATCTCCTCACTTCATTTTTTTTCCTTGGGGTTCTTGACTCATTCAATGAAAATGTTGGATTCAGTAAAAGCTTTTTTAGTATTACAAAATCAGGAAAGGAACTATGACAGAAAACATGTTGAGTATGATCTTTGCCATCTACAATAATAATTCTGAAAATTGTATTCATTCAGTTAGAACAGGGTTCTGTACTATAAGCATTATTGCCATTCAGAATAAGAAATGACAACATAAAATTTGGGTTCTTCACAGAAGCAAAGCCAGGCCAAGCAGAAATATCTTACTACTTTAAACTTACTATTAATGGAAGAAAATTTTCATCTTCCATTTAAAATGGAAGCATCTTGCATCCATATATGTAAGGTGGATCTTAGTAAAGTTCACAGGTCTGCTGCTCATTATACTGGGACCAATATCTCTAAAAGGCATTTCTACCTGCAAAGACACAATGTCTATGATTGCAAGCTATGGAACCAACTCAGGCATACTGAATTGCCAAAGAACTTTTGAAAGATTATCAAAAAAATACTTTCTATCTCCAGACAAGTGTCAGGACACAAGCAGATATGCCACCATAAGAAGTCATCTTTTAAAAGAGAATTAACCCTCAGTGGATTCCATTGTGGCAAAAGATAGAGTGATAATTCATTCTGAATACTGAAAGGCAAAGAATGAGTTTTCCAGTGGTGTCTCAGATGCTTTTAAATCCGAAAGGGTAAGAAGGAGTAAACAGTATATTCCTATGCCTGAATAGAAGGCAAAACATATGCCATAAAAGGCCTCTGGAACTGAAAATGGTCCCATGGAGAAAGAACTCAGAGGGGAGATTTGGCAACATAATGATAAAAGACACTGGGGTAAAATAGAGGGCTTTTTGTTGTTTCATAAAAAGAGAATGCCTCTTCTATCCTTCTCTCTCACGGTGCAAGTGAGCCTTTAACCATGGAAAGGTGTGATGACAAATCTGCCACACCTTGGCACAGCACTGGGATGCTCTGGCTCTAGCCCTGCTTTTTCTCTCACAGTGTTACAAAGCTGCCTTTCTTTCACCCATAGAAGTCTGCAGCAGCCACCTGACTATGCTGGTGTGAATATGTGCAGGGAGAGAAAGCCAGAGCACAATCTCTGCAGCCTCAGTGTGGCTCTTCCACTTGGAGGTGGCTGGTGGTGCAACCCTTGGTACATCTCTGCAAGGACTGGACCAAAATCCCATCTCTGTGCCATTTATAACTGAACCACAAGGCACTTCATTTTCTCCATTGCCTCTAGGTATTTCATGGCCAGTACCAAAACAGATCTGTCCAAGCAAGTGACCTTTGGTTGATGTTACCAGTTAACAGTCATTTCACAAAAAGTTGCCATGGTTGTTTTGGTAGAGGATAAAACCTCTTGATTACAGAGACAAATTGCTGCAGATGTTAAACCTCTATTTTTTGACAAAGCAATTCTGCTAAAAAACTATGCGAGTATAACCCAGAAGAAATTCAGTCACTACAGTTCATAGTAACAGTTGTGGGAGAATTAAAAACAAGTTAGCGGAAGCTGTCAGGCAGGAGTGCCAGGTGTGGCAGGAAAGACAAGAGGCTTGGGACTGCTCCTCTTTTCTCTAGGAGCTGTTTGAACTAAAATATGCTCTTTTAATCCATTTTGCCAACCCAAGTAAGTTTACACATTAAGTAACAAGAATGTTTATACAGTTTCCAGGATTGATTTGGTTTGGTGTTGGCCTCTTGGAGAAAAAGTGGGAGAAAGAAAACTTCTACAAATAGTACTATAATGACAGATGCTAATGACTGAGATCCAAGACTCAGCTGGATTTATGAGGATTAGAGATGCAACACAATGAAAACATGGGAACTGTGCTTTTTGCTCAGGAGATGGAGCAGTTAGTTCTCCTTAAAATAAGGATCTCTGCAGTAAATGTACATTGTGTGTCAGAGGTTAGCCGTGTGGATTTATGGATTTGCCAAGCTGCAAGATTTGAAGAATGGATAAACACAGGGGCAAAAGTATGAGATGAAGACAGAAAGTCTGGAACAGAAGCTGAAGGTCAGAAAAACTCTAGGGGGAATGAGGCTGATGTCATGGTAGTTTTTGCCTTATTCTTTTATATGCATTTTGTACATTTTCTGTGTTCTTAACACACATATTTGTAGCTTTTTGTAGCCTGTTATTGTAACTCAGTTCCAGTATTTTTCTAGGCAGGAAGACAAAAGACATTCTAAAAGTCTCCCAGTGGCAGACCTGAAGCCCCTGTGCTATCTTGGGTCTCCATAGAAACCAAGGTTGAAGACCAGCTCTCTGAGACATATTTTTGTAAACAGGGCTCAAGCCTCATCTGAGGGGGAAGACTGTAGAAGTAGCCAGAATAGGTGGACATTATTTCATCTATTATGCTTCTCATTGGGGAATCTTTGTCAGATATGTTAATTTGAAAACTCTATAAAAATTGTATACATGTCACGTGTGTGGGTGCATCTTTGGCATTTTCCATCTTGACAAATTGTGCACTTAAGGATCCTTGTTAAATACAGAGGTAAACCCCTTTTATCCCTTTAACTGTGTCTGGCTCATAATTCTAGGACCAGATAAAAAGGCATCAAGGCTGTCTAGGGCTGTCACGTCAGGATCTCTTTCCTCAAATGTCCTGTTTTTCATGCTGATGACCTGTCTGTAGGTCAGGATTAAAATCCTAACACCGTGCTCGTGAGGAGGTAAGTGCCAAAGAGCTGTTCTGGGGCAAGCCAAGCCAGAAAAAAAATCTTTACTGAAGTTTGTGCCAGTCGTATGTGTAAATGTGTGAATGACTGGAGAGACTAGACTTGAGACCAGGATCAAATATGTGCTAAGTGATAAACCTGGAGTTTTCTGGGCATGTAATTGAAAAATCTGGTGGGTTTCCAACTGCTGGCCTTAATGACTGTGGGCTTGTTGTACATTTGTGGGAAGCAACAAAAACAGAACAAGTCCCAGATAGTTCTTGGAAGCAGCTGTAGCAATAATCTTTCTGGTGAATGGACTGAATTCAATCTTAAAACATTTGAAGATTTCATCTCTCTTTCAAAAATGAAGGTTGGCTTTTTCTGAAACTAAGCACCTCCTGGTGGTTTACAATGTAAACTCATTGATTAATACGCACAAATCTTCTGTTGTCTTCAGTGACATGTAGATTGGTGGGTTTGCAAGTCTCACTATATTCAGTTACTGTGTTTTGCAACATTATTTTGGATAACTTGAATTTAGTGTCTTATTTCGTAAAATAACTTTAGAAGCATTGCAGCTGTATTTTTTGATCATTATGCCTTTTATAATACCCATGGGAAAAGTCTTGTTGCTACCTTTCTGTAGTCTTCTATTATTCTCATGAAGATTTGCACTTTTTCTGGTTTGTTTTCCTGCTGTTTGTTATTTTTTCGTACATTTAAGTTTCTTGCACTTTCCTCTTCTCAGGTACCAACAGAAGTTCCCAACCTCTTTCTTTAATAGAACTCCCCTATAACCAGGTCAGATCTAAAAACGTGTTGTTCCAGTATTCACACAGTGTCCATCTCCCTAAGGTAGTTCCTACTGTGGCCACATTTCAGTTATAAAGACCAAAATCTCCTTCATATTCCTGGTGCTTAAACCATCTGATCATTCTTTAGCACTTTCACTGTTTCTTTAGCAACATGAGAATATAGCTGAATCTCACCTAAATCTCTGAGAATAGTTAGCTGGTATCTAATTAAATAGGGACCTTGAAGCATTTATTGTAAGAATGTTAGGGGAAAAAAGTGATAGTAAGGTTAAAAAAGGAAACTACTAGTTAGCCCCCTGCCCTGAACACCCCCTCCAAAAAAAAAAAGTGAAGCAGACAGAGATCAGTAGTCAAGGATATCATATGGCAAGTAGGAAATAAAAGAAAACATTTGAAAAATGCATGCAAGAGGAAGAACATAAAGAGCAGGACTGAAGGTTAATACCAGCATCACAATCAGGGAGATTTATGTGAGGAACCCTAGGCCTTTTACCAGAGGAAGGACAGGAAGGAAGTATTTCTGCCAGGGACAAGAACACCTATTTCTGAAAAGCAATGAAGAATTCACTCTTTGTAATAAATTTCAAGACTAATGCTCTTCCAAGGCTCCTATTTAATTAGAACAAGGCTGGCAATTCCCACACAGAATTCAGAGGATCTCCAGTCATATAATTTGATTAACTCTTCAAGGGAGTGCTGAGAGAAGTACAAACCAGGTTTTTCATGCCCTCCTGTCAGTGTTAACTGGATGCCACTTGCTATTCTCAAACTACTCTGTGCAGGAGACATCTATACCATCATCCCCTATTCAAGTGGTGAGAGAGATTACCACTCCAGAAATCCAATAGACTTTTAATGTTCCCTTGATGTACCTTGTGTGTGATCTTTATACTTAATAATGCTGATGAAAATGAATCCAGCTTCTACTGGGTTTGAATTCACACTGTGAAGAATACAAGTTTGTTTTCTCTCCTTTACATCAGTCTCCTAAACATAATGTAATACTCCCCTCGTCTTCAGATATCACTTCTCCAGAAGTGAAATTACACTCATTTTTTACTAATTACATTTTAAAGTTTGGCACCCTTATATGGCCATTATGAATGTTGTTTTATTGGCTCTTAACTCTGCCAAAAGCAACAAGTATCTGTTCCTGCAAAGTGTGACATGAACTGTTAATTAGACTCAGATGTTCAGCTTTAGTTTTCCATTTTGAAGCTATTAGGAGCACGCTAATTGTAACACAGCAGGTAAATAATAATCTGAAACTCTATTTCATAGCAATTACAAGGAAGCCAGGATAAATGTGAGTTACAAATGGATTAAAAGAGCATAGTGTGCTTAATGACTGCTTACACATATTACAGATCTTGACTGTCCTTAATAGTCAAACATTTATACAAGTTGTACAACAGAAGAGTGCACTTTGATGAGAAGACAGGGAGATCTGTAGTGTTACTGCACCTTCCAGCTCCACATATACAGGACAGGATAAGCAAATGGCATCCTTGGTACAGAAGATGGAAGTATTTTTTTCTTGATAGTCACTGTTCTCTGGTGCCATAAGAGCACAAGTGTGACAAGAACTGGTAGGGGGCAATCATATCCATAGATTGGACCAAGCTGATGACATGACAGTTCTAGAAATGTGTTAGGAAATACCAAGATGACTCAATATTTCTATCTATTGGAGTTCTGACAGCTTTGTGGCAAAGGGCTGCATTGAATGTAAGCAGAGCGTTCAGAAATAACTCTGCCCTTCTTACGACTGAGCATTAAAGTTGTCTTTTTGATTAGTTGTAAACTGAAACTTTGCAGGTTTTGGTTTTGTTTGTTTCTTTTTCACCTTTCCATCACATTTCTGCCCAAGTTCAGAGATTTTTTTTTCTCAAGTGACTGTTTTAAGGGAAAGAGACGCAGCTGGGTAACCACAATAGTTTAAACCACCTTTTATTACAAAGCAGCCTTGAATATGAACCTAATCCTTACAAGATAAGCTAATATCACTACAGATGAGAACATTTGTATCTCACCATAACAGAACACTATGTCCACCAGCAAAAATAGAGCAGATCTGTAGCATGCAGATATTCCCTCAGGTCCATTACAGGAAAAAAAAAGGTGGTAAAACAGCGTAAATATTAAAAACAAAACACACACACTAGCCAAGAAATTTTTCATAAGAGGCATTATGTGAACTAAATACCAGCTTTTTCTGAAGGACTGCATTTTGTCTATCTTGAATCCTCTGTGTTATCTTATGATTGTTTAAGATCCATTACTGACTATTTCCTCTAACTACCAAATTTTCGTAATTTCCACTACATTTTATGATGCCTTTGGTGAATATAAATGTCATTACCAGAGATTCCAGTCATGATAAGAAAAAAATCTCCATACTGGAACATCTTTCAACATATAGTATGCTGGCTGAGGCCTTGCAGGACCAGGAGGGAAATGTTCAGAAAGAAGTGACCAAAGAGTATAAAGCTCTTTGGGAGGGGTCACCTCTATATTCCCAAATTAAGAGCAACACCCCTGATGTTCCCCATGCCCAAGAGCGAAATATCACTCAATGGCATTAAGAAAACTTACAGAAATTATATTTCTTTTGTGATTTCTGAGCTTTGAAAATGGAGTTGGAACAGGTTTTGAAGGGGCTTCTCGAGTTTTAGCGTGTAACTTTTAAAAATGTTGCAATTATTTCCCTCTTTTCTATATGGAGTCAGCATTAACACACTTTCCCTTATTATCTATATTTACATATCCTATTGAATTCCTCTGAATGAGATTCTCAGTTTTCCTTGGGAGGTGGATCTTTCATGGATGGCTCCTTTGAGTCCATATCCCTAATATTCCTCCTGTCTTGCAATATTCAGCAAAGCAGAACTTCCCATGTGTATTCATTATTTTTTTCTCTACTAATAGATACAAAGTGAAACGTAATTTCTTTCTGCTTCTTTAAAAAGGTTTCTTGGTAAATAAAGAGTTGTAATTCCCATAACTCCAATGTAGAGGAATACACAAACTGCTCAGTCACATAGGATTGTCAGCATTATCAAAGGCTGTTGACATGATTGAACTGAAAACAGATACTCTGACCTCATCCTTGATGGCTTGACACATTTTCCCATGTGTAGCCATTTAAAATCCAGCCAGAGGCCTGGTAAAAGTCCTTCCCATGTCTGCTCAGTGTCACCCAGTGCTCTGCCCATTGGTGCACTTCATTTAGGATTCCTGATTTAATTTATCCCCCATTCCCCTCACTTTTCTGAAAATCAGCTCCTTGGCACCTATATACACAATGTGTAAGTGGAAATATATTAAATTATCCCCCCCACCTTTCTCTTTCTTTTTCAATAGTATTGGTAATAAGATGTAAGTGTAAGTCAAGATTACAGCTTTCCCCAGAGGATGTTGCTCTCAGTCTAATCCTTTCTATTAGAAAATATGTTTGAAGATCGGATCCTGTTGGTTAAATCTGTTGATAAAATCTGGTTCTTCATGACTCAAATTATAAAAATGTAATAAATCTGTTTTAAGAAAAAAAATATTGAAAATATTCTTAAAATCTATGTCAATTAAATTCTGAGAGAAAGTAGTATGAAAAAGGTGAGACAAGAGTTGCACAAATGTAACGGGGCAGGGAGAATGGAAGAGAAGCAGATAATGAAAATATGCAGCATTTTTCCCTCTCCCCTGTAAATGGTAGAGCAACTAAAAGGAAGCAACAGAGCCTGAAAATCACAGAGCAAGCATATGAAAAATGGAAACAGACAGAGGAAATTAATAATTTCCTGTACAACCAGAACAATCTTTTCAAGATAAACAATAGGCTTACAAATGAAAACAACAAAGAGAGAAAGAAGTTTCTAGAGAACATTCTTTCTTCTTGAAATGCTAAACAGCCCAGATTTGCTGCATGTTCTGAAAGAAACCTTTTCAAGGAAAAGCTTTGTGATTGGGCTAAATTTGGCTAATATATTTTCTTGTTTGCTTTTTTATATATTCAAGTGGGTCTGAAATGTACAACATTTAGCCCAGAAGATATACCATAGTAACAGCTTTTCATGTGGATACTAGGAATAGACAGCTAGAATGATCTTTGCATAAAATTATGTGTGCTTTTTTTATGATAGTTGTATTATTTGCATTAAATAGCAAGTTAAGGATACATTATATTAAATTATCTCGGACATTATTAACACATGAATAAACCATGTTTTTGGTAATGTGAAATAATACTTTTGTCCTGTGAGAGTCCCTAATATTTAATGGAGAGGAAAATACACGCCAAGGAGCAAAACACAGCATGGACCAGCAGACAGAGCAATCGCTCTGCTCACTTGGGTAATTCTGATTTGCATCAAGTGAAGGTTTGGAATTAAACACTCTCCTTTCCCATTGACAGTCACCAAGTAAAGCAGATGCAGATATGGTTTAGGGACACCAAGTGATGTGGTGTAAGACAAGTGATCTGTGGACCTTAAATCTCCTGCAGTTTGTGAGCAACTCCAGAACAGCTCCCGTTCCAGTACAAAGTCACACAAATAGCAATGTGGCTTTCACATCTAAAGGTTGCCAAGCAGCACAAATTCTCAGCTTTGGGAGCAGCTGAGCCAAGCACAGACTAATGAGTCAGATATCAGTGGCCATCGTGATGTCCAAAGGGATCTCCAAACACATGAAGCAGACCTCATGAAAAACATGTGTTTTACATGTATGTGTTCAATATTGGGGTCGCAGTAAATGGCCAGAACAGTGTAATGGAAAGACACTCAGGTCAGTGAGACAGAGACTCAAGGCAGACAATTTGTTCAGGTTTCAGATTTTAATTCTCTTGCACCACTGGAAAACTGACAAAAGTAGCTTCAAGCTTCTTATTTGAGAACTAAGCACTCAGTCAATATCAGCTAAAATCTGTATTTTTCCTTCTAGCTAGGACTGTATCAGAGATAAGACTGTAACTAGTGCATAAGAGGATAAGAAGTGTAGGGTTACTTTTTCTACGTTGTTGTACTTCAGTACTTCTGAATGTTAACTTATTTTGATGATCACTAAAAGTTTTAAAAACACTTGCAAATTAATTTCCTGGCCAGAGGAAAATGACAGATAATTTATATAGCCTGTAGAGCCTCCTACTAGTCATGCTCCACAAGCAAGACATGATGAGTTTCTTTTGCTTCATTTCCCCTACTATTTTGACATGAAAATGAGGAAAGGATGTGATGTGATTGCAATGCACATGTGAGAAAAGGAGAGGAGGCACTGAAATTTTTCTACTTAATTACAAATCATAGGCTTACATAGTACCAAATTTTTGTCTACTGTAGATTTTATTTTTTAAAACAAATTGAAAATAATTTCAGTTTAAAAGGAATAAAACCCACAGAAATAAAGAATATATAGACAATTTTCTGTTTGATTAAGATTGTAAGGGATATCATCTATCCTTTATACTGATCACACTGTAATTACACTAAGCTCTCATCTTCAAAGGATGTGTAGGCCCTAAACTCATCCTATCAGGAGTCCTTTATTCTTAACAAAGTGTAATATAAGAGGAAATTGATAGTAGGACCAAACAATCTTTCCCAAACAATTTTGTGGATTTTTAGCTAAAACACCAGTCAGTCCGGCAGCTGTCTGAGTTTTCTTCATCAAGACAGGGAGTTCAAGCTTGTAAAGTACTTTAGCCACTAAAGTTTTTTACTGATGCAGCTGCAAAAAAAAAAAAAATCATCTAGATTTTTGCATTATTTATTTAACATTTAGCTTTGAGGATGTTTGGATAATATCAGTAGTGGAAGCCATTGGAAGTCAATGAGATACTTTGGGGGTTCATTAAGGTAACAGTTCTGTTTACCTTAATTATGTAATGGAAGCATGACACAAATACTTTGCACAAACAGAACAATGTGCAGGGATTACAATTATTTGTCTCACTAATTAAACCTCCCACTTGGCTTCTTTGTTGCAAGCCTAATTTCATAAACTCATCATGCATGTCATTCCATGAGTCACGGAGAAGTTAAACTGGTAGACCACATCTAAATTTCATCTCCTGTTGGAGAATTTACTGGGATTCTCCTGTGTGTTCAGTTTGGGTGTTTGGGTTTGTTTGCCAAAAATGCTCTGAAACAGTGGAAATCAATCAAAATTAAAAGCTAGCAAAACTCTGGGGGGATGATTAAAAGATTGTTAAAATCAGTAGAAAGTTTTCTTGGATGTCACAGTTCAAGACATTACAACAGTAATCTCAGTAAAAAAAACTGTAAAAAGAGACAGACTACTGACAGTATAAAGGTTAAAGGGATTTGGATATCAAATCACCGAATATGTGCAGTTGTTTGAAGTCCTCAACTTCCCTGTTCAGTGGGAGAGTTAGTGCCATACAGGATGTTTACTGCTGTGGGTCTCACCATGCTGTCAGCTACTCAGAGACACTAGGGATAATCTTTGGTCCAAATGTGTTCAGGTTTAGGGACGTAAAACACATTAATAGGCATGTTACAAATATTTTGATCTCACTGGTAAGGTTGTTCAAATATTTTCTAAGACTGAGAATTTGAACTATTCAACCCTATTCCTGCCTTTAGTTTTATATGCATAACTTTTAGGCCTTCCATCCCTGAATTAAAAAAAGTATGCTTTTGAAACCATCAAACTCATTTTCAGTCCTGTGCAGAAATGATGTGTACTGTACAAATTATTTTTTAACAACCTTCCTTTTCTCCCTCTGTTCATGCTAGGTATGATCATAAAGACTGCAAAAACACTATGTTGAGTGTGTCTGAATTCAGTACTCCTCTACCATTTGATTAAGGTTCATGTCTATTTTACTAGACAGAGACTCAGTAGAAATTAAATTCTATTTGCTCATGTTCCATTATGATCTACCGACAACAAAAATTCACTCCATCTGTGTAGTTAAGCTATACTTATGATTGACAAAGAGTTGTGGTCAATCCAAGAATTTATTTTCAGTTTTTGTGCTGTAAATTTTGAGCTGAATATCAGAATGAAACTTCAGATGTGCACTTGAAAATGTTATGCATCACGACAATTCCTAAAAATTTATAACTGTTGCTTTTTAAAAATTGTTCACTATAAAGGAAATTGATCATCTTACATTATTTAAGTAAGCAGACTAAATTTGAAGGTATATACAACTGCTTTACAAATTTTCCTAAATTATTATTCAGTATGGATTTGACATCTACTTCTTCATATTTGCTATATGGCTATTATAAATAGAAAAATAACACCATCTTTCACCAATAGAAAACCTATTCATATGGCGAAGGTAAATATAATTCATACAATTTTAAAGTTGGCAATGTAAAAAACATTTTTCTTATCATTAGTATAGAATAGATAAAAGTATTTTGTTTGCAAATTTGAAAATTTATTCTTCTGTTTATGTGGTTAATGTTGTATAACATCTTACCCATGTAATAAAACAGAAAATAAAAATTAACTGTTCATTCTCTGTCTTCACAGTATTATCTTCTCCTATCTTGCAGAAACTTCCTAATTCACCTAATAATAACAGTGAGCAGGAATTTAAACATTGGCACTGTCCATTAAAAATGCAAAATTCAGCTTACTTGGATCACATAAAACTCTCTGGAATCACAAAATCTGAATCTCTCAGACATGATTTGTCCAGCAGTGCTAACATTACATCCTCTTTGATTCTGTGATAAATACAGAAGGATTTTATATCTTGATTTTTGTTGTGGAAAAAGTTTAATATAACTGTATTTATCATTCTGGATTACATTCCTGCCTAATATTCCTTGAGTATAAAAAAAGTAAAACTCTCTTTTTTCTCTTTGAATTGTTTTAGTAAAATGAAGGCTCTTCAATAAAAATTACAGTTCACATTGTTTCACCTACAAAAAGTGAATATACACCACTCTGACAGAAATCTGATAGAAACAGAGGGTGCATAAGAGGGGTCCATGATTAAGGTCCATATTATACAGTTGTTATTATAATTGCCAAGGGTGAATGACTCCTTGCACTCACCAAATACAAAAATATTTTAATTTTGTTTTTATTTTCAATAAAAAGTATAATAAAAATAAAAGTTCAATAAAAAGTACTGTCTCTGTACTCTTTGATTAGGCACAACTGAAATAAGTGCTATGAATCCACCAAAAAAACCAATTGTCTGGAATGAAGAAGTTGTAAGACACTTTATCTCATACCACAAGGAAAGATGTGAATCATTACCAGTGCTTAGAGGAAAGTGCTTACAGGAAAATTAACACCATGGAAGTTGTCCTTTAATTTATCAAACAAGGTGTGAAAGTAGAAATGGGAAAAGACTTAGGTAAAAGGCACACAATTTTTTTTTCCAAGACTATGTTTGCACCCCTAAATAAATATATATTTTTGATACACACAAGAATTTGAAGATGTCACATAGGGGCAGAGAGAATATAATATATTTCATAAGTTTTGTGGAAACAGTATCTTCATAGGTGATTCTGACTAAATTTAGGAAATGATAGGAGTAAGAAGAAAGCAGTCAATAAACAGGAAAGTGTAAAAATATTCAGGGCCTCATGCTTTGCTGATAATATTATATATTGTTATATCTATGTATTTACATATTATATATATTATATATTTTATACCTAAAGAGTAAACATATAACGTAAAACATGCATGTTTCCATACACACATATGCATATAATTTGATTATATTACTTGTTATATAAAATATCAAAAAGAAATAATATTCTATAATCTATGGAGAGAGACTTATATATATACGCATATATATGTTCTCCATTTACGACATTTGAAATCTTGACCTTTATTTTGATTTGAGTATCTTTGAAACTTTGATCAAAGATTCTTCTTCACAAAGACTTGCCTCTGTAAAAAATCCCTATTTCTGGCAATTTTGTAGTGTTGGGAAAACCTTTATAGTCTCATAATATGCATGCACATTCACTTTGCCAAGGGAGGAATATTTTTGGCCTAGTTTTAGGTAATTTTTAATAACATTATCACTAGTAATTAGTAACTTGGCACACAAGCAAGTATCAAACCAATGTGCAGTGAAATTTGAAACAGCCAAGACCAAAGTGAGAGACAGCAGGCAGATTATTGGCACCAAAATGTTTCAAAATTAAGAACACTTACAGTAATTTTAACTGTTTCCAAGAACCTAAAACTCTAGTAATTGAATCTGAAATAACGACTTTCCTCTCAACCTCGATGCTCTGGCTTCAGAGAGCTTTGATTTATTAAAACACACACAAAATAAAGAGGGTGGGGGTGAAGGAACTTTTAAAAATATTTCAATCATTCCAAGCCTTTGCTGTGTGCTCAGATAAATGCCTACAGGCTTTGCTCATGAATCCCTGTGCCAAATTTCAAGCAGCAGCAGCTTGCTGCCATAAGAAGAGCACCACAGACCAGAAGACAATGAACCAGGTGACAGAGAGAACCATGGACATCTGTTTGTCTCTGGAGAGTGGTCGCCTGTATCAGCTGGGGACAAATGAAGCTGAATATGTCTATCCAATGTTAGTGTCTGCCAAAACCCAACACAGTTTGGCTAATTCTTTCCTCCTGATATAATTATCTGTTTAGCTGAAGAGTTACCATATTCATTATAATTCTGAGCATCTCCTCAATCTATATTAATTATATGGATAATATTATTTAAAACACAGAGCTCACGGAGTCACATCAACAGTCAAGGAAGCACATTAGCCTCTGGCTAATTGCTCAAGTAAATTGTTGGGCTTCTGTATGTACAATTTAGATCATAATTCTGTTCACAACATAAATAATCACTAACTTTGCCCAAGTTATCCTTTCAGTATGAGCTCGTATTCATGCTTAAAATAGGGAATTTTCTCCCATGTGAATAAAGAGAAAGGCTTTATTTATCTTCAGGTATCTGTAATTGGAAAGTCATTCCCTGAGCAGTGTCTGTGCTTTTTATCATTAAATGAAGGCATGATAAGAATGAAAGTAGAAACCAGTATGCGCACAGATTTAATCGGATCTTGCTTTATAAACCATTTGTAAATCTAAGGAGCAAATGTATTCTATTGCATAAGACTGGATAAATGGCAAGTGATAAGCCAGTTGCAATGCAAAAATCACAAAGGCAATTATATCAGTTATAACTGATAGAACAATAAGCACAGAAAATTGCAGATACATTTAGTTGATTTTGTTGACAATCAACCAAAGGCATTAAGTTCATGAATTTTAGCCTTGCAGGGAAGATTAATCTAGGTGTGTTTTGCAAAGCAGACTGATAGAGCATTTTTCCTTGCACAAGAAAAAAAGCTGGATACATTAGGAAATCATAAAGCACATGGATATAAGTGGCCATTATTCTTGGTAGAGTAATTGAAAAATAAAAACTAACAATTCTGGTTTGGCAATAATTCCTGCCATTCCAAATGAGGCAATTAGAACTTCATCTTAGTAAAAATTTCGTATTGTTTAAGACGTTGCAATTAAGTTGAGCTGGCTTACGAAATGGATCAGTGGTAAAGAGAAATGCATTATGTCTGCTTTAAAATCAATCAGGTTCTGTGGGGGGAGGAGGGGGTGAAGCATGGGACTCAGGAATAGAATGATTAACTAGCAGATTCACTGAAATCAGACCAAATCAGATTTAATTCAGGATACATTTTCAGTGCAAAGATGCATTAGAAACAAGGTGTATACACATTTCCACCAGCAAACTTTAGTTCTATAAACTCACCTTGTCACCAGTCCCAACTTAAAATGGTTTCTGCTTTCTTAGACTGCTCAATGCCACCCTAAACACACCTCCCTTAATATGACAGGTAATCTGCACAAATGATCTTCTCAGAAGAATTATGCTTTTCTGTGGGAAATGGCAGAGCCTGGTGCTGTCTCTGCTTGCACTTCACATCCCGTGGGTTAATTGATCCTTCAGCACAGAAGGCACGTTCTGATCTCTATTGAAAACATATTCAGGTTCCTTTGAAGTCTGTAGTAGTGTTTCCGCTGACTTCAAACAGCTTGGGAATAGCTCTGTTATGGGTAAACAGGGAAGAAAAAAAAAAAGGTGAGCAAGGAAAATTAGCTTGAAAAAAATACTGCTGGTACTGATCTAAAAAGAAAACACATACATGACACAGTGCGTGATAACAAGGTGTTATGTAAAAACTGCATCATAAAAAATCAATTTTACATGCACAGGCATTTAGGAGAGAAATTTCAGCAAAATTATCAAGATTGTAAGGGATTATATTGCTGAAGTTAATGCTCCAATATAGTTCACTACTGAGGTAACATTTCTCAGACGAGTTTCACGCCAGTGGACACCTCAGACTGTTGCTGCCATTACTTGACCCATCCAAGCTGACACCCTGGAAGCTGTGTGCATCCAAGACTGCCTCTGAACTAACATGCCCTGCCTCGAGACAGCAGCCCCTGCTGGGGATGTGACCACCCACACCTGCCCGACACTGCTGCTGCACCACGTGAGCTTGTGTTCAATGACAAATTAAGGACTTTCTGCCTTGGTCTCCATTTGTAATTCAAGCATGCTTTCAGGCATCCTGAACATTAATAATCCATGGTATCTGCTGCTTCTGAAGATATTAAATTAATCAGGAGGTTTCATCACAACAGCACAAATGTTCCAGGTATCCCTGGCTGCTCCCAGTCTGCTCAGATTTGCCCATTGCAGAATGACTGCCCTTCTCTTTGCACAAAGCCTTCAGCAACTAAAGAAATCAGGTAACCTCCTGCATGAAGAAGTACTTGCTTGACTAGGATAGTTTTCTAATCCTAGGCTGTTGTTTCAAAAATCAGAACCTTAAAATGCTGTACCATGCTTTTAAAAAAATTTAAGCTACTTCCCAAGGCAGATTTAAAAGCATGAGGGACTAAAGGCTAAATCTGCATTGCAAATATTTTGCTTTGCAAGCCACAGTCACAATTCCAATGCTATAAGTAAAGTCCTGATGTCAGCTACAGTGCTGTTCTGCCTGTCCATCTGCTCAGATTCTGCATTTTGGAGCAGAAATTAGGAACGGTGAGGGGTATTACTGCTCTCCAGATTAGATACCTGGAGGATATTTACATACACATTTGTGTATGGAAACAGCCTTGTCCCATGTCCTCCAATATGCTTTATGAATTGATCAGTTGAACTGGCAAGTGCTTTTGGTAATTCAGACACAGAACCATTTTGATAAGTATTACTTCCATCAAGTTTTCATATCCTTCTAAGATAAATCCTTCTCAAAGTAAGCTTACTGTTAGGAAATCACCATGAGAGTTTTTGGAGGAAGAGAGGAGAGAGAAAAGTATTGCAGGAGATGCACAGAAAACTATTTCCCCTTTTCACCACTATTAATTTACACACACACACATCCCTTAGGTCTGTTCCATGTATTACTACTGAATACATACTGTACTGGCTGAAAAGGTTAGATTTGGAAATGCTGATGAAAAACCTGAAAGCTAGGAAGAACTAGCCATTTCTTTGACTCTAGTGTATCTTCAATTTCTCTCTGTCATTTTCATATTAACATCAGTAATTTGAATTTGGCCAACATGTATTCCCAGAAGTAATTCAAACTTCATTTGAAGATCTCCAAGAATAAGTGTGATAATAAAAATACTGTTCTTGTTAATATTTACTGCTTATCTTGGGGGTTTGGATAATTGAGTAATTATGGCTTTTGTAAAAATGTACTTAATTTTCTCATCTAAATTATTCAGCTTTAAGTCCAGAACATTTACTTTCATCACTTTTTTTTTTTTTTTTTTTTTTTTTTTGGTGTGAGCTGGAAAAATCCTAAAATATCTACCATTTTCTCTTCCTGAAGATATTTTTTACAACTGAATCACATTACCTCTCATACTTCCCTTAAATATACTAAACAAAGTGAACCCTTCAATTCTTTGGAAGAGGGCCATATTTCACAGACCATTAATAACTTCTAGTCTTAGACCATCCCTATATGAAATTTTCCACAATCCTTCTAAAAACATGGATAGCCATGGGATTCAGTGTGTTCCTTCTACAGGGAAAAAAACCCATTTACAGAGGTAAAGCCATGTATTTGCTAATTTACTCCCTGTATAAATAAGGATAACACTAGACTCTTTGTCTAATGTGTACATTGCTATTATTTTTTTAAATCTGGTTCTTGGTTACTGATGAGTATATTGAGTCATGCTGCACTGAAAAACTACTCCTTGAAAATCTTCAATGGAAATTCCCACTCTAGATACTCCATTCACCTGTAATTTCTTATTAATGACAAGGTTTGAGATCTTCAGGTCAGCTCTCATCTAATTATCTTGTGCATAAATGCCAGATTTCAATCTGAGGGTCATAAAGTACCAATCAAACTGCTTACTCAAAGGCTTTGTGTTTTGCAGAGCCTTTATCAGCCAAAGCCATTATCTCAATTCAAACTGATGTTATATATCATAAAACAGATATACACTGGGGGGAATTTTAGCTTCTGGGGGTTTTTTTGCCATTGTTCTTTTCCCACACAGGAAGCTACAGTGGCTGCTATTAATAATCTTCTCTCTCATCACTTCTTTATGGATTGAATCCAGTCTGAATTTTTCTGTTATTATACCCAAGTAGACTGTGACTCTTCAAGGACAAAAATGTCTGGTCTGTAGGAGAAATAAAACAGCATTTGATGTCAGTGTCACCACAGGCTGTCTACAGAAAAGGATCAGGATTGTTAATCAGTGTAATATATGCAGTCAGCCCAGTAGTTTATCTTTCTAAATCACTGAATCTCCAGGAACTGGGAAAGTTACTACCAAACACCCTACACACTTCACAAAGACTTGCATTTCACAAAACACCTTTACAGTTACTTAAATTTGTTATATCAGTAGAAATGCAACCCAGAGGTTTCAAATTTACTTATCTATGACCTTTATACCTGATCTTGTATGAGCTTTGAATCCAAATGCAGTATTTGAATGATCATCACATCTTTTCTTGCAAATGTTGAACACTATTGATTTTACTCTTTAATTTTTGTCTCAGTCATATCAGTCAACAAGAGCTTTTGAATGTATATGCTTGTTTATGTTGCTATGGTTCTCTTTGCTGTGCTGAGGAAAACCCTGTGAAACTAATTTGCATTTTGCCAAGAGAAATCTGTCTTTTGCTTCTTCTCACCAGGAGATCATTCTTTGTGATATTTCAGTCTCTTGCTGCGAGCATTGTCTTAAAATTGCAGAGAATAATGGCTTTATATGAGGTGACGATAATGAAAAATAGATGTGGTTATTCTTAAAACAAATACTCTTTTTTATCAAAATGCTGTGTTGAAATGTAACAAAGATTATTCCACCAAGATAAAACAAGAAGAATCAAACTAAATGCAGAACATGGTGTTTAAAACTATAATGCAATAAAAAGGACACCTCAGACCTTTTTTTTGTCCTTATTTTTCTTTTTTATAGACAGAAACAAGAAGAAAATATCTATGGTATTGGAATAGGTGCAAGGAAATAAAGAACATTTTAAATTGCTTTTATTTTCATAACACCCTACTAGAAAAAGGTCAGGCATGTATCAAAGAAAGCCTGCTAATATTTTAGGTTTTAACCCCAAAATTGAGCAAAAAGTAGAAGCAGTCTATTGCTTCTAAATTTTGTCAGGCAACATTTTGTGTTTGATATACTTAATAGTGATATAATCTAACTAAAGTGCTTAAATCATGGATTAGGGAATAAAACTCACAAAATTTCTACATCTCCTGAACTGATTGCATTTATAGAAAAAAATAAAATACTGTAATTGCAAAACAATGTGGTGGTTTGTCAAGTTATTGAAATGCAAGGGTAAGATTTTGTTACTGCATCAGTTCAGAATGAAAAGGCTGCACCCCAACAGTCTAAATTATGCTCACTGCCAGGATCCACATGAGTATGCAAAGGCATCTATATATCTTGAGGATATATTACTTGCTCCTCTTCTTAGCAGGCAAAGAGCTGACAAAATCTGAAACTGGAGCCCTCATGGCACTCTGGGCTTTCTGCTCATATAGACACATATTGGAGTGCTGTTGCTAGTGTAACTTAAGGTAAATTAAATTATTTTCAAAGCAAAAAGGAAGGGTTTCAATTCCCTGCCATCACGACACGTGGACTTTGGAGTGACAGGAGCCCATATCCATGACACTCCTTTTCCTTCCTCCTTCCTCCCCTGAGGCTACTGAAGCAAGAACCAGGTATTCACAAGGTAAAGTGGTAGCACACTTCCTGGCGTTAACAGGTGGTAATGCCAGCATGGGGAGCTGCAATTTTGGTCATAAGGGGATAGAAAAGTTATTTCTTACAGGCCATCATGCAGAAGAAAGTAGACAGCATGGTGCATGGATCTCTGAGAAAGGAAAGGCTGTATTAATAGGTGACATGTTTTAACAATAGGGAGAAATGAACCAAATCTAAACATAATTTGAGATCTAATATTACATTCTAAAATATTCAAAATGTTTTCAATTATTCGTTGTAGCATCTATCTAGTAGCTTTAAGCTGCTTTTTATTCCAGGTCTAGCCATCAGAAGATGGTGATATCTTCAACTCAAAAAGAGAAAAGCTGGCAACTAAAACTGCCATGTGTGGTACTGGAATTATTTTCCAATGCTGGACTTAGACTCATAATCCCTGCAAGCCCTACAGTAGCAGAAAACGTTGCTAGAGTGTTTGTGCCTAACACCAGTTCTCTTCTCAGAAAGAAACCTGAGAGTACATATTCATGAGCTGAACTTCACCCAAGCATAAATAACAGCAAACGTCCTCTTCAGCTTCATGTAAAAGGACATTCCCCTTCAAAAGTCCAGTCAGGTGCCTGATCACAGCCAGCAATTGTTCAAGCAGATCAGTCAAGATTTTGTCATTAAGGGAGATGATAATAGAACCACACTGATTAGTGTAATACATCATAAGTTTAAATAGGAGAAGGAAAGCCCAATAATGCCAATGCATCAAACACCAGGTCAATAGTATTCCTTGGCAAGGCAGATTATGGAGTCACAATGACTGGAATGATCCATTTACTTCAAGCTAGAATTTATATCTTTTTATCACAGACAAAATATGAGTGGTTAAATTTGCTCTTATAGAGACCTGACTTTAAAACTGAACCAACTTTAAAACTGAACCAACTTTTAAAGTTCTTCTCAATTAATATTATTTCAGGCTTCTCCTCTACATCTCTTTTTTCACTCCAAGAGATATACAATATTATTTATGCCTCGGAAAATCTTCATTGGAGATTTCTTAAAAATTCAAAAATTTAAAAATTTAAAACTTATGGTCCCTTCTACAAATGTTCAGCTGACTATTTGCACTATTAACACAAGAACATGAAATGGGATTCTAAGAAGCTACATATTCAGGAGAAAAGAATATTAAAGCACAGAAAGTGCTTGGGTGTAACAGAGAAGAACAAGAACACAATGAATACACTTAGAACAATCAGATGAACATGTGATTTTGTATCCCTGTGCTCCTGTGTGGGTTATGCATGCTTTCCCTTTCAGATGTCCCCTAAGGCATGTTGCATTTGGCTGCTCATTCACTCACCAACGTGCTTCCCAAAAGGCAAGTTTGTGTCTGATTGTTTAAGACGTTGCTTCTGCTTTGAACATGTCTAGTTCCCTTCAAAGAACAGCCTCTACCTCCCCATTCCCCTTTAGAGAAAACAAGTGAACTATTCATGCAAAAAAGTCTCTGTGTGACTGGGAGAGTGGGGGACATGAAATAAAGAAGAAGAGGAAGAGGAAAAGGAAGAAGAAGAAGAAGAAAAAGACAAAAGTTAAAAAGTTAAAAAAATAATTGGAATAAGTATAGAAATAAGAAAAAGAAAATAAATAAGAATAATAAGAAGAAGAATAAGAAGAAGAATAAGAAGAAGAATAAGGGAAAAAATAAGAATCAAATAATGTAGAAGAAGAAATAGTAAAAGTAAAAAATAAGAATAGGAAAATGAATAAGAATAAAAAGTTCAATAGTAATAAGGATACTAATTCTAATCACCAAGAAGACCTGATGGAGAGCATCAACAGGATGCCATTGGGATCCACGCAGCGGTGAGGTTTTCTACTTAATCTGTCTCTGTCACTCACTTTCTCTCCCCCATCTCTTTTCTATTTCTTTCTTTCTTTCTTTCTTTCTTTCTTTCTTTCTTTCTTTCTCTCTCTCTCTCTCTCTCTCTCTCTCTCTCTCTCTCTCTCTCTCTCTCTCTCTTTCTCTGTCGCTCTCCCTCATTTACTGTTAAACAAAACCCCTACTATGGACTTTGGCATATGGCCTCGTTTACACCTTAATTCAAGCAGAGGCATTTCTGATCATTTTAATAACCAGGTCATAACAAGGGGCTAGAAGCCCTCAAGTCCGGGGGCTGCTCCATGCCACTCGCAGTGGGTTTGGCTGCTGAAGGGTGCCGGGTGTGGCCCTTTGTCACACAGGCGCGCTGTGTCAGGGCCCTTGGTGATGCGGGACATTGTGATGCCCAGAGGCCCTTTGTGACATGGCAGAGCCCTGCCCCGCCCTGCCAGGGGGTATATAAGGGGCGTGCCTTATGTACTGCCCTGGGGTGCCCAGTTCCAGCCGAGCCACTGTGTCAGGAAGAAGCAACTTCTGGGATTCCTCTGCACTAGACAACGTCAGAGATGGAGGAAGATAGGGCAAACCCCAACTGCCAGCCCTCCAGCCCCTTGCCCACCTGGCTGGAAGACCAGGCCTTCAGTGGGCAGTGGATGGGGGCAGGCGGCAGCTCAGCCCTGCCCCTGTTGGAGGCTGAGGAGGAGAGGGACTTTGTCAACATGGATGAAGAGTGTGAATGCAACCTGGATCAAGAGCTTACCCAGTGGGCAGGTGTTAGCGGCCGAGAGCCTTGCTTGTACGAAGAAATGACAGCCCGAGAGTTTGACCAATGGCAAGAAGAAATGAACGTCCAGGAAGTTTCCCCATGGCTCCCCAGGAGACACCAAGAAATGCACCAGTGGGAGGTGGGTGTGAGAGCCCAGTGTGGACATGATACACAGCTAGAGCTGGAGCTGTACCACTGGGAAGAAGCTATGACAGTCCAGGAGCTGGACCAATGGGACAAAGATGATGGCATATACCAAGAGTTGTCCCAGGGGGATGGAGATGTGACAAGCCAGGAGCTGTCCTGGGGGAAGGGGAGGTAGACGAGGAACTCTCTCCTTTGGAAGATAAGCTAGTTCATCCGCACATCTGCCAATGGGAAGAAGAAGAGAGAGACCCAGAGTTGTCCCAGGTGGGAGACAGCAGCCCCACAGAGCTATCCCAAAGAAGAGAATATGATGTAATGCCACCCCAATGGGAAAAAGACATGAGTGACCACAAGCTGTCCCAAAGAGAAGAAAGGGGGAGCAGACAAGGATTGTCCCAAGGGGCAGAAGGAGTCAGTTATAAGACCTGGGACAAAGCCTTGCACCCCAAGAATGACAAGGATGCCCAGACTAGTGTGCAGGAGGGGCCCTCTTCTCCCAGCAGTGTGGCAGGAGAGGCAGCCCGGGAGCTACCCAGCACCTCTCGTGCCCTGGCCAGTCCCACAGAGGCTGAGCAGGCAGCTACTGCTGCCCCGGCTACAGCTGCTGAGGTGGAGGAGGAGCCCTCCAAGCCCCTGACACCTGAGGTGGAAAAGGCACCCAGTTCTCCTGCCTTCATCGAGGAGGTGCCAGTGACAGGGACAGACAGCCAAGTACCTGCCCCACACAGCCCCCCAGGCTACAGCCAGGCTCTGCCAGACTCAGCGCAGAGCATCAGCAGTGAGATGGTAAGCAAGGATGTGCTTGAGACACCCAGCCAGCAGCCAGAAGAACAGATAGACCCGGAGCAAAGCATGGCTGCACAGCTAGAAGAGGCAGCTCCAGTAGGAAGGGAAGAGAGCCCGATCTCTGCCCCAAAAAGCCCCTGCTCCCCCCCCAGCCCCTCACCCAGCCCACTGGGAGCCCAGGCCCCCAGTGAGCAGCAGGAGGAAGCAGACAGAAAGGTGCTCCTGCCAGAGGAAGATGGCAAGGAGGACGCCTTGGCTGGGGAGCCTGAGCTTTCCCCGTCCAAAGAGGAGAAAGACCCAGAGCTCTCCCAAGGAGAAATGAGCAAATACCAAGAAGTGTCCAAAGGTGATGGCTACACTGAGTCAGAACTGACGCAGGGAGATGCTGGTAGCTACCAGCAAGTGTCCAAAGGGGAAGCTGTCCCTGAGCCAGAGCAGTCCCCAGGCGATGCTGGTAGCTTCCAGGAAGTTTCCAAGGGGGAAGCCCGCAGTGAGTCAGTCCTCTCCCAAGGACATGGCAGGAGCTTCCAAGAACCATCCAAGCAGGATGAATGCATCAAGCAAGATCTGTCCCAAGGAGCCACCGATAGCCGCCAGGAATTTGCTGATTGGAAAGAACCTGTTGAGCAAGGGCTTTCCCAGGGAGAAGTTTGTAGCTACCATGAACTCTCTGACTGGGATGAATGCAACAAGGAAGACCTGTCCCTAGGAGAAGCCATGAGCTACGAGGATGTTTCTGACTGGGAAGAAAACATGCAGCAAGGGCTTTCCCAGGGAGAAGTTTGTAGCTACTGTGGACTCATCTCTGACTGGGATGAATGCTGTGAGGAAGACCAGTGCCTAGGAGAAGCCATGAGCTACGAGGATGTTTCTGACTGGGAAGAATGCATGCAGCAAGGGCTTTCCCAGGGAAAAGTTTGTAGCTGCTGTGAACTCTCTGACTGGAATGACTACAGTGAGCAAGAGCTTCCCCATGGAGAAGTCAGGAGTTATCAAGAACCATCTGATTGGGAAGAGTACATTGACCAGAAGGTGCAAAAAGGGAATTGCAACCAACCCTTCATGCAATCCAGTTGGGAAGATGATAGTGACAGCTGGGACAGCTGCGAGCATGTGAGCCTTGGGGTCAATTTCTTGCTACGAGAGGAGGACAAGCTGGATGATGTGAGTGTCCTCGAACTGTGCGAAGACAGAGAGCAAAGACCAGGAACTTTGACCGGATCCGGGCCCCCAGTGCCCATCCCTCGGGAGGCTTGGGTTGAATGCCAGGCATTTGAGCTGTGCCACCATGTGCTCTGTGCCTCGCATCCCCATCCAGAAGCCCAAGCCTTCAGAGGACACACAGTCTGTCCTGCCTTCGCAGAGCATGTGCGGGAGGCATGGACACAGAGCCCACTGCCTGTCCTGCACTGCTGCTCCAGCCCTTCAGCTCACCAGCTGGGAGCCCTGACACTCAGCCAGCAGCTGGGTCCCCCTCAGAGACGTCCCTCTCGCATCAGATCAGCACTGCAGGCAGTGGGCAGCCTCTTCTACTGCTCCTGCCTGGCAGCACGACCTGAGGATTAGTGCCCACTGACGGCACCAGGACGGGCCCCGCAGATGGCTGCTGGCCCACAGCCCAAACCATGACCCCAAGTGCCCCTTCCAGATGACTCTTCAATACTTCCAGAGATAGTGACCTCTCCACCTCCTTCAGTGACTTTTTCCAATGCCTGACAACTGTGTCAGGGAAAAATTGGTTTCAACATTTCACCGGAACCTCTCCTGGTGCAACCTACAGCCATTTCCTCTCATTCTGAAAGGATTACTTGTGATCCTTTGGGATTTTTTCCATGAGGAATGGTCACAGACGGGAGGTGTTGATCCCAGGACCGCACTGCACGTTGCAGGACTGCAACACACACAGTTTATCCAAAACAAACAGAAGCTGGTTTTAAGAAATAAAAGTATTAATAAATAAATAAATAAATAACCCACAAAGAGCAAAAGAATATGAATAATAATAAGAAGAAGATGGAGAAGATGAAGAATTAGTAGTAGTAAATAAGATAAGAATAAGAATAAGAATAAGAATAAGAATAAGAATAAGAATAAGAAAAAAGAATAAGGATAAGAATAAGGGATAAGAATAAGAATAAGAATAAGAATAAGAATAAGAATAAGAATAAGAATAAGATGATGTATAAGAAGAAATAGTAGTAGTAAATAACAAGAAAAAGGATAAGAACAAAAAGTTGAATAAGTAAAATAAAAAGAACAAGATTAAGAATAAGAAGAAAAAGAAGAAAACTAATGAGAATAATAACAATACTAAGAAGAAGAAATAGTAGTAGTAAATAATAATAAGTAAAGGGATAAGAAAAATAATAAGACAATTTAGAAGAAGACAAAATAGTAGAAGTAGCAAATAGTAATAATAACAATTGTAATTATAATAATAACAAAAATAATAATAATATAAAGTTAAAATACACATCCACACATATCTTAGAATCCCAGAATGATTAGGGTTAGGAAGGACCTCAAAGATTATCTAGTTCCAGTTGATTCTCTTCTGTTCTCTTTCTCTCTGACACCTCTTTCCTATTTCCATCTCTCACCCTCACATTTCTTGCTAAATAAAATCTATGTTAAATAAAATGTGTATTTTGTCATCACATGGTCTCATTTGCACCCTAATTCAGGCAGAGATATCTCTCTCTAATACGATCATATCACATTCTCTGCCCAGCCTGTGTTTGTGCTTGCAATTCCCTCGAGCCAGGTGCAGCACCTTGCACTTGCCCTTTGGAACTTCATGAGTTTGATATGGATCCACTTCTTAAGCATGTCCAGGTACCTCTGGAGGGCATCCCTTCCCTCCAGCATTTTGACTGCAACAGTCAGCTCAGGGTCATTGGCAGCCTTGCTGAGGGTGCCTCAGTCCCACCGACAAAGATGTTAAACAGCAACAGTCCCAGCACTGACCCCTGAGGATGCCTCTTGTCACTGCTTTCCACTTGGACATCAAGCCAGTGACCACAAACCTTTCAGTGTGACCATCCAGCCAATTCCTAATCCACCAAGTGGTCCATCCATCAAATCCATCTCTCCAGTTTAGAGAAACAGATATTGTGCTGGGAGTGTCAAATGCTTTGCACAAGTCCAGACAGACTACATCAGTTGCTCTTCCCTCATCCACCAACACTGTTGCCCCTCTGTTCTCTCAGTCCCTGACTTTTCCTTTTGTTGCTTGGTGGTGTAGCTGCAGCACGTGCCAGGGAACAGAGGCAAAATAGCCATTGACTATATCAGCCTTCTTCTTAGCCTAGGCAATCAGTTGTCCTATTTCCTTCCAGAGAAGTCTGACATTTTCCCTACCTTCCCTTTTATCTCCAACGTGTTCCTTCATGATGCGTTTCATTTAGAGCCTGTTAAAAGGCAGAAGGTGGGAAACTGGTCTAGAGGCACTTAAACATAAGAGAAGGCACAGCTCTCACACTGGGTTTTATTACCCAGCATACCATCTTGCTCAGAGACCGCCACACCAGTACCATTACCTCCAGAAACCTGTTCTGACAGGAAAATTTAATTAAACTGGGACTTTCTGGGGCAAGCCCGTGCATGTGACACAGATCTGGCACTATTTGACTACTGCCACCCAGCCCTCTGACTGCACAAGCCCCTCCTGAAGCAGTTATGTGCCCAAAGGAGCAGCCACCCACCACATCAACTCATCCTGAAGTAAGAAAATCTAATGAGGTACTCACTGTCCTCAAGGAACAGGTAGTGCTCAGCTTAGAAACTTTTTCAGAGGAAACAGCTTTAAAAAAAGAAGGTTTAACTGTCTGGAAAGGTACCATAGTATTTCTAAAGGATGAGAAAAAAAGAAAACTATTCCGTAGGAATTTTTCTTCATTATCACTCTCCCTGGAGAAGTGAGCACACAATGAACAAAGGTCCACATACATTGATTTTAGAGCTGGGGAAGTGCGCAGCTAATAGCTTTTTAAGTATCTCCACTTTCAGTTACTTCAACAAAATTACCAGTGAATAGTGTGACAAAGTGAAATTTATTGTGGGAAATTGCAGACTAAAAATGATCATTTAGGTTGTGAAATGTTCTTTTCATTGAACGTAGAGAGCTTTCAAATGCAGGAGTTACTGTGGGCGTTTGGCAGCATCATCTCCACCAGACATTTCCCAAACCATAGCCTGTCCCTCTTTCAGGACCATAATCTTACACATTTTTGTGGTGACAATTCAGTGTTTTCCCCCAGCCTGGGCAAGGACTGTGACGGTTCTGTGTTTGTGGCCAGTGGCACTTGGATGCTGCACCAAGTACATGTCTGCAGCAGCCAGGCTTCTTGTCCTCTGCTGGTTGCTTGTCTCGACACAAAACCAAAGCAGTCCACAGATGGGCATCCCTAGCAAAACTGCTCAGCAGGGGTGACTCTGGGGCCAGCAGCGACAAGAGACTGCATGTTGTTCACACTGCAGTTGCTCATGAAAGGTTATCTCCATCTGTGCATTAAACTCAGACAAAAAAGGGGTTGTTATCATTTTATTGGAAGGGTAGAACATTTTGGCAAATTTCTATTTATCAGTTTAGTTCAACTGTCATATACTGTGAGTAAAACCTTCCAATTCATATGCTGGATGTGCACAGTAAATTCACCTTAGACCTGAAATGTAATTTTTGCCATTGTCATGTCCATCCAGATATCACCATGGTGTATGTTATACTCTTAGTCAAGCTTCTGCTGATATGTATATTACTTGTTTTCACTAATTGTGACATTATATATATTACTTGTTTTCATTAATTTTGACATTAACTGTAATATTATTGTTAGACTCAGTGCCTGACTCTTTGGAGCCAATATAAAACAGTCCCCAATACAATGATTTTTGGGAATCAGACCACTTATTGCAGCTTTAGTAGGTGTTCCCTGAGGGGCAATAAATGTGATAGCGGGAACTGCTTGGGTTTAAGCATTTTGGATCAAACTGTATCTGAAAGGGAAATAAATTCTTATGAAAATGGAATAAGACCTCGGATATGTAATATTTAAAAGACCTGTTTTCTTTTTGGAAATTCCAGCTGAAATAGGCCTAAATGTTTTTGTTAGCTTGCAAGGCCAAAGTTTTAACAAATGTTAGTGCAGAATTCTAACATTAACAACAAACATTAAATTAAGTAAAAAGATTATTTAAAAGAAGACCCATGAAGATTTAAGCTAAAAATGTGTGTTAGAACAGAGGAAAAAAATCAGTGCATTGAAGAAGATGTCAAGGAATTGTGTTACACAACAATAGATTAGAATATGATTTTGCATTGGTAGATGATAAATATTATCAGCTGGTTAATATACCATACAAAACAAAAACCTTATAACAAGTTCCTAGGAAAGCATAAAATATTTGGGGCTAGATTGCTTTAAAATAAAATTGTGACACTAGAAGGGAACTCAAAGAGCAAGAAGGGTGGATGAGATAGATGGGATCAATGGGATCAACACTCTTTTTTGTTTAGCCATGTGTTGGATTAAAGAATGTATCTGCACAAGATGCCTACATTACAGCTGTGATTTCTACTTTGTGTGCTGGTGACTTGGCAAATAGCTGAGCTTGATTCTCTTTCTTCTTGCTTTCTTTTAACTTTCCCAAATTGACCCCCCAGAGCTGTTGATAACGTCATTTATTAACAATATAAGTTTTTTCAAAGTCAACAAAGTTCCCTCAATGTGTTTAAGCAAGTCATTCTTCCCTGTTATTTGACCTTGTGCCTGAATTCCCATAATATTATTCAAGTCTATTATCTGTGAAGGAGCTATGATGACTAGATAAAACAGATTTTTAAAACTGATTTTATTTTCCTTTCACTATCACAGTTGTCTATTTTATTCTCTATCCTCTTTCTGCTGTTCTTCCCCTTGCTTACTTTTTTTTTCTGTTCACTCTTGGCTACAATAATTGTAATAATAGTAACTCATGCTCTCAAAACCCACATGGTGTCCATGTAATAAATAAGGTGATTAAGAAAGTGGTTGCCCAAACCCTTTTTTGAACCTAAAATAATCTACCTCCCAGAAGACTGTCCTGTCCTGTGTTAGCAATTCATTGAAAGGAATAGAAATGTAAAGAAATACTGTTTTATTAATACCTGGAAAATAGAACAGAGAAGGGGATTCGACCAGTATTTACAGTGTCTGTGATTAGGATTGGCTTTCTTCCCAGTCAAAGAAATCAAATGCCCCTAATATTATTCAGAACTAATACTGTGTTGAAAAGGCAATACATTTTGTTAACTCATCAAAGTGGATCTACATATTCAGATCTAAATGAAAGATATTTTGTTTATAATCATCCCATCTTTTCTATAACTGCCTATCCATTAGTTTAGCTCTTTCTTATCACATTACTGAAAATGAGTTTGCTCATCTTTCTATCGTCATTTGCAAGCAATTCAGTGAGGAAAGAATGCCTAAACTCTCTTGTTTCAGTTTCTGGTTCCTTGGTCCTTGAAAAAGGCATTTCTATGGTGTGGCAGCTGAAATAGAGCAACTAATCATAGAAAATAAATACATAAAATAGCTAGAGTGAAATGGAGCAAGAAAATCTATATCTCTGTTCCTAAAAGATGAAGTCCATCTCCCATGAAGGCAGAAAGGTCTCCTTGCACTATCATTAATATGCCTCTGGGATAAGTAAGTGTCCTTAGCTGTGTCAAGCAGCTACCTCTCTTCAGGTTGGTTCTATAAGGTTCAATGCCATGATTCTATTTTTCATTTAAACATTTGTCTGAAGTGTTAACATTTCAAAACTGAAAAATTAAGTCTGAGTTATCAACATCAATGCATTGACAATTAATATAACTTGTTTGATAATTTTGTATCTGTGTCTTACATTTATGAGGTTGTCATGGTCACAGAGGACATCCCCAGCTGTGGAATCAACGATCTGAAGGCAGTGGATACACAGAAATCACTCTTCTATCTGTACCTAGAAACTGGGTGGCTAGAAAAATTCTTTATCACAGCATTTATATCATCATTTGTATAACCTGTTATTTAATTACTCCACTGAATTTTGCTGAACCTTAAAAGTAATTCTAACTTTATCATACCCTTAGCTTGAGCAATAGGAGACAACTGTTGCTGTGGTTTTGCTAGTATATATTATTTTTCAGTAACAATCTTTTCCTGACACATGTTTAGGACAAATTTTTCCTCTTGCACACAAAAATGTTTATTCGGGGAAGGATGTCTAGAAATCATAAAATATCATTCCTGGCTTCCTGCTGCTTTGCACTGATCTGGGTCAGCATGAAGGCTGTACCAGATAAGAACTGGGAGGACACATCTACACTGCCCTTCTCTGCCAGACCCTTTCCTGCACTGCAACTGGCAGTGACAGGGATGCTACCTAGAGCAGCTTTAAAATAATTTTTCATTTGAAGCAGCTTTCTCTTAATATGTACTGCCTCAAAAAATTGAGCTGAAATGTAAAAGAACCTGCAACACACTGTCCAAAGATTATTGGCTAGCAATTAGCTAATTGTCTGGCAGGTGATTTTTGGGCAGACATATGTAGAAGGGCAACCAATTTGTTCTGCAAATAATAATAAAAAACTTACAGTGATAGTGAGCAGCTGCCAATGAACCAGCATCTGGAGCTTTCAGCAACGGCACACAAGGTTTCTGTCCAATTCATTGTTTGAGCCTCCCTCTCCAAAAGGTAGTCTCAGGAGTATTTTTTCTGCCTATGTCATGGAAGCTGCTGGAGAAAATACCTGGATGTTCACTGGGGCATGAATCCTGGAGGATTTGGGGTGACTGGTTTTCATTGACCATGTACTGAGAGATGACAGTATCCACCACCCCCTGCCGGAATCAACATATTTAATTACTTTTAGAAAATTAAGGTATCAGGTGATTTGTGCACAATCTGCAGGTTTCCTCCCTTCTAGTTGCTTCCAGGACATGAATACTCCAGAGAGTGCTGCATGTGTCAGGCAGCATCACCTAGAAATAAGCAAGCTTCCTCCTTACTTCCCAGCTAGATCTTTTCCACAGAGAATAATATACAGTAAATTGAAAACAAATCAAGCTGATACAGCAGCTGCCAGAAGTCTCACAGGAGCTACGTGGTTTTATCACAGATTCATTATCTCTTAGTGCAGCTGTCGCCCTTGAAGCTATGAGTTTCTGCATGGCCAAAAGGCACATGTGACAGCAGCCAACTGGCACACTCACCAGGTAGCTTCAGCTTCTCCTCACCCAGCTTGCTGCTTCCAAAGTTACTGCTGCCAGTTCCACGTCTTCAGGCTAACCAATCCCGAGTCACTGGTTGGGTTCATCTGCTATCCCAGCCTTTCCTGTGTGTTCTCTCATCCCCATTACTGCATGACAGCCTCTTGGTATCTCCCTCTTCTTCACAGCTGGTCTATTTTTTAACACCTACTTCACTCCAGGTAATGCTGGCAAGCAAATTAATCCCTTCTCTCCTTCCCGTCACATTCTTTTTTCATTTATTCAAAAGCCAAGATGTTCACCAGCAGATTGTTGTCTTTTTTCCAGTGGATAAATCTTGCTTCAGATTTAGGATATACCACTCAGTACAGCGTGTGGAAACTCCTCATTGGCCATGCTCTGCTGAGATTATTGACTTCCCTCACAGGTTTACTGGAGCATATGCTTTACAAAAGCTAAACCAAAGGGTGGAAGGTAGGATGGGATTATATCCTATGCATGCTAATCAGAAATCTAACTAGAGAGTTACCAGACTTAAACTCACTGTGAATCCTCAGGGAATGTGGTAGGTTGGAAGCATATACCAGTGAATAATACTGTGTTGAAGCTCACTGCATAGGTTTCAACTCCTTGTCTACTGACCACATTAGTGCCCATTGTGTTGCTTTCCTGATTTTTAAAGTCCCAAATAGATCTTCCAGGGAACACTTCCTCTTAAAGACACCGTTTTCTTGCGTGTGCCTCAGTTTCAGTCACCTCAGTCATGAGTGATGGACTGAACCACTGCTACTCATGGTCCATCACATTGCTTTTTACACACCAAAAGAGCACCCCTCTGCCCAACAGAGAATATTCCTCTTTCTGCAGGGTTTACTCTTCAGCTTCATTTTTTCCTCCCAAGAAAAATCTTCTCAGTGCTTATATTGATGAAAAACCATCAGTATAACAAAAGAGTTGGCTTTAAACAAACAGGTAGAGGATTAATTACTTGAGAGAAAAATATATTTGGACACGTTTTTGGACAGTTCTGAGTACATTAATACTTTGGAAATCCTGCATCAAAATAGATTATATTTTCTGCAGAGCCAGAATACCTGGCAAAAACTAGTAAAAAGCAAAAACTCTGCTTAAAGGTACTACACTGAGAACTTCTGGGAAAAAAAATGGTTTGAGGTTGATTATGAAATACTATTCTGGGGAAGTGAACTGGCAAGAAGTTTGATAGGCCAGTTGTTAGGGGATTAAATAACTTCAAATCCCATTCAGCTGTGTCAACAAAAAGTTTAATCCTTCGTGGATTGCTACCAAAATGTGAAAATCACACTCTTGGAGAAAAAGCTTTAATTGGAAAAGCTACCACAGTATCTACTAATCAACCCTCTTCTTGACAGTCATTACCAATATGCCAACAGCTAAATGAGCATGAAGTCTGGGAACAAGGGAACTGCTGACAGTTTTTGGAAATACAAGGTCCACCTGAGAAAAAATATTTATTATATGTTCTAGGTAATGAATATTTTAATTAGGAGAGAGGACTAAGGCTAATATATGCAAACTAGGCTTCTGATATACCCCCTTTTTTATCATAATAACCACCTTTCTGCATATTATTCTTTCCCTTTTTAACAGCTGAATGAAAAAGGTTTCCTTTTTTGAAAAAGTTTTATTGATAGGGAATGAGAAATCAGGCAACATACTTTTTGTCAGTTTATCAAAGATACTTTCTAGTGAAAGCTGAGGCATAGTTCATAACAGCATTATTTTAGTTCTAAATAAGATTTCATTCATCATGCCAAGAAAGGGAAAAGAAAGAAACAAAAAAGGAAAATACTTCATAAACTAATGTTTATATGGTTTAATGATACATCTACTTGTCAGCTCAATACAGGAGACAGTAGGTCTAACTTTATAAAATGTTCTTATAGAAATAAACTCTAAGATGGGTAAAATTCAGGCTTTCAAACCTCACAGTGTTATTTCCTGAACAGTAAGTCACTGAGAGTCATAGAGTACATGAAAAGCAAGCAATTTATTCATCAGCATTTACAGAGACGAATAAGAGTTATGTGGCAGATATTTTGAGTAGGATGTAATGAAAATATTTGACTAACATTAAACTCAGACTTCAGAAATAGATAACATGACATTATTTTCATTAGAACAGATTTCATTCTGCTAATGCTTGAAACATCAAGAAAGAGTGGGAACCTTCAAAGGTACTGCATGTACACATATTTACAGGACAAATAGGTAAGCCAATGAAAGAAAAGGAAATAAAATGGGTGAAACTTCTCTTAAAACACATCATGGCCAGAAAAAGACTGCACTATTCCAGTGCTGTTTAACATCTTTGTAAGCAGCATGGGCAGAGTGATTGAGCACACCCTCAACAAATTTGGCAACACCAAGCTACGTGACATAGTCAACATGCTGGAGGGAGACAACAGAATCCAGGTGAGGTGGACCTTGTCAGGCAAACCTCATGAAGTTAAAAAAGGGCAAGTGCAAGGTTCTGCATTTGGATCATGGCAACCCCTGGTTTTAGTACAGACTTGGGGATGAACTGATCGAGAACAGCCCTACTGAGAAGGACTTGAGGATGCTGGTGGACAAGATCCTGGACATGAGCTGGCAGCATGCATTTGCAGCCCAGAAAGTCACCCAGATCCTGGGCTGCATCAAAAGCAGCATGGCCAGCAGGTCGAGGGAGGAGATTCTGCCCCTCTACTCTGCTCTTGTGGGATCCCACCAGGAGTACTGTGTTCAGCTCTGGAAGTCCAGCTTAAAAAGAATATAAACCTCCTGTACTGAGTCCAGAGGAGAGCCACAAAGTTGACCAGAAGACTGGAGGACCTCCCCTACAAAGAACAGTTGAGAGAGTTGGAGTTATTCAGTCTGAGAAACCTCATAGCATTTTCCCAGTATTTGAAGGGGTCCTATGAGAGAGCTGGAGAGGGGCTTTTCACAAGGGCATGTAGTGACAAGACAAGGTGGGAATAGCCTTAAACTAAAGGAGGATCAGTTTAGACTAGCTATTAGAGAGAAATTCTTTCCTGTGAGGATAGTGAGACACTGGAACAGGTTGCTCAGAGAGGTTGTGTACTCCCTACACCTGGAGGTGTTCAAGGCCAGGTTGGACATGGTTTTGAGCAACCTGATCAGGTGAGAGGTTCCCTGCCCATGGCAGGGGTTGGAACCAGATGCTCTGTAAGGTTCCTTCTAACCCATTTTACAGCTCTATGTAATTATTGTGTCCATGTTCATCACGCTGGAGTAGTGGAACATCTCAGCAATAACCTGCACTATAACACACCTAAAACCCCCCAAGACTGGATATGTGACTAGCAGAGTGAAGCTATACAAGCACTCAGAGACAACACATACACATTTTAAATTAACAATACTGATTAGATTTACTGCTGATCATCATTTTCACCAGGACAACCCATTTAGCATTGATTCTTTCCAGTACTTTTGTGTGCATATACGTGTGTATGTGTGTGTGTGTGTTTTTGTGTGTGTGTTAAAGGGAGTGTTTGGACTCTTGTCATGGGCCATGGTTTGTTTCTCCTGAACAGTGTCCAGAGACAGAGCCTGTGACTGTCAGGTGTACGTATAAAGGATTTAGAAGAGTTGCAGGCTATCCATCAGCAGTTTCTAATCTGTGCATAAGACAGGCTATAGAAGATGTTTTAGGGAGTGTATTGTCTACTCAGGCTAACCACACAGCCCCAGGAAGGACCAGAGCACCAGCACATTGCTTCCTTAATATCTTGCCTGAGAGCCCTGAGTACAAGCTGTACTCAAGTCAGACTGCTCAGCTGGTGTCCACGATGGGACATGTGTTGTGGTTACCAATTCTCCCAAGGCTGGTTTTTTGAAGCAATGTCAGGCTGGCTCAGTCAGCACAAAAGGCACATTCATGCACCCAGAGCCTGATGCTTCTCAGTCTTCTTTGGGGCCTCAGTATCAGGTAGTTTTTGAATGCAAAAACTGGAAAAAGGGTAATGACATAGTTTTTGCTCTCCACAATAGGTTGAGAATTTTTCCAGGCATGATCTGCCCTTGAAATTTCCTTTAGCTGCTCTCAGTGAAGTAACAGTGTCCTATTTCACAAAGGCTTTAAAAACAAATATAGGATCTTTTCAGTCAATACAGGGTGCTGGGATTTACTTTTAAAAGTAAATAATAGTGTTTTAAGGACCTTTTGCCTTCTCAGCTCCTTTCCTCTCTCTCTCTCTCATACTTCTAATAAAGTGCTCATCCAGATCACAGTAAGGGTCCTACCACAAAGACCTACCATTCTTTTTCAAAATAATCACTAAAAAGAGAAGTTTCCTTTTTACTAAAACTTGTTCTATGTGGTAAGTTTTAAAGACCAGCCCATACATTATTGTATTCTTTCTTCCTCGAAGGCATACCAGTGCAGTAAGAATATCTTGCATTTTTAGACATTTTCCAACCTTCAGGCCTGAGTGAATGTCCTGCCTATATCCCAGCTTCATTCAGCACAACACTCTGGTTCTTTCTACATCCTCCAGCATATCACAGACAGTACTCTGTAGACAGTTTCAGGAATTTTCTTTCCTAAACACCATAAACGTCTTGTAGGTAATGTTAGTTCTGCATAGTCTGTGAAGTCTCATACATTACCTCTTGAGACTTAAAGGCTGGTCTCAGGTGCCTTCTTTCCCCACCCATAAAATTATAATCTTATGAGGACCATTAATTTTTCAAGTTAATGTTATGTCTTTAACTCCCACCATAGTGAAAGTGGGTTTGTCCTGTTATTTGCAACATGGAGTTTTTCCAGAAAGAACAGCTCTAACTTTGCCACAGGAATGGGGAAGGAAAGGAAAAGCCAAGTGTTTTTATCACCATAGCCTGGGGGTGTGAAAACAGACTGAGAATATCGTATTCCTCCTTTTTTTCTTCTAAGGCATTTCTATCATGATATTACTGTATAAAAGATTAATTTCTAGCTTTGGGGGTTTTCTGTCTCTTGCGGAGTTGAAAAACTCACTGAATTTAAATAGGAAGAGAAGAAATAGTTCTCCTAACTGCTACAGCACAAACTGCAGCATATTAAATCATCAGATGTTTCTCATGGTGTGAATGATCAGAATGTCTGACAGAATGGAAAATCCTTGTGTGTGCATTACATTGCAGTACACAATTAGAAATTCCTGCTGAAAGGGAGCAAAACAAGCTCCATCTCTGTCCAAAATCCCTAATGAGGGATATATTGCTAGATTCTTCCTGTTTGTTCACATCACACTATACCCATGCACCTTCCAATAGAAAGGACTCCCCTGTCAGGAAGATGTGCATATATGGCATCAACTTGTTCTAGTTCCCCATAACCTAAGAAAATACAATGAGGTCCCTGGAGTATGGTTCCCCTTGGATTCTAAGTTCAGGATGAAACCAAGTCAGGTTTTCTCCTACTTTGGGGAACCTTAGGGGCTTCTTCTCTGGTACCTTCCTATTGTCTTCTTTCATTATTTCCTCATCCCATGACAGAGAAATTCCTCCTTCTGGGTGAGCATGCCACTGTAGCACTCTCACAAGAGCATGTGTAAGGCCCAACCTGTTGGGCATCCTGAGCAGCTATTGAATTCCACAGGAAAGTCTGCAGGGCTGACTGATCAAACTCTTTTCCAGACATGGAAGGGAGGTTTTTTGGCACGTAATCAGTGAAGCATGCGCTATGGTAGTGGCATAGGGTTCTCTGAGGTACTCAACCACTTCTGCTTTCAGCACTGGTCTTACAGAGGTTATGCCTTTCTGTGCTGCCAGAGCACCATTATTTGCAGATTATGGGGTTCTTCTGTTAATGAGTCTTGAAAAGCAAGAAGGATTTTCCACCTTCTTTTTTGCAACAGTTCTGATGATTGTGGTGAGAAAGGACCGTGTAAAGAAAATAAAGTGGGCTCATTTATGACTGCCCAGCAAACACCTTTGTTTTAGTTGCAAGACTGTATAAACATCCAGGCATTCAGGCTGTGCATAACTCTGGGTGAGGGCATAGATATATACAGAGCAACACGCACTGTAGAAGGGGAATTACACATCAGTGCTACATGGAGTGGGTTGCAAATAAAAAACTCCAATTCAGGGAGACATATCTAAACTACATTTGGATTAATGATTCCAACCAGGTGAAGCCTACTCCTAATTTTTACATTAACTTTGTTACATGAAATTAGCATAATTAATTTTTATATCTTAATTGATTTATCAAAAGACTGATAGTGATCTGGTTTTGTGGGTTTTGTCAAGCACATTTTCCTGGTGAGTCCTGTGCTGTTACCTATCCCCAGTTCTGACCAATGCCACAAGGTAACACACTCCCTGAAGGATACAGAAGCCTGCAGCAGTCCTTTGGGAGTGTCTACTCAGCAGTACAGGTATGTGATTTATTCCAGTTCTCTGCTGTGTATTTATGGCTTGTGAGGGTTTTCCGTCTTTTCAAACCTATTTGTCACTTAGCAAAAAAGTGCAAAACAGATGCATTGTAAAATGAGTATTCTCTTGTTGTTTACACCACCCATGGTATTTTCTGCTCACTTGTCACACATTACTTACTGCATTTTAGAAAACACAAGAGAACTAAGAAGTCACAGACTTGACATTTTCTCTTATTCTTTTTGAGTACTGCACGCAGCCATTGATCCAACAGGATTACATGAAAGACAGCTACAAAAAAGGAAAGTTTTAATCTATCTGACATGTCTGAAGGGTGTACCCAAGGACCTGCTGTGTATATTCTTTCCTCAGTATGAAGAGAGACTGCTTTTGCATTAAAACTTTCTCTTGATTCTGCCATTGTCCAAGCTCTGGGGAAAACACTGAAGTGTTCTGATGCACCATGGCTTCACTCGTTCAGTGTCTGATATTAGACTGTGTCAGAAAATATCTTTATTTTCATCTGGCAGACTGAAGGAATAAGCACTTTTGCTTTCTGCCTTTCAGTCAAATTACTGTGTTGTGCTATAAGATATCAATGTCTTTCACATTAAATAAAAGCTGTACATAATGCTGCTAAATATAAAGGCAATTCTCTAGTAAAAATTCTTAGTATACAGGACTGATACTTTTGCATGTATCAGTTCTGCATGGGGATTGTCAAACAGTTCCCTAGATTTCAGATTTGTGCCAGAGAGTTTGGACTGGGCAGCTTGAGTTTACAGAATCACAGAATAGTCTGAGTTGGAAGGGACTCACAAAGATCATAAGTCCAACTCTTAAGTGAATGGTCCATATGAAGATCAAACCCACAACCAAGGCATTATCAGCGCCATGCTCTGACCAGCTTAGCTAAATAGAAAGGTTCTTCTCTCAAAAACAGAAAATCTCTGGCATTAAGTAAAAATACTTTTTTTTCTCTGCTTTTTTGCTTAGATTCAAGCAGTACTGTAATTTTTCTTAAAAGGTTTATAATTTGTTTTTTCATATAAAATGTGACATTTAAAAAAAAATTGTTGCTTTTTTGGTATAATTTCTTTTCTTGGGAAGAATTTCCATTTTTCGGACAATCCCAGTGGAAACCATCATACAAGACACTGGAGTTTGGTTTTCAGCTGCTCCTTGTTGGTTTTGTGCTTCTGTGGGGATTACAGTAGCTCAATGAGATGAATAAATGGATTTTTAACAGGTTTATTACAATGAACACTTGCCAACATGTTCTCAGCTTGAAACATAGAGCTCTTAAGATTTAATTTTTAGCAGCCTTTCTCCAAAAGTAAAATTTAATTTGAACCCAATTATACTGAAATTGAGGTAACTGCTGAGGTAGTGCAATAGATACTCAGTCCCATATGGTCTGATTTATAATACACAAGCACTTTGAAGAACTACCTTATTATTTCTCTATATTTATATGCATTTCCTACTACAAATTAGAATTGCATGTCTGCTTTGTTTGTATTTGAGAAAAGAATTAAAATAAAGTCATATAAGAATGTCTATTTCACTATACATTTGCTATGGCTTTACACTGCCAAGAATAAACAGGCATAAATTCATGTTGTATTTCAAGGCCTGATAGTTTCTGTCGGAAAGATAAAGAGGAAAGTAACAGAATATTTCAGAAACACCAGTATCACCTTAATTCCCTGGTACAAAAAAAACCATCCTAGAAAATACAAAATCAGGTTTCCTATTTTGCATTCACACAAATATGAGCCCAAAATAATGTTTATGATCTCATGATTTCTAGTTATTCCAGTCTTAAAATGAGGTCTTAACAAATACCTCTAAGTTATATGTGAATCCATTAACATAAAAGTTATAAAGAAAACCCCACCACCAACAAAATAACAGAGAGATTCATATTATTTTCTTATCTCCACCATTTTGCTTCGAGGGAATTCCTGACATTTTTAAGGGCTTTTATCTGAAATTACTAGTTAGTTACATGACCAGAACTTAGAGCAGAAAGCATCTTCATGCTCTCTCTAAGGCACAATATAAGGTACAGGACAATGGAGGCTCAGAAGGGTACAAAACAGCACAGTAACAGTTGGCCTGAAGAAGTGGCCCTTCTTGACTCTTGTTCTAATAATTTTTGTTTAAATTTCACGTCAAAAATTTCTGCAATTGCTTATTTTTTAATGTTTAACAGGAAATGTTAACAATAAGGTGGTAATTAGTTACCCACCTGATTAGCATTTCCTACAAGATAATTTGATGTAGAATTAGGTTTGTTTGTTAAACTCAAGCTATTTCCTCCAAAAATCATTTTGTGTTTTCAAAATGATTTCTGTAGCATAATAACCTATATCTTAAGAACAGTTTTCTGGATGATCAGCATGGTGATCAGGTTTGGCAGATTAGCTAAATGGCATAAGATAAGTACGAACCCTTTTTTATGACCTAGAAAACCTTTCCTTTTTTTTTTTATTTTTTTGTGAAGGAAAGCTCTTGCTCCCTCTCATTCTCATACATACAAGAGGCTTAAAAACATGTTTCTTGTATCTATTTTCTCCAGTTATATATCTGATTGCAGATCTGACATGTCATGGGAATTGCCAACAGCTCTGCTTGATGGCAGCTGAATGTTACTTAATGTTGATACTGTACATCACCACATAACATCTCAGATCACACTAGCATCTGCAATCCAAGCACTGCCTCAGAAAGCTGATGAGTGTTCCTAAACAGGAGGAAAGACTACAACCCACCATGTAAACAATAATTGATCTACAGGATTCTTACAGCCATAGAATTATAAGTTTGGAAAAGGCCTCTAAGACCATCAAGTCCAACTGTCAACCCAACAGCACCACCACGTTCACCACTAAACCATGTCCTGGGGTGCCATAGCCACATGTTTTTTGAACACTTCCAGGTATGGTGACTACACCACTTCCCTAGAAAGTCTGTTTCAATGACTTACAACCCCTTCCATGATTTTTTTTTTTCCTAATATTCAATGTAAGCCCTCCCTGGCACAACTTGAGGCCATTTCCTCTCAACCTGTCACTTGTTAACAGGGAGAACAACACCCACCTGGTTACAACCTCCTTTCAGATGTAGAGAGTGATAAAGTCCCAACTGAGCCTCCTCCTCTCCAGGCTAAACAGCCTCAGCTCCCTCAGCTGCTTCTCATCAGACTTGTGCTCTAGACCCTTCAGCAGCTCCATTGCCCTTCTCTGGACCTTGTTCCAGCATCTCAATGTCTTCAATTCAGTACTTGATTGCACATTATTGAAAACTACTGAAAACTCCTTAACAATGTGCTCCTATTTTTTAGCCAAGCTCAGGCTGATATGTCATTATAAAATAATCATAAAACATCTTTCCATCTTTGAAGAGCAGGTCGGAAGTTGGTTAAATTCCTAGCATGCACTTGCCCATTTGGGAGTCTCACAGGGTGTGATCATCAGCATGCTGGTCTTCCTATACATACTGCGTAAAAGGACGATTTCCTCCTCTCTGCACGTAGTCTCTGTTCTCTAGTGCACCTGTGGGCAAAAGAGTCAAACTGGGAATTTGCATCTGCTCCAGTTTTAATAATATTATCCAGAAATACATCTTTATTAGCTGATTTTCTGGTCAGCCACTGCTAAATCCTGTCCAGGTAAGCTGATTTGAAGCTTTGATGTTTAATTGAAGTGCCTTGTTGAGCCTGTTAGTAGTGGTCAGTATGCTGGAAAATGCAGCCTGGCTTCTTGTGATGCAAGCTGACAGGGTGATGCACATACTTTGTGTAAGTAAAGGCTAAACTCACAAAATTGCTCTTTTCTGTAAACAGCACACAGAGTATTCAAGAGAACCATGGTAAAAGGTCATTATTTAAGTGGCAAAGCAAAGATCTCAAAAATAAGTAAATGCTGGATTTACAGTGATCCTTGGTATGTTTAGCTCCTTCCCTGTGCAATGCATAGAGAAGTCCTGTGGGAGTAGAAGCGTTTTTCATCCCAGAAATAATGATACCAATAATGTCTCACTCAAACATTAAGAGAGATACACCACTGATTTTAGCCTTTTCTTCTTTGTCAGTGCTCCGGTCCACAGCTGAGCCAGGCTGCTAGAGCAACCACATATCATAGAATCGTGGAGGGGACCTTAAAGATCACCTAGTTCCAATCACCCTGCCATGGACAGGGACACCTTTCACTAAACCAGACTGGGGACAGCCTGCTCTGAATATTTAACAATTCCTTTTTAAAGCACATCCAGCTTTTCTGGACTCCTTTACTCTTCAGAACTGACTGCCAAGGGACTCTGTCAATCAGTCTCCTAAACAGGCCAAAGTCTGCCCGCTGGAAGTCCAAGGTGGAAGTTCTGCTGGTACCTCTCCTTATTTCACCCGGTATTGAAACTCTAACATTTCCTGGCCACTATGCCCAAGAGAATCACTAACCACCGAATCACCTACCAGTCCTTCTTTGCTCACAAAAAACAGGTCTAGCAGGGCACCTCCTCTATAAGCTCATTTACCAATTGCATTACGATGTTATCTTACACACACTCCAGGAACTTCCTAGACTGCTTCCTCTTTGCTGTGCAGTATTTCCAGCCGACATCTGGCAAGTTGAAGTCTCCCATGAGTACAAGAGTCAGCAACCATGAGACTTCTGCCAGCTGCTTGTAGAATGCCTCCTCTGGCTGTTTATCCTGGTGGGGTAGAATATAACAGATTCCCACCACCATGATGTCCATCCTGCTGACCCCCTCAATCTTTGCCCACAGGCCTATGCAGTGCCACCCCACCACCTCTCCTGCTTTGCCTGTCTCTTCTAAAGAATTTACAGGTATCCATTGCAGCACTCCACTCATGAGAGTCATCCAACCATGTTTCCATGATAGCAAATACATCACTTCCCTGTTGTACAATGGCTTCCAGCTCCTTGTGCTTGCTGCCCATACTGTGTGCATTGGTGTGGTTGGGCTAATGGTTTTGCCCCCATCACAAGCCTGCCACCCTTAGGCTGATGTCTAGAGAGCCTGGTCTTATCCCTTTCTCCCTTTGAGCTAAGTTTAAGACATCTCAGTCAGCCCTGCTAATTCCTGGGCCATAGTTTCTGTGAACCTGTCTTGACTGAGTTAAGAAAAATATCTATGGGGCATGTGTGTTGTAAAGATTTGTCCTGTATTGTAAGTGAAGTGGCTTTGTGGAAGATAATTATCACATCACAGTGTAAAGCTAAATGAGATATCTCAGGTCTGTTTAGAATTTACCCATTCTGCCATTTCAGGATACAGCAGTGTATGTAATGTTTCCAGTATTCACATGGTGGAGTGACAAGATGTTAAGTTATGAGACTTATTTTGTAGTAGCTCTAGTCTATTAAAAAAAAAAAATCTTACACTGAGGAAACAGTATCACCTCTATTCTCTCATTTTTCAAAGACTGAGAAGGGATGGTAGTTTTCTCAATCATTGCAAAAATATTTTTGAAAGAAACCATCTCAAAACTCAGGAGAGGAAGATAGAAAAGAGCTGATGTTTCCGAAATAAGAAAATTCATAACAGAAAGAAAAAATCAGGTGGTATTTCAACAAGTGTTTTGGCATAGATCTCAATGTAGTATGTGAAAAGCTGACATGATCTCATTTACAGATTTCCTTTGTTTCTTTGACTACAGTTGGAAGAAAATACTTCATAAAATGCATTCTACAATCATTTTAATTGTTAGCAAGCATAGTTGTCTGCAAATAGCTTTATACATACAGCTGTACTTATATACACTGTGTACAGAAGCACAGTAACAGACAATTCCAAAATGTGCACATTGGGCTAGCAACACGCCTAGTAAAGCTCCAGATGGATTAACTAATTCCCCCACACCGAGCTTCAAGAATTTGAGAGGAGATATATACAATTTAGTTTACTTACTGGAAACAGACTTTGAATATTAGGCCTGGGAAATAATGAACAAAAACTGTATTGTTTCCTGACAAGGAGTTATGGTCTACCTTGTAACACCTTCACCTCACAACAAAAAGGAACAGACTCTAGCTTGCAGCTCTGTCAGAATGCTCACTCATGCTGTCCATACTACACGCAGCAATTGAAGACATTGAGTGGAGAGTATGAATCAAACAGAAGCATCAAATCTACTACAAATTAGATTATTTTTTTTCCATTAGGGCACCTGTATCATCTGGTAATGTCGACATCAGAAAAATTCATTTAGGAAATAAAAAACACAATGGATTTATAAGATCTGTGAAAGGCTATGCAGCATGGAAAGATTACCAGGCAAAATGAGGAGCAAGGAACCAAAAAAACACCAGCAGAAATAAATGGAAAACTTGATCACAGTAAATGACAAGCATCGAGAATTGACAAAGGAAGACTTTGAGCTTTTGTGTTTTACAGGTGTAAAAGATTTGTGAGTAAAAAGGACTCAAGACTGATTAAAAGAGCAGATTCCAAAATTTTGTCTGGCATCCAGGAATAATTAGTGTTATAAAATTAAAAAGGAGTTCTGAGAACATGTAGGCTCACACAGGGCTAAGGCATGAAGAAAGAGAAGAGGCAAAATGGAGGAACAGGAGGATGAGGCAGCGTTAGGCAGTTATGGATGTGTCCTGGTTCCAGCCAGAAAAGGGTTCATTTCTGCAGTAGCCAGGAGGGACATGGCCAGGACCCTGAGGTTATTCTATAGCACCTCATGGCAAAGCAGGGGCTGGGGAGAGATGTGCTCCTTGCAGTCAGGCCAATGATGAAGTGAGCAGTCTGGGTAGTGCTGAGTCCCTCATGGTGAGCACTTGCATGTGAATCCTTCGCTTCCTGTACACTGTCATTAATGTTGTTTTTGCTACTGTTTGTTCCTTATTTCATTGCTGTTTCTAGTAAATTGTTCTTATCTTAACCCTTGATATTTACCTTTTGTGCCTCCAAGTCTCCTCTCCATCCAGCTGCAGGGGGAGGGAGAGAGGGAGGTGGGGAGTGAGACAGCGGCTCATGGTTTGGACTGTTTCAGTGGGAACACTTAATTGGGGAATGTCATTCCTAAACCATGACAGGATGACAATTTTCTAAACCATTCCACATAGATTTACAAGTTCCTGTTAATCGGCTCATTTGCATAAAGATTTCCAAGGAGCCACTGAAGCAGCAAGGCAACTGCAGTCAGCTAGGGTAGGCTGTATGGAGCCAGTCTACACGGAACTATGTTTTCCCATTTGAATGCTGCACATAACTTTAACTACATCCTCCTATAGGTCTCACCAGCTGGACCATGCTGGTTGACACTAAGAACTTCAGTCTGTTGCTTTCCCTGGTGAGTGGTTATAACTGGGGATTTTTTTTTTCAGATAATTAGCTAGAAGATTTACAGAATACATCAACATAACTTCTCACTGCTTTAAAAATTGGGGTAGGCATATAACTGGTCTTAAACACATGAGAATTGAGAATGAAATTTTGAACTTCAGATGGTTCACAGAGTTAAAAACAGAACTAAACAAGTGCAAGTGTATTAACAAGGACAAAGGGAACAGTGAACTGCCTTAGCACTTCAGTTTCTGAAATTATAAGACTAACAACTAATTCTGAAAGGCAATCTAAATTTTCAGTGTATTTTCTAGTATTCACCTTAGAGAAGTCACTGCAGAAGCAAAGGATACAGTGTTGTGACAGAGACATATCTGTGCTGGATCAGTTCCACCCAATTACAAAGAAAAAGATATTTAAAATTACATTTGGTTCATGAATTGGCCATAAGAAAATACTTCCACAAGGTGCCTTTGTCTGCTATTACTGCCCCTTCTACAAAGGACACTGTGAGCACCTTCTCTCTGGAGCTCAGACATGAAACACACCCTGTCTCTGCTAACCTCTCACCTGGCTTGGGAATGATTGCTTGTCTGATACTATGCTGCTGTGTAAAGGGGGAATAAGCTCTGACACACCCCTGCAAAACTTTTACATGAACAGCCTTGCATAAGTAGCAGTAATAAGCTTCAGTCATTGTGTCTATTTGACTACCTGTGTTGACATGGGAATTGATTAAAAAAAATAAATAAAAATTAAAAATTTAATTGAGTCCAAAATGCCCAACAGTCTTAATGAGCAAGGCTAGTGCACACCACATAGCTAAAATCATGCAAAATCTGTTAAAGCAAAATATAAGCCTGGGTCAATATTCAGTTAAAAATACATATTTTCAGATCAGAAAATCTATACTTTTTAAAGCAGTGTTATATCATGTACACTGCTTTCCTTTAGCATCTCCTTTAAAGTACAATATGACACCAGTCAGGTTTTTTTTCTCAATGAGACAATAGTCAGACTAGGTGTGAAATGACCTCGGACTGGCCAGAATTTAACAGATTGTCTCTTCTGAGGACTGTCTAAGCACAAGAGCCAAAAGTGAGTTCCAAGCTGCAAAGGAAAAGTTCAGATTTGTTTCGCAGTCAAAAATCACATCCATTAAATCATAACGATATTTCTTGTTTCAAGTTGTGCCCATTCAGTTGTGTCATGGTAGTCACTGTGTTCCTGGTATTGCTTTTCAGGGAAGTCATTTGAATGGCAGAAGAGCTGCGCAAGCAGCTGGCAGATCTCTCTTTCTGAGCTTTCTTCCTGCAGCGAAGCTGGTTGTTGAAATGTCTTCTAAAACTCTCACTGAGGAAATATAGTGCAAACGGGTTGACACAGGAGTTGCAGAAGCTTAGCACTCGAGCCACTAAGGTAACAACCATATGTCCCATCGATGGATCGATCTTATTGTAGTGAAAAGATCTGTACATGTACAGCACATGGTTAGGAAACCAGCAGATAGCAAAGAAGCCAACAAATACTAAAACAATTTTTGCCAGGCGTTTCCGAGTTTCCATCTAAAAAGACAAAGAGAACCCAAATGAGCACCAATGAATAGCACTACCCCACACAACAGACTTAATTAAAATGTAGCATTTCACTCTGTATTATCTTTGACAATTATCATAAGTAAGGCCAGCACAAATGTTTCCTTTGGGGCCTGAATTATCTTGCTGTCTCACTTACTCTCCTTTTCCTCTTTCAGTTCACTTTCAGTGAAAGATCTTAGCTGTTTGTAGTTACAGAATGTTTCTCTTTCTATACGATACACACAGCAAGAGTGATTCACGAGCAAAGGAAACACTGGCTTTTAGCCTGTAAGCATGCACAAAAGGATGTCATGAAACATAATCTTTTCTGAAGAGATCTCAGTTCTTGGCTTGAAACTTAAGTTTTAGTTAGAAAGCTATTTAGAAACCCTTGGTTTCAAAATCTAGAGCTATCATGAGATAGACATTACTAGGATGTTAGCTGTACAGTGGTATCCCTTTGTTTTTCAGTAAGTCTCTCGGCTTGTACCTCTCTCCTAGAGAAACCACCAAAATTGCATTACACTGTCTGAAGCATCTTAATTCCAGGATAAGGTAAAAGGTTCCATTAATTGCAAAAATGTCACAAAATGTACCTTAACTACATTGCTAAGGTATAACAGATGACAATGTAGATACTGAGAGTGGCTGAAAAGATGGCAGGATACGAGGTTACACAGGGATTCCAAACTGAGAGAGGGCCATAAACCAGCCAAGTAGAAGGCATCAAAGAGAGGCAGAAAGTTTCCCCATATTCCTCCTAAAAGATTTTTTATGTATATCAGGCACGAAAGTTTTGCAAAGGAAGGAAAGTTTTCTATTCTGCCCAATCTTCTGGGGGCGGGGGGGGGCAGAGAATCAAGTGAACTTATTCTAATAGTTTTTCAAAGTCTGCTAAATTAATCTTAAAATAGTTTTCTTGGGTCTATCTAAACAAGAAAAAAACCCATTGGGTAATTAAAAAAAAGATGTGAAAACTCTAACATTCAAATTTGGTAGCATTTTCACTCAGACGGATTGCAAGAGCAGACAAAAAGGTGAAGAAGTATAGTATGAATATTACCCTTGGCTTAAAGAAACATGAGCTGATAGCAATAGTCTGAATTTATTTCCTCTTGATGGGAGATATGTAAGTACACCAGAATTTTCTATTCTTCTGAGCCTCATAGATTAACAAAGAGAAAAAAGCTAAGTAGAATGAAAAAATGTGTTCTTAGTTTGAAAATACGTGTGAGTTTAGAAATGTGGTATGAATTAAATATTGTTTCCATCTAGAGGGTTCAGCCAAAAGGCTCTCTATATTTCACAGGAAAATAAAATAATACATGAAGTGCTAATGTATATGCACTTTTGACAAGAAACAGACTAGAGTGGAAATCAAATGTTTCTCAAAAACGACATAAAGGAATGTGATCTCTCTAAAAGAATATGTGCACAAAAGGAGATTTCAGTGAGTATGAAAGTAGTTTCCTAAATTACTGGCAGATAAAACCATGCAAAATATGGCATAAATATTTTTCTCTATCAATACTAAGGCTTTTGCAAAGTAGTTGAGGTACTTTCACTGCAAAAGCTGTTGTTTGTACATATGTGTGTTCCTGCTAATGTTGCTATCCTATTGCTTCCTGTGCCTTACAAGGAAGATTGGCTTTGTCCAACATTTTAAAATGCTTTGTCTCAAAGGAATTCAGATTCTCTACCAATAATTTTATAGCATCTATAGCAGAAAGGATATTAGAAGTGCGAATTCAGGATTGTATTGGTGAAAGTAAAAAAAAAAAAAAAAGGACCAGTTTATTCTCCATGTTCACCCTTCCAGCTCTCCTTGATCTGAGAAGAATCTTAGATCCCCTGAGGAAAATTTTCCCTGTCTATGTCAGTTTTCTCACTTCCAAGCACAAATAACACAGGGACAATTTTCAAAACATTTATGTATTATTTCTTTCCCAAAATGACTGCCTATAGGTGAAGCCGCCAGCATCAACTACGAAAACATCATTCCTCAGTAAGAACACCTGTAATAGTTACAGTAACAGCACTTCCAAACACTTATACCAATCTCATTTACTGTTAGGAATGTGCATTGATGGCAATGAATTTATAATTTTCATCGCTCATATTTATTTGCGCACTGGGCTTAATACAATGTAATTGTGAAGAAAAGGAAAATTTTCAGATAATCCTTGGCTTAGTTCATGTGGAAACTGAACTAATCCTCTGCAAAATCCAATTTTTTGGATGCTATAATTCCTTTACTTTCATTTATAAGTGTATACACCACACAAATCTTTCACTGGGATGGAAAAAGAAAATTGCTCACCTGTCTTTTGGAATGCTCACTATGCTCCCCAGGGATGTTGTGAGCACTTTTTATTAAACTCTTTGCAATATGACAGTAGTAGATGCTAATAATCACAAGAGGGACAAGGAAATACACAAGGAAAAGCAGCACAGAATGGATCTTTGGGTGCATGTTGTCTGTCATGGGGTATGGTATGCACGCTGTGAAAGTGGCATTATCTGTGTCATTGATGTGAGCCAGCTGGGAGAACACTGCTTCAGGAACTGCGAGGAGCACCGAGATTACCCAGATGGCAGTGGCTTTAAGACAAGTCCATAGCACTGCACTGGAGGTCTGGATGTCCATGGGATTTACAATTGCTTTGTACCTGAAATTGATCAAAATGCAGATGCAAATTACAAGGTATTCTAATTCAACATGTGATGCACAAGCTCATTTCATATCTTTGATTAAAATAATGTCACGTTTTTTTCTTATTTGAAATGTCAAGGGGTTTGTAATCTTTCTTGAACTTGCATTCTCTAAAATCTCTACCTTTATTTGTATATATACACTCATCAGAGGTGGCAATAGGAGCCCTGGATACAACCTGTGGCTGTAGGTACCCATTCTGTGCCAGTGTGGTGGCAATGAAGAATCAGCCATGGCTCTACCCTTTCTTTCTCCAAATACCCCCAACAAATCTCCAAATGTGCATCCTACCTCCATACTTCCACCTCAGTCTTGTACCAGCACATGCACTCTTAGTGTTTCCTTCTTTCCTTGGCTCCTGATGTCCAGGGCTCTCTCCTTCTGCCACCACAACTTTTTCACTCTAGGATGTTCCCAGCCCCCCTCAAAGGAATATATGCACCCTCATAAAGTCAGGCATAAATGACTGTCCCTGCAGAAGGAGGGTCATAAAGAAGGAGGGACAAAACTCTTACATAAAGTAAATATTTCACATCAATAGCTGGAAGCTTCTGCTCTATGCTGCATTTTGGAGAACTGTCTCATAATGTAGGATTACATATAAAACTTCGTGGAATTGATAATTTCATAGCACTTGCAATAGAAACAGGAAGAATTGCAGAGCATGGAAATATCACACTGAGCAAAGCAAAATAAATTAATAGAAGTAGACTTTGGTCAGGAATTCTTGTATTAAAAAAAATCATTGCAGAAGTTGTCATGAAGTCAAACTTTCCACAGGAAAATGTACATCCTATAAGGACAAACATAATTTGAGAAAAAATATTTCAAGGTTACCTTAAAGTTCTACTTAGATTTTGAATTGATTTTAATTTTTTTAAATATAAGTAAATTATGTCTTAATGTTTTTATTAAAAACTAAAGCCTAAACAAAATATTTCATTTTGTCTAAGCTGTAGCAATATGGGAGCTCATGGGAATTTTTTAAGTTTTTTTGTTTCTACTTTCAATTTGATTTGGGATGGCTGTGTTTTTTTCTGAAAGAGCAGAATTTTTGAGAAATGGAAAAAAGTATTCTTCTTTAATATTCAAAGAAAAGTTTAACAGGAAGAGGGGAGTCAGGAGAGATTCACACTCCAGGTACATAACTTTGTTCATCCTCGGGTGTTTCTAGTCAGTGGAGAGGTACTTTCAAAGAGTGATTGAGATTTTAGGTATATTAAATCACGCTCTAGGGTACTTATTTCTTCTCTGTTAGCTACACAATGATCTTAGACTGAGGAGAACAGTAACTTAAATGCCTCTACTTTGTGATAAAATTCCATATGCATGCATGTAGATACATCTACATGCCTGTAGATGTATAAATATGTATGGGTATTAGCAAGTGTCTAAATGGTTTACACTCAAATACAGAATGGCTGTTGAAGGGAATGCTGATAAATGGAGCTGTGATCCCAAATACCCCTTATGTCTAATTTGCAGGTCCTGACAGGTCGTTCATAGCTCTTCAACACCTTAAGCAGATGTTTGCAACTGGCTGTGCCATGAAGTACCAAGAGTGCTGTCTTGGGACTCTAGCAAAACTTCGCTTCAAAGAATATGTGATTCAAAATGTGCCATGGGGTCCATTTCCTCTGGTTTGTGATAAGTTGTTTAATCATTAAATAATTAAAAATAATGGCTATTAATGTTCATACCCTCTATAAATTCAGAGAAAGGATTTTTACTGTATTTTCACCTGTATCATGGAGCAGAAAACAAAACTCAGCAAACTGTCTCTGTTAATTTATATTTACCATTTCTTCTAACACAGAGTGAGAAACTCCCTGGACACCAAGGTGTAAAGAAACCCTTTATTCTGCCATAGGAAGGACAGAAGCTTCTGCACAAAGCATGAATACTCTGCAGCACAAGCTGTGACCTTATTATTCAATAATTGCTTCCTATTGCTGTCTGCCTTTATTTCATTACATGAAGACAGACCCTCTGTTTTTGAGGTGACGTCAAGTCCCTACATCTGCTCATTTCTCAAAAAGCTTGCCTTCTTAGAGGAGAGCTGGTTTGGGGTTTTTGTAGCAGGGGGAGGGCATTGGATAATAATAATGTTTTGTACTACAGAAAGTCTCCTTTTCCATTGCCCTGTTTCAAAATATTTTGACCACAGTCGTATGAGACAAGAAAATGACCATGTCACAAATAATTGTTTTAGTAGCAAATTGGTCTAGTTAATCTCTAAATGGAAGACTTTTTCAGAAGTCTGTATATTAACAGAAGATGTGACATATATTCGTACTTCAGCATATATTGCTGTTTCAGCAAATAGTGTGCTTTTCCCTGAGCTATGACTTACTCCAAGTTGGAAGGCATTGGAGCAGAGTGGCCTTTTTCACAAAACAGCTGAGTTTAGGCAAAAAAACCCCTTCTTTTATTCTACTTGCTATTTTAGTGACTACATGGTGGCACTTTTCTTCATGGGGCTCAGCCCTTCACAGTTCTCAGCATCAACAGGAAGAAAAATGCACTAAGTGCTTTACAAAACCTGTCATGCTGTCTATATCCTTGAAAAGCTATAGAATGGAAAGAAATAGATTACAGATAAGATAAAATGTGAACTGAGTGTAATGAGAAGTGTTCCCAAAGTGAAGACCCAACCTCTTCCTTTGTATAAAAGTAGTGTAAGGCTAAAACATACCACCAACTATTCAAATTACAAAGATCACACTTTCTATCAATAAAACCAATGTCAGTAAATTAGACTAAGGGTGCAAATTAGTCAAATTAGTATGTAAATACATCTTTTCTTTTACTTCACTGTGGAAAAAAGAGCAAATAATAGCTTGCCATGCAGTCCAGGAAATAATTATAAATATGCACTTGGTTTTAATTAAAAACCTTCATGTAAATTCTGTCTTTCTAGATCCTCTGTCATTATCACTACTGACAAAGGGACCCCAATTCAGGAAACACTTCCTGTCTTTAGAGCTGTGGTTTCTGCCAACAGACAGAAGCACAAACTTGCCCATTCTTACTCTGAAGATTGGTTGTTTTTTTTCGTATAGTGGTTTCTTCTGTTACAAAGTAATCTCCTCCCTTCTACACAATCCCCCCAAAAAATTGATGAAAATAATATCCTCTTCCTCCAGAGCTATAACATTTTGCTACCTTCTAAACTCCAATCTGTCTTATCTATTTCTCCTAACCTTTGTTTGCAGAGACTTCCTAAAGGTATTTCTTAGCTCCAAATTAGGATGGAAAGTGCTTCTCCTGTGTCTGCTGCATCCACAATGCTGTTTCCCTCCCACACACTTGATTTCAAAAGAAGAGGCCCCTAGACTAGACCTATGATGTCCTTCCATTTCTTTGCTGCCTCTTTTTCTAGAGTACTTTGTTGTGATGACCTTAAAAAAAATTTGAAAGGAAAACCTGAAGCAATTAGACAATACTTACGCAGCCACTGGAAAACAGCCTACCATTCTAACCAGATTTGTCTCAATATCTCCTTGTCCTTGTGATTATTGATTGCCTGTTGTCCTTTCTTAAAAGCCCTTCAGGTGAAGGACTTTCTTCTTGTTGCTGTTTATATAGTGCCTACCACAAATAGGATCCTAATTTATCACCTAGTTTGCTATATGACATCACAATGAAAATAAATATAATAATGAATAGTCATAAGCCAAGCAGAGACACAATTCATGCAGGGCAGATTCATAATATTTTGCTTTGACTTTCATTTTAATACTGGAGCTGGAGGGGTTGGTATTATTTTCCTCATTATAAATAAGCTTTTTAAAGTGATTTTGCTGTGCCATAGTACTACATTTCCTGCAAACTAGAGTAATTTATCAAAACCATTCATATGTTAGTCCTTTATTGTGTCCCTGCATGGTACTTTTAGACACAAAAATTTTAGCAGCATAAAAGCCTATAAATATATCTGAAAAGGAAACACAGTTGAATGGTCAGTATTTGTTAAAAATACTTATATCATGTCCTGGTGTAGTCCATTCAACTACAGTAGATTGAAATTTTGGATGGGACCAAAGCCCTCTTCCTTGTATGGGCAGTTCAATCGACACAATTCCAGTGGAATCAGTAAGAGGAGAACAATCTACCTAGCTGAAAACAGTGTGGGATCATTTGATGTCCACTATTGTGGGAGCTTCTTTCACAACACAGACTGTCTGAGATTTGCATTGTTCTATTTTATTCTTATAAATCCCTGCAATGTAAAGCACATTGCTTAATTTATGCTTTTTACAGGTAATATCAATATTTTTATTCTGTGCTTATGTCTTAAGAGCAGAGAATTGCATTCACCCAGGAATAAGCATCTCTGAGGTCTGATAGTGAATATAATAAACAGTATTTGAAATGAAGACTAGAAGACCATGTGTAAAGACACTTAAAATTAATGTCAATGACACATGTTCTGTGTTTCTCAGGGGGAAAATCTTAATATTTTCCTAAGTGAAAAACGTTTTCCACTCTATAGAAATACACTCTGTGGAGCCAAAACTATTAATAACACTTCAACACTTGTTGGTGATTTCTCCACCCTGAAAAGAATCAAACCAAAAGTCTCCCAGGATGGTGGATGTTTTTTTCCTGCAATAAATAAATAACCTGTCCCATCCACCCAGTGTTTCAGAGGAGAAAGTTTCTTTTTCCTTTTCATTTTTTCTTCTCTTTCTACTTCTACTACTTGCTGTTCACCTCACATTAGCTAACTATGCTTCTTATGAGCTCATGCAAATCTTGCAATGCTAGCTCATTGCCTGCAATCTGGATATTTAGTTCTCTAAAGCCATTTATTTATAACTGCACTACATAAAAGTACCATCAGTAATTTGTTCAATTCTGCTCCTGAAAGCAATATTAGTAAATTCTTTCATGAGCTATCATTCAGAAAAGTTCATACATGTCAGGATTTCCAGTAACTTTATATTCAAGTTTGACAATTTCAAGTCACTGATGAACATATTTTTTCACATCTTAAACAGAAAAACAGGTCCTCATTAGAGTTGGAGTAGAAAGGAGGGGAGGGGAGGGGAGGGGAGGGGAGGGGGAGGGGAGGGGAGGGGAGGGGGGGAGGAGGGAGGGAGGGGAGGGGAGGGGAGGGAGGGGAGGGGAGGGGAGGGACCAAATCGTTAAGGACTTATGCTTCATCTATATGAGCACACTAAACAGTGCCATAGTCTGTTTTTAGGCCTGGAGGCCAAGTGGCTTTGGCCAGACATCCATGACTATTTAATTAATCTCTTTAATATCCCAGTATGAGACCACCACATCCAAACAAATTAGGCAGTTTACACTTCTGTTCGTAATGGCCCCTGGGCTTGTGTTTAATCCTGAGTCATATGTAGAAATTGTTTAGGAGAATATTGATTGAGCCAGATCAAAAGCACACCATGGACCTCTCCAAAACCAGCTTGACAAGTGGCTGACTGCCAGTGCTCAGTCCTATGCTCTGGTACTGGTGAATATGGGTTCGTTCAGATATATACATATATATATACACACACACACATATATATATAACATACATAAATATACACAAACATGTGTATGTGCATAAGAAAAAACTACACACTTTCAGGCACCTGAACGCATCACCCAGAAACCTCACACCTCACACAATGGCTGGCCCATTCCAATCCACTGTGCCCATTGTATCTTGACTTTTAAAATAAGCAAGCAGTTGCATTTCCCCTGCTGTGCTGAGCCAGGAGCTCCCTAGATTGCACAGACTCTGTTTGGACCTAAGCTACACTACAATCCTGACACTAAGCACATCAAAGCTGAGGAGTCTGATCTCAAAGTTATGTTTAAATAATGGCTGGTGCACACCGAAGTCATCAGCCTTCACAAAACTGCCATGGCAAAGGCAGCTCTGGCACGTGCTTCTCCAGGAACAAAATGGAGCCATTCATGCAGCCAGGGTGTCTGGAAGCCATTGCCCAGGCATGCTAGACAGTGGATCAAAATTAACATTTCACCTGTGAGGAGAGAACCTTATTCTTAGCAGGCTCCATCACACAAACCACTGGATATACTATTTCCCATGGGGAAGTATAAGGAAGCTTAGCATTTGTATTCTCTTGGCTTCTATCACCTTTCTGAAGCATTTCTTTCATTCCAACATTAATTTGGAGTTCTGGATTTTGGATTCTGCTCAGTAGGACTGGATAGGACAAGAGGAAAGTCACTACCTAGGCTAGATGTTAGGCATTGCAATGTGCAGCCTGGACAAACTTACGTACTGTTTGGCTTTGTCCTCTAGTTCTCTGTTCTATTAAAAAAAAAATTAGAAAATCACAACTAACCTTGTTTAATTCTTTCAGGATTTTTTCAATTATATTCTCAAACTTGAAGGGTCAGAGGACTTTGAGAAAAGACAAATCCATTTCTCTAAATGGGCGTGGTCCAAATCCCATTTATACCCCTACCTTTAGATTGATGAGACGGAATTGCATGCTTGTCTGCATATTTAATCTGTGCTTACTTCATGTCTCCCACAAAGAATATCTATACCTACTTGAATGAAAAAGATCTCATAAAGTCATCACTGCAGGAGCAGAAGGTCAATAAAAATATCATTTACAGAAACTCAAGGGCCTGGAAGAAGAAATCCCAAGTGTAACACATGCTTAGTGCCAGTTTACCTTTATAAAATTTTTGCTGTTACAAAACAATTCCTCCCATTTCCTTGATGAATTCTGCAATAACCCAGGCCATGGCAGGTAACACACTGTTGTGAAAAACATTACACGGTCAGATGATTTTTAGAAATGTTTAAAGTCAGGAAGAACTAAATAACCAAACCTCTATTAATATACCTAGAACAGACTTAAATTTTTTTAGATTTTACCATTTGAGCATCTAGACCCTAAATCTCTAATTTCTAAATTCAAAAATTAGCAAATTCATTTATTTGCTCCAGTGTTATCATCGACAAGCTCTAGTCTGTCACTTTTAAACACATTTCCAGTTCAATTTAATTTGTAACTTCTGATCTTGGTCTGTCTTGATATCAGTGTAGATGGAAAAAAACCAAGTACTCACCATGGTAAAAAAAGGAATATAAAAACATCATAGAGGAAAATTTAATATAGCAATCCTTAGAACACAATCAATCAAACAAACTTGGAGCCAAAACACAAGCATGAAACTATTTAAAAAAAAGTACTGTGAAAAGCAGTTGGAAAAAAATGAAACAATATTTGGGATAGTCGTGAAGGAAAAAGAAAATTATATGAGATATAATAACAACATATCAGATAACCTATTTCTCTCATGTTTGTACACACTATACAATTTTATTTTGATATATGTTCATACAAAGCTGGAAATACAAAAATCAACATGCAACAGATGCAATTAAAAAAAGCTTATTTGGACTGTTTGTCTCATGGTTATTTTCTCTGCTATCTGAAAAGTAGGGTCAACTTACTTCCAAAATACACTTCTGGACACCAAAGTAGGTTTCCTCATATTTCCATAAATTTAATGAACTTGTAAGAGCTTACTTGTTATTTGTAATTATACTGTCAAATTGAGCTGAATCTCAGCATGGATTTAGAAGTTCCTTGTGCAACATATTTAGACCTAAGGATTGTGACTGCATATACCTTGTTTCATTAATAAATATAAAAACCCATAAAATTATTTAGCACCAGAAATATATAGTCTGGAATAATGGATCTGCAGCAAAACTCATATAATAAATACACAAGTTCTTCTATAACTAAGCAATTTAAAAAGATTCAATTAAATGATCCCTTTTCAGGAGGATACTGAAGAGTTCCATCACACTGCACATATGTATTATTTATTCTCTGACAAATTTATCGTGTGAAATCTTTTTCATAGAGAAAGCATTCATAGAGCACACTTGATCTTTGACATCATTTCTGAGGCTCTGCTAAATGCAGACTTGAGAATTCCAACAGTCCAATTTGTGTTAACCCATGGCAGTATGATAGATAAGGGAATTGTGTACAATGTTATAGTGAGGGGCAAACAAAATAAATGAATGGTTGTTTATGTGCTTGTTAAGAATTGGGCTGGATCTGCTGTTTAGCAGCTATTTTGTCTTTCACAGACACAGGCTTTTACTGAATTGCTCAAAGAAGCAGGAATCAGCAGGGATGGTTTTGAAGCTGTTTCTCAGGGTTTAGGTTGCAGCCCACAAAATGCAATCAGACACTGGCATTTGCATTAGTTAAAGCAAAGTGGCTGCTGCCAGCTCAGCACAGGCACAGCATTGATCACTGACTAGGATACACCACAGCCATTTGTCCCTTTGCCATCTTCAATTTAAGCTGTTTCTGTGTGAGTTGGAGAGCACACACAGGACATGCACAAAGGCAGGAGTTTAACAGATGCATGTGTCTGTATGAAGTCTGAGAAACAGTTGCTTGACTTGGGAGGAAAACATTGCTGAGAAATCCTTTTCAGCTGTGCAAAGACAGTCACAAGAGGAACTTCTCCAACAGCTGATTTGAATTGCCTGACTTGGACAATATTACCCTAGAATAGTTAACTCCTTAATCTATTCTAGACATAAAATCCTTTCCACGTTGTTGTGGAGGGGGTGGTTCTGCCATTTTTTTTTTCTGGAATATTTTATATCATATTCCTTTTATCTGCCTAAAATGGATATAAAGTAATTAGAAAATTTTATGGTGGGGACAGGTGAGGGCAGGCTTCATTGTTTAACTCAACAAAGGTGTTCTGGCAGGCTTTATTTTGTGAGTCAAGTTTCCACATATAAATTAAAGGGCAAGTTGAAAAAATGTGACAGACAAACCTTGCCATACATCTCTTAAATTTCTTTTGCATTGCCTGTTATTGCATAATTATAAACGTACTGCTACAGCCTACAGTGAGAGAAATATCTGGACCATCATTTATTTTAATATACTTCAGTAGTTCATTTATTCAATACATTTACCTCAAGTGTTAGGATTTCTAAGATATATACTTACAGATCTCATAGTTCTACTTGGTCCATATAATTTTGTTTTCCTATCTACTATATGCAGCTAAGGCATTGTTTTTCTCTTTTACAGATAGTCTTTCATTTTACCTTTGATTATTTTTTCTTTATTCTTTGGTTAATTATATGTAATTTTCAAGATGTCATTTAACACTTATTTCCTCATAAGGACTCCATATTCCCTGAATATCAGCTATTGGAGCTCAAAAGGAAATCATATCCACTTTCCTGCTTCACCTGCTCCACTACATGTAATAAGAAATGAAGATTTTATATTTTTTCAATCACTGTATTTCAGTCTGAATCAGCATCTGCTATAATAAAAGAAGGAACTATAAATAAATTCTGAGAAAAGTAAAAAGAACTTTTTATTAAGATGGTATCACTAATGAAAAACCCAAAGAAGTTACTAAGGCAGCTTTTCACACTTAAGAACATTTTGAGTCCCTGAAAGATAAAATAATAGACAAGCAAACTGAGCCAAAACAGATTTTGTTATCAGATGTTATCAGAAGTCAGCGCAGAGTGAAAACTTGCAAAAAACATTTTTGAGTCTTTTTTTTGAATATAGATTCCAGTCTTCCAAATTTATAACAAAGAAATAAAGAAATAAAAATAATGGAAGGATCAAATAGTTTAGCTATGCAAATCTATAAAATACATTTTCAGCATCTCAGTCAGGCACTGCATTTAGCTATTTAAGTAGGAATTTAGATTTTCAAACTGTTACCTGGTTAATTAAGTATTTGTCTCATCAAGGGTGTCCTTATGTCACATTACTGAGGAACAAAGCAAATACAATGCTATTCCAATTATAGTAGGGTGAGTTCAGCTTTTCTGTCTCCATTAGAGTGCAGCAGAACTGCATTAGAGCTAACACATTTGAATCCTTCACTAGAAACAAAATTCAGTGTAGGAAAAGAAACAGAATTACATATAATCCTATTTTTACAGATCACACAAAAATGAGGCATACATGACAGCTAAGGAGAAAAAGAAAGGCTATGTGGGACAAATCTGAAGCTGTCTGAAGGGGCTGCTATTTGTTCCTCCAAAGGCCACTCACTCCAGATGACTTGGCATTTTGTGGGTACCCCACAATAATGCAGCAATGGCCACAGGTGCACGTTGTAGCACCCAGTCTTAATTCACTGCCCCCTGAGCTGTCCACACCAAGGTTTAAATGCCATCCAGACTTCTAACTCTGAAAAGCATCCTGGAAAACCTTTCCATACCTCCCCACTTATGTTCTCACCCTACCTAGATTCCTTCCCATGCACAAAACAGCAAGATCTCTCACCCTGAGAAAAGGATGAGGAGCCCTAAGGGCCCAGTTTCCCTTCTGAGCCTAAGGTACGGTCCACCATGGACACAAATTGGAAAAACACTTTGTGCAGCAGTGAGGAAGTTCATTGGATGGTTCCAGAGAAATTCATCCTTGGCTTCTGCCTTTTTTGCAGTGATGAGATTCTGGAACAAATTTTCTTCATGTGTGCCATGCTGCAGTCTGTCTGGCAACACTTCTCATTTCTTTATTGTTATCCTCCTCATCAAAGATCAAACCAAGTCCTGAGACAATCTCGTCAACATCCATTAGCCCTGGCCAAAACTGCAATCCATGGAGCCTGGAGGAACAACCTCAGCAAGGCCCCATTTTTCATTCCTTGTCCCACCACACCTTTAGGAAGTGCATCCCTGGGCCTCACGCTCACACACCAGATTTGTGGGCACTGTCTGGGTGTGCTGAGTGCTATTGGGAGTGTTCTGCCCTACAGTCCCCTTAGTTGCTCTCTTTTTTTTTTTTTTTTTTTTTTTACATTTTTGTGTTTCAGCTCCTTTTCCTCATTTTTCGTCCACTCTAATTACTGGGTTTTCTCTTTCTCTAATCCACTCTTTCTTTTTTCCTTGGTTTTATAAATGAGAAGTATTAAGGTTTGTAGAGGTGGTCTGGTTTCTCCAAAATGGAGAAAAAACTCAGTGGCCATGAGGGGCAGGGTTGTTGTCCCTACCTATCTCCTGTGTGGCAGCAAGAAAGGACAGCTGGCTCAGCAGCACAGCTCCAGTGCTGCCTTCTCCATCCCACAGGAGAGGAAGATTGCATCCTGCTCTGACACCAAAACCCTGCACCACTACTGCCACCATTGCATCACCTCTGCTGCCACCATCCTCACCTCCACCACTGACCTGGCACCCCTCTCTGCCCCAACACGTTGCAGGCTGCACCAAGGCACCACTCCCCACACCTGCAGCCAGCTACCTCCAGTAGCTCAGGGGTGGGAAGAACCAGCTGCTAGTCCTGTGATGGGGATGGGCAACCTCAGGCAGGTATGATGCCAATTTCAACCTCCAAGTCCACTCTAGGGAAGTCTGGGAAGCATTGGTAAAAATTACATATTATGTTTGTACACACACACAAAAAGAGCCCCAAATTAAAACTCAAATCATCTCAGTACGAGATAACGAGGCTTCCAAATAAAAGGTGCATGTTTGTCACACGGAAAGCCCTACTGATGTTGAGAGGGACTTCTGTGACAAAAAAAAATCCATATGAAATGAAGCAACTTTAGAATATATATATATACGATTAGTACTACTTTTTCTCCTTTATAGCTCGAGTTTGTTGGTAAAAATGATTCAGAGTCTGTAGCTTCTGCAGCTACTTCTGTTAAATGTATCCCCTACATGGAAATTCTCACGCAGAATTTCCACGTAACCAGTAAGTGTTAATTAGACTGTGGAAACCAAGACAAGCTCCCTTCTTCTAATTCACTCAGGCACACTGCAAAGAATCCTAAATATTCCTAAATCTGTTCTTTAGTGTAACCAATACCTGGCATTTTATACAGTCCCATGGTAACAGGGAGTAAAGCACAGGAAAATCTTAATTATCCTATATTAAAATGCACTTTGAGCATTATCAGTGAAAGAAGGGGCCACTAAGAAGACATTGTGTACCAGACCAAATATGCATTGGATTATAATGAAGCCCTCTTGGTGGCACCACTACTTACAAACTGCTAATATCCTATGCTAGATTCACTTACCTGGAGAAAACACTGCCCCCAGCTAGGCCACACCTCCACAGCACCTCTTGGGTGCAAGATGCTGCCACCACTTCTGATCTGCCCCCAGCTAGGCCACACCTCCACAGCACCTCTTGGGTGCAAGATGCTGCCACCACTTCTGATCTGCCAGCACAACCACCCACAACTGATCTAGTTATGACACACATTACAATCTGGCTACAAATTAGTGTGACAGAAACCCCTCCACCAGGGCCTCCCCTCTAGTTCAACACAAGTGTTGTACCAAAAAAAAAAAAAAAAAGTAGATTTTACTCCGACCCAGACTCCACTGAGAGTTTAGCCAACTTCACTCAGCAATCTCCTGGGCCCTAAGAGACTGCTCTCTGAAGTCAGTGGCTGATCTTCTGACTGGAAAATAAGTTTTTTGTTCTCAGTAACTGAAAATAAAACTGCAAAGGTTAAAGCAACAGGGTTGTTAAATTCCTAGTATAAACATTTCTGACATTGGCATATACTGTGGACTCCAAAATTCTGGAGGAATGTATTTATTATGAGCTTATTTGGTCTCAGGACATTAACTGTAGCTGTTTTTCTAGTATGTGCTATTCTAGATGCATTAAGTGTAAAGAGATTCAGCACTACAAATTCTTGAATCTTTACTGATATAAAAAAAGGTTATAAATTCACTGGAAAATCAAGCAATGAGTGTTCCAAAGCTATATAAAAATCAAATTAATGAATCCTTAAACATTAAGTCACTGGCATTCCCTCACATTACATTTCTCTAGAGAGATGATCTCCCCTAACTTCTTCCCTTTTCAAATAAGACAAGATTTCAAGTGGAAATAGAGCAGAAGGACAACGGTAGGGTATCCTTGGATCTGTAAGGACAGATTTTGAAATACTTGTTAACTAAGGTAAGAAGGTAAGAATTACAGGTGTTCACTTTAAGGCATGCATTGCAAGCTCTTCTTCAAAACCATAATCCATTTTAACAAGTTACAAAGTCTTTACAGACAAGTATGTTAGGTCCTGATTCAAACAGAACTGAAATTATTGTTCACTGAAGACTACCCTCAGGCAGAATCAAACAATTTACTGAATTAGCTTAAAAAATAGTTATAATCTATTAAAGAAAAATAAAGGATTAAAAGTGTTAAAGAAACATTACTCCAAGTGTTAAGACATATTTCTAAACTCAACCCTTTACATCATGCATCAGTATAATGCAGTGGCTCAGTTCAAAACTCAACAGAAGAAAATAGGAAAATTTCTATGGAGAAGGAATTAAACATTTTCATTTCTGGCCAAAATAATTTGCTTAGATAAAAGAATAAAGACAATTTCATATAATGTAAGTTTGCAATTACACTGCAAGATTTTATCTTTCAGAGCCTGAAGCATAGTCCAACAGCCACTCAGTTCCTATAAATTCCTGAAGTACCCATTCACAGTAACTGGGAGTTAAAACTGGGCATCCGGCTCTTTGTTTCTTCCTAATTTGACAAGTACTGGAGATGAAAGTGTTACTTTCTAGTTTGTTTAGGGGTATTTCCCTTGGGGTTTTTTTTCCCTTTTCTAAAAGTTCAGAAGATAATAGGAATACTTTGAACAAAAGTTTAAACTAACAATTACAACAGAGCAATTTGGTGTCTCTGAATTCCCAGAAGCCTAACTAGTTCTGGCAGTTACCTCTGGTAACTTGCTCTTCTACTAGGGCACGGAAACACATACCCACACATGCATACACTTTCTCAGCAGAAGGAAATAAATTGATTAAAAATATACGTCTGTGCCTAACTTGGTTTAATTCGCTCACTGTCCATTGAAAAAACACTGTGACTTGGCAAGGGTAATATCTGGCATCTAAAGCCTTACTCTGATGAATAAGATTTCAATATATGGACCATCCCAGAGGAGCAGAAGACAGAACTAAACCCAGTTTTTTCAGCTGACACCCTGGAAGCTGGGGACCCAGGGACACCCATTCCAGATACCCTCTAACTTCAATTTGTACCACTTGCCATCAGTCAGTGAGGGAAGAAGAAGCATGGGCACCTCACAGGTTGGAATGAGGGGATTGTAAACCAGGGATACCTTATCTACAGGGATGTTTTACCTTTCATCTAGCTCTGGCCAGCCTTACCCCAAGCTACAGAGAGCTGTAGTGGAAGCCCAGCTTTCCTACCTGTCAGCACTGAGGGCCGTGAGGGTGAAGACAGAGACACCAACAGAGGTGAGCTGGATGACAGGGATGAGCTTGCAGCCCACTTCCCCAAAGAGCCACTCCTCAGAGAAATACCGGGAGGCATCCACAGGCACACAGGTCACTAGCAGGAGCAGATCACCAGCAGCGAGGCTGGAGATGAAGATGTTGGGCACACTTCTCATGGCACTGTTGGAAATGAAGATCTTCATGAGGGTGATGTTGCCCAGCAAGCCGACAGTGATGATGAGCAGGTAAAGTGAAGGGATCACACAGCGGATGATGAACATGGCCGTGCCTCTCCCCGGGGACAGCAGAGCTGTGTCGGGCACCAGGTGGACACTCCCATTCTCCCCGAGGGGCATCGCTGTGAACTCGGGCGGGGGCATTGCTGTCAGTTCGGGTGGGGACTCTGGCTCCATCCTCCAGCTTTCTGTGGACTGAAGGTCTCCAGTGCAAAGTGAAGTGGGAGCCACAGGAAAGCTTCACCTCTCTGCAAGTCAACCAACTTTCCCCTCCTTCCCTACTGCCTTTCTTCCTCTCCCATCTTTGCCGAGTTCGTTTCCCTCAAGAAGTGCGGAGGAATGTCCTCCGGCGCAGCGACGAGGGAGGGAAATAAAAATGCCCGTGCGCTGCCCCTCGGCTCTTCGGACAAGCCTCTCCCCATGAGCAGGTGATCCTGAGCCTCGGGGGCAGAGAACGCCGTCGGGACAGCCGCCACCTGCCCGCGTCCCCGGGAGCGCCCTCGGTGCGCCGCTGCCGCTGCGGCGAAGGCGCGGTCCGACCGCCCCCCCGCGCCCGCGGAGCCGCCAGCGCTGTCCAGCCGCGCCGGTGCTGCCCGGGCTGGGCGCCGGGGGCGAGGCGCAGAGCAATCCCGCTCCTCGCTCCGCAGCGCCGGTTTATACCTGGCACCGGGAGCGGCCGCCCCGCCCAGCTCCTCCTCCTGCCCTCGCCCCAGCCCCGCGCCGCCGAGGTGGGTCTTGCGGTGAAGGGAGAGGCGGATCCTGGAGCTGCCGCCGTCCCGCGGGACTCCAGACCCTGAGCGCGATGGGGGCGACGGGAGGAGCCGGAGGGGAGAGGGAAACCTCTCTCCCCGCCGCTGCTCACGGCAAAGCACCCCCCGCCAGGCTCTGCCCGGCAAACCAGAGAGCTGTCCGCCACGTCGGGCAGAACGCGGGCTCGTCTCCGGAAACCTCTCTTTCAGCATCTTTCCCAGGTGAAACCAAAGTGCTTTGAAACTCAGGGTGGCGGGGAGCGAGGGGCTTGAGTATGAAGGTATTTTATTCCTGACATCCAGCTGTGGGTTCTGCATAGATCCTACTCAAAGACATCAGCTGTGTTTAAAGTTTTAAGGTTTGATCTGTGAAGCTGCATTTCACAGTGGTCTCGACTATGAAAAAGGGGACAGGTGATGTGTTTTATCCATTACTTACTCTGCCAATGGTGTAACACAGTGGAGAATTCATGTTGTCTGCCTCTTTGAAGAGTAGCATTTGTCCCTAATGTTTCCTGCTTTTCAGTGATGTAAAGTCTTTTACTCCTGAGCACCTGCACATGCATAGATTTTCCAAACAGCTCCATCTGTTTCCAGCAGAAGCCATAAATGTAGGTAGCTGTGTAAATATGCTGAAAGACAGGCAGACCCACTGGACTGAAGTTTTCAAGACAAAATGTTGAGGCAGAAGAATAACAGCACTTGCCAGTAACATGCTCTGCAGACTGATTCCTTTAGTTCTTTTTCTCTAAAGGGAGGATGTATGAGCTTGTAGAGAACTTGCTTGTTCATATCACTACAACAGCTCTCTTGAAGCTCTGTGGGTTTATGACAGGTCTATGGAGAGTCTGACCACTGAAATATCAGAAGCAAAGCATGTCAAGTGTGTATGGCCTGTCCATGGCATGCTGTCTAGTGTAGGAATTAAATCGGTGATTTTTCTTAAACAAACTTTTACTAAGATTATCAAAGAAAAAGAATTGTTTCTTAAAAATTACACCTCTCTGTATTGATTTGTTGATTGTTGTGACTCTTCTCACATCCCTGAATATATAAATGTGTTAAACTTGTGTAAATTACTGATTCATATAATGCTGAATAATTTGTTAGAACTCAACTATTGCTAGGCCTCAGAAAGGATCAGGCTGGGGACTTCACCTTTACCACTGGGCAGCTCATCAGAATAATCAGAGCTCCTCTGGAGGTGATTCTTGTTACTGTTGAAGTTTCCTCTACACGATGTTGGATTCAACTGTCCTCCCTCTAAGGCACTCTTATTGATGGCTTAGATATTTATTTAAATTACTGTAACTCTCTACTTTGCTTAGCACACGGGAAATTTTCTAAGATCAACAATAATCATGTTTCTGCTGACACTCCAAATCAGTCTTTTTGGTTCCTGCCGGCTGGATCCAGTATAAGTCTTTAACACTGTGAGTTAAATTTAACACTGAGAATATAGTCCTTTTGCTAATTTGTTTGAAAATGGGTTTATATATGAACAAACAATATGATTCCCATTGGGAGAATAGGTTAAATTCAACACGTCTTTAATATTGATTTTCCTGGGACAAGAGGAAGTTGAGTCTTTTTGCATGAATATCAACAAAAGAACACTTTAGAAACTTATATTGATATGAATTCACTGCTGTTTTCATGGAGAGACATGAGACATGTTGCTTTGTGTTGCACACCACCACTCCTACTGCTGCCTTCCAGAAAAATTTCTTCTATGCTAGTGAATTTTATCCGTCATTTAGTCCACAGAATGGAATTCCTAAGGTTGAGGGATTAAAAACATTTTCAGTGGGAATTTATATTCCTGATTTATATTCCAATCAGTACTTGATTTTATCTACTCCATATTTTTCAGAACTCTGAACAGCATGGAAATAATCTTTGAAGAAAGTGTCTCCAGCTCAGGGAAAACAGAAAGTTAGGTTATGCTTCTAAAGTTGTTCAACAGATGCTTGCGTAAAGACAGTGTACTACATTCAAACAATATAATTTCCTGCAGAGGTGAAAAGGCATGTGTGGGGAAGATCCACAGACCTTGACATAAACCAGTTGGAATTCAGATCTCCACATAAAAACTGTTCATCATTTTCTTTTCAAACAAAAGAGTCCACCCATGTCTTTAGATGTTACAGATTTAGATTACAGCCCAGAGACAATTTCGCCATGCAGCTGTGACACAGTACTTGGCACAAGATTGAGAGCACACCACAGGTAAATCTCCCCCATGGGAAAGAAACTGCAAAGGCAGTCAGCCTCCACAAATGAAATGCATCCGGGACTGCAGCACCATAGACCAGAAACCACAACAACTTGGAAATGTGAGAGGCAAACCCACTTCATCAGTAATTCTCAAAAGCAGGGATTCAAAATCAGCTCATGTAGAAATGAGGAACTCCACACATTTCACCAATGCCCTCTACCGAGAAGCACATCTCACAGGAAAAAACAGTCTTTCCACATGCTTGTACAGCTCAAGGCACTTGATAATTCCAGGGCTAATTCCAGATTTGCATATCACAACATGTGTCGTTCCATGAAGAGCCAAGCATGTCTGCTACCAAAACTACCTGCAGTAAGCAGGCTTTAATTAAGTATCTGTACTGGCACATTAAATGAAAACTGGATTCAAATGAAGCACTGAAAATGATCATGTTTGAAGGCCTGATCATCAGTCAAATATTAAAAAGAACCAAGGCAACAACCAAGGAACAAATACTACTTGATTTTAAACACTGAGCATTAACAACTAAACCTTCAATAAAATTTGTAATATCAATATTAGACCAGTAGATACAGCTAGAAAAGTGGGTATGCATTGTAGCAGTGACTTCTCCCAGACAGTCAAATGTACAATAGCCTTAAGTAACTCATGCTTTCTTTCTTGTTACTTCAATAGAGGCTTTCTTTTTTTGATGGAGGGAGCTCTGCAAACCAAAACGGAAATTTAGGTGCTTCCAGAACTAGACAAAGATGAAGTTATTGGCAGAAGTGGCTTACTCCAATATTTAGGCTCAATATTAGCTCTCTTTTGGCAAACAAAACCTTATCTTGTAGATACCATTTCAATTTTTTGTACCATTTTCATGGTGCTGGTTTTATTCATGGCACCAAGATAATAGGTGCCATTACATTTAACCGCATAACTAAAGTAATGAACTGGGTGCTTAATAATAAACATGCAGCTCATGCCTCTAAGCACAACTGCAGCCTTATACGTGCATTTAGATTCCATGAGTTTTACTCTGATTATTCAGTAGGACTTCAACTCATTGAAAGGTTAAAGAGCACACTGCTGAGCTGCAAGTCAAAAGCCAGACTTCAGACTCACTTAGAAGCACATGTGACATCAAAATCTTCCATCCCATCTGCTCATGATAGACAACCAACAGACAGCTGCTCTTACAGATTCAAAACAAAGAATGATTTTCTGTCAAGGAAGTCCCGAGGAATGGCTTGAGTTCCTTTGGCAGGCTGCATTCAAAAGAACTGCACAATGCTAGCTTACTCTACTTCCATCTCAAGTTATCCTCGTAACGTGGTGTTACAAAGCACATTATTGAATACACATGACAAAAGAAAAACATCACTATTAGTTCCTCCTAGTGCGAAGATAATGGGATTCCTGTGCTTGAGCTCACATGACACTGGAGCCACTTCAAAGAAAGTGACAATTTTATTGTGGGCCCATTCATCACACTCAGTGGGGTTTCAGTGCAGACACCCATGGGGTTTGTATTGGGTTTATCTGACAACCTCTCCAGAAATCATGTTTTTTGTATTCCAATGCAGCTATACTCCTTATGTGTTCCTTGAACAAAATCAGAGCGTTGCCAGCTAAGTCTTCTTTTAGCACCTTTATCACAGGACAGAAATTCAAGGTTCCATATTTTTACTGAGGATGAGTGTTGATTATCTTATATTAGACAACCCAGTCAAATAAGTAATCATGTGATTCCCACCTAAAGATAAAAAGTAGCATTTGTATAGTGCAGACTTTTACCTAAAATGTGTTCTGAAATATTGTTTCTATCTGCAATGGCACCAAATGCTGATCACATTTCATGAGTTCATGTTCATCAATTAATTTGCAAATAATCACTACTGTACAAAGCATAATAAAAAGCATTGAAAGATCTATCTTCCATTTAGAAACTAGGAGTTGCTCTGTTTACCTATTGTGTTTTTAAACATTTCTGCTTAAAGAGATGCTAATAAATACAAATACAAATATTTTTTGAAGTACATTCAACTGCAGGTTTTCAATAGGTAATTCACATTTTAAAATAATTAAATGATTGAAATAATACTGATATTAAACATCTGTTCAGCATACTGAACTAATTTAGTAATATCGTAGTATTGTGGGAACACCTAAACTGCTTTTGTATGATAATTAAGCTCCATATGTATTCTGTAATGAAAAATTGTTCACTGTCATCACAGTCACTGTGTTTTGGTGAAGGTTAGTCACACATCCTGAGAACCACAGTACTTTACTGTAGATCACACGTCACTGTGAGATCTGTGAGATTATTGCTTTTAGTTTCTTCGATATACACAAACCTCAGCATTCTCTCTGTGCTGCAGAGCAGTAGATTGCATTGAAATTGTTTGGAAACCCAGTCTGAGTGCCAGTGATACAGCACCTCTTACAGTATTCCAGGAGATAAACAGACATTTCATTACCTGCCTGAACTAGCAGTTGCAGAAAATAACATGCACTTATCGGAGCACTATTCACCTTGTTTGTAATTTAGCTCCTTCAGTACATGCAGGGCAGGTTGCCCTTACAAAGGGTGTGCTGAAGTCTTACAACAGTTATTCCAATAATGTCATTAATACGGTCATTGAGGCACCTTTTAGAGACACAACAGCTAAATCCATGCATAAAATGAACCCCAATTCCCATCTCTTCCCTTCTTCTGCCTATGTTCCCATTCCTATGAGCATACATGACAGAGGGAACAATGTTTTTTGTTATATCAGCTTGAAGTCACACTGCAGCCAGTTACAAGGGAGGCTCTCTCTTGAGTTTAGAGGCAAAAGATTAACTGCCCCTCTCTGGATTTGGTGACTGGATTTCACTTTCCTGTGCACACCAAATAAACTACTGCACACCAGTGAGTGAACGATGAATTAGCATTTCCCCTTTACTGGTTTCCCATCTCCATCTTTCCTCTCTCCATCTTCTCATAAAACTCCCACAAGGTTCAAACTACTGAGTTGCAGCTCTTCCTTGCGGGTGTTTACCAGCAGGAGTTTCTGGCGCATGCATGGACTCGCATGCACGGCTCTTCTGGAGCTCCTTCAACTGCACATACTGGCTACACTGGCAAATTATTACAAGCAATTATTGCCATTAAGTTATTTGTAGCAATTTTGAAATGGTTAATATCATTTGTTTTAATTCAATTGCTGTTTCTTTTAATTCAGAATTGTGGATCTACAGCTTCCAAGTCCTGTTGCATACTTTTCTATCGGCCTGAGTTAAAAAGAAGTTAATAAGCTCTAGATGCTCCGGCTAGCCGGATCCCGGCTCTTCCCGCTGGCGGCAGCCCCGAGAGAGCTGAGCCGGGGCCTTAACCGGGATGAGGATGGGTAGCGGGGCGGGGAGCGGCTCCGGGGCCGGGCGGGGGTGATGGTCGGTGCAGACGGTAACCCGGGGCGGCGGTGAAAGGCCGGCGTGGGGCAGCGGGGCAGGGGCAGGTCCGCAGCCGGCAGCGGGGCGGCGGTGGCGGCCGGCGGTGCTGACGGTGCTGCCCGGGGATTATCGCCGGGCGCCAGCCAGCCCCGCTTTTGCTGCGCCCGCTGCCGGCCCGAGCGCGGGGGCCCGAGCGGGGCAAAGGGCGGAGCGAGCCGGGGCCGCCAGCGGGGCCGGGGCCAGGACGGGCTCCGGCTCCGGCTCCGGCCGCCGCCGCCCACACAGGGCACCTTCCCCAGCCATGTCCCCCAACTACATCCGGAGCTTCTCGGAGGGATGTGTGAGTACGCGGGGGCGCGCTCCCTTGGCCCCGAGCCGAGCCGGGGATCATGCCCCAAACCGCGCGGGGACCCCGCCGCACCCCGAGCCTGCACACGGGCCAGCGTGCCGCCAGCCTGCCCTGCCCGGCCCCAGCACGGCGGGCAGGCGGCAGGAGCGGGGCTGGGAATACCCCTTTGGGGAAGATGAGCTTTAATTCGCGGGAATAAGTATGGTTCTAAGCATGGGTAGGTTTGATGGTGGCACGGCCGTCCGTGCTTTGCCGTCACCTGACATCATGTGAATGAATCAGTACAACAGCAAAACGAATAGACTCTGGGTCGAAGCGCTCAGCTCCGTCTGGCGCCTTCTGCAGCAGCGGAACACAGATAAAGGCAGTGAAACAAATGAACTGGCAAGTGCTAGACAAATTAACGTTTATATAAAGTTAGTAGGAACAATAAAGTGTTCTAAGACATTATTTTGTTAGAGAGCTACTGCAGCCTTCATAGGCAAACTCTCTCTTTTTAAGCCAAGTAGAATAAAATAAATATTTTGAATAATGAAAAAGAGAAGTAGACCTCCAACAATAACACTTTTCATTTTTGTTTTTTTATGTCGAATGAACCCTCTGATTTGCAGCTCAGGCCGCCAACAGTAATTGGGCAATTCCACACTCTTTTTTTTGGCTCAATTCGAATGTTTTTCCTTGGTGTTTTGGGCTTTGCTGTTTATGGAAATGAGGCCTTACATTTCAGCTGTGACCCAGACAAGAGAGAGGTTAATCTTTTCTGTTACAACCAATTCAGGCCTATAACTCCTCAGGTAATTATCTTTTTCTGTTATTTTTTTCATTGTAAAAATCCAATGTTAAGAAAGTAAACTGCAAAAATTAAACATGATTGTTTCATATAAGTAGTAACTGACTAGGCTAATTATCACTATCTTTTTTCATTAATATTTTCATTTTAATATATCTTTATCTGTGACTAAACATGGAGCTGTGCTTCCTGTCCCTCAAAACAATCCTCATGTTTCAGAAACCAGCTAAACTTTTCAAATAAAAACATAACTGCTTTTTACCTTTATTGCCATCTAAGTGTTTATACATTTGATATATATTATAAACAGACTTGCAAAATGTTCCAATATGCATGCAGTTTAGCTGTCCCAGTGCAGTTGTAAATGATCTGACAGTTACATTTCTGCTACATTTTAGGTATTCTGGGCATTACAGCTGGTGATTGTACTGGTACCTGGAGCCTTTTTTCACCTTTACGCTGCTTGTAAGAGCATCAAACAGGAAGATATTCTCCAAAAGTCATCCTACACTGGTTTTTATATCTTCTCTGTTTTCTTAAGGATTGTCCTTGAAGTTGTGGCTTTTTGGCTTCAGATTCAGCTCTTTGGTTTCAAAGTGAATGCAATCTACATGTGTGATGTGGGTGCACTTGAAAAAAAGTTTAACATTACGCGGTGCATGGTGCCAGAGCACTTTGAAAAGACAATTTTTCTTATCGCAATGTACACATTTACTGTGATTACAGTGATCTTGTGTGTTGCTGAAATTTTTGAGATCTCATGTAGGAGGCTAGGTTTCTTAAAAACTCAATGATGTCAACCACTTATACTCATTTACTGCCCTGTCCACCTGCAGTTTTGTAACGATGATTTCAAACCATAACAAAAAATATCTCCTGTTCTCTATGCAATGTTGCAAAGAGAATCACACTCACGATCACTGTGGCAGAATAGTCATTTGACATAAACTCCTTATATAGAAACTTCCACACTGAGAGAATAATCTTTGTTCCCATGTCAAGGTCAAAGGCACTAAGATTTCCAAGAGTGATTTATTTTCATGACCTGCCACATACAATAGTTCTGCCTCCAGAGGAGTGTCTGTGTGTGAGGAGAAGGTTATTTATAAGCCTATTTCTATTCACAGCTTTTATGAGCACATGCCATCAGGTCATTGCCCTTCCAGGAAAAACTATTCCAAATTTCTTACATGTTCTTATGGTTTGAGAATTGGGCAATAATGGTTGATACTCTCTGGGTACCAGAAAGCATTTGAGCATCATCCCAAGCAGTGCCACTGTTGCAACCTCCATCTCAGCCCCCAGGGGCAGAGACTCCTGGTTAGGCTGTGGTGACAACATATCCATGGATACCAGCTTCCTTTGCAGCGGTTCATCTAGTGTGACCTGCTGGCTCAGGATCTCCTTTTAAAAGGGAAAGAGCAGCATGGTATTCTTTGTGCTGACTGCAATGCCTTACCCTCATTACACTTTGGCATACCACGTAGAGGATTTTTACCAATTTAGTACAATCACATTTTGAAAGAGTAAAAGGGTTTTCCGACAATTTTACATAAGAGGCTTAAAAGTGTCAAAATAAAATCTTGGAGAAAAGCTTTTCCTGGGCCCAATCATGACTTGATTTGAATGAGTTTTGCTTGTGTGTGACTGCGGAATTGGGCCCACAGAATTTTCTGCTGTTTGTGTCATATCTAACTTCTTCTTGCTCTGACTGAAGTTGCCAGAATAACAGTGAAAAAAGAAGTCTGCATATCAAAATTATTCTGTGCAGTAAGTGTATTTGGTTAGGTTAGGTCACAAACTTTATATAGGTATCAGATGCTTTTGTGTGCAACAGTTTCTTCTTAAGGGCTAATAAACATATTAAATTTAGAAGTGATTTCCTTGTGCTGAGGTGAGATAATGGAAATAAAGCAGATTTCAGAATCAGAAAGAAAGGAGAAGGTAGTTTCCTGTATAAAAAATGTACAAATAGCGATAACAATAATTAGCCATTTTCCATTTGTTTTTCAAACATAAAAAGTTGAGATCTTGATAACAGCATTTGAGTCCTTTCAAATTTTCCAAAGAATATTCCAAATATTCCAAGAATATTTGAAAAAATCTGCAAAAATTCTTACCAAATGTTTTACCACTGTCAGTTAGGCAGTCCCAAACATCACTGAGTTATCATAGCCTTGTAATTCTCACCTAAAAAATAATCCTTATTACATAAATGGAATTGAAAGATTCAGGTGTCTTGGATTTTATTGAATCTAGGCCATTTAAAACAAAATGGCTACAACTAGATGTGTGGTTTTTTTAACATGCTGATCAAGAACAAGATGATATATTTCAATACATTCACTAGATTAAAGCATTAATATTATTTTTTTTCCTTATGGAAATAAATTATATGTTGTCTTAAATAAACGTCCAGTCAAAACTATCATATTTATGCAATCTGTTACGTGATATTTGCAAGCATTGCAAGTGGAATAAAAATCACTGTGCTAACTTCTGTTTGCATAATATGCCATGTGCTTCGGTTGATACATGTTTAATTTTTCACTGTATATGTCAATATCCATCTGGCATTATTCTTTCCCACTGAAACTTGTAATCTCAGGTAAAAAAATATTTTTATTTATAAAATAATACAGTATGTAGAACTACTAAGGAAAAGAATTTCCTTTCATGTGCTAGCTACAGTTGTTAGCAATGGTACGCAAATCACAATCGGATCTTTGTATAATAATAAAACAACTTAATCACAACCTTGTCAGTATTTTCCCTGGTGCTTACTATTGTCATTGCTTGCTATTCATCTGTAAATTCCCAAACACTGCAGAAGGGTCAGAGAGTGCCAAAACCCCCAAGCCCTCAGGACATCCTTGTTACCATCAATAGCCTTGAGGAATGGGACTACCTGAGGATCCCTGGGAGTGTTAGGAGCTGGATTACCCACCACCTCATTCTTTCCCTTTGTGGTCAAGTTCTGGAACATATTAAAAAGTTTCCTTCTTCCAAAGGAGATACACCACTGGGGTTTTTTCTGCATTTTCTGCGGAATTAGAATTGTCAAATTCCTCAGTTTTTCATTTAAAAAAAAGTGCATTATTGCCTTTTAGTGTAAATGTTTTTCTGTGCCTGATTCTGCCATTAGTTTCTGGAACATGTTGATGGAGATATTATGTCTATGTAAAGAAACTATTTCCCCATGGTTTTCAACACTCCTTTCCTGTATTTGCCATTTGTTTTCCTGGCACTCATTGCATTCTCAAGTGTCTCTAAACTTTCCTTTTGCTTAGTCTTCCAAACTCCCACAACTTTCATCCTCATTTACATTGTTTTCTACCAGCTTCCTTCCACCCTTACTCCCTCTGAAATTGATATGCCTTCATGCATTTTTCAGTGTTGCACTGATTTTTTGCTCAAATGCTCAGCAAGTATTTGAGGTGATCATGAAGGCTTTTTCCCCCTTTTTTCCATTAAGAAATGGATTCTATAATACAGCTGGTGATTCTTTGATTCCATTCTATTTCTTCACACAATGAACATGAAGTCCTGTCTCCCAGAACACTGAGGAAGCATTTTTGTTGCTTACATCAGGTTCACACTGTAAGTGCTTCTTTGACTTTTTCATTGTTTTCCACCATACTCTAGCCACCTCATTTTCACAGATAGCACTCAAAGCAATCCCCAGCTCATGTGTTTGCAGTCAGTTTTGTCTCTAGTCAGACATCATGACCATTTTAGTTCTCATTTAACAAAGAGCTATAATTGTGACATGATTGCATTTACATCAAAGGTATAGCTGCTCTGAGTCAGCCAGCTTCTAGGATAGCACCACAGCATCCCAGTCCTGTAACCATTCCTTGTTCTGTTTCTTTCTTGGCTTCCTTTGCTCTGTTTAGACATCATATCCCTTCTGTTCTGTTTTTGGCACTCTCCCATATCAGCAAAGAGACAATGCAGCCCCCTCTCCTACCCTGAGCCTCCCTCCAACCTTTTTCTATGCCCTGGAGCATTGACATTCTCTTGCCTTGCAAACAACCACTTTGAGGCTTGGGAGAAGGGCTATCTAAAAGAAATTTAAACACAGTTTTAATTGTGCTGTCAGAACGAGATGATAGACACTAAAATAATTTGTATTGCAATAACTTGTGAGATCCAATTGAAACCATTTTGCTTCAATGGTTCATATTTCTTCTGCTTTTCTCATCCCCTCTCTGCAAAACCAGAAATCCCTGGCGGTTCCTCTGAGAAAAAGTTATCAGGGAAGTGGTGATCCTATGAGATGCATGTTCCAGGGCTCACCGACTTGCTGACAGCTGCCAGGAAGCAGCCCAGTCCTATTAGCCAGACCATGGTAGTATTGCGAAATGTGAAACTTTCTTAAGAAAGGATTTGCTTCGCTGTTTAATCTTTGTATACTTTCAAGCCTAATCAACAAGGGAGATTTAATTTGTGAAACAGATAGCAGCTAACAAGCAAGCTTTAAAAAACGTCCGAGTGTTAAAAAACAAATCACTTGGTGGTAGAATTGCCCTGTTTACCAGGTTTACATGGTTTGCCAGGTTTAGAGCTTGACATTCTTCATTGATCTCAGACCCAGGAGGAGGTTAACAAAGTGTGGGAAGAAGGGTGCCCACTGATAGTTGACATAAGGAATGCAGAGTTTACAGGCCATGGGGACATTTGGCAGAATTCCCAAAATAAGGAAGAAACTAATAAGGCAACCCAGGAACCGTGCTGCAATCAGCTCAGACGGGCTAAAAGGTAATTCGGTGGGGGGGGGGGGGGCATCTTGACCACCAACTCATGGACCACTGACCCAAGAAACCCAGCGACTCAAATGAGAAAGACTGAGCATGCTCACCAATCAGCATAAGCAGCAAGAGAATCATTAACTAACCGGAGACAGAATACTAAATTAAGACAAGAACTATGCTACTTGTAGCCTTTTTTGGCTAAAATGTGTAAAGTTTTGATAGTTGGGGTTCTTGATTCATGGAATACCACCAAACACCCAGGCTTGCACAACTCTGAAATAAATAATGTCTCTCTCGGGTGTTTATTTAGCAGTCTGTTGCACACCAGGTAACTAACCACTTCTTGCGGGTAACAGTTTTTGGGGATGAAGGGCAGAAGTAAAGGTGCAGTTCAGCCCCCGAGGGCCTCCCAGAGCTCTGGTAAGCCTTGGCGCAGCCCAAGGAGAAGATGTTTCCATCTGAGCATGGATTTCACCGCAGGTGTACCTCCGCAGGGCAGGTCTGCTCAGCTCTTCGGGCTGACCTGCCAAGGGCAAGCAGGCAGAAGGGACGCGGAGGGCGTCACTGCTCAGCCCTGAGCAGCCGGGGCCAGGCTGCCGTTCCACGGCTGGGCCCGGGCGAAGCCCCGGCCGCCCGAGGTCCCCAACCCTTCCCCGCGGTGCCGTGGGACGCGTTCCAAACAAGAAGGAGCCGCGCAGACGTTAGCGGCCGCAGCTCCCCACAGACGGACAGCCCCGCCCGCCGCCTCCGGCCAGCAGGGGGCGCTCCTCGCGCCCCTCGCCCGCCCACCGCGCCCGAGCCGGAAGCGGAAGCGGCGCGCGCCAGCCCCGGAAGCGAGAGCCGCGCGCCGCCGCCCGCCGCCGCTCGCGCCATGGCGGCCCCGGCGCTGCCCCCGCTGCCGCCGCAGCTCAAGAGCATCCAGCACCATCTGCGGACCGCGCAGGAGCTGGACAAGCGCGAGCCCGTGGTGGCGTACTACTGTGAGTCAGGAGGCGGCCGCAGCGCCGCCCCACCGGGCTCGGCCCGGCCCGGCCCAGCCCGGCCCGGCCGCCGCTCCCTGCCGTGGCTGCCAGCCGCTGCTCCGGGCGGAGCGCTCCTCCCTGCCCGCCCGCGCTGCCCTGGGATGTGCGGAGACGGGCGGCGGGGGCAAGCCCCACCTCTGGGCGGTGCGGGTGGTCGAGCTGTGCCTCGGCAGCCGCTGCAGCCCCAGCCGCCTCTCGTCTGCCCCGGTTGTGCGGAGTTGTTGGAGCCTCTTGGCAGTCGTAGTGGATATTTCGGCAACCCGACCGTGTAAAGTGCTCGAGATAGGATAGTCCTAATAAGTATAGCGAGAAATAACTTTCAAGAACCTGTTCTGAGTTTTCGTCCTGAAAAGATCTTCTTTCTGCCCTGTGTCGCCCTGAATAAGGATTTTGAGTTCGAGAATCTTTAATTCTGATAGTAGGCTTCATTTTCTTTTCTGTGAGGCTTTGTCACTTTCTCAGGGTTCTCAGAGGGAGTGAGGGGGTTGCTCTTTCTCTGCTTTCACTGAAATGACCACAGGAGAACCTTACTGTAAGTCTTGCAAATTAACATGTAGCTTTTTTCAAGCCGATGTGGCTTCTAAGCTAGTGGTTGTCAGCGTGGACTGTGAGCATTTCTAAAACTTCGCACAGTGAATTAAGTAATGCAAATTTGCTGTTAGTCTTAGGACCAACAGAGTTAGTTCCTTAGGACTAACTTAGTTAGTTCTTCAGGACTACAGTTAGAGTTAAGCAACACTTGGAAAGTGCCTAAGACTAGCAAACCACCAGAAATATATGTTTATGTTGTTGACAACCCACTCTTAAGGGGAAGGAAGCTGGGTCATCACAATGTTGGTATTTTTATTGAGATGCGAGAAGTTTACTTGGTTTGTCTTCAAGAAGAATGAAATAAAAAATAGATGTAGAGATGGTAGTTTTTATTTGTAAGGTGATCTTCATTTATAAATCGAACTAGTGCAGTTCAGGTTTCAGAAAGCTCTGAAAAAACTGTCGTCTGAGTGAGAGAAGAATAATTTTGCCTTTTCTGTGTTACACAGGAATAGCGTGCTGACATGGAAAAGTGCAACCAGGAAAGTGAGGTAGCCACATATTAGAACGCTGGCTGTTCTCAATACTACTCGCTCTTTATTTACTGGAAAAACACAGGACAAGTGACACTGTATGTGACAGGAAGCACCAGCTAGGTCAAGTTGCACTGGGGTTTTTTTTTTATTTGTTTTTCATTATTTCTTTGGGTTTTTCTGTCAGATGTAACTCCTCCTCTGGCTATACAAGAAAAATACATGTATTAGTGTAGGTGATAAAATACAAGTCTATTTTGAACCAGAAATGTTTTAGTGTATGATCTCTATTTTTCTTTGTCTTTTGCCTTCTGAAACTTAATGCTAGTCTCAGTGTAGAGGGGAAAAAAGCCTGTGTTAGATAATTACCATTTTCTGTAAAGTTACTTGCCTAGTCTGGAAATTTTATTTTTTCATTTGAGTACTTCAACACATCTGATTCATTACTGTGTATAGCAAAGACTATATTCTAGAGATATCTTTTGCATTACAGTATTACGTAAAGTAAAAGGTGCTGGCACCTCTTTTTTCAAGTTAGGTCTTGCTCATATCCTTTGTTTTTTTAAATACGCAAACAAGCAGAATTTGTTTTCACCAGTGTTCCACTGATGACACTTCTTTCCTCCCATGGTGGATGAGTTTGCTTGGATTGATGAAAATGCAGTACTCCTGTTCCACAGTTGTTTTTTTTTTTTCTTCATTTAGTTCTGGCTTTGAAGCAAAAGTGAGGTTTATGAACCATTAATTTTTGACATTGTGGGTTTGGAGCAATTACATGGAATCCCAAAGTATTAATTATTAACATTGCTACTATCAATAAAAAGTACTCTATATATTCCTATCATGCTATGAATAGTAAAAGCTTTACTAAAAAGATAGATTTTGAAAAGTGTAGATCTGGGGATGCAAAAATTTTTCAGGATACTTTTCAGATAATATTTTGAAAGCAATGCAGATTTATGTAGGGTTAAAGCAATGCTTCTCATTATATACTTCACTGAAAAAAGTGAGCATCTCTTTGTGGAGGCTTTGAAATATGTTTCAGAGGAGGTCTATACATTTTGTATAATGTATTGTGTGGAAAGAATAGAGTGAGGAAAACTCTGTGTGTGCTAGATGCATGTGGTGTTCTCTCCTCCAGCCTCATTTGCCTGGCACTGTGTGTGTCCCAGGACGAGGAGGCTGCTGTGGCCTGTGCCTGGAACCCTGCATGTCCCAGGAGGAGGAGGAGGAGGCTGGTGAGGCACAGCAGAGTGGGCCCTGTGGTGAAAGGCCATGCAAGGGGACAGTGCTGCAAATTCCATCACAAGGCTGCTTGCACAGACACTCTGTGAGGGAGAACATTGGATGCAACTATCAGTCTCAACAGTGGTGTGTTTATAGCTTTGGAATGTTGCTATGTGTGGCTCATACCCAGAAAAAAGTTTTGGGCACAATATTATTAATGTTTCCATGGCACAGTGGTTTGCAGTATGGGCATATGTGTGCTAGGTTTTGATTTATGTTAATTTTAGTTAAATTCCACTTTTATATTTCTAATAATTTGAGCTGTGACAAAAGTTAATTAGAGCATCAGAAGCAAGTGAGCTCTGGCAAGATGTGTTTCCAACCTAAAATATTACTTTCTATAGCTTTGCAATAAAATTGTCAGAGAAACTATTTACTGCTCTTGTTAATATTTTTGCCTCCCATCATAGGTTCTGTAGGTGTACTCTTAAAGCTGGGAATTTAAGTGGAAGTTACATGTTTTGTTTGCATACACTATTTTAATTTTTTTTCTCCTACATTATGTTGTAGTGCATTTTAAGTATTAAGCTATCATAAATCAGAAATGCCCCTAAAGAAAATGCTGTAGTCCTTCTCTGGCCTCTCATTCCCAGCCCTAGCATGCTTTAGAAGCAAATGTTGATGTAATTGTATGATGAAGGACAATAATAAGCTATTTTTCAGGCAGGCATATTCACCGCTGCTTAAACAGCTGTGTTCCCACAAAGACAAGGAACAAGACACAGTGGCTTGGGGCGAAGGCAGGACTCCTGCTTTTTTGGTATTGCTGGCATATGTTGATTTACAGAAACTGTAATTTAATTAACATTAATCTGTTTTGCACCATATAAATAGCTACAGCGGGGGTTATTTGTATTTTTGAACTGCCACATAATTTTCCACATGAAAAATAAAATGTTGAACATTGATGTTCTTGTATGCTGTAACACACTATTACTATTTTTTTAGTAATAGTGTGTTACAGCATACTATTTTAGTAATAGTGTGTTACAGCATACAGCATACAGGTACTGCAAAAATTCAAAAAGCTTGTTTATTGATGGTAGTCCTTTGTAATGTAAGTCCTTTTGCTTACAAAACCTTCATTCTTAACCTGTTTTTGGGTATCCACATTCAAAGCAGAATATGATCAGTAGCTTTGTATGTTGTGTGTAAGCTGTTACTTTTTTTCAGCCCAATCTACTGTTAGTAAATGGACATAATTGATTGAAATAGTTAAAATATATTTTTTTCCTGACAATATGTACCGTAAATTCACATGGTTGTGACATTTGTTCTACCCAGAACACAGACTGTAGGGAAATAAAGAAACCAGGTGGGTTTTTTTTAAAGTTTTTAAGAGAACATCGTCTCACAAAATAATTCTCCTTTTAAAGAGATTAGACACTTAATGGTTAATTTAAGTGTCCAGCCTTAATTTAAAATGCTTTGCTCTCCCCATATGATACTTTTTTTTCCACTTTGTATTATTTGTTAATTGTAGGTAAGCAGGTAACGATTTCAGGTACAGTAAAAGTCAGCTTATTTAGCAGGTATAAGGGAATACCAGAAAAGTATGCTATATTGGTTGCCTAGCAAAAGGCAAATAAGTTGTTGGTATTCAATAAAATAACTTCTTATGCTAAAAACATACATGAGTCTGACCGTTTGACTACTTTGAGATGTCATTTTGCAGACACAAGGAGGCAGGCTCTGATTTAAGAAATCTCTGGCCGGTAATAAATGAAGAAATCATTTATCTAACTGCGGAATGGGCAGTTTGACTGATAAGTTTTTGGGGTTTTTTTCATTTTTAAATTTTTTTTTTAATTGCGAGGTTTGAGAGGTAACAGTATCTTTCAAAAACTTCAAGTTTAGAGTTTAAAGAAAAATTTTCCTTAATGGCTGTTGTTTCAGCCTTCCAGTAGTTTGTTAAGCCCATTGCAAAGATGATAGGTAGTTTATTTTATACTTCTGTACTTACTGGACATCGGTATTCTAATTCAAAGTATTGAGAGAATGCCAGGGACTTGCCAGAAAAGGACTGATGTTTCATGAGCAGTTAGACAAGACTGATGTTTCAAGAGCAGTTAGGATAGCCATTGTGATGCAGTGTGAGAAATTATGATTCTAGTAACTTTCAAAAAGCAGAGCTATGGTGGTTTTTGCTTTGCAGTCTACTAAACATCAGAAAACAATCTTGTGAGATAAGTAGATTTGATTTCTATAAAAGAGGTGTGAAAAAAAAATATGTTCTAAATTCTTGAGATGGAAAAGTACCAGAGAAATACTTCCAAAGGATCCTACTATGGTGTTAACATTTCTGGTTTTGGGAGAGAAAAGCAAAAGAGAAAATTTTTTTCCACAACTAGTTGACAACCTCTTGAACCAAAAGTCTTTCAGCTTTTAACAGAAGTATTCTTCTGTTAAATGGCTGGCTTTTGGCTTTCAAACGTAGTCAGACATCTGTGAAACAAGCTTCTCTCTGCATACAGATTTTAAGACTTTCTTTAGTATTATTATTATTAAAGAAAAAATAGACAATAAAGTTCATGGTCTGACTAAGAATTTGGGAAATATAGTTACTGTGTAATTTTACAACTGAAATACTGTTATTTTTTTTACTGATTCCTTCCTTAAAGCAGAGGACTAATAACAGCCAAATATTTAAACTGAGCTTTTTAATTTATTCAACTTTTTATTGCATCTGGGTGCATTTTGAATGACAAATTTAGAAGATGCATGTAATTTAGAAGTATTAATGAGAATAGAAGTAGCAGGTATTTGCTGCATTTGAAGAGATTCAAGAGATTCTGCACATAGGTAATGACTTCCTTTATGCTGAGACATTGTAGAATTGAAATGCATTAAAGAACATGCTTATAACATTCCATATCTATTATGATCAAATTTCTGAGCTTTCCAGTTTAAATATCCATCTTTTGTACTAGTTTTATATAATCCATTTGTAGAAGTACATTTTCCATATTTTCATATTGCTGGTGGCAGAAAACTGTTTTGTGGGCTACTAATACAACAAATGTTTTAAAGGCTTTTGTTAGAGCTTGCATACTGAAGAGTGGATTGAAGCTGTTCTTTACTCAGGATGAGTTAAAGTGGTCAAATATTTAAGAAGTAGATAGCAATTTCATAGTTTACATGAGACTTGGCTTGATTCTCCTGTGAGTATAAACTAAAAATATTTCTCAATTTGTATTTTTCCCTTTGCTTTCTACTTTTTTTCTGTTTTCAGTCGTAATTTGTTTGCTCTGATTGCTTCAAAGATTTTTAAGTGGGAAAGACTGTGCTCTTAGAACTGCTTTGTCTGTGGAGACAGAAGAACTAAAAGGTGATAGCAGTAATGAAGATAGTTATATAAACCCCACAATCCTCAAAGCAGACTGTGGGTAGAAGCAAAAATTAAGATGATATTAACTATTGTGTAGTATTCTGAGCTTTGATTACATAGGTAATATTTTAAAATAATCTGACAGAGATAGGAATGAGAACATAAAATGGAGCAAGTGTGCTTCACAGATTGAAACTTCTTCCGAGTTACGTATATTTGTATAAACTCATACATTTCACTTCTATGGTGTAAGCACACTAAAGTGCCTTTTTGCCACCATATAATTCACCATTTTTTGGTATATATTTATTCAACTGGAACCTCTGGAAGTAGAATTAACAAATTAACAACTGTCTTTTCCTGCCTGAGGTTTGCTGCTGCCTTTGAAGAAGGGATGCATCATCATCAACATTCTGATTTGCAGAGTCACAGATCTATCGAGGTTGAAGGGCTTTGTCTAATCCCCTGCTCAAAGCATAATCACAAGGGCAGGTTGCTCAGGATTGTGTGCAAGCAGTTTTTGAACATCTCCAGGAGTAATGACTCCACAAGTGCTGGAAGCAGCCTGTTCAGTGTGTGATTACCCTCAAAGTAGAAGATTTTCCTTATGTTTAAATGGGATTTCTTGAATTGCATTTTGAGCCCATTGCCTCTTGTCCTGTCACTGAGCACCACTGAGAAAGGTCTGGCTTTGTCTTCATTCCCCACCACTCCTCTCCTCACATCACGTGTTTTCACACGTTGGTAAGACCTTCTCATCCTTTGCTTTTCAAGACATAAACAGTCTGAGCTCTCTGACTCTCCTGGTGTAACAGATACCCCTAGCCTTTCATGAGCTTCGTGGTCCTTTGCATGTCTCATACTGAGGGCCCAGAACTGGACCCAGGACTGCAGGTGTGGCACGCCAGTGCTGAGTAGAACGGAAAGATCGCTTGCCTCAACCTGCTGTCAGTATTTCTCCTAATGCAGCTGTGGATGCTGGTAGCCATTAAGGTCAGGAGTACACTTTGGAAGCCTGTTGGTGCTCATCTGGGGTGCTTTGACTCACCTCACAGAGTAGTGTGAACGCATGAAATAGGCTTCTTTTAGTTTAAACTAAATGAAAGGGTGTTTCAGATTTGCGCTCTAATCACTACAAGCTGTTTTATCCTCATGACTTGACCACAGCTAATTGAGTAGCTGTCTTTTCACATTCTGGAGATCTCAATTGCTATAAATCCTATGTTTAATGCAGTTTTTCTGTTTTAATTGGAAATACTTTATTTTCTTTATTAAACTGTAGAAACAAGCTTTTAAAAATGCAGATGGTTTAAATATTATAGAAAAGCTTAGAAGCCAATGAATTGTACATATAACTCTTACTCAAATTTTACAAGACCAAAATAAATCCTTAAACCAGACTGAAGTATGGTAGCCTAGAATACAGAGTAATTTCCTGAGATTCACACTAGGTGTTACTATGTTATTTGTTTTGTCATCTAACCTTAATCATTACCAGTCATGTTTGTCATTGGAAATTTTGTTTCACCTATTTGGCTTATCTATAAGTTGCTATTATTGTTATTATTATTATTATTAGTGACTTGTAGAGGGACTTACTGTAACTTTCATGAGTTTTAAGAGGCAATTGAGGAAATTTTGGCTTGACAAAATTTGCCTAGCATGTAACATACTGTACTGTTATTCACCCATTTTCTTCAGTGAGATTTAGAATACTGTAAAAGAATCTGAGAGTATGAGAGGGTAATGATGCTATCTTCTTTTGAGTTTCTCAATTAAATTTTTTATAGTCTTCATTTCCCCCACTTTTGCATTAGATTTCTTTTTCTTATATTTTTCCTTAAGTTAATTTTACTTGAAAGTAAGTATTTGAAAGTAATTTGGTTTCTCTGGAATATTTTAGATTTTCAGTTGATGCTGCCAGCCTAGTATCTTGTCTTTTGCCAGTTTTCCTTCGGCATCATGTAACGAAGAGATAGTGTAAGGCCTTCCAAGTTTATTTGTCAGTATGTTATATCCATTTTTAAAAGTCTGTGAATTCAGACAGCTTGGACTTAGCCATGTAGAAATATCATATATTTATGATCTGCATGCAGAAATTACATGATTGAAATATGACACATCAATGTGCATGAAAGCAACAATAATTCATTTTTATATGAAAATATGTTTCCAGTAGTTTTGAATTTGAGTAGAATCCAATTGAATGTCTTTGTGCTCCTTGCTTCCCACATTTGTATTCCAGCTGTTGGCTTCCTGTACCAAGCATTTAACAAACATTTTTCTGTCAGTGCTTTGACAAAGAAAAAAGAAAGATGTAGTGTATGAATGAGTAATAAATTACGGCCTGGAAAAGCTTTCATCCCCTAATCAGCATCAAAATATGGCTAAAATGTATTACTATGTTATTTGTTACTATTTTGTGTCAGTCTGTTACTATTAAATGTCAAAAATATTCCAGTTGCTAATAATTTATTTTCTATGCTAGAGAATTAAATACACAGATGGAAAAACAAGTATAATCTTTTGATCCTGTTAGACCAGGAAAAAGAAAGATGGATAGTAGGACAGAATTTAGAAGATAGAGAATCAACCTATTGTGCATGCTTGCTGGCTGGAACTTTTGTTCTCTGGTATTTTTTACTTGGCACAAAGTTAGTTTAATATGGGAGTGAGGGGAGTTTCAGTTGTTATCCAAACATAAATCTGGAGTAACTTACTGTGTATGAGGAATGAATGTCTGGCACATACTAAAGACAAAATACTTGCTCTGAAATTGTGCTGTGTATTAGCAAAGGAAAAATAACGTGGTATTACGTGACATATATAAAGGCAGAGAAGTTTCTGTAAAGCTCAGTGTGTAATTCCAGCCAGCACACCCACACTTAGTATTAACTGAACAAAGATTAAGGGCAGCAAATCAAGATGTATATTTTGCAGTTGTCTTGGCAAAACATTTTTGTGAGAATGATTACTTGCCAAGTCTTTATGAATTTGAAGATAAATGTCCTGTCTGCAAACTGAGAGCAAGTTCTCTCTTAGTTAATAATTGGCAAAACAGTTATGTCTTTGTGTGTAAAATTACAAGTGACTTTAGCTTTACTTATAGTGTTATTTAATATTTAAACGTTCGCTCTATGTAGCCTTCTTTACCTCCTTAGAACTTTCCTTTATGCACATACTATACTACTTTGTTGGCTGCATAAAAGTCTTTTTTACTACTGGATTTGAATAGAGGGTGCAAAAAAATAATTGTATTTGTTATAAAGCTGAGTGCATAAAACAAACTTGAAAACGGGGAATCATTTCATTCACCTGTTTGTTTCCAGATATTCCAGATCTTCATCATAAACAGTGAAGAGAGGTAAGAATTGCAAGTCACTTAATTCCAAGATAGGCTACATTCTTTATATGCTCCATTTTAGGATTTACAGACTTGAAGACTTGCAGCTACAATGTATGGGTTTAGTTGTCGTTTTACATCAACATTTCCAGAAGCTTGGCTTTTCACAGAGGATTTTTTAAATCCGAAGTTCCTAAGGCAATGGCTTCTGTGAGACACATTCTTTAGTTTTAACAGCGTATCACTGGTCATTAGGGACATACACTTTAAACCTTTTTTTTCAATGTATAGAGAGAAATTCTGAAGGGAAAACCGAAATGATTTTGATGTAAAATGGCCTTTCAAGTGTGGCATTCTATAAGGTAAAACAATGCATTTGTAATAAGAACACTAAGAGGATTTCTTTGTGGTGTCCATAGTGTTCAGGAAATTACCTTCCACTTACTAGAAATTGAACAATTTCCATTAAAGCAGAAGTTCTGTGACTTAGCAAGCATAGTAATAATACTGTCCGCTGCTTTTGCTAAGCAAAACCAACACAGCAATATTGCAGAAACCAGAACAGCTGTATTTAATGGACTGTAAGTAATTTTTCTTTTAGATATGGGGGCAGGGGTCAACTGAACTCATATTGCTGTTGATGTTCTTAGCGGAGGTGATGGAGGTGCTAAACTTTTGGCTTCTTGCTCATTAGTTACTTGCTACTGAGATTACCTGTCTTCCTGTCAGCATAAACCTGGAGGACAGTTCTTTGACTATTTATACAAGTTTTAAAATTTGACTGATTATATTAACACAGGAAAGGTATGTTTTGCTCATTGCTTGTGAAAATTTAGTAATGAATGAGTTTGCCATTAGCAGCAAGCTAGGCAGGAAAAGGACATTAATAGATTTCCTTCACTAGGTGAAAGCATATTTTTCAGTTACTATCATGTATATTTACCATAAGTGACACATGTATGATCAAGTACACACAAAAGTAAAAGATATGCTAGAGAACACCTTAATTGGCAAAGGTAGTAGTATCAAAACCAGCACAGTCTTACAAATAGCCTTCATGTAGAATACTTGGGACATTTCAAAATTAGATCAGAGAGGATGGCAGAGGACACAGACATGGAAGAACTTGCCTTTGGAAATAAATTAAATTTTTTCCCTAGGAATATTTCACAGTAATACTCAAAAATGGAAAGAGTAGAACTAGTAGACATTTCTTCCTGTTGACAGCAATAAGGCAAAGGATTGCTTGCTGCTTTCAGATTCACTCCCATATTGCTCTTCATACAGATAATTTCAACAGCAAAATTTCAAAACTTCAGAAGATTATTATGTTTATTTCAGTAGTATCTTTAAAGAGAAATAACAGATTATTTCCTTCTTTTCCTATTTTTTCTGTCCCTCGAAATCTCTAGTTCTTTCATTTTTTCAACTATTTCACATTCTATTTGCTTGTAAGTTTGATGATAGAGGTTTTCAATCTGAAAGCCCTACTTTTCACTAGAACAGCACTGAGTAAAGCTATGAGTTTAAGTGAACCTAAACATACTTACAAAAAACTTAGACAACATTTTGTGTGTCACTGATGAGATCTAAACTGTGGAGAGCATACTTCTGTAGCTACAGTTCATCAACTAAAACTGATGTTTGTGGAGATCTTGACTAGTAGCGTATGGTTTGCATTTTCTGACCTGAATGTTGCCTCATCTTTCATTGCAATCAGGTTGTTTTATCAATGGTCTCTGAGCCAAGACTGCCTTTTGACACTGAATGCTATCAGGTAGTGATGCTCTGTCAATAATGGTTTTCATAGACATCATGCTCTTTCTTGAGCACCACTTACTTGAGAAAAAAAGAGCAGCTTTTGCCTTTATCTCAATGACTGCCTCATCAGAGGCCTGTCTCTGGACAAGTTAGTCCTTCTTTCAAACATATAAATGTATGTGAAGAAGCGAGCATGTAAAAATTTCAGATTTTGAAAGCTTTAGAGATCACAATAGACACTCTTGTTAGGATTACTTAAGTGTGTTTTGACATTTTACCAGTTAATAAGATCTTTCAGGAAATCTCCTTAACAATTTCTATAACTGGGACTTGGTGACTTATATGTGGTAAGTGTCTCAGCTGTGTGGTAGAGAGATGTAATTGCTGTGACGGATGGAACACATTCAGTCTTATCTCGGGTGACATTCATAGTCTGTCTTTAGGATGTCTCTGTTCTTAGTATCTGTAGAGCTGCTGCTGCTGGAGAACCTTCATGGTTTCTTGACAGTCTGTGCTTTGCATAATAGTTCTTTGATCTTTACCAGCCTGAAAACCTTGGGTACCTTGGTCCTAGAATCTTTTGTTAGGAGGAAGTGGCATTGGTGTGGAAGATTGCTTGATGTCACCCACAGTGTAAAGTTATATACAGACAAAAAAACATGTTTCTTATCTGTAACTGTTGTTCCCTGACGTGTGATTTCTGTGTGTTCAAGACTTGTTCTGCATTTGTTCATTGGAGTGCCTGAAAGAGTCCTAAAGTCTTTGTCAGCCTCTGAAATCCTAAGAGGGGAAAGGGCTGGCTTTTCAGGGCTTCATACAAAGCATGTAGTTGTTTGTAGTCTTTATTAATTCTTTAGTTTTGTTCAGGACTTCTGCTTGGTTGTTCTTTACTGAAAACTTGAATATGAAGATGCTGGACCCTTTTATACATTGTAATAGTAAAACTAGAGAGGCACTGGAGCGCAGAAGTACTTTATTTTTTGTGGAAGGTGTCTTTAAATGATTGGGCAACCCAACAGCTTTGACATTCAAAAATTGGTGAGCTTTGCAGTCCCAAATAAGGAATGTACACTTTGTCTGATATGAACAATCAGTTCTATGTGAAATGGGAAATACTACTCTAAAACTCTAGAAAAATGAGTTAAATTATGGTACTCACCAGCCAAATCTAAGCAAGTTTTGTAGAAAGATACCTAATTTTATTAAACCAACTGCTAATAGATGGAAAAGGCAGACAAGCTTTTGAGCATATAATGTTTTCTTCTGCAGCAAGCGTCAGGATAAGTGCAATGTGATAATTTGTGTTATATTCATGTTTACTGAGGTAATTTGAAGGGAAAAGATTCTCTCTAGTGTATGAAGAGATGCGTGGGAGGAGCGAGATGGTAAAGCTGTGAAGCAAGTAAGGATCACTTGCAGAACTCTCTGTTCTGCAAGAAGGGCATGGGGTATTCCATAATAACTACTTCACGGTAATACTTGGTGGAGTTACAGCTTTTGATTCTTAAACCCTGCATTTGGAAGTGCTTTGTAGGACTCCCTTGAAAGTTAGAAGTGAGAGTAAGAGAAATGGGGGTTTTTTTGTGGAAAATGTTATGCATTTGATTACTGAATGTTTCTGGCCATATTCCCTTCTCAGTGTGTGTTAATCCTAGTAAATAATACTCACTTGGATTTGCCCAGTTTCATGAAGCCTATAAAGTTCTGCCTTGTGCAAATCTAAAACTCCCAGATTTTTGGTAGTAAAAATACAGTTTTTGATCAAAAGGTGTTAATCATTCATTTTCAAGATCTTAATAAAAACTGGCAACTCTACTTTTAGGGAACTGTTGATAAAGTCTGTCTTGTCTGCTTTAAAGATCAGGTTTGTGTCTTGAGTGTTTTGATGCTGTGTATGCATGTACATGGAGATAGTAGATGCTTAATTCCATTTGTTCAAGTGTTCTAAGGCTGTCTCCTGCTACATGAAGTTCCATTTATATCCATACACTGTCAATCAATTTGAAGTTCTATTAGAGAGAGTTGCAAGTGAGGGTGGGGATAATCTATAAAAGCACCTAATACCGCGTAACAGTGATACAAACATCAGCTTGAAATGAGCAGGCATAGTCATTGGGGAAAAATAAAGCATAAATCTCCCAAAAATATCTCCTAGTATCCCTGCAAGGCCAAACATTTCATTTCACTGTCACTGCTCACTCATACTGGAGTCAGTACATGGTTAAAGCACGAGTTTGTCTTTCAGGTGTGTTGGGGGGCATTGCTTTGTTTGCTTATGGATTTTGCCTTAGATAATCACTTTCGGTGTTTCTTGTGTGTTTTGTATCATTTCAAGGTCGTTTGTATGCAATGCAAACAGGGATGAAGATTGATAGTAAAACCCCAGAATGCCGTAAATTTTTATCCAAACTTATGGATCAGTTGGAAGCTGTAAGTAGAATTTATTGCTTTCCTCAAAAATGATCATGGTATTAAATTAATTTTTATTTAAACTTCAGAAAATACTGTCTCTTCTCTGCAACTATTCTGCATGCAAGCATACTGTACGAACTTCATTTGTATGCAATAAATTGCCAAAGGATTGGAGGGAGATAAAGCTGTGTGTGTGTATGCATGCACAAACATAATTGAATTTTTGCCATAAGATTTTATGTAGACAGCATAAATTACAATGCTTTATTCATATGTGTTCTCATGACAATTCATAATTCATTGTTAAGTGAATGCAGATATTCTAGAAGCCTTTTTTAATTGATTTGCCTTTGATTCCTTGAAGTCTGTAGAGTTATTTTCATTACTGTAGGACTTGATAGCCTAGTCTTTGGATGCTTTTGAAATTTTTAACCTAAACTGTTGTATCCAGGAAGTTTTTTAAAATATTCTTTAGAAGATAAAGATACTTCTGATTGTATCCTGTGTTAGAGATTAGAGATTTTATTTTAGGAATTTTTGTAAGCACAGACTAATCGGTGTAGGTAAGGGATGGGTAATGCCATGCTCTTCTGAATGGACCTGATACTATTAAAAAGCCTTAAATAGAACAGTTAAACAGAGAAAGGTAAAGTTGTTGTACAGATGGTCAGTTCAGGTTCCAGGAGCTGTTTATGTTCATACCCTGTAGTTTTCAGTATTCTCAAAGGAAGAAGTTTGCAGATTTTAAGGTCTTAAGTGCTCATTTGGAAGCAGAAAGTAGTGTTGAAAAATGAAGCAGCAGTTCTTTTTTTGTTCAGTATTGGTGATTCCATCCAAAATGTAGCAATGCCTGAAGAGTTTGTGGGAAACTAGTACAACAGCCTGCGATTATGAAAGATGGATCACTCATCCACAGAAGTATTCAAGGCCAGGTTGGATAGGTCCCGAGCAACCTCATCTAGTGCATGGCACCCCTGCCCACAGCAGGGGATTTGGAACTAGATGACCCTTAAGGTCCTTTCCAACCTAAACCATTCTGTGATTCTTCAGAGAAAAATGAAGCATGAGCCATTTGTCTTTTTTTTTCATAACTTGTGCTTCTTGCTTTTTTTATCAATGTTTTTTGAAATGGGAAGTTCAGTGTACAGTGACTTCTTGGTGTGTTATTTCACCCTATTTTGACATCTTTAATGGGTTTTGGGTCTTATGTTCAAAGGGAGAGATGGCAGGAGAAGTGAGATTAAAACTCAAAAATATTTTGCTCTTCATTTCCGAAGAATTGTTGGAATTTTCTGGTGTACTTATGGTACTGCAGCAGTTAATGTGCAGCATTCAGTTACTTCTGTTTCAGAATTGGAAAGACTTAAAAAGCAAAAATCCACAGTTTCACCTTTTGCTTACTGGTAAGATTGTCTGTGACAACTGATACACAGGTATTGAAGATTCTTCTATATATCCTGTGGTGGAAAGTTGAAGGGAGCACTCCTAATCAAGCCTAATAAAGCAGTTCTGGGGCTGGGAAGTTCGGGTTTATGGAAAAGTTGGAAAGTTGGATCCCCGCTGTAGTTTAGTAGCTGCCGTTTCCAGTCTGCCCGTAACCACCAGGGGGCGCAGAGGGGCGCGGCGGGTCTGCGCTTCCTGCGCGTCCCCATAATGGTCCCCAAAATCGGTGATTTTGGAGGGTGAGACAGGAGCTTGCAGACCATCCTGAGCTTCATCGTAGCTAAGAATTAACTGTGTATATATAGAGCTGAAAATTATCAGGTGTGCTCTTTGCAAGAAACATCATAATATTCCAAATATGTGAATTAAGTGCAGTGATTTTGCATCTAAAATGTGTGTTTCCATCAGAAATATTTTTACATAACGTTGTGTTGTTTTGCTTTCCCAGTATGTAACTGTTTCATTTAAATGTTTTTTGTTGTTGTTGTTTCATTGAGTTTGGGTATTTTTGTCAAATTAAACGTAAATGCCTTGACCTTTAGGTTGAAATTTTGTACCAATGTGTAAAATTAACACCAGTACTGCTGTATTGAATCACAGATTGTGTGAAGGATAATTTCAAAAGTAAACAACTTGATTAACTTTAATACTTTTAGAAGTGTATTTATGTGTCAGTTGTGTGTTTGAAATAATTGAGCATCAGATCAAGTATAGTAATCAGTTATTTTCTGAGGTATACAGATAGATTGGGGAAATATATATGTATACAAACAGCTTTCTTTCCTGATTTAGCTTCATCAGCTGATTTAGTGTTTCATTTGAACTTACAAATTTGGGACTTTCACAAGAAAATTGCACTTTGTAGAACAAATACTTTTTGAAAGCCACATAGAGTAGTTTGATGAAAGCCTTTAAATTTAAAATTCTATTTGGAGAGCTTATATTTAACTACTAAAATCAAGTAACTTTTCTGGCAACATTCTATGTCTTATAAAGTTGGCAGCAATCTAAAAAATATGGAAATGCTGCCTGCGTGATTAATTTTTCTTCGCACGCACAGTGAAAAATAACTACCATTCAGAGATTGTTTTTAAATCTTTTGGCAAAATAAAGGCTGCGGGTTAGTATCATGCAGTGTTCCTGTTTTTGTTCTCCAAGGATAACCTGAGATTTCCGTATGTGCAAACAGTAAGCCTATTCAGAAGCTCTAAATCCACCTGTAGTAACTGTTAGAGTTGTTTGCTTTACTGATTTTTGTAAGGAAACCTGAGGATTCTTGTACTCCAGCATCTTTGAAAAGTGGTCTTTGAATTGAAATACGCTGCTTACACTGAAAATTCCAGTAAATCCATAGCTCACTTGACCGGTCAAGGTAGAGCTCAGATACTTATAACAATGTAATGAACTGCAGTGAAACAACATTACAAGAGGGAAGATACATGATCACTCTGGTCTACAGCACATTTATAATGCAGGCATTACTTTACCAGTTGGGCAATGTTGAATCCTGACACAGGCTTCGAAGTGCCTGGTCTTTCAGATAGTAAGGGGAAAAATAGCTGCTGCTATTCCTTCACAGTATTGTAATTGTTTGTAACTTTTGGGGGGTTTTCTGGTGGTTTTTATAAGCATTTTGTGACTGAAGATTCAGAGCTGTTTTTTCATAGTATTTCTCTTTCACATGCTGTTTTTAGCATTTGTTATGTTAGAAGCTGGAGATTTGTAAAACAAAGCGTAAGTTGTTTCTTTCTAAATTGTACTTGACTTTGTTTAAATCAGCAGGTTCTTTTTGTGTTTGCAGAATTGCTGGGGTCTAATAAAGTAATTAACGTATTTTTCCAACATTTTTCAGATGAAAAAGCAGTTTGGTGATAATGAAGCAATTACTCAGGAAATTGTTGGCTCTGCTCATGTGGAGAATTATGCCTTGAAAATGTTTCTGTATGCAGACAATGAAGACAGAGCCGGGCAATTTCATAAGTAGGTGAAAATCTTCAGTTTTCTTATCTGTATTAAGATGCTGGTCAGGGAATGTGAATATCCAAACTCTCTTTAATTTGACTGGAAACAAGAATTGGGCTTTAATGCATTCTTTTCTCTTGTGGAAAAATTAATTTGTTATTACTTTTAGGTCTCTAACTTCACACATTAACTGCTATCCTCCTTCTTATGTTCCTTAGGAGGTTGCTCACCTTCTATCAAGCCTTCTAGAACCACAGGCTAATATGGTGCTTTATTTACATCAAGCATGTTATAGTTTCTATTGACCAGTGATAGTAAAATAGTTGTGATGATCCATTATATGGTTTGCAGCAATTGGTTTGCAGCAATTATTATGGCATGCTCACGTATTTTTCTAAGATTATACAGGATTTCCTATGCTCTACACAGAGCATTCCAAACTAGAAACTAAGTGCAGAACATATGACTAGTTTTAAAAAATACTGAACATTTTCTGCATAGCAGTTAGGAGACTAACCAATATATTGCTAGATTTAAACGTTGTGAAGCAGCTTCCGTAATGTCAGATTAAAAGAAAACAAAATAGTGATGTTTGGCTTGAAATAAGCCAGTATGATCTAAAATTAAAACTTCACAGTAAAAATGTGATTTTGAGAGACTGACATTACCAAGTTAGCAAAATGTTTTCTTTTTTTCAGAAACATGATAAAGTCCTTTTATACTGCAAGTCTCCTGATAGATGTTCTAACGGTATTTGGGGAGCTCTCTGAAGAGGTAAGTGTCAGGCATACGAGTGTAGTATCTGATTGCTTTTCTGAGCACAGACATTGCTTTTATAATTCATGAATATGAATTTCAGAGAGCATAGGTTTTAATTGGGTAGCCAAATACTTGTTAGTAAGCCATAAAGAATTGTGCTAAGTATTTCAAATAAATCGTATGTGAAATACCAGACATCTGTTAGAAGACGCTTTATGACAAGTATCAGAAATTCAAAGTTTGATTATTACTGTGGGACACATAGCATTACATTGAGCAAGTGGAGATGCTTGTAGGGGGAAAATGATGAAAGGTTCCCAGCTTTTTCCACCTTCACTTTTATCTATATCTCTTAAAACTGTCTGCTCTGCACCCTGACATGCTTTACTAGATCCAGTAATAACATTTCCTGCAGCCAGAGAATGAAGACACATTGAATTGGAGTGAAAAAAACAATCTTAGTCTGTAGGAATCCAGTGCGCAAGACAGCACACTGATCCATTGACTCCTCAGAGGACCTGAAGCAATCCTGCTTTGAAGATGGGAGAAATTGTTACAAATGTCAGTGCAGAATGCTAGCAGTGGTATGTTTTCTACTGTGTGTTGGGGTTTTTTGTTGTTGATGCTGAAAGGACAGAAATGCTTTGTAATTGGGAAGAAGCAGAATTCTCTCATGTAATTGGTAAAGACAATGAAAGAGTGCACAAGAAATACAGAAAGATACATGCGTCTGTATAGAATCAAAAGCATTCTGATACATTTCAACAATTTCCTTATCCTCACGTGAAGGAATGATGGGACAAGTGTGACATGACTGTCTTAGACTTCTGTAGAAGCTTTTATTAGCCTGAAGTACACTCAGCCTAACACCTGGTTATACAGCATGGCATCTATGTTCAGACCACCTGCCTGTTCTTTCAGTAGATAACTGCGTCCATATGTGTGGACTATGAGCTATTAAACGGCTTTTAAATCAACAGCAGAAGGCATAGGAAGCAGATACTTGACACCTAGAATCAGAAAATGGGTATTGAATGTAATATGTACGTTTTTAAATGGCAAGTGATCGATTATTGGGTGCTATGAATGGATTGTGTCACAGATGAAGTGTGGATGTTCTATATCTCCATATTAGAATTAGGCAAAAGGATTCTCTCAAAGCCATGTGTTACAAGATGCAGTTTAGATCAAATCAGTAAAAAGCTCTGTGGCTGCATCATTCTTTTCATTTACTTCAGTAATAAAATACATTCAATAGGGCAGCCTTCTGAAAAAGTGCATGTTGAAAACAAACCAAAAGCTACAGCATTTCACTTGTCAGTTCTGGAATGATAAGCTTTGCATTTGGGATGCATGACAGACATCAAACACTTTGTTCCCTTCTCCTCTCTCCATCCAGCATTTTGGGTGTGGGGGTTGGGGGTGCTTGGTCCATCCTTATATATGCTCTCCCCGGGGCACCACCAGATGGCAGAGGGTCTCAGCTGTGTCCCGAAGTGAGTGCACTGGTGTCTGTGAGGAGAGGCCAGGGCTGCCCTGTGCTGGATACACCCAGCACAGGGCAGCCCTGGCCTCTCCTCACAGACACTACTCCTGCCGTGCTGTGTTGCTGGCATCTGGGATGGAAACCAAATACAACAGCATCTTCACTCTTTATCAATAAATAATCGCCATATTACAACAGAGGGGAAATGTACAGGCTCTTAAATGTTGCTTAATAATCTTTTAGAAAAGTACCATATTTTGGATGGTGTGTTTTCTGCATTCTGTGGCTTTAGTGTGTTTGTTAAAAATGAAGAAATTTGATCTGCAACACTGAATGACCAGAAGTTATTATTAAAACAAAGTTTAACAGAAAGCCATGTTTTCCAACTGCACTTTTCCTTTCTGGGGTAGAGTGAATGCATTTTAATAAATCTGTCATCAGAATAGGCGTTTTTTCTGGAGAACATCTTATTCTCAGAAATGAAGACCAGATCTTTCTTCTGGGTTGCTTGAGCATCCTGGTGGATACAATCTATTAAATAAGAGCAATGGAGCTTGCTGGAGATACCCTTTGTATTGTGTCTCTCTACCCTGTTCTAGATGACACTGCAATAGGCTTTGTGAAGTACAGTATTGCATTTCAGTGTATTAATTATCAAAAACATTGGATTTAATTTCCAAATTAATATTTAATTAGTTTTTGAATTCAAAAATTACTTTTTTAAAATTTTGGCATTGATGTGAAGCATGCTGTCACAACCTGCATTGTTCATTTGGGCAAGTTACTCCCCTCATCCTTCCACAGTTCTCATTTGTTTATATTCAGCCATATGCATTGATTTATATTACCTCATAACTGTAAGAACTGGTCCTTTCCCATACAACTTTTGACAAAGTAGTTGATTTGCATAATCAGTTTAAGATTACTTGCAACAATTGAGAACTCTTCCTGGATTAAATAGATGCTGTTGTAACAATCCCAGGAGATAAAAAGTGGCCAACCTTCATTTCATGTTTTGACATGTTAAAAGTTGTACCTAGGAACAGTGAAGTATAGTATAAAAAACAAAATGGAAAATCTCAATGTCCTCGAATATTACAGACAAATCACATTAATCTGCAACTACATCAGCCTTTCTGTACTCATGCTTTTAAATAAATTTTAAAATTTTAGAATGGTATAATCAGAAAAGATTTCATATTTTTGATCAGCAGCAGTAGCATTTTAAGTTTCAGGTGTTTAAATCTTTAAGTAAATAATCATCTTAAGTTTATGGAGATAGGAAATGTTATTCATTATTTCATGTCAGTAGTTGCTACACAGTGCTATGCCTTTCATACTAGATGATCTTGGTATAATTTATTTCCTTTGCCTGACATGCTGCACTAATTGAAGATCTCCATATTTTCCTTTCATGCTGAGCTCTTGTTGGAGCTGTTATTTTAATTATTTTAGTTTGCCTATTAATTTCACACATGTTATTTATCTTTAAAAAGGAGTCAGATGACAGCAGAGAAAGCAGTTTCGTTTTATAATAGCCTTTCAAGGTGAAAGAAAAGTTTATATTTGTGTTTTGGGGGCATTGATTTGTAGAAGTGAGTGGTTAAAATGGCTGGCCTTTTCCCTCCACCAGAATGCCCAGCACAGGAAGTACGCCAGGTGGAAGGCAGCATACATTCATAACTGCTTAAAGAACGGAGAGACTCCTCAGCCTGGTCCCATTGGAATGGAAGGAGAGAGTTTTGGTATGTGTTACCTTTTCTTTTTAAGAGAGCAGAGGGCTGTGCCAAGGTGAAGTGGTGGAGGCACAGTTCTTCAAGGAGCACCCGTCAGGATTCCCCAGTTAATGTTCCTTTCACAATGGGCTGCCTTCTATTTTTTCTTTTCAGCTTCTCCTACTGTTGTTTTTATTGGACCTTACTGTTTGATTGACTTATTTAATAAAATGTCTTTTTCTTTGTAGTGGAGATTACTATTTTGAATACATTTAGTCTCTGAGAAGGCACTATCAGCTTTGCGCCAGAACCATGCATTTCTTTAACGCTAACCTCAGTCCTTTTTATAAATCTGTTCTGTAAAGTTATGAACCCTTTGCCAGTTTGTCCTCTCTCAGAAATTGGAGTTGAAAATGGACTCATCATAAGTGAATTCAAAGCAAAATCTGATAGTAAGACCCCTTTCTCCCTGTATAGTAATGTGGGTTTCAAGACAGGTTTGTGACCTACTCTTACTGGACTGGATTTCCTGCTTCATTCGCACTCATGCTCCTTTTCCTCATGTTTTCAGTTGCTCCCTCTGGCTACCTGAGCTCCCTGACAGGACTCTTTGAGGTTACCACTTTTTCTAACAATTAAGGAGGTGATTTCCAAGGACATCCACTTAATCAAACTGAATGTGTATCAGAACAGGTTGTTTTGCTCTTGACAGTGATCAGTTTCTTTGCTTTTGGCAGTGATCAGTTTCTTTGGTTTTTCTCCTCAGTCAATGCAGATTAAATGTGGCTAGCACAGGTCTTTCTCGTGAGAACATTTTTGCTAGGTTTCATAAACAAAGATAAAGTTTGGATGTTTTGCAAACAGCGTCTCCAGATTAGGGCAGTTCAGACCTGGCCCATTAGGCCTAGGGGGAGGTTTCTGGCTGACCAATCTGGGTGACCTCTGAAAACTCTATATATATGGAAATCAAAATAATAAACGCACTTTTCTCTTTTCTTGTCTGAGAACCTGGGTTTTCTCTCAGCTAGCGGCTCAACAGCGACAATTGAATACAAATTTTAAAGGTTGTTCCCTTCTGAAATGGGATGTCTCTAGAATGGGTATTTTCACTATGCAGATTTAAACACACTAATTTTGCACAATTACAACCTCTGTGTATCGTTTTTCACATACCTAATGAAAGAAATAAGAACATTAAATAATTTGTAATTCCCTTCTGAGCTGGCGTATGAGACTTTGTGGCTTGTCAATTAAGTTGATGCTAATTTATCTCTTGAGCTTGAATTTAGTAATACAAATTTCTCCAAATAAAAGAGATCAATAAATCTACAGTGCAAAAGGGAAAAATCCAACTTGTAGAGTGTGGCTTGTATCTAACCTGTACAGCAACCTCATAGGGGTGGCTACATAAAGTTTTATAAACATACAATGAATATAGATGATCAATCTATTTATACTTGCGCACATATATGAAATATATGTATAGAGACACACAAAAGTAATTCTTTGTTTAAATTCATTTGTGTTTGGGATCTATACCTGAGTCTTCAGTGGATTTTGAAGTCTGAACTTGTAATTTCTAATAAGTTATTAGTAGGCTTGTAATTTTCTACACGTTAGTTTTATTTTAAACATGTCAAAACATTAGAAAACTAGTTTCTCTTCTGGTTCTCAATATTTTCATCATGCAATCTCATATTGGGATGTTTCTCCACATTGTAATTTTTACGTTCTGGACAGTGTTATATTTTAAAAAGTCATTATACAGTATAATTTTACAATTTTTTTTTAAAGAGAATGTGTTCTGAACATCTATAGCAGTTTATTTTTATCTTTATAGTGTCTAAAATCCTTGGTGCCAAATACAATTTACTTGTGGTTTCCTGGATAAAATACTGGTTGTATATAAGTACTCCAGAAACACAGCAACTTAAGTAAATTCAAATATTTGTGAGCAAATACCAAGTATGATACAGTTTTATTTCCAAGCTACTTGTTTATTCTTGTTATTATGTTCTCCTAACCTAAAGATACCCTACAGACTTAAACACTGGAATGGTATCTCACCCACTGAAAGGTGCTCCAGTCCAGGCACAGCTGTATTTGAAGTGAAGCATTAGCAAACTAATTTCTTCCTCAACATACAACCTTTCTCAAGGCAGTTTTCGTAACTGTCCATGGAGCTGTGACAAGAGATACTTACCATGCAATTCCAACTGCAAACATCACCACATCTTTGTCAAATCACACCAGTTTGATGATTTAATGGAGAATGCAAGGTGTGGGAGAAAAATCTCTTGTTATATTGAATGCAGTGAATAGCTCAAATATTTTCATCTTAAATGAGTGCTCTTTAGTGGTCTGGCTGATAGTGTAGTAAAGCTGTTCTGATTATGTGAAGTGAATTATGAATTGTAATCAACCGCAAGAATAGAATTTCTAAGTAAATATTACAATGCTTTTGCTAAAAATTCATGTGTGCAACTTGTAGGAGCTAATTATTCCTCAACAGCAACAAATAGGCTCTTTCTTCATTTTATTAATGTGCAGAGATAACTAATTTGCTCAAGGCTACAAAAGAAACTGTTGTAGGAAGGAAAGCAGGATTCAGACTTTCCTCAAATCCTTGGTATTCATTGCAGTTCATGACAGGTGATAATGGGAATTGGTGAAGACCCTTTCATTTCTGGGTCATGTCTACATGCAACTTAAAAGGAGCACAAATGCTGAGTGAATCAAAATTTTAACATCCTTTCTGATAGGGAGCCTGAAAGATCCATAATTTGGCAATATGTTTTTTGTTTGTTTTGGTGTTGAATTTTATTTCATGTAGAGAGATTATTTCTTGCACTTCTGTTTTCTGAAAAATAAAATGAAAAATACATTTTGATGTTTATTTCTGACACTTAGCTCCATAGTGTTGGTGTGCATAATGTTTCACATCATCAATTAAAAAAAAATGCAAATTAATTTTTTTGAGAAGAATCAGTAAAAAAAGTTTCAATTCTTGCTTTGTGCATCATAAGAAGAAAAGCAGTATTGTTTGAATGTATGACTGGACCTTCCCCATTCCTTTCTGCTTGCTCATTTTCTTCCTCCCCTAGCATGTGGAAAAAGTCTGTTTAAACAAGTCTGTAGCTTGAAAAATTACCATTTTTTTCCAAAGTGTTATTTTTTTGTGATTCTTGAAAACCATACAGTAACTCTTGGAGATGTTTTTACAGTAACATAGGCACGCTTTATGCAGTTCTGCTGTTGGATTTATGGATGCTTTTGTCAGGATGCCACCATGGAAACCTTAAAATGACATGCTTAATTTATTAATGCAGTTGGAATACAAGTCCTAGAGTACACATAAAGGTTACTTAGCATTAGCCCTAGGTCATCCAACAAGATTTTACAGTGATGGAAAAAAAATGGAAATATGAAAAGGTTCCTAAATGGTCGTGGTATAGCCTTAGTAAATACATTAAATGTAATCACTTTCATTGCAGGATATAATATGTAGGCTACATTTCTATTACAGAGTTTCAGAAAACCTTAATAGTCCCAACTAGTAGAAAGAACAGTGTGGGAAAAGTTGGTGGATTTTTGAGTTAATTTCTCAATGTTGTGGAAAAAAGTACGTGTTTGTGTTTTTTTTAAAAAAGCAGTTCCAATAGAACTTATATTGGAAATCTTTTAGCAACATCTCAAGCAAAAGAGAAACAATGCAGCAGAATGAGAAAAAGAAAAAATTAAATTGATAGAATTTCATTCTCTGAACTCATTAAAAGTAGGAGTCCAGAGAATTAGAGGAATCTGTACTCATTCAAAATAAAAATTTTACTAATTTTACTTTCAGTGCACTGAGCTGCTGAAGTCCTAATTGGTGCTTGCTTACACTAGAAAAGGGAATGCTATTAAGCCTTGATAATCCTCTGTTTATATAAAAGTATCTTTGGATAGTTGGTTTTGGGGCTGCGGTGATTATTTCACAAAGTCTTGCCTTCAGTAAATAAATAATAATTTTAAAAACACAAACGGATGGTCTGGGTTTGCAGTAGCTCTGCAGAAAATTTAAAGAGCTCATGGATTCATAATGCTGGGATTCAAGCACAAAGGGTGATGAGGTTCCAGGACAAGAAACTGAGCTGGAGCTGAAATGAAATGTAAAACAATTGTGTCACTGTTTCACAGCCTAGTATATCAGCATCTTTAAGCATATTGCAAGCAACTTCAAATTCTAGGTTATTACTGCTGTATGAGAAAATAACTTCCTAATATTTTAGTATTCATTCCCATTCCCTGGAAAAGATTTTTTTTTTTTTAAGTAATGTTACAGATGTTCTAACCACAGAATTTAAGACCTCTGTTGGCTTAAATGTTCTTTTTTAGCAGCCTGAAATCTTTTTATCTGGCACTACTGTTAAAAAACTATTCACAAATACTGAAAGTGGGTATCTTAAAATGTTTCTAATACTTAGTCTTTGATAAGGAATATTTTAAATATTTGCCTTGCAGAAAGAATAGTTACAATGCTTTTATGATATTTGGGCACTTTAAACACCTAAGAAGAGTTAATTTAAACAAAACTACTTTTATGTTTAATACAGTTCAACATTGGCCAATTGCATAATGAGCAAATCAAACAGTTGAGCTTATTCTTTTGATACATGCACCTGATTAAAAAGTAGATTGCCCTTTTGTGAATTTTGCCTGTTGCGGGCACTGTTGTTAAGGGTGGTAAGCACTTCTAACACTTCTTTTGGTTGTTTTTAACATTGCCAGGCTTTAACCCTTTGACTTCATGTCTTCCATAGCCAGTGTTGCCCACAGCATTGGAGTGTTACAGGAGTGATTAGAGACCCTGAACTGTGCAGTGAGGAACTTTGAAGCTGAAACTGGGAATGGCTTGGAGAGAAGATGGGAGGAGTGCAAGAGAGATAAAAGTGTGGGGCAAGGGGTTGCAGATATGCGATATGTAGTGCAGAAAAGGGGGCAAGGGGTTGCAGATATGTAGTGCTTTCTCTCATAGTGCAGAGAAGGCAATCAGAATGTGCCTTGAGAACCAGATTAGGGCAACGGGGAGCTGCAAGGGGCAGCATAATGGAATAAATGCATTAACAGGTTAAGTGTGGGCATAAATTTGCAGGTAATTTCTCATGGCTGAGACACTAAGCACAGTGGAAACACGTTTTCTCTCACTGCCTCGCTGTCAAAAGTGATTTGGTGATTTTTACAACAGTGGTCACAAAATCCCACCTTGAAACAGACACCCAGCTTGGAAAATCCAACCTTATGGCTACAATTTGACCAACGCTTTATGGTAAAGTGTTACAAGTAATATTAGGCAGCCTTGCCTTCAGACAGCATGATGAGTGTTGTACACATAGGAAGCCTCTGTGTTTTTGTTAATTTTTTTTCTGAAACTGTTTTGTAGTATTTTTTTCTAGTTAACACTAAAACCAGTGAAAAATAAGCATTCAAACAATGGTTCCTTATCATTACATTATTATTTAAAAGTAGCATATCCAGTGTTTACTCTTGTATCCTACCTTCTTTTTGCCAGTTTTCAGACATTTAATTTTATTTCCATGCATGTTAGCCATATGATATTGCAGTAGGAATTACTAACAAAAAATACAGCAAAAGAAAAATCTGGCACTTCAAGATACTCTTTGTCTTTCAGAAAGCTGTCAGGTGTTCATTTGCACATGTCAGAAATAGTTCCATAAAACTACAGTGTATTTGTTAAAGTCCAATAAAAATGGTCTAATGATAATGCTTGATTTTACTCTGCTTTATAGCCTTTTATTTTAGTAAATAGTATTATGAATTAGAAGGTGTTTAGGCATCTTTTGTAAGGGTAGCACCTGAAGTTTTTTTCTGGGAAGAAGAGGGACTTACATGGGAAAAAAGTCTGCTATTTGTAATAGTAATATTTTTAATAGTAGACTGTTTAATTATTAAGCAATAGAAGTGTTTGCTTAGCACATGATCTTGTGTAGTTGAAGATCAGTGTGGATTTTTTGAAAAACATCTTTTGCTAGCTCTACACACATACAAGTTTTGTGCTCCCTTTTTTTTTTTTTTTGGTTCCCTTTCAAGCACTGGCTGTTAAATAAGCAGTTTGCAAAACTGTGCTTGTTCCATCTGACATCATTGATACAGGTGAACGCATACACAGTAAACAGAAATTAGTTGTTTTAAATTAAACTGAATTCAAATGAAAGAGCAGGAATCAACCACATATTCTAAATTAACTGGATCATTAACCTTTAAAGCAATATTAAATAAATTAATTAAATAAGCTAGATCAGAGCCTTAAGAACATGACTAGATTGATAAATGTGTTTGTTCTTCATACGTGCTATGGGATATATTGAACATCATTATTCTTACAGCTCATTATGTATCTAACTATTCTAGATGCAATTAAGACTTAGCTAAGCTGCGTTTAGTTTCTTGTTTTGTATTACTTTCCCAAAATTCCTCTTGGGTCCTGTTTATTTGTGGTTTGATACGGGATCAAAGAATTGGCACTGTCTAGCCTTTTATGAAGAGTTTGTAAGGCAAATACAGTTTTCCATATTCTGGTTCATGCATATTTTAAAACGTATATTATTGCCTATTTGTAATAACTTGTTCAACTTCTATGAATGCAGTACATGAAGGTATAGCAAGTTGTTCCAATGAAACAGATTGCTTATATTCAGACCAGTAAGGAAATGATTCTTCAATTTGAGAAGAGATCTTTGAGAGTATGCGAGTTTCTAGATCTTTATTGTATGGTATTACTGCTTTTTACCATTTCAAATCAGCCCTGTGTGGTCTGGAGTGATGTTTTATGTCACGCTGTGTGGCAAGTTCTTTAGCAATAAACATTTAAAAGGAGGTTTTAAGGAAAGTCAAAGTTTTCAAGTGTTTGTACATAACAGTTGCAGTAATTCCTATTTGGTGTCATTTTAGCAGACGCTGAAAGGGAAGAAGCGGGGTCATCTTCTGTCCATAGTGGAACAGCTCAACCTCCATCATCATCTACATACGAAGCTAACAACATACCCACTAGTAATTACACTGGCATACATATACCACCAGGTGCCCATGCACCAGCCAACACTCCAGCTGCTGAAGTACCTCATAACACAGGTATGTCCAAATCACACCTAAAAAATCCATGCTTTTGCTGGGAGACAAATTCTCACCCAAATTCTAGTCCATCACATAAAAAGTAGAAAAACACAGCATTGTGTGGCAAAAGTGTTTTCATAAGCAAACATTGTAAAAATGCCATTGGAAATATTTTTTTAATGTTTTTTAATATATGTAAATCATATTTTGTAGCACTCATACAGAAGACGTATTGGACTAAGAAAGTGACTCTTCCTGCAGACAAAATTTTTTTGCCTTCCCTTGAATTAGTAAAATGGTGTTGCAGTGCAGCATCTGTACTGTAAAGCACAATTTTAATCTTTCACTTGATAGATGAAATTTTGTTAGTTCATTTCACATGTAGCTTTCCCTGTGCAGAAGGCTGCTGTAGTTCATGTGGGAGCTTCTCCAACATAATGTTGAAATTGTTACAACTCTATAGCAATCATGCCTGATGCACCATTCATACTGGTTTTATTTGGTTTGTGCCCCTCTTCCCAAGCAAGTGCTTTAGTGTGATTGCCTTCAGACAATTTTATTAATGGGAATTTTGTCTCTGCTGCTAAAGGTATTGGCTCCTACATCCTTCTTATTTTTATGTGTAATTTTTGGATGAAAACCAAGTTTTTAAAAATCCAAAGTTCCTTCCCAGTTGCTGTATTAAAAAAAATAAAATTGTGTTAAGTGATTGGCGAATACAACTTTTTTACCTTATGGGACTTCTTTATAATAATCATAAAATAGAATCATTAATTAATGATTAATAAGACTAAAAAATTAAAAGCTCTTGATTTCAATCCTGATGGTCATGTATTGTTCAGATACATTTTTATATTATTGAACATATATATTTTTGTCATACAATATCTCCTTTTCTTTTACTTTCTCATTTTAAAAATGTTTCACCCTGAAGAGTTTAGGATACTCTTCTTTTCAGCTTTTTCAAATGGAAATCCTTCAGATGGGTGGGGTTTTTTTGAGTCTGAGAGGGAGAGTATGGTTTTTTCTTACTTAATAGATTTCTTAATAGATCTGAAAATTATGGAGTATGTACATTGTTGGAATACAAGAATTCTTTGCATAATATAGTTTTAACCCCCCCAATCATTCAATGGAGTAACGTAATTTAGAAAAGTGTTTATGCCCTCTTCCTACACAGCAGATGTTGTAGAAATAACTTTGTGCTAATCTGGTATGTTCTGGACATACTGCAAAAGTACAATTTTGGATCAAGGCAAATGAGTGTACCTAAAATGGGAACACAGATAAAGGAATGCTTCATGGCATAAAGTGCTGTTTCTTCTTCTAGCACCACTATTTCCCTTTTAAATGTAGCTAGCTTTTATATTCTGACTAATTGTTTTCAAAGGAATTAGGAAGGAGATAGTTTGCAAGTGTGAGGTGACAGGCATGGGGCTTTAAAAATACAGTGATAGAGACTGTCTTTGATATTAGAACGTAGAATTTACATTTCAAATATAAAAGTTTATTCACACTTTTCTTTAGTGTGTTTGCCTCAATACACTAGGGTAACCAGTGTCTCTTGGGCTAGTATTTTCTTATTTTTTAATTCTTGAAATTAAATTTCTGTGAAATCCTGTACTGGTTAAATGAATGATAGTTTGTACAGTCTTCTGTTTTATTTTATAAAACATGCATATTCTGAAATGAGAGCATGAAAATTATTTGTTACGCATTTTCAGAATTAGGAAGGTATCAGCTGCTTACTTTGAAAATCATTCGGTTTACGTGCTCTGTTTTGTTTGCTAACTTTTCAAGCCTATAAGTAAAAATAATCCGAGTCCATTTTTTTGCATTGATTTGCAGGAGTGACAAGCAACACCATTCAGCCTGCTCCTCAGAATATTCCTCTAGTTGATCCTTCCCTTTACAGTGCTCAGTCTGCAGGTAAGCTGGTATTGTTGTACATGGGTGCACTGTGTCCTCCGTGTCTCCCCTGCACTGAAGGAAGAAGTTTGAGAAATGTTGTCATTGTTATCTCAATGCTGTTCTGAAATTTTAAAAAGAATGGGCATCATCTAAGCATTATGTTGCTAAGAGTTTAATAGTTTCTGAAAGCTGCTACAATGTAGTGTTGTCTGTCTATTTTGAACCAATGAGCTAGCATTCTGTAAGGCTTTTTATTATTTATGTTGTTGCTTCTCAGGTGAGAAGCAGCTGATACACTTTGCAAAGCCTGTATTCCTGATAGTCTTCCTAAATTATATTTTTGGTAATGAATACACATTCCCTTGAGTTAAAATTTATTGTACAGGGTTAGCATGTGAGTTATTTATTCACTTCATAAAATAATCACAACATTCCAGTTGTGTTTCTATGCAGCATAATTGTTGTGTGTGCTTTTTTGACTGTAAGTAGTACCTGTGTTAAATGGAATAATTTATAAGGTACTGCTAATGATGTTTTTTTGAGGTACCATTTAATCAACGCTTTTATCTGTTAAGACGTCATCTGTCTTTCATGTTGAAATCACTGTTTCAACCTATATTGTACGTATTTTATGTCTGCTTGCATATACCTTTCTTTGAAGTGTACACATAAAAGCTAAGATTAGGGAAACCACAGCCTGTGGAACAGTAGTGAGTGACAATAAAGCTGGAATCATCCTAGATTCTGATATGAGCAGTCATGTACATTTGGACAAATAATTAACTGTTTTCTAAGAATTTTTCTGTCCATGGAATAGAGAAAATAATATTAAAAACCCCATAAATTCCATCTGTTTGTAATAATCAGTGTTTTGTTGGCAGTGTAACATGGATGTTGAGTGAGGAGGAGATCTAGAAGTCCTGGTAGAAAATCTGTTTGCATTTTCCCCTACAGTTTATTCTCATCAGGGAAAGCTGATAGGTAGTATACGTAATTGCTATGTTAAGTTCTAGTATTGATCACAGTAAAATATTGTTTGTTGTAACTATGAAGTTTAGATAGATATGTTCATGTACTTGAAAACTTACAAATATTTAGTTAGTTTATTATGCTGTTGAAGAATGTGTCTGTGTTAAAATAGCTTTATTGAAACAGCATTTTTGCTTCAATTGAGTGCTGTAATAGGAATTCAATGTTTAACTTGTTTTTAGTCTGCTGGCATAAGAATGCTCAAGGATGTTTCTATTTTAATGTATTAGAAAGCCATTTTTATAGAAGCTGTCTAAAAATGGCAAAATTTGCCATTGATAGAGACATACTCATCTTCAGTGTTTTCTTGAAGAGCAGAAGGTACATACTATAGTTTTTTTGGCATATTATTGTAAGCACAGAATCACAGGATAGTCGGGGCTGGAAGGGACCCAGAAGGACTAAATCCAGCTCTTAAGTGAATGGCCCATACAGGGATCGAACCCACAACCTGGGCATTGTTAGCAGCATGCTCTGGCCAACTGAGCTGGTACTAATGTCTCATGTGGCAGTAACTCATTTTATTGAAAACAATACCTCAGACCTGTAGCTGAAGCATTTAAACTTGGTAATAGTATTTGAGTTTTGGGGATTGCTTGGGGGGTTTCGGTAGCTCCTTAACTGAAACAGCTCAAGGCTTTACTTAAGCTTTGCTATAGTAACTGCTAGTTGGAAGGCAAGTTTGGTGGTGTTTGGCAGCAAAACTTTCATGTTTAACTAGCTTATCATGATCTTCTAGACAGTCATTGTAACAGGTTTTTTGGTTATGAAAATTTTAGTCATCATTGTTTCTTGATTTTAATTTTTCTGGTTGTCAAAATTTCATAATTTTGATTGAAACTTTTAATTTTTTATTAAGTTTAAGACATTTGATCATTCAATATCTGAATAGGATCAGTGCATTGCTCCTTCTTACCACTTACCTGAGATAACCTGATTTAATAAGTACATAAATAAAAAGGAATTGTGTTTGTGTGAATGCGTAATAAGTAATATTGTGTAATTAAGAGATTAAGACCCTTGCTAAAGCACCATGATAAATCTCTAACCTGATCTAACCTGAGTATTTGCATGCCTGCATTCCTCCTCTGCACATCTGTTGTGTCACTACAAGTTTGGGTCTTGTAACAGCTCAAAGTATAACATTCTTACAAGGGAGTGCTGCAAAAGTACACCCAAAGAGGTGATAAAGGTCGTACAGGTTCTTGGTTTGGAAGCTTAGAAAATACACTGTCAGTTATGCAGGAGTTTGAGAGGGCACAGGGGATGTGTCAGCAGAGGTACAGTGATAGTTTTGTTCACATGTGTGGAATTAAGAAACTTGAGAGCAATGGAAGATGGCTGTCCTTGCCTGTGACTGCCCTGTTGTCCATTTGTAACAGAGGTAACCATTCTCCTCATCCTGCTGTGGAGTCCTTTTTATGCCAACAGTGGCCTTGTTCTCTAACCCATAAGTAGATTTAGAAATGCCTGTATCTCTTAATGGATGTACAGAACTTTGGAACCCAGGAGTCCTCTCCAGTTCCTGAGTTGTAGTGTATATTTGGGCTGGATCCTTGCTGCGTATTGAGGTATGTACCATTCCTGTGGAACTGAAGTTTCCTTTGGACGGTAAGGAGGGATCAATCAGTGTTGCCCTCCATCCAGTAGATGCACAGAGCTAGCACAGTGCAAGGTACATTTGTTCCATGGTTTAGACACGATGTCTGTGTCTGTACTAACAAATTATACGTGCTTGCAAATATTTGGCACAGAGAACAGCTGGCACAGAACCTCTCACATCCATACTATTAAACTTTTAAACTTTCTAAACAAGGTAGCTTGTGAAGACTGCTCATATTGAATGGTCTGTAGCCTTGCTCTGACCACAAATCATGCCCAAGAATTGTTTGGGAAAGTGCTAGTTTGCATGGGCCAAAACCATACTGGAGTCTGTTCCAGCAGTTTGACACTGCAGACAGTCAAGTTTGGGTGCTGAGACGCCTTCCTTGGCAGTGTTGAATGTGGTAGTATAGGCATAACCGAACAGGATATTCCACATATTCCTGCAAGACTCTTTCTTGTAAGATCAAATGTATATTTTAAAAATAAATTATATATTTTCTTTACTTCTCATAACATGGGAGAAGCCATTTGATTAATGTTTTTATGGGAGAAAAACTTTTGGTGGAGAGGAGTAGAATATTTTATTAAAGGAAATCTAAGTTAAAGGAACAGTGTTCTTTGATTTTTAGTCAACATGAATCTTTCAGTAGTTGTCCTGTCCTGTGGGAACAGGTTTCGGAGTTGAACAGTGACTTCTGAAAGTGTCAAAGCTTTTGCATTTAAGCATGGGTTAATGTGTCTGACAACAGAATGTAGAGTTACACAGCAACTTCGTGTACATGTGTGTGTATTTCTCTGGTGTAGTTTTCTTAAAAAATTTATTGCCCCTAGATTTTGCTAACACTAAAGGCATTCATAGTTGTGCTACACAGTTTTCATAAGATCTTCCTATGTTGCCATATGGTCCCTTCCACAGGTGGCATAGTATAAAGAAAGCATTTGTCCATTGTAGTTGGATGTATAATATAATGTTTGATATTCTACACACAAGGTAGAAATAATAATTTGATGTTGAATGTGTTTTCATGATCTTAAAAATAAATCTTTGAGTCCTTAAATTTCAAATGTTCCAAGTGATTTAATGGGAAAAAAGAGTATCTTGTTTGAAAAACCATTTGTTATCCTTGCCATCACTGTTTTTATGCACCAATTTGTATGATTGAAATATTCTTAAATTAACTGCCTTATATTTGGGCATCATAAAAATGGAAAACATCTGATGGGTAGAAAAGCATTCCAGGGAAAAGCAGATACATTATGTAAGACGCACATTACTTTCATTCTAAAACTGCTTTTTTTTCCAAAATTATTTCAGCAGCTCCAGTCAAATTATTGTGTTCCTCTTAAACTAAAAGAATCATGTTTGTTGTTATGGATTCCGTATGCCTGCCATGTTTCAGTAATGTAACTGTAGTCCTAATAATTCCAGATTAACACAGAAGTAGGCTTGTTTCAGGATAAATACAGTATACATTTCCTATCTCAGTGTTGTTGGGCTTTTTTAGAGCCAAAAATCACTGCATACTTGAGGTTGGATGAGACTTCAGGAGGTGGTCTGGTCCAGCCCCTCTGCTCAAGGAAGGGTCATGTAAAACCAGCAACTCAGGATCATGTCCTTTGTGTCTCCGCCTGCCCATGCACTCTCCCTGTGGTTTCATTTGCTGCAAGTTTGAGAAAAATTTGCTGAAGAAGTTTGAGGAAAAATGTCACTTTTAATTCAAAAGACAGCTTTTGAATTTCTCCAGGGACAGAGACATGACAGCCCCTGTGGGCAGCCTGTTCCAGAGCTTGGTCATCTTCAGAGTAAAAACTGTTTGCTGATGTTCAGACAGGACCCTCCTGTGTTTCAGCTTCTGGTCTTGTCACTGGGCATCACTGAAAAAAGCCTCTCTCTGTCCTTTAAATACTCTCCCTTCAGGTGTTTATATACATCAAAAAGATCCCCCTGAGCCCTCTCTTCTGTAGGGCTTCTGAACAGTCCCAGTTTTCTTGGCTGCTTCTCATGGGAGGTGCTCCATTCCCTTAGTCCTTCTTGTGGCACTTGCTGGTCTGTCTCCAGGATATCTGTCAGTCTCTCTCTACTGAGGAGCCCAGCACTGGACATGGCACTCCAAATGTGGCCTCACCAGGGCTGAAAGGGTCAGGATCACCTCCCCCAACCTGCTGGCAGTGCTCTTCCTAATGCAGCACAGGATGCCATTGTCTCTTTGCCACAGGGGCGGATTGTTGGCTCATGGGCAAATCAGTGTCCACCAGGACCCCCAGGTCCTTTTCTGCAAACCTGCTTAACCCTTGGAATATGTAAATTGAAATCAGTTACTAACTTTTGTCCTTATACCTTTGATGAAAGTGCAGTCATTTCAGTCAAGTTTTACATTATTTTGAAAACTTAAGAACACAGAGCTGATTTGTTTCTATTTTGCTTTTCCATTGTGAGGTGTTGACTTCAATAGGAGCTCAGGCTACTGAGCACATCAAAAGATCAACCCTCTTAGTGTATAAACTTAGGTTTATAAATTTAAAATTATTAATTTTTTTCACTCAAGTTATGTCATAATAGCATCTGAGGTAGATTTCATAATAAATAAGGCTTTATGCCAGCAAAACATTAATAGAGCTCATACTGTAAAAATAAGATTAGACGGGTGAATTTAGGCTTGCTTCCAATAAATTAGTTGAATACTGGACTGATGCCTCGGCCAGTTTTTAAAGAATGATTTTGTAGTTTCTTTTGGCATCATAGCATAAAGCTACTTTGAGGGGAACTTGCTCTTTTTAATTTCTTAAAGATGTTCAGTAACGTGGTTGCAGATTGACCCCAGCTGCTTTTTGTCTGTGACTTTATTTAGGTTAAAAAATAATGGTAATGTGTGCCTGTGTTTTTGTACTCCCTTGCGTGTATTTACTTACATGTGTATGTATTTTAAGAGATTTAATGTGGCTTCACTTATTTGGCACTAAATTGATATAAATTGCAATGATAATGAGCCCACCAAGTTTTTATGTCCCTCAATGGTTATATATATTTATTGAAGGGAAAAGAAGTAGAATTCTAGAGTATATTTTAAAAATTGATCAAATTAATCTTCAGCATACCTACCTTTCTGCTTTTTATTTGGGTAGGGTTGTTTTGAAAACCAGCAGAGCAGTCTAGTTTTTAATATTCCCAGGTTTTCTGTTTTACTTGTTCAAAAGCTGTTCTTAAATAATAAGACTGGGGGAAAGAAAAGCAAATATAATAGACATTTTTTGATAAGAACTGAGATTCTTTAGTAAACATTCTCACAGTATTGCTAACAACAGTTCTATTTTGAAAGAAAGGATCCAGCTAACTGAAATTGTGCCATAAAAAATGGCTTTAAGTACATTCATGTAGTTGCTTAAAAGTAAAATGAACTTAGAGAGCTAAACCTTTAACTAAACTTTATATAAAATGTATGGTACATTTAAAAATGCATTTTCTCTTAATCTGTGAAATCTATTCACTGGTTATAAGGTGCTGTTTGGGAAATTTTTAAATATATTCATAATCTTTAGTGTTTTGTATAATTATTTATCCATGCCCATAAAAATCTATCATTTACAAGTTAAGTTGTTTCGAAAGAACCCTGGGTAAAGACTTTATAATTTGTCCATAGGTTATTGGAGTGGCAAGGGATTAGCCTTAAAACTCCCAGTGAATTTGTGGGTGGAAGGAGGCACAGTAACACAGCTGTGCTTTATTTTATGCACAGATCAGTGATACTATTCACATATAAAATCTTCTGCCAGTTAGGGCATAAGTCCCTACTATGCCTCCTCCAAGACTGACTGTGTGTGAGCGTTACAGAATTCCCCGAGTTTTAACTTAATGTCAAGAAAATATTCTGATTAAGTAACAGTCGGTTTATATGATATTATGGGAATATTTTTTGCTAGTGTTATCCACTGTTGCAAAAATGGGCACATTTGATGACATCAGTCTTGTTTTCAGTCATCTTACATAAAATTGGAGACATAAAAATTATTTTGAAAAACAGAAACATAAATTGTATGAAAACATGCCAGTGAGAAATGTTTCTACATTCTGAAAAGTTACTCCAGTTGAGAAGGAGCAGTTTCTAACTATGTGCTATTCCTGAAGAGAGCAGAGTAATTATGCTGTAAACACAAAAAGCACTGTCCTTGTTTCTTGCAGGTTGTAATATGTTTACAGCTAACTTAATGTCATGTAAAAGCTCTCCTTTGCTGTTGTAGATGAAGAGCAGATGTTTCTCAAAGGTATTGACTTACTTTTGAAAGGCCCTGGATCATGCAAATACCAGTGTTTAGAAAGGTCCTCACATTTTTCAGTAGCAAAGAAGTTAAGCTTTATATGAATGGAAAGAAAAGAGAACAGAACAGAAGAAATACTGTACCTTGGTCTTTGTAATACTACTACAAATATTAGCCTGGTTTTCATAATATTACCACAAATATAAGTAAAGCATAAAAATCATAAGAAAGGAAGCTTAAGTCAGATTTCCTTTGTAGTAACTTTATAATACTTATGTTTTTACAGGAGAAGTCCGCTTGACTCCAGAGGACTTTGCCAGAGCTCAAAAATATTGCAAATATGCTGGCAGTGCTTTGCAGTATGAAGATGTGAGCACTGCTGTGCAGAATCTACAGAAGGCACTCAAGTTACTGATTACAGGCAGAGAATGAAGCTTTTATCCAACAGATTCATGTCTTTTGCCTAAAGAACTAACAGCTTATTACTGTACCTGTTAAGGAAGGGGAGTTACACAGAAGCTCTCAATCCCATCACTCATGACAATGAAACCACTCTTTCAGTGTCAGATTAGCAATTAATGGTACAGTAGGAATCATTGTTTTCATTTTACAGACAGTGGAGCTAGAAACATGAATGCAGTGGCTTGATGTATGCAAAATATTGAAGAAAGTACTTATTGAAGAAAGTACACCACTCAAGAGTTAAAATTCATCTTGCAATATTTGGATTATCAGAATTGGAGAATGCTGACTGTAAAAAAACCGAGAATTAGGATGTTCTGTTAAAATTCTTACTCTTGTTTTATTATTGCAAATGATTACTTAATAGGTATAATAGCTTTAAAATGGTAACTAAGATTAGTGCTTTCCTCCTGAAATGACAGCATGTGAGAAGGCTAACAGGTCCACACTGGGAAGGACTTTCCTATACATAAATTATTTCAGTATTTGTATTAATTGAGACATAAGTCCATGTTAAAGGAGTCTTGAGGATCTTTGTATTTCATTTGAAAATGTGCTGGAAAAAACATCTCTTGATCCTTCAGAGGGAGTAATTCTGATGGTGTTCCAATCTATCCCCCACAGCTGTATAGACTACTAAATGTATTCTTCTTTATTGGTTCTTGCTCCTTCTGTTTGAATACTTAAAATTTTGTATATGTATGGGTAATTAAGAGAAAATACTAGTATTTATCAACAATGGTCCTGAAACTGGAGGCAGAGATTCTAAATAACATGAACTTCTAGGAAGATTTAAGTCAAAACTGTTCCATCTTTTTAAAAGGCTGGAAAAAAGCTTGTTCTTCCGCTATTAAAGCAGTATAAGTTTGTCTCTGGTATTAGTGTCATAGAGGTTCTTACTTCCAACTAATATTTTTCCTGTCTGCTTTGTTGTGAAGACTTTTTGGACTTGGGATTTAATTAAAATATCTTAGAAACTGAATTTTGAGTCTTACTGAAGTCTGCCATTAGAGCTCTTGATTGTTGAAAATCCCTCCGTGCTGCTTAAAAGAGAGAATATGCAGTCTTTTGAGTGGTGTGACATAATAATTGAGCACATCATAAAGCATGTCTGATGTATGTAATAATTTTAATGACATTTTATCTGCTCTGTCTTTCTTTCCAAGCTGCCCAATCAAATCCATGTTTTTAATAGCTGCACTGCTTTGGAGTGACTAAAATAAGTTTTCTATTCAAAGCAAAAAGATGGGGAAAAGAAAATCAAACATAAGCATGCATTAAAGTTTAGCTGGTTGTATCCTGTTAAGAGTGTAGTGTCTTTGACAGCAGCTTTGAAACAGGGTAGTATGACACTTGTAAATGTATGCTTAAGCACTTTAGTTGACTGAGATTTAATAGATAAAATGTGGTATTTTTTTTTGTTGCTTTCTGATATGGTATAGCATGTTAATCTGGACAGTGACTTGGGTTAGATTTTAATTGTTCAGGGAAATTCAGAATAAAACCAACTGAGACTTTTTGACAGTAATGCTGTACAGGCTTGCACAGTAAGTCTGTATTTTGTGCAGTGTTTCATGCTAGATAGATCTCTCACTTCAGTATCAAACTGAATTACTGCAAATTATGTATATTATTGTTGGTTTACACTGTAGCATTGCTATAAAATACACGCAGCATTGCTGTAAAATAGTCAGAAGTTGCTTTCATTTCAGGATCATACTACTATTTTGTAAAACCAGCTTCAGTCCCCAGAACTTACCGAATGAAACACAGTTTTCCTAGTTCTATTTATAAAATAATAAAAGGAACTTTAGGGCTTTGTATTACATGCAAAAATAAGTAAGCTATGATGTAATGTTGTATTGATTTGAGGCTTTTAAATTAAAGTTGTTGGGGTTTTTTGTGATTGAATAATCTGACATGGAAGTACGTAACTACAGCTGAAAATTAAAACCTGAGTATTTCTTAAAGTGTGTAAAATATTTTCTGTTGGCCATGATTATATTGAGCCTCTTGGTTCCTCTAGGAAACCAGGGAATCATCAGTAAAAAAGCAATAAGCAATGTAAAAGTCATAAGCATTTTTTGGAATGGTCATCTACACATCTGTTAACCTTCTGTCTAGAAAGAAATTAAGTAAGTGTTCCTGAGGGGAATGAAGATGAAAATCCTAAAACAAAAGTTTAGGAATTTCTTAGAGAAATTCTTAGAGCAGGACATTCTTCGTGAAAATCAATTAGTGTTTAGAACATTTACTGTATAAAATTTCATGTAAAATGAAACATGTCCTAATACCAACCTTCAGACCACAATACCTGAGTTTTATTTTGCGTAAAATTATTTTGCTGTGATCATTTATTTTTTAATCAAGAAGTTTTGTAACAGCTCATAAAACTGTGTTTTAAAGCCCATCTTTCAGCTGCTAATTTTGGATGTATCAGACAGAATATTTACCATCCAAACTGATGCCTAGTGTAAATTATAGCAAAGCATTTTCATTCCATTAAGTATAGCTTCTGGGACAGCTTTAAATACAGCAGATAGCCCAAAAGTACAAACCAGTGTTGCAGAACAGTTCAAAAAGTATACATATTTGAAAATGTCAGGAGAATGTAGGTACATAGGTTATAATTATTCCAAATTGGAATTTGTGGCAAGCGCTGAAATTTATGGCCTCATTGTTAAATACTATGTGAGCTTGTGAGTGCTGACTGATTCATTTTACAGTCACTCTGAGTGTTAAAGTATCAAGACACAGCTTCTCTAAACTGATTCCAAACACAAACAAGTACAGTATTAAATGGAGAGTGCTGATTTTGTTCCGTGCTGCAGTTAACAACTCTCCTTTTCGGTCTGACTGCCACCTACATACTTGTTGAGCATTCTCCTTTGGATTGTGAGTTCTCAATCTTCTAAGTCTTGCTTAAGAAAGGGTAAAGAGGCATCTGTGCTTTTCTATTAGATATTACGTGTTCAATTTTGCTACTTGTGTAGGCTAGAATTTTAGTAAATCCGTTCAGTGTTTGTTACTTAAAAGGCTTTTGTTATGAATTTATGTTTTTGGAGTTCTTTGTATTTTCATTTCTCTCCAGGGAAAGTTCCATATTATACTTCATGATTCATTCAAAGGTCTTTTAAAAAGTGTCTTGTGGAGGAGGTCATCATTTAGGAAACAGTGGAGATTTTTTCAACTGAATTGGATTTACTAATACTGGAGGAAGTGTTCTCAAACTGCTGAAATAATTTCAGGTGGCATTTTTAATAATGTCCTTTGTAAGTGAATTTTCAAAAGTATAGACTTAAGTATGATCACATTCCAGAATGTGATTGTAACTGTAGTATTTGAGACTATATAATACTGACATATGAGAAACTTCCTGTCTGAAGCAGAATTGGGGGTGGAGGTGGTTTGTGTGTAGACACATCTGTGCATGTATAATATAATGCATGTAAATTCAATGGTGAGCTATAGGAATGCCTTTAAAAAAACAATTATTAACCTTGTTTAGAAGTATTGGGAAGATGTCAGATACAAATATATAGATACTGCTGACAAATATTTTTCTTAATGTGAGGTTTTAAAGGTACTAGCATAGGGCCAAAAGTTAGCATTTAATTGTGTGGGATTCCAAATGAATGATCTTTGGTTTTCTTCATTTTCATGTCAACAGTAAAATAGGAGCCCAGTACAAAAAGAATGAGAACACAAATTCAGAGGAAGTTGAATTTACAAAAGATCAAATGTGGTTTCTGTTATTGTAAAGTCTTTGTGGTAATGTTTTGATTGAGATTGGAAAGTACCCATGCTTGTACAGTGTAATTCTTGCATACTTTTACAATGTCTTTTGTTGTGCGGTTTATGGAGTTAGAGCCTGAGCCAGGATATCTGGACTAGGAAAACCTCAGCTTTGATGGCTAGTTTCTAAACCACCAGTGAATCCTGATACTGACAGCAGCTGTTCTTCACAATCACCTCAGAGTACCTATTTTTAAATGTTGGAATTTTAACCAAGTTTGTTGGGAAAAGGAGCAATACTTTTTCTTACTCCATCACCACCTTTCAGTGTACAGCTGTAGTAACAAGAGAAGTGGAGAAAACGTGAATTTCCATTAGATATTTCACTATCAGCAAGAAACTAATATTAATGCTGCCAGTAGAGCTCTGGCTTACAGGAGTATTGGAACAGTCTGATTATAGACACTGTTGTAATGCCCTAAATGATCTCAGAATAGGAAACTTACAAATAAGAGCATTGAAAACAAGCTAAATGAAAACTGAAAGTGAGAAGACATATGCCACAGGAGAAAAAGGAATTGCATTCTCCACAGAAAGAGGGGGCACAGCAGTGATTGCAGAAGAAAACAGAAGTAATATTATAATCCCACATGGAATGGGAACAGGACAGTGACTGGAATGAGGTTAGAGTTGTCTGATTTCTTTAGAACCGTGAACATGATGAGAAAAAATGATGGATCTTAAGGCAGAAGATTACAGGGGGATAGGAGAGGTGGAGAGGAGCACTAGAATGACAGGGGAAAAAGCATACCTTTATTTTTAATGCAGACTGGAACAAATGTGAGTTGCGGCATGGGAGAAAGTTAACCTAGTTGATGAAATGATAGCAGAATCTTAAGTCTAGTTATAAAAGGGAAGCAAAAAAAAGTACAAGTTGACAACATTCTGAAAATGGAGAGTAGATGCTGCCATCCTAAGAACCTATGCTTATTAAATATGTCATATGTATTAAGTAAGTAAAATTGACTTGATGTGCCCTTTTGGAGAATTTGGTAGATTTCATAAGTGACTGCATGGTATCTGCAGAGAACTGTGGGGACCTGTTTGCCTTAAAATGCTATCTCCTGATTTTGTGCTTTCCTTCCTGTTTTGATTTGCCTTCCCATTTTCAGTGTCTGTATTCAATCTGTGGTGTTCCCATAGCTGGGGGAAGGTTGCTGTAGTTTAGTACAGTGCTAAGTATGAGTGATAGCCCACATGTTCAGGCATTCTCAGGTAATTTGTGAAGATTATCTGGTCTGGGTTTTATCTGGTACGTGCTGTAAAGAAAAAGGTAGTGATTGTATTTTCCTTCCAAGTTTGAGAGGCTCTTTGGCAGCAGTATGACGATGACATCTAAAGAAGGATATATTGAAATTAACTCAGAGCCGTTTTCCAAATCAGAGCCAAATAATCTCTAGAAGTTTCTAAGAAGTTGCTGCAATTATAAATTTTTCTTTACCTCAATTAGCCCATCTGTAAAACAGGCTTATTTAGATTTAACACTTACAGTCACGATTTTTGTAATTCTGACAAGTAATGACAGAAGAAAGGCTGATTATTATAAAAAGTTCCCCAAAAAAATAGAATTTTTAGGAGAGGCAGAGAAGCTGTTAATTTTTTTTTTTTTGCCTTATTGCGACTCACTAGTTGTTTTCCAACTTTTTTTCTCTTTCCTGTCCCTCTGGGAAGGGGAGTGATAGACTGGCTTGGTGGGCACCTGGTGTCCCACCAAGGTCAACCCACTACAAGAAGAAATAGAAAAAAACTTGATAGGATAACTTAGGGGACAATGGGCAGAAATGAGGAGATCTGAGATATGAAAACAATGTCATTGTAAATGACAGGCAGCAATTTATACAGAGTAGTAGCATCTAATGCAAATCTTAAAACACTGAATTTATCAGAGGTCCAAAATAACCTCCATTCTACAATATTGGAATTAGTATAAATGCAGTAATATGAACCTTTAATGGAATGAAGCAGTTGTATTAAAAAAAAAAAGCTGTGATCAGCTTTAGACCTGCTAATTTAACCACAAGACTAAGCCAGAGATTTCTTCAGATTGTGAACAAAAGTCTTGGAAGTTCAAACATGGGTATGATAATAATAGTATGTTTCCTTCTTGCCCTTTCATTCTTCCCCTCACCCTGAGAGATTTGGGACACTGAGTTTTTAGAAAATGAATGCAATTAATTTAATTTACTTAAAATGAAGTAATGCTTGACATAAGGCTCTAAAAATACGCAGATGGAAATAGATTAACATGAGAATTGAGAAGTGGATTAAAGTTGGTGGAAAAACAGACTGCAGTAAATGCTAAATTATTTTCAGGATGGAAATGGAGAGAGCTCAGCCTAGGGACACATCCTGTTTCATGTGTCAATGACTTCAGTTGAGGTCACCATCTAAGTCAGATGTAATTTGTGGATGAGATGAAGTTGGGAAGTATTGCAAGATCTGCAGAGAACTGGGGGAAATTCTGTGACTTTGATTGAAGGATTAGAATGGAGTGAAACTGAAACTACAAAATACAGTGTAATCCACTTGGGTTCTAACAAGAGTGGTTTTTTAATAAAAATTAGGATACTGGAAGCTGAAGCAATGCTGATCTTAATGGGAATTTAGGATGCATTGGATGAGATAGTATCAGTACAAAAAGTACATTGTCACTTACAGTACTGGGTTTGATTCTGATCATTGTTGATGAAAGTTATTTACCAGTATGAGATGCAAAGAAAGCCTAGTAAAATGATTAAAATCTTAGTGAAAAAAGATTAGCCGAAGTTACAGAGTGGCTTTCTTAAGGCATTAATGATGAAGCATTTCTTTTAAGACATTTTGATAAATCTGTGGATTGGATTGTGAGACTGAAGTGATTCTGGAGTTAAAATTTCAATTTGTCAAGTCAGTGGGCTTTTGGGAAGGTTTTTCTGGCTTCTGCTCAACCTTAAGTAATGACCCATCTCCCAAAATACCTGGAAATGCTGCAACTAAAAAAGCTATTGCAGGACTTGAGACATTGCAATGACCTGATTTCTCCCAGTGTTTTCCAGTGGGAAAATGTTTTCCACATAATTTTATTTTTATTAGGCTTAATGTTTGTTACCATGCATTGTAAGCATTTTTGTGAACAATAGTGAGTGTGGTGCAGAATGAAGAGATATTTATAGTTTGTATTAATTCAATACCTAATGTATATTTGCTTGTGACTGTGAAAGAATATCCACAGTCAGCATGCATCTCAATGCAAACACCTTTTCAATTTGCATTATGAGAAGCTTTTCAAAGTTTGAGGTATGCAGCATATTGTCAAGATACAGCCCTGATCAAGATACTTGAGTCCGTATCTCTTCATGTGAATTCAGCTTTGCAGGAATTACTGAAAGCTCTGTAAGCTGTTGTAAAAAACAACAGTATTTCTTTTGTGCTCAAGTTAATCAAGTGTATCAGCACAGTCTTGGGAAAAATACTTCATTCAGTGTCAATACTAAATCTGTGTTTGTAAAACAGGCATGCAGGTACTCAAAACTGCTGCACTTCAGCTCAATGGCTTTTGATAATAGAAACCACACACATCTGGCCTTTATCCTACACTTATTTGCCTGAGTTACTCCCTCCATGTGAATGGTGTGATTGCAGCAGTAAGAGTACTCATGTACGTTAAGTGTTTGCTGTGTCCAGAAAGCTTGGCTTGCTGTTGAGTAAGATACAAGAACAATGGCAATGGCTTTAGTGGATCTAGGTGTGGTATGCTGATAGTTCTCTGGAGTGGAGGTTCTAATCTCATAATATTTATACTGCCTTTTTTCCAGCCAGTTTTCTGAAACCCTTTGTCCACTAAGACTTAGATTTAAAGTAGTTTCTCTAGATTTTCACAAGCAAATGTCAGAAGTGCTTTGCAAGGATAGTATGTTGTATCAGTCTATATCTTGGTAGGTTCCTTCATCATCACTCCAAAACAAAGGCCCTGCTGAGCAGTACTCACTGGTGGCTAAGTTCAAAATACTCAAAAAACTAGAAACTTGACCAAAAGTACAAAAGAGGGCAGAAGAGGCTTGTTTTGTTCGTGTGAACAAACACAACAGCCACTATGTCTACTGCTGAACTGAGTGGCTTTGTCTATAGCAGGACCTGTCAACCATTTGGTAACATTTGAAAACTCGCTAAATAATTTCTTCTGGGATTTGGCACAAAGCAACTGTCGTGTGAGTAATTGGGCTTCCCAAGACAATACCAGAGCATATGCATTGTCTGCTCTGTGTGCATCTTGATTCCTGAAGAAAATTTATCATGCAGTGAGAAATGTTTAGCATCTGTATGGTGAAGTGGTCATTTTGATGAGGATGGCTACATGATACTTTTTGTCAGTAGGGGACCTCCCTCAACTCTAAAAAATATTAAATCTGATCTTCTTGTGGAGTGCAATTCAAATTGTTGATTTTCTGTGTGTTGTGACTTTGACCTAATGTCATTTTAGATGCCATTAATTTTCAGTATTTGACACCTGGTAACCTCAGACATGTTTGAAATTATGAAATGTTTTTGTCTTTGTCTGCTAGAACTCCTCCCATGAGACTCCCATTCCGTTGTTAGACTTGCTAACAGAATCAGAGGCTCATCACATGTCATTACTAAAAGGACCACAGCAGATATTGTTCATGATGATACAATGTAAATTACAAAGTTAATGTGTAGGCAAAATATAAAATGATAGAAAATTTAGGGGGACTGTTCATAGTCATCCTTTTTTCCAGCTGTGCTCTAGGCAGTGCCCAGTAAAAGGAGTTTATTTGGAAAGCACATCTCACACAAAAATTTCCACACAGAAGTGGACGGAAGAAAGGAAAAATTAACCCAGATTCTAAAATAAAACAAATGTCTAGAGTTTAACTGCATACATCTTTATTGCTGTGAGTGTTTGGAGAGACATGTATGTTTATTTAAATACTGTAAGCTTCTGGTTTTATTCTGTGTGGGAATATGTGCTTCATTCTTGTAAGTGTAAAAGAAATTAGAGTTTTAATGTAATTAACATTTCTCTCTGGCAAGATATAACTGAAACCCAAATTTCATGTATTTGACGTAGTAGAAAATAAGAGGGGCTGGAAATGGGAGGGGAGACTAGCCCAGCACGATTCACTCATTCTTCAAGTATTTTTCTTAGTGGATTACACCATTGATTCATTTGATTGTCCAGAATGAGAGATTTGCATAGACCTTTTTTGTTCAGTTTTTACTGAGGTAATGTGCTGAACTAATTACTATTGTACTTTAAATTGTATTTTAAGATAGAGGCAAAGTAAAAAATTTAGGTAGTGTTGATGCAAATTTGTTATTTGCCTCATAAACATTTAAAATAGCACATCCATTTCTATCTGGCATTCCTTTAAATGTTACACTTGCCACCAAATGCAAGTTCATAACCTGTGTTACAGCATTCACAAACAAGCTAGCATTCTTCATGATCACACTGGAATTTGTTGCAAGCATTCAGCTATTAAATGCAAATAAATATTTCTTCAGTGATTCCCTTCCCTGGCACCACGAATTTTGAGTAGTGTCGTTGAAACAGGGAGAGAAGAAAATTATTTGGTCCAATTCTACTTTAAAAGAAAACTAATAAAGTTCAATGAATGGACATTGGTCTCTGTCTTAGTAGTGTCTGATTCTGTCATATCTAATTTAGCATCTAGGTGTCAGATTTTCTGCATATGGGAGGAGAAATCTAGAGCCATAAGGATCTTTAACTTAAATGAGGAAATTACCACTTCCATGGGGACAAAATCAGGACTTTCAGTAAGTACATGGAATTCTCTGCAGAGAAGATTACACAATATGAGTATTTCTGTGGAGTAAAAGTTACTCCTTATATTCTGTTTACCACTATCTGACTGCTTTCAATTAGTGTTCCATGCATGGAGCCAGCTTGTTGGTTGCTATGTGTCATACATCATGAACAATTTAAAAGCAACCAAATCCCACCCCTACAATGTGGCAACAGGAATGGCAGGTACTTTAGACTTGTCAGTAGGGAGTTTTGTATTAACATTGTATTGTAAAAATTGTGTGAGTTGCTGAGGAATGACTTGCTTTTTCCTCTTGAGATGGAGAGCACTTGTATGAGTGTTGTGCTTGTTTGTGAATTGCTTCTAGTGTGATTTCCATGAGCCCCTGTAACTGCTACAGGAATGGTGGGTTCATGGAGAAGGGACAGATACCCTTTGGTGATCTGTGATTGCAGAGCATGTAAAGGAGAAGAGAGGAGAAGGATGGGGTGGTACAATTTGAGGCTGCTGGAGAATTTACATCCAGATTGGCTTAAGTGGAAGCAAAGATGATTAAAGCAAAAACATACTCTTAAAAATCAGTTCAGAGTTTGAAGACTTAATTTGTTGTGAAGGGTTTAGCTCCTAAACTGGGCTCCTAAAATTTTTTAAAACAGGTTCAAAGTCTATACAGACCAAGTGTCAGCAATGATTGTCATGGTTTTGTCCATTTCCTTTACAATACCAGGGTCTGGTATCTGTGGAGCACATTTTATGAAAAGAACTCTATATAGTAAAAAGGCTTTTTCTCTGTCACATTTGTACCTGACCAGTGTTTGCCATTTCTGAGATTTGCTTGGTAACGGAAGTTGTAATTGATAGGGACTGACATACCCCTGTTTGGGCACTCGTGGAGAGTGCAGTGTTCTGCCTGTGCCATGACGCTGGCATGCTTCAGGATTTCCTTTTTTATTTTTCATCCCATACATGTTTCCACAACTTCTCACTTTTTGTTTGAGATTGGCATTCTTGTTCAAGGCAGCCCAGTTCTTGCTGGAGGGATTAAAAGTCAGCAGGCTAACTAAAGGTGACTTTTTTCTCTTTACTGTAATTTTCTTGAGCATCTTACACAAAGCAAGCAATTCATAAACTGCAAGGAGAAAATTGCATCACTGCCTACAATTTTTTTTTTTTATATAGCCTTATTCCACATTGGCCAATACTTTTTTTCCAGTTGTTCCTTTCACCATAATTTTGAGTATATTATTTCTCAACAGGATACATCTCTGTTTATTTTCTCTAATTCCAGTTTGGGATGTGAAACTTGACTTGTTTGCCAAAATGACAATCTAGTGAGCCATAACTAGGGAGAAAAGGGCAAGAATTGATATTTTGCAGTGCAGACTTCCTTTTGATCAGGTCTTGCTTTGTCTTTTGGAAGATTCTTGGATAGCAAAACCTGAGGTTATAAACCCACATTAAGCAAGGAGGGAGTTGAAAGCAGGCCATTGTGTCAAACATCATCTCTGAACTTTGCGTAACTCCAGCTCTTATTACCCTACATAGCTGCTGCCTGCTTTCTAAAGGGAGGATTTATCTATTCAACAGGTGTGCTGCTTTTTTGTTTTGGGATTTTTATTTTGTTTGGTTGGTTTTGTCTTTAGTTTGGACTAATTTCTTTTAAATTGGAGTGCTATTTTGAAAACAAAATAAGGTTTAAGCATGTATCAATTTAATCTTGGAAGCTGCTCTGATGGATATACAATAGCAGCACTTCTGGCCACAGTGTGATGCATTGCAAAAGAAACGGGATGTAAACATGCCAGAGTTTTACAAAGCCCCTCTTTTAAAATGGGAGTGTACAAAAGTGTTGAAGTATATCCAGTGTCAATTAAACTACAAGGGAATGGTCATCCCTTTGCAGACTAATTAGACTTCTACTCTTGGCGATTTGGAGTCAACTGTTATTCTGTACTGCTTCCTTGGCAAAACTAGCCAGCATGCAGAGAAGAGGATCAGATGGAGCTTTGACTTTCCTGCCTTCATATAGGATCTGAACTTCTAAAGGAAGAGTTGTGCATTTTAATGCTTTTATGTGATTGCTTTATGAATGATCACTAACATGGAACTAGCACCAAAGGAAAAAAATCTACCCTTTACTTTGATTCTATGATGGATCTATATCATAATTTTGTTTTACTGGTAAATTCTCATTCAAGTACTGACCCTTCATCTATTAAGCATGTTTTCTACCTTCTATGGCACAGGTTTAATGAAACTGGTAAATTTCAAGAAAAGTTTCTGTTGAGGGGAGCCAAATTCATAAAATGTTAAACAATCAAGTGGTTCTTGCTTTACCTGATACAATTAATTAATCATAAAATATAATAATGGTGAAATTCTAATATATTTTACTATATTCCCAAAGGAACATGTCATTGGTGTACAAAAGATTATGTTAATTTGTCTCCAGAAAAGAGGGATCACCAAGCATGAAGAAATATTTATGGTCCAATATGTGTTTTCTATTAATGCAGGACCTTTGGTCCTGAAGTATACTCATGCAATAATTTAGACACAAATCATGTCAGTGCTGAAGAAGGGAAACAAACTGGGAAACAATGTATTCCCTCCAAGTAATTTGAGGGCAGGATGTCTGGTAAATTCTACTTTCCATAGCTTACCACGTTCTAAACCTTAAGAGAAAAACACCTAAGCACTCAGTATTGCTGAGGGGCTATACAGGAGATATGCAGCTTGTTCCACATGGCATTTGAGTTATTCAAATGCTAGGAAGAGAATCATAGATCATAGAATCATGAACCCAACTCTGCCAAGTCCATCACCAAACCATGTCCCTACCATTCCAGCAACAGCCATAGCGAGAGATTTGTGTCCAGTTAAAAGGCTGCTTATAAATCTCTTTTATTTTTCAATAAAGCTGGCACAACAGCATTAGAGATCAAATAATCCATGCCTGGAATGCAGCGAATATGGTGGTCTCTGAAAGTCTAAACCAGCTCTTCATTAGTGTTCATTTTTCTAATTTCATACTGCAGCTGTGCTGGTGTTTTGAGTTTTAGCTGTGCTTTAGGCCTGGCAATCACAAGTCCTGGGCTGAGCACAATAACACAAGGTATTATAAATTAAGGCTCTGTACAGCCATACACTGTGGAAATTATCGTAATGAAAAATAAATAGTATGTAAACAAGAAATTAGTTTAATAGGAGCAGTTGTATTGTCCAAGTGAAATAAGGAATTTCAGATGATACCTCTTTAACTCTCTAGAATGACAATATTAAAATTCCATCTTTTTAACACATCAGTTCTGGAAAGATACACAGAAACATAATCTGTGAATGACAACAGGTAGTGTAACAGTTATTTTTAAACACACCAAATAAATGGGAGTTTTAATTGCCCTTCAGTTTCTCTCTTTCATGAGTAGAGACTTCACTGGGGAGAATTACCTATAGTGATACATCATAAGGTCAGTTTGTTTTAAACTTACTACATATGTAAGTAAAGGATAAATTGTAAAGCCATAATGTGATTTTTGCTGACACAACACAGCATGGGGCTGCATGGAATTTATGGCACATTTTCACCAATCAAGAATTAAGCATTCATTTTTGTCACTGTTCATGTTTCCACCTCTTCTGTATCCAAGTTGATGGAGCTATTTGTTCCATGTATGACAGTATGATATAATATAGAATAAAACTTAAGAATCATCGTAATTCATTCTAAAATGCCCTCAGAGAAGCAAAACCTTTGCATTTCCTTGGTATGTGCTATTAAAGCTTCTCTGTTTGCAAGACACCAGATTCCAGTTCAGTTTAGATTACCTGTCTGCCCAGGTTGTTCTGGGGACCAACTCCCATGTACTCCACCAGTTCTCAGGACAAGGTGAGGAAGCCTCAGGTATGTGTGGTCTATGAGAACTGGAGTTGTGTGTAAAATTTAGGGAAAGCAATGTATTTGTAAACTCTGGTGTCTTCATAATTAGTTATCAAACATTGTCCATTCCAAAGGTAGCCTCCTGGTTTGATGTTAACATTCTTTAGCATGATATTAACATTCTTTATCTCATAGTTTTGGTGGCGCTGATAGCTTTCTGTAGATGAATTCTTTGCATAGTGGTATTCTCTGATATCCCTCTTCAGTTGTTTCACCAGACCCATTGATGTTGTCATCTTACACCATAATCTTGCACAAGCATGTGGAGAATAAAAATCAATTAAGTAAATGAGAAGCTGATCCTTACAGTATTTCTCTACAGATGACTTGAAGTAGATTGATGGCTGTGTTTGTACACATATTTTTCCTGTTTAGTATCAAATATAATAGCACTATCATTTATGAAAAATTATTAACTGAGTACTTGTCATGTGAATTTACATCCTGTTTCCTTGCCACTTATCACAAGGCTGGAGGCAATACGCCATTTCTGGTGTTCTGTTCCCAGAGGAGACAGAGGTGCTATAGCTGCCGCAAATGTAAACCTGGCAGACACTGGAGACAAGGAGGGGGAAGGAAGTACATTAAGTGCTTAAAGGTGGGTAGTGTAAATATCATTTTCCCACTCCCCATGCTGTTGAAATCCCAAATATTTAGACCAACTGATAAAGCCAAAAAAGAGCTCTTTGTTTCCATGTGCAAAGCAAGGGCTTATTTTTGAAGGCTGTTTAGCTTCAAGTGAGGGACATTATTGCAGCAGAAGTAACCGTGGTCTGAGTTACCTTAGTACTTCTAACACAAAATTGTGTCAGCTTGAGTTTCAGCATGGCTGGTTGTCCCTCCTGGCCTAGGTTAGGAGTGCTGGTGTAGCAACAGCAGCCTGTGCTGGGGTGCCTCGCTGCCAGCAGTGCTGCAAGTGGTTTATGGTGCTTTCTGCACCAGGGTTTATTAAAATATTGGTATCTGTGTGCTACTGTTTAAGTAGTCAGATTATATTTAAATCATTAAAGTAGACAGGTTTCTCTGGACAGTGAAGTAACAGTGTCCTCAATTACTCTTTTGTCCATCAAACTAAGCATTTTGGTGATGCCCTTTACTGGAGAAGAGCTTACTTTAGGAATAATATTTCTATTGCACTAAATTTTCATTTTCTACTAGCAAAAAAACTTTAGTCACAGATCATGCTCTGTTTTTTCCCCTCAGATTAAAATGGCACTTTTACTGCTATACAATAATTGTTCAATTTTGAAACTAATGTGCACTGAAGCACCTTTGGAGCCATACCAAATCATATTTGGCTGCCCAAATGTTTCCTGTTTTTCAAAGAGTGCGTGCAAAAACATTACAAACAAATAATATATAGACAAGTATTTGGTATCAGCTATACTTCTGTAGTGGATCTCTCTAACAGAAATGTAACAAATGTTTTCTTCTTATATTAAGGTACTTTTAAAGTAAAATTTCCATGTGAATTTCCTGCACTTCAGATAAGGTTCTTTTAAAATAACTGTCTTGAAGGAAGAAGAGAATTTATGAGCTTTTGTATTTCAATACCAATGTGGAGCTTGTGCTAAACCAGTAATTATAATAAATGTCATTTCCTTATCATATAGATACACTATGGCTAAATGCAAACACAATTTTCAAACACAATGCAGATGAAATTCCATACAAATTCACTGAAGCCAAGTGAGCCAATGCAGCAAATTTCACACAATGTATTCCCGTGACAAGCTGCACTATATTTCCTCATTGCCTTCTAGTTTGCATCTCTATATAGAGGGAGAAACTTTATCCTAGGAAAGTGAAATTTCTTAAAGTGTATTTCTAATCTTCAGTTCCAGGTAATATGTGTGCCATCAGCAATTAAGCTTGAATCTGGATACCTTGCTGAAGCTGTATCCAGTCTGCAAGAGGTGCCTGAATAGCTGTTAGGCATAGAATGTAATTAATTCTAGTGGAAAAGATTTTTATTTTCTAAGTGAGAAAATATGAATTTTAATTGTAATTTGACTGTTACATTAAGAAATAGAAAATTTTACCAAAATAAAAACCCCAACAAAACAAACCAACCAAATAACTCAATCTGCCTGTGTTTCTGCTAGGTGTTACAATTCTGTTATACTTGTTAAGGCTGTTTAAAGACATGCTTTACTTTTCAGTGAAGCCTGATTCTCTTAGTTGCACTGTTGGCCTTTATTTTCTGTCCTTTGAACTAAAGTTGAGTTTAAATGGGCTTTGTCTAGGCTGCAACCATCTCTTTATAACCAGCATATTAGTATTATAGTTATTAGTTCTAGAGAAGATAAATAACAAGTCAGTTACCGAGGAAGCTGTAAAAAACAGTAAACACAAATACTTTCATTAACAGCAGTGCTGTGACATGAAAGATTTGTAAACAATAACTGGAAATAGTAAATTAGGCAAGAAAAATAAGTCCTTCCTTAAAACTGACTCTGTGCTGCTCCTTAAGTCTCTTCCTATTGTGGCACTGCCTGTTTGTATTCATTTCATTAAATCTTGGCGCTGAGGGCTCTAACAATTATAGTCTTGTCCATGACAGACAATGACAATAGCACAGCCTTCTCCTTCAAGTATCCTCATTTTACATACTGTTTCAAAGACTTTAATATTGGGAGGAACAGTCTATCTGTTGTCCTGGCTCTGGATTTTATTGACTAATTGCTACATCAAGTCCAGTAATTCAGTGGCTGATTTGGGTAGTTTAGACAGTATTTGGCAATAGCTTTCAGTGACACCTTAGTGCCGGATCTGTATGATTTCTGGTTTTGGAAAAACTATGTAAGCAGTTACATCAATATAGTACCTCTTAGGAGCATCAATAAGCTTTTTATTAGCATCTGGAGGGAGCCTTCCCTCCAGATGGATGTGCATTATTTCAGCATTAGCAGGTGAGTGCTAGGGTATGATTCACCAGTTGTGTCAGCTGATGATGTGCAACAACCTTATTTAATTTCCCTCTTTTTTTTTTTCAATCAAATCTTACTGAATAATACTGTGTGGCATTTTTAATTTGCAGCTGTCAAATTTATGAACCGGTATAGATTGATAGTTGCATTTAGAAAAAATAAATGTCTTTTACAATAAAGCAAAGAACTAAATGAAAACCAAGATGTGCACATGGATCCTATGTGTCCAGTGAAGTGCAATGAAAATAATAAAATAATTAAAACATTTTCTGTACTCTATAAAGTATATTTCTAATGGAGGCCAGGCAGTACGTGTGTATATGAAGTAGACTGCATAAGGCATTCTCAGTAGTGGAAAAAAATGCAAATCAGTTTTTTGCAAATCAGCCAACTTCCAAGTTGGCAAGCAGTTTCAGTAAACAAAAAAGGTGTAAAATAATATAGCCAACTCTCGAGCACTACAGCCACCTGTAAGCTCTTGCAATGGAAATTCCAATTATTAAAAAGAGTATCAGCAAAAGGAGGGATAGCCTGAGTCAAGATGCATTAATGGAAAGGAACACCTCCCCTTTCCACCTACTGTAAAAAATACAGTTATGTCTACATGTGTTAATTTTTAATTTCCTTTCCCATACCTTAAAATGCGCTCCACAAACTACTAAACTGTGTATAACAACATTTTAGATTGGAAAGCCTCAGCTTTGGAATTGTCTTGTGCACAAATGTCAGAAGGATTTACTTGGAGCAATTAGGAGAAAAAAAGTTAAGGAAGGCTCCAAACACAGACAGAAAATGACAGCAACTCACTCGCAAAAGTTGTATTTGACATAACATACTGTCACCTTTAAAAGCTTGGTGCTTGAGTAATGCAAGGCACTTTATAAATTTTTTCACATGGCTCTATAATGTCAATAAATAGAAAATGGCCCATCACATAGGGCCATTTTAGGGGAGAATTAAAAATTTGAATTCTAATTCTGAACAGTGGTGTATTGGCAAAGAATTTTTTTTAAGATTTTATGAACAGAGGGGTAGCTGGGGACTTCAACTTACCAGAAGTCTGCTGGAAATGCAATGCAGCAGAGAGGAAACAGTCTGGAAATATATATTTAAAAAAATAGGTTTATTCTGGCTTATTCTCACAGTATCTTTCAATTTCAGTGGTATTTACATTTATTGCAGAGAAAACTATTTGTATTATGAGCTAATAGTCCTCAAAAAGGCCTCAAAGACAAGCCTCCACATCTCATCCTTGCTATATTTCACACATTTTATTAGATGTATGTCTGCCCAGTGGCAAATGCAGTCTCTAAAGAATTTTCATGTTGTTTCCACCATCCTTCGGCAGGAAACCAGACTGTTAACAGGCTGCCACTTTGCATAATGGAAATCAGAGGTATTTCTCAGCTACATCATTAATGTATTTCCAAATAAAGTTGGAGGGAGGGTTCTTGCTGCTGTGGCTGTAAAAGACAAGATAGAAATGCTCATCAATACCACATTCAGATGCATTCTTTAGCTCATACCAAGGGGAGGACTGTGTTGTAAACTTTGGGTCCTGCTGACAAATAGATCCAGATAAAGGGCAGAATCTTGGCACACAACAAAGAAAACAGAAACATAATTTCTTACAGTGACAGGATAAAGTGAAGTAAATTTTCTACTCCCATGTGCTAATTTGTCATCTGGCAAAATAAAAAAGACTTTGGAAGAAGGAAGCCCAAAATTTTTAGAAGCTCTCCTGCAAGTCACCTAGACTGGAGCAACAGTCAAGAAAATGAATTTGAAGAGAAGGACAATACCAAGAGTTTATCCTAGAAAGAAGGGTAATAGAGACTTTCATTCAAAAAAAGGTAGTTCGAGTCTCTTAAACCATGTAGAGGCAGATTATATGCACGTCTGCCATCCCATTACCCCGGAAAGACATGCAGAGAGTAAAGACAGTGTCCCATTAATGCTTTTAGATCTTGAAAAAAGAAAAAAATTCTGAATTTTGGATCATACATATGTAAAAGAAAGATGGTCTGGTTTCCCAAGAGTGCTTTGTGCCATGTGGTTTCTTGAAGGGGCTGCACCTGGAAGGCAGAAAAGGGAGCATCTTAACATCTTGTCTTGTCCAGGCTGTTCTGAAGCCTGAAAACCTGGAGGAAGAAAATGAAGATTGCACCACTGCTCAAAGCAAGAAACCTTAGCAAGGGTGAAGAATTTTCAAATGCTTTATTCTTTTTCTAATTTATCTACAAGATCCAATGACCTGTCTTTGGAGTCATGAGATTGTAGGTTGTGTTTTTGAATGCCACTACAGATAGAAGGTCTTGTTGGGATGCTCAGTACACTCAGTCCCAGATCCACCACAAAAGTTTGGGCTCTCTTGAGATCCCATCATGGAGTCCAGCACCTGTGTCCTGTGCAGCTTTCAGTAAATGTGGCAGCATTGCCACGTGCAGTTGAAAACCTGCAACCAACATGTTACAAAGGCACTGGGGAGAGAGAAAGATTAAGGACTATGCATTGCAACTGAAGGAGGAAGTGAAATTCAGTATCAGAAACAGAGGTAAGGTGAAAATTTAAGCCCTGTTACAACCTCTGCCTCATGCAATTGCAGCGGCAGACTCTAGTCAGGAAGGTGGATATAATTCCATGAAGGGTAGGATGAAAACCCACTTGGCATCTAAGTGAGCTGGTGCTGTGCCAACGGGAAAACAAGTGGGTTTGATCGTGACAGGACAGCTCAGAAAACCATTCAGATTCCTAGGATCAGTGGGGGAAAGAAGCCAGAAGAGCCCAGTCTGAGCAATGCATAACTTCTATTAGGGAATAGTGCTCCTGAAGGCTGGGACTTCACTCACTATTTAGGAGGGGAGAGGAAAGGGAGATTGAACAAGGCAGAGAGAGCATTTGTACCTTGAATTTTGAAGCTGTGTAATAGGAAACTGAGACCAAAGGATGACTGCCAAAGTCATTGTAGAGATGGATATGTTATTGTCTCCATAGATGTATTGTTGGCTTACTGTTATACTTTCCAAAAATGAAAGCCAGATTCCTTCTCCTCCTCAAATTTTCTTTGTTTAGATGCCAGTATCATTCTTAAGAGAGAAAGGAAATACATCAATTGTGTGGGGTCTCTTTCCATCCTTGGCTTGGTGTGATTGAATTAAGTTGTGGCCTATTCTCTTTTTTGGTTATTCTGTAAAGGAAAGAGTAGAAGTGGATGACTAACTAACAAATATTATAAATGGTCATGACAACCATTACAAGAAGGTTTTCCTTCAGTCATTTGGTGGCCATTTGAGGGAAATCTAGGCTCTTTATTTCTGTGCAAACAACATAAACTGCCCTTGGCTACTAGAAGGACCTTCTGAAGAAATACTGGCAAACCACAGGCTATTAACCCCTTTGGAGTAGTTTCTTCTGGAGTAAAAGGAACTGTGTGACACTAAGAACAATAAACTATCTGACTAAGAACAATATCATAATAAGGGTGTACACACAGAACTTGTGAATCATTGGTTTATGATCATTCTGATTAGATTAAGCCTAAAATAATTGTTTGCACCAGGAAATTACATTTTCCTATCTTAAAGCTTATAACAGGGTATGTCAAGAGTTATATATCAAATTCTTTAGTACTGAATTTAATTATTCACTTCACATTTTGCCATCTTATATTTAAAATGCCATACCGGATAAAAATGCTTCTCATTATTTTGAAAAATGGCCAATAAACATGATAATGCCAGTTGCATAATATGAATTTGCATTTAGATGGTTGTATATATGTGTACATATAAATGTACCTGGCTTTTCATGAAAATAAGCCTCAGTTTGCATGGAGGAAGATTTTGCCTGTGTTTTCTCAGTACGTGAAACTCAATATGTCTATCAGTGCTATGCACACAGTTAACAAAATCAGCAGTGATTCAGCCACTCCTGGAATTTCCATTTAGTAGCTTTAGTTAAGGTCACAATTATACCTGAAGCTTTTTGAAAAATGCTTGGGCTTATTTTGAAATAGGGAGGAGCATTCTTGCATCTGAGAAGAAGAAGGGTAAGATGGAAGAAATTATTTACAGTGGCTTATAAATACAAGAAGGGGACCCCACAGCTGCCGCAGACAAAACAGTGCCAACTTGAGAGCAGCTCTGAGAAGGGCTTTGTTGGTGGATGAACAGCTCAACATGAGCCAGCAATGTGCACTTGCAGCCCTAAAAGCCAGCTGTGTCCTGCTGCATCCAAAGCAGCGTGGGCAGCAGGGCAAGGGAGGGATTCTGTCCCTCTGCTCTGCTCTGGTGAGACTCCACCTGGAGTGCTGCATCAGCTCTGGGACCCTCAACTTAAGGAGGGCACAGACCTGTTGGCACAAGTACAGAGGAGGATAACAAAGATAATCAAGGAGCTAGAGCACCTCTCCTATGAAGACAGGTTGAGAGAGTTAAGATTGTTCTGCCTGGAGAAGAGAAGGCTGTGGGGAGACCTTACAGTAACCTTCCAGTGCTTAAAGGAAGCTACAAAAGAGCTGGAGAGAGACTTTTTACAAGGGCATGTACTGACAGGACAAGGGGTGATGGCTTTAAACTGAAAGCAGGCAGGTTAAGATTAGATATTTGGAAGAAATTCTTAAGTGCAAGAAGTGCAAGGCACTGGGCCTGTTTGCCCAGAGAATTGTGGATGTCCCAACCCTGTAAGTGTCCAAGGTCAGGCTAGATGGGGTCCTGAGCAACTTGATCCAGGGAAAAGTGTCCCTGCCCATGTCAGTGGGGCTGGAACTACATGCTCTTTGAGGTCCCTTCCAACCCAAACCATTCAATGATTAAATGCTCTTTCTCAAATGTCTGAGCACAGATGCTGGGTGCTCCCCTGCACTGGTGGGAAATAGGTTACCCCACAGGTTTCAGAGCCACAATGAAGGGTTGTCTATGTGGGTTTAATAAGCCAGATTAATACAGCCTTCTCTAAGAACAGCCCACAGACTGGTTAAATTCTGCCAGCTCCCTTTCTTTCAGCTGGCTTGTGCCAGCTTGCCTCTTGCGTTTAACCGATCTACCTGCGGAGTCTGAGGATGCAGTGAGGCAGGCTGGGACAGAAAGTGTGTGAAGGAAGAGAAATGCTGTGGTCTGAAAAAAATGACAGTATGGGAAATCATTTGCTCCAACAAGGAGGAAAGCAGACTGGGAAAAGAGAGGATTTAAGGTTGGTATCCTCTTGTATTGCCCTGGGGACCACAGGGAAGAGTGCTGTTAATTGGAATGTGAAGGAGGCTGCAGGACTGGGGTGTCCACAGCACAGTGAGCGTCAGGAGATGAAGAGATTGTTGTGAAAATGAGGGTTGAAGGCAAGACCATACTGTAGGTATCAAAATTTTTCCAGACCATTTCTTTCATTGTTTGGTCTCAACACCATGGGCAGCAGGTCCTGCATCCGTCAAACAGAAGACAATTTTGAAATTTTCGTGCATGATGGCTGTGAAAAGAAAGACTAAAAGGCTGCATTTGCCATGGTTTAGGCAGCTTGAAATACAAGCAGAGATACAGAGATAAAGCATTAACTGAGGGAACATAGATTATTGGTTAGACAGTGCTACTCTCACTTGGATTCAGGATCTTAACTGTTGTCTCGGTGATTTTACTCACTGGGCTGTGCAAGACTAGTTTTTATTACATCTGTAATTTAAATGAGTAATTCCATCATAAGCTAGAGCTAAAATAATAAACTAGAATGTATTTACATCTATATAGACACAAGTGCATTCTTAGCTCCTTTATTAAGGTAATATTTTACTTGAGCAACACACCCATTAGCAAGATGATTGTTTTTCCATGTTGTTTTCAGAATACAGCACTTCTTTCATAGTTTACATCTATGAATTCTCGGTTTCTTTCAGTCCCTATGCAGACAAAGGATTAATTAATTATTATTAGTTATTACTCAATAGCCAGATACATATACATATGTGTGAGTAGTTAGTACAAAAGAGTTCCTCTTCAGAGAAAATTTGTGTTATGACCAAAATATATTCACCTATATCCTATACACACACATATAATACTCACACAGTCTTGCTGCTTCTTATGCAAAGCAAGTAGAAAAGGTTTGGTGAGTTGTCAAGGAGATATTGCCTCAAGGGAAAATAAACCTAAAAGCTCAGGTATTCAAATCTACTATGCATTTAAAGTAAAAACCCATTCCATGCTAAAAGAAACCCAAGTCAGAGGACCTGCAGTGTCGTCAAGGCTCATTTCATCTACTAACAAAAATAGAGTATAAAAACTTGTATCCGATTTACCTGCAACAACTTTTGCATTATTAATTAAAATTGAACTGAATTTGGCCCATGCTCTAATAATCTAACTGTAAAGACTTTTTTTAGGCATGCCATGATAAGGCAGTCCTATTGCACCACCAAATTATTTTTCTGCTAAGTCTGGGCTTGGGGTGTGGTGAATGGGTTACAGTCAAGTGATTTTTTAATTCTGCTTCCTAACTTCTTTTAAGTGATTCCCACCAAAAAAAAGTATGTTAGTGGGAAGATTAACTTTGTCTTTTTTGAAGAAGAAAGCCTCAAGGGCCACATTTTTTTTCAGAAGCTTAGACAGTAATGTGTAAATTTCACGTATTTGCAGTGCTGACACTGGGAAAGATGAATGTGCTTTCTGGCTCAGAAAAGGATAAATGCTTTCCTCCACACTGAAAATTCACAGTCTGTATGAACTTGATTCCCTGTACCAGTTTTTGTTAAACCTGGTTTTCTAGCAAAAATGATCTATTTGTCATTTCTTGAAAACACCGGTATGTCACAGTTAATACATTAAATTTAAATTCAATACAGTGCTCACATTTACTGTTTTCTTCTGCAAATTGGCTTGAGCAGAAAGTGCTCAAGAAGACGAAAATCCATTGAAGGTCTAAAGAATACAATACTTAAGAGCCTGCAGTGCCTCATATGATCATTTCAATACAGCCCAAAGAATCATAAAATCATTCTGGTTGGAAAAGACCTCTAAGATCAAGTCAAGTTGTCAAACCAGCACTGCCATGCCCATCGCTAAACCATGTCCCTAAGTGCCACATCTCCACGTTTTTGAAAATAAGTCAGTGTGTTTAATTCTTGTCTAGTACACAAATTGTTTTCAAGATGTTGGCTCCCTCTATGGTACAATTTTTAAATCTAGTATAATTCAGAAAGCATTAATACTTCCATTATTTAAAAATAGGAAAACAATAAAAAATTAAGATAAACATTGGCCAATATTAATTGGAATTTTTTTCTGTGTCAAAATCAGCTTTTAGAAGGATGTCTTACTAGAATCTCATTAAAAAGAGCATTCATTAAGGGATATTCCTTGGCTTTTAATATTCCCAAGTTGGATAAAAGGGAGGGGTAATGTTGCATATTGTATTTAAGAGGATGTCCCAGTACTTATCGTCAGAATATTTCCAAACAAGTACAGAATAGATGCTGATGAGGAATGGAATTCTCCCGTGTACACTCTGACATTTAACCCAAAACCTTGTTTATAAGAATTGTCCATGGGTTCTAACACCATTGACTAGATCAAACCTTCCTATATTTTTATTGTTGTCACTGTTGGTAAGGAGTGTTTAAAACAAAATGTTTCTCACAAGTGTACTCGCATTTTGTTGAACATTTGAGAGCAAAGGAAAAATTCAGTCTTTTCTCCTGTTTCTTTCCTCCTGACCTTTTTTGGATGGGGGATAATTAGAGCTAAAAAACAAAGGATAGAAAGTCTCATCTCTTCCAGGAACAAAGCATTCTGAAATTCCTCATCTCTTTCTGTGTTTATCTGGCAGAGCCCCAGATTCTGTCACCAGTGTTTACCCTGCGCAGATCCTTATTTACAGCTTAATCCAAAGCCTGTTGAAGTCAGTGGGAACCTTTCCCTTAACCTCAGGGGGAATCAGCTCTGCTTGTGTAGGCAGAGCGGTTTCAAATTATTTCCACTGCTGATTGCAATGTAAGCACTGGTTGAAATCAGTAACTTGTTCTGAGATCCAATGTTACAGCTAAGTTGATGATGTCTTAAGATACTATTATGCCTTTTTAGTTTTGCTTTCAGAAGCTTAAGTAGTAACAGGTGCCAGGAAATAAACCCCAAAAAATAAATTACTTTACAGAGAGTAAAGAAATAAAGAACAATGTTACAGCTTCAAGAGGCTGTCATCAATAACCATCACTGGAGACATCATAATGACTCTTCTTGTCTGTTGAAATGTCTCTGTCAATAATACCAAGTTATTTAGTTATTATAACTCAGAAAAAACACCTCACAACCTTAGTCTTTGTCTGGAGATTGTTTTTAATGATAAAGGAAGTTCTGATACAAGATGAAGGAGGAGAATTTGGAGAGCAGCTTAAGAGACACTCTTCTTACTGACTTCATATGAATTTGGGGTATTTGGAGCTTTCTGAATCTGAGCTGGCTATTTATGGAAACTCTACAAAAAGTCACATTTAAAGTCTTGCTGACTATTGAACCAAGTGGTGTTGGGAGGCATTCCAGTCAGACTAGTGCAAATTCAGCTCCATTTTCATCATTAGCTTAATGCATGTCTGCATTCAAGTTCATCAAGAAAAAGGAATGAGAAGTGGAGGAAGAATGTAAGGATTGTAAATTCATAGCATTTAATGGTTTAGATTGTTAATCCTTATGATACTTGGTATAGTGGGCATTATCTCTACACACACATTCTCACCTAATATGTGTGACACTGAAGAACAGTGGTCTGAAAAGGGCATTTACAGTTACACTGTTAAAATATTTCCAAAAATACTTGCTTGCAGTATATGAACTCCAAGACCAAGTTTTTGCATATCTTTTTTCACACCCATTTTATTTTGATCTACTAATTTTAATTTTAATAAACTTAATGCTAATTTCATATTTTTCAATTTTTTCTGGTTTTCGAGTTTAATTTATTGGCTTTCCTCTGTACCTCCTTCCGTTCTTTTCTCACTGCAATGCCCCTTGCTTTTTTTTACCCTGTAGCTCTATTTCCACTTATTTTCTCTCCATTATGGGGCCCTGCCTATGCTTCTTCTGTACTTATTTTGTTTATCCTTCCAGTCTTCTTCCACCAATTCATTTTCAATGCTTCTACCATTTTCCCTGCATCTTCATTCTGAAATTCCTACCTCCTGAGATTTTCTGTATCTGCTTAGTCACCCTTAGATGTTTCTCTTGTGCCACCTCATACACTCACCCTTTTTCCTCAGTAGTGGTTAGGGGTTTGCACTCCTTTGTTTACATGTGCCTTAATTGCTGTAAGATGCTGTGTGAAATTCCAGTGCAGGGTGGAACCTGCTGCCTATTATTGAGCAAGGAGAAGGTGGAGGTGGAGTGCTGCATGATAAGGGGACAGAAAGATGATTAGGAAGCCCCTCTGTGGTCTGTAGACAGTGCTGTTTCCTTTTTCATCCTCCAAAAAGGCACGAGGAAGTAAGGACAGAGAGGAGACACGAGGGCAGGGGTAGGGAGGAAGCATGTTTCACAAGAGGGAAAGAACAGCACCCAGAGGAACACCCACTCTCATTATCTAAATGCAGTCTTTTATGGTAGGATCGTGTAATGATACACAGAATAACTCTAGTAATGCATTAATATTTCGAGCACATTACTTTAAATCCTAAATCCAAAGGCTGTTATTTGAAAGTGGGATTCCAGAGCTGCAGGCCTTTTCACAGAAGGAGTTTGGGGCAGACAGTGGTGCCTTCCCAGGTGACAGAGACAGCATGTCTTGTCCCGAAGCTGAATGGTGTACACTTCCCATAGGAGGGAGGCTGGCCCTTGCTGCAGCCCTGTTCACCTCTCTGCTGAGACTTTAAACAGAGATCCCAGGGCAGATGTTTAGAGCTATGACGTGGCGATGGTAAAACCCAGTCATTGAGAACAGGACTCCAACAGCTTAGGACATAAAAGAACCTGTATATGAGATCATTGCTTTAGGGACATATTTGAGCTGCTGAGTCATTGACTCAGACTGGTTCGCCAAATGCTTCTAGCTTAATAAATTACTGTCCATACTAGTGTTGTGAAATTAATAAGCAGCACTAACATTCAACTGCCTGAATTTCCTTTCCAATCTGAAAAAATAAATAAGTACATTCAGGATAGATTAGACAAAGGTTAGCTGCAGGAAGACATTTCAACATCATAATGAAAATTGTGAACTTCAAAAGAATTACTGTATGTTTTTTAATTAATCTTTGTGGCTTATCCAAAAAAAGATTATAGAACTAAGTTCAGATGCTTTCATACAAAGCATTTCTTTTTAATTTGTTCTTTAACCCTCTGCATTCTCACAATTGCCTACTTCTAATGAAAATAATTTAAAATAGCAAAACAAGAACGTTAAATGGGAATGATGTTCAAACACCTTTAAACCTTGTGAATCCTGAATATTTATACTTTTGCCTGTATTTACAGTATTTGTAGTGGTTTCTCTCTGACACTGTTTCTTGTAACATATTTCAAGATTAGAAGTGTATATAAATAATCAGTAATTAATATTACTAAGGGAGATTTTGCTCATTGCTTTTTATCTTAGAAGTACACTAGCCCTAATAAGTGCTACAATGTAAGATTTAGAGCACGCAAGGAATAGCAGCTCTCATGATTAGCTAGACATCACACCTGAAATATGAAGCGAGCCACAGGAACACTGAAGCATCCCCAGTTCCTGTGCTGTGGGATCTGTCCTCTCCCCCTGTGTCCTGGTCTGTGGGCAAAGCTTGCTCCTCGCTCCAGTAAGTAACAGGTGATTTCTTGCCACAGGCTGGAATTTGCTATGGGAAAGCCACCATCTCTTGCTGCAGTTGTTTCACTGGTGAAGGCTGCCCTGTGCCTTTTTAACCTCAGCCCTGGGGAGAGGGTTGTGGCATGGGGAGGATTACACTGCCAGCTCTATCTGCCTTAAACTCCTCCTGGCAGCCAGGGGTACAGTTGGCAGGATTATTTTGTAGATCAATGTAATCCCTAATACCACCATATATCCCTAATGCTTAGGGAAGTAAAACAAACAGTCTACAGGTCCCAGGAAAAGAGTACAGGAGACACCTCTGCTGAGGGTAGGACTGGTCCATATCTCCCAAACCAATGAAAAAACAGCACTTAAAAAATAAAAAGTTAGTGGCAAGGGGTGGGGGGGGGTTCGTCTTTTCTTCTTTTATTTTCTTTTTGTTGTTGTTTTTTTGGGGTTTTGTTTTTTTCACATAGAGGCTTTGACTGACTATTCTGGAATACAGTTTGTTCTTTTTATGATGTTTGGAAAGTTTCAGTACAATTCAGGGAAATGACTGAACATACCTAAGTAACACAAGCTTGCAGTTTGTGGTTGCAGGGCTTTTTTCCCCCTCAAACTTATATTATTCTCACTATTTTTCAAAATACATGCAAAATACAGATTTTAAAGCTATGTCATATTTTTTCATTTAAGTAGGTCTTAATATAGAAGGAAGTTGAATACCATTTAATTTGGGATCTGTAATTGAAGATCAACTATTTGTAGGGAAAGGTGCAGGGAGAAGGGGCAGAGAAGGGAGGAGAAGCAGGGCAGAAAACAAAGAAGGGGGTAAGAAGGCTTGAAAAAAATTTATAATAGTAGGAATAAAACACCAAAATTTCACACAGGCTTAAATGGAAAATATGTTCTTTTCTCTTTGCATATTTTCCTGTGGCTTGTCAAGACCTAATTTTGAGTTAGGGAAGTAGACATTCTTTGTTTCTTTCCCCTTCCCCACAAAATTTTCCAGGTTTTCTTTATTCCTCATGAAGAAATACAACCTCAACTGTTTCTCTCATGCACTCTCTCTTAAATTAAGGAAAAAAGTATAGATATAATCATCCAACACACGCCCCATAGAAGTAACACTATAATACTACATTAATTCAAATTTTGACACTGTATTTTATGATGTTTCAGTATGTCTTACTATACAGTAAAAACTGAAGAAAATGCATAAACTTTCACAGAGGATTTAAAATATTTTTTAAAAAAAAGTGTGACTTGGGCTATGACAAATTAAAAGCACATCCTACAAACATAATCTTAATTACCCCTCACTACATGGAAAATTCAGGGGACTACACATTGGCATTGCAGTACAAATAGATGAAATCTTGTTTCTATTATGAGACTTACGGCAGTGTTTCAAAATAAATAAATCAAAACCATGGATCTAGCTCAGCTTTCACAATGAATTGAACATGTTCAGATGCTGGGCTAGGTCTTCTATGACAATTCTGTATTAAAGCTGTCCATAAAGCTTTGGTGTCTGTTTTTCAACTGCTGACTTCCTTTGCCTGATTTGCAGCTGGTCTGTGGAACTGCTGATAGCTCTCCTCATCCCCCACAGTCACACAATCACAAAACCACTCCTTATCCACTAGCATTCTCTTCATGAGGTTCTGTCTTTGCTCTTCAGGTTGTTTTCACTGTTTTTTACCTTTGTTTTGAATTATATTCCACCTGTGAAAGGAAAAGAGAAGACACAAAGGAAAAATAGCCAGGAGGTCTATATTCCTACATCATTTTATGGAAAAGTTCAGGTTTGGGTGAGGCACATACACATTAACCTAGTGATTCTGAGCTCATTTCAGCTCAAAGGTATTCCTTTGAGTAAATTGTAACCTGTCTCAGATTAGCTGCTTTCCCTCATTTGCAGGATGTTGTATTTGTGTCAGGTCAACTTGGAGTAAAATATGGTGGCTTCACTTGAGGTTCTGAAGGTGGGTGATCCAGTTTCAAGTGGAGCTCAGTGAGCTGGACGTGGTTAAGTAGCCATAAAACAACATATGTTGTGCCATAACTTTTCAGTTCTCACCACACCTTCCTCAAGGTTCCAGCTCTGTTCTCTATAGGAGGCTATACACACACCTGCAAGAATCACAATTATATTTAGAATTTGAGATGCCTCTTGTGTGCAGTATCTGCAACCAGTGAGAAAAGGGGGCCAACACATGGGAAAGGAGAAGAAGGCAGACAGAAACTATTTTAAGGAAGCTATGAAGAACTTTTCCTACTGCTACCATAGTGCTTTAGATTGAAAAAAAAAAAAATCATTACTGATGTATTTCCACTTCCCTATTATTTTTACTATGAGAAAGACTGATCTCTACAGGAATACATTTTTGAATTCTTAAAATGTATAAATAATAATTATAAATAATTATAAATATAGCACAAAATTCTCAAGGGAAAATAATATCCCATGATTTTTAGGCTGGACACTTATTACGGGGGTATTTTCTGTAATTTTGCCCCTAATCTCTCTGTCAGCTCCCATTTTGGAATATTACTGTAAATCCACGTATTCTCTCAAGAACACTGTGTAATCAACCATTCAGATATCATAGTTAGAGTAATTCAAAATGTGAAAAAATCAAAACTTGAAAAGTTCAGGGATCAGATTGTTTCTCTCAGATCACTCTCTTAATGGAAAGCACTTTTTTATTTCAACTAACAGTTCTCTGATTGGGCCTGCGAGTCCAAAGCATGGATTTGCTACTCCACATTCACACCAGAGTCTGTCCTTCTTAGTTCACCTTTTAAAGCATTCCTAAATATTCAGTTTGGGGAGCTGAAGTCTGCCAGGTAAAGTGTTACCTGTATCACTCCATCATGTTCTTCAGGCTCAAGAAATTGTCTCACTTCTTACTTGTCTTGTGGAACAGATAATATATGCTTCTGTTATTTATAATAATGCACATGGCACAGGAAATTGAATTTAAGTTCTCAAGGCAGGTCAAATTTTCACATAGTTTTGAAACAATCTTGGGCTTTTTTGTATGGTTGGGTTTTTTGTATAATTTATCAAAAAGTGGAATTTCAAGGACTTTTTCTCACATCTCAAAAAAACCCCCACTTTGCAGTAATGTTTTAAAACATTGGTGGGAAACCCCTGCGGTTTCAGCCTGAACACAGTGAAAAGTTTCAAAAGAGCTGTGGATAGCTAGTTAATCACAAAAGGTATTAGCTCTGTTTTTCTTCCATTTTCTTAAAAGTTAGAAAGGGTTTATATATTTGCATGTTTTCTGCTTTCACCCTACAACTCAGGTCTTTGAACCCTGCTTTTAATTTAGTGTTGTGCTTGTGTTTAGCATCTGATTTCCATTCTGCGTGGAAGTATATTATTTTTTTACGACATGGGAAATAGTTAATTGATTATGATTAACGTGCAATTATTTCCATTTCTATGTGATCCTATGATTTTGTTGTCGCTTGTGCTATAATTACAAAGAGTGACGAATGAACTTCATGCAGTTCGCTCTGGTTTCAGTTCTGATAAGAATCCAAATATTTTGATACTTAATCAAAACTTATCCAAAGTTTCCTAAGCTCTTGAGTCTGCAAAACTAGTCTGAACACTTAGAGCAGGGCTTTCCTCATGAGGTTTCCAGTTGTTCCACTAGTGGAACCTGATGGAAATACCATGAGGTCAGCTTTTCTTCCAGTTGTTCCAAATATTTAACATCTGGACAGAAAACGGAAGTGAGAAATCCTGCCCAGAAGTTGTATTAAAGGAAAAGTTGGGTTCTAAAAATAGGTAAAGAATGACTGTTTTTCTAACTCCTCCAATCTGGCCAATGCATGACTGAAAAAAAGATCAAGAATCCAGAATTAGAGATGAATCAAGTCAACTGGCACCATAAAAATACAGCCTATTCAGCTGAAACCTGTTGCTCCTTAGAATTTGGTTATTTGTGAAGTGACATTATGTAGACCAAAATTTTAATTTGGTGCCATTTCAGAATCTTTCAGGGATGAGTATTTATTCCAGTCAAGTATTTGTTCATTCATCAGTAGGTTGCACACAGGTCTTGGTGGGAAAAGATTTTCTTGGTCTTGTATTGGTGTGTTTCCTCTCAGTACCAACACTCTGTGAGGGACCCTAGCTATCAGTGCTACCTTCTTGAAACAGCTCTAATTTCAGGTTAATCTGTTGAGGAGATGGGGCAGTTTAGGCGGTGATGAACTGAGCATTGGATTGACTTGTAACCACAGGGGCATAATTTTAGACAAAATAATTGGATAAATAAATGATTTTACCCTCTTGGTTGGTATCTAATAAGTTCAAAGTATATTTGGCAGAAATGAATTATCTCATGATGAAGCTCCTCTTTTCACTACTGAGCTTTCACCCCTATGCTTTGTATCACATCACAAATGACTAATTTTCTCTGCATATCCTCTGATTCTACAAGCTCTTTCTTACCACATTTATCTTCCTGTTCAAACAACAGACACCAGCTCAGATCAGGCTGGTGATTATTTTTCTTTACTGACAACAACATCATCTTACAGGGTTCTTTATAGTAAGAGTGCATCACCATGTAAAGTGAACACCACTCCCAAGTTCATTCATCTGAAGCTAGGAAAATGTTATGAGGCTCCTCTTCCCCTTAAAGTAGTGAAATTTCAGGAAGCATGGACCTTCAGCATCCTCCCAACACCACAGATCAGAAATGTGTACAAAAACACCAGTGGCAACATACCACAGCAGGCTAAGGTTCAGGACCCCTGGAGTGCTTGATCAACAGTAAGGAGTTGAAATGGCCCAAAAAACAAGACTATGATCAAAGACATGAAATGTTTTGTGAAAACCATCCAAATTAATGTGCTGCCTGATCTGTCCGTTGCTTTGCTTGAGGTCACGGACAATATAGAATTTTATGGAGTGCAGTGTCTGCAGGCACTGTATATGCCATGCTGTCAGCACTTCATCAAAGACATCTTATCTGGCACAAAGCACAGCATTTTAGCTGGTGGTGACCTCCCTGACAGGAAATATTTCATAGCCCAAGTTTTACACACATGAAAGCACATAGAGAAAGTACCAAATGAGGAAAACATATGAGTGTATGTTAGCCCCTGAAATTCTGCACATGCATTGTAGAAATACATCAGAGCTACAGCTCACTTCATGCTTGCTTTCAGGAGACAAAAACTTAAATTCAAGAACATGTATGTCAGTGCAATCATTTGCATGCAGTTTCACCAACTACGAACTTTAGTTGATAAGGTCCTTTCAATTCCCTTGCCTCCCAACTTCTTGGAAGACCATGCTGGCTTTTGGTAGTTGGTTTTGCATAGAAACTGTGTGCCATTTCCCCCATCCACTGCATCAGCAGTCTCTCAAACACACTCACTTACCCAGAATTCAGCCATCCCTGCCCAGCACTTAGGTGAAACCACTGCATTGAGCTACAGTGAAAAGTGACTTGACACCTCTTCAGTATCTTACTAATGGGAACAAGCCCTGTCTGGATGGCACTTCAAATCTGAAGAGAAAACATGTCTCCAGAGGAAAAGAGAACTAAATAAAGAAAAATACCCTCCTGATCCTGTTTGTGCTACATTTACACCTGAAACAGAAAGGTAAGGCTCCTAATCTCTCAGATAAGGGAAAATAAGGAAAGAGGAGCTGCTAAGAGACCTTTTGGAAGTAGGAAAGCCAGGAAGTTTGGTCAGATTGTCCTCCAGACTGTGAAAAATGGGTTCAGCTGTGACCCTGGTAGGGGCAAACAAGGCTGATTGGTGCTGGGAAATCTGGGACCTGGTTAAGTAATCTTTAGAGGGATAGAAGAGTCTAAAAAAGAAAAAGCTGCAAGAGAGATTACTTTATGTAATTTATGTAATTTGACTACTTTATGTAAAAGCATAGTAAAACAGAGTCTTTGTCTGCTATATGTCAGTAATTCTTGAATTGAAGTAATTCTTGAATTGATGGAAATTCTGGAATCCTTTAATTGATGTGAACTAATGCTCCCAACAATTTACATCAATTCTGTTACTTTACCTTTTCCATCAACACCCAAATTCTATCCACAAAACCAACATTTGGGAGGTCACCTTTGAACTTTCAGACTCTGTGTGGGTTTATCATGTTTTCTTCATGATATGAGAATGACCAGACAGAAAGACAGGAATTGTTGTAGAATGCATAACCAATTTTTTTTTCCCCTTGGAATTTTTGAGAATGCATATGATCTTGAATTTTCTTCATGAGCTGGTATCAATTCACTATTTATTTTCAGCTTCCTTTTTGTTGTTTAAGGTTTAGTGTTTTCTCTTTTACACTGTTACAGGCAATGAAGTTTCAGTATTTGCACTTCTCTAGAAAATAAACACAGATTTTCCTAAATACAATTGATAAAATATAGAAGAGATTTTCAAAAACGTTCAGCGAAAAATCACGTGTCTCAAATATCTGACTGAAGTATCCAGACATAAAATATGGTATTTCATATTATTATTTCATGAAGCATTCTTTAACATTCTTATAAGATATTTAAAGTGGTCCATGCAAAGTTGCACACAATATAAGGAAACCACCCTAGCCGTAAATTTAAAGAAATACGTGAACAAAGCCATAAAAATCGGGGCCTATAAATTAATGCAAGATACTTCAATAAGCCTCTCAGAATATTCATGGAACACTCTGTAATATGTGAAGAATATGCTAGCCCTGTACCTAACAGTATTCAGACACCACTGCTTGTAGTGTAATAAAAATAAATGTAAAGCAACATTGTGACTACAGATGCAGTAAGAAAAGAATAAAAATAGCTGCTTGACTTTCTGTGGGTGTCGCTCATTGGATGTCAATACACAGAACCTTTCTGGTCATAGCACTGCTTCCCAGACTCCTGTAATTTTTTTCCTCTTAATCACATTTTGCAAAAGACAGCCTGCAATATTAACCTGAGTTGGGTGTTGTAATGTAGTCTGCAGTTTCTCACTCTGACACGGAAATCTTAAACTCACTGTGGTCTGCACAGAAACTCTCACTCTCGCTGAGCAGCAGCCATAAATGTAGCCCTCTCTGACTACCCACCCCATGCCAAGTTGTTTCACTATTGATTAAAGGCAGATGTGGCACAGTGAGCTGCTGCCAGATAATGATCCGTAGTTTCTCATGAGTGAATGGGTTCTCTTCACTGCCCTGCAGCTCTGAGACTGTCTTCAGAAACATGCTACTTCATTGTCCATAAAATCTGCACTGACCACTATCCCCGCTAGACATCACAGGCATTTCTCACTGGGCAGTGTTCAGTTTGGGGTCCAGAAGCAGCAGTGCTCTTGCTGTGGAGGGGTAAGCAGATTGATGATTGCAAAAGTGTATGACAGCAAATTCAGATCAGGACAATTAACTAAAAAACAGCTTGACAGAAACATGACAGGGGAAAAATCCCATTATTTCTCTTTTTTTTTTTTCCTTTTTTTTTTAGCTTGACTGCCAGGTTCTGGAATTGCAGTCACCTCTAATGCCTTCCAAGTAGGGAAGGAAGATGTAAGTTTCCAACACAGCCAGCAGTTATACACACATGTATCACTAATCTGGGCATGAATGGCAGATTGATTTTTTCCAGATGCTCTTGATTTACTGTGTACATCTCACACATGGTGGATCCAATATGCCCAGGAGATACTGAGCTCATGTACAGCGAGTCCAGTGCATTCTAGAAGCACAGACTTTGCTGTGCACATGAGGTAAACACAATCTGCGGGTGTACAATAAATCCAGCAGCGAGAACTTGTAGGTTGATTTTGCCCAAGCCTGCACCACTGGCCATGTAGATTTGGCTAACCCAGCACCAGTGGCTCCTGTGCCCATGCTCAGTGCCAGGAATTTACAGTGAAAGCAAGCCTACAGCTTTATTAAAGGACAGAGAAAAAAAATTGACCCGAATAAGTGAATATTAATGTATTAAAGTTCATGAAAAATTTAGCGATGTTTTCTTTATTTTTTAAAGTAGGAACTGTTTGCTTTTAACTGCCATTGCATGCTGATAACTTCATCGAATGATTCACTGTGCCAGGTCTTTTCTTACCCCATCCTTCCTAATCCTGCCAGCTCGGATCCATGGAGTACTGCTTCCTAATCCTACCAGCTCCAATCCATGGAGTGCTCTGAAAATTTTTGATTTCTCTGAGGATCTTTTGTTTTTCCCTTTCTATCACTTCAATGCTTTCCTACCTACCTGTAGTGCAGTACCATGTCCTACAGATTTTAATTGAGCAAAGCAGCTCGGGATCATTAGCAAATGGTGCAAACTACCACCCTCCAAGAACGCTACCCAGGAGTGAGGTGTGGGCCAGCACCCTGTGGGAGCAGCACTCCGCCTTGCACGCTTCAGAAAGTGGGTCAGAGCTGCATCACCTCCACCTACCCATCTCGTGTCCCTGGTGCGTTGTGTGCTTCAGAGGAAACTGACACACTTTGAGTGCCTCGGAGTCTGTGCCAGTAGCTCTGGGACACAGTGGAAGAGTTTGTTTTCTTGGGGTGAGCAGGTGGGTTTATGTGCGCTTCCCTCTGCAGCGCGCAGTGCGGTGTGTGCAGGGTGTGCTTGTCCCCAGCGCCCTGCATATGCCCCTTTGTGCAAATCCCACAGGTTGTTGCCACTGGGATGCTGTGACCAGCAAGGGCATGGAATCTTCTCGGAGGTGGCCCGTGTTCTCTGCGGGTGACTTTAGGCCTGTGGCTATCATCTGCTCAGCGGTGCCTGGGGACTGCACTCTCCATGCCCAGCCCCTAACCAGTGAGCCGGCTCGCTGCACGGTCGCGACAGCCTGCAAGGCGCCGTGTGGTACCGCCCGGGGAGCGCCTTGCCGGGGGTGGCAGGCGGCGGGATCCCGGTACCACCCTGCCCCACAGCGGCGCGGAGCAGGCTCTCCTAGGAGTGCGCGGGGCCCCGGCGGCGGCTGCCGGGCTCGTCCTGCCCCCCGAGCGGCGGTGGGCCGGGCCAGCCCGCCGGGCCGCGCCGGGGCTGCCACCTGACTGCGGGGCGCAGCGGGGAGCGGGCGGGGCGCCTCCTGCCCTCGGCGGGGGCGGCTTCCCTCCGCGCCGAAGTTTCCCCGACTTGTGCAAAGAGAGAGGCAGGTCCCGCCGCGGCGCGGGGTGGGAGAAGCATCGCGGCGGAGGAGGAGCGGATCGGCGCGGGCGTGGAAGAGAGGTGGGCAAGGAGCGATGACCTTTGCGAGGAGCCTGCGAGGGAGCGGGGCAGAGGCAGAGCGAGCGGCAGCGCGGGAGGATGGTTGCTGAATCCCGGAGGAGAGCCGCCCCGTAATGTCACCATGTAAGTCTCTTCTCCGCGCTCTGGGGCGAGGGCTGCGGCTGCCGCCCGGGGCGCTGGGGGAGCGCGGATCGCCCGCGGGCTCCATCGTGGGGCGAGGAACCCCGGGCGGATCGGCAGGGCTTCCCCAGCACCCGCAGCAGGTGGTGAGTAATGTCGAGCTGAGCCGTGCAGGTAGGTAGGGCTGAAGGAATGGGGAAACGGCGAAGTTTCGCGCCGGGAGCTCAGAAGGCAGGGCTGGCAGGGCTCTGCCCCGTCCGGGCTCCGTGTCCGTCGGCGGCTGCCCCGCCGGCTCCCGGGCGCCCGCTGCCTTTCGCAGGGCACCCTAAATCCGTCCTTAGGACGGCTCTGGTGAATTTCGCCGTGCTTGCGAACAAGCAGCGAAACGCTTGGCCCCGCTGGCCGCCCGCCCTGAGCGGCGGTGCCCCCGCATCCGCCCGGCCTCTCGGCTCGGGGCCGCGGCCGCTCACGTCGAGCAGCCCTCGCACCGCAGGCAGCCTTCCAGGTGAGGTGCCAGCACAAGTAGGGAAAAAGTAGGCAAAGGAGACGGAGATCAGGGCGGGCTTCTCAAAGCGTTCGCAGCCCCACCGCCACTCTCCGCGGCTCACGGAGCGGGGGCAGCGCGGCGCACCTCTCCCCTCGGGGCTGAGGGGCAGGCGGCGATCCGCGGACGGGTCGGGGCTCCCCTCCCGCCCAACTCCGCCCGGCCCCGGGCGGACAGTGCCGTGGCCTCCGGGCGCCTTCCCCGGGATATTTCTCCTTTACTGCCTGTCCCTCGCCGAAGGTAAGGCGAGGTGCTGAGGTCTGGGGTTAGGCGTTCCGCCGGTACCTTCACAGCCGGGAGCGGGGAGCTGTGGGTGCACCCGAGGGAATCAGTGCAAGCGCAAAAGGGCAGGGGCTTCTCACAGGGCGCCGTGAAGTTAAGGCAGGAATGAGAAGGAGTTCCTGAAGACCCAGTTTTGCGGTGCTACCGGGTTGGAAACCGCCAGCAGATCTGTTGCCTGCAACTGGGAAAAGTCCCTTTGGAAAGGAAAGCCAAGGGACTTAGATGGATCTGATAGGGCTGATACTGTTTAAATTAAAAGGCAGTGTCTTATTTGTTTTTCATCTCTTTTGATGAGCATGAAGGTGTTTTCAAAGTTGGCTGTAAGAATAATTAGGAACAAGTAGTGCTTACCAAAATGAAAGTTTTAAGGCATATTGTGTAATTAATCGTTCAAGACATTAATGTACTACAGTTTAAAGCAAGGATTTGAAAGTTAAAATCAACTCCTCTAGGAGTTAACCTTAGGGAACTAAACTGAGTTGCAATCATCTATCACTTGCAGTTCCACTTGAGAGTGATTAAGCTTAAAATATTTTTGTTTACAGTCTATGTGAGAAAAAAAAATTGTGACATTGATGTTATCTTTCTTTTAATTTTATAGTGTCAGCAAGATTTTTCCTTAATAGCTTTAGACATGTCAAAGACCAAAGAAAGTCATGTCAGTGTGCCTGAGGCAGATTTCACATCCTACTCCAGGGAACTTTTGACAAAGTTTTGAACAAGGAAGATGATGTAATAAAGTTTGTATTGCATGTTTTGGGATGGTACAGTATACAAGTCAAATGCTCCAGCATCATTCACATTTTGTGTATGTTGTCTTGCAGAGCTGTATATTCCCTAAAAGGCCATGCTGTTTTGCCTGCTAGCTGGCTGCTGGCATGTAAAGTAAAAGATTTAGTAGTTGGATGTAGCAAAACTCCCAGTAATTCCATTTTGAACTGTGTCAAGTTACCATCCATTTATGGTTTAGATACTTTACATGTCTATTTTGCTCTTCTGGAATGAATTGTGAATAAGCTCATTGTGTCCCTATGTTATAGGAAATGAAAGTAGCTGTGGACTGGAGTGAATTGGTAGCTGGAGTGCATAGCTGGTCATGTCACACAGTGTCTACACTGGGAAATGCAAGTCCACAGAAAAATTAGTACTTCTTCTATCAGACTACACAGAAAGCCAAAACCCATTTAAAAAAAAAAAAAAAAAGTTAAGAGGGATTGCTATATTGAGACTATATCCAGCTTTAGTGGATCTGCTCCTTCCATAGGTGTCCTAATAGTTTCCAGATATATTGGGTAAAATATTCTGATTCTGTGTTTGACAGTCTAGACTGATTTCTTCAGAGCTGCCAGTGTGTTAACTGCTGGGGACAGAACAGGGCTTTTTCATTTAAATTGATACAAAATAGGGAAGAAAACTCACTATGAACAGCGTTCAGCAATTTTTATGTAACCAAAGACAAAGACTGAAATAATCCATATATGTTCTGAGAGCTTTGTTATGGCCAAAGATCCGTCTCTTTTCTTACCTAAACTCGTGGAGTGTTTTAGTACATTGCTGTTCTGATATCCATTCCCTGTTCTGTTAATGAATACTAAATGACAGAACACATCTTTTTAATACTACTTAATATAAGAACCCAGGACCAAAGGGGTCTCTTGGGCCATCAAGTCAGTGCTGTCAGGGGACCATATCATCCCTTGATAAGCTATAAACTAGCCCAGAACCATATGCTAATTTTTCTTTTGGATTATTCATATGCTGTTTGGATTCACTTCTGGATGCTAATTAACACTAGTAATCAAGAAAAATAAATATAGGGGGTATTGAGAGGTGAATAATATCTGCAACTCAGTTGTGTTTTTTTAAAGCCTGTGAAGTATTTATCAGTTATTACAACACCTTATCATAATTGTCTGAAATGTCAAATTGTAAAAATATCAGGGGTGGATTATGTTGTGGAAGAAGCCTTTTTGTTGGCAATGTGTTATCTGACTTCCATCCCTGACAACTTCTTGTGTGGACAGGAGCATTACACATCACAGTGTAAGGCTGTGAGCAGTCAGTTTTCTGATTTTTGTCTTTTTGTCTCTGCAAGATCCTGAGAACATAGAAATAACTGATTTCCTCCCTAATTTATAGCACTCAGCTAGGGGTTATGCTTTTCAAAATAGTTCTTGAACAGTCCTCTCCAAAAGAAACAGATCTGACTCATGGTGCCCACATTAGTGGAGTGCTTTGGTAGCGTGTGCTTCTGTGTTCATTCTTGTCTGAGTTTGATAAACCTTTCTTTTTTGTCAACTGAGACAATGAGGTGTAAAGACAGTTGTTTTGTCCTTCAACAGTAGAGAACATAAGTGGAGAAGACCATTTGCTATATTTTATATATTTGTTTTGTTTATTTATTTTGGTGGAGAATTGTGTATCTTTTAATAACAGTTATGTAATTATCTAGTTTTTTTTCTCTGGGGAAAAATCTTTATAGCCACTCCTTTCTGCCTTATTGTTTGCACTTATTTATGCTCTGCTGTGTTGATTGTCCATGTTCTTAAAATCTATCATTAGTAGCACTTTTTACATGAGTGAGGATGAGGAAACAGACTGTAAAGTATCACCCTGGAGTACTGCGGAGTACTGGCTCGTAAGCATTGCCGCAATGCAAGTGAACATTAACAAATTGAAATTGGCCAAATTAAATACCTCTTTCAGACTAATGTAGAATTTCATGTCTTTTAAAAAGGCACTAGAGGCAATGTGACTGGGTAAATTCACACCAGACCTAGGCAGCAGAAGCTTGTCATGTTATTTTTCCCTTGAGTGTCTCAAATGTGGTGTTTTGGGTTCTCCAGTTATTAAAGGAGCAAAAATTTTGTCTGAGCTCACAGAGATATCAAAAGTGGAGATACAGACAAGTTATCAGTTTGGTGAAAGTCAACACAGATTTATTATGAATTAGTGAATATTTGTTTCCTAGTCTGATAACTGTAACTGTGCTTGCTCAAAACAAATCAACAACAAAACCCAGTAATGCTTCCACTTCTGCAGGTTTGCATTGGTAGGTTATGCCGCAGGATGACATGTAGTTCATCAGTACCTGCAAACTCTTTCTTCTTTAAGAACAACAAAATTCTTCTGTATCTCTGGTATGTTGTGCTGTTAGCCCCAACATTTCCATTTCCCCACTCTGTGAGTATATATGCATGTCATATATGCTTGCATGTGCATGTAACGCTTTTAATGTCTTCAAAGGACTTCTGTTCAAATTCAATTTTCTAAATTAATATTAAAGGTATTTAACGAAGTGGATTTATGAATTATATAGATTGAAAAGTAACAGTTCCAAAACCTCAGCTTTCTGCTGTCTGAGATTTTAATAGGGATTTGTGGATCACTAAGTTGAAGGACAATAATTCTATTGTTTGATAATCCAGATATTTTGTATGCCTGGCTTCATCAAAGAGATTCTTGTATTTCAGAGCTCAGTGTTTTCTGTGCTTGTCTTCAACACTTGTTAAGTTTGACTTTACAATATCTCAGAAAAAATAGATCTGCTTCAAATTCCTAGTTTGATACAACTACCCTTAAAGAGCTGAACTTCTTTTGTAATCAGATACCTGTGCTGTGTAATACTGCACTCAAGGGAAGCCTAACAGATCTCAGCAGTCTGCTGAAGTGCCATTTACCTGGGCCCATTGGCGCCTAGCCCACAGGAGTGCTTTGATGAATTACTATTTTTAAAGCTGAAACATCAGTTTTTCCTTTACAATGGTTTATCTTGCTGCATTGGCATCCACTTTGGGAAGAAACAGAAGCTGACACTGGAAAAGGTTTTATGTTTGCCCCCTGCTTCTGTTGGTGGGTTTACAGCAATGTCTGTGGAACAGAACGAGGAGTTTTCTCCTTATCTACCTCAGCATAGGTAGATAATAACTTACTGAACAAAAGCCGGTTATCATTACCAAATGGGAGAGGAAGGAGTTGGTCAAATTAATGCGTGTTGTGTTTCATTATTTGTTACTTCCTTTTGCTTGCTGCTAATTTGTTGAATAAAATGAGATGGGAATGTAGCAGGGTACCCCTCATTTTGGATGCATGGTTAGAGGTGTGAATAAATTTATTAAGGGTCTTGCTTCCGGTTCTGCCCACAGTGGAGGAAACATTTTGGTTTAGCCGTTAAATATCCTCTAGGCTTTAAGGGAAAGGAAATTTTAACTTCAAGCTGTAACTGATAGACACTTTTCTGTAGTTGCGTTTGTTGTGTTTAATAATCAAGATGTCCCTGACTTCTCTGGCAGCACAGATAAGCTCCTAGATTTTGGCAAGGAAGGTTTCAGGATCTTCATAAAAGTTGTCAGCAGAAAATGCTGGAGCTGTCAAGATATTAGAACTGAAAAATGGAAAGCCCTGTTAAGGGCAGAGGCAAATTATCATCTACCATCTTTATATAGTTAATAAAAAATATGTATCTATTATGTATAATTAAATAGAATAAATATGTTTATATGTGTAAATTTATATGTGTAAAAATTCCTATTTTAAAAAACCGTACAACTTAATGCTTTCAGACTGTGCTTCTTGTTTCTTTTACTGAAATGCCACCCACATCTATCTGCATAGAAGCCCAATGCTGACCAGTCTTCCACTTCTCTGTCTGCAAAGAACCAGACAATATAATTTCTGACCTTTTTTAGCAGACTTTTGTCTCCATTAAAGCAATACTAGGGGCATCCACAATTTTCAAGTGCTACTTTATTTACTGCTAATTACTAGTTTGACTAACAACAGTATCTTCTTCATTTTCTTATCTTGTAAAAATCCCTGAATTCTTGCTTGCTTTTTTTTCCCCCACAGGATGTCTCATGTAAGTGAAATGTGGTGCTATCACTGGAAATGGAAGCTGCAGCACTGTCTCTGCTTGTTTACCACATATATTATATGCATGCAGCAAGCAGGTAAGTCAGTAATTTATCTTCTTGCATAAATAAATGATCTAGGAGCCAAAGTTTTAATGACTGAGGATTATGCTTATGTATGACTGAATTAAGTACAATATAACACTGATGACAGGGATGCATCATAACCATTATTTGTTATTTGAATAGCTTGGGTCCTGTGTTCTGCTACTGCTCAATTTTCTTTTTGCTGGTTTTTATCATTTTACTGTTATTAATTGTTACTATTTTTTTCTTTGGATTTCTTCTTTGAGTTCTTTTACTGTGTTCTTTCTTTGAGTTTATCTTGTTCATGCCTACCTCTTTTGAATTTCTTCTGGTTGTTGGAAAGTATATATGAGTAATTATGTAGTTCTTCCATTTCCCACAGTACTGTTTGTGCCTGTAGACTGTGTAGTCAATAACCCTTCACTGTAGTTCAAAGTTGTAAAATAACTGGAGTGTGTTTATTATTTTTAAAAGCTTTTATGATTCAAATAATGTAAACATTCCTCAGAAAATTATGGGAAAGTTATATGTAAGATAATTGTGTACTGTAAAGAACAGTAAGTTTAAACTTGACATCATCTTGATCTGTGGTGACACTTCAGCACAGCATAAGGTAATATTCTGACTGTTTTCTTTAAACATATGAATGAGAGATTTAATTTACTAAATGTCTTGTCCTAACCACTAGAGTGCAAAGTATTTTAGGCCATCCAGCTGCTTTGCTGGAAAAAAATGTCTGGAGTTTATTCTGGAGCATATGAACGTTTTGGAGCAGCTTGCGGTGCTCAGCTAATTCCGTATCAGATGGGTAGTTCTGCTTTGACAGGCTTCTCATTGGAAAAAAAGATTGTTTATATATAGAAAGGGCTTCTAACTTCTTTGGTAATGTTTTTCTTTCTAAAAAAAGTGCTCTTTTATTTTTTAAAACATACACTTTTTTTTTTTTTGAGGAAAAAAATGTTGTCACTGTGCAGTAGCACTTTCCAGATTCACGTCACTTTAATAGGTGCTTTCCATTTCCATTAAACCATGTAGCCAGAAATGAATTTAGGATCTGCTCTTACCTATGGCTCCATTGGCTGATGGATTGTGTCCCCATGTTCCTGGTCCATACTTGATCCTGGGCCATGCAGCTGCCATTCTTAGCATAAAATAAGCCAGCAAAACCTCCTCTAATTTACATCTGATGTGTGCTGTTACCTGTTGACTAGAACATTAAGACCCCAAAATTATTATCAGTTATTATCCTTTGCTATTTCCTCTTGCTAACAGATAACTGATAATGGGAAGAGCAGGTGACACAGCAAGCCTAAGCCCTGTGAGCCAGAAGGTCGCAGCCAGTGTGCTGTGGGGACAGACAAAGCCAGCCACTAACTCATCCATGCATTCAGCTAATTGCAGAATACCATGGCTAGCTGTGCTGGTGCTGAACAAGTAGAGTCAAAAGCCCTGTGCCAAACTCCAAGATACAATTCTATGAAATCTTATATGCCCCTGGCTAACCTCTTCAGCAATAAAATGATTGGTGCCATTGGATTGGTAAAAGCAGCCAAAGTGTTCCAGTCTCAAGTGCATTGCTATGGGGTTTTTTTTCCTTTCTTCCCTGGACAGGAATAGATTTGAAACCTTCAAAACTTTCAATAAATGGAAAAGATATTTCCCTGTCTGCCTGAATGATAAGTAAATAAATAAGGTGCACTGGAAATGCCCAGGGTCAATAGACAGATGTTCTCTGTTCAACAGTGAAAGAGATGATAGGTAGTCTGCTGTTAATATTCGACTGAAATGAAAATGAGACATTTACCTTTACAAGAGCCTGTCATTTGGCAGTACTTGCCTGTAGACCCTCAGGGTTCATATTTCTTTTTATGCTGATGTAAAAGCATAGGTTATGCTGCAAAATTGAGACTTTTCATCTGCTTTTTCTAATAGAGTAAGACAGACAAAGTGAGAAACACTGCTGCTCCTGCATTTTTTATTTCGTGTTCTTAAAAGGTATTGGTCACTTTGGCTGTGGATTCGTATGGTATTCATAATCTCTCTGGCAGCTTAAGCTTTACTGAATTTACAGTAGAAATATCATAAAAGCCTGACATTCATCCAGGTTCTCTAGTGAGCTGTAAGCTTAGAAAGCTATTGGTGCTTATTAAGCTTTGCCCAGAGGAGGTTACATACAAGAGAGGGATTAAGATCATCAGGTCCAGGTTTTATGGATTATTTAAGGGGCTATTCATAAGGATAAAGATATCAGTCATGCTGTAACACAGAAAAATGCAAAAGTAATAATTTTATAGTTTAGTCTGAGGAAAACTGCAGTACTTGGCCTGCTTTCAGAAACAAAGCTTAGGAGAGAGATTGCACAGCAAAAAACTTAAAACGAGAGCAGGATGGTCTGTGGAAAGAATGTTTAGCCACAAACTGGTAAGTAAGGTACTGACAGGCAGGTGCACCAGTAGAATGCAATCCGAAAATGTGGGTCTGATACCTCAAAGGAATCAATGGATGAATTGTGACAATCGGAACAGGAAGACAGAAAGAAATTATTAACAGGAAAAAAACTGATAAAAATATAACATGTACTTTAGTAAAAACCTCAGCAGCAGTAACTAGCTGGGCATACTGGCTTCAGGTCATGTGTTGTGAGTCAGGGAGAAGTTACGGCATGGCTCAGTTTGTAACTTGTCTGGGTTCCATTCCTGTCTGGGGTAGATGTCCCTGATGGCCTTGTGTGAGTCATTAATCTGTGCCTCAGTTTCCCTGTGATGAGTGTGTGTCCCTCTCCCTTGTAAAGGGCTTGCCTATCTTGCAGTGAAGGGATTGCACGGGAGCTGAGGTGTTAGAATGAGGGTGTTTTAAACAGAATTCGTTAAATCCGCTTTTATATGAGATTCAGATAGACCTGACTTTTTGTCTGTATGTACATTTCATTAGTTTCAGAGAGCCCAAAAGAGTGCAAATGCAGGGAACTGAGTTCTGGAAAACATAACTAATGAAAGCAGACGGAAAGAACTAAGATTTTTTGGTCTAGAGTAGGCAGAGGAGGGAATGCATAAGAACTGAGAATACTGAAGGAGATCTTTCTAGGCAGTTGAAAGGGCAAAAAAAATGGGCTTAAATAACAGCAAGATAAATGAGGGGAGGACATCTCATCAAAAGGTTTAGATAGCAGTAAAATAGATATCAGGAAAGACTGGGAAATCCCAGTCCTTGGGAGGGAATGTGTCTACCACAGATGGTTTAAATCTTCAGTCTTTTTTCCCTGAGGCTGAGAAATGCATTATATAATTTTCAAACTTCCCTAATATCTACAGTTCTTCCTTAATCATTATCCTGTATAATCTCTTTTGGTTAAAAATCTGGGAAATTAGGAAATCCTTTGGAAATTGCACTTCTTGGAATATGACAGTGCTTTTGCTGTGCCTAAAAAATTGGTGTTTGTCCTAAAAAATTGGTGTTTGTCCTGTCGCAATGGCTTCATTTTTATTTGACACAAAGAAGCAGTAGTTCAGTATGGAAAGTGAAAATCAGTTCCTTTAGGTGTGTGTAACCTCACAAAAATGTTCAGTTCAGTCCCCCCTTGCTTTTTTGCTTTTCTGCTGTCCTAACAAAATGTCTAATGCTTCAATATTGTGCTGTCTTTTGGAGTTTTCTGCGCTCTCTGTGATAACCCAGGAGCAGAACTGGAGTTTTCTCAGTGACCTTAAATGCAGATTCCAGTTTGCGTAATGGTTTTCCAATCTAGTTTTCAAGTGTCTTGTCAGCACTGGAGTTTCAGAATTTTGAACACTTGAACATTTGAGGAGATAGCAACATTCTCATAAGATTTTTTTACCTTCCTATGTTATTAATAGACTTATAATTACATAAGAGTCAATAAATATTTTAAGTTTTGTCTGCTGCGCAACCATATTTAGTTTTATTCAGAATGTGGAAAATATTTATTTTAGCAAAGCCATGAGGGCATCTGTAATTCTTACTACACTATTTCTGCATTATGCCCTATACTGATGTTATCACAAAATTACTCTGACTGTAATTAATGCCAGAGTTAACATTTGTCCTTTTGGTCATCCATCAGTAGAGTGCATTGGTGTCTGTAGCTGCATTTCCATGCCCTCAGAGTGGTTTAATCAAATCCCAGGAGCTCACCAAAGCATAAATTTCGATTCTATTACAGCTCCTGGAGTTTTAATTTTTGTGGTGATTCAAAGCAAAATTTTGTGCTGTATTTAATTCATCAAGAAAAAAAAATCTGAAGGCAGGTCCTTCACCCACATGGCTAATGATGATCCACAATATAAGATCATCTTTGTCTGTTATGGTGCTTAATTGAGTCTCTGTAGATAAGGGAGATATTGAAGTCGTTCCTTGTTTATGGGAGAATTCTGAGTGAATCTGTGGGTTCAGGAGCCCAGTAAGAGATGGGAAGTCAGTATGGTGGGAAGTATTGCTCATGCCACCAGCACTAGCAACAAGAGTTAGTGACATAGTGAAAATGGATTGGGCTTTATCTGGCACAGCCAAGTCAGGAAGTGTGGTTTTTTTCACCACAGATCTCAAGCTGCCTACCCCAAACAGGGGCCAAAGATCCTATCACTGAGCAAATGATGAAATGGTTGTCAGCACATTCCCTTATCTTCCTCTTTCTTACCATGTGCAGAGCAAGAACCAAAGTGCCAAGGCATTAACCCAGTCAGTCAGCGCAATCCTCACGTACAGCGGGGGGTGATTTTTATAAAGTTATTACTGGTGCTTTGTCAAACTTCTCTCATGGCATCCCAGGGGTGGGAACGACATGAAGTTATTGCTGAGCAGGGTAAATGTGACTGACAGTGCCGTCCCTCACTCGGGCATGGAAATTCTTATTTCTGAAAGTTATGGAAAAAGTCAGAAAATCTAAAAAGTGGAAAAAATATTCAGTCTGGCAGACTTCTTACAAAGACATGCATACATCATGAGTAATTGAGAGATTAGTCAGGAGGAATCTGTGTATTTAATGAATAGCTCTAAGGTTTTTTTATTCTTTCCTCTTTCTCTGTCAGGTTTTTTTTTTTTAATTTCGCTTAAGCAAAACATATCAAAAGCTATACCCTTTATGCTCTGTGTAATATCTAAATTTTTGCTGGCTTGAGGCATGTGTTTAAAATTTCTACTCATACAAATCTTGCAGAGGAAAAGTTGCTAGTCAGCTTTCTTTATTTCCCCTAGTTGACAGTTTGTTAATATAAAAGTAAATTACTGTTGAAATGAATTTCACAAGAACCTGCCTCTCATTACCTCTGTTTACTTTCTTTAGCTGTAATTTTTTGATGTTGTTGATATTTCTTTTCCCTAAAACGTTTTGACCTCATTGGATTAACCACAGCAATATTGCCTGAAAAGCACAGTGATTTTTCCCCCTCCTCTGATATGCCCTCGCAGCCAAACTGAGATGGAATGTGCTCAAGCATTTCTAAGCTGACTACGACCTCATTGTACAGGGTCTCTGCACTCCTTTATTAGACCATAAGCTAAATAATGAACCTCTCTGTAAAGAATATACCTGCAAAGAAAGAAGAGCCTGTCACGGAAGGTCCAATCTTTATGGCCCACAGAGTTTTAGAATCTGTTTATAAATTATTTTTGCCTCATTTTCTCTGTTCACTGTTAGAAATTAAAAACATAGCCAGCAAAAGTTTGAATGTTTGTCAATACTGTTTATGACAACACATAATAAAGGTACCTACCTTACTCATATATCCAACAATAGCCCCAAGATGACCTGTGGCCAGCTGGACTATGCTTTACAAAAGGCTGCCCTGATAGAGGTTATTACATGAAAAATTTAATTTTTTATGGTATTTGTCAGTTGCTCTAAATAAAGTGAATGAACATTTTAGAATAAAAAGTTTTTCTGTCTTGTTAACAAACTGAAGTCTTTGAGAATGCCATTTTATTTCTCCTGTGGATTACTAATGTGAGAAGCATTGCATCATTAAGAAAAGCTGTGAACTAGAAGTTTTCCAGATATAAGTTCCTAACATACAAGTCTAGCAATCGTGTGATGTGCATTTCAATATTTATCACAATTAATACTGAGTAATTAAAATGATTGATTTAATATCCCTATGGACCTTTTAGAAGTGAGTGATTACCATGGTAAAGTCAGCATTTCTCAATTAATCAGAAGGGCTGATCTTGCAAATTTTAGATGCCTATTGTTATGTCCATGATTATTTTTGCTAGAACATAGTATTTGTTTACTTAGTGCGGTTGCATAACTGTTTTGCACAAGGTGTAACATGCAGTGCTTACTAGATCAAGGCCTCAGTTACCACCTTCTGGTAATGAAATGTTAAAATTTGCATTTTTACACAACCAAAACACGGAGATGTCTGAGATAGATATAAAGTATTGAAATTAAGAAAAGCATATATGATGTTTATTTTTAAAGAATTTGAAAAAAATTAAGTGAAGAAATTGTAGCTATAATCTAGTAGGGTACTACAATATAAGAAAATTACATTCCTTGTTAAGACTGTGTGTGAAATACATCTGATTAAATAATTCACATATGCTGTTCCTGAGTTTATTTCCTCTCTTCATGGAAGAGAAAAATATCTCTCCTGTGGGAGGAAAATAAAGTATTTTAGCTATAGACTGTGAACATTTTCTACAGATTTAACAAAAATATTAAGGTAATAATGATAAGTTACATTAGAGAAGTCAAACCCATTACTGTGATATGTTGAACCAAAACTACTTTTCCTGCCCTAGATATGATAATACAAGCATGCATATCAAGGGAAGGGAAGGTTTCCAGTAACCCTCTTGTTTTGTCTGGGTTCAGTGCTTGTTGGTCTGCTCAGTTCCAGTAAATGACAGACAAAGCTCTAACTCTTGCTGCAGTAAGGAATGTTAAGTGTATAATTCAGAGTTAGAGGCAGTCTGGCCTCCAGATATCTCACGCTAGTCAATTTTTTGCCTTCTCTTAAAAGATCAAGCCACTTTCCACTCTAAACCCGACTCCAGTCATATTTTTGGTACCACTATGAACTTGGGCTCTTCTTTTATCATCTTTCATGTTGTAGGTTTTGTGGAGCTTTTTGGTTTATTTTTTCCCCTTTTGTCTAGGACTATAGCTGCTTGAACAGTATGGTGACTGTTTTCAATTTGTTAGTTGGAAACAATTTTGCTAATTGTCCTCAAGATTTCAGCTCCCAAACATATTTAGCAATTCCCATTCTGTGAATTTCCTCTTCAGTAACTTCTGAACATCTTTTGAGTTATTTACTGGTTTGTTCAAATTCCAGTGTAGCAAATAGTCGAACTTGACAATAGAGGCCACCACAGTGGTAACTCAGATTGCGTAATCCTCTAAAACTACTGCTATATTAATTAAGATGCAAGACTGTTGATATTGTATGGAAGTGTCAGCATGGCAAATTTTCATAGAAATTGATGTTTGAGAGTTCTTGTAGACTGAAAAAGTGTCTATTGGGAAATATTTTACTCAATTAAAGTGTGACAAAAAGTTGGTTCCTATTCTTGAAACCATTTTTCCTCTGGATATCCTCAAAGCAGTCCAACTGTCTCCCAGTGTACTGTAAAACAGCTGCTTTTTTTTTCCAGAGCTAAATATGTGCAAGAGCTCTTGCAGAACACAGGGCAGATCCATGAAAAGATTGTCACACAGCTAACCTAATTTTTTAAAGGATACAATGCAATCAGAGTTTTTCCTAATTCCAGCTTTTTTCACTCATTGAATATGCTTCTTAACGGGTGTCAGACAGAAAGCTGCAACTCCCTGTCTCGAACAGAGTTTGTTTTGTTCAGATGCATGCTCTGGCTTCTCAGAGCTCTTTTAATTAAGATCTGTGCAGGGACAAATCCATACTATGAAATTCAAGGCATTTTTTAATTAGTACTTGCATTTTAGGTGGAGAAAAAGACCTCATGATTGAAGCTATCACAGAGGCATTTGTACAAGTGACCCAGTCCTCTGTGACTTTTTTCTTTTTTGAGGTGTGAGCCTATGCTTTTTTCTTTGACCTGTGAGATTTTGGCAGCATACAGTTTCCATGATGTCCAGTATTTTGATCTTATTGTGGATTGGATGTGATTCTGTTAAAATCTTGCCATTGGAACTGGCAAGGGCATTGTGCATCAGACAAGGGTTTCCCTTTGTCTCTGCATATGAGGAGTTGCTCTTCTGTTAAGTGATTATTTCACTACTTTACAAGTGAATTGCATTTAACCCTTTTGCGTTCTTGGAAGGGTCTCCGTTGAGGTCAAAAAGGCAGAAGTAGCATTCATAGAATTATAAATTTCTCTTTCTGGTGGCACATGGCAATCATAAGATAGTACTGAGGATTAAAAAGGCAAACATCTCTCTATGTATGCACTCCCTCCCTCTAATAAAATATGTGCATATTTTTCACATGTGGGTAATACCAAAAGAGAAATTTCTAAATCTTTGGCCAAACACTAGTAACTTAGAAGTTACCTGCAAATAATATCTGGCATAGTCAGTTGTCTTTAGTTTTGGGTGGGCTTCTTCCCTTCTTTATTGGCAATGTTGATGTATGTGATACAAGTATTCTCTTTTACACAACCCCCTTGGTTACTCACTCCTTTGACTGTTACCTTCAACAAAAGTATCTGAAGTTGTTATTTTTTTTTTTTAGAGCTCAGCAAAATTGAATCAGTGGCGATTTAATCATAGAATCAATAGCTGAACTCAAGATCTTAAGAGAAAAATGCTTGGCTGCATAAATCTTTCTGAATAGCACATCATAACAATGGAATGTAGCAGATGCCAGAAATGCAGCTGAGAAGAGTCCAGTTTTTAACGCTGTTGTTCTCAAAACATTTATCTTGCCTTATCATCTTAATCATTTTTCTGGTGTAATAAATATTCTGAATCTGAAGGAGAAAATCACAACATTAATTTTAAAATTTTGCTGTGTTTTCATAAAAGAATTTTCTTAAATAAGTAATCTTTTCAAGAAAGTAAAGGAAGGTAACTTACTAATAACATGAGAAAATAATAAAATAATTTAATAGAAAGTGTGTGCTATGCTTTTTTATGCTTAGGAATGGTGAAATTGAGATAAATTTGCTTTAGTTGTCAAATAGTTTTGTACAACTTCTGGAATAAAATATAAGCGAATGCTAAATAAAATTAAGCAAATGTTTAGCTGTGTAAGTTCTGGTGGTTCCTGCATTTTAACTGGATTGCACAGCATCCATTTACTGAGTCCCACCATAGTCAGTGCAGGTTTTACTATCCTTGAATAAGAGCAGAGGTACATCCCTGTGGAGCTCTTTGGAAAATCCCTCCCCAAATATCCAAATACAAGCTATCTGTAAGTTTGTGTCTTGGCCAAGCAGTGCTCTTATGTCAGAGGAAGCCAAAGTTCTGCCCCATGGCTTTAAAAGATTTTACTTGCATGGTGCTGCATCACTGTTCAGCGTTCAGAAAGGAAAAAGGCTTAAAGAATGAAAGAAGAGTTGTTGTGTACACTTGGCAATGATTATATGTTGTAACTTGTGGGTTTTGTCTGCAGATTACTGTGATCTCACCCAGTGAAATGGAAGAGGTTTTTGTATTCTGTTTTTTGTCTGTGTAATCCCCATGTCATGTGAATCCTTTCTTGGTACTTAAGAATTGACTTGAGCTCCAGCAAAAAATTCAGATGCACAAACTCTTTGGAAGGACTGATACTGAAAGACATTTTCTTCCAGAACTGTTCCTGATTTTTGTGGGACATGGTGCCATTTGTGGGAGTCAGAGCACCTCAGATTCCCAGAGATTCAGTGGGAAATGAGCATTCGCAGCACTCTCAAAATCTGAGCTGAGGAGAAGATAGCATTTTTGCTCTATCACTCTCTTTCTTAGCTAGGTTTACTTTACCAGTTCGGGGATTGTTCAGTAACTGTCAGAGTCAGTTAAAATATCATAAGAATCCAGACATCCACTCTGGTTTTTAATCCTAATGCACAGAGGAAAGCTATCTTTTTCCTCTTGGAGTGAATTGCTTTTCATCATAGTGGCATGATTTTTTGATCTTTCCTCTTATTTTACTGTAGTGTGTGTGTTTCTAGTGAGAGGACAGCTCAGAGTTTTCATATTTAGGGTGAGGTCAACAATGCTTCTTATCTTAATCAGCTACTGTGTTTATTCACTTGAAATATGTGGAAATCTGAAGAAACATCTTGTATTAGCAGAGATCAAGCCAAACTTTAAAAAAAAATCAGGTCTCTTAGCAATTTCTGGTACTTCACATTAGATTTTGATTAGTTTTCCTTTGCACAATTCAATATAAGAAACAATACAGCAACAGTAGAATGGAAAAATGGTGTTACATTCTAATAACAAAAAAAAAGGTCTTAAACTAGAAACTGCTGATCAAAACGTGACCATTGTGAGTCACAAACATAAATTACTTAATAGCCGTTGATGAAACTTTTTTTCCTCGCCAAAAATCTCTTCTGTGATACTTGCAATTTGTTCTTTATACTTTGTCATAATTTAATTCTTTTCATGTTTGTGGTTCAGTTTTTTGTACTGGCCCTCACAATAGTTCTCATCAACAGTCCCCATTTATTCCTCTTATATCATTCCTCATAGAAATTCTGGTGTCAGCATGTGAACTTAGAAGTGTATATACAAATACTGATGGTAACAAATGTGACAGTCAAATGCTGTGCTGTTGTTGTTGAGCGGCTAGCTGAGGAATGACCAAGTTTTCAGACAAGGAAAGAGAGGAGAAGAGAACTTTATTGTTTTGAATTCCATATATATAGAGTTTACAGAGGTGCCCCAGATTGGTCAGCCCGAGACCTCCCCCTAGGCCCAATCGGCCAAGCCCGAACTGACCTAATCCGGAGACGTTGTTTGCAAAACATCCAAACTTTATCTTGTTTATGAAACATAGCAAAATGCTCCCACGGGAAGAACCTGTGCTAGCCACACTGTGCAAGTAGACTTTGTGTGGCCAAGTGTTACATACATTCAAGAACCAGTTACTTGGAATGCAGGGAGATATTCTGCACTGAGAGGTGCCGGTGTTGGGCAATACTTACCAATTTGTCAACAGTTACGAAAAATGCTGAAGACCAATGTGGCCAGTCTAAACACTGATCTAGTGAATATGTTCCCTTATGGACCTTTCTTGGGGCTATGGTATGTATTGCACATATGAGGCTTTCAGTAAGATTAATGATTTACCTGTTATGTTTTTAAAGCTATAATGCAACTCAAAGAGGATTGTCCCCTTAAAATCATAAAATAAATATTAAATAATAATAATGGTAGTGTTTTGTTGTTTTTCTCCATGTAACATGAACTTTCATAAGTAAATGAGTACTATATAATATTGTCATATCTCACTGGAGATACATGATCTGGAGGTAGCATCAACCATTACCCTGTGCTTGTGTACTGCCATAAATAAAGCTACTTGACTTGTTCTTTGATGTTACTTTAAAATACAATTAATATAAATTATAATTTATAAAAATGACTGATAAAAACAATCCTGAAACACTATATGTTTATGATACAAAGTAATCTTTAATAGAGGAAAATGTTGAACTAACATTTTGTAACAGCGTGAGGACAAACATGCATACGGAAACACAGTATTGTGTTTATTTGAATTGTGCAGGTGGATCTCCTGTCTGCCTGTGTGTGCTGACAGATTTATAAATCCAGCCATATAGCACAGAGGCTTTGTCCACACTTTAAGTAAATTATGTTCTCGAGTATAGTCTGCTTTGGTCATGGAAAAATATATCTGTATGAGACTTGAATGAATAATGGTTTTCATTGTGAGCTCCTCTTTATCAGCTGCAATAAGAGAGATTTGAGTGAATATCCAGCCTCCCAATTATGTACGGGTAATGCCATATCCTTGTAATCTATCTTTTCTAATTATGACACAGTATGTTTATTTCTGAAATGCCACATGCTATTAAATGGCTCTTACTTGTCTGTTACTGCTTTACAGTAACACAGCCTTTTAATCACACCAGTTCTGACAGAGAGTAAGACATTTACGCATTTTTATTTTGCAGTAATTTCCTGTTTTACATGGAGGTGAGGAAAAGCTGGGGATTCAGCTAGCGAAATAGAGAATGATAATCTAGAATGATCACTTGCTAGTTCAGTTGAAATGTCAGAAACCTGTGTGGCAGACCAGTGGGGGAGGTTTCCTTTGATTGTCACACAAGAGTGGTTTTCAGATTTGATTTATTTTAAAGAATAGAAGAAAACTTTAGTAAGAAAATAGATAAAAGAAAGTACTAAGACTAGAAAGTTGGCGACCCCATGATTAGGAAATAACAGAATTGAAGAATTCAGGTTGCCTATGGATTTTTCCATTTTCACATCCGTGGTGATGATGCAGGGTTCATTACAAAGCCACCTGCTTTTTGTCATTGGCCTCCAGTTTTGTACAAAGCAGGCATGCCAGGAGGCTGAAAACAAACATGATTTTTAAGGTCTTTGCTTAAAGTGTGGCCAGAGGTAAAATATGTATACTGAATGAGGAGCTGGATTGCAAGAAGATCTCATGGCAAGGGTAGCTGAAGGCTGTGTGAGAAAATTGAATTCTGTCTGTAACTATTTTCTGTTACAGATGGCTCAGCAAATGAATTTCATGGCTATCTTTAATGTGTCTCAGTTTCTGTCACTAATTTAAACCTGTAGAATGATTTGCATCTCTGATTGCAGCTGAGGTGAATAGGAGCTGTGTTTGACTATATTAACCTCTATATAATGCTGCAAATCACAAGTAAGTTGGGTCTGGCATGTCTGAAAGGAGACATCAAACATCAGAAGATTCTTCTGATCTTGATATTACCCAGCTGTGCTTCTGTAAAATGAGTTTAAGAATACTTCTTTCCTCATATTGTAAGCTTTTAACTAAAATAACTGTTGAAGAAAAGTTCAGATGTTATACTAATGAACACCACAGGAGAGCTCATGAGGAAGTCAGTGATAATGTCTCAGGAGAGGACTGGAATCGCTTCAAGGCTGAGGGTAACACATCGAAGAACAGAAGTGAAGCAGGATACTGCAAAATTGCTTATTTCATGGGATTTGTCCTTCCTGTGCACTGAATGAGATCCTGCAAAAACAGTAGTATGTGATTATGTAATTGAAGATTTTTTTTTAATTATCTGTGCACAAAGGCCAGAGGAAGGTTAACTCTGGCATTTCCTAACTTCAGTTGTCCTTGATTTTGCAACCCTAATGGTGTCTGACTGTTTCTGGGAGGGGTTTATATTGTTGAGATGTCTGTGTATATGTAGATAACACTGTAATTACTGTTAGAGATGGTTAGTTAGAATTTTAATGTATCCCATATGCAGAGCAGAAAGTCCTCTTAACAAAATGTAATTTCCTTACTTTTCTTGTTTCATTCCTTCCCACTTAATCAAGATGTTCTCCACTGTATTTTTGAGACATTTTAAGGAAGCTGAAATTGACAGTGATTGGAGTAATCAAACTACTTCCCTGTGAAGCAATCTGCTTAGGACTAGAACTTCCTTTTTAATATAATCATTTATTGCAGCCTTTGGATGATCCAGCAGTTAGTACAACAGCAACCTGGTTTGTACAACCTATGTAACACCAGAACACAGTATTTCATAATAAAAAGGCAAAAAAGGAACAGAGATATTCTGTTGTCGTACTTCCGGCATGCTCCTATTACTTGAAAGATTTTTTTTTCCACTTCAATTTTTTATTTTATGTATAATTTCAGGGGAATTTCTGGTTACACATTTGAAAAATATTCCTTCATCTTCTCCAGTATTCTCTCCAGGGTGATGTAGGGGTGTAGTTTGGTTTGGGGTTTGGGGGGTTGCTTTGCTTGCTTTTTTGATTTTTTGTGTGTTTGTTTGTTTTTAAGGCAACATTTATAGTTTATTGATGATTGATTTGTGTTGTCCTGTTGGAAATAGAAAACAAAACACTTGGGGCATTAGGAATAGAGGATTCAATGTTCCTCTTAACAAAAGAGTGTCAAGAAAATACCTATCTAGGAAAAAGATGTTAAGGCTTTTACTTCTGCAGTGTTAGTTTCTGAAGGAGCACCTCAGGAGTGTTGGAGTCTGGATGAGTCAGTCCTGTGTGGACTGAAGTTTGAGGGAAGGTGGCATTTTTCTAGGAAGTGAAGTTCTCTGAAATGCATACAATCTTCCTGTGTATCTGAGGTAATGGCAGGGTGCCCAGAGCTTTGTGGAGAGATTCCTACTTCTTCAGCAATAAATAAAGTAATTAAATAAATACATTTAGTAAAGGGTAGGATATCTTTGATGTCAAGATAATCTGCTAGATGAAAGACTGGAACTGGCATGCAGTGCCAAGCACCCCCTGCTTCCTTAATGCCTTTGGTGCCAACATCCTCAAAAAGAACAAGGATCATAATCCTTAAGACACCAGATTTGAAAAAGGATTTCCTTTAGAGCTAAGGTTGTTTTTCTTACGCTCCAGACTTGTAGCTAGTGGTAAGACAAATGAGTCTTCTAGAAATTATGACATGTTTAATAACTGTATCAGGTTTCAGATTACAGGTTACATCAAATAATATAATTTTCCTTTAACTATGGACAAAGTCTTGATGCCCATCTGCCCTTGGAACAGAAGTAGTCTGTTACCTCTTTAAGAAGCTGCCCAGTGTTCATATTTGGGCACCTGGAATAGAAGAGTTAAGACAAGGCCTGTGTACTTGATACTTTCCCTCAAAACTCTCCCAGTCTTCAACCCTTTCCATTTTGGGAATGCAAATCAAACTGAGGCTGGTGTGGCTTGCCTGTTTAGTCTGCAATGGATTTCTGCCAACTAGTTGCCCACTCTCCCTTTGAACTCACACATCCACAGTTGTCCCCAGGCAGGGAGTGCCATGTGTCCACTTCCTGCTGAATGAAGGACCACCTTGTTCTCCTTACTTTGAACGTGGCTTGTGTAATAAAGGGCCACTAAGTGATGACAGTGAGCAGTACTGCCTACCTCTCTTTCCCCTGTCACCTACAGACCTTTCTTAGACCTTTATCAGATCTCCATTACATCGTCTCTTTCTCAGCTTGAAGAGTACCTGGCTACACCCTTTTTTGCCCTGGCTGTCCCCACCCAGGACCCACACCCATGCATCCTCTTCCTGTGGCTCAACAGCTTCATTAAATCTAGGCTGGGATATCCACACATGCCCTGGGCTGTCACCTGGCTGGGAGCAGCAGGAGCTGGGTTGCCCATGATGGAGGAGGATCTGGAAGCCAGGCTGATCCCAGAGCAGAAAAAGTCGTCACGGAGTGCGTACAATCTCACAGTATCTGGGCTGGACAGACAGGGTGAGGTGGAGAAGCAGATCCGGGGTCTATCCAGAGAGTCATGTTAGGAGCAGCTGGAGACAAAGGCCAGAGACAGATAGACCTACAGCATATGTCCAGCAAGAGCTGAAAGCAAATTAAGGGCTTTTAGTGCACTCAGGACACTGTCACACTTATCTATGTAGAATTTTATTTGTCATTTTATTGCCTAGTCACTCTGTCTTATAAGAGACTCATTTTTCTGTTCTTTACAGTTTGCCTTCAAGGTATCTACTGTCTGGAGCATCTTTCCATCAAAGTACAAAGGAAACTTTGCACTCTTCTACTGCTTTCCCAGATACACTAACTAGTGTGGATACCAGCAAAGACCCCTGTGGAACTCTGCTGGTGACTTTTTTGTGTTTTTACAGGTTCTCATTTGCTCCCATACCCTACTTCTTAACCTGTTACTTGTCCATGCCAAAACTTTCCTTTTTGTACAATGGCTTCTCAGTGGCCTTTAAAGCTTATGGTGAAAGTCTTTGCCAGAGACATTCTGGATATCCAAGTGAAATATGTCCGCTGGGTCACATTAACCCACATCGCACAACTGAAGCCTGCAGAGAGCTCCAAGAAGTTTTTAAGACAAAATGTCACTTTACAGAAGTCATGTTGACTCCCCAAATAGATTTTATTTACCCAGGTGTCCACTAATTCTAGCATTTCTTACACCACAGATCCTCTGTGGTAGCCAAGGCACTGGTCTGGTCAGAGGGAGAAATTGTAGCAAACTGGTTTTACCTGACTGCCAGTTACCAGCAAACTTTACAGGTGTTAATATTATTAGCAAATCTTCAGGATGTATGACTTGTAATTACATTCCTGTTCCAGTGCTCTAGACTAAGACTGGATCTGGTAAAAATGGGCCTGAAAATAATAGGATGTGTTTGATCACGTTGACAAGCAGTGGAAAGGACTGAGTGGTACTTCAGGTACTTTATTAAAATGTAATGAAAGCTTCCAGCAGCTTACTTGAGTGGTAATTCCTCACAACTGTGAACATTAGCAGAACAACCTTTTCAGCTGCAATGAATAGCTAGACCACCCTCTGATGCTTTAGTGAAACTGTAAAATGACTGTTTTTCCCTCAGATTGTGCAGGAGAGAATAGTGCCATCAATGCAAAAAGAAAGGATTAATTTCTGCTTTCTGCCGAAATGCAGAAGAGACAGAAATAAACTACTATGCAGAAGGAACTGACATAGTCTGCAATGCACCATATGTGCTATAAGTTCTTTCTCACAAATGAGGGAACGAACCTGTTATTCTGCACAGCGAGATCTGGTAGCCATGGCACTAATGTCCTACCTCACACTAAAAGGACAGAGCACTTCTGCATGTTGACTCAGATGTGGTCACATAAATAGATTATTTATTATTGATGGGCAGTTCAGAGATCAGTTGGTTCAGACATCAGAGGTTTCTAGACCTTTCTGTTTGAAAGACAATGCAGATGTCAGCTCTAGGTGGAAGATAATGTTGTTGTTCTAGTTTTGTTTTTTTCAGTTATCCAAATGCCAAGAAACTTCTGATACTATTACTTCCTGTAAAGTAATTGCTTTGTCAGAACAGGGCATCTTGTTTCTTGCAAATGGAGTAGCAAGGTTTTCATGTGCAGGGAAAAACAAAATTGGCTTAAAGGAAATTTAACTATGAGACAAAATAGTGTTAAATATTTTTACACCAGAACTGGGTTTTTTTACTGTTATCATAATTTTTCATGAAATAATACCTTTCACATTGCATTTGCTAGGAGTCACAGATTACAACCAGAATAAGGTGATTTGCCATTATAGCTCCTGCTTTGGCTCCTGAAATGAAACCGGGCCTCTGGTTAGTGCTGGGGACACAGTCCTGGGAGAAGGAGTAGCTTCAGCCAGGACAGAGAGTTGCTTTGAGCAGAAGTCTGCTGTAGGTAACAGAGCAACTGCAGTCCTGTTACATATGGTGTAGGGTGGCCTCACTGCCATTAGGGAAGGGATGTGAACATGTGGCTCACATTTTTATCACCTCATAGTGATAAAAGCAGTAGGTGTTGTAAGGTTGGCTTTCCAGACCTCTCATGATAACTCTGTATCACCCCTGTGTCACTCAGCCCACTCTGTAACTTACACTTTGCTGAAGCTGCTTCATCACAACCCTTTCTCTACAGACAGACAAAATAATACCATTTGATAAGATTTGAAGGTAAGCATGGTGGTATTTATTTTTGTTGATTTGTCTTACTTGGAAGGTTTGTATGATCAGCTCTTCAAGGCTGATGTATTCATATTTTTGTCTCTTATTATCTTGCATTTGTTTAATCAGTAGCCTCAGAGGTAGCACTTGTGAAGAGTCAGGAAGCTTGAAAAAAAAGGTGCAATTCTCTTTCTGGTTATAAATAAAGACACTTCTGGCAAATGTTTGCAAGTCATAGTTGGTGAAGAATCTAGGAGTTGACTGATTACTTACAAACAAGCCTCTGCCATTTCCATAACTAAAAACTGCTCAAAGTTGCTACTGGCACTTCACTGTAGTCATGTTTAGAGTTCAGGCTGGAGCAGACTTACCAGATGAGCCAAAAAGATTAAGACTGTCAGCATTACTACTCCACAGTGCAGCATAGTATCTTGAATAGTGGCATAGGTTACCACAGTTCCAGAGCCATTTAGACCAGGCTGACATCACCTTTTTGTTTATATGGCATTGCATAAATGCGAGCGGTACCTGAATGGTTCTGTCAGAAGGAAAATGCATTCCACCCGACCATTAAGCAGTGCCCTGCAGTTTTCATAACTGATCCAGACTGAAGAAAATATGCAAGCACTTACCATCAGAGCTATTATAAGAATTTTTCCTTCCTGTAGTTGTAGCAGCCTGATCATAATGACTCAATTACCACATGCTACAAAATGTTGTAATTGCTGTTAGCCCTGCAAACTGTCAGAGCCTGTTTTGGCTGTTCTGGCTGAATAGTTTTGAGTCTGACTACAGGAGGTGATCGGAGCTGCCTGGATGGAGAAAAGCCTGCAGTCATGAGAGTCACAGGAGAGCTGTCTAGCATACCCAAAAGCTTTTCATAGTACAGATGGATGTCCAGCACTCTGTCTCACCGCAGAATTTGCTGCATAATAACACTTAAGAAAACTACAAAGAAGAAAGAAAATATTTGAGTTACTGGAAAGCTATTTCAATGAGTAACTGAGTTATTGTTATTAAATAAGATTGATATTTCTTGCCAAAATATGTTGGTTTTGTTGAAACTTAAAGGTGTATTAATTTTAAAGTAATGTGACAGGATAAAAATTCTAGCTTAAATGTTTTAATGATGGAGAGAATAATTGCTCTGAAAATTCAAAGCAAAGTTTTAAGTAATTGTTTTAAATTTTCTTCAGTATTTAAAAAAGGTTTTCTAAAAGTTTTAAAGGCAATAACTATCAAATGTTTTAATAATTTGCAGAAATTACTTCACAGAATTTTTTTGAACAAGATTTCTATTTTTCCTTTTTTTTTTTTAATAAGATTTCCCATCTAATTATTCCTATACTTCTTATTTTCAGGAGGTTGATTACATCTATCATCTTTTTGAGTTTTCAGTTAATTTTTGCTACATCAAATTAATGTCTGGACCAGCTGATCAGGCACAAGGTTCATATTAGGTTCAATACTTGGAGGTATTTAAAAGTTTCTCAGCTTTTCCAGGGAGGGCTCTGCTGAAGCTCTCCTGGACCATACTGAAGACTTCCCTGTTGGTTTGCACGCACTGCTCAGCAACTTTTGCTGAAGAACTTGCAATGATTGATGCTGGTGCCAACCACACAGCTACCAAAATAGATTTAATAGATTTCATAAGAACTAGGAGATCTGGAATAGCCTGTCTCTTGAGGGAGGAGGTACAATCATTCTTTAACTCTAGGCCAGCAGCTGTTTTGCAGACCTTGGCACTAGGGTCAACTGGAGTAATTAGAATAAGAAGGAATACTTTCCCTAAGGAGCGCTTTATATTGACTGTAGCTTAATTGAGCTAATAGCTGAGAGTCCTTGATAGAAAAGCTCTGAAAAGAGCAAGCACAAGTTTTATTGACACACTAAGTTTTATTGACCGAACTCCTGACCAAAGTCAGTTTATCTGCCTAAAAATTCTGCCATTCTTGCCATGGGAGTTTACCATAGCTCTGGGCTTAGTCACTAGCTTTTGTGAAAGAAATGATGCTATCATAGGACATTAACAAGGTGGATTTAGGTTCACATGGTGGTATACAGAGTAAAATGACTGTTTGATTATGCACATAAGTAGTGTGAAAGGAATTTTTCAGTTTTTCTTATCCATAGCAATTAGACACCATGATCAGGGTGAAATGCAAGACTTCCTTTATTTCCTGTTTACACAGGCTTTATCCTTTTTACTCTGTGCTTCTTACTGGTGGTTTTGCACTCTTTCTCCTTGTTCCTCAGTGCTTTGACAGCCGGTCCAGCTTAGTTTTGCTACAGCCATGGTGTTGGACTAATTTCTGCAGACTATTATGAAATCACTCATGACTCATTTTTCTCTCGCTTCCATGAGTGAAATATGCCCTCGAAAAAAATCTCATGGTATGGCAAGGAACACTTACTAACTTGTTAAGTATGCTGAACTGTGTTTAAGCAGGTCTATAAAGCGGGTTCCAACATACACAGTGCAGCATTAATATGCCTCTTCCTAATTCCTGTCTGTACTATGGCCTGATGGATATTTTGGAATATCTGTGCACTCAGGGTATAGTATATCTTATTCAGAAGGAGACACTGTTAGGAGAAAGGGAGAGTCAGATCTTTATTCACTAGGCTTTGTCTGCTTTTTTTCTGATCCACTCTTGTATCATTGTACTGATACAAGTACAATGTACAATGATACGATGATTTTACAAGTAAAGTGGTGTTTTGCTGTGCCTTAACTTATTTTACTTCTTGCTTTTTCTGACACTGCCTCTATAAAGGTAATATATTGCCCAAATGAGGCCTTTTACTTATAGGGGTTTTTTTTCCCTCCAGAAAAATGCTGTGACCTGCTTCATTATCTTACAATTTTTTATTACTTGCTGCATTCAAATATATTTTAGAGGGACATAAGGTAGTATTGTTGGAACAATTTTTCAGATTACTTCTTGTTTCTGAAGATTTTCTCTTTATTGTGTATGCCTGGTAGGGACCACCTTGAATAATTATTCGAAACTAACACTGTAGATTGCTTAATAAAAAGAACTGAGAATTTTCTCCACTCTGTTGCCTACTGTTGTCTGATCAGATACTTTAGTCAATCGTAAGTAGTAGGTTTTCCATATAAAAACTTGCCATGCTTCAGGTGTCCACCTTAAGCAACTTTTATATTTCTGTTGAACTTCGTGTGTGTGAAGATAGTAAGGTAGGTCATTTCTTTCTGTGACAGAAACTGTACATGACCAGTAGTCAGGTCACTTGATGAGGCTTTTTTTGTTATTGTCAATTACAGTTTTTCATGTTTGAGTCTAAAGGCTGTGATCCAAATCCTGCTGTGAAAACATTTCTTTTGAGTTTTGAATGAAGCCTAAAACTAGATGGTCTGGCCAAGGATGATGAAAGGAGAAAAGCTTTTAGTAAGCATAAAATGTTGAACTAAAATAAGGAGTTAGGTGTATTTTATGTGTTACTTATTTAATATGTTTAAACATAACTTCTTCAAAACTTTAAACTTATTACCCTGAATTCCTATGTTTAAGTGTTCCTCTGGACTTCTGATAAAATATCTAAAATATCTGGGTGAACAAAAGTGAATAGAGTTCATGGTAAATTTCTACTTGACAGTATGGTACGATGCAGATTTGGGAGATAGCCAGTTCTGTTCCCACCAGTTTCCTCAGACTGCCTTTGAACACTGCACTGATATGCTTCATTAGCGCCTGAAGTAAATTTTCAATGCAGGGAAATGATCACTAAGATAAACACTAAAAGAGCAGAGATAGAAGTCATTGATGGGTTCGTTTATGAACTCTAGTTTACAGTGTGCAGTTTAATATTTTACACAGCATGTGTGTACAAGTCAGGAAAGAAAAAAAAAGAGAAGCCCAAGAACACTGCTTTATTCTACTGTTGTAGGAGGTGAGGTTAAACACCTTGCTGCTCTACTTGGTGCATGTTGAAGGGTCATACTGCTAACAACATGGCATGTGCCATAGCAATGGTTGTATGCTTTCTATTTTGCTGCTTTTTCATTAATTGTCACACATGGCAAATTGCTTTTCTGTTAATCACTTTGTTCTGTAACACTGACAAATTTCTGATTCTCCCTCCAAACATTGCAGTTAACTCTTCATAATCATAAAACTGTAGTCATGGGTAAAAACATACTTACTTTTAACTATTTGTTTCTAGCTTTTTTATTTTCTGCTATTGCAAAGTAAGTCTATGTTCAGGAGGCAAAGTCCCCTCCCTCTTTAAGAGAAGTAGGCTTTTACTCTCCGTGTTGTTATGTTTGTCTTTGGGTTTACATCCTTGTTTGTTCAAATGATAGCTCAAAAATTACAGTATTGCAAATGTTAAGATTTTAAATATCTGAAGAATCAGAGTCATTGTGATTAAAAACTACAGTGAAAGGTAAGTAATGCAAAAGCAGTGGGAATTGTAAGCTCTCTTGGAGTTTCAGAGTCTGGTGTTCAGTATTAGAATTTGGTTAGTGTCTCTTCCATATTTACTCTTTTTATTAGATCTGATTTATTTTAGATCTCTCTCAGGCTTCATCACTGGAAGACCCAGGACTTAGCATCCCGGAAGGATTCAATCTCTGTGTGTTTGAGAGTTTCAACAACAGAAAATTTGCAGTCAAACTGGGCTTCAATTCTCAGAGGTGTCTAGATAATCTGTCTAGATACTCAAGTTACTTTCATATTGTTCTTAGTTCATATTTCAGGTACAAAGACAGAGAAGAATGATAAATGGACTCCAGCTCTAAATAGGATGATATCTTTTTCATTGTAGCTTTGAAATAGGCTTTCCTTGAGAACAGTTGAAATGTAATAATAAGTGGTGTTGGAAATGGTGTTAAAGAGAGTGCCATGGCCACTGGTGTATGCTGAGGTTGGTTTGGCTAGAAAGATTAGCTGAAAAGTTGCACAGTGAGGATGTTAAGTTTTGAGGTGATGGTGCATGTTGGCTTGCTTGAACTTCACAGCTTTGTTGAATACAAAACAACTGCAGAGTTTAATGTTTCAGGAAAATATTTTTAAAAAATAACCTCAGACAGAAGGAATATGGAGGCAACTCAGGACTTGGCTTTCTTTAATTGAATAGTTAAGGCAATTAATGCAGTACAATGTGTTAAAGGTCAAGTAAAGGCACAATACTTGGTTGTAAATGTGAGTGTATAGTCATTATTAAGAGAGAACAGTTTGTTCACTTAGTTTTATAGAAGGATGATGCCATAAAGTTTTGTCTCATACTCACTTCCCGTCTCATTTTAAGGAACACTGTGCACCTGTCATTATACTTCCTAATCTTTTAAAACCTCCTTAAACTGTGTCTCCAGAGCTAACAAAATACCTTTTTCCTGTCTACTTTATATGTAAATAACAGATTCATGAAAGAGGTTTCCTTTGCTTGATTGGCTTGGTTTGGTTTCAGAAATTGCAGAGCAAGTCAATTGTAAAATTGCAGTTTCCATTAAATGGCAAGTGCTTTAGATGTTGTTTCCAAATAATGCTGATGACTGCAGAACCATCAGAGAAAATAAATTCCTTCACATGAAGCAAGTCTTCTGTTAAGACTAAGAAAGCATTCTTGGTCTTATATGAAGCAGAATAACTTGCTGACATTGATTTGGGAAAACAAGAAGTTTCCCCAAACAAACATGAATTCTATTTTCAGAATTCCTCTTTCAGTTAAGAATTGATTTCTCCTGGTATTTGAGATTGAAGCTGTCCAGTATTTTGTAACTAAATGCTTTACAGGTTTTTAACACAGAGACCAGTTTAACGTTGTTGCAGACACGTTTAAAAACATCATGCCAATATCTGGAAACCTGCTCTTTAAGATGTAGAGTAGACAAATACTGAAAACAAGACATAAAGCATTTTAGAATCTAAGAGAGAAGTTTTAAAGCCAAACTTAGTCAAGCTTATAATAATTTTTCTTGCTTAAGGAGAGGATATTTTCAGGTTTTATGTGGTAAGTGGTCATAGTTGACAAAAAAGGACACAGTTAATCAGTTACTTATTTCTGATCTGATCACTTTAAATTTGGTTTTTTCTTTCAGTGAGGAAGCAAGATGCAAAAAGGAAAGTGGAGCCCATGGTCTCCATACTCAAGGAGTTAATGCATGTAGTTTGATCAGAATAAAATTCTTCACTTTGAAGTGCATTCATCCATGGAATATTTTTCTTTGGGGAGCTAGTAGAAAAAGGCTTTAGAGTTGGAAAAAGCACTGGAATGTGTGGGGAGAATTTTTGATTGATTGTAGTGGGCATTCAGTGTCTAGAGCAGTTGCAGAACAGGATGGAGGTTAGGAAAATAAATTACGTAGCCCAGACTGACAAAAAATTAAAGGTTCAGGTATAGTCACACAAAGATCAGTCATTGGAAGCTTAATGGATGCAAAAAGGAGACACTTGGCTGTTCAGTACAAGACTTTGCAGTCTGTGTTCACAATGTTTTCTCTTCAGCTATTTTTAAGGAGAAATACACCAACATACCAGGGGTGGAAATTAGTAATACATCAGTGAAGGAATTACTGTTTTGACTTAGGTATGCCAGTCCCTTCCATCTTTACATCTGATAGAAACAATGTGATAAGAAAACAGTTCTAGATGCTGTATTACTAAAATAATTCTGAATTATAATGAATGGCTTTTTTGAGTATATAGAGCAAAAACAGTATTAGAGATATCAGAGTAACATAAAATATCCAAAATGCACAGACTTCTCCACCACAACAGATATGTCTGCCATATTGTACATAGTATTATGCTGTCCTCAGCAATGAAAAATGTTGAGAAGTAATTTCTGATCTCACTTTTACTTCTGCAGCTGCACTATTTCCACCAAGTCCCTAAATGAAGTAGGAAAGGTAAAATCTTGGCTTAGCAAAGAGGCTCTAACCCTTTCCAGTCTCCTCATCCCTCCATTAGAAGTATACAAGAAAATACCTGATATCCTTATTCAGCACATTTTTTTTTGCAATTTGGTCTGGGCAGAACTCATTGAATAATAAGTGTTAACACTGAATATGTTATTGTCAGTGGAAGGTGAAAGAATGGCTGATTTTCTGATGTGGGGAACAGAATATTTCTGTGTGTAATAGAAAAACTCTGTATTGTTTTGTGATGTTAAAAAATCCCAAACTGTTTGACTTAGATTGCTACATCTTGCAGATCAGATGAGACAAATATATTGCAAACAGCTTCTTTTTTTACTAACTTAATAAAAGGACCCAGAAAATACTAAAGTACTAAAATATAAGTAGCCCAAATAATACTGAAATAGATACTTTGAAAACTCATAGAGAGGATAAGTAATAAAATGCTTAAAATGTTTCAAAGGCTCTGTATGAAATCAATTTTGAGCTGATGTTTCCCAGTATGTCTAGAATGTCTTGGTATTTTATTAGAATAGTGAATTCCAGTGTAAAGTGATTTTGCACAGTTTCTGTAACTTGTTAAACAACAGCAAAATGAAGTTTCAACATCTACTGCAAGAGATACATGTAATTACTAGCAGATTTTCTGGGATAGCTAAAAAATTCTAAAAAAATCACTAGCCACAAAATTTGGCCTATAAACAGACAAAGCTTGAAGAATATCACTGATCAGCAGTACAATAACCCCACTACTTTGTGTTTTCTAGAGGTTTTCATTGGAGTTAAAAATTGTGCCTATCCAGAATACTGATAGTAGCAGCCAGAAAAGACATTCCAGCATGGAAGCCTGGGAAAGAAAACTCTGCAATTGAACTAACCTCTTACAAGCAATAAAAGATTTTGAATGCATCATGCATCAAATGGAAACTTCTTTGGGATATTGGGTGTGTGTTGGATTTGCTGGGCAAAGCACCTGTTGAAAATGCAGTATTTTCTCCTTTCACTGCATAGAATACTCTGTTATCCAAGGATTTAATCCTAACAACTTCTTTGGTCTGTGTCCACTGTGTATGTAGAAGAAATGTATGCATTTGTATGACTGAGGTTTACCAAGATCACCTGTGCCTAGCTGTAACATTATTTTAATCTGTGTCTGCACAATTTGGTGAGAAGTCAAGTTCCTACAAAACACTCTTCCTCACTAAAAGATTGCTAGCTGTTTCCCCACTCATTTTTGAACTACTTCCCAGAGAAGCATGACACTTGTTTGCATGAATGATACCTGAGAATTTGTTTAGCCATACAGCTCTTCAGCTTGTGGACCCTGTTGTTGAGTCTAACTGCTCCCATCAATGTACTCCAGTTGAGGATGTGATTCTCATCATAACAATGCAGCAGTTGAACAGGCAGGAGCCAGCAGCCCCAACTTCTTGCTGGAGCAGAAAAAAGTACAACATTCTTGATGTCCATTCCTCTTGTAAATCTTAGCAGGATTTGTGATGGAGTGTGATGTGTGGGTCCCAGATTAAAAACATAGTGTTACATGCAGCAACCTCACAAAAAACCACCTCACCTGTTCCCACCCTGTCCATTCCCTGACTTAATTTTCTTTTTACTGACATCTATGCTAGTTTATCTGCTTATTATACTCACCTGTATACTGAGTAGTTAATACTTTTTTAACCAGCATATCTTAAATGAACTGTCAATACCATTCTTTGTCCCAAACCTCTGCTACTTTGTGGAAAAAAAAATCCAGCTTGGGCCAAAACTAGCAAGTCAATTCTGTTATTTTTACAAGATTATCACAGGAATGCCAATGAAAATATTCTTAAGTTACAATGGGTGTAACACAGGATTTTCACATTACCCCCTCCCTCTGGGGGGAAATCCATAACTTTGTCTACAGTGTGAACTCCACTCATATGGGTCAGGGCTGATTTACCCAGTCAGTGTGTTTGTTTCCACTTCCATTTTCATTGGCACAAAACCAAACAACTAAGGGGAAACAGGCAGTGCAGGGCCCCCACCCTGGCTCTGAACGTATTTTCTTCTATTGTAGCTGGTTCCCTCAATTTCCCAGATCAATCAAAACCTGCTGGAGTCACTGCTGTGATAAAGTTAGTTGCTGTCAGGGAGTAGGATATCTGTGCTAGAGTGATCAAGAGGGGTCAGACATTTTTTATTGGCAATGATAACCCTACAGAAATAAATAAATACTGAATTCCAGAATAAAGTGGGGCCTGGGGGCAGTATGGAATATCTGGAAACACGCTGAATGTCTAACGGTCTCTGTATTGTGCTGGCATCCCACTCAAGAACATCAGCTCTTGCCTTTTCAGGTCTGTCACAAAGTTTTGGAGATCCAGCATGTAACAAATACTGATAATGTCAATACCTGGATGAGTCCTTTGAAGACTGGATAGGATGCTAGCTAGTCTTGAGAAGTGGTCAGTTCCCTGAAATGTCCTGTCCAAAGAATCAACAGCCTGCATATGAATAGTACACCCTAAACTGGTGTAAAATTCCAGTCCACCTATGTCCCTAATGAAAAGATTAAGAATCAAGCGGTGGTTTATCTATTTATTTATGAAAAAATAAATAATGTATTCTCTCTCGGTGTAGGACTGTGTTACACAGTTGTGGCAAGAAGTGCAAATCAGCTTCTACTGTCCTGGTTTTAGTGGAAAGACTGCTGCTGGATTTAGTAGTAGCTGGTTACTGCCTATGTTCATGGTAAATGCTTCCTGAGTCAGTAATTTACTATTCTCATGTCTGCTTTTCTAATCTTAACCTGATTTGAAAATTAGGCTTTGCTCTTCCTGAGTTTTTTGTACATTATTACTGTTACTGACCTCGAGTGTGTCCTGAAAGATAATTTTGATTATCATGTTAGAAACAGGATGTAATACCACCTGTTTCTCCCAGATTTCTGTGTAGTGTTTGAACATCAAAACTAATGAGAATTGCTCAGTTGGCTCCTGTGAAAGATACACAAGACAGAGCCTTGTGCTCTGCCTCACATGGCTTCTTTTGCTTTCCCTTAAATGCAATGGCCACTTCTTTTCCAGTAAATGAGATGTGCCCAGGGCTGTTCTGTGACCCAGACAGCAGCTCATGCTCTGCCCCAAGTGCACACAGTTCCAAAAACTAGGGTAGCTGTATCCAGGCTGCATGTTGGGAATGGCCTGTGACCTGTGCTGGCTGCTCAGCCGTACCCAGGAGGAGTTTGGAGAAGAGCTGTCTGAGCTGGCCTGAGCAGTGCCAGAGCCTTGAACTGCAGCCATATGGGTTGGAGACTGGGATTGTGTCCACGACCAATATGGAGCTATTAATGCTGTTTCTGGACAGTTGGTTAAGATTAATTTTAAACATAAGCCATGACGTTTACATTTCTTACAGATATGCCTTATCAATTATTTTATATATGAAGGGATTCATTGAGGTTCTATTAGATCCTTGGAAAAATGTCTGTTAACTTTCTGAATTTTATATTCCCTGTTTTGATACTTTTCAGGTCACAGTTCCTCAGGCTAACATTGTAACATAAGAGAAAATATTGTCTTTTATCAGTTTTCAATTTGCCACATATAATTTCATTAAGTGCTTTGTTCTTGTCATACAAATAACCAGTTCTAATTCCATGTGATGACAAATTTAATTAGTTAATAAACTGATAAGCAGTAAGGGCTAGAGAAACAGGAAGCAGGAATAATAAGCGAATTCATAGACAACAGTTACACTTTCATGTAAGTCTCTATACTAGACTGTAAGGAGATTTTTTTCCTACCATTTTATTATTCTTAGGTGAGCCAACCAGTTCATCCATTTAAAGCATATGTTGCAGGACATAATGCATCAGCAAAAGATGATGCAAGGCAAGCTGATAGGACTGGCCAGGGCATAGAACGCTCTTTGTCTCCTGGCTTCAGTGGCCAAAACCCGATTGTTGAATTATTTTGTGAGAGCACAATCTTGTCTTTCATTGAATTATAAAAGACTCTGCCAGGGTTATGTGCTATTTCCAGTCAGGAATATGGAGGCTTTAAATTCTTGCTGGGTACAAGGAGTACTATGAAGATGAGGCAATGGGAATGATGCAGAATGAGAGTCTGGGCTGAGTGTTTAGTAGTGCTTAAAATAGTGATTCCTTACAAATCAGCTGAAAGAGTCACATTTGCAAATGAAGAAACACAGATACAAAAAATTCTTTCTAACTACAAGTTTATTGTACTTATGCTCTTCAAAATACATCTGATAATGTGTTGCAGAAGAATAATCTAAAGTTTCACTCATATAAAGCTTATAAATTTTATCTTATAAAATATACTAGTTATATTACTGATGAGTATATGCAGGTGATTTCATAGAAAAACTTGTTGTGTTTATCCTTTTGGGAATTCTATATAATTTACACCTATTAATAACAGAAAAAAAGGTATGTTTTTGAAAATTATTTAAATTTTACTGAATTTCATTTTTTGATGACCCACGCTACACTGACAGGAATTTTCATTACCCACAGTTTGAGTGTTCTGTGTTTGGAGAAATTCAGAAAACCCCAAGGGTGAACTGAAATATATTTCTCCACACACAAACTGTCCAGCATCAAAACCTGCTATTGATGCCTCTGCACCCTGGAAGTTGCTGTAATGTCCTACTAACAAAGGGTGGTAGGATGGGGTTGAACCCTACCCAGAGGAATAATGCTTCTATTTTTAAGTGGGGAGCGCAGGGAATAAAAGACTTTGACATGGTGACATTTTTGGAAAGTTTGTGGCTGAATTAAAATTAAACCTTTCCTTTCCTGGTTTTTAGGCAGAAAATAATTTAGGAAGGAAACTCAAAGCCTGGAAGGAACTATTTCATTGCAGTTTGGTATAAACCATCAATCTCCTTTCCCCCCATATTCAATCAGCATTACTTAATCACATGGTAACCACCTTTCCATACGTATCCTGTGTGTTTGAGAGTGAATCCCTCTCCGTGAATGGATGTTTGCCTATGTTGGCCCAGTTATTGCTCCTTTCATTAAAAGGAAAAGAAAATGGTCAGAACTAGAGAGGATGGCACAACCTTCCTCACTTTTGGGGTCTGCGCCGCCCCTGTGGTTTTCAGACAGCACCAGTTGTGGAGTCTTGCTCTCCCATTCAGCCTTGAGGGGCTGCAGGCCTGAAGACAGGACTGTAAATCTTCGAATACAGGACTCAAAGGCACCATTGTGCAGGAAAGGGCTTTAAACAGTTGCTGAATTTTAAGTCCATGCCTAAATTCAAAGCATATCTGTGAGGTTACGGGATTTCCTCAAGAGTTTTGGGAACTAGAGCTGTGCAGACTGTAGAAATGCTAAAGTAGAAATTGTTCCATATGATGATTACAAATCAGGGGATAGCTGCATTTACACACAATCACAGTCATATTTCCAAGCAGTAGACCTCAACCCTGTAACATTGAATGTGAAGGGGCAAACTTTTCTACACATCAGAATGAGAGTCTTAGTTCCTTTCTATTTGTTGCAGAGATAATCCTTTATTTTAATTTTACATCTGAATGTTTTAATAGAATTTGGACTGTCAGTTTAATTTGATAATTACAATACCTGTAAACATTAAATTATGTGTGGTGCATAGTAATTTTTATCAGCATACTGTTGCAGAATGAAGAACTTTTTGAGAGATCATACAGTTTCTACAATTTGGAAAGTAAATAAAGAAGCAAAAATAAACCTGCCTCATCTCCTCATTTGAACTTTCCCAGACTGAGCTCAATCAAAGTGTGGGTTGCACAGAGAGCAGAGTGCATGGTTTGGTCTGCAGAGGCTTCCTGTTTTGCATAAACAAATTGTAGAGGTCTTATAACTAGCTTACAAGTAATTAAGCAGTGCAGAGCATTACTTTATGTTCAGAGTGAATGGTGGGATCTTTCTTTGCAATTAATATGCTCAGACTTTACACATGGACATTTTTATAGATCTACAGATTTCATTTAGGTTTAAAATGGTTTTTAAGGTGAAGATAAGCTACTGTCCAAGCCTATGCCATAGGATAGCTGTTTTGGGTTTGGTATTTGTGTCTCACTGGAATAACACAGGTTTGTTTGTTCTGTAGCCATTCCAGCCCACCCACATCTTGGTGGTTTGGCCCTTCCTTGTGCTCATCTGCAGGTGTGCCCATTGCTGACCTCATTCACCCATCTATTTGCGGTCATAAATACATCTAACCTAACGTTTGGCCACATTTGTGTTATGATATGCTCGAAATAGAAAAAAAAAGCCCTGAACAATTAATTGCTTATTACAAAGCAAAACTTTTTCCACCTGATGTTCATCAAACTAGGTGGTTTTTTTTTCATGCTGTGATGAAATGATTTTAAAGTTTCTCTTCTATTTTGGACATCACCACAAATTTGCAAGTGCCTCTGCTGTGTCACCTGCCTGTGCTCTCTTATTTAGTTCAAATGACCATCCTTGTAAGTGCTGCCTTTTCAAATATATGTAAAGTGCCTAAAAGCTTTCAGATGTCAACATGAAAGTAAATTATAATTAATTCTGTACTGCTTTTTTATGTCTAAAGTGCTAGGCACACTAGCAAAGATTTTCTGTGGTTTAGAATTGGCCTAATTCTGTCAGACAGGGGAGATTTTGTCGTTCACTTGAATATGACTGGAGTTAACATAAAATGTTTTGGTTTGTTTTGTGAAAATTCAATTCCAGAGCTACATAAATTTATTTCAGGATATTTTCACGTAAAGATTGTATCGTTCACAGAGAGAAGTAAATTTAATTTTTATGCCAAAAAGAAATCCAGCAGCATTCTGGTTTATGAGGGAACATTTTATTGTATTTTAACGAAATACTGTTAGTGTTAATTCAGCTCACCTCAGCTATCACTGGTATCCTGTGCCACTGCCTGAGCACATGTAGTCATTTACACATCTGTGAGGTGGGAGATGCTGTGTGCTACCGCTGGGAAAAGAAAGAACCAATGCAAAGTGTAACTTAATGTGAAAACAAACTGGATAGTGCACAACTGCAAGGGTGGACTTTCTTTTCACCAGAGACCCTGGTTTTTGGTTTTTGGTTTTTTTTTATCCTAACCTTCACGAAATTTATGTCTGTAAGGCTGAAATGGACAGTGTCCCCATCTGGGTTGCTTTTGCGCTCTTATAGAAGTTCTTAGCCAAACAAAATTTGTTGTCCAGCACTTCTCCAAGGTTGGATAAGTGCAGAAATGAAAGCAGGGGGAGAGGTAGAAGACAAAATTCATGCCTGAGAGAGAAATGCAGAGTATAGTAAGACATAAGACAGGCTTTAGGGGTAAACAATGACAATGGACAGAACTGTGAGAAACTAGAGGAAAATATGAATATTAGCACAGATTTTGGAGGCCAGTGCTGGAATGTGTTAGTCATTTAAGAAAAAAATTTTAAAAGAGAAGTACAAATGTATGGGATAAGATTATATAAAGAATGTTTCCTTCCCAAATCTAGTTAGGCATCGTAGCTCTGTCTGCCTGTGGCTTCAGCTGCCCGCAAATGACTCATGAAAGTCACTTTCAAACTGTGTATTCCAGTACTTACAGTTGTCTTCATAAGTTCAAATGGTAGAACTCAGTGCTGGGACTCTAAAGAAACAAAATCAGTGAACAGAACAAGCTGGGCAATTAATCTTGTTTCGTAGCATATGAGGCTTGCATGTACACATGTCTGTTTGTATGGTGCAATCATTAATGAGTCACAGGCTGTTTCAGTTTTACTGCCCCTTAGTTTTAGTGCAGTCTTCAGATGATTCAGCATGGAGTAGGAAAGATAGGGTACTTTCTGCTTCACAGAAATTAAAAGGTACATATGTAAAATAGTCAGGAAACTACTAGACGAGAGGCAATGGTTTCATGGTTAGAAAGACTGGCAGCCATGAGAATGGGATTCTATCCCTGCCTTTACTGATAAGTTCCTATTAAAAGTGGCCCAATTGTTTTGACCAAAATTTTCCATTCAGCACTAATTTTTGGATTTTCTACAATGGGCCAGATTGTCAGAGTGCTCTGCCAACTACAATTTTAAGTCATTGGTAGCGTGCTTTGCGTGTATAAAACCCTGTACAAATACTATGTAGTTAAGGAAAATCGGTAGTTTCATTTCTTTAATGAAGAACCCAAAATCTGTGACAAGTTTTTGCATTTTTGCCCATTATCTCCGTGCCATGATAGGAAAAAGCCATTTCCCCTACAATCTATTCTGCTTCTGAAGTCAATTAACATTTTTTCATCGCTTAGATAACTTTGGTGAAAGCTCTGACTTGCTCCAGAGGAATTTATTAATTTCCCTTTTTAGTGTAGTGTTGAAGTGTCACACTAAATACTTAAATATTCTTTATTATAGGAAGTAGGAGTATGATGCAGGAAAAAAAGTGATTATTAAATGAAAACCATAGTCCAGTGTATTGTCATGATGGAAACAAATTAATGCCCAGTGAAGCTTTCAATTTAGGAAATGTTGAAATTAATCCTTGATTGCGCTATCTGAAGAGGGTATTTCTTTTGGCTTGGGAAAGAATAGAGGGGAGAAAAGCCTTTATTTTATAAAATATACTTAGAGAGTGAATTTCCTGTGGTCTACGGTGGTAAAAATTACTTGACAGGCAGATTCTGGGTATGTGAGGCTCCTAACCAGGAATATCATAGCTAAATTTGTTCCCATTAAAATCAATAAAATATCTTGGATTGCTTCTAGAAATGTTTGTGGTGTGTATTGCAACAAGTATTCATTCTCCACAGTTCAGAACTGCTCTGGGCCAATGGGATTGCAAAATATCTGTCTGCTTTGGCTGACAGCCTAAGGTTGCCACAGCAATTTTTCTCTTTAATGAGTAAAATAGGTGATGTTTATAGAAAAATAACTGTCTCATGAGAAGCTGTGCAAAACGTTCCATTTTAAACCATTCTGTTTATATATAGTTTTGTTGTTTGTTTTCTTTTCTTTTTACTTACTACTGTGGACATTTGCATGAAAACAGGATATTTCTCCTTCAAATTGCAGTCATGGACAGAATAGCTACTATACAAAAATGGAGCCAACCCACTTCAAAAAAAAAAACAAACCTATTTTGCTTACCAAATCTGTTTCTTCTGTGTATGCAAAGTTTTGAGCACTTATTTTCCTACCTAAATTTGGTGTCTGTTTTTTTGCATTAGTTCTGTAAAATCAACAAAGCAATATGGATGTAATAAAATAGGAATAAATTTCTGTAAAGATTAAATTATTTTAAAAAAACATAAATAACGTTTATGTTTTAATATTTACGGTGACAGCAGGGATAAAACTATTTTGGTTTTGTGTACTGGCTTTTTTTTTTTTTACACAGCCTAGAAATGATTAATACTCAAGAGAGAGATAAATAGAAAAGCAGAGTCCTGTTTTGGTTGTTGCTGGTCAATAGAATTAATAAACACAAGGAACATCAGTGTTCTTTCTGATGGACTAATTCAACTTTTCCAGTTTCATGTTGAATTCTACCAATTAGAGAGATACACTTTTACTGACAAGTAGCATATTTTCTCTGGTTCAGCAATGCGTTATAATGTCCTTAGGATTTCTTTAGGTGTCCCAGGATGAATGAGTGTACATTAACACCCATGTTCCTAAATGTATTTACATCACTTAACACCTTAGTCCCTGGCTTCAAGTCCATCTGAGTGCGCAGGGAAAGCTCTCAGCTGCCCAGAGAGCTCTGTGTCATTTGTTTCTCTGGCAGGAATGAGGAGGGTGAGGGAGGTGTGCTGCCAAATCCTCAGCCCCTGTAAGCCCTCATCCTAGCAATAAGGCAGGATCCTGGATCCCTGAGCCTTCCAGCTGGAGACAGCTCCCGACAGAGACGTCTTGAAGCTGCTCTGCCCTGTAGAAGCTTGCTGGCCCTGGACAAGGAGACTCCCTGCAGTGGCTTGTGGCACAGAGCATGCTTTTTCTGTTCCTCCTCCTCTCAGTCTAGGGTGGTTGTCTAAAAACTGGTGCCTATCTGTGCAAAATCCACTGGATGAAGCCATCATCTGTTTGTACAACTGCAGGATTTATGGTCACCATACTAATAAGTAAATATTCCCTCTCTGGTTAATAAATGGAACACCAGGGTTCCAGTTCAGGTGGGCATGGTCCTCTGACTGTAAATATTTGCAGGGAAATTAAAAATAGACAGGCTTTTGTTTTTACTACACAGATCAAATTTTCGAATTCCAGGAGCACCACTTCTTCGCTAAAGCTGCCTGCAGGTCTTTCAGACCATCGTTTTTTCTCATTTGAACAAATAAGCATCCCACTGAGCTTCCCTAGTGTAACCAGCCTGCATTTGGCTCTGAGAGCCCAAACAGTTTCTTTACATCATTGGGGCCATATGAATTTGTGCTTTGCAAATGAAAATTATAAAAACTCTGTAAAATACAGTTCCCAATTCCAACTGCAGATGTAAACTGATGTTTTTGGCATGCAGCTTCACAGGGTCAGTGTCCATTTGCTTAGGCCAAACACCATTTAAATGTGACTAAAAAATATCAGGACCCTGTCAGTGGAAAGAAACATCAAGGGCTCTCCAGAGAAATTAGTTGCATTTATTTCTATTTTATAGCTGTTCTGTACGTAATTTACACTTGACAACTTTTTAAGTTGTTTTTAGTTTGGACAACTAATAATGCATGTTTTTTCATCCTTGTAGTACTTGACACAACATTGTGGCTTGATTAAATGTTTGCAAAGTTATTCAGCATGAATGTGCCAGTTAGTTTCTTTGGTTATTTCTTGGTGATATTCAGTTCCTACCTATTTTGCTCAGTGCTGCTTTGGCAAACTGTTACAGATTTTAGCAGCGGGCAGTTCACAGTAATTATATCACATAATACACTAAGTAAATGTATGATAAATGAGGAAATGTAAACCAAACAAGAAATGCAACCCTGGGGACTTACTGGGCTTGAAATTCTCGTGGGTAAGCACAGCAGGTGAGCAAAGGAGTATGACAAATAGGGTAAGAATTTCTTAAAGCCTGCCTGCCACAAATATGTCAATGGAGCTGAGTCAGCATGGGAAGAGCACAGTAATTTACTGTTGATTCAAAAGCCAGTAGCTCACTGCTACCCTTCTGGGTGATGTGGAATGCATTAGCTGGAAATGCAAATGACTAACCTCCAGGGACTGCTGCTTCCACTGCTCTTCAGCCCAACTCTTGTGCTGTGTCTTTCCAGGGACACTTCTCTGGAAACAATAACATGTCATAAAGCTGCTGGGATAGCCTCCAGTCAGCATCAGACCAGCAGCCAAAAAATGTAAATGATACTAATCATCTTTCTAGAAGTTGCAGTTTTAGAATTTGCCTTTCTGAATTGAAAAACATTGCTTTCACTTTGCCTTTATCAGGCCAATATACATGGCAAATGTATATATCGTGTGCAACAATTAATATTTAGCAATATGATTAATATTTCTTTGCTGTAGGATTTCTTACATAAAATACGCTTTTGCTATAATATTCCCCAACGTTTTTCCCACTAGAAACAAGGCCTTTTTCTATGCCTTTCTTCCTCCTATCTCTGTTTATATTTTTCTGTATAGAGATACATTCAGTTATTGTGTTGAAAATTACTTTACCCTTAAGTTACATCTCTGCCTGACCTCCAGCTTTTCTCTGTTTTTATTGCCAGCTCATGGATGCTATGACTGTAGGACCGTGCTAACTGACCCCTCTGGAGTTTTCACTTCTCCATGCTTCCCCAGTGACTATCCCAACAGCCAAGCGTGCAAGTGGATCATCCGAGCACCTCATGGATATATCATACAGCTAACATTTATTGATTTCGACATTGAAGAAGCTCCCGGATGCATTTATGATTCACTGACATTAGACAATGGAGAAAGCCCAATGAACCTTTGTGGCATCACTGCCAAAGGATTATCCTATAATTCTACAGGAAATGAAATGATTGTGTCATTTAAAAGCGACTTCAGTATCCAAAAGAAAGGTTTTAATGCCAGCTATGTACGAAGTAAGTAAGCCCAAAGCATTCAATCCCTTTATGGATGTTATAAGGAAGTGTCCTATAAGGATTAGAATGACATGTCCCAAAGGAATTGAGTCCTCCATGAGAAGAGAATGATGGGTGAGGCTACACTTTACAGGGTTATCTTGTATGGTTTTTTAGCTAATTTATTTTTTTAATTTTATTTTTCTTTGGATCAAAATTATTTTGTTCTAGGACATGACAAGAAGTGTGTCAGAAAAACCTTTCACATGCAAAGCTTTTAGGCCTAACATTTCTCTCTCTGCCAATTTATGCAGGAAGATTTGGAAGCAGGATACCTGTCCTTCAGGTCAGCATACCTGCAGAGGGACATAGAAACCTAAAAGAGAGCATGAGAGGGAACTTAGTTGAGCCAGAAAGATCAGCATGGTCCTCTGACCCAATGTAACTCTCAGTGGTGGGGAGAAGTTTGTGCAGAAAGTAGAACTTCTGAGTTCATCCAGCCTCTGGAGCAAACTCCCATGGATGAACTGAGATTGCAAAATGACTACCTTTCATTCCAGTTCCTTAACCTTTCTTTCCCTCCCTTAAACATGTAATAATGATTTTATTTTATGATTTTAAAGGTTTTAAAAGACACTCATGCTTTTCTTGCTAGAAAATAAGCATACAAATAACTTCTGATTGGTGTTTATGTTTTTGTTTAGAGCATTTATTAGAATTAATTAGACATAAAGGGCAGTGAGGTAATGAAGGGCATTAGGATGGTCACTGACCGACCCCATATGTGGCTCACTGTTCACTCTGCTTCAGGGTTATAGTTTCCAGTTGCATGCTCTTAGCAGACTTTCTTTATGTGGAAGTTGCACACCTTAAACTGAACATTAGTATTGCATTGGACATTTGTATTATTGTAGCACAGTTAAGTTCTGCAGGTTGGCTGTAAAATACAGAGCAGGGAGGTTTGGCAGTTCTCTATTCAGTCACAAGCACATCTTCATGATTATTGAAAAATATTTATTACATGTCATATATTTTAAAATAATTAAGATAGTAACTCCCAGGAATCATAAGACAAAAGTAGGCATGATAATGTCTCCAAAATCTGTGTGCAGTCCTGAAAAGAAAAATGGTAGCATCACAGAGGAGCTAAAAATACTTCTCTCTACTGAGGTCTTTTCATGCTGACAAAATGAATGTAGTAATAATTCTAGGAGCACCTGTTTTCTTCTGAAAGTCAAAGCAAATTTTCTGAAAGGCTTCTCTATTTGAAATTAAAAAAACTCTTGCTGTATTGTAAGAAGTAAAATCAAGTGGATCATAAAAAATCATATGCAGTCAGATTATGCAAAATTGTTTATTTCTTTATTCTTCTTTAATATTTTATTATTTATGTATCACTATAAGGGATGAGTTACAATTGGAATTGAAATATGCAATGCTGACCTCAGCTGTGTTTAATGAGGGGGAGAGGAAAGGTCTACAAACACAGGCAGAGACCCCTTAATGTATATATACCTACAGTAATGTATTTTTATGGAAGCAAAAGTATTACCTCCATGCCAAAATGCATTGTACCTTATGCTCATAGGTAGCATCATGGGTTAAAACTTTCATCAAAGTTAAATAAACTCGGAAGAAACCCTTTTATTTTGAAAAAGAAGGGCATTCCCCAGCGTGAGTAAAAGTATCAAAGACCTTCATCTGTGACTTATATTTTAATGTTTCACATATGTACACATTCAGAAGCTCTGTGTTAAGGCTTTGCTGTTAAGCACCTACACTGAGGCTGGCTTCATTCAGTTTCATTACTCCAAATGTGTAACTGTCACCTGACATCTTGATTTTGACTGTGGGTGCCAGGAGAACTGGCTGCATTCTCCTAGGGAAAATTATAACTATATCCTACTTATTGCCCACAGTTGTGCAATTATGTTGCTTTCAGAAAATAGTTCAGACAAAGATCACAGTAACACTTAACCTGGAAATAAATACAGAAAAGGGTCTCGGAAAATGGATCCTAACTTACTGCTTTCCTTTCAAGTAATAAAAGCATGTGGACAGTAGGACATCAATGTGCACACACGCTGAAATGACAGCACATCCACATGGCAGATGTCAGTACTATGCTCTACTCTCCTTGCAATGCGTTCCCAAACCCGTCAGAAAGATTGCACACCACCTCCCTTCAGGTCACGTGAAAAATTGCACACCCCCTCACTTCACATGAAGTTTCAAAGCTTCTTCATGAAGCTGACATTGTTTTTAACTACTACAAATGTGATACTGGAGCAAAAGCATTAATTTCTCCCAGAACAAGGGAGTGCTGCTATATTTTCTTCCATTTCTCAGAAATTATCTTTTTTAAATAGTAAAATTCATTAGTTTGTTTGACTTTGAATTTCTCAAAGTAATGCAAAGTTAGAAAGTAAAAGGTCATTCAATGACACACAATTTGCTGTCTAGAAATGTTGTTTAAAAAGACATTAATGGTACATACATCCTAATAGGCAATATGTGCACAAGACAAAATACATGTTGGGAAAGACAAACATTTGACAGTGAGTTCTGGGAGGGAATTTGTTTGGGAATAGAACAGCTTTTGTGTGACTGCTCAGTTTTATGTAAGAGCAGTTTCAGACTGAGTTTTGCAGAGTCCTGTTGTCCGTATCGAGTTGGCCTCCCACACAAAAATTTGTTTTCTGCTTGTCACCTCCTGCAACACACCAACAGCAGATGGATGGTGCTCGATATGGATATGGTCCATATCCTCAGCTGCAGTAAACCAATATGACTTTGACAGTCTTAGGGGAATTATGTCAGTTTACACCAGCTAAAGAGCTGGCATGGTAAATAACTTCCCAGTAACACTTAACTGCATAAATAGTTACTCCACCAGCAGTTAACTCCACCAGCAACTAGAAGTCACACAGTGACCAAAAGGGGAGGAAGGAGAGCCAACAGACCAGTGTTACTACAGAAATGTTTGAGACAATGTCATGTAAAATTAGCATACAGTTAAGCAGGATTGCAGTAGCCCAGATTAAAAGCGCAATGCACTGAGGTACTAACAAAACACTCTCAAACAGGTACTTGGTAGGTGGGCACTTGCAGACCTCATTAAAATTTGACATATGTCTTCCAGCATCAGTGACAGGGTGGATGAAAGCAGGGGAGACAGAAACAGCAGGAAGGCACCCCTTAAGCACCAAAGTATACTGAAAAGCCCATCAGCTGGCAGGACACCAATGTTCCCAGCAAGGGATTGTAAAATAGGGACTCCTGGCTTGCTCATGCATGCAGGGGTGTGTGAGATGTGAGACTGTGAGGTGCAAGAAAGGTAGATACTTGCACGTTTTTTATGAGAAAATGTGTCCCAAAAACCCATACCCATTGTAATCCAGTTATCATAGAATAGTCTGAGTTGGAAGGGACCCAGAAGAATCATCAAATCCAGCTCTGAAGTGAATTCCCCATACAGTGATCAAACCCACAACCTTGGCATTATTAGCACCATGCTTTAACCAGCTGAGCTAATCTCAGGATCTTCCTAAGAAAAGAAAATTAACATGATTCTGAAAGTAGTCTTAACACCTGGGTGAGTATTCCAAGAGCATATGTATATTTTTCCTCAAAGCATAACCAGTTTCTCTGATACTACCATCTGAAATTCATCAGAGTGATGACTAACTGTGCAACAGTAATCAGGAAAGAGATCTGCGCTTAGTATTGATGACAGGATTCTTGTTTTCTCCACGTGGACAAAATACTTGTCAGATTTGTCCTTTCAGTGTATGGGGAAGGTGCCAGTGGTTAAATCTGTATGATGAATACAGCAAAGTTGAGCAGACTTCTTCAGTACAGGAGCAACGTCCTTCCCATTTCTTTCTCTTTCTATACTGTTTAAATGTGACCAGGTGGTCTATAACTTTCCTGATCACCCTAACACAGGCTGGATAGTGTTCATAGGAATAAACTTTCTTCTTTTTCAGGTCTTGAATCCTTATGCTTCTTCTGGAACACTTTCCATGTTACGTAAAGGAGCTTACAGTATAATTAACCCGCTTAAAAATGCCCCTGTTTTCAATGCAGAGTTGAACACATTTTCTATCTATAAAATTGTTACAGCATGCTTTTTCCCTTGGGAAGAAAAATAAATCTATGAAGTAAATCTAGTAACTATAAAAGCCCAGTATTTTTCTCTCTTCCTCCCATTATGCAGTTGCTGGGTTGGCGGATAATGTGCAATGCTTTATGTTATTTTACTATGTAATATATTGGTCAAATTATGTTCTTGTGTGTATCCAAATGTGGTCGTTTGGAGCTCAGAGTCTTTGCAAGAAGCTGGCAAAGGGAACTTGCAGTACCACAGACAACACCGAATCCTTATACCCCAAATATCTGTGTCTTTTCCTCAGTATGGCGTGACAGTCACCCTTCCCTCATGTCCCACCCTCTCATGTTTGAAAGGGTTTTATTTCATTCCGAGAATAGGTGTAGTAATTAGTGTGAGTGTTGTGACATCACTGAAAAATCCCAGGGGAGACTGGGAATTAAGTACTGTGGCAGTTATTCTTCAGGTTCTGCAGGAAGCAGTTTCACTTCCAGCATAGACACTGTGAAAATGTGTAAAAGGTAGCAGACATTTGCAGGAGATGCAGTCTGACGCAGAACTGTGGAGCCAAAAGTAAAACTGAGAGCTGTTGCAATCTACACCAGACACCTTTGCATGTCTGGTAGGCAGAAACTTTTCTGTGGAGAAATTTGCTGGAAGAATTGTGCTGCCATAAATGTGCCAATAAAACTGAACATATTGCCATTTTGTTTTGAAAAATAATGTTCTTCAAAACACAGAATTATCATTAATGTTCTAATGGAGAAGAGGTATATGCCATGTGATACCTTTTTCCTCATTTGGTGGCTGCCACTTTGCCCATGCAAGTGAGAATACTTAATAACAATTAGAGCAATTCTGCCTAAAAGCCCTTACAGCAATACATAAATTGCAGGAGGACTAGAAATTTCTTGATACTTGTGCAAAATCCAAAACTGCTGACCCAACTGTTAGCAAATAGGGAACAGCTTGGATATAAATATTTATGAACACACAATTGCAGTATTCGACCAGAAAGCTGCTGGGGACAAAATAAGAAGATGCCTAATGCTGTGCAGAAATACCCATTAGCTGAATTCAGAAACAAAAAGCTTCAGTTTGCTAAGGAATTAAATGGGGTCTTTCTTCTATTGTGGTATTTAAAAGAAAGAGGGCCTGAACTTCATTGGTATAGTGCAGTTATACAGACAAGTAATTAAAATAATGTATCTTAAAAACAAGTCATACTGTGTTTTTCAAATAACTGGTTTATTACACTGCTTAATGCATCCTTACTAGATGAACGAGTAGTAATTTTTATAAAGTGAGCTGAAACAGAGTTGGAAGTCAGTAGGTAATATGTCCTAATACTGCTCTTAATGCAACTTATGGGGTTTTTAACTGGGTGTCATGCAGCATTCTTTGTTCCATTGGAAGGATCTTTGTGTGTTTTCAGCTGAGTGCACTCCCAAATTCCTCTTGGTGTGTGCTGTTGCTATATTACAGTGACAAAAACCACCTGATGAATGTTTGATTTAAAGAATGTTGCTTATACCCCTGCAGCCAGTGTGTCTTTATTTCTATACGATGAATTGGTTTTGGTTTGGTGTTGGTTTGGTTTTGGTTTTGGTTTTGATTTTGGGGGTTTTTTTGTTAATTTACTTATCTGCTCTTGGTTCTAGTTGCCGTGTCTCTGAGGAATCAGAAAGTCATCATTCCCCAGGTTCCCGACATCGATGCTGTGTCTGTGGCAGAGACTGTCTCAGTGCCAGAGCTTAGGCAGTTTACACTGTGCTTTGAAGCAACCAAGGGCAACAGCGATGACAACGACGACTGGAAGGTTTTCTCCTACACTGATGCATTGTTGACAGAACTGTTCAGCTTCGGGAAGACCACAAAAGGCCATTTTCTGTCCATCTCAGGCAGACAGTGCATCCTTAAGAATGCATTGCCCCGAAATGCAGAGTTTTTCACAGGAACCTTTCAACAGCTGTGTGTTGTATGGGATAGCTTCTCAGGCGCTGTAGGTGTATATGCCAAAAACACCTATCATGTAGTGTCCTGTCCAGAGGTCTTTGACAAAGTAATCCCTGGAAATGGGAGGCTGGTGCTGGGCTCTAACAGCAATGAAGTGAGCTCTCTAAATGGGGACATTTACAACTTCCGCCTCTGGAATTTCACCATGAATGCGCAAACACTGGCCAACCTCAGCTGTGATGTGAAAGGAAACATTGTAGACTGGGAAAATGAATTTTGGAGTATTCCAACTTCAGCACTGAAAGCAGAAAACAATTTGAGTTGTGGTGAGTATGCCTTGCCAAAACTTTTTTTGCTTATTTTCCCCCCACACTTCTATATTTTGCTGAACATATCACATACCAAGATGGAAAAAAATGAGAGCGCTCCCATGAAAGAAAAATAGCTAGTTCTTATCTTTCTTAGACTTTAGCTAACTCTTACCATACACAGAGGCTTTGAAAGGGTATAGATTTGTTTCCTTAAAGGAAAAGAACAAGTCCCCTAAGTGTATTGAGTTGCTGCTGGAAATGATCTGCTGATCAAAGTTTTTCATAAATACTCTTTATTAGCTCATATGAAAGGGGGATAATGGCAAGTACCTGATAGCCTCAAATAAGATTACTGTGGTCTCTGAAGAAAGGAAAGTCTGTTGACTAATTAATTAGTAAATGTTGTTCTACCTGCCCTTTGGCCCTTTGATTACACAGGAGAGCCCTTGCTAGCCTCATGCTGTGTATGGCTCTGTGTGCAGAGCCAGCAAAAGCAGTGACAAAAACAGTGCAGATGAGACAGGAAACTAGAAGAAAATATTAAAGTAGAGGAGGCAGACAGGAAGGAAGAGGTTGAGATCAAAATCATCAGGTTTTCTCTTCATGATGACATCAGTCTTTTTAACTGGTAATTACTGAAGGTTCTTTTTCTTGTCGATCACTCCAGAAAATAAATTTCAGTACATTTACCAACCTATTCTCATTTAATGTCTCAGACACTTGATTTGCTTAAATGTCCTGGAGTATTTTTTGTATATATGAGAGAGCATCTGCCAGCATTCTGAGAATCCTTAGCGTAGAGCAGAAGTTGGCACCACTGAGGCATGCCAGTTACTGTACTGAATAGTTCATGAGGGATTAAGGTGGCTAAAAAAAGTTGTCTTGCTTGCTTTATTGTAGTCATATCACAGCATGGGATATGCATTCACAGCTAGAACTACTGAGAGAGATCTCAGCATTCCTCTGCTAAAAGAAATTAAGCAACATCTCTATAAAACCACAAGTAACTAGGTGCCTTCCCCCTTCTACCGGAACAAAAAAAAGGCTGGTCTGACCACAACTAGTGAAGATGCACCATACAAAGAAATTTGCTCCTATTTTCTGAGTACAAACTGATCTGATAGAGAATAACTTCGCAGATAATTTTCCTCTTTTTATATTGTTGCACTGTGATGACTACCATAACCAAACAGCTTACCAAGACCTCTCTAAAAACTGCAGTCTCATTTAATTTTGACTGAAGTATGAGTCCTCTTCTTCTTTCTGTTAAAGACTGTACAGTCCTATGACACAAATAGAATATCACAGCTGTGGTCATAGAAACAATAGAATTATTTTCATTCCATAGCTTTATTCTTTTGGATGGGAGTGATCAGTAGTTTTCCTGAAGCACAGCACTGTTTTAGAAAAAGTGTATTAGTGTTGGTACTTTAGGCCCAGGTATCTATACAAGTCACTTAAAATGCATCTACATATAAACAATGCATCTACATATAAACACTGTTGTTGCCTCTAAATAAGCCTGTGAAGAAACTAACTCACTAGTCAGTCTTTTTCTTTCCTTGATGTGAAATCCCCCTCTGTAATACAGGCTTCCCTGAGCCAGGGTATTTCGTAAAAGAAAATTCTGGGTGCAGAGCCATTTCAAAGATGGTTACTAATGCCAGAGATGAAATTGTTTGAATCGTCTTCCCTTCTTCTTCTCAAGTAAAAGCCTGCTTTGTAAAACCAGCCTTCAACAGGAGAGTTGATGAGTCAGGCTATCACCCATGAATAAGCCACTGACATTGGGGAGCTGACTCTGATTAGGCTTCATTTAACATCAGTGAAAGGATTTATGCAGAAAAGAGTTTTTCACACAGCTCCAATAGTGGTTCACCAGGAAGTGGCATGTAACTTAAAAAAAGCAAGCCAAGCATTTAGCAGTGATGTCAACATATCTTTGCCTGAACAGTGCTTACATTTTCAAGGGGTGTTATTTTCATGGTTTTTCAGACAAAGCTTTGACAAGTAGATTTATGTAGCATAAAAGACTGGCAAATTGTTTCAGATAATCTTTTCATAGTTTTACCTTTTATTAGTTTATTCCTTAGACTAATGTTTTCACAGCTGTGCAGTCATGGTGGGGTGTTTGTGTAAGACTTGACAGAGTTCTGTTTTTATTGCCATACCTTTGTGCAGATTGCATTTAAAGATATGCATACACAGCCTAGGTAGACAGACTAATTTTAAAACAAGTAGCTTAGGTAATGATTGAAGTGTATTGCTATTGAACACCAGTTTGGAATTCAGTGCAGGCAAACTGAGGAGCATTAAATCAACTTCTGGTTCTGTTTCTAAAGCCTGCACTGGCTACAGCTATAGCAGAATATGAACTACACAGTTTAAAGGTAACATGGCTGCATAACTTTCCATGCCTGCAGTTGCTTTTTTTTATGAGCATTTTATGAGTCCTTCATTCCCAAAAGCCAAAGGAATTCTTAATTTCACTCTCAGATTTAACTCAGTGTGGAATGTGTCTGCCTTAGGCAGCTGGCTGTTGTTTCAGGCTGAGCTAATTGCCCTCAGTGCTGTTAATGAATAGTGGAATCAAAAAGGCTATTCCATAGGTCAGTGCATCTCATGCTGGAGAAGATCTCAGTGAAGTCAAAATTATTTTGCTGTAGGAGTGCCTGTTCCTCTCCACTGACTAAAAGGAAAGTCTAGCATGACAAACAGATATGGATATCTGAGTTTTAGACATTTGGAGTGAGATGTATCACACAACATCGCCGTAATACAGGTCCATGGGGTCACAGGTGCTGCCAGCAAACCTGCTCCAGCATGGGCTCCTCTCTCCATGGGTCCACAGGTCCTGCCAGGAGCCTGCTCCAGTGCCAGCTTCCCATGGGGTCACAGCCACCTTCAGGCATGGGGTCCTCCATGGGCTGCAGGTGGACCTCTGCTCCACCATGGACCTCCATGGGCTGCAGGGGCACAGCTGCCTCACCATGGTCTGCACCAGAGGCTGCAGGGCAATCTCTGCTCTGGTGCCTGGAGCACATCCTGCCTCTCCTTCCTCACTGACCTTAGTGTGTGGGGGGTTTTACTCACACATTCTCACTCCTCTCCTGGCTGCAATTGCTGCTGTGCAGTAACTTTTCCCCTTTTTTTAGATCTGTTATCCCAGAGGCACTACCATTTTTGCTTACGGGCTCAGCCTTGTCCAATGCATCTGTCTTGGAGTCAGCTGGCATTAGCTCCACTGGACATAAGGAAAGCTTCTAGAAGCTTCTCACAGACCTGCCCCTGTAACCTCCTTGCTGTCAAACCCTTGCCATGCAAACTCAATACCGTAGTCTTCTGACTTAAATGTTTTGTAAAGTTGGTCTGGATTTTTTTTAGTTTCACCATATAAAATCACAATCTTGTTTTAAATGCTCACTGAATATATGAACATCCACAGTATTTCCAGCCAATTCTCAGGTCATCTTTCCATGTTACAGAACAGGGGTGGAACTTAGAGTAGGTTTTGATACTGACTGTTCAGCATTGGCAAATTTATTTTGGGAGGAAAAAAACCCACCTCATGCAAGAGATAGTGCACTCAACTAGAGAATCCTTCCTGGAGTTCACAGGAAGTGTGCCAAGGAATGAATTTTCCTCTATCTCTAAATCCATTTTAAAAAATGGTGAAACTTAATATTTCTGGAGGATAACTTGTTTTAATTCCACCCTATATTTGTTAGCAATAAATGTAATGGTATCTGTAACATGATACAGTTTCTTTGTCAAAGCTCCATGCTTCAGTTGTTCTTGCATCACAGGAAATATTTTCTTAGCTATCTTTACAAGCTGATGGGTGGTGGCTATTTAATTTTATGGAGGGCTAGTGTGTTTCATGAGAGAACCTCATTATGTAAATACAATTCTGAAGTGGTAAAGCAAAAGCCAAAAGGGCAAAACTCATAGTAGGTTCACATTTTACCAGAGCTCTATGGTCCCGTTATTTTCAACACAGTGTGCAAAGGCAGCTGTATCTGCAGCTGAACCTCTGGAGTACACAAAGTGTAATTAATGCAGTTCCACCAGTTCTTTTTCTGTAGCCATTCTTATGTGCCTTGGTTTTGTCTCCAGATCATCAAAGTGTAATGCTTGTTGTTATGAATAATTCTGTAGAGATACAGACTTATAACATTATCTGTTTATAAATCATGCATACCAGAATATTAATCACACCCTTGCCCTGGGCAGAGGAACAAGTTTAATCACCTTTTATCTGGCTGGTGTCTGTCACAGGCAGATTACTCAGAAGTGTGTGGTGGGTAACCTGTGCTGCAGCAGCAGAGTGCAGTTGCTCCTCCAAGGCACGCGTTGTTACAAAGATCCCATGAATCCCATAAATCCCATGGCCATACTGACCCCTTTGCTTAAACCCATTTCACAGAGCTAACACAAACTGCATTCCTTTAATGTGATGTTATTTAGTGCAAGCTAAGAAAACCACGGGAGGATACGTAAGTGATTCTAACTTGCAAGTCAGCGGGGTTTTCAAGGATCTCTGAGCTGCAACAGAAAATGAAAACTTCTAAGTCTCATAGGCAAATGGCAGTGTCAGTTTTATCACTTAGAGAAATTAGGAAGAGGAATGTGTCACTGTATGATATATTTTCAGACATGATAGATTTAGGCCCAGTAGCTAAACTTTTCTATATTAATTGATTTCTTCTTTTAAAGGCTCATATCTAATTCCCTCTTCTTCAATTGAACCAACCAGTTGTGCAAACCTAGGAAGCCTTTGCCAAGGTAAGAAACCCCTGTCGTTTTGAATTTTCATCTTTGGGAAATCTTTATTTTCCTGTGGGTTTTATTCCATTTCTTTTTTATTGTCTCTAAAAGGATGAGTGGCAATAAAAAAGAGCAAGGAAAGGAATTCTTTAGTCTCATCAAGTATGTGGGTGTCCTATATGAGCAATATGTGGAAAAAATGTGATCACTCCCTTGATAATACATTTTCCAAATAGTCTCCGTTATATCAAAACTGAATTAACTGACTGCTTTCATTTCTTTCTCCACCTCTTTTCCTCCTGCACATTTTGACAGTAAAATATTAACCACTAAAAGAAGTGGGTAAATCTGTAAAAAAAAAAGAGCAGATGTAAATAAAAGAGCTTGTTTTTATTCAGGGTTTCTTTTCAATAAGGTATTTTGAGGCTAGATACTTCCAGATAGGCAGGTAAAATAATTAACATCAAACTGCACAATTCAGCCTCTATTAGAGAAAGAAACACATGCTAGAGCACTTCATGATGATTTAATAGTGTAAAAATCATCACATAAAAATTCATTAGGTGTGTTTGAAGGTCAGCTCAGTTGAATGCAAGGACTGGGTGAACCCTACAGGTTTCCATGTCATGTGAGTCAGTGGACATGCAAGGATGGTTTATTTGTACTGTTCTGCTTCGATACTGCAGTTCCATAAAAAGTGCTTGACATGAGCAACATCAACCCATTTCCACAATACCTTCATGAGCACAGGCCTTATAATGTGTTGGCATGCTGTATTAAACTTTAATTACAGCAACAACTGCACCAAAAATATCTAGCTTTGTAATCCCTTTCCAGCTGAATGATGGAAGAGATGGGAGAGAATAAAACAAGAGAAGAAGTCTTGGAACTCTTTCAAAATCAATATTTAGAAATAAATCAGATTTAGCTTAAAAATAAAAAGGAAAATGCACTCTGCTTGGAAAGCCAGTAAGAGGTCTATGTCAGTTTTCAGTGTTCTTTTCCCAGATTTTCCTGAGGTAAATTTGGTTCAGGTTCTTGTACTGGTCTCCACAGGGGAAGTAAAATGCCATTAATGTCCATAATTAGATTTCAAACAGTAATTTTCAGGCATTATATTCACCAAGCACAGTATGATCTAAATACTACTACTCTAGTAGTTTGGGTAAATGAGCCATCCACAATTATTCAATATTAGTCTTTTTATATGTGAAGGGTAACACCATATAAATATCTTTTTCCATTTTTTTGGAAGATCTTTGAGTGTTTTCCTCCATTAAAATGGCATGGTATGAAAGGGAGAGAATATCTTTCATAGCGTCAGCTAATATGGCTGAAGAAATGGACACACTTTCAGCAAAACAAGTCTGCTTTTCTAAAAACCTCATCCATTTTCCCAGCTTTATTAACTTGTCTAGTAGTAGATACTGCCTCTAATAAAAGATGCTACCTTTTAAACTTGCATTCTTAACTTCTTAGACCATCACATCCTCAATAAAGACTGGGAGTATTTTCACAAAGGTAATACTCTTTCCTTCTCTGAAAAGTGTTTGGTAAACTGTTCTTTGTGTTCAGTTTGTCACTTTGGAATAAGAGGCCAGATCAGGTTTATCCTGCTCAGCACCATCATCATTATTTTCATAATAATGAAAATCATAAAAAGATGTCTGTCTGTCTATTTCTGTCAACACCACAGACTTTGTCTAAAATGAGAGGCCAGTTTGGATTCCTTTGTTTGATTGTTGGGTGTTGTACAATAACAACAGTAAAAAAGTTTGTGGATATCAGGTTGTGTCAGCTGTATCTGATGAAAGAGCTGATTTCTCCATTATGCTCAGTAGGTATCTTTGTTCATTAGAAGGTACCTCCATTAACAGCATTGGCTGGAAGATACGATCTGTAAGAAGCCTTGTAACTTGTTCCTCAGACAATATACCTCTGAAGTTTCATGAAAGAGCTTTTTTTATATTACAGGGTGTCACTTCATATGCTCACTTTCCCAGTTAGAATGTGTTTGCTCCCATGTTCGACTTTTCCTTCTCTTTCCCTAATTTTCTTGTCTCTCTGAAACCTGGGCATGAACTTGCTCCCTAAGCTGTGACAAGTTGTGACTTCCGAACTTAAAAGATAAACCAACCTAGCAAAACATAAAAAAATGTGATTTCTTGCCCAAAATACAACTGCTTAACCTTGCTAGGTTGATACTTGGTCAAAATCTTCCAAAGCCATGTAACACCGTGAGATTTTACCATACCAACCTTCAGATTTTAAATAAGGGTTTTCAGGAAAAAAAAAAAATCTATCAGTGACTATATTCCCTGGGAGTTACTGAGCAAAACTAAATTATTTTCCAAAGTAATATTTTTATCTGAAAATTTAGTGGCATGATCTTTGAATTCCTCCAGCACATATACCCTCCCAGTCCATCATGGGGAAAATTTGGAGTTTTGGCTCATCCTTCTAATTCTGAAAAGTGTTCAGCTGGTTCTCCGGGGTTTTGTGGAGTGACTCCTGTTGGTGTCAGTGGAAACATTACAGCTGAGTTCCTACATAAAGCTTTCAAAATAGATATTCTACTTCACCTGTTCCAAGCATGGTTTCAGTTTTCTGTATTATTTGAAGTTCAGTGGAGTTAACTGGATCCTTACATGGCTGTTTTAGTTTCTCATTTGTTTGTCATATTCAGTCTTTGACTAGGTACAATGATTCTTTTCACAAGCAGCATTCGAAGTGTATGTATCTTAGAACTTATATGCTTTCTGAATTTTGCACAGCTATGGCTCTCAAAAGGGGATTTGGAGTTTATGAAAGGAGTGCAGTAGAGATCCTGCAAAATTTACACTGGCAAAATTCCCATTGAAGTCAGTGCAACTGAGGACTGCAGGACTGGGGCCTCAATTCGTATCTATTCATCACTTTGTACAGAAGAAATAATGTGTTTATTTAACATTTACAGCATTGTGTGTAGATGGTTTCATTTTACATTGTCATGCATTGTTCCCATTTTGTCTTACCTTATTAACATTCATATTTCATTCAAGTTCACCTCTTTCTCATCTTTATTACCAGCTACTGTAAATGCTACTACTCCTACACCACCCACTGTCACCACTAACATGCCCGATACTAATAGAAACGATAAGCCAAACAATGGTAAGAAATCCTGTGTTACATTTTTCCTTGTACTGTGTCTAAAGAAAATTTGTTGTATTTTAAGGTGTGTTTTTCCTACCATCGTAATGTCAAGGGTCATGTCTCCGTTCTGATCTCATTTACACTGGATAAATCAGGACTAAATCTCTGGACCATGTCAGAATGGTGCAAATGAGAACAGAACCAAACCCAGTGTTTATTTGTATTGTGTTTACCTGGCTCTCCTATGAAAGAGACTAACTTTGTGTCACCCATTGAGAGCAAGGGAAGGGAGAGGGATTTTTGAAGAGGGTCTTAAAACCACCATGCTGTCGAAGTGTTTCAAGGCTGCAGATTGTCAGACACTGTCTAGCTCCTGCTTGTGCAGCCACGGTGGTAGTATGCCTGGATTGTCTGTTCCTCACTAGTTCCTCGCCATTCCTCAGGCGCAGGAGCCAAGTGGAACCATTCCTATGGAGCAAAGCCACTTCCACTGAGTCAACAGAAATCTTTCCACTGACTTAAAGAGGAGCTGGATCAGACTTTACTAGGGAAAATGTTGACAGTATCAGATATCGTTTACTTTTCATTTAGAAAGATTAAGGGAAAAAATTAGGTAGTAAATGAACCTATTATTAGTGCAGGAATAAAGCCAGGATTTCTTTTGAGGCTTTCTCAAATTCTGTGATATCACTGTCTCCTAAAGACTGAGCATCATTTTGTGAAGTGCTGCTAAAATATTTATTAGTTTGTTAAAGATGGTTGTTAAACACGCAGATAGATTTTGGCAAATTTCATTTGAGGCTTAAATATATATTTTTTTAAAGATTTATTTTTTCAGTGCACTCCACAGAAATAAAGTAGAATCTGGGTGGGGTTTGTGGCTTGGTTTTTAGGTCAGTATTTTTAATGGGTGTTTTTTTCCCCCAATCCATCAGTTGTTACTGTAGGATTTAAAACTCTTGGAGTATTTTTTCTCTTGGCAGATCATTTGTTGTACACTGGCAATCAGGCAGTACAGTACACAATGTGAAAGAATTTATCTGAATCCAGACTGTTTGGTTTTAATAAGCTGTAGAAGCAAGAAGAAAAGATTTCTTCCAAGTGTTTGCTTCCTTTTTGTGGAGCCACTCTCTCTATGTTCACCATGAGCAGTTAACTCGGATTTTTTTAATGACAGAATGAACAAAATGTTATTAATATTAGTATGAATAAAAAATGGACAATTAAGTCCTGTCTCTAGCTTTGAAACTCACAAGAAAAAGTAGAAAGACTATGAAAATAAGCTGAATTTGCTTATGCTAGAAGCAAATTAAACTTTCACTCAGCTAATGGGCATCATTTTCCACTCTGGTAGGTTGATTTTTAGACCGAGAACAGACAGTGAAAGCAGAGAGTTAAGTTACATATATTTTCTTTAATCCATTAACTATGTGGCTTGCTACACACAGACCTGCAGGAATTCAGACTTCCTGCTACAGTTATCTTCAGAATGAAGAGAAATTCACCTCAATTTTCCAATTCACGACCACAAAGGCAGCAAGAATCTAAGATAGAAGGGATCAAAACTATAGGAATTATCTCAACCCCAATTATTTGGCCAGTGAAACAAAGGCCTCTGCATTTCAGTAAAAATTCAGCAGATGAAAACCCAGAGAGAAAAAACCCATACAGCTTGTTCCTTCCAACCTTGTCCACATCAGCCTCTTCTGAGGAGACCCGCAACGAAACCTTGTCTGCTTTTACAGAAAACATCAACCTAGATAATGCTGTGGTGAATCAGTTCCCAAATGAAAATATTTTGAATTATTCTAGAAGTCCATTCCGTGGTACTTCTGATGTAGTTACAGAGCCGCCTGTGAATGCAGAAGTTCCTCTTCTTCACAGCAGCAATCCTAGTGCAGAGCTAGCATGGACTTTGGCAAGTAGGCTTGGTCGTTCTGACTCTGAGCCAGCGTTCCTCTCTCCCATTAGCAGCAGCAGCACAGCTTATGAACACAAAAAAGAAACTCTGTGGATTTCATCCTCCAACAGCAACACGAACAATTTCATGCATACAAGCAATGTCTTGGAGCCTGTGAACTGGTGGAATGAGACTGTGTTTCATCATTATATCACCTCTGACATTCAAGAAGACAGACATCATTATCTTTCTAGCTTGTCTGTATCATCTACAGGTGAGAAATCACCATTCCAAACAAGTAGGTTAGATTTCCCAGATTTGGCACCTGAAAATTTTTACCTGGAAACAATGGAAGGCAATGCTGATAGGAAAATTTCATCTACACTAGCAGAAAAAGGTGCATTTCAATTTAGAAAATCTATGCACATTAAGGAACATCACTCAGGAGGCATTACAAATTTAACCTCTGTGGAGATTCCACATGCAAACCCAACAAGTTTCCTTCCAAATATGAAACAAACATACACAAAATTTATGCCTGACATCCAACTGACAAATTCAGTCCAAGGACACAGTAGAGAGCTGTTGACATTTTCAGCATTTCTGGTAGGAGCACGCTGGACAAGCTCAGCATTTAAGCCTGTTATAACAGCCCTGCCTGTTTATCAACAGCTGTTGACTGACACATATTTGAAAAGTGACAGCATATTTGTATCTAGTGGTAATTACTGGTCTCGTTATTTACAGCATTCATTATACTTTCAAAAGCCAAGTGAGACCCTCAGAAATGGAGCACTGGAGAACAATTTAGATGCATTTCATGTTAGTAACGAAAATGAAGAGTCAGCTTTTTCTACATTAGAGCCAGAGAACATTAATCCAGTTGGTGACTCCTGGGACTCAGATTACTTGGATTTTCCAGCAAAATATGTAGATATTTTCCCCTCTTTAAGAGCAAGTTTCTGGACTGTTTCCCATCATTTGAAAGAAGCATCTCAAGTGTTTTCTGGGGAGCCATCAGAAAATTTCTGGTTCTCATTTAATAAACTGCTTTCTTCCCCAACAGAGAGGTTGCTGTCCATTAGTTCATATGCTAAGTCTGACAATGTCTCTGAACAAATATCTGGCATTAGATTATTAGGTCACAGAGCTGAAGAAATTAATTTTTTAAGTCATGCATCAACTTGGGAAACACAAATCTTTAGTTCACTTTTTCCAGGCATTTCAAAGAGAATTTCAGGAAGTAATGGCAGGACAATATCAGAATTGCAGTCCACAATGAACTTTGCAAACCTAACTGTGACTTCCAACAGTGAATTTTATTTTGATTTTCCTTTCCCTTCCCTCCAAGCACCTCTCACTCAATCCTCTGCATGGGTGCAGGTAAGTCCTTTTGATCAGATACTTGAAAACTCCACAGATCATTTGCACGTACAAATTCAAACTGACACAGTAAGTGATCAAACTGACATGACTTTCCTAAACAGTAGGCGTCAGCCTGTTTCTGTCTTTCCAACACATTCAGGAACCCAGACTTCTTGTTCAGAGGATAGCCGAGATCCTTTCTTGATCAATACACCTGGGACTCAGGCTACTTGGATAGGTAAGAGTTTGATGAGCAGTGCAGGAACACACAGGACACCACAGTCTCAAAGTCTTCCAGAGAATGATGCTGTAACAAATACGATCGATGAAGCAAGAGGCAAAATTCAGAAATACGCAGGTGTTATTTTAAAAAACATCAGTTCAATGAGTTCTAACGTTCTTCCAATGTCCTTGGAATTAAGGCAGCTTCTTCAATCAGACTCAAAACTGAGAATCAGTGTACCTCCTAACAGCTATTCCACACCTCCACTCCCACAAAGTTTTCAGAACCATCTTGATACAATTTCTCCAAGCCTGCTCCCTCAGTGGGATGTAGACGAGTTAAAGTCGCCAACAACAGAAACACTGAGAAGTTATCAAACCGTTTTAGGGCAAAACTCCATTGAAAATCAAATGGACACTCTGAGATACTCTCTCTGGGCAGTAGAACAAGAAGTCATTGCCAATAATGAAGACATAAGGGATTTTGCTGTTCTGACATCAACGAACATACCGATGCTTTCTGAGTGGAATTCAGAAGGGGAGGTGTATGGATCCTTTAGCAGGAGCAGAGAAGGAATGTCTGTCACTACTACTAATGCCTTGGATTTTGAAAATGCTGATTATGGACCTTTTGCAAATCTCTCTTCTATTTTGGAGTCATTGAAAACTGCAGTAATGAATGATGTGGAACCTTTGCCATCTTCATATAGCAGAGTTTTTATTCAGCACAAAGAGACCATCTTGACAGGCACTCTGACAACAACTGCAGCAGCTATCCATCACTCTCTCATGCAGACCCAAACACCAGTTTCTTCTGTGACATACCACGAGTCATCAGTTTCAGCCCATGTTGATTCCTTGGCCAATTTACCATCTGGGACAAGCCGAAATAGCACCTCTTACCCACCACTGAATCAACTTTTTGGTTCTGCTGCAGTCCTTTTGTCTTGTTTATGTGACTCCTTCACAGAGCTGGGCTGCCTGTGCCAACCTGAGGTCCACTACAGTATGTCAAGCCATTAAGTTAGATGTAGAAAAAACCCCAGATCATGTTATCTGTTAGATATTCAGTTTGTAGACTGAATATAGAAGTAGCTGTCTTTCATCCTTTAGATATAGGACCCTTTAGCATATTAAGATGTTTTGGAATAATAATATAATTACAGTAGAAGGGAATGTGTGACATTTTAGTGATAGTAAACATCATTAATGTGCAATTTCTAATATTTGTGTACTTCTCTACGACAGCTCTCATGAGACTGTGTGGATAATATACTGGTTGCCATGTATTTTATATAAGTCAATGCCATTTTGTGGTTTGGGAGTGTATGTATGTTTTTCACTTACATATTTTTGAGGATTTCATTTTTAAAAAGAAAAGATTTTTCAAAACTAACTGTTTGGATAATTTTCCTAACATAATTTTAAAAAATAGCCATATTTCATTGATCATTATATTTTTGTAGTTGGTGGTAGGTGTAGGGAGAATTGTTTTCCAGGCTATTTTTTCCTCTTTTTTTTCAAATTGTCTTTGGCTACTTTTCACCAGTTTTATACTCTCTTTTTTTTTTTTTTAATTTCCATTCAGCATTTTGGGGTGGGATTTCCACTGTTTGGTTTGAAGAGGGATGAATAATTTTTAGTTTTTACTATCTGCCACTGGAGTCTCCTGAGAGTATTTTAAAATGTAGATTAGTTCTTGTTTGTTTTTTTTTTTTTTTGATGCATTAAAACATGCTTTGGGTTACCATCTGGGGAAGATCTTTGAAGGTATTGCCTAGTTTGTAGTTACTGTGTATAGTTTTAAAAATGCTTTGCATATTCCTATATTAAGGTGATTTTTGTCACTATACATACTTATCTAAACAAGGTTATAATTATATATTAATTTGTGAGAATACCTATGATGCACAGTTTTTGTATGTGTGTATCTGTATGGCACATATAAAAGTTACATTATAGATTTAAAATTAAGTATGTGTATATACAGAGATATATACATATAAAGAAGATCCAGGTCTTGCAAGTGTTTTCTACTTGCCCAAAGTCCAAATTTCTACTTCCAAAAACTTAATGTTTTAATTTTTTTTTAAATTTGAAACTGTCAACTGAAGAACATTTTCAGATGAAACTATGCACAAAATTTGTGTGCCTCCTGAGTTAAGAGAGGAAGAAAGACAGTAAATCAAAAAGAAGTTCATTCTGTTCATATCTAAAATTTAATCATATCTTACCAAAGAAGGTAACTAGTAAACCGTCTTCTCCAGTGTTTTATTGTAGAGAGTTTTCATACCAATCTAAATGTTCATACAATTAATTCCATATTGAAAAGAAAGAACAATACTCCAGCCTTTTCATGAATAGTAACCAATGTATGCACACTTAAATTGGATAATACTGACTTCAAATTTTTTTCCAGATGCCTTTATTTCAATAACTGTCTATGAAGTTGTAAAATTATTACATTTGCCCCACTTAGAATAAAAGGTCTTTTATTTAGATTCAGAAAGATAGAGCAGTTCCTTTCCAGTCAGAGATAGAAAGGGATTTCTGTATAATTATTGTCATGTCCTGCTGTGTCCTATGCAGTGTCTCCGTAAGATTTACATAAGATTATATAAATACATGTATCTGTGATAGAGATACCCGCAACCTTGGTAACAGCCCAGAACCAAGAAGTGCCACACATACTCATACATGCAAGTGAATTGATCCAGAATTTCTTAAACCTCCTCCACATCCTGGGAAATTTTACCCAACTAGAGCTTACAGAATGTTTAGTAGCTTAATGAAAAAAAATTGGCTTGTGAGGAAAGTAAAGACTTTTAACACAGAGCATAACTATGAAATTATTTGATGTTATTTATTAGATGTGAAATCTTGTAATGCTGCCTACCCACTCACGAGCTTAAAGAGAATTTATATTTACCCAGTGCCATTTGAAAACAGTTTTCTGAATATAAAATTGCACCGAGTCAAGTGTTACACATTTTGTGACTGAAAGAAGGTTTGTTCAGCTGCTGGTTTTGTAAAGCAAATGTGGGTTCTTCTACATTCTGGCTGTAGCCAGGCCTGAGAGCAAGACTGTGCTTTGGAAACAAGAGCTCTATATTCCTTCTCACACCTAATTCTGTCCTCAGTTACCTTATTACTTTTAATTGATGAGCTTTATCTGCTCTCACAATGTTTAGAGTCTAATCTGCAGTGGTTCAATTCTGGATTATAACAATATGCCTAGGAGCAGATTTTATCTGTGTTTACAGACTTCAGTAATTATAATAATTTTTTTAATTCATGACACTTTCATGATCTTGAATTTACACACCATATTAGAGGAGTATGCAAAATACTATTTTTATGTATGTTGTCTGTGAGTTTCCATGTCACATTTCAAGTGTCTCTGAAAATATGGAGGGGGAGGGAGTTCTTGTCCAAATCAACAGGACTAGTGAGAATGGGCCCAAACTTGCAGGGCTTATTCATTTCAGAGTTTATAGTGCCAACAAGAGCTTGAGGTGGCTTTGTATCTGGGATTCAGCACAATTTTTATATTAATCGTGAAGCTAGTATCTCATTATTTAAAAGGTAAATTTGCTCAGTTTCTAACATTATAATGCTGTTTTCAATGGACAGGTGGGCTATTCTACAGGATATCTATAACTGTCTCTAGTTCCAACCCCAACTCAGAGTCGAAAGTACATGATGTCATTGCAGAATGGGTAAGTTAAGTTTTCTTTCCTGTGCGATTACATATATTAATCTGGCCCATCACTGTTATCAGTTGTAAAAGGAAAAAAAATAGAGACTACCAAAAAACTTCACATGTATTCTCTAAATATCTTTCTTTTATTGATTTGTGCAGTAATGAATTCAGGTCTAGCTGGGGCTCTTCAGCACTATAGATAAAAATTTGAAATGTCTACACTATACCAGCTAGCTTCTTAAGAAATGTAGATTGTACATGAGATTTTGGAAAGTATGGAACAAACAGAATTGTCCACCAAAAGAGGTACATGTCTGAGTTCCAACATCTCTATACAGGACAAAATTTTTCTCCCGAAAAGCTAATATGGGTTTGAAGTTACAGTGTAATAGAACTGATAAAAAAAGCAGGCAGTATGGATTTGTGTGAGGCAATAAACCTTTCCAATTTATCCTAACATTCTCTATTTCAGAAGGTTTCTGCCAAAGTTCAGTTGCTGTGGTTTCTAGTGGTCCCTCTTTTTAGCCCATTTTAGCAGACATGAGCTCCTCTCTGAGCCCTCTAGATGAGGGATTCTTGAAGTTCTTGCCTCTGAAAGTTCTTCCTGTCTGAATAGAGAAATTTTCTGTCCTTTTTGACAGTTCACATAGTTGCACTCACACAATTTGTAAAACCTTTATACCAACTACTTGCACAAAAATATGACATAAAATATGGCAACTGTTCTTTGTTTTCCTTTTAATAAACCTGGAGCTTTCAGCTCTCATAAGCTAAGGAAACCACCTATAGTAACCTACAAGCCAGAACTGTGGTAATCCACACCTGCCAAGGCTGTTCCCTTAGCAGCAGTAGCCAGGCAATGTACGTAGGTGTCTGAGCCAAAGAATCTAGAAAGGTGTCAATTGACCCTAGCAGAGAATGCAGAAGTGTTTCTCAGGGGGAAAACAGAGCAGTTGTTGCAGACTCAGAATAAAAGGTACAAAGGTCTGAAATGAAGATCATCATAAGTTTGAAGACTTTCAGGTGAAAATTTACCCGGTAGCTTTTTCATTAAATCTATCCTAATCAAAGTGTGTCTGAGAATTTAAGATGGTGAAGAGAGGGAGAAAAGGAAAAGGTCAGCATCCTGTGCACTCGCCTATTCACTGTGTCATGACCTTATACAGATTTCCCTCTGTCCACAAAAAAGCCACTTCTCTCACTACCAGTTGTACAACAATCACATCACTGAAAAGCGAGTGTTCTCTTTGCTTTGCAAAACTGAAGGGGATTTCTCAAGGGGCAGAAGGGTGAAATTTTAACACTGCCTTAAGCAACAAAGAGCCCCTTTAACATCTCACCGTTAATGTGATCAATGTCTTCCTGTTTTTCAGCTGAACCGTACTTTCCAGAACTGGAATTACACTGTGTATGTGGTCAATATCAGGTAAATTAAGGAGGAAGATGTTTATGCTGTATTCCTTTGGAGAATTAGTCCACCCTAATTAATGTCTATTTCTTTCATAGCATCCACCCTGGCTCCGTAAGAGAGGGAGCAAGACAAAAAGAAGTATTCAAAGGTAATACTTTGGAAGAGATTTTCTCAATGGAGGCAACAGCTACTATTGCAAGTGGTTTTACAACAGGCTTTATTGTCTATTATTGGATTCATTGTCTATTATTTGGCATATGCTGCAACTCTGTAAATATATGACTCTTGGCAAGCTCATTGTTCTGAATGTGCTTAGAAACCTAATACTGGTTATCATGTTTATTTTGGTTTAAACCTGTTGAGCTTTAACAGTTGATTTTTTCAGAGCTCAGGTTTAATCTGTCGCAAAACTGAATAGAGACAGGATATTTAAGTTGTACGACACACCCAGCTTTCTTTAGCCACAAGCTTTGGTACACTGCTATCTGTCCACTGTCACTGCATTTGTTCTCTTGAACCAGAGCCTTTTGAGTTAATAGACATCTTACTAGATGGAAAAGAGTAAAAAATAGTGCTAGAATTGAAAGCTAAACTAGTGTGAGTTAAACTATTTACCATATGCTCTCATTTCCTGACTTCTGCTGGGCTTGGAGGCGCTGGAGTTGGAACGACCTCAAAGGCAGCCAAAGAAAGTTAGATGGATCACCCCCCACACCCCTAAAAAAAAAAAAAAAAAAAAAAATTGGCCTCCAGAGGCTTCTTTGAAAGCAGCAGGCTGATTTCTGAGGGATGTATGGGGAGAGAGGGAATTTTAGGACCAAATTAAGGAGAGGAAACCGAAACATAATTAGTCTTGAGGATGGGGCAATAAGTGGGTATGGGATATATCTATTTGCAATGTAGGCGAAAGTCCTGTAGGAGAAGATTTTAACTGCTGACTCTCGAGAACTGCCATGATAATGACAGTAAAACTTGGGCTTTTTAAGATCAGGGATAGCCTAATATTTCCAGCTTACCATCAGGAAGTAGTTAGTGGTGCTTCCAGTTTTCAGCAGAGTTTGCCTAGACATGAAAAGATCTGTAAAAAGGTAGTATCTCCTTCCCACATATCCACAGCAGAAAGACAGCTTTTATTGGCAAAACCATTTAACTGGTACTCTGTAAGCCCAGTCTCTGAATGGGCTATTTTGCTGCTTGACCTACATTTACAGTAGGGTGTAGTGATGTGGGTAGGATTTTTTCTCACACTTCTAAATGCTATGGTTATGCCAGCAAGGCCTTTCAAGTGGAGACCATGCCTCAGGTCTTCCCAGCAATCCAAGACGGCAGAGGAATGTAAAGCTTCCCCCATGCTTATTCCTGTACCTTTCATGAGGCTAGCGACCGAGCTGTACACCTGATTTTTTCTCCTCTCACCTTCCTACCATCCTGGCCTCTGGATTTTTTTCTTCTCCCTGGTCTATTAAAAGAAAAAAGGCAAAGAGGGAGAAACTATTCTAGTAATTTCCTTTTCCTTTCCGTCCCGTTTTGATATACAGTGAATACGCCACTAAATTACTTCTCATAATGTATTACTCTTATAGGGAAGTAATCCCATTTCTATTTTGTTTGCTCATTATATGTAATTTCAGAGTCAGTGGAATTACATGTTCATAATATGTGAAGTTCTTCAAGGGAGGCCTGGTCTAGTGAGAAGCTAGTCTCATGGGCTCTAGTGCACTTTGTGTCAATATCAAATGGCATTTTTTCGTCATTCTGAATAATTTAGTATAAATGCTAATCATGTCACACAAAATTTTGGTGTTCTCCAAATAACCAGGAGAATTATGCTGTGAATGTTCCCTTAGAAAAGGAAACAATAACAAAAAGAAAGACAAGTCAAGATTCTGCCCAGTCTAGAAACCCAGATGGGATAATGCAAAGATAATTAAAAATGTAAGTGAGCTACATGATATGTGACTAACAAAAATATACGTATTATACATTGCATATGTACATACACATGTATAGAAATAAATATACACAGGATTTGCTGTCTTTTTTTCATATAGCTTTCATGTCTTGAATATATTTTCATGCATCATTTACCTCATTGAGAAAAAACATTTGAGAAAAATTGGTTGAAGCAGCTTTAGGTCTTAGGTTTTCTGCCTATATATCTATGCTTGAACATCCCTTCCTTCAGAAACCAAAAAGTGATCAGCTTCCCAGTAGCCTTCAGTGTTCCTGGGTTTAGTCACCAGTTCTTTTAGGTTCACACATCTGCTTCTGGATTTTGTGGGGAAGAATTCTGTTGAATTTCAGAAGATCCATAAAGCAAGCTTTTTTCCCCTACTGTTTCCCAATTATTGCTATCAAGATTCTTTGTTGGACTTAACTTGGATTTTTCCTGGATAGGATTCCTAGGAAATCCTACAAGACGCTAGGGTAACACTTGAGAGTATAAAAAATTAGCAGGTTAGATGTTAGAAGTTCTAAATACCTGATGGAAGTAGTGGTAATTCCTTACTGCCCAGGTGATCCACTGAAATATTACGGCTGAGTTCTTGTATGTAACTTGTTCACAGTGTGATTTCATGCAATTACTAATAATTAAATGTTCCTGTAAATTTTTTCTGTGAGCAGTTGTCCAAATATTTTCTTGCTTCTTCATTTTGGATAGTCAGGTATAAATCTGTTGCAGTCTTAGACATTGCCCTTAGTTTTTAAGTGCTTCTTATTCTATTTACTTTCATGTTCATCTGAAAAGAAACTCACTCCACAGTTAAAATTTAAGACCTTACACAGAAGTTTATTTGCCTTAACTTTATCTTTTACATGAAGTGAACATATTAGTCTTAACACTTAACTCACTAAGCCTTTTTCCTCTTTTCTGAATTTTCCAAAAGATCATAGCTTTCGTATTTCCAAGGCAGTATAATAATTCTTAAAATTGCTCTTTGAGAAGGTTTTTTCCTCTCTTTATATGAATTCATATTCTTGTAATTCAGATCACTTTTTTCCTTTCCTTTTGGATTAGTACTTTGCAGAGCAGTTAAAAAAAACAAACAAAAAAACCCAAAACAACATTCCCCAGCCTGTTTTTTGCATTTTGCTTTGCTTCCCCCTTATTTACCACACTGCTACCTCATCAAGGAACTTCAGCTGTCACTCTCCCCACCTAGTTTCCTTGCCTGTGAAAGAGAAAGAATCGTTAGAGAGAATGATTCAGAGAAGAAATAGAAGCTGGAAGTGGGAGGTAGGAAACTGGCTTTTTTTGTCACATTAAAAATAGGTGTTTTCCAAAAAAAAATTTTAAACAGTATTGCATTCTGGAGAAGAGCAAAACAATACAAAATTATTGAAGTGGATTGTTGCTCTTGCATTTCTGTGTTCAGTGAGCTGCAGAAATCCAAAGTACACTGTGCTTATTAGGCATTTATGTACCCAGTGATGAGAGACACAGTGCCAAGTCCAGAAGTGCATATTATTATCAGCACCTTTAATACTGTGACATCTCTGGATGACAGCAGTATATATCAAGCTAATACTTTGGTAGATTATTAACTACTTTAATAGACAGAATTTTATCACAGCTATATTTGACTTTATGTCTGTGTTCAATTTTTCCTCTGGTTGTGCTGTTTCCGTCTCTTAATGAGAGGGCAGCTGTTCAAAATAGAAGTTCAGCATGGCATATGGATATAGCTCTTTTTTGTCCCTCATTATTTTTGCACAAACCTTTGAGAGCGAAACCAATTTGTGGATTTTATTCAAGTGAACCAGTTTTGTGGATAAACTATAAATGTGTTTGTTTCTTTCATTAATTCTTTGTCTTTTATGACTGCAGCTTTGTCAAAACTTTCTGTGACTGCTGCTGCTTTTCTCAGTTAGGTCCTACTGATCCTAGTTTTTGTCAGATGACTACATAGGGCTTTTTCACAGTAGGGGAATTGGTCTTTAAAAAAGAGTTCAGCTCCTTTGCTTCTTCTTTCTTCTCTTATTTTGCAAGCAGATTTGATAATTCAGGCCCCAATTAATTTATGATTTTTTTCTCCACTTAACATGCAATGAGTTTATGCTTGTTCCAACTTCCACTGCTTGATTGTCATAATTTTGGCCTATTTCCAGTGTTCAATTGCTCCTACTATGGGAAACAATGTTAATGTTAGTACTATTAAATATCTCATCCAAATTAAGAGCCACTGTGGTAGCCATCTGCATAAAAACTACTAAAAGTAAACAGAAATCCCTTGTCTTGGGAACGAAAATAGAGAGGAAAGCAGGAAATCAGAACTACCCATGCCTAGTCCTGCTTTTTTGAAGTCTGTGGGAGTTTTGCCGCCAGTGTCAGTGAGGCATATTCAGGCTCCTGCATGCTGTGTTCTTGGGTGTTGTTTTGCTTAATGGAAAGTTTAATGCACTTGGGTAAAACTTGTGTTAGCTAGATTGTGTAATAGTTTTAGACAAGAGTTAGCAACACCAGAGAAGCATAATTTTGCTTTTCTAGTCCTAAGTAAAGTATTAGGCTTTTTACATTCTTTGTAGTTTACTTCAAATTATTTGATGTGAAATAATTACGCTATTCTTGTTATGAATTAACATATCTGTGATGTCTATTGCTATTTCAAAAATTTTCTGGGTTTCTACTGGTGAGGTTTTAGGAAAGGCTTGGTCCAGGCCCACCTCTACTCCCCACAACTTCAGCTTCAGTGTTACTGAATGCAGTAAAGGACAGCCTTTCCCAGGGCTGAGAAATATTTTAAAATGCCACGTAATGTGTACGTTATGTGGAATATTTCTGTTTGAAAAACAACCAGAAAAGCACCAAGTGAAAATCCTCAGGTTCCTCCACAGTGCCCTGCTGGCATCTTGTGTCCATGGTCTACAAGGAAAGCCTTTATCACAGATGGAAGAATTTGGGATTTCCTTTTGAATGACTGAAGGATGATCTCTTAGTCTGCTGCTGAAGCTTCCAGCCCTTTTCCAATTTCCAGTGACTTCTTTTGACTTTCCACTGACTTTAGCTAGATTTAGTGTAGGTCTGACATTGTTAGATGCCATTTTTAGAAAATCAGTGTATTGGGGAATGGGGAATGGGGGTTTTCTTGTTGTTTCAGAACACAGTGCAAGTGTAACCAAAAACTCATTTCAGCAAAGATCAGCTTTTCAATGCGAGGGATTCCAGTCCTTTCTGTTTTGGCTCTTTGCAACGTTTTCTAGTAATGAATAGCCTTCACACCGAATTAGCACATATTATAAGTGCTTTCTGTTGAAAAGCCATAGTTGATTGTATTCTCACACGAGATGTGCAAGGAGGAACAAGACCCAGAGACACAAGAACAGGCAAGAGGTGTGACCATGCTGCTTGCAAAATTGTTCTGCTACAGTGGTCATTAACTTAAAAGGAAGGCTTAGGATGCTTTTATTTTTAGTAGTCCAAAAAGTAGCTGCAATCTTTAGTTTTGTGTCATGAAGTCTCAGATTTTATATTTTATAGCATCACCTTCTTCAGAGAAAGTAAACTCTTCATCCTTGGCATTTCTTTGAATGTGTCAACTATGTCAAGTCATATTTTTTTCTCTCTGGTCTGAACATTTTAATATGTTGCAGGCAGGATCACCTCAAGTAGAAGATTAATCACATTTCAGATGTTTTTTTGGAATGCTTTTAGTTTCCCTCTACTTTCATACTTCTTTCTGTCTTATTCTTTCTGTTTTCTAGCATTTTGCCTGCTCTTTGTATTGCATCTTCACTGTGTGACTTATGGAACAGTCAGCTCTTTTTTTGTCTGTCCAGTTAATGTGAAGTAGTTAATACTGTTCACAGGTGACTCTGTGGGCCTACCTGTGCTGTCAGTCTTCAGTTATAGCTACCCATCACTGCTTATCTTCAGAGACAACATAACAGTCAGAATAGTAAAGAATTTAATGTGGACATTTTAAAACTATTTAAAATATGCCAGGGTAGTTAGCAATGTAATTCCCGTTGACTTTTAGTGGAAATTTAGATTCCCTGTGTATTTGCTTGTATTCTTTAAATCAAATTATATTAACTATGAAAGAAATTAATAGTGATTTGTGAAACAGTTTGACAACAACAGTAATTCAGTATTAGTTCAGCCTGTCTGGTAGGACAGAGAGGAGAAATGTGCGTTGCCAATTATCAGCCCCATCTCTTCAGGTGCGGGCCAGCCTGTGCCACAGGGTTTGCGTGGTTTGTTAATCCTTCCTTGGGGCTGCTCACAGGGCGCAGCGGCGAGACCGCAGCCCGTGTGTAGGCACAGTGTCCTGGAATAGCTCTGAGTCACGCTGCCGGAGAAGAAAGCTGGCTTTGTGGTCCGTGCCACAGCAGCGCAGGCTCCACCACCGCCTCCTGTGCCTCTGATGAGGATGCAGCTTCCTAAATGCCTCTCCCTGAGCCAGCTTAGCCCAACAGACCAGGACAAAGTGGGATAGACACCAGTCTTCCCATGCTTTTCTGCTTGCTCCAGCTGTCACCATTTCAGTCAAAGAAAAGAGAAGCATACTGATCCCTGTTGTGTTTACCTATACCACAGTCCATTTCTTTTTTTATCAATGGCAGTAATGCTGGCAGTACAGGTTACTGTAGGTGATGTGTAATTTGTGATTGATTACTGCTGTGAGAATCTATCTGCCTTTATATGGCACACAGTAAAAGATTTAAAGTTGGGTGTAGCAAATCCGGTGACACCAGCAGAGCATGGCAGCGTTGCCATTTATTTCAGTGCAGGCCTACTTTTTCCCAAACTGAGAATTTGCTCTTCACCATTATAATGTTTTCTTTCTGGGATCTGAGTGTGACAAAAGTGGAAGGAAGCACTCAACTTCATATTGCGTCAGCTGTCAAGTTAAAAGGTATTTATTTACTCTGGGAAGCTAGCAGGAGTCATTCTGAAAAGTTTGTAGAAATTGTTTTCATTGTAATATGGAGTAGGCTCTTATTATACAGTATATATGACTTGTGCTCTGAGGGTTTCTCAGAAAACAACAGATTGGTTTAAGGGGTTATTTTTGTCAGTGCTTCATAATCAATACTTTTCTCTATAATTTTTCAAGATAACTGCAACCAGTTCTACCTCGTCTATCATTATCCCTTCTGTTTTGTTGGCGTTATCCCTCCTCACAGTTATGGGTACTAAATATCATTTTGGTTAGTTGGGAATCTGAAACAGGCAGCTAAGCAGTAGTGGTGACTGTTCAGAACGTCTGTTCTGCAGCCAGAGTAGGGAGTGGCATTGGGATATTAAGCTTTCCTCTTCTGAAGTAAAGGGAATAGACGAGTGAAGCCAGAATCTTTTAGGAAAGATGGTTAAGTGCCAGGAGGCTCTGGGGCTGAAGTCCTGGAGGGCTGAAGGACTTGGCAATCCCGTAGGCAATTTCCATGCTTCTGCTAAAAATAAGTGCCATGATAAACTTGTGCTTGTAATGTATCTGAGGTATATAGCAAAAGCTGGCTAATGCATATCCACCCTACCGAGCCTATTTGGCATATACATGTTGAACACTCCTCAGGGATCAAAGGAATGTTAGGAGGAGCTCAGTATCTCTGGGAGCAGGGAAGGAGCAACCTGGCCAGGGATAGCTGGAATTACTCTGCTAAAATACATCCACTGGGAAAAAAGAAAGCCAAGCCTGCAGGTGGTCACATTTTTATCTTTCTTCTCCAGCAACATGTTACCAGTAAGAGAGTGAATATGTCAAGAAAATTAGGCATGTCTGGAAAGTGCAGTTCTGAGCTGTCATCGTGGGGATGTCTTTCTGAAAGATTTTTTTAAATTGAAGTCCTGGTCTGTCTAGGAAGGAGTACCTGAAAACCCTACTAGCCCTCTTCAGTATCCCTACAGATTTTTTTCTGCTGCTCTTCTTCCTGCACGTCCCTTTAGCTCACCACTGCTTTCTTGCACAGAGGGTCACAGGTGAAAGCACCTCTGATGGGTGTGTGCCCTGCTCACTGAATCTGTGCTGGCAGTGCCAATGCTCCCCAGGCTGCCAGGAGCAGCTCACACTCGACAAAGATCTGTCTTTATTCAGGCTGATGGGTATCCAAGGGCAAGGCTAAGAAGAAGACAGCCCAAAGTAGGGTTGCTTTTTCCTTTTTTCCGCATTTTGGCTACCATGGTAATCCAATGTTCCATGCTTTAGTGGCTTACTTCCTTCTAGCCAGAGCCAAGCAATGCTCTTTCTTGGGTACCGACATGTTCTCATCTCCAATATGCGTTTCTTTTTTCCCAGGAGAAAATTTCTGGGCTTTCCACTCTGGGCTTGTTTCCTGTGTCCTGCTAGAACTGTTTGCTGTTCTGGTTCACTGGTTTGCTGTTCATGATTTCCCTTCCAGAAAAGCTGTGTTTTTGGACAAGGGTGGGGACTGTTTTATTTTGTTCACAGGAGAGAGGCTTAGGCACTTTGAACTACTTCTTATGCTCAAGAAAGTAGCAGTGGGTTACAGTACAACACAGCTATTAGTGCTCAAACTTCAATTACTCATCTGAGCAACTCGACTTTCCCAATTATGACTAAAAGCATCAGAAATATGTCAGGGTGTTTTTCACTCCATAAAAAACTTAAGAGATTAAATGTTAGGCATCTGTTCTTTGTTAATCTTCTAGTCTTTCTCTGTGGTCAGTGTAGAGGTGGATCCTCTGGAGGATTTGTCCCACCCTGACAAGTTTTGTGAGGTGGGATGAATCAGCTCTTAAGTTCCTAAGCCATCAGCAACCAGATTTTTAAAATTAATTAGGGCCCATTTAGAGCTCACAACACAATGGTTTCCTCTTCTGAACTTTTCTGAAAACATTTCTTAGCACTTTTGATGAGATGTTTCTTTAATGGTAACTAGAATATTAAATTTCCCAAACATTTTTCTTGTCAAGGCCCTACATATACAAAAATAGTAATTTACAGATAATGAGCATCCCTGTTTTGGTGATGTTGTTCCATACTCAGAAAATCAGAGTTTGTCAGATATTTTTATTTACTCATATTTGGCCTCTGCTCTTCTGACCAAAACACTTGGATAATTTTCATTGCAGTTTTAATGCTTTGGCTCTTCTGGTTTATAATTCTACCAACAACATCAATTTAGAAGAGGAAGACATCCGACAGAAGCTCATAAGTAATAATCGAACCATGGAAGAAGGATATCAGCTTCAGACTGTGGATGTTGATCCAGTGGGTATGTAGTGTTCAGCTTTGTTATGCAACCAATTTTGTTTTGTTTGTTCATAAATAACCATATTCTGTGTTAAAATAATCACATATTTCCAAACAGTATGAATGTTTCAGATTTTAAGGTGTCCCTATAAGCCTCATTGTTCCACTAATCTCAGAGAGCCATACTCAAAATACCACTTTTAACACAAAGTTGTCCAGATTGCTTTAGTCAGTGTCTTGACGTCTGGTTCAAAGAGGCTGGGACAGTTCCTGACAAGTCCTCTGGTGGTTTGAGGATAAAGAAGTATGTTTTACAGCCAGAGCTAAAATGAGATATTTTGGACCTCCAAAGCCCCTCATCCCCACTTCTCAATGTTGTTTGTGTTCCTGACAGCTGCTGCCCTTAATCAATCTTCTTTTAGCTCTCATCTTTTCCCGTTTAACTTCTACCAAAGATTGCCCTTCCTTTGGGAGGGAGAAGGTGGAGGCTGCTGGAGTGCAGATGGATGCAGTATGCATGTTCAACTCTTTCCCGTGAGCAGCAGCAGCATATGTGATCCCTTGTTGTGCACCCCTCTATTGCCACTCTATAGCAAACAACCAGACCTTTCATTTGAAGACAATTTGTGCTGTAGACTGGCTGATGAGCTGAGGACAAGAAAGGGAAGATGATTAGGTGAAGAAATTTACTATTAACACTGATATACCCATTTTTACAGAAAAATGTTTAGCTGAAGAAAACCCTCCAAACTATTTTTGGCCAGATACCAGGCCTACTGTGACCAACTTCACATTTTGCCACGGGAGCTCAGTTCAGACTGCATCAAGAACCTGGTAGGTGTTCAAATATCTGAGAAGCTGAGTTGCTTCAGATGCAGATTTCTTGTTATATAGTTACATATAAGTTGCCATTGGCTGGTATTGTATTTCAGGAAGATGATTTCTGTACTGTGAGCAGTTATGTGGGTGCAGTAAGAGTATGTACTTCTTTGGTAGGAAAAAAAGACTTGTCCACCACCTCATCACAGAATGAAACTGTTTTTTCAAGTGATGGAATCACAGAATGGTTTGGGCTGTAAAGGACCCAAAAGATCATCTAGTTCCAAACCCCCCTCCCACATGCAGGACCTCACACTTGGCCATGACCTTTATGTTACTGAACCCAAAGTATTGCATTTGCTGCCACTCCACCACGACTATCTGACTTGTGTAAGAAACGGAATAAAATTCTGCGAAGATGAGATGTGTATTTGGTTTGATCCAAAACACCTCATCTCATCAGGGGAAAGCAAAAGCAATTGTGAAGCAAATATTTTGCCAGTTAGTTAGTCATAATTGAAGGTAGGGATAATCTTATGCTTAAAGATTTGAGCTTGTGTTTTTCAGGTTTAGAATGAATTTTCCCTAATGGAGACTTTTCTTGCAAACATCTACAAAGGACTTTGACTCTGCAGTTCTATTTCCCATTTGTAAAATGGGAATATTATTATTTCTGTTTATATATTACCAAAACATGATGGCTTTGATCCCCTTTGAGTGCCTTAAACATGGTTATGATGATGCAATAGTAATTAATTCCTTCAGTATTTAGGATGATTACTATTAAATGCAATATATTAGTCTTATCCACCCACATTGCATCTGGAACATGTTCTGAGAAGACCAGATCTTCTGCTTTTTGAAAACAGAATGGCAACATGGATATGAATCAGCTTTGAGGTTCTGTGCCAGACAGGAAAGGAACCCGCATTATATTTAAATAACTCACTTCCTCAGCCTCCTAATCTTGTACAAGAACTGATTCTGACTGACCAACTTTTGTTGTAGAGTAAGTAGTACAGAAATCAAGTTGTTTTAATGTCAGAGCCTCAGAATCATTGGAAATTAAAGTTTCTGGCCTTTGCTCTCCCAGTATTGCTTATCTTTATTGTTCATTTGTGATCTACGCTATACCATTGATTGTCTGTGTACAGCACTTCTCATAAAAAAAAATTACTGTGTTGTGCCCTGTGCTTTGCCTTCCCTGCCTCTGCCACCACTAGCTTTTGTCAATATGGGCACTTGTGGGATGTGTTTTGAGAGAAGAGGAAGCTCTTCTAACAGTCTGTTCTAGTCATCTGCATCCCACCGTGTGTGATTACCTGTGCTGTTATAATTAATATGATCAGTTGAGCAATAATGTTATTTTATCATGGGCTGAGTAAGGTGATACATTTTCCCATTCACCATCCTTCCTTTTTCCATGCTATGACAACATGATTGTCTTTAGAGAAAACTGATGAAAAAGGGTGTTTTGGAGCCACTGTTATAGGGTGACAAACATGATTGAGGGATTGGAGCATCTGTCTTATGAGGAAAGGCTTAGGGAAATGGGCCTGTTCAGCCTTGAGAAGAGACACCTGGGAGGGAAACTCGTCAATGTCTATGAGTATCTGAAGGGAGGGTGTCAAGAGGCTGGATCATAGCTGCTGTGCAATAGGACAAGAGGCAACAGACAGAAACTGATGCACAGAAAGTTCCATCTGAGCATGAGGCCGAATTTCTTTACTGTGTGGGTGACTGTGCACTGGAACAGATTGGCCAGAGAGGTTGTAGAGTTCTCCCCACTGGAGATATTCAAGAACTGTCTGGACTCAGTCCTGTGCCATGTGCTCTAGGATGACCCTGCTTGAGCAGTGAGGTTGGACCAGATGACCCACTGTGGTCCCTTCTAACCTGACCCATTCTGTGATTCTGTATTTTGCTCCGGTAGGGCTTTAAAAATTAAAAAAATAAAAGGAATCTTTGTATCTGCCCCCCACTTTGGAGCTTAATCTGATAGTGACCTACCCTAGTTTTCATTAATGGCATAAGTTTATACCTTCACAGAGCTCCTGTGCGTGTTCTTCTGAGAGGTCTTATGGCTTGCAATTGACTTGATCAAAGCCATTTATATCAAGGACAAATTATAGAAACAGCATTTGACTAGCCATAATAGAGACACAATAGTTTGTGTCAATATTTGAGTCTTTCCTGAAATATAAGGCCATATTTTCCACTGAAGAGCTGGGGTTTCTCTCAACACTGTCATTTAATCAATCATATACTTTCACTGTCAAAATACATATTGTGTTTTGCTAGAGGCTATGTTTCTGGAATATTAGGAATTAAGAAGAGTGGATCACTGTTACGCCTACATAAGAATTATGAGATATTTATGTAATTTTTTTACTATATTTCATGTGAATTTTGTCATTTTTCCTCTTTAGCTATTTGGGTCTGCAGAATTATACATCATACTGGGGTCAGCCTGATCTTAGAAATTGCACAGGTGGGTATATTGATGTTGGCCTTTGGAAGGATATCTTTTGTCTTCATGCTAAGTTGTTAAAAAATCTGTCTAAAAAGTTGGTGCAAAGTAAATAATTAAACTCTGGGGAAGTGCACCCAAGTTCAATCCAGCTCACCCGTTAAAAGCTCTGGATACCAATTACTGAATTAAATCAAGCTCTTCAGGCAAGTTAAAAGAATTATACACTCATTTGTATTTCAGAGCACCTGCAGTAAGCTCTTGTTCTGAATTGCTTTTTTGGAGAAGCCTCTTTTATTTTCTTTATTGATAGAGGTGTCCTAGGGAGCCTGGCTACCTAACTCAGTCGACTGAGTACTTGCAGTCAGATTATATGAAAACATCATGTCATGTAAAATGAACATCCTACAGTGTTAGACTGTAGACAGTAAACTGTATTATTAAAAAAACCCACAGCCAGCTGCAGACTAAAGAAGGCTTTCAAAATCTTACTTGGAAATACCAATAAATCTGAAATATTTTGATGTTATAAAAGGCTAGTGTTTATATTAGTTTTCTGTCCAGGTGACATTGAAATTACAGTTTAACATGTTTTGCTGCTGGACACACTATCAAACTTTCCTTACCAGGAAGATTCTTCTAATGAAATTTGCTTGTGTGTTGTGCTTGCCAGCCCTCTGACGAGTTAGAGTACCATCCTCTGAAAAAACTGAAACATTTGCCAGGGGGTCAGACTTTCTTCAGAGTGCTTAAAAGATTAAATACTTTTTCAGTGGAAGAGACTTTGGACGCATTTGTTTCACTTCAAGAGTGAAACTTTTTCCCAGTGAAGAAGAAAGGATAGAATTAGGAGAGGAAAAGATAATATTCATTTTATTCCTCTTTTTCATTCAATCATCCCTTTCAATAATAGTTCTGACTTACAAACTCAAATCAAAACAAAGAAAAGAAAGACACAGCCAATGAGAACAGTATATTATCAGCAGGTTCTATATACCTTTAAAAAAAGTTATAAATTTGACAGAATGATAAAATCCTATGTTCATTACAAGTGCCATTGAACATACTCTAGCTTTTAACAGTGATGATAAAAATTTGTATTTCTGGATTACTTCACGACTGTAATGTATTATTTTATCTTTTTGGTTGATTGTATGCTCACAGAAAATGCAGCAGATATTGCCAATCAGCTTCTGAATCTCACTGGTGAGGGGCAGCAGCTGACTTCAGACAAAGTAAACGATGTTGTGCAGAAGCTCAAAAAAATTGTGAACGATGAAGAAATTGATGAATCTCTGGGTTCTACCGTGGTGACAATTTTTTCTAATATTCTAACCAGTTCAGACAGTGTATTGGCAGCCTCATCTTCAGAGTAAGTATTTCTGCATTTGAGAAAAGCTTTTGAGAGCAACCTGCAAGGCTGTAGGGATTCATCCTTTCATCTATAGACAAACCAGAAAATCAAACTTTTCTGATGTCCATCAAAAAGAATTTTCAAAATTAGATACACAAATATTTCTTCTTTTAGTGTGCATGACAAAGTATCTGGATGGAAGTCTTCTGATACATGACACAGCATAGATTTAAGTATTGTCGGAAAATCATTTCAGGACCAGTGATATGTAGTCAGACTGTTTTTGTCAGTCAAAGAGTTTTGTTTGAAGAGAGATGAATAAATTTACAGTCTAACAGTCTGCTTATGAGTACACAGATGGGTAATAGAAACAGTCAATAACAAGAGGATCTTATTGTGATGTGGGGAGCATACAGAGCATAGGTGGGGGGTTTTTTTCAGTGTTCAATTTTCAGAATAATTTTTATTTCTGTTTTTAGAGCTTTAAAAACTATTGATGCCTTGGCTTTAAAGATCCATTTTTCTGGACCATCCATGAGCATTTCAACACGAAATCTTGCACTTGGAGTGTCTTCTATAAATTCAACCTCATTCAAAGGTGGTTCTTTCAGTGTCAGTCCACAGAATAATGCGTCTGATTTCCAGGTACAGAACAAGCAGTTGTATTTGAACATGAAATGTGCCTGTTGTTCCAAGTGTGTTTTCTGTGGTTCCTATAAATCCACTTACAACTCCCAATTCTCCCCCCTGCTTTCTGTTTCCTTTTTCCTACAATCATCCAAACAGATAACAGATTAATGTAGTATTTCCTTGAGTGACAGGAAACACAGATAAACTCACATTCCATGCAGATATAAAGTAATTTGCTTATAAATCCAGAACACACTTGACCCTTTTTTAGTTTCGTGAGGTTTTTTATGAGTGAAAAAGGAAATTAACCTTTAACAACCTGCTGTACTTACCATTGTAGAATATCTAAAAACTCCATTGATGTCTTTCAGCTTTAGAATAAGATACCTAGATATAGGTATCTACATATATGTTTGTGCAGATACAATAGTTCTTCAACTTTCCAGCACAATTTAAACATTTACTGCTAGAAGAGACCTAAGTCTGATCCAGTTGTCCGCGTGTAGGTTGATTGGCTTGTACCATTTAGGATATCTGAGGCAGTTTGAGTCATTTATGTGGAGCTTGACCACCCTAGACATTAAAAAAAATGAACAGAGATGACACAAAATTTAGGAAGGTCTCCCCTGCTACAGTATCTAGACAGGATACTATAGTTAAGACATTTACCATCACCTCAAAAATATTCTTTCTTCCTTTTTTTCCCACAAATAGAAAAAACCAGACATTTAAAAGTTTGAAATATTTTATGAGATGCACATGAGCACCTGTAGGATTTTCCAGGGGTTCTCTTGAAATCAGTGGTGGTGAGGTGCCAAGAAGTTTTAAATTTTACTTCATGCCTGACTGCATCTTTTGGCACCTAAATGCTTTTAAAAATGCAGTCCAGTGTATTTCTTTTTCAATTAAATAGGAAGTCTATGGCAGAGACAATACAATCTCAGTATCCTGGATGTTTAACCATTCATGTACAGTGAGCCTTACTTGAAGAAATACACAGAAAATATTACACAGAAAAAGAAAAAAAATCTGCTGTCATTTGGGCCAGAGGAACTAAAACTGAATTCAACAAAACATGGCATTATAAAAAGACTAATCAGTAGAGTATAAGTACCGTATGGAAACAAATTAATTCCTGCTGCAAATTGGCAACACAGCAATCCTAATAAATGTCTGATCATTTTATAAGATACTATATACTGTAAAAATCAAACCAATAATTAAGACAAATAACAGTCTATTTTCTAGAAGAAGTAGTAGTAGGGACTTTTGCATGTATATAGACTTTGGATCAAAACTCATATGCTTGTTTAAATAGATAAAAATAGATGTACTTGAGCTTTCACATATTTATATTCCTAGATAATTTAGCTAAAATTTCTTCAAATCAATTTTATCAGAAATTTTTGTTCTTATATTAATGAAGCTCAGTAGCTGTTTTTGAAGCTGAATAGTTCTTTGTTATCAAAGGAATGTTTCTCCTGCAGTTTTCATCCTTTATTTATGGAAAGAGGAAAGGAAAATTTCTAAAGCCAGGTTTTGGATGATCGCATGTATAACAAGAATTACCATCTGTGGCTTGAGGACATCCAGGAATTTTCTCGTCCTGGAATCGTTTATTACAGCACTGTCTAAATAATCATAAAATCCAAACTCCGTCAAATTACTTATAATGTTCCTATTGGAACAGGAGTTTCTTCTCAGACTTCCACATTTCCAACAGCTGATTGAGAATTCTTAGCATCCTTCCTACCAGAAAAGTTGCAGCTGCTGTGGTCACTGTCTGTATTTTCCATGCCTCTCAGAGAGATACTTGTTATCCTTGTTGAAGGGAGATTCCCTTGTGAAAGCAGAGGTTTTTCACCAGTGATGTGATGATCTATCCTAGGCTCATCAGGGAACATTAAACTCTTCAAGCTGTATGTCAGAATGTTTCCAGTTTTGGTTTTATTTTTTGTATATTTTTCTTAAAGCGGATACCGAGCAAATCTATCCATGGCAATCTGGAAAGATTCTATTTCAGTCCCCTGTGTCTTTATAGTTCATGCCAAACCTTTGACTAAGTTAGGTTTCAGTGATTCATATTATTAAATTGTTCCTGTAATATATCCATGCTTCTTTGGAGAAGCTTCTTCCACTCTATTTGCGGACAATGCCTAATGGGACATCTTTATCATATACACACTTTCTGTTTACTGTGGCAAAATTATCCTCTGAAAACTTGGTTTTGAACTACATTTATCCCTGTCAGGAGATATCTACAAGGTACTTCTTACTGATTTCCAGGGGTGAATAATCTGTCAGTAGCCTATGACTTTTAAATTTCTATTAGCTAATGGTGCTTTTAGAATTCTACAGCTGCCCATGACAGTAAGTGTATGACCAGGATGCCTCTGGGGAAGTCAGTAGTGGGAGTTCCCATATCCCACAGTAAAATTGTTAAATGCCTTTGCTATAGAGCCACTGTGAGCTGGCTTGCTCTCCTGCCTTCAATGGATACGGTGGCACATCTTGAGCAGGCCGTGGTAGGAAAGTGTGCAGTCATAGAATTGCTAATAACATCCAGGGCTGCATCCTCTTTTATTTCCTACTCACTTGTTATGTCCCTGGGCCACAGAGGGCTTTTGTATGTCTGATACATTGCCAGTATAGATAAATCTGTGTGATGTCAGGAAGTGTCTTTTTTTGTGCTACACGGCACAATAAATATAGAGAAGTTATGCTAATAATTTTTAAATCTCCTTTCTGTAATAGAGAAACTATAAAACCTCATAAGAGAATTATTTCAGATGTGCAGATCAAGCCAACTAATGCAATGTAAGAAAGAAAGATTCAGAGCATATTTTTAGTTCTTGACATTGTTTGCTGTGAGGAAAACTATTTTGAATGTTATTGGAAATTATTATTACTGCCATTATTGCCATCTCATTATTTCCAAGTCATCACTGTAGCAGGGGAGGAGTTTGTTTCTTTGTTGGTTTTGTCTAATATCTTTTTGTAGCAGAAGGCTGATCTCGTGCTGGAAAGCTGTCAAACCTCCCCAGCCTTTGCAAAATTTATTTATTACATCACCTCTTACATAGACACAACTCATATTACTGTTGATTGGTTCTAATCCCATATTTATATACTTCTGTGTAAGAATGTGAACGGAGCTGGGGACAACAGATGGTTTGGTTTTTGTTTGAACATGTTCTTCTGTTGTTTTTATTTAACAGATAGATTTTGACAAGGATCAGACAAGTGCCTTCGCTTCTGTTGTTCTGCCACCGAGTTTACTGAAGAATTTAAGTCAAGATGAGTTTGAAGTTATATCCAGGGCTCAGTTTACTTTCTTCAATAAAAATGGTCTTTTCCAGGTAAACATTAGTGTGCTTGAAGTCTTTTTGGATAGGGTGAATCAAAGCCAGATGCTAAAAGTTTCCTGTAGTGTAATCAATTCACAGCATTTCATGAGTTACAGGAATTAAAAGATGACAGCAAATGTAGGCACTAAGGACAGCCCTATGTTCAGAGTAGCAAAACAGTTGAAGTGCCCAAGTTGCATTAAAGTCAGGGATTTAACTGCAAATTCTTGTTGCATGTGAAATAAACCTTTTCTCAGGGTAATCTGTGGAAATCTGTAACCCAACTCCTTAAAATCAGAGTAAAGCAGCAAGGCCTCTTAAAGGGCATAACTTCTGTTAAAATGCATTAATATAAGTCCTTAATGTTCAGTGGAGCTAGGTTCTTTTCTATCAGGAGGGACTTTGCCATACAACACTGCCAAGTACTCTCTTTTGCTTATAAGAGTTGGGTACCAGTTGTATCCAGCTGACTACTTTATATCCAGTTGGAAACCCTGGGCTGATGGTTAGCAGCCAGAAAACTTCTGTTTATATATATACAGTATTCTTTTCATACCTGTGTTCTCATAAACACACCAAATTTTGATAGGAGTAAGGATAACAATACTTATACCCGAAACCTGAATGTGTTCTGGTAGATTTGATGTTTTATGTTTTGGGTCTTATCAAATAGTAATTGTAAATAGTGCCTGTATGTTAGATGGCAAAAATATTAGGAAGTGTTTGCAGCTTGAAAAAAGAAAACCAAAACCACACTTATTTGGAGAGAAAAAAAAAGAGTTAATTAAGAAGGAAACATTGTTTCATGGTGAACTGTTGAATGTGTCTCAGAAGACTTGAGTTTGTTTTCACATCAGTATTTCAAATGACCTTTGGCCCTTGTGCATCCGCAGAATTCCGTAGTATTGTATTGTCCCTATATTATCATTTTTATTGGCAGTGTATCCAGATTCTTCAGATAATCTAGGCAAGAAAATACCCATGACCCACAGTTGCCTTCTGAAATACACCCCAAAGTATCTTTATTTTAAATTGTATTCATTTTAAGCCTGCTTTTGAGAAAAACAGGATGGATATCTTCAATAAAAAAAACCCAGAAGAATACAGATGAAGGCTGGTCATAATGGCATAAAATCATATGAAGTCAGAATGTGTCCCTTAATGGTGCTAGAATGTGTTTCTAAGTGGTACTTAATAAGCCATTGAAAAACAAAAACCATAAAAACTGCACCTGAATTTGCAGCTAAAATATCTTTCATTTTTTGTGTGTTTTTCAAACTCTTCATGGGTGATGGGTTTAACACAACGAATTAAAAACATGCAATCCTCACATTTTTAGTTAGTCTAAAAATAAAAGAAGCTAAAGGGGATTAAAATAAGGCCTACAAATAAACTCATCCACATGCCATCTCAAACCAAATAACTTTATCCATTAGTGTATCTCATTTTTATTTATTTTCATATTTATTCCACCTGCAATTACAAAAATCTGAATGCTATGAGCTGTACTCCTTAAAAGTATTCAACATAACAGTGAAACATCCTACTTTGCTGCACTGGAGGTGGGGTTTTTTACTGCAACTAAGAGAACTGTAGTAAGTTTTATCTTATAATTCATTATAGATTGTTACATTACTTAGAGGACTATATAAAAGCTCTTCAGGGTGGGATTCACTTCACCAAAGGCAGTTGTGTTCAGTGTACACATCTATGCCTGAACTGTTGAACTTTAGCTGAACACAGCCTATGGCTAAATAAGTGGTTATCTGTATTTTACTTTAATACATAAAACATTTTTTCTATCACATTGTAAGGGTAAGTAAGAATATAGTAAGTTGCCTTCCCTAAAGAGACCAACTATGTCTAGTTTTTCTTACGTGCTACAGACAGAATCCACTGAAACCTGTAGAAATATGTCCAAGAACTACCATAGACTTTGTCAGATGTTGAAATTTAGGTGGTAGACAAGAGATTTTTTCTTGGTTGAATGCTCAAGAACTGCCTAGAAATTTGCATTTTCTTCCCTCTTCAATTTTCAAGGCTTTAAGAAATTTGGCCACAAAACTCCAGTATAATCTCAAATACTGTGTCTGAAAATTCTTGGATATGGTTTTGAAAAACAAAATATTCTTGTCAGGATAATGTGCACTTAATAACTGAAGCCATTGTGTCTCTCATGAGCAGTGGGGTCTCACAAGCCCAGTGCTGAGCTGAAACCTGACATCTTGTTAGGTTAACAAAACTGCTAGACAGAAGGAATCGAGGGCTCAGGAGTTTGGCAGACCAGATTTTGTGAGGGGAAGTGAGTGGCAATAGGCTTCATTTGACCTAAGATCTGCCTCAGACAGTGACCAAGCCTCCCTACAGGCATATATATATTCTGGTTTCAATAGAAGCTCATAGAAAGAAAATAGCATTTCCAATGCACTTCCATTTTAATAAAAAATTAGTTTCCAAGGAAAACTTCTCGTCTGGAAAATTATCAGCTGCAGGTTAAAAATCCTATTGCTCAGTAATAATGTCAGAATTCTATTTAAAGCCCTATCAAATTGGACCTTGCAGAAAATGCTGTCTGCTTCAACATGTAACATTGCTTTGAATTTGTTTACTGCTTCATAGTCATTCATTTTAAGATGGAGGATGATTTAACAACTATGTGCAGAAAACAGGTAATTTTCTGAAAACTTTGCATTTACTAAAGGACAGTGTCAAGAATAAGATAAGACACCTCGTTCATTCTTGTTTAGGGAAATGAGCTAATCATATCATGGGTTGTTATCTGCTACATTGTTTGAGTTATAATTTTGTTTGCCTTCTAACCTCTCTCTATAATTGTGTCTATGTATGTTTATGACTACAAGGAAAATAGGGAAGCTTTCATGAGGCTAACCCTTAATTTGATTTTACAAACATAATATTTTGTGTGGTCGAAAGTACAGAAATGCTGACAACTTACTTACAATGGCACACTGCAGAAATGAAACTGTGTGCTCCGGTTTTTTATGTTATGTGCTGTGTAAGTATTTATTATATTTTTATTGATCTTTTGAAGGATGCAGAAAATCCTGCCAATTTGACCAGTTTTGTGGTGGCATGCAGTATTGGAAACTTAAGCATTCAGGATCTTCAGGATTATGTGAAGGTTACAATCAAGCATACTAAAATTCAGGTAAAACAAGAATGATTATTCAGAGACACAGGAATGCAGATTGTGTATGGTAAAGGCTAAGCATACAGCTTGATTTATTGGGATGGATTTTGAGTAAGAACATAAACTCAAATGGAAATTCAGAAGTCTAGAACAAAAGCAAGTAAGCAAAAAGTAAATACAAATAATCTCTCCCAACCTCATGCATTCGTACTCCATTCATTTCTCTGAAAGACCATTTATTCTGCCCCTCAGAGGCAATTTCTGGGCCAATAACTGTAGGTGAAACATTTGTTGATGACCATGTTCATGACCAGGAACATGATTTATTACACTGGAAATTCAGAATTACTTAAATTCTTTGAGCAAACATTAATTGCTTTGCTAATAGTTCCTGGAATTATTTTGATGTAATGTGGTTTTCAGCAGAGGAATGGACAGAAACACATCGTTAAAAGATGACTGCAGTGAGTTTAGGGAAATACAGACCAAATGCAACCTTTTGGCACATACTCTTTCAGTTAGAAAATGTGTGAGCTTGACTCTCTTCTCAGTATCTAATCAAAAAGAGGCAATAGCACTAGAGACGTTGAAGTAGATGTTAAAATGCCATACCTAAGTAAATTGTTTATGCAATGAGAGCATGGTTTGTAATTTTCACAGTCAGATTAGCTTTATCTTGCATTGCGTTACAATTAATATTTTAAGGTGGGGCAAAACAACCTCTACTTGGGTTCAGCAGGCATTTGCACATTTTTAAAGCCATACATAGAGAATTCATGGAGAAGCCCTGAAGAAGTGAGCAGTAAAAAATATTTAGCTTCTATAAAGACATCGTATTCATGGATAAGTTCGGTGATACAATAAAACTTCATTATTCTGAGGATATGCAAAAGGAACAGTGGAACAGTACATAGAAGCGGTGCTCTAGATTTTGCAATTTAGACAAACCTGTCTTTCTCGCAGAAAAATTCTAATTTGACATTAGACAATTTTTCAACAATCTAAATTATATGGATTCTTCTTCTCATTAAATGAAAATATATGCATTGCAACAGCAGTTGTAAATGTTGATGAGATTTATGTCTGAAGAGATATACTAAGTCTACTTTTACATCTGTTCTTAGGAAGATCCTAAACCTACCTGTGTCTTCTGGGATATGAACAAAAATGGTAAGTTTAAAAATACTGTAATTTCTTTTGTGTGGGGAATGAAGGTGTGTGAGTTTTAAAATCTGCCACAGTATTGGCCATTTTGCTTCTGAATCCATCCTTACAGAATTGAATAAGGTCTATCCAATGAAGTGTGTCATTTCTTCTGGTTAGTATAATTACTTGTAACAGCAAGTGTTAAATGCTCCTTTTTAAAGCTTGTTTTTAATGTAAATGTTTTTAACATTTTAAATTTTTCAATTAAGTTATTCTACTTTTTTTCCATGTCTGCAGTTTCTCATTGATCTGTCTCTATGGGCAAATTAAATTATAATGCTACTCAGACACATGAATGATTCTTAGCCATACTTTCAACTGCTCATTTTTTTGTAAATATAGGGTTGTTTAACTGTGAGATTGTGACAGTTAAAAACCTTAAGCTTTTTTGGTCACATATGGAGATGCATATTAATAAGGCAGCATTTTAGACCATTCATCATTGTAACTGCCAAACCTGGGAGTGATGTTTTACTCAGGCTCTTCATCTTTTGCACAAAATTGTTCTCTGGGATGACTTTCCAGGTCTTTGTGTTTTAGAGAACACTGCTGAGATGTTACTCTTCTTTACAATGAAACAGATAGAGCTGTAGGATTTTGGATGGAGAAGTTTAGTACACAGAGTCTTGCAAGAAATAAAATTTACCATCCAAATTTGTACTTCAAAGCAGGAAATACAGACAGAGCAACTGAGGAGAATGCAGGAGGATAAAAATGACCAAAAAAATCATTGAAACTAGTTAGGAAGCCAAACTTAAGAATCACATTAAAGGAGAAACACACAGGGAAGAAACTACTCCCAGTGGTTGCTTGAGTGGAGAAGAGTTTTAAGTGGTTTTGGAACATCTTCACAGTATTTTGAGAGAATGTCTTGAATTTGAGTGTTTGATTGTCTTGAAGTTACAGAGCAAATTATGCTGGTTTTTGTCATGAGCTGTGAATAAAAGTCTCTACGAGTCAGAGAATATGAACTATTTCACAAAACTATCTCATATTTTGGCAGGGAAAAAAATGAAAAAAGAAACAAATTTTACTCTTTTAACATTTAACTTTCAAAACTAAAATCTTTCCACTTATTTTTCAGAATGGTCTTTTCAGGTGGGGTGAGTTGAGAATAGTTCACTTCATGTTTTTCTGTAAGGTCACCTGAGATCATTATGATTATTCACTCTGACCTGCATTACATGCTGCAGAGAGGAAGGGCAGGACCCTCTGCTCCTGGGCCATAAAAGCCTTCATGTGCCCGAGGATATATGAGTGGGAGGCAGGCAGGTGTAGACCTCACAGCAGTGGGGGGAAAATGGAGTTCTAAAACCATCTTATTAGTGGGTAAAACTAAGGTGTGTCTTAATGCGTGATACACATAATAGGTCTTACTCACTAAACAAAAAAGCTCCCTGCCTTTATTATACATCTCCATCTATTGCTTGTGGAGAGTAGTCCATTCTTGGGGCACTCATCTGGGGTGATTCTCTGCAGAAACTAGGCAATCTGACACCTGCTTCTCTCCTGGTTGTTTTTAATGCTGGCTCTTTCAATTTGAGAAAGCACTTCTGCATTTGTGCAAGATGAAGTGAGGAACCTGCTAAAAGAGAGGTTGGCATGTGTTTGTTGGACAGCAGTTTCTTGTGTTTCCACAGGTGGCAATGGTGGCTGGAACCCTGCGGGCTGCCAGGTGGATGCAGAGTCCAATGAAAATGAAACAGTGTGCTTGTGCAACCACCTCACACATTTTGGGGTCCTCATGGTAGGCAAACTCATTGATCACCAAGTTACCTTTCCCAGGAACAGCAACACAGTTTTTGTCTTGTGTCAAGACAACTCTCATTTTTGTTACTTTTACTATATATATTATTTATAACTTTTAATAATAATAATACATTATTTTCCCCCTTATTACCATAAAGTTATCTTTTCATAACAAAGTAGCTAGTGATAAGGATTCAGGAATGAGATAATGAATAAAGTTAGCAATGGAAGAATATTAGTTTTATTATCATTATTATATTCTTTACAAGTGGCTAAATATTATTTTTAAAAAAATTTAAATGTGCCCATGAGATTTTTCTGAATTTTGAAAACACTGTGCCAAAAAAGACCTAAGACCAAGACTTCTGAGCCATATCAAAATACAAATAGCATATTATAACTTCCAACTTAATACAACCAAGGCCTAGTACTAACATTTCCACTAGAGAGACAGGGAAAAAAGTGATCCTAATGACTCCTAAGTCGCAGGGCATCTCTGGCACATCCCTTAACATTATAATCTGACAAAAGTGACCTGCAGCTGATGCAGGAGGTTTGTAACAAGAGGGAAGTGAATAAGAAAGAAGCCTAAGTATATCTGAAATTTCCAGATTGAGAAAGTGGAAAGCTGCTTGCAGGAAAAAAATAAAAAGGCAGTCTGAGAAAAAGTTACAAGTGCTGTTTTCAGAAGAGAAAGAAGAGAGACTCGTTGTCAGGAAAAATAGGGAAAGCAAAACATCCTACAGACAGCAGAAATAGTAATGCGGATGAAAATTCAAGGGAGCACAATAATTCTCTTCAATCCTTAGATCGAAAGGCTGGGTTGTCCCTTGCAACCCCAGTTTGCAAATCCGACAAGATTTATCTAATATCATAAAGTATGAAGTGACATCTTGTGCACAATGTGCAAACCCATACTGGCTGTTTTCTTACTAGGCTTTAATCAGCTTTGGGGATGCCTTATAGTACAGGCCTTCTCTCAGAAAAAGACTGCTCACAGAGCATTGGTATAAGACATGTAGCCCATACTCTGTCAGTGCCTTCAGCAAAGTCTCCAGACAGGGTGGCTGGCAGAGCAATGCCTATCAGGGAGATGAAAGAGGGAACCATATGGTGCAGTTCAGCCTCAGCAGCATAGCCTCCAGCTTTCAGCTGCCTCCAGCAATTTGTACTTGTGAAGTGTTTTTCAGAGAAAAAAAATCCCAACATGAAAAAAATGGAAAACTGCTCTCTTTTCTTAACTTTTGGCATTTGTTTATGCTCAATAATGGGCTGATACATTTTTTTCCCAGCTGAAATTAACATTCTTTGGCCTGTAAAACATAGCTGCAGAAAATATGTTGGCTCCTGGTCACTGCAGGAATAATTCCTAAGTGGAAGTATTTGGGGTTTGAAGTAACTTGTGGCAGTGTCACATAGGACTTTAATCACACAAGGGAGCCACATACACTGAATTTTTCAGCTTTGGCCTTCCAGACCCTTCTTTACAGAACTGCTCTCTTCACATCGTGCCGAGATGTGGATATGAAAAAACCACAAACTTTGTGTCTTCTTGCAAGCTAAATTGTGGTCTTGTTCCACTTTTCATCTCCAAAGGGATGAAGAAAAGGCTTTCTTTAGAATATATTCAATGAGTCCCTTCTCTTCCCTGAAAGCTTCAGTGACAGTAGGAAATAAGGCAGAAGGTCTTCAAATTTGGGCTGCATTCCAATAGATTTTTACACAGTTTTGACCATTCTAATTGCTTTTCCATTTTAATAATCTCTTCTGACTTTAATTTAGATACTAAATTATTTCCAAAGAACACTCTCCTTATGTGTAAATAAACTTTCATATAAGGCTGGAAAGGACTGTAAAAAAATCTGCTCCTGCCTTTTCCAACAAAGTATGCAAAGTTTTGTAGCATTTTATGTTTCTTTTTGCTAGCTAGTTTTGGTAGGGACAAAAGTGACAATGACTGTAGAATGGACATCATTATCTGTTAGTGTTTGCTCACGTTTTCTCCACAGTGATATAAATACAATCATTCTCTTATTTCTTGTCCTTAAAAAAAGGAAATAACACTGGCATTTATTCTCAGATGTTGATATGTGGCAGTTACAGTTAGACATAAAAAAAGAAAATCCTTAGAATGTTCCTGTTTCATTTCCATATTTTCTTGTGTTGTCTTTGTCACTACTTTTCTGACCAATTCTATTTAAAAGCGCAGTTCTTGTGTCAAAACAGACCCTAAATCCAAAAAGCAATACAGCAATACCCTTGGTTTCACCTGTAGATGATTAGTTACATTGACTCTTATGAACTTTTAACAACAAAAAGGCCAGGAATTCCCCACAATGTTGCACATTTCAGTATGAATACTTTTAGGTTACATTTTTCTAAATCTTACATCTTCTGAAAGAGTTGTATATAAGCAGCAGAATTAGAAAGTTTGGAAACTGGAGACTTTTCCAGAGAAGGGCATTTGAATTCCTGGCACTGAATTATAAGGATCAGAATCAGGCTCTATCTGCTGTTCCCAGCAGTTATAATACTTAAAGCACAATGTTTTGAAGAGCTGTGGGAAGGAAGTGAGAGGTGTAACAACTACAGACCAAGTACACGCAGCAAAAATGAGCCCCAATGTCAAGGTTAGAGTGGTATTGCCAAAGTGCTTTTCAGTTTTACTTGACTAATTACCAAGAAAGAGTGTTGTGCTCCTAGAAAAGGTGCTGGCTACAGCTGATGTCTCTTCCTCCTCTCTCATAGGACCTTCAGAGAACCGTGACGCAAATCGATCCACAGAATACCAAGGTCTTGACCTTTATCACCTACATAGGCTGTGGAATATCTGCTATATTTTCAGCTGCAACTCTTCTGACATACATTGCATTTGAGTAAGTACTAATGCTCTGAAAAACATCACAAAGAAGTACCTGTATGTGCAGAATAAAATAAGTTAGTTACGTGGTTACTGTGGTTTATTTGCCTGGGAGGGGAAGTCCAAGTTTGAAAAAGTCAAAGCTGCAAAATCAGGGTCACAATGTTGTAAAGTGGAAATTTTTTCAAGGGGACATAAGTTCAGAGTCTTTCCTCCAGTTTATAATATATTATGCTGCTCAGGCCTGGGAATAAGGTGAATGTGTGTAAAAATTTTCCTTTTGGGAATACAGAATCCTCTACATTCTGGAGAGATACGTATTATTTTAAAATTTTTTAACAGACTTTTTATAAAAGTGAAACAAAACTTGCCTATGTTTAAAAAGAGAAATTTCCAACTAGAGCAATTACATTCTATAGTCCTTCAGAAAGAAGTGGGAAGAGAGATAAATGAAAATAAATTGTGAAGTGTTACAATAATTGCAACAGAAGTCCTGCTGAAATGTGAAAGTGGTTTAAGAGAAGACAAAAATTTTGAAGTGATACAGTTCTATGAACAGTGAAAAGAGAAAATGAAGTCATGTCAACACAAAGAAACCATTCTGCCACTAACAGGGCAGGACCAAGTAGCTGCTAAAGAAGGGTAATTTTCTTGTGGCAGGAGGGTCAGGGGGCTGGAGAAGGGGGTTTTCAAGTTTTAAATATCTTCAATGATGGCATTCCTGTTATATTACCTATGGTATAGTGTTCTGGTCCAATTTGTTAGAAATCGTTGGCTGCCCCTCACTATATGCATTTCAATATGGATCAGTTAAATTACTTGTTCTTCAGTCTTCCTAAAATCCTATTTAAAAACAAACAGAAAACCACATGCACTGGACAATATATTCCACAAATTAAGCTAAGATTTACGTATAAAATGATCATAGATGACCTTCTGATCAGCTGTATTTTTTTTTGTTTTCATTTTCTTCTGTTTTCATTTAAAATTAAAAAATACTGGTTTATATTTAATTTGAAAGGGTTGTTTTTTTTAAATTTTAAAAAAAAAGTTGCTAAAATATTTCAGCAGTTAATTAGCTCATTAAGAACCCAAAGAACTGTTAGCTTACCCCCACCACACACAGCAGAAGCCTTCAGCAATCCCACACAGAGTATATTTTACCACTATATCTTACTGCACAATCCCAGCTAGAAGGAGATCCCTGTGTTTTTATTGACTTTATGAACAGGTAAACCCAGCTGCCATAAGTGGCTTTTGTGATTGCAGCAAGTTAATTGTGTGCACCTGTATTTCTCTCATTAGGAAGCTGCGAAGGGATTATCCATCCAAAATCCTGATGAATTTGAGCACAGCCCTGCTCTTTCTTAACCTGATTTTTTTGCTTGATGGCTGGATTGCATCCTTTGATATTGATGGCCTCTGCATAGCTGTAGCTGCACTTTTGCACTTTTTTCTTCTGGCCACCTTCACATGGATGGGACTAGAAGCTGTTCACATGTACATTGCTCTAGTGAAGGTGTTCAACACGTATATACGGCGATACATACTGAAGTTTTGCATCATTGGCTGGGGTGAGTTCAATAGATGCAGTATTTACATAGCACGAATGCTGCTGAATAAAATGCTCTCTATAAATGCTGCTGTATGGAAGCTCTCTATTAGAAATGCAGAGTAGAATTAATATCAGCGTGTTGTTTCCTTCCCCCACCCCTCAGCAGTGCCAGCACTCAGCCAGCCCTCTCTGTCACCAAGTTCCCCTGTGTAACTCTGTAAATACACTCTCGTCGTCACTCTCCACCCAGAGCAGCTCACAGCCCCAGAATGAGTGGAGAGACCAGATAAACTGGTCTTGTTTTCCAAAGAGGCCGTAATGGGAGAGGGGAAATGCGAGTGTTGTGTCAGAGATGGAGAATTGTGTTACACAATGAATGCAGAAATTCTTGTGGTTACTGCAAAGCCTACAGAGGTCTTCGCATCGACTTTCAAAAACTTTAAGTCCAGCTTAAATTTTCTTGACAAAAAATACAAAGCTTACTGTGGAATCAGAAACAACTAAAATTTTCTGAGATTCAGGACAGTGTCTAAACCACCAAGAGATTCTGGCTGCCCTAAGCAATGTACACAGCAGGACTGAAATGGAAAAAGTAATACTGAAAAATAACTGCAAGGCTCAGGCAGCAAGACTTTTATTCTTCATTTTTGCCTATATCAGGAATCTGTGGTTTCTCCCTGAATGCACATATTGTGTTTGAAATAATACAACACAATACAAAGCCATTAACCTTACGGCTAGAGCACTGACCTCAGTACAGCTGATAATTGATGTCTTTCCATTGGCAACTAGCATCCTCTTTGGCAACCTCAGCAGAGGACAAGGACTGAGTGGTCGGAAAAGCAAATTAACCTCTTCCCCTTTGAATCTGTTCTGTTATAGCAAGGATAAGACATGTAAATAAGGCATGTCAGGAAACACACATTTCTTTTGTGGGAGCAGCACCTTTCTGCAGAGTTCTCTTCCACATAGTTGTCTATTTTCCCCAAATACTCCTCTACCTTGTATTTAAGAAATACATAATTTGCTTTATAGAAGTGAGGGGAACACATATAAGTATATGTAATAGGTACAATGCTGTAGAAGATATATAACATGATATATAGAATATATATATAATGCAGTTGAGAGAAGCAGTGGAGAAATTACAAGTTTAAGTTCACATTCCTCATGTTTACACAACCTAATGAATTCATATTAGCATGAAAAAAATCCTTCAAAAAACTCCTAATACCATACCTCCACTAGATCTCATTTTTGCTATAATTTGCTAATCATCTCACTGCATTATCAGAGCCTGCCTACAGTTGCAAATTTAACTTTGGGTAATTAAGGGATATTATTTTACTTTAGTTTCCTTATCACATACTAAACTTTTTCTAGCTCACAGAACATTGCAAGGCTTATTCATTAATGCCCATTAATTGCTTTGATAGTTCTGTATCCTTATACTGTTTGAAAAATGGTTTCCTTCTACCTTCGCAGTGCAGTTTTCTCAGGATAATCTGTACTAAGGCAATAGGGATGGAGACATCAATAATTCAGCTTAGCATGGTGAATTTGAAAGTTTAGGAGATTTGAAAGCTCACAAGTTTTCTTGTGTTACAGGTTTGCCAGCTCTGGTGATAGCAATTGTTTTAGCAAGTGCTAATACAAATGCAAGTCATGTTTATGGCAAAGAGTTATATGGCAGAGATGCTAACGGGCAAGGAGGAGATGACTTGTGAGTATTTCTTTGGATCCTTTAAAATTTAGCATTTATAGTCTGGAGAAGAAAAAAATAGCATCAGTCAGATTGCTTTGGAAAAGTCAATGGTGCATTAAACAAGCAAAAAAGGGCAAAACTGTCTTCAGAATTATTAGAATCTGTAATGTCAGGAAGACTGTAATGTAAGAAAAAATGGAGGGAAATCTGCATTACCCAATGGCAGGTACAAACATGCCTCTGGCAAAAGAATAATTTAGAGGCTTTGTCATGAAAATAAAATGAAAATACCTGTTTTAGTTTGTCTTAAATGAAAGCTATATTTTCTAGGTAAGAGCAAAGAAAGAAGTTGTATAAAAATAGTTTCTTTTGTAAATAAACCAGCCTTTTGCCAATGTAGTTCAATAGTCCTCTGTGTTCTCTTGATGTCCAGATAATAATCTCCAAATGCCAAAATTTTTATACGAGTGCTCTTTTCCTTGCTTGGCACATGATAAATAAAAATTTATTTTTTAAAATTTATTATAGTATCATGCTGAGCATTCAGGCCATTTGCTTCAAGAGGAATTAGTTAGGTCTCTCATATGGCTGACTGTCAAATGGCTACCTCAAAAGCCCTGCTCTTCTCCAGTCATGTTCAAATTCTCCTCTACCTCCAGTGGCAGAAACTTGAGATTTTGACACTGAAGATCCAAGTTTGCCCATTCTGTTACTAAAGCATTCAGTGCTTCACACAGATGACAGCAGTGACTTTTTTTTCACTGAGTCTCAACTTTTTTCATGATGGGGTTGCAGTTCCCACAACTTGTATCTGAGGTCAGATTTCCTTTTTAATTAGTTTTGACTAAAATATGGTACAGCCCACAGATTTCTCATGTGATAATACTATGGGCCATAGTCTCTAAAGATGCCTCTGGGCTTCATCCCGTTTCCAAACAGAAAATGGACAAAGGTTTCATTTTACACTGTAGCTCTGCATCAGTGGTATCAGAATTCAGCTCATTTTCCTTTAGTCATATGAATAATTGGAGGATAGTCTCTGTTAACCAAAAATGATCTTTTATTTTACTTTTATTTTATTTTTTTGTATTTTTTTTTCAGCTGCTGGATCAAGAATGAAGTTGTCTTTTACGTGACTTGTGCTGGCTACTTTGGAATCATGTTTCTAATGAATGTTGCCATGTTTATTGTGGTGATGGTGCAAATCTGTGGGAGGAATGGGAAAAGAACTAATCGGAGCCTGAAGGAAGAGATCCTGAGGAACCTCCGTAGCGTGGTCAGCCTGACCTTCCTCCTGGGCATGACATGGGGCTTTGCCTTTTTTGCCTGGGGTCCCTTAACTCTTGCTTTCTTGTACCTCTTCTCAATTTTCAATTCTTTGCAAGGTAAGCTGAATTTTTGTTCTATGAATGAATAATATTTGATCTCTTGCTGTTCTGGGGCATATTATGTCCAGTGATTGGACTAGGGAACTCATATCCAATCTCTCTAGGATTTCCTTTGATACTAAACCATCATTAGCTTCCCTGATGTGGAATAATGATACCAACTACATGTGAGTTGAATATCTTACATAAATTAATTACAGTTTCAAGGTCTTTTTCTGTGAAGTGAACTATATTATAAATGGAGCTCTTCCTAGCTAACAGCCTGCAGTGTTCTCTGTTTGGATGCATGCTGTATGACCTTCAGCATTTCCTTTCACTGATTATAACAAATATAGGAAGCCTTTTTCCTTAATTTATTCCTGTAGGGAATCTGTATAACTCATAACTGTTTTATTCAGGCATGAGAAACTCATAAAATAAAATTCAGTTCTGTCTCAGTGTGGAGAGATAGCACAGACATATGGGACATTGTTTGCCTAAGAAAAATCCAATGACTGTTATAGTCAGCTTATTTTTCTTTCCTTTACTCGAGTTTTCAATATTTTACTTTTCCAGCTTAGTTTGTCTTTCTGAAAAATGCTGTAAATTGTAATCAAATGGTTATAAATGACAGAATTATATAGCTGACATTTTTAAAAAAACTCAGCTCAGAGCTAAAATTTGCATACATTTGAACTGCAATAAAATTCTTTACCAACACTTGCCCTACCCACTAATAAAGAACAGCTGAAACCATAATGAAGAGAAAACCCCAAGAAGGTCATTGGAAGGGCACGTGTTACACCACATACATATCAACATAAAAAATAAATCTGCCTGAAAAAAAAAACAAAACAAAAATCAAATTCGAGAATGTCATTGAAGGAGCTAGTGTTATGCAACACAAATATTGAGATAAAAATTAAATTTTTTAGGGTCAGCAAAATATCTTTTCTTTGTGGAAAAAATATGGTGTGAGGATTTTATCTGATACAGTTGAGATGTATTTACTGTGCTGAAAGATTTATTGAGCTTTCGTGGAAAGAGAATAACGGTGTGGGTTTTTGTTTGAGTCAGTTTCAACCTAAAATGCTAACCAAAATGGCAAAAAAAACTTGGATGTGGTGTTCTTACTAGAGACTGTTTTTTCCAAGGACAGATTCTGATACTCCCCTAGCAGTATAATGAAGTATTTACTGCATTGTGTCTGTGTTAGAAATTCAGAAGGGCCTAGAGAGATCAGAAGTGTGGGAAGAACATGAAAAAATATTTAAATTCTGAAAAGCTTGCCAAGGGTCAAATTGAACAAGTTCTCTCTTACCAGAATTTCCAGTACAATCAATTAAGCTTGTATGTGCAGAGTGCATAGAAGGTTGACCACCACTGCTTAAGTCTCTGTGGGGTAATAGCACTATTTAATGGAAAATGAAGGCAGTTAAGTCAGAAGATAAAACTGAAAAAGATGAGAAGTAAATGCAAAAAGAAGAGTGATGAGCTTTTCATGGACTGTGAGCATGGACTGCAATGATTATGCAGTCCATGCTCAGGCATGTCATATCAAGGAACAGGAGATAGGAGATAATGTCCTATTTGAAAGTGTCAGAAAGAGCTAGGCAAAGCTAAAGCAAAAAAGGAAAATGATGTTTAAAATCCCATGTAACTGGTACAGCATTCATGTAGCAATAAGGGAATGGAATGGGGCGAATCTGTATCAGAAAGCATTTCCTAGCAGCAAAAAGCAGTTCAATATGGCAAACCTTCCATCAGTATTAGCAGCTTAATTACAGAGATGTTGGTTAATACGTTTGCTCTCTCTCAAGTTTTTGAGAGCTGCACAAGTATTTCAGGCTATACCAGCAGCCTGCATCAGCAGTTTTCTGTGCACTGGCAATGAAAAAGAAAATTGCAGCAACTGCTAGTGTTACTGTACTTTGCTATTTCATCTACATAGGAAATTATTTTTCTCTCCTTGACGCTCAGAGTAAAAAATCAGGGAACATTTCTTTTTTGGCTGTTCATTTTATATATATGCCTGGGCAAGCCAAACACTTTCAAGTCAGAGCCAAGCCAGAGCCAAGCCTAGGGTCTGATTTGTCTCTGGGAAACAAAACCAAAGCTGTACTACTAAAAGCACATTGTAAACTTAATGAATAATGAAATACAGAGCAAAAAATTCTGGAGACCAAGGCCAGACAGGGCAAAGGCAAAGTACTTAATGCAGTACATTTGTTTTGCATTACTATGGAATATGCATTTTCTTTTTAACCGTTCAGAATATTCCAATCATTCACTGCAATTTAATTAAACATCAATTTACTAAGTTTGTAAGCTGTGTAGAAGCCCTAAGAGGAACTTTGGGCCACAAACAGCTTCATATTTCTAAGCCTGTAAGAGCTGCTAACAGTTGCATTGGACTTGCTGTGTGCCTTAAACAAATCACATAGAAAAATATTTTCCTAAATGCAAATACAATATCCATAATCCAAGAGAGGTTAAATTTGATATGCATTAATGTGTGCCCTTTTTAAAATGTGCTTTTCCTTTTACTTTTCCCATCAGCTCTTGAAAACTTTTGGAAAAATTGTGTTTCATGACCCAACCCCTACCTAAAATTAACTGATTTCAGGGGTCTCAGCCTGGCCTGATGGCTGTAAGCAAATACAAGTCCAGTTCAATGACATGCATTAGTGCAAAATTAGACCTCAGCAATTTGGAGAAGAGAAGATAATTTGATTCTCCAGAACATTATTATCCAAGCTATACCCTGCCGTTGTGTTCTGCCAGCTGAAACATAGTAGACATTAGTATACAGAACTATTCATGATGATCATAAAGGAAATAGTTTTAGAGGAAGCCACTTGACCACATTTGCCCACATTATGTAGCATTTATTTATTCACATTTAAGGTAAAATCAGGAGGGATCTGGCAGTAGCATTTTGCCATCAGGTCTGCATCCTCAGGCTGGCTCTCTCACAGAGAATATGAGTGAAACAAGAATAGGCTAAACCACAGAACAGCAAAAGATTCCACAGCCAGTGCCTGCCTGAGAAGAATCAGGAGCACATGAGATTTCCAACTACTTAATTTAGCTCCAAAGTACATCTGTAGGTGATGAAATCGTACCAAACACTCTGTGAAGACCTACCTTATAACATGGGAAGATGCTTATCTCCTGTGTTGAAAATAAAGACTTCAAAATTGCATGAGAAAAATCAACTCTACAAGAACATTCTTAAACCCATTTATTACAATTGCATGCACAAATATGCTAGTTTTCTTTGGAAGTAAGTAGCTGGACCCATAATTAGTACTTATGAACATATTTTTATCATTTTCATAATCGTTTCAAGTACATGCATGTGATGCTCATAAATCCAAGTGTGCTTTTTCTGGGTACCCTTAAGTGCGATTTACAAGATGTCTGGTTTTAAAAGAATACAGCCTCACAGTTCTGTAGATATGGAACCATATCCAGGAGATAGAATAACTCCTTGCTAACATAGTACTGTTGGTATTTACTTTGCCATCTCTCTCTTGCAACTCTGTTGTGTGCAAAATAGTAATTTCTTTCAAAGACAAGACCTTTAAGTAATTTCTTTCAAAGACAAGATCTTTTAATAATTTTCCTCTAAGTAAAAAAGAAAAGTAAAAATTAAAAGATGAACACTGAGCTGAGTCTAAATCAACAGTGCCAATAAAAGGCAGCCTATTCTCTGTATTCTGATATCTGAGACACTTACATAGCAACTAGAGAATGGGAAAACTTTAGCTGATTTCCATACCTCTTAAATGATGCATAGATGACAATAACAAAATCTTAAGATGACTTTTTTCTTTGTTTGTATTTCATAGTCTTCCGATAACAAACTTTAATTTATCTGTTTATTTGTTTATAAATACATGCTTTATTTTATATTTATTTGCTTTCATCACAGGTTTGTTTATATTTGTATTCCATTGTGCTATGAAAGAAAATGTGCAGAAACAATGGAGGAGACATCTCTGTTGTGGCAGATTCCGACTGGCAGACAATTCAGGTAAAAGCAGTTCACAGCTCCCCTCCTTGGGTGCTGCAGTTGTCTGTAAACGTCCATGTAAACAGCTTGCTATGTTATTTTTAATATAACACAAGGTAAGCCAGAGATGTGGAAAACCAGATTAATCATAGTCTGTCACTTCAGTACTAATAATTGCCAAGGGACTTTTCAGATTTCACTTCATAAAAATTCTCAAGTCTTTCAGTGTTCCGTTAAAGGCAGCTGGTAAATTTTGTAGTGCTATAGGCATGGTTTTGGAAGGCCCTTCAGACCCTAAAAGTAAAAAAAAAATTGAATAAGGATCCAGAGATTCAAACTATGTCATTCAATAGCTGGTCTTACTCATTTTCTCCTATGTTAAAGTATGTTGACTTTGAACTGTGTGGACTATTAAGATGATGTAGGAGCAATTCTTAAAGTTTGCACAGAAATACTCTGACTTCTTTTGCTTTTATCTTTGCCTTTTTAAACTGTCCTGTCCTTTGCCATTTAATTCAGAGGGACTATTTTTTAGAGGCTCGGGAGCATAGAAAATTCCTTTAACAGAAGCCTGATTAGGTTCTAGAACTGAAGTTTGTCTTCATCTGCAACAGTTAGAGAGAAAGGCGAGACATTGCTTTGGACACATGAAAAGGGCAATGCTTGAGCCACTGCAATTATAGTTTCCTGAACCTTTGGCCATCGTGGATGGCATGAGACTGCTGTGTTCAGGCAACTGGCACTTCTTTTGCTGTCTGATGTGGTGATTGGGACCATATAACTCTTTCTCACATGGCTCGTGTCCAATAACCTGTGTTCAAATCTACAGTGGGTGTAAGGTGGCATAAGCTTATTGCTTGTATTGCTTGCTGTGGTAAGCTTTCATTTTGTAGTAAGAAAACTTGACGCATTATTTCAAAGAGTTAATACAAATTAGGAAAATCGTATTAATTCTGATCAGATGTCCAATTTGTTTCATATGTTCAGTTTCCATGTGGTTTTATGCTATAACTCCTGAACTGAAAAACAAAGATGGATCAAATTATTTCCTTGTTTGGTTTTTTTTTTTTAATGCTTCTCTTTGGGTATGAATATGATAGAAATAAAAACATGAAGTATTTGAATATGTGAGTGGTGTAGTTAATGTGATGCCATTAAGTCTGACATGAACCAGTTGATCTCCATGGGCTGGTTTTAATCTCCATGAACCTGACACTGTTTTCAGGCAGAACAGTGAAATATAAGTCAAATGTGAACTTGCATACCTAAACCCTGTAGCAATAATTTAGGTTTAAGTATTTGTCTTGATTTAGATCAAGACCAAAGCAGCCCACTTGGTTTTGGCTTGGACTTCTCTTCCATTTTGTGAATTTCATCGAAGTACAGTGAATAACAGCAAGATGACTAAATTGTGAAACTTCTGCACTTACCTTCAATTATATGATATAAAATAAGTTAGATACTTTTGTTCTATTGGTAATGAAATACTTGTTATCAGTTTTCAGTGTTAGTTTTCTTTGCTCAGTTGATTGGTATTAGCTATTTAATTTAATTTTGGAAGTTGTTCCAGCATAAGAGCCTATTGTATTAACCGTTTGGACAAAATTCTTTAAATGTGAACTAGTGAATAAACTTTGTTACATAAATAGTGCACCAATATGCTAAACAACAAGTTAGTTGTTAGTATGTAGTAAATTCCTCAGCAGCAGCAGATCAAGCCCTCAGATTTATAAGATCATTGTAAATGATCCTATCTATCCCTCTCCTATCACCTTTGGGTTTTGCTCTTCAAGTCAGGAAAGTTTGGCATCCTTATACTGCCACAGAGCTTCTCTGCTCTCCAGCATTCTGGTAAGCCAGGTCTTACTTGCAGTTCTGCTGTCCAGCCAAACTATTGTTGGAATGTTAGAGCCACCAGTTTCAGCTGCTGTGGTAGAGCAAATCAAGTTGGAATAATTTTAGAGTTCTTAGGAACCAAAGAGGATATTCAACAGGAAAAGGATAGGTTATTTTTTATAAGCAATACCAAGAAATGCATCAGATATTTTAAATAAACATAATTAGATAAATTAGGCATTTAGTGTCTGTGGTAGATATTTATGTAAAGCTTTTCAATAATTTTCAGATTGGAGCAAAACAGCAACCAATATTATAAAGAAGAGTTCTGATAATCTTGGAAAATCCTTATCCTCTAGTTCCATCGGCTCCAATTCAACCTACTTAACATCCAAATCAAAATCTACAACAAATACATATTGCAAACGGAACAGCCATACAGGTGAGTTCTTGCACTGCAACCCAGTGCATCTGTGAATACATAGGTTTGTGTCAAAGGCACAGTAAGCGTTTCTACCCAAAGGTTAATGTGAGAAAATGTCATCAATTCGTATAGTGACTGTGTTTTTAAAATATATGTTACTGTTTAATAAGAATCATTACCTGACATTCAGTACATCCAGTGTATAGATCTGATCACCATATGTTCCCATATTAAATGAAATAGGCTTGATGAAAGCAAATTTTGCTTATTATCCTATTGTAAACGCAGGGTAGCCAAAGCACAGAGAGATGACGTTCTTCACCCAAGGTAACATGAAAGCTGGCAGCACAGCTGGAAATAGGAATCAAGTCTTCAGAGTCCAAGTCCACAGCTGGTTGTCTTGGTTAAACTCCTTTCATCTAAGTGTAAAACATTTATGGGTAAAACAGCAAATGGAGCCTACTCGGAAATGGATACTGTGTTCCCAGAGCATGCATTGTCTTGCCCTTCTACAAATAGCCATATCTACTGCTTATTTATTTAGATGTCAATGGTATATGTAATGAAAGGCATCATCTGTATTCCACTCATACCATGAAAATGTGCTCGTTTTAAGAAGATTTTAAGGGAGCAAGGAAAGAGAGCAGCTGGAATGATTTGCAAGTTTGGTTGTGTCTGAGATAATATTTCAGAATTTCACTTATATAGTTCAGATTTTTTTTGTTACTCTGTTTTTGTGAGTGCATGTTTTTGTCCTGTGTAAAGTCACATAGCATTATTACACATTACTCTTTTATAAATATAGTGGAAATAAAATCTGCGCACATATTTAACTCAAAGGTGTGTTTACTTGCTTTAAAATATTTATTAGGAAAAAAATTAAGATATAAAGGAGATGATTTCACTAGAAAGAAAGTTATGTGTTTTCTTAAGTATTAATTATTTTTGTTAAGCCCCCAAAGTCTCATTTATGATGGCACACTCTCCTTTCTTGATGCATGGCATAGTTTCCAGGAAATACCTTCTATTTTTTTTATTGATGATCATTACCTGCTTTGGTTAAGCACACACAACCCTTTTATTTAAGAATTACACTCTTGTTTTCTCACTGACCAATATTCAGTGCATCCACTAGCATGAGGGATTGTGCATCAGGTATTTTAAGAGTTTAAAACTTTTTTGGCTAATGAGAACATACATGATGTACATCTGCTTTGAATACAGTGAAAATGAGAGGTATCTTAGAAATTCCTGATAACTGATAGCACCTGAGCTTGCTCTCAGGACTGCTATTCACAACTGCACTGGGAGCACAGGGCTGGCACCTGCCTCCCCAGGCTGTCAGGTCATGTTTGGTGTGCAGGGCACCCAGCTGCCCTGATCAAGCAGTTCATTCATCTCTTCCCTGTAGGAACACTTCTGCCAACAGTCTTCCACAAACAGCATCTTTAATAACCACCGATCACAGTGCTATTGTTGATTTAATAGTAGGGGAGGACAGCATTGTGCCCTTTCTGCTGCAGACAGAGAATTCCCTTTTGTACTCGTGGCAGATCAGTCTTTAGATTCTTGGTCTTGGGATAAGTGATAAAAATATGCTTAAATGCTTTGTTGGACTCTGGGCTTTTCATAAGGCTAACAATTAAGAAGACTTAGTGCTGCAGTTTTTGCAAGGTGTTCTTGAAGTAAAACAAAGAAACTGTTCCAGATAAGAACAGTAAGTTAAAAGAAACTTGCTCATATATTTTCTTCAAAAATGATCAACTTAATCCCATCCATAAATTATTCCTAAAAGGGATTGTAGTTCTTAATGTAATCAAATTTTTTAATGTGATGGTTTATTGGACATTAAGGGAATACAACAGTTTTCTTTTTATTTTTTGAAATTATAATACATTTTACTTTGATATCTAAAAATACACATTTTATTGTGATACAATAAAAGAATTTTTGATAACACTAGGTTTTTAAATACTGACTTATCTTCTTATGTGTAATAAGAATAAAAATAATAAAAAATAACATTCAGATTCTGATTTTTAATACAGCTGAACTTCTCAGTTTCCCAGCTTAGCTAAATTGCAGACAAATAATGTCATAGCTACATGTCTTGGCAAGTCTTGTTAATTTGGTTATAATGTGTTCCCTGGAATTGACACAAGCATTCATGTGTTTGTGGTGTAGATAATGTCTTCTAAGGCCCTTTCCTCACCAGTGGTGGAGCATTACAGGTAAAGTGAGAATTGCTTTTGTTGAATGCATGGCTGGAACAGAGCGGAGGGATGCTCCTTGCATGATGTCCTCATTGATGGAGAGGATTTTGCTAATCAGAAATTCTGCTTATTTCTCACTGTTACACCTTGAGCCACTGATGCTGAATCAAAGGACAGGCACGCTTCAGACTCTGGGTGTCTGCACTCTGCACGAGGCATGAAGCATTTGGAAGATACCATTTTGGAAAACAGACCATGTCCTGACATTAGTGCCTGTGTGCAGTAATGTCAGGGGAAAGTCATTATTTGTCTGGGGAAAGGAGGTTATTCTGGAACACCCATATCCAAAGCATACATTAAAATACAAAAACAATCTGATTGAATTCCAGAAGATTGTTTAGTATTTATCAAAGTTATTTCAGAAAATTTAAGTTAATGTATTTATATTTGGTTTATGGCCATTATTTGGGTTAATTTTCTAGACATTGGGATTTTTATATCCACCAGCACCCAAAATTTCTCTGAATGATGAAATATGTATGCCTGAAAGCCGTCCTGTGAACTGCTGCATGAATACAGAATGCACCAGCACAAATATTGGATGGACCCTCATGGGTGAACAAAGGAGTTCACTATGGCATCTTGTGCCCTGGCTGTCTCCAAACCCAAAACAAACAAATTGTAGATAGTACTTAAATACCCTCTGTAACACTTCTATGAATTAGAAGTTAAGAAAATCTCTGCAGACAATTTGGTCATACAACTCCCACTTCAGGGATACATGATTTTAACCCTATACTTAGGTGTGAAGCTATTGGTTAGTAAATGCATACATTTGAAATGCTCTCAGTACTCAGAAATTTGCCATTGGACATAGAGTTATTCGCTGCAATTCATGAACATTCTTGCGTGCTTTGAAAACGTCATCCTGATGTGCCTCAACATGCTTGTTTCTGTTTTAATGAGTGAAACTGTTTTGATTTCTCCACCTGCAATCCATTTCTGCTTTGCAACACTTTATGCTCTTTTATGGCTTGATATCACGACTTCTGCTGGGATGGGTAACTTTTCTGTTTATTTTTAGTTAGCTTATTTCTAAGAAAATACTTGAAATCATAGTTCAAGTAGTGGGCTTAATTCTTAAATGACCCTTTAACAAGGAATTTTTGGAGATGATTTCAGCAAGGTCTTATAAACAAAAATGTCACTTTGTAGAAAACATTGCTTCCCAGGGTACTCCACCTTATGTCCAGACCTTGCAATGGTCCAGATCTTGCCCAGGTTCAGAGAATTAATTGCAGCTTTATTCACTACGGTGGAAAAGATAATAAAGAAAGCTGATTAGCGCAACATACTTGAGAGAAGGAGAGACAAGCTCTCTCCTTCTCATTTCTTGCTACATGAGCTCTACCTACTGACCATTCTCTGAACAGCACCTAATGTAAGCCACTGAAGCAGACTTTCCCAGTCTGGCTGGGAATTGCCTTGCTTCTTTATCTCTTCAGCTTCACCCTTGACCTCTAGCTCATGGACTCTCAAGGGATGCCCACTTGTTGCATACAGTTTTTCAGTCTGTGCCCTCCATATTATGGAAAAAACATGGTGATGCTAGGCAAGCACAAAGTTTAGGCCAGTGTCAGATCTGGTTATCTGCTTTAAGATGCAAGACATCCCCTGCTACATTCAGCACAGATTATGTTATTTCTGTGCATACCTCAAAACATCCACTGTTGAAATAATTAAATCTGTTTACTGCCATTTTACACTACTTTATTATGTGGAGATGCTATTTATGGAGATCTAGTGCCTATCAAAGTATTTTTGGTTTGTAAGATTCAGACCATCAGTGGTAAATTAATATATTAAGAGGTCATAAGAGTCTGTATCACTTAAAGCAAAATAATAAGGGGATAATTTTGAGAGATACCTGAAAGGTCTGCCCACAAAACCAGACATCTCGAAAGAATTTAGAAGAAGCAATGCCAAGCCAAAAAGTTCTTTGCTGACTTTTAGGGCAGTAATTTAATTCATCAATAGTGTCAATTGAAGGTATATCTATGTGGGAGTGACACATCTCTTAAACTATGAATTTGCTTAAGAGGCCCTAACTTCTTTTTGTTGTTTTTTCTTCCTCTCAGATAATGTTTTTCTTGACAAGCCATCTTCAAAATTTGCCCAAGAGGATGGAGAACAGACATCAATCATCCCTGTCCACCAGGTTATTGACAAAGTCAAAGGATACTGCAATCCTCACTCTGACAACTTCTATAAAAATATCATCATGTCTGACACGTTTAGTCGCAGCACAAAGTTCTAACTGGGTTTCTGATTTATTGGTTTTTTTAATGAAAGGAATACAAAAGGTCTGCCTGGAATTGAGAATATTGGATGTCATAGAAAGTGATCTGTTCAGTTACTTTTTCCAAGTCTGTAGTGTTCTCCTGTAAACAGCTTCCACTTAAGGACCAATTTCTCCACCTTTTTAGTGTTGTGGAAAAAAACAATTTTCCACCATGATATTGAGCTGTTTTTAAATGTGTGCCAGCCAACATGATGCCTGGACAGCTAATTGTAATCCTGTGTAAATATCTTTTAAGACTGAAGAGCCACAAGCCTAACTTTAACTTATATAATCAAAACAGAAGCAAGCCTTGACTCCTGGAGAAAATAGCAGATATATCATGCAGTACAGACAAGCTATTATTGAACAGTTTGCTGATGGTCTTTTTCTTTTGAAAAATATGGATTTTCCCTATGACACTTGTTAGATTCTTGCTTCTTGAATGTCTAGTGCTATCTGTTCTTTATTCATGAGTAAAACCCTAACACCAGTTAAAGGGTTATTTTAAACCATTTTTGCCTAAACAGACCTAATCATGCAAATCCTACTTACCAAAACAGTATGTGCTGTAAATGCAGGCCAGTTTGTATCCATGTACATAGAAACACAGTTTACACAAAGCCGTGTTTCGGCATTTATTGACTGGTATGTATGAAATGCAGTGTGTCCCATCTCAAGTCTATGTTTAATGTTCTTCTTTCACAAAAAAAAAATAGCAAACAGACATTCAACTATATATAGATATATTCTTAGAACTGTCTCTACGCATATTTTTATAATAATGTACATGGTAAATATGACAGAGGAACCCACAATGTGTACCACAGACAATCTACAAACAATGGACGGTGCTAAAACGTAAGTTTAAATATTTAAATTCAAGGTGAATTCTTTGTAAACCCGTGAGTTTGTCAGTCTATACTTCAGATATGCTGTAGTATAGACACCTCCATCAGGTGGCATTGCACCATCAGGATAACCTGGAATATGTTTACCAATAGTAAATAAATGAATAATGTCTTTCCAGGTGCATAATGTTATCAGTATCAGTATCCCACTCTTGCCTCCCTGTTGGATGACATGATTGAGGTTGTTGGATGCACAGGGTTTAACTAGTGTTCAGGCAATATTAGGGAATTTCGCATTGCTATACTGTGTCCATAATGACACTGAGGGGTGGGGCTGTGTGTGCAGAGAACAGACAAGAGCATGAAATGCTTACTTGTTTTACTCTCTATAAATGTGTGATATATTAGCATGTGACCTTGAGTGCCAAAAGGGCAGCTCTCCTCATGAACCATGTTTCACGCCATGACAAGTTTTATAAAAATTGCAGCTGCACATGTTTCTGAAGGCATGTGCTAAAACATGCTTTTTTCAAGTAGTGCTTTTGGAGAAGAATGTCTCCTAATGGAAGTTTTCATTTTTAAAATTATCCTTTCTTTTAAACCCAAATATTTTAGTGAAATATTTAATTATTTGAATTCAGAAAGAGCAGAAAGTTATACTGAGGTTTTTCAGTTGCCAAGCAGGTGGATGCTCAGTGATTAGGGATGTGGATTTGTGCTTTCCCTGCTCTTTGCACATGCTTTTGTGTGCAGAGATCATTTAATGCTGTGACCGCACAAATGGCACATTTTCCCCAGCTGCAAACACCTGGTGGGAGGAGGATGTGCTGATGGTATTCCACCCAGGAGCACTGCTGTCCTACATAGACCTTAACAAAACCTCAGTGTTGTAACTGCAAACACTTGAGTGGTGTATGAATGGAAGTCAGCCCCATTCACTCAAAATGTAATTAATAACAGGGATGAGTGTTGTCAGGTATCTTTAATTGGTGAAATAATTTAGGGAGAGATTATGTATAAGCATTTACTGAACTTACATTTTATCATCCCACTTGCTTAACTACTGTAGATAATAGAGTTCACATAGCAGCTTACTGTGAGATTTCTACCTGATTAATATGTTCAAAAGTGAAGAGGAGAAAAACCAAACATTCCTGAAAAAATGAGGAATCAATAAAACATAATAGATCAGTAAAATATAAATAAGAAGAAAACACAGTATCCTGAATGAAGCTGAGCTGTAATCTCTCAGTTTAATGTACATCTACCTGTATTTTTGCTGAATTAAGATTTTTTTCTCCTTTTTTTACTACCATGTAGTAATCTTAAACTGTCTGTGTCACTTAGTTGCTCTTGAATACTCTCAATTCTACAATGTAAAGCTTCTGTTTTGTAGTTGACATGCTGTAACCTCCCTTGTATATATTTATTTATTTGTGAGGTTAAATATGTCAAATATACTCAGCACTATAATGACTGTTCTTGTTACTTTAATGCTAAGTTTCTGCTTCATCATAGAAGAAGAGGGAAAGAATAATTTCTTATATGTTTTTTCTAAACAACTTGTGAAATAATTTACTGTAGCTCTATCTTTTGCAACTTTGAGGAAACCTGTCAGTGTAATTTGTAATATTAGTCAATGAAATATAGTGTAACAGGTTTGAAGACAGACTAGAATGGAAACCTTTTCAAGTAAAGATTTTTTATGTTAGTGTTCCAAATAATTAAAGCCTTTTAATAGTGAATGGTTGACTTTTATTTTTTTCCTTTTTAGTGTTTAATGGCAAAAATTACACAGTGGAATTCTGGAAAATAATCTTGTATTTTTTTAAGTACTTGAGACAGGTACACGCCTAGCCAAAATGTTGGAAATAAATGTGCAAGACTAACTCCATTTCACCAGGGGAACACATTTTGCAGAATATGCCTTTCCCTTTTGTGATTTACTCAATGCCACATTCAGTGAATGATCTGGAAGTTATGCAAGCTGATTTATTTATGGTAGCATTCATGTAATAGAAATGAAAGGAAAATCAAGGCAACAGACAATATGCTGGGATGATATTTTAAAGTAATACAAATGAGTCATCTAAAACTCAGGAGTTTTTTCTTTCTATATGTTTTTCTCCAGCTGAGTGTTGTCCCTCATCAATAATTCCATTCAACTTGTAATCATGCTTTGATCACTGCTGAAATATTTGATTCAGCCAATCACTTAATACACACTAATGTATAAACAATAAATGTCACACACTAATGGCCTGCCTTTACTTGCTTACCTTCAAAGAACATGAAAATATGCTGAAATATGTCAGATCCACTTCCCTGTATTTTAGTCTTATCACAGAAAATGCACAGAATACGAGGATTTAGCAGTGATATGTTTTAGAAAGCATTAAAAAATAACCCATGGGAAATACAGCTTTTATTAACGAGGCTCCTGGGTGCGCCTGTGTGCAGTCTGTCTGTGTGTGTCTGTGGACAGTGAACACTACCCTTGGGCTTTGTGCCTTGAAGAGTGTGGGAGGATCCTCTGAGGGAAGGAGCCCAGTTTTTTTTTCCAAGTAGGATCTTGGCAGATGCCAAACTGTTAAGGAGTGATTTGCAGCGTTTGGGGGTGGATTTATTTTTCTCCTTGTTTCATCACTTTTTAAATACCAAGAACAATTTTATTTTAATCCTCTACTGTTAACAGCTTCCTACTGTAACCCATTGAGTTACATAAAATGCCACTTCATTTTATTACTTTTGAAAGGCTGATCTATAATCAGACACATCTATGTAACTACAGGGACAGCTACCAAGTTACAGGGTAGCATTGTGTCATTCATGGAATCATTATAAAAAGTTTTTATGCATTTACTATATATAAAGATGTAAACCCACCTATGGGTCAGCAAATTAGGCAAAGGGCTTTGAAGTTAATGTCAGGGAAGTCAATCATGCAAGCTAGTCTGTGGAAGAGACATTTCATGCCCAGCACTCCAGCTGCTGCTATGTCAGGGAGGCTTTCCCCTTCACCCTCCACTTAGCCAGTCTTTGGTTACTCTGTCCATTTAATTTTCAGATCTCCTGGCACCATCCTGACACTTCGTCCTCAGGACAATCATTCACTGTGGTGCTCAAGACAGGGAAAGGGAAAAATAAAGAAGAGAAAGGGAAACTGAAACTAAAATAAGGGAAAAGGTAGTTTCCAAGGCCTGCTTTGCATCTTCTTATACTTTTCACATGATTTCTTGCCCCTTGCCAAGATTGTGTCCCCCTAACCAGCAATGGAGAAAAGGCTACTGGAGTAGGTGGAGCACACCACCGTGGCTATTTGTGCATTTGTCAATGTAAACTAATATTTCTGACTCTCCAGCTTTAAACTGAAAATCTGCCATGGTTCTTCAAGGCAACAGTTCTAGCATTTCCATGCTTGAAGGCTAACTTAGCAATAATATATCTGTAGTTCTGGAAGAAGCTAATGCTTCTCATGATGAGAAACCAGTCTGATAAGCACCACACCAGAAAGAGCTAAATAAATCTCATGGAAACCTTTTCTGGAAGGAAAACCCTTCCCCAGATGCATCTGTTCGCTCAAAGCCAATGCTGCTGTTGTTCTCATTAGAGAGAAGTTTTAGTTCTCCTGAGGAATGCACATTGTGGTGCTGCCCATATGGATTGTATAACCACAACCATCTGACAGCTCTCTGAGTGACACAGTTTTCTCGAGGTGAGTGATCTCCCTTACAAAATAAATGCCAGCTTGATTCTTTAGCATGTAGCAGATAGTCTAAATGGGGTGCTTTTTATCCTGACTATTCTAGTAAGGGTTCTCAAAAAACACAGCTTTAGATTGAAAAGGGTTCTGAAAAATATGAACTGTGTTCCATTACATGAAGTGTAGGAGAAAGAGCAAATGCTGATAACTGTGGTCTGATGTTTGCTTCCACTGCCAGGTTTTTCCCAACCTGGGAACCCTCCAAAGTGAGGAAGAAAGGCACCCATGGTAGAAGAGTGGATCCTGCTCTGTCCAGTAGGCAGAGGACTCCCACTGTCCCAGTCCTGCTGTATTTCACAGGTCTCCAGCACCAAGTGCAGTAAATGCAATAATATTACACATTTACAAAATTCCACTCTGGTTTTCTTTTCTCCTTGTCTGGCTCCTGCTTTTCCAGCAGAGGGCAGTGGCATATTTCTAGTTGTAAAGCTGTTAAAATCCAGTGAAAAATGCAGAAAGATTCCTCCATATGTGCACCCGTGCAGAAATAAGTAGGAGAGTTCATACCAGGTTTGTCTATTATTTAGCAATCGGTTACATCACCGGATAAAGCAAACTCTCCGCACTCAGGGAAGTGAGGGGAGAGAGCTGTCTGCCTTCATTTGGGCATATTTAGTGGAAAGAGCAATACAGAGGCTCTCTGTATTCCCTCTTGCTGGTTGTTACATTTTCTCCTTTTTTGCTCTGAGGGGATGCAATGGAATTAGCAAGTGCTACACTTCTGTCAGCTGAGCAAACAAAACCAGCTCACCATTTCAGGCGTGTACACTGCCTTGTTCCAGCACTGGGCAAATGATTTGATCTGCAGAGATGCCAGCCTGTGACTCAGAAATTCATTGTCCAGGGAGGAAAAAACCCCATCAGCTCTCTGTTTTCAGTGGCACTCAGATCCATACCTCCCTACCACTTTTTCCATCAAGGGCATAGGACGAGATCTGCTGTCAGCTGGATCCTCTGTTCCACATACTCCTTCCCCATGGCACATATTACCCAGTCAGCTTAAGAAAGGTGCCAATCAGCTACAGACTCAGCTGTACAGTTGCCCCATGGACATTCTGTCATAGGGCAGGACTGAGCAGAAAATGAAATTAAAATAGCTCCTCTGCAATTCTGGCTGGTCCCTGGACTCTCACTGTCATGTACTTCTGAATCCACACTGCACCAGCACCAAGCTAAGGGGAGAAAAGTGGTCTGGGGTAGGTGGGTTGGGAGAAGCAGGGAAGGACGTGACCTGCTCTAGCCTCACTTACTCTTTTTGGAGCATGGCTGCTGTGGCTGTGGGAAGAAGGAGCAGTGGGAAGGGAGGCCCACAAACAGTAAGGATTTGGTGTACAATGCAGAGCACAAGACTAGTATGACAGATGTCATGACACCATCACTTCTCTGAAGACTTGTGGTGTTGGTGTAGCACAAGTTCAGAGTCAGAGCACAGCTGTGTTACTGGCACATCGCTTTGTGGTGTCCTCACACCAGCATGGCTCTACACCAGGCAGGAGCCAGCATGGGCTCCCCGAAATTCCTCTGTCCTTCCTACAACCAATGCCCCCTTCCCAGGAAAGTAGGCATGCCTGCATGCCTCTCACTTTGGCTGCAAACATCTCCTTCCTCAGACAGGATCATTTTCTGGAATTAATCAAAGTGTGGGGTGATCTGGGGATTATGCAACACTGCCTGGGTCATACAGCTGCAACCAATGGTGCAGGACAGTGAGGATGCTCCAAAAAGGAGGGAAAGCATGGGAAAACAGCATTTGCAAAGCTTTGCAGGGGCATTGAGTGTCAGGGGCTGACATACTGTGGTTTTCCATGCAGAATGCAACTAAAAGAACTCTCAGAGAAGTTTTGTGTTTGCACAGACCCAGACTAAGCTCTGTGGGAAAGACAGATCAAGAGGATGCAGCTCCAGCAGCCTTGCAGAACTTCAACCCATGGGTATCTTTGTCACCCTTTCTTTGGTATAGCCTAGAGATGGTGGTAACTGTGGAACAAGATTTGAAGCAGTCTGGCTGATACTTCTTGCATGTTAGCAGGATTTATTCAGGCAGACCAGGGCTTAAAATAGTCATCCATAGCAGCACCCACTCCTTGCTATGGTTAGGTGGCAGCTTTTACCAGAGATGAGGAACTTATATTTATTTTGACTAGATTAGATCCTCCAGATCTTTGCACCAGTTTCAGCTGGAGGTATGGTGCTGTGAGTCTGTCGTGGTACTCCTGAGCTGGCTTGGCAGAGCTGACAGAAAAGCCAAATGCACATTTCATTGCAGAAAAGATCAACCAGAAAAAGATCAGCACAGGCAGAAGCAGCCTGTCCCTGAGAGTGTGACTATTGGATACAGTTGCTGGGTTAGAGCCAGCTGATTTTAACACATCCCGCTCTTTTATTTTCATTGATTTTTCAGTGTCTTTCAAAGATGGGTCTTTTTCCACTTTGCCTGTTGCTTTCACCCAAACTGAAGCATGCTTTGGTTCAGCAAATAGGCAATCCTCCGATCATATTTTATCCTACCACGTGATATATGAAGCTTCCTACATTCACACAAAGAGATCTTCTCATTGCAGTGAGATTGGACATCCCTTGGAGACTAATGCAAGAATAGTCTATAAATTGCCTCCTGAACAAGGCACAGGTGAAGGATGTGTCCTAGTGAAGCACCGGAAGACTTTCAGGAGAGAGAAGACCCTCTGTCACTGGAGGTGCCTAAGAACAGGCTGAACCTGGGCTTCCTAAACCCACGCATGAGGGTGCCACCAACACTGATAGCAGTATCAGGTGACACAGAGACAACCTCCTGTCCTGTGATGATCCTCTTTGATTACATGTATCTATTTTTACTAACGCAGCACAGTGCTTTAGGAAGAAGGTGCTCCCACAATAAGTTCATCATTACCCTCTCTCCATGGTTTATCTTATTCTTCCCCCTCAATTTTTCAGCTGCAAACCCATTGCCCATAACAACAACCTCATCCACCAAATAGCTTCACCCCCCAAACAAGGACCCCACAGCCATCACACCTCCACACTACCAATTACCACTCCAATTGCCAGCCTACCCACACTGCAGCAACAGCCCCTGTCCCTTTACGGACTGAAACATCTTCTGTAGGATAAAGCAGAGATGGCCACCACAGCAACATCTCCCAGCTCTCGAGCAGTCTGGCACTGGCACAGTGCTGTGGTGCAGCAGTGACCTGCACATGTGCTGGAGGAGCAGGTGCAGGCACCATTGCCACATCACCCCTGAACACTGGTCCCTTTCAGAGGTGGTTTGGCAAACCTCTGAGTTAGGGTTTTAGGCGCATGTATCTCAGGATTGATTTTGACAGAGATTTTAAACAGGGAGGAAAATCAGACACCCTCCCGAGAACATTTCTGGTTCCATTTTCCTTCAGATTAATGTCTGGTATAGGCTTATATGGGCTCTTTATGCTAGAAACCAGGGCTTCTCTCTGGCACCTTTAAGGACCAGGTTAAATCTGTGCCAAGGCTTCAGGTATTTGTTTTACTTTTAACCTTTGCAATGAGTTTATGCAGTTGCCTGTGTGAGCGTGGCAGCTGGCATCTCCTTTGACTCTGCCAGGAAAATCAACAGGCCTTTTTTCCCAGTTAAAAGAAATACATGCATTTCTGGAGATGCTGCAACAGATATTTCAGTGTTTTCTTTTGGTTAGGCTGAGAAAAGAAGGTGAGAAAGAAGCTTCAGGGGTAATGTTCACATGAAGAAGTTTGACTTGAACAGCTGAGTTGACTCAAAAGTTGGCATTTGCCAGGGATAGCAAGAATTAACTTCTTAAACTGTTGGGCATGCAGGCACAGAGTCTGCTGCAGTGCTCCCTGTTTAAGCAGCCATTTCAGCAGGTAGTCAGCAGGCAGTGGGATGGGAAAGATATAAGGAACAACACATACTGCACAAACAACACATACACGTATCCCAGACAGGTCTGAAAAATGGGCTTTTTGTTCGTTCTCTGTTTTTTTTTCCTGAACCACTGTGTACACCATATATCACAAAAGCAAAACACTAGGTCCAATTGTCCCAAAGTCAAGGATCAGAAACTAACAGATAGTTTTCCAGGATATTTGCAAATAAATGTATCAACCCAGCTCCACACATTGAGATATTTAATTAAATTACTTGATTTTTGTTATTTTTCATACCACAGGAAAAAAATAATCATCCCTTTGGCAGAGAGTCCCTCCTCCTTAGGTCTCAATCTCTGCCTAACAGGGTTTTTATGCACACAAACCTTCAATTATCTTGGCATATACAAATCGCAATGGATGTGGCTGCCTGATGATAGGAGTTGCAGTGGCTTATTCCCTATAAACCAGACATTTCAATGAGTGTAGAGCAATCCTGTGACTGTGATTGGCATGTAGTTACTTTCAACCAGCTTGTTTCTCCCATGGCTGGCACAATGCCAAGAGAAGCATTTTAATATTAAGGTGGTTGTGGAAAAGCAGCAGATGCAATAGCTGAGAAATAAAAAAAATATTACTTTATGAAGTGTTTTGGCTCATTTACCTGTTCTAAATAATTACCGATGACTAAGTGCCTGAGTTGAGAAAACAAAGGTTGTTTGTCTTGCACAATTTCATTTGTCCGGTTTGGAATGGATAGGGTCCACTAAACCAACACCCACGTATAAGGTAGGAAACTCACAGAAATAGAGTTTTTTGTGTCAGCTAAAACAGGATCAGTATGCTTTAACTCTTTTGCCCTACACTTGTGATTTATTTCTTAAGGTACAGTATGAAGGAGGATGAGGACCATCAGCTTCACCCAGGTTGATCAGAGCCCTCCTACCTTCCCCAGATACTGACACAGCCAGAATCCAGTACTGTGAATAGCCTTCCTATATATTTTGGGAGTTTCTAGCATGGATGTCCTTTCAGTGGGGCATTAGTGCTGTGGTTCCCCAGACCTTGCTCATCTATTGCAACAAAAATGCACAAACAAACCCTATGGACTATCCACTTTTTAACATTTTCTTAGAACCCATTTAGCTGCAAAGCAGTAGCTTTTAAGTTTGAGTAGTTATATGGCATATATTTCCACTGCAGAAGCAGCAGAAGTTGAAAGCCATGGGTAGATGCTTCCCTACGTGTGATCTCCAAAGTTATTGCCATTTAAAAAGTTTGCACTATCCTCCTGAGTCATGAAGACTGCCAAGGTTAAGGTTCTTCATCCACCTCCTTTTCTCTCCAACGTTCTACCTTTCAGTTGTGACAAGTTCAGAATTGAGCTCCCTGCTGCCAGTCCTCATTCAGTTGATGCACACTGAATTGCTGTAGCAGAGCATTGTGCTCAGGACCTGAATGCACTGATTTATCAAGAGTGACATGCTACTGATGGCTTCTTCTTGTGCCTGTGAATCTGGGTGTAACTAGCTGTATAAAAAACTATAAAGAATTGTTTGTCTTTCAGATGATTTTGGTCACAAGAACGAATTATTTCAGAATGGATGAATGAAGAAATAGTATTTGCTAGATGTAGCCCTTTTAACTAAATGATCTCTGAATGTAAATTAAATTCTAATTTTTAAAAGGAAAAACATCAACTTACAAGACCATTGGATAACACATATGTGGTGTTTAAAAATGTCTGAACTTTTTGTAGGAGAAAAAAATAAGAAATCCTTTATCATACTGGATTTTTCATACTTTTATCAGCAGAAAGAATGCTGCTCCCAAGTTTATAGTAGTGGAGTTTTAGATGAAAACAGATTTCAAAGTCCTGAGTAAGGACAAGGGAATTGCATCCGATCAGTTCCTGCATGAGAGCAAATGAACAGCACATCTTGCACTTTTTTGTCTGAGAGGATAAAAACACATCTGCAAGTACACTTACTGAAAGGTAAATCAACCACCTCCACTTGTCCTGATCAATGCAACAATTGCAATAAACTTCAGAAAGCTTAAACCAAGAGCAAATTTATAGTTAATACCCAGGAATGAGCCAAAACTGAAAAATCAAGGCAGAGAGCAGCCTTGCATCATTTTTCTCCGGAAAACATGAAACTCTGAGGTAAAAGCCATCCCAAGTCTGGTCCCAAAGGCTCTCCCAGGAGGGTGGCAGGTAACTCCTGGGACACTGCACCAGGCAGGCTGGGTCACTGTTCAGACTTACAATGACATGTCCAGGCTTGAAGATGGTCCTGTTGGGACAATTTCTATAGGTGAGGGGCTTGACACATGTCCTGGCGTCTGAGGAAGGGACCTGCCAGGGCACTCCTCTGAGCCACCCTTCTCCTGAAAAACAGGGAGTGAGGGAGAAGGGAGTTATTCAGCATGTAGCCTGACTTGTGGAGACTGTGTACATCCTTGCTGGGGATCTGGGAGAGCTGCTGCCCTCTGCGCTGAGACCAAGTGGAGCCCGACAAGAGACAGGCCTCACGGCATTACCAGGGCAATAGAGCACGAATAAATCCTGAGTCCTGTGAGCCCAGTTCAACCTGCTCAGTGGGAGTCTTTCTAGAGCCCCACAGGATTTCCCCCAGCAGGAAACTGCATTACTGGGTGAGACACCATCTCCCCTTTCTCTCTCATTCCTGGCCCTTTTCATCTTGCGGTTGCTATGCCACTGAAACAAAATGTTCCTCCTGACAGCAGTGCCAAGCAAAGCTCAGTTTCTGCAAGATCATTATTCCGACTGTCATCTTGTCCTCAAACTTCCCGTAGATCTCCTGGTGAGCACTCTGGCACTGAGAGCACCTGGAGGTAGACAGAAAGCAGAAAGGAGGTACTGCTTTCCAAGCTCCCCACTGGCACCCTCAGATCCTCGAGCTCTTTATCTCAGCCCCAGGCCTCCTCTGTGACCCTCAGCAGTGCAAATCTCTTGCTATCTGCGTTCCTCCAGCAGCAGCTCGGTGCTCACCCGGGAGCAGGGCGCTATTCTTAGCCAGCAGCCCGGTGGCAGGTGTGGCCGTGGGCACAAAGCCACACGTGGGAAGGTGGCACAGTACAGCCATTCCATCCCGCCGAGCAGCCCCGGGCCTTCGGGAGAGCTGGCAGTGCTCAGGCATGAGCCGGTGATTAAAAATAAGCTAACTCGGGCCCGGAGGACTGAAACAGTCAGAAATAAAATGCTATCTAGAATTGTAGAGGAATAATCAGTGATAAGCAGCCATGGAGTAAGCAGTGATAAGCAGTGTGGGAAGCCTTTGCCACCAGAAGCCACACTGCTGGTTGCAGCTGTAGCTGTGCCTGTGCTTGTTGTTCTTCTGTAGTGTCAGAAATGAAAATGTGGGAGTTTTATCTTTCTTTGGTTTGTTTCCTCTCTGTGAAAAGGTTGCAGCACTCTTGGCTCAATAAACCCAGTTCAGCTTCTGTATGGAGAAGTTCATGAAAACACACATCAAAGGGAAAAGCAGGGAAAGGCAAATGTCACCGAGATTCACCCATGACGCTAAAGAGACCCAGATTCATGACCAAAACTTTTCCTAGGAAATCTGTCACATGCCAAATGTTAAACATCTATCTGGTACAGTTGGCTTCCAATCTGGATAAAGAGGCAGATAAATTGATGCATAAGCTATAAGGCAAAAAAGACATTAAAGAGAAGGAAGAGAAAATGTTGGAAAGGTCTCAAAAATTTTTACTGGAATATGTTAACAAATTATATATTTTTAATTCTTCTGCATCTTTTTTTAATTTAAAACAAAAACTGTATATACAAAAAACCTGCAGACACTGACAGATTTTTTTCCTTTTATGTGTTCATGTTTCTAAAAAGAAAACCACTATGGGAAATAGTGGTAAAAAAAACATTTTATTTTTTGACAGAAATCACTTTTTGTTCCACATCGGTTTCAAGCCTGTGCTTTCCTGAGTTCAGAGGAGCCCTTCTGTGCCTGAGCAGTGCCACCTGACTCCAAACAGTGCTGAGGATAACACATTTTTCCCATTCTGGAAATTTTTCCTGCTTAATAGAGTGAAAATCCATTGAAATGAGAATTTCCAGCAGAGGATCTAATAACTTAAGGCACCAGTATAAGTTTTTTCTGAACTTACCCAGTGCAGAGATCCAACAACTGAGGGCATTTCAGGCTGGAGTGTATGGCTGAATTAAAAATAGTTTTACTGCTCTTTGAGTGGACAAGTAAGGCTGCAGTAGTCAGTCTCAGAGCTTCCCCTACCTTCTACCATCCCCTCGGGCAGCTTCCTGAAAGAGGAATATGTCTCTTTGCATGTATGAATTTCATCTTGCCTAGTATCTACAGAGTTACTGAGTTACATGTTGTACAAGCAAAACTTGATTCCCAGCACATTTACAAAACCACTGCCTGCATCCTACTAGCACATAGCACTAGAGGTGCAGGGAAGCCACCTGGCTCTTGTAGCAGAGTGGCCTGGAAGTCACTCTTCACACTTGTCACCCCAAAACACCTTTTGACTTGTAGGCCATTCCTTGGAGCACTATTCTTTGGTGTTGAGGTGGCGGGGGAGTCAACCCTCTAGATACTACCTCCTGTTGGATAACTGTTGGGCTCAGAAAAATTGGAGCATCCTCAAGAAAAAGCAGGGGAAAAGAAATCCATGTGAAGGAACTGAATAACAAACAGCTGCAGCAGAAATGCCTGATTAGTTGCAACTGTAAGGTCCCCCAGTTCTGGAGCACCTGGCTGGGAATCGAAGGGACCTATAGCTACTTCAGAGTCAGTTTTGGGCTTTTTTCTTTTTTATTCTCTAAGACTATTAGGCAAATAAGAAGTTTTAGACATCTTTGTGATGCTTTTGCTCATCTGCAACAATTTTTGTCACTTCAGTGAAAGTTTTTCTTACATTTGCATGATTTCTGGGGCTTTTAAGCATACCGAGAAGACTGCTCTGTGAAGAAGACAGGTTTCCCATGAAAGCACGGTACACCAAGGTGCAGAACAAAGCTGCTATACTCCTCACCTCCCCACATCCCATCTGAGCTCTTCATTGAATTCACCCTCTTTCAGGTTTACATTCTTTGAAAAGGATGAGAAAATAATTGCTTCTCCTCCTTAACAGTGTTTATCAATACCATTCTCATTCCAAATTCAGAACACAGCACTGTAACAGCTACTGAGAAGAAATTAACTCTACCCTTGCTGAAAGCAGGAGAGGAGCCCAGAAAAAACATCCCTAGGAAACAGACATTTGTTACAGTCTGACTCAGCAGCAAAAGCAGTAACTCACTGAAAGTTGGCAGAACATCACTTAAGCCATAAAAGTAAGAAAAGTTTTGTTTGACTGTACGTGCTGCTTCTTGCTCTGTAGCTGACAGGGGAATGGAGAATTCAGTCTCTGGTATGGCCAAACCAGCACATTCTATAATGTTATATTGCTCGGAAAAACATCCTTCTGAAAAGAATTAAAAGTTTGCAACTAATTTCAATGTGGTCATGCATTTCAATTCTTTTCTTTCTGGTCATTCTGTCGAAAGAGGTTTCAAATATTTTGGTGTGAAATCCTGAGAAATATATTTGAAAATTCTGGAGTCAAAAATTCCTAGGAATTTGTACAGGATGCAACCAATCAATTTCTCCAGAGAAGCAGAGCATAATTCGCTTACTACATTCACTAGGTCTGCTTCTGTCAAACTTGCCTAATTTTTATGCTAAAGGTTGCTTACCTGAAGTAATGTTTACTGCCTTTTGATGCTGTTTGAAAGATGCACAAAAAAATGAGGGGAAACTACCATTATACAAAACTCCAATCAAAGTCTCAAAATAGTCTGATCAAAAATAGGAATAATTTTCTCTAAGTACCACAAGATTAAATAATAATACCACTAGGTTGTCTTATAATTGCATTCTGCTTCTTTGAACAATTAGATGCACTTACGTTTTCAAGCACTTCTCTGCAAACATGAGGATTAGCAATGAACACTTTACTTTTTAAATGAAATTAAGACAAGCAAACAAACAATCTCAGCTTCAGCTGGCATAAATCAGCATAGTCACACTGATGGAATTGCAGTCTGTGCTGAACTGTTTCAATTAATAGTCGCAGGTTCTTCCCATACATCTTTTTGCCATTTCATTTCTTTCATCCTGCTTCTTTCCCAGCCCCATAATGAATTCTAAAGAATTAAGATATGAATTGTTGCGAAGCAAAGCGTTTTCTCTGGGACAGCCTGGGCCCTTTGCTTTGAACCATAACTGATGCAGCTCCAGGCTACAATGTTTGTCTCTGCAAAGGGTCTTCTTTTAGTGTCTGCAACCACTTTGAGTAAACATTCTCAAAAACTTAAGCAGTTAACTTAGGGTCTCGCTCTGGTCTTGCAACAGCACACCACAACTGATTGCAGGGTAGCAGCAGTGCCAGAACACATCAGGTTAGGTTAGAATTAGCCCCACAGGCTCCAGTGACCTGATGTGCATCTACATGGGGCAGCCAACACAGTTCTAGGAGTGCAAACACATTGATTTCTACCTGTCTGCTAATTCTGCCTTGGTTTTGGTTGTCTTGCCCGTCTTGCTCCTTGTCTTTTCTGGGTCACTCACCAGGTCACAGTGGGAAGGGCAGTGCTGGACCTCAGCCTGGGAAAGCTGCAGTCCCTTTGGGGTTTGCATGTTTGGACCCACTGATTCTCAGCAGGCTTTGAGGGCTCTGTGTGCTCTTTCCTAGCTGGAATCCAGACCTAGCCCATCTTCTCTCAGAAAACAAACCAACCCAGACCCAAGACAGGAAGAACGGAAGATAAATTGAAGAGTCACATATTTTTGTGGGCTTGGCACTCTGCTTTTTCCCCATTTTGGGGAGCTTATTCTTGTTTTCCTTTCTCTATCACCATTGTTGGGGTAGGAGCAAGCCTAAGTGATGTAAGAGAACTCCTCACAAGGTTTGAATTCTCAGCTTAATAGTCCTGTAACACCACTTTTCTCATAGCATTTTATAGCCACAAATAATGTCTCTTGGTGCCTGGTTGCCAAAGTAGCAAAGAAGTGCTAAGCGAAAGGCCTATTTTACATGAGGTATAATCCCTTTTAAACTGAGTGTTTCAATTTGTAATTTCCTGCCCTAAACTACTGGTGCTTCTTTTTGTTTAACTTCTGTGTTGAAAATACCTTTTTTCAGATATTTTAGCACAGCAATGTTTCTACATAAGTTTAAAAATTCCAATTATAATGTAATTTTAGAGTCCAAAAGTGCTTTATGGGCTGGCTCACTGCATCTTTTTTTTTCTTCTCTTTTTATTATTTTATAAAAAGCAAATTCCAGTTGTGAGTTCATGAGCTGTAATAGAAAGAACATGCATATCTGGGCTCAATAGACTACAAGTACAATCTACAGTTTATGAAGGGGAATTCTTTCCGTTGATTTTTTTTTCTAGTTCACCAGACAGAAGAAATTTTCTGGTTTATTCTTCATCCCTTTCCAGAGGTTCTGTTTCAGCAATAGACCAGGTTCCACTCCCTGCCACACAAGGATCGCAAAATCCTGGCAACCTGTGAGCTTATGATAATGCTTTTCAAATCTGTGCAGCACATTCCAGTATAGAACTGATATTTAGTGGGAGAGCACAGAGGAGAAATAAAAATCAAGAAACAGGAGAAAAGGTGACCCTCATTTCATGGTACTGCCAGCCAAACAGTATCTGTTCCACTGTGGCTTTTCATGTGCAGAGGGTGGTTTAGGGAGAACCTAGAAATTCTCTGCCTCTGAGGGTAGATATCGCTCTTTGATGTCCCCTTTCCACCAACACTGTGCATGGACTACAATGGGGGGAAAGAGAAAGCTAGGACTTTTCTAGAAGACAGCCCTGAGTGAGGAATGAGGTCCTGGAATGGCCAGTTCCTCCCACACCCCTTCTCCTTTCACCATCTGTGTTGGTGCCATAAAGGCCACCACCAGATGGGTTTTGGTGTATGAAAAACTGACAGCATCAGACTGAAAGGCCCTTAACAAGGCACTGATGATGATGTTTTCACTCTTGCCCTGCAGAGAACCTTGCTCTTTCTCAAGAAGCACAGAAAGGAACCTCTTAAAGCAGCAGGAGAATATAACAAATGCAAGTGCAGTACAGCATCTGTAGAGGGACACATAAGAGTACTGTGAGGAAAAAAATAAAGACAAAGCAAAAAGGTTAAAACTTCATATTTTCATAAATAGAATATAATCATCCATGCTATTATTAAAATTAATTTCTTGTCCAAAGCATAATATTTTGCCTGTGTTTCACAGTTCAGATTTAAGCCATGATTTTTTGTCTTACATAAAACAGAAGAATTCACGTATTTATATATACTTCTATTCCAAATCTTATTACCTTTGCAACACATCTGAGTTTCCTCTGCTTTTTGATTGCATAGTGAGAATGACACAATTCACATAAATTGGCCTGTTAGCCTGTCTGCCAGTATTACAGTAGCAATGGTTCAAACATTTTAAGATAAAAGTCATCATCACAGAGAAATTAAGAAAGCAGAAAACATTTAAAGTGGACTCATGAATTCTGCTTCTCTTCCCAATTTTTCCATTAAAATTTTTAACCACAGCAAAATGCCACATTGGTTCAGACCGAAAATTCATCCATCTGTTGTCTGGCCAACAGAAAATATGTACAGGTACTTTGGGAAAAATTATAAAAAACAAGCCATATCTGAAGTGAGTGCTGGCATCCTCCCTCCCCTGCACACCCTCCAAGCAGTACTCTACATTACATTTCATCTATAACTTTATTCCTCTGTTGCCCCATACTGTGATATCACACTCCAGTTTCTTACTGTCATCTTTCCCTTGTGTATCCCAAATCACCTTCAGGCTTCACCACCTCTCTGTTTTGCTCACAAATTGTGGGTATATTTAACAGTACAGCCTGCAGTAATGTGTTTCTCATGGGCCTGCATTAGTAACCTCATTCCATTGCTAAAAGTTTTCATTCTCTATCTTTTAGCACTTATTTGCCCCAAAGGGGCTTCTTTCCTAGTTGGAGGGGGTTTTAAGAGTTTTTAGGGGTTTTAAGACCTCTGGCTAATGATCTTGCTGAAAGCTTGTAGAAAGTCCATATATACTACATGGATCCACATATCTTACTAAGGACTCTAACAGCTCTGTGAGGCATAACTGCCTTGATAATATCCATATTCCCTGTTCCTTTTTGTAATGTATTGTCCAATATCTGTTTGTTCTACTCTTTATGAAGCTTTTTTACTGATTTTCCAGAATGAAAAATTAGACCCATTTGTCTGCACATTCCAAGACCACTCTTCAGTGACTGAAGTTATCTTTATCAGCTTTCCTTTCTTTGGTATTATTGAAGATTTAAACTATATGTTTTTCCCAAGCAATAGTTTAGGAATTTTATCTTTGAGATTCTTCGGAACTCATGACACCATCAATATCTCGTCCTGATGATCTGTAAAATTTGTCCATATTAACCCAAAAGCCTGAAATGGAAATACCTGCAAGAAATTTTATTACAGATTGCATGGTTGCCTGACCTGAAAAATATGTGGGGTTTTCTGCTTTGACAAAGTCTTCCTCATCATTTATGCATAAGGCATTCTCCTGCCAATGAAAGGAAAAGGCATCATGTCTTTCTCTGGGATCCTCCCTTCCTTCAGGGAGGATTCAGGCTGAGCCTTGATACACAGACAGCATCACCCAGCCAGCAGCTGGCCACAGGTGATACACAGCAGCACTTCACCTCTGGGCCCCTCCCAGTGTCTGCCATGCTGCCTCATGGCATCAGGAGAAAAATGGTTTCATGACCTTCTAATTGGTTTTTGTTTGTGGCTACAAAGTACACCAGACAGTGTCAATCATTAAGCATTACACCCCTAAAAATCTATATATAATATATACATGCTGCTGCTCCAGCCTCAGCATTTTCTGTAATGCCAACAAAGTCCGTGTCCATCAAGGTCTGGTGCTGGTGCTGCCCCATAGGTGTCTCACAGCTACTTGGGTACTGAAGGAATCTTGCAACAGCTAATCAGAAAAAAACATGATTTAGGCATGTTTTATGGAGTGTTTAAGGTACAAGACATAAAAAATGAAGACATTTGAGGAGCAGGAGAAAAAACAATTCATTTTTAAATGACAAAGAAAAAGGGAGCATTCTGCTGGAGCTGAGCTATGCATTCTGATGCAATAAATTTCCATCTCTTAGCAGTTAAGCCTGGATTCCCACTTTCCATGATTATGATTCCTAAAAAGCAAGAGAAAGTAATAACCTCATAGATATGAATTTAAGTGAGGCTAGATGAGTCACTGGAAATATCATGAGAGCCCTCCTGGAGTGATAAGTCTGAATTAGATGGATTAACAGGATCTTTCCAGCTCCATCTTCCATGTCTTAACTAAGATTTTCCATAGTTTACTAAGAGCTCTAATTCACAGCTTTCTCCCACATGCACACTCTTCTTTAGAAAATCTAATATTGGCTATGTCAGGAGAAAGGATGTAGGTTTTCCTGAGTCTTTGTCCTCATTCAGGTTCATCTGTTCCCTCTTCCTCAGAGATATGGAGAGCAATCCGTAGACTGACTATAAATGACAAATGCGCATAATTTTGAACAACATGGGCAAGCTCATTCTGGACTTTTCTCAGCTCTTTTCAGTACTTTCCTCAACTTCCTTATCATTCACAGTCCACAATAATTTGGTTTTATTTTTAATTGCCTTGAAAACCCCTTTACTCAGGGAGAAGAAATAATTCACAGCTGGTACATTCCTCAGTGCTTTTTCCAATCAAAATATAGAGCTTGCCTTTTACTGGCAAAATGGCTATCATGATTCAAGACACTTGGCTCTTCTGTTAGCTCTCTGGCATGTAAAGGAAAATTCACACCAATGAATAAGAGAACCATCAGGTCATTAAATATATTTATTTGAATATTTAAATCTTTGGCTGCAGAGAAATGTCCAGGGAGACCACCACATATAACAGGGAGCTTACTGAAACCATGCCCGCAGACAGGACTTCTGCAATTTGCTGACACCTTTGGTGAACAACCCTCTGTAAAAAAAAGGGGTAACTCTCTACTGCAAGAGACACTAAAATATAAAACCAATCCTCTCTAATGTGGACCTGCAAGGTGTTACTGGTAGAACAGGAAATCCAATTCCCAATGATACCACATATGGTTATGAGGAAATTATTCTCTTCTTTCAAGCACTTTCAGACTTGGACAAACCATCCTCTTTGGGATCCTTAGGCTTGAGCTGAACCTTGCCTGTTTTCAAAGAAACTGTGTGAACCACAGGCTCAGCAGCTGAAGGACCACTTGGCCAAAGTGTTGAAAGAGTTATGGCACAAACTAGGAGCACTACCTGTCACAGGTGCTGCCTAGTAACCTGGTCCCTCATCATTCTTCGTCCTTCCTGTAACTGCAGTGAGCCAAGACAGCATCCGTTGTGTGCCCTTTCATGACACTCTTTCCTGTCATGAAACAGAAAAAACTTACAGGTCTTTAAATGAGATAAAAATGAGGAAGGTAGAATCAAGATCATCCACCAGACATGCAGAGCAAAGAAAAAGTTTTTTTCTTCCTCTTCCAAATAAAATCTGTTGTACCATGATTATTGCAACATTAAAAAGAAAACTTAGATAAAATCAAAACCCAGACAGGAAATACAGTGGAGGAATATTTTTGATCCTTCCAAAAGATTTCATTTTGAATGAGGTTTTAAACACAAAGGGAAGGCACAACTCATAATTTTTACAGTTTTATTTTTTTTAGCAAATCAAATGGACAAAACTACTAAAAATAATATGTTCCTAAGGGATGACCAAATAAATCAGTCAAATGCCTGGAAAAGGAGGTAGTTTATTACGGATTGGGAAAGTCCTCTTAGGAAGACTTCACTGGCTTGTCTACATAAAAAAGAACAGTACTGTGATGACATAAAATCCTTTATTTTTTCCTTCTGTACCCATGTGAGTTCTAAGGGAAAATGTGTTTCTTCTATGACAATGTTATAAATTTGTCTATTCAAATCTGAACTGACATGAGTGACAGCTGTCAAGATTCAAATCCATTTTCCTAATGAGTCTTATTTCCACAAGGAAAAAAGTCTAATGGAGAGACCCAGTCCTTAAAACAATCTGTCCAAACTGGTTAAAGTGCTCAGTTATTTTTAGAAAATTAATTTTGAGATTAGATTTTTTGAGAAAATAGACAAGCTGTTGGTCATTGGCACCACTGAATTTTTGGTCTCCAAGCTGACATTGCCCACAGGAGTTGTCAATTTTGTGCTAAACTAACTGGTCAAAAAACCCCAAATGCACTATGTTCAAGGACTTATTGCCCACACACTTCTTCATATTTATAAGGCCATTTGTGTACTAACTAAAATGATGCCTTTTGAAAACTAAGTTAAAAGTAAAATATCCCATAGTTAGCAGAAGAAATATTATTTATTTATTAGTTTTAACCTTAGCCAAGGTCTAGCCTTTAGCTGGCCAGCAAATAAGTAAGTTTATGTAAGTTAAATAAGCTTTCAGGATCTACTTCTTTTCTTCATCATTAAAGGGCAAAACATATTAAAATTGGAAATATTCCCCCATGCCCTAAAACATCTCATCAATCACAGACTTGTGTTTGTGTTGACATCTTTTTCTTCTCCCTCCAAAGAAATGAAGTTGGCTAAGCAGAACATCTGCCTAGAGCCAATCTTTTCCCCAAAGGAATCCAGTGTTTTCTTGAGTGAAATGAAACTTCCACTTTCCAACAAATATTTGTGAGAGGGGAATAGGAATAAAAGCATTGAAAGTAATTGCTTGGTCAATTTAAACACTTGCCTAATGAGGGCTTGTCTTTCTCCAAAATGGCAATTAAAAAAAACTTTTGGCATCTTGATAGTAAATTTTTCTCCTTGATACCTCACAATTCAGTCTGGGGCTAAATGGAAAGACTATCAGGGAACTATCCGGGAACTGAGACAATATTCAGTCTTTCACTTACAAATTCTTATGAGCATCTTGTATTTAAAATTTAGCCTGCAGACCTTCTGAAGACCGATGTATAAAGGATTCAGTGAGGTTTGCTTACTGTGCACAGTGAGAGGAACCGGCGTTGGTCAGATACAAGAATTTGGAAAACCAGCAAATCTCACTCATAAGCTTACTGTGAAATTCCCCTCCACAGTTCAGCATGCCTCATTAAAAAGCTCATTATTTCTAGGGCCAAGGCTTTAAGCAGCATTATGCTCCCTTTTTAATTTGCTAGCCAAAAGGGGGTCACCTCACTGCTTTGGGATCTGAGCATGCTCACCATGGCATTGCTAAAACCAAAGGAGGTTAGTCTCACCGAGGAGAGATCCACAGTAGCAGACAAAAATTGTTTTGGCCACAAATGAGCTGCTCTACCCACAACCCATAAAACATCTATATATTTTGTCTTTTCAAGGCCATGTGCATTTTGTTACGCAGGGAGCACTATCACTTCTCATGTGGTATGACTGAGAGGAGATTTACAGAGTGCTCAGAGGTAGCTGAAGGAAACCTTAAGGCACTCAGTTGTACCTTGCATTTCAGAGCTGCTCTGACATTTGAATATTTAGTCTGTCTCTCTAGGGCACTCACTAGACCCATTACCCCTGTCAGGGAGCACATCCAGACAACTCTCTGGGCAGCCAAGACATCAAGGCAAAAGTATGAGTGGTTCAGTGCTCAAATAACTGTTCCACCATGTGACTTCATACCCTGATCATTAATCCTACATGAGTAAAATTTTGTTGAGCTGTATGTGCAGCATATGACCTTGCCAAGGTCAGCTGAGATTTCCATCCTTACGATCCAGAGTAGGTGAAAGTGGCTGCTTTCCTGGCTGTGTTTTAAACCAGATTTGCTCTTCTATATGGACAACGTCCTTAATTCAGAATTGAACATTAAGCATATCTGCCTGTGCATTCATGTCTTTAGGTACAATCTCCTCTAACTTCCCAAGATGCACAATGACTTTGTTAGGTTCAGACCAATAGTGCAAATAGTGTCATCATGTGATCTTTTTTGGCTCAAGTTGAAATACAGAAAAATCCACTGAAATGCAAGAAAATCTTAGGTTTTATTGTGTGGCTGTCATAACATGGGAAGATGTTCAGAGAGATTGTGGCATTTTCACCCTTATGGATACTCAAAATCCAACTGGTCATGGCTCCCTGCTCCAGCTGACCCTGGTCTAAACAGGGAGGTTGAACTAGATTGTTTCCAGAAGTCCCTTCCCACCTCAGCTCTTCTGAGATTCTGTTTTGTGTGAGCTATTTCACATACATAGGACACAAGAAAACCTTGTGATAGCCTTTTACACTCTTTGATGGTCATTGAGAATCCCAGTGAAGGCTTTACCTCATGCTTAGTGCTGGAGCCAAGGTCTCAGCTGCAGTTAGACACCAGAAAAATCTTCTTAAGGGGCAGGGAGGGAAGGCTGTGTGACAGCACTGTAATGAAAACATGAAAAGATGTGATGTAACAGTTTTGAAGTCTCTAATGCATCACAATGCAAAGCATATGTTGAAGAAGTTTCAAATTAAAAAAACTTATGGATATTCACTACTTTAAAAAAAGGTTGATTTGTTTTCTCCAGACAAAAAAAAAAATGTTTTTCCTACTGCCATCAGTGAAGAACATGTTAATGAAAACAAATTTCCCATGGACCTTTGATGGCATCTGAAAGTGAGATGAGAAAATGCTGTTCCTATTTAGACTGGTTTTCATGACGCAAGATGTCACTGGCAGTGATGTCATACCACCACTTCCATGCTCTATATTTATCCAGCATTCATATCCTGACTGGGTTGTAAAATTTGATTAATTCCTTCTGCATCCCCCACAGAAATGTCAGCATCACATACATTATGAGAACATAATGATGATTTCTTGCACATTGTTTGTACTTCTATAAATGAAGTACCCCACCTCACTTCTCAGATTGTCCACCAAGTTATTGGATAGTAATTTTATACACTTAATACAATAGTTACAGTATTCCAGAATATTTTATCTAATGCTTATATTTCAATGAACTGAAATTACTTACAATATATATTTTTATTCATAAGCAGTGATGTCCATTGCAATGGACAGCAGCAAATCAACCCCATGTAGTGCCTTATAATTAGGAAAATACATGGTAAGCAATGTACTACTGAAGTCAAGTCAGCTTTCAAAAAGACATTTGTAAGGTATTTATATAACTTCATGCTCACTGCAGTGGCCTAAAAGCTGAGAAAATCTGATAAAATATACTTTGATAAATAATTACCTTATTTTCCCACAGCTATATTTTCTCTTCTTACCTACTATTTTTAATAGCTCTGGAAAATATTTGCCTTCTATTTATTTTCATCCTCAACTCTAAACCAGAATTGCTGATGATATCAGGATAGACTTTGGAACAAAGCTATTTAAATATTGTTAGTCTATTTAGTCTGTAGTCCCTAAATGGTTAAAGTTTCTTTTTAAATTAATGTGAGGTTACTCTGTAAGAGAACTTCTCATTATTATTGTACTGAACTATGATTCATTGTTCCAGATATCATTGAGTATGGTGCGCAAACATATGGTGAAAAACTTGCATGAGGAGCAAGACCCTGGAAAGCCACAAAAATACTTACTGCTAGTGATGCATAACTAGACAACTCTACTAATCATTATAGTGATAGGTACGTTTTAGAAATGATGGTTTATAATTTTCATTGCTGGGTCTAGCACACATTTTTTTCCTCCCTAAAGGAAATATTCACAAAAACAAAAGTTAAAAGGAAATGCTATGATCTTAGCTATAGAGAGAAATAGTCCTTTGCCTCACCATAGTACAAAAGGTGACATGAATGAGACTGCCCCTGCACAGTGCTGCTAGAAGTTGAAAATATGGAGGCATGAAGGGCAAGTTTATGTCTTTATCTGGAGTGCTCACAGCCTGCATCTTGCCTTCTCCAGTGAAGCAGAAACAGAATTTTTGCTAGGTTTCTAGCAATAAGATTCAGACATTTACACAAACAGCCCATGCAATGCCTTAGATAGGATAAGCTTTAAAATCAGATAGTCCTGATATGCCAAGGTTTAAACTGTTTGGATGATATACAAGCCTGGAGAATCTGGGCCACTTTAGTCAGCCATAAGTTACATGATAAGCAGTGCATAATAAGAAACTAGAATTATTTATGAGAAGAACAACTTGAAGTTTGTTTTATTTGATGATGTTTTTATAAAATGGCAAGTTTTCATGTTTTCAATAATTACAAGTATTTCAGATAATGAAATTACAGGATCTATTAGTTCAATAAATAATCCTAGAGCTTCTGTTCTAAAATTATGAAGGGTTCAAAATATCTCTAATCCAGAGTGGGCTTGTCATTTCCAGACATTGCACATTAAAAATTAATTCTAAATCAAAGGAATTCGTACTCCCATTGATGAACTAAGTTTCCATGTGCACAACTCTTGATTTCTTGAATGCCAGACTTTGAGTTTTGAGACAAAAACATTAGTTTCTGATTCACAATCTTAACTGACTGTGAAGTATCACAGAGTCATAAAATGTCATATCATAATTAGGCTTGGTTTATCTGAATATATTCTTTCCAATGTAAAAGTCTAAAGAATCAATAAACATAGGAGTCCATGCCAGTTTTGATTAAAAAATCTATATTAAGAATATTGGCTTTTAAAATTATTTGTTGTCATATGTACAACCACTAAACAGAGAAATCTTCCAGTGACTTGTGTATTAAATTTTATCTGGGAACCAATGTTGTTTTGTCTGCATTGTCCACATCCTTTGCATTCTACTGGTTAATTAACATTAATTGGAAAACAAAAACAAGGGGCTGAGGTGTTTCTAGAAATTATGTTTACCACAGAATATGGCTGATTCAAACTGTCTAGCACTCAATTAAAAATCTCAGAAACATATAATGAAGTAATCCTTAAAAGTAATCCTTAAACAAGGGCAATTTAAGGATAAAATCCTTGAATTTACATAATCCTTAAACTAAAGTCAAGGAAGATGAGTAACTTTCTGGTTAATCATTTGAGCTTCTGCTTTGTTCAATACTACCATCGGTGCTGCTCTGTAGTATATGCCATGATGGATTTCAAACCCTATTGGAAAGTAATAAAGGTTTATTCTGAAATGTTCTACTGACAGAAAGGATCCAAGGTGCAAGAGAGGAATTTAGCATTCAATATTTTTCCAAGTAAAAGTTTTCAGAGATTGATCCAGAGTGGGTGAAAACATTTGATGTTCTTCCACTGACTGCAGAGGAGATTGGATCAGCTTTTAACAGTGTCATAGAGGTCCTCAGAGCTAAGATTTTGTTTGACTGAAAAGTAACAGACTGAGGATTTAAAAGCCTACAATAATTTGACTCTGCTGGGATTTTTAAAAATGTTAAAGTAGGAAAATGCTATTAATAAATATTTGCTTTTGCATCATACTTTCATGTCACTGTTGAGCCGCTAGCTGAGAGAAAACCCAGGTTCTCAGACAAGGAAAGAGAAAAGTTGTCTTTATTATTTTGATTTCCATATATATAGAGTCTTCAGAGGTCACCCAGATTGGTCAGCCCGAGACCTCCCCCTAGGCCCAATTGGCCAAGCCCGAACTGACCTAATCTGGAGACGTTGTTTGCAAAACATCCAAACTTTATCTTTGTTTATGAAATGTAGCAAAATGTTCTCACGAGAAAGACCTGTGCTAGCCACACTTTCACATCATATTACTTTCCCATAATTCTTTTCACTTGAAAATGTCAACTACTAGAAAAATGTTTATCAATATTAAAAGAATAAACAGTACAGAATCTCACTGTCTGAATTGGAGCCAAATATCTCTTTGCAAAAAACAGAGAGAAAGATTTGTAAGCAATTTTGCTCCAAGTTCTTGAACTGATGTCTATCCCATTTTGGACATTGATATTACAGTTTTAAATGGGTTTGGGGTTATATTTACATAAGTACATTAAAAAAAAGAAAATGCCCACTCTGCTAAAAAGGCTATATACAGATTGAAAAATTGGATGGAGAGTTGCCAAAAAATGAAGTTTTGGACCTTTTCTGATTTGCAAGCTCACCCATAATGTAAATTGATTTTTATCTGTTTGGAACAATTTTAGTTATTATCACTTTGAACAGTCACTTTACTACACAGATCAATTTATCAATACCAAAAGCCACTTATGTGTTTGTGCATAGAATATTTATTTGACCTCACTTTTAAAGATCTCCTTCTAGGAAAACACTAATGAAAGTCATCGTATTATGCAGGTACCCCACAGCTGGACCTTATGGGAAAAGAAAGAGAATTTCCAGGGTCTTTGGCACCAGGATAACCCAGCAATGCCAGGGTTCTCAGGCATCCTGCCAAGGAGCTGTGTACCTACAAGTCCACAGAGTTTCCTGCTAGCTGTAAAATCCACATTTGGGAAAAAACAACCCTCTCCTTTTGGCCAGTTGTTTAAAATAATGATTGGCCACAAGAGGAAATTTCTCTCTAGAGGAATGAAGTTTTAGCAGAAAGTGTGAAAAGGACCAGGCCTAAAGACCCAGAAAAACACACTTGATCCATCCCTTCAAATTTAGAAAATATGACATTACCTCTCTACTGTCATGGAGGTTACCTGTCCATGGTACATGGACATTACCTGTCCATGTATTAGGTCTTGTTCATCACAATCTGCCATGTGATTTCTGATCTGTGGTTTGAGAAAAATGGATTTGATAAATAATGAAGCCATGTGATTCAGTGGGTTTGGGGTAGTCTTGGTTTGTTTGTGGCTTTTTTGAAGTGATTGCTGCTGGCAAAGTATCAATGCCTATTTGGAGGAACTGTTTTGAATATTCTTTAGGAAATCTAACACTTCCAAGATAATGGATCCCCATGTCTCTCTTTTCTTCCCAGGAATTAAGAGACTGGTAAGGAGTGATATGAAAATTATTGATTAGCCAGCAATGGCAGAATCAAATGACTTAGTTGTAGAGGACATATGGGACACATAAAGGTGATAAAATAATATTTAACAACCATGTGCCACTGCAATTTCCATCCAAACAACTTTTTGATTGAGCTCGCTCACTGCAAGGGAATGCAGGAAGAACTGGGCACAGGTTTCCAAAGAAAAACTTGCCATTGCCAATGGAAAACCTGGCTGGTGGGAGCTTCCCCTGGCTGAACCTCTCTGGGTGTACACTACCAAAGAGTCTATCTGGATACAACAACTTCCTGTGTACCTTCAGTGTGTAAAATCCCACTCACTACAAAGTGCCTCTTCCAATTTCCCTGGAGGTATTGCAGACTTTAAAAAATGTAAATGCTAGGAGAAGCCATCTGAGCCTGCTGGCATGGTGCTTCAGAGAGATAATTTTGTGGTTTAAGATGTTTGTTCCAGGAGGGGAATGCGTATGAAAAATTGTTTAGCATTTTAATCTCCTGAGCAATTTCCATGAGATTATTGATTGCTGTGTCTCACTGAGCATTGAAAAAAAAACAAACCAAAAACAAAGGGAAGTGGAAATTTCCCTGAGAAAATATAATGCAGATCCAGGGATGCTTAGAAAGTACAGCTGGCTTCTAACATCTGTCAAAAGCAAGTGAAACATAAGTAACCGGTGATTCTTCAGCCTTCAGAGGATGTAAAAGTGCAACGTTGGGTCAGAGAAAGGAAAAAATAAATGCATTTTTTCTGCCTCATCTGTAATAAGTTAGACTGGCCTAAGATCATTAAATAACTCAACATGAAGAGAATTTATGCAATGGGCAGTTAAAGTGGGTCTTCAACAGTCATTGCAGCAAGTAATGTGTTTTGAGCTGTAACAAAACAAACTGTTCTGAAGCAATTTCTCGTGTTCACCTGCCACAATTTGCTGTTCCCTTTTCCCTACTCCAGGCAAGCTTCCCAATAGATTCCTTGCATAAATGTAAGATATTAGCGGTAGAATTCTGTCTATCAAATGCAACCAAAGTTATACCCTTCACTTCAAAGTAATTGGGATTTTCTCCTGGAAGTTATGTTTGGATTACTGCTGAAGTTCGCATTTTTGGGTTGATCTGAGATGCTTTTTCCTTCTCTTTTATGCCAAGGGAAAATACTTGCATTAAAAAAATATTTCATTTCTATTGGAAGTGCATCTTTCATGATTGCTTGCTAAAGTAGGTTTTAATTTCTTTGCATAGCCAGTTGAAAAAGTGCACTAGCAAACAGAGCTGCAGAAAACCACGCTGGCAATGCAGCATTTTGGCCAGGCCCACGATAACACAGTGCAAGTCACTGTGCAGAAGCTCTGACTCACAGTACTGAACTGAATGGGGCACGAAGATGCCACAGATTCACAAGGCGATTATTTGTGCCTGACTGATTCCAGCTGATTGCAAAATGCCTCTGTCAAGCTCTCCGTCAGGATGAGTACTAGTGCTGAAAAATAAAAGACAATATGTGAATAATGATGAGAAGCTTGGTTAAGAAGAAGAAACACAGAAATAGGAGATGAAAACTCCTAATTCCCATCTGGCCTTGGATCTCTGTTACCATTTTTGGCAGATTTCTTCAGGCCAGGCCTTGACTTCTCTATTTGAAATGCAGAGGTAACAATTTCCACCTATTTTATTCCTCTGGTTGTCCCATGGAATGTTAGATGCTTGTATCACACTTGAGAAGCATACTTGTTTTCTTTATCCTTTTCTTTTTCTAATAAATCTTATGCTCAGCCACACCGTGCAGTCTAGAATTTTTGAGCACCTTCTTTCTGTAACACCAAATACATAGAGAAGATATCACATGGTCCCCAGAAACCGGCCCAAATTTGGTCATAACATCAACTCTCAAGAGCCAGCTTATTTACTAGGATACCATTGCTGAACACATCCACAGAAAAATCCTATCTGAACTTCTGACAACCTTCTAATGCAACCGTAACCTGGCAGATATTAGGGGACTTGAACTGAAGCCGAATGGTCCATCTCAGTTCTACCAATTCCAAAATTTTGCATGCCTGGCATGGCAGCCTAAGTGTTTCTAATGAAGTTTTCTCATCTGAAATAAATTATTTGCTTAGATAATGTTGTCTAGATGATTCATAGCAGCAGAGCCATCATCTGTATTTGCACTCAACATGTTGCCACAAGTGCTAGTTACAGACAGCTCTCATTGCCTTAGACTCTTACTTAAAGGTCAGAGCAGAAGAAAGAGCATTATAATGGTCCTGCTGGCTGAAGCCAGATTTTATACTTTGCAGCTTCATTAGCTGGAATTACATCACAGGATACAGACAGGCAAAGCCTGAATTGATCCTACTTGACTGAATTCTAAATGAATGGAAAATGACTGCATGGCTTGCTAAGGAGCAGCAATAATGGCATAAGAAAGTTATGCTTTCTAGAAGATTTACATCTTTATAGCACTTCTTTTCAGTTTATGTGTTTCAGCTGTGGTTGTAGGACTTGAAAAATGAAGACCCTTTTGCAAGATGTTTTTTCAGGCAAACCAAAAAAATATATTGATTTTTCAGTGTGTAATTTTAGAGTTCTTTCACTTCACTTAAAGTATCTTGCCTTATCCCAAGCACAAAAACCTTATGATATTTTGCAAGCTTATTTTGTTGCACTGATAATTACCAGTTATCAAAATATTCCACCCCCCTCCTGAAAGAGCTTGGAGCAGGAAAAAAATGGCATATATGTTGTAGAAATGTATCTAGAGATGACGAGTCCTTTAATGAGTTGATATTCAGTACAAATGGTTAGTAATCTGGTCTTGTGGACTTTTCTTCAGTATGATTTTGAGGAGTTTATCTCACTTCTCCAGAAAATCTCACAAGAAAGATACACTTACAGAAAAGTCTCCAGAAAACCAAAGAAACCAGATTATTCTGAGGGTGTAGAGAAAATATGACATCTCAGTCTCTTCTATTTCCTGCCATATTATAGCAGGCAGATTAGGATCACACAAAGTGAAAACAGTGTCCTGAAACCAGATTTATTAAATACGCTAAATGGGATGTTCCCATGCAAAGAGTCATCTAAACACACAGGTCTGACTACAGGAGGGGAAAAAAACCCTCTCTTTTGACAATACTCATTTTCAGATAAAATCCCATATTTTTCTCTCAAAGTGAAGAATAATTTATTTTGGAATTCAGGAAGCAATACTGCTCAACCACTTGACACAGCAGAGGACAGTTTGGTAAGGAGCAGGCATTAAGGAACCCTTCCATTGCCAAGATTAATGTGCTTTCACATGCTGGGATTAGAAATTCTACATTTTCTTTGCTGGTCTCTATTAAAATATGTTTTGATTGGACAGGATGAAAAGAAGGAATAAAATGTCCTTTTTACATGTCCTGTGGGTGTGTTATGAGTAGTGTCATTTGTCAATAGGAAGTTAATATTATCTCCTGTATTAAGCTTTCCTGCTTTTTCTATTTGAGATTTGTCCATCTCCAGAGCATTACTCAATTAGCTAGACAACTCTAAGCAGATTAAAGAAGAATCTGAGTCCACAAATCTGACTCTGACTTACAAAGTTTGTGTCCAAGAATATGGAAGACTAGGAGTTGTATATTAGTAGGGGTTCACAGGAGGGTGAAAGAATAGCCTTTGCTTATAGAGTAATTTTGATTTAAAAACAGATAACAAATTTTCAGACTGATTATATTAATTATTTTGGCCCTCTTTTTCAGCACTCTTCTGGTATTATAATTCAATTACATGCATTACCAGAGCCTATTTCTGTGGCATTTGGCTGTCTGTTTGTCAATACGCATTTGCAGCAAAGAAGTCTTGAAAGGTTTGGGGACTGGATTTGCTTCAAGAAACCATCCAAACAGCTGAAAGATCATCCAATTTTCCTGCATATTTCATTTCTTGAAAAAAGGCATTGGAAATTTCACAAAGCCAACCCCTTTCTGAGATTTCTACCACTTCTGATTCTACTTTCAAATGAAAAACTGGAGGAAGAAATATTCATGTCAAACACATCAGAAATATAAAAAAGTTTGTTTCTTTACTTCTTCTGTAATTAATTCAAGTGAATGAACTAATTTTCAGTATTGAAGGCACAAGCAGATGAAATAGAAAAAACAACAGTAGGAATGAGGCTCAGCTTTTTGCTGTTCTTCCTCCACTGATAGCAAAGAAGTTTTGCCTCATAAAGACTGCACTGCTAAACCGTTTCCTGACACACAAGCCTTTGGCCACCCCATCCCCTCCTCCTCCCTCCATAAGTGATTCCTTTCTGTTCCCTATCCCTACTTAGAACCTCCTTTCTACTTTTTGAATATACCTCAAAACCCTGATTACCAGACACGTCCTTTCACTCCACTGCATAGATACCAGATGGGCCTTTGGACGCCATCATGCTGACATCCAGGTATCCCACTGATCTCCTTTCTTTCTGTCCAGCCTCTCTATAACCTATCATCTACAGTATTTTTATTTTTTTAAATCTTTGTGTGATATCCTTTTTTTGTGTCTGTGATTGGGAGGAAAAAATCTTTTGCTGTTTGTCTGTAAGAAACATTTATCCTGATCTGCCCTGTGATGCATGTATCCCTTCAGTGAGCTCCTGCAAAGCCCAGGGAAACAAGGAATGGGGTGAACAAAGAGTCTGTCACTCTGTACTCTGCATCTTCTTATGAAATCATGAGCCCTTTCCTTGTGCAGGATGCACTGCTCTTGTCTCTGAACACAAAAATGCAGTACAACTCAGCACGAGGCAAGAATCCTTATGGAGTACTAAAAATATCTGGCATTACAGTGAGAGTCTGTATGATACCTGAACGAGTTTTTTTAATTATTTCATTTCTGATGCTATAGTGATGTCAAAACTAAGAGTCAGTCTTTTGGGAATTTTCATCTAAAACATCTTTTTTTTTTTTTTTTGAAGACCCTGTTCCCTTGACAGTGACCAGGATTCCTGCCAGAATAGTCATGGACTTTTTTTTCATTGAACTATCTGTGTGCAATTCAGGGAAATGGATGCTGTAGTCCAGAGAGATGTTTAATTCAGCTACTGTGCTTCTGGCATTTTACTCTTCTTTCAAAAGGAGCAATCTTGGATTTAGTAGGCTACGGCTTAATTTCAAATTCTGGGAAGAGAATAATGCAGAAATTTCTTGGTAATTTTTGAAATAATTTTTTAAGTTACAAGTCCTTGCTTTCTGCAGGAAATAAGAAGTACTTAGTACAAACAAATAGCTTCAAAGGCAGATGGCTCAAGGTGCTTCCAGGTCCATCTAACTCAAAATTTTCTGGTGATTGTGGTACAATGACAAGATTCACAGAACTCAGTTCAGTAAAAGACTGTCTGCATAATGTGTAACAACAGCAAAGTCGACATGGCAATTGTCAGTTTTGATTGATTCAATGACTACTCCATCTTTCCTGTTGAGGGGGGGAAAAATCTGTATATACGCACTGCAAATTCAAAACCTCTGCTATGTAATAGAAGTAACCACATTATCTGGTAGGAATGCAGTCAGGGACTTTCTGACCGAGGAAAATGCGGTAAATACAGACCAAAAGAATCACTAAGGGAATGCATCTGGAAAATAAAATCAACAGGGGTGCAGGAGAGAGCACTAAGGAAATTGTTTATTGAAACATAACCTGATCCATATAGGTTAAAAAGTGTTTTGCTCTTCCCAAGCTTTACAGAGTTTATTGATTCACTGATTCAGGTCAGAAAAGATAGTGTTAGCAAAAATTTTTCTACTTCAATTTGTATTGCAGTAAAGAGCATGCATGTATTTCTACTAGCTACCATGTTTATTTGATCCGAGATTTTTTTTCTTTGTTACATTAATTTATGAGCAAAGCTCCCATTTAATTTATGAACAAAGCACTTATGTTAATTGGCTTAACCTTTGTGTGATCTTTGATCTTAAAATGTATTTTAAAAAAATTAGCAGCCTTTCTTTGGACTTGTCAGAGATGATTTATGCATTTTGTACTTTTACATATCAGCTTTTAAAATTTGCCAGAAAAATACTAATTATGAAGATCTCTGCATGTCCTGGTTTCAGCTGGGATAGATTTAATTCCTTCTCAGCAGATGCTGCAGTGCTGTGTTTTGGATTTAGAATGAGAATAATGTTGATAACACACTGATGTTTTGGTTTTTGCTAAGTAGTGTTTATCTTAAGTCAAGAAATCTTTCTTTTTATGTCGTATGCTCTGACAATGAGGAGGAACACAAAATCAAAAAATTGGGAGAGGCCATAGCCAGGACAGGTGACCCAAACTGGCCAAAGGGATATTCCACATCACAGAATATCATGCCAGCTACACAAACTGGGGGAGTTACCTGGAAGAGGGACTGACCTGGGTTTTGGAATGGGACAATGGAATAGCATCAGTCAACAGATGGTGAGTAATTGTATGGTTTTTTTCTCTTTTCCAGGTTTTGTTTGCTTGGTTGGTTGGTTGGTTTTGTTTTGGGGTTTGTTTTTTGGTTTTGTTGATTTTTTGTTTGGGTTTTTTTTTTTTTTTTGGTTGGTTTTTTGCTTTGTTTTCAATTATTACATTTTTCTTCTCTCAACTTACAAGTTTTACTATTGATTCTCCACCCCATTCCACCAGGGAGAGTGGAGCATTGAGGCTGCGTGGTTCTTAATTGACACCTGGGCTTAAGCCATAACAACGTTTCTGATACTTCTGTACTTCCTCATATAAAATGAGGAAATGAAATTAGCTCCTTTTTATAATGTGCTATAAACAAGTGTGGATATAAACATATACATATATATACACATATATATGCTAAGCTTGCTCAGTTTCACTTAGTAACAATCTGTAAAGTCCAGAGAAAGATTTCTTGTGTTATGGACTTCAGGGACAATCAATAATGGAATTGAACTGCACAAGGTTAATTTTCTGGGGTTTTCCTCATACTAGAAATGACAGCCCATGTTACAGTGATCATCTGACAGTGGCATATCCAGGAGGTAAGAGGTTTTCCAACTGCTGGACAGAGCTGTCTTCCTGAAATAAAAAAAAAAAAAAAAAGTTTAAAAAAAATTTAAAAAAAAATTTTAAAATTTACAATGTATTTTAAAGACTGTTACAATAGAAGGCAAATTTATCACCTGCCTTGCTAAACCATCCAAAGGTTTAATCATCTCACCTGATGGGACACATATCTTATTTTCAAGACCAAATGTTTTTTTGGATGACAATCTTTGTATGTCACTAACAGTTTATGGTGACAGTGATATCCAAAGGGGAACTCATTCATCTCCCAAACTCAGAGTAGTTTTCTGTGAATAAAGTTCCAAAACTTCTTTTTCAGTTTCCATGCAGAAAAGTATATAGTCACCCATGGCTTCAACTCAGTGATTAATTTGAGTCAAGAACAGGATGGAGACATACAAACAGAGTTCCAGAGTCTGGAACTCAGTCACCCTCTTTAGTGTTTCATTTTTCTGCCTGTAAAATAGAGAAAGAATTTTACAACTGATCATGATCTGTAAGGTAAGATCCACTACAGAGCATTAGTTGTTCAGAACCACAACAGAAGCAGTCATTTAAATTCAGAGAGTAAGAGGGAAAAAGCATTAGAATAATGATATTTACTGAGGGTGCATTGTTCTGGCACAAAGATTTGCATAATCATGTAAACCGAGATACTGGACACAAACCAAACACGTTGGGCAGCTCTGCACTAAGATAGACCCATATCATCCCATAGCTAATGCAGCTGTGACAGATTTGGTACCTGGATACACAGTGCTAGATGCTCCCAGAAATACATAGCTCAGAACTCATTGAATATCCATAGTTTAATAGTGGCTTAATAAATCTACTGGAGAAAATAATTTCTTTTTTGTTTACCCAAGAAACTATGTCAACTGAAATAAATCACTGCTTCCTGTTAAACCATTTCACTGTGAATATGCAGAAAGGGGAGTAGAGTCTATTTCAAAGGACTCAGCAGTCAGCCAAAGTGACATCTCTCTGACGGGTGACACATTCCTCCTTGCAGGTTTAGGAAATTTAACACAGTGTATAGAACGTTGTTCGATAGTTATGTAATGTTCACAGCTCCTAGGGGAAAGACTAGAATATCACAAAGAAGGAACAGTTCTTGTAGACATAAAATAAGCCAATATTCAGATTCTGTCAATATAAATGAGATAGTGTCGATTTCCTATTCTGTCATAGGAAAGAAAAATCATGCTCACAGCCTCTTCTCTGTCATTTTTCACACCCCTCTCTTCAGCCAGTCAGCGAAGCAGTATCATTCACAGTGACCTGGACTAATCATTTATTTATGGCAATTGTCCATGTATTAAGCAGTCAGAATGTTTAAACTGCAAGGTTGCTTCTTTTCACATCATATTTAACATCTGAATTAAATGGATTCTAAAAGGAAAGGATGGGGAAAAAAAGAAGTTTACATAATTTCCCAATAAATCTCTGATTCTGAAAGGCATTTAAGCATCTAACTCCCAGTGAAGTAAGTGCCCAGTGAAGTGTCTTCCACTATCTATAGATACAGACCAAAGCTTTGGTGCCAGTATCCACACATACCTTTTTGTTCCCTCAGAATAGCTTGTTTTTTAATGTTTTAGTCAATGGCAACAGAGTAGAGAAATTCCAAAGAGCAGTTTGGATGAATCAAAGAGGGATGTTGCTAAAATAAGCTCAGCAGTTCCTGCAGGAGAAAAGCAAGTTAAAAATGAATAGATTGAAACATTACATCTCCAAAAAATGCTTTCCCCATATGATCAAATGTTCTCCTTAAGCTCCAGTTTGTTTTCCATTTCTGATTTCAGTATGGATATTAGATCACTTCAGTTCTACACTAATTTCTTTTTCCACATCTTAGTTTACATAATGTGCATTTCATCTCTCTCTTGGCTGAAGTGTCAAGCAGCTAAATAAATATCAATTTAGTATTTACCACAAAATAGTGAGAAATAATTAAGAGAGCCATTCTGTAATGTTCCGAAATCTGCAAAGTGTCAGTAACTCCTGAATTTTTTTTGTTTTCCTGAACTCAAAGAAAAACAGAAAGCACTTAGCCCGTTGTTTGGGCTACTGAAGTCACATTCAGAATATGGTGTAAAAGTTATCATTAAAACGTAGCATTTTAAGAGGAAAAAATCCCAGCACTGTGCAATCAGAAGTACTTTAGCATATTAGGTACAAAATTAGGAGTCCTTTGGTCTGGCCCCATAGGCTTTATCAGGCAAGATAACTATTTGAACTGAATTTGACTGCTTGGAATTATGTTTGATTTCACAGAGGTAAAATGCCTGCAAGACCTACAGGCATATGGGATTCAGGTGTTTGCAGCTGGTGACTTCAGGTTCATTAATTGCAACTTTTTGGCCCATTTCTGCCTAGAGCAGTCATGGATACAGCATTGCACAGAAAATTCTGTCACTTCAAGAGCAGAGGCACCAGCTTGAGGATGTAGAGTTTATTCTACGCCCTTCTTTGGTCAATAAAGTAGCATTTTTATTTCCAGAAACAATAAAAATTTCCCAAGCAGTTGATAAATAGTCCTAAGTCTGAAAACTCTGCAATGTGGAAAGGATGTTAAGAAGCACAGGAAACTCCCCTGCTTCCCACGAAGCCAGAAGTCCCAGAAGGAAGGTCTCAGGGCCTGAGCTGCGGCTGCCTGGTTTCTGTTAGACTGAGGCTGTCAGGGAGGGTCTGTTGGCTTCTTGCATCCATCAGTTGGTCCTGTTTTTGCTGGATGTATCCTCCCTGTGCTGGTGTTTGGCTCTGACTGCTCTGTGTTGCTTGGGCAGCTGCATCAGATCAGGGGTTGATTTCTTGCTGTCAGTGCCCAGTTTGGTGCAGTCAGGAGGAAGAGCCAAAGCTCAGTTTGCTGCTATTTGGAGCTATGGCTTCATGCATATCGTCAACATGAAATGGGGCACAACTGCTCAAAAATCGTGGCTGACCTGCAGAATACGTCACCAAGGTTCAGCTTGCCTCTGATAGCTAGGAAATCAGAGAAGTCACCCTGGAAAGGACAACTGCCTGCTCTGGGCCCCTGTGCCTTTTTTTTCCCAGTCATGTTAGATGTTATCCATATATCTGGGCACCACAGTGATGCTAGTTTCTTAGCATCTCACTAAATGAATTATAAAATCATCAAGGCTGGAAGAGAGCTTTAAGATCAAGTCCAAACATCCACCCAGCACTGTCACTGCAGCCCCTAAACCACTAACCCACATCACCCAGCGCCAGATCCAGACAACTCTTAAACTCTTCCCCAGATGGTGACTCCTCCACCTCCATGGGCAACCTATTCCAGTGCCTGACCACTTCAACAGTGAAAACAATTGGTCTGATATCTAATCAAAATCTCCCCTCTCCCAGTTTAAGGCTATTTTCTTCAGTCCTCTCACTGCAGGCACAGGGGAGACCAGCCCCCACCTGGCTACAGCCTCCTTTCAGGGAGTCGTAGAGAGTGATGAGGTCCCCCCTGAGCCTCCTCTTCTAGAGATCAAACAAGTCCAGCTCCCTCAGACATGTTTTCTACACTCTCCACACAGACACACAGCCAGTCCAGTCCAGCCCAATCTGAAGACCACTGACCAGGACAGAAGGCCAGCTGGTGGGACAGGGGTCAGCCATGGCTCAAACTGCACAGATTCCAGCTGTGACAAATACACTGAATTTACAAAGAGTTGTTCTCCAGATCAAAATAATGAGTTCTTAGGAAGGAATGAAGACTGAGATTTTTAGGGATCAAACCAAGTGGATAAATAAGAGAATCATAGAAAGTAGAGCTGGCTGGGTCACTTAGTTCATCCTGTTGACAGCCCAGGACATTCAGGACAGAGCTGTTGATGTCAATCTCACAATATACTGGAATTAACTCTATGCAGGGCAGGCAGATAAGCAGAGAACCAGACTTGGAAGAGTTAAACCTCAGGAACAGTCAGGCACTCAGAAGATTTACTGTAGGTGGAATTTCATTACACAGAGAAACTCATGGCTAGAATAAGCTGCCAAAGGAAACAATAGAAGCTACTACCTTCCTTTAAAGACTTAAGAAAATATTTTAAAGAAATAAATATTTGGTAGTACATCTGCCATCTCAAAGGATACCTAGCTTTCTTTCATCCCTGCAGTGTTCTCTGTTCCAGCTGCAGTATATTTTCCTCATTGCACTGCTAATTTTCTTTTTTTTTTTTTTTAAGGCTTAAAAGCAGCATCTGCTACATTTTAAGCTAGTTCTCTCTGCTCACCCAAGCTACTGTCATCCCCATCTCAGCAGAACGGATATAAAAGCAGCTTTATTCTGCCTTTTGGCCTCTCCTCAGCTTGAGGACGAAGAAAATGGCTGTGTCACTCCTCAGGTTATAGCCCAGCTGGCTCAGAGCTTTTCTACTCACTGCCAGAAAGCTGTGGAATATAGGGCACCCCAACATCTGCTCCAGGGTGGAGAACACTCTGATTCTTAGCTATTTCTTTCTGCTTGCAATTTGACCTGTAACACTGGAGTCTGGCTTATTTGTTCTGCTGACAGGCTGTTCATAAGGCACTTCATGGGACCTTGAAGAAGGCTCTCTCAATCTCCAATCTCAGCTGCAACAACAAAACAAGAGTTAAAAAAATGCTCTGAATTTTGAAGTTATGATTAATTTCTGAGTGGGGAAGGTATTAGTTTCACCATGTGAGGAACATATTTTTGCCATTACCTAAGTAATGAAGCTCCAAGGACAAGGAAAAGGAACTTGGAAGCCCTATTTTTCCCATTTTAATCCAACTGCAGCGGGGGTCGGTGCCTCGTATGTCAGCTTGTTATAATGATGAGTTACTAAGAGGTTTTTCTGCTTGTCAGCTTTCTGACAACTCTTGAATGGTGTAAAGGTGGGCTAAGAGATGATTAGTCACCACCTGCCTCTAACAAACAAGTGCTCTTGAGTAATTCATGTGAAATGTTTAACTATGAATAAACTCATTTAAAGTGCCAGCTCTTTCAAAGATCCTGGTGGCCATCAGGTGCTGTTCCTCTTCCCAGGGGGTGTCTTGACCACTGTCCCACAATGCAATTCCACAGCCACATGCTCCAGTCCTGAGTTCCTCTGGGTGTCAGTAGGAAGAAAGCCAGGGAGGAGGCACACAGAGCAGTTTATGCTCCCTGCATGAGAAGTATTTTGCTTTTTGCTCCGTGTCTCACTGTGTATATTTAGACAATACAAGAACATTAGATGTAAGGTCCTGCACAGCATTCCTTGACCCCCAGCTACTTCCCCTGCAAGGGCAGTGTGTGCACCCTGGCAGCAATGGGACAGCCACAGCTGGGACACTGCCTGTGTCTGTTTTTTGGTACATCTTGCTCTTTGAATGGTGCACGGAGCTTCAAGTGCCCTTCCTGCGCGTTTTTTGAGCCAGATATGTCTCATGTATACATACTCTGAATAGGAACAACAAACACAATATGTATTGTTCTATTACTTTTTCGTTCCATTTTATGTACCCTCTCTTCTATCATTTTTATTGAGTTCCCAACCTTGTGTTTGAATTCACTACTCTGCTTACCTTCTTTTTCCCATCTCCTTTATTTAGGCTCTCCAGCCCCACTGTATGTGGCACATATATTCTCCCCAAAACCTAACATTAAAGACATAGAACACCTGCTTATGTACTCTCTCTTTCACTCACACAGGAAACCATGGAAAGACATAACAAATAGAAATCTCATGTCTGAAGAAGTCAATGAATGTCTTGAGACTTCACACTGTTCTGGCAGAAAATGGATTCCTAATGTGCCACAATACTTGTCTAATAGTAGCACACAGTCCAAAAGCCAACACACACAAAACACCGCAGTCTGAGCTGTTGGTACCTGAACCAATTCTTTTGCATTTTGTGCCTTGGGCTGTATTCAAAACAAGTTTGGCATCACCTTTTTATCATTTAATTTGGAGTGTCTTGTTCCTTCTCTGCTGGACTTCTAAAACACTTCATAAATACACTGGACACCAAAGTCCAGTGGGAAAGTTGGCAACATTTGTTCAAAAGGCCTGCTTGAAGAGAGAGTGGAAGATGATAATTCATACCTGTATAAGATGATGAAGAAAAGGCTTGATGAACAAACATCATGATAACCACAGGACCAAATGGACCTAGGTGAGGATGCTGAACAGAAAATCACCTTTGAGGTGTTCACTTCAGAGTTCCCAAGGATCACATGGTTTCCTTTAGATAAAAGACTAGGTGATTTTAAAAGCACAAGTGAGTACAAAACATGATCATTGCACCAATGCCAATTCCTTTTGAAGCATAAAATCCTACAGCTGCTGTTCTAAGTTTTCACACCTGCTCCAGGCTGGAAGAGTGTTCTCATATCAGAAAGGCAAGTGAAACAGCTAAAGAGGAGCAAGTTAAATCCTTTGGCAAAGACTACAGGTGCAGGGTGGGTGGAAGCGGGGGCAAGGAGCAAAAAGTGCCATGCAAATTTCACTATCAAGCCTGGGAAATTGCCTGTGTCTCTGCCAGACCAGTCCCTGGAACACTTCCCAATGAAATACAGTTTGCCACCCATTTTCTGGGGAACACACTTCTTTGATTCCCACCAAAGTGTATGCTAAAACCTTGATGATATAATTTTTCCTTTGTGTAAATTGTCATACCTCCATATAAAAAATATTTCCAGTATTTTCAGTATTCAGTTCTAGTACAAAGTGAGGTTCCAGGGCTTTGCTGTCAGTGTTTTAATTCTGCAGGATGATTTATTTGTGAATAATCAATGTTACATCTGTTGTATGATATGTTGGGGCAGTTATTCTTTTAAAAATCTTTGGTTCCAGTTTTTCTTCCAGATAAGCAGACACAGATACCATTGAACTGTAAGAGCACATGAAAATCAAGTGATCCTGACACCTACTCCCCTGTAATCCATCCACCATCATCCAATACAGAACAGTCAAATAAATATTGAGTCTACTCTGAGATTATTCCATTCTTGTTCTAATAGGCAGAACAGTCCAAGTAACTTGTTCCTGAGACTGGACTTTGTATTTTCTCATTAAAAAAAAAAATCCATTCTGCCATTTTGTTAATAGGAAGTGAATCAAAGAGATGAAGAAATCTTCTTTGCATTTATTAGAGAAGAAAACTTCATTTCACCGATTAAAACCCTTTAATTTGCTGTTTATCTGAAAGATTCACAGATATGCAAGGTAAAATCCAGAGTCATAGTAAGGGTCTACAGAAACATCCCTAAAAAGATGCATTAAACAAAAGAATGAGGAAACTTCAGTGCAGGTGAGGGGGAATAATTTTTGGGTTTGAAAGCATGAATAGCTTGCAGAGTGAATGAAGAGACCAAAGACAGGAAAGAATAAGTAAATCAAGAAAATGTCAGCTACACTGAATCCACAAATGCTGTGCAGTTTATGGACATGTGATGATTGCTATAGAACTTAAAATTATATTCACTTACCAATGATGCTTTCAACTCTAAAGCCCTCACCTCAGTCCTGGCATCAGTGAACTCTTTATGACAAAAGGCAAAGAATTTGTTCAGCACAAACATAAACCCTCACATTTTCCTTTTCTACCAATACTTCCAAGGAAAAGAAAATAACCCAATAATCTGGGTAATGTCTTTGCCCTCTTCTGTCACCAAAATTGAAAACTTTAAGGAAGACATAACAAATCTTCAGGAAAGCTTGAAAAAGAAATAAAATTTAGAATTTGGGAAGAGAAATGCCACCAGTCCAAATGTCCTCCCCTTCCTCATTCTTCCCCACAATTTATATACTGAATATGATGTCATATGGTATGGAATACTCCTTTGGTCATTTGGGGTCAGATATACCAGCTGTGTCTGCTTTCAACTTCCCATGCACCTCCAGCCTCCTCACCACTGTAGCAGTACTAAAAAAAGAAAAGGCTTTGGCACTATGTAAGCCCTGCTCAGCAGTAACAAAAACAACTCTATATTATCAACCCTGTGTTCAGCACAAATACAAAACACAGCCCCATATCAGCCACTGGGAGGAAAATTAACTCTACCCCAACTAAAAGCAGCACAATGTTCCACACATTAATTGAACTACCTGAAGAGTAAGAAAAAAGTTTGTTTTATTGGAGGTAAAGGAAGGAAAATCTGTTGCTCTAAGGTAATTATGCTGTAAAGATCTGAAGTCACTTTCTATGACCTAAAGTAATTTTGATTTTTCTGACCTAAATCGATACACCTCATCTGGTTGACTGAAAACAATACTGCCTCAAACAGAGTTAAAATCTATTATTATTGTTGTTGTTAATTGCTTTGTGTTTTAAAAGTATGTTATATATTTTCCCTTTCTCTTTACGGTTAGAATATCCAAGGGGATCTCTCGTTTCCATTAGAAATTTAATTTCCTTCAAATGCTTCTTATGTCTTACAGTGTATTGCTGGAATGTAAAAGCAGTCACTAGGTGAGTCCTGGTGTCCCAGCTGATATTTGTGAGCATAACCCAAAGCCACAGATTTCAGCAATCTTCACATCAGGCCATATAAAAGGACAGATACAAGAACTCTAATCTAAACTAAAAGCTAAAGTTCAATGAATATAACTTCAATGAAAGTTCAATGAATATAACTTCCTCTACAGTCTTACATGCACACTTGTGTTTCTATACTGAAAAATTAAATTTAAGTAAGAGTAAATACACTAGAATTCAAATGTCTCTTGTCTTCAGTACCCCAACATGCTGCATGCAGTACACAAAGATAATGTGCTAGGACTAAGCAGATCTGAGATATAATCTGATGTGGCTGTGCTATGATAAGACATTTCCATGGTATTCCTTTCACTAAAGAAAAAGGAAGATGGATGGTTTTTCCTTAATAATCCAAGTGTCCAACCCAAGCCAGGTAAGCAGTGATGGACCAAGTGACAAGTTCTTGGTGGCTTTAAAATCAGTTAAATTCATTACTGTAGACATAGCCTATGCAATTGTAGCAAGGGAGGCATTGTCAGATCAAAAGCCAGTTTAATGACCCATGAGAGAAACTCTTTCAGAGGTGAGTTGCTGGCTGGAAGGAACTGGGGAAAGGGGATTAGCAGAGACATCTGTTCTTCCTTCCTACTTCCTATAACTGTTTTGTGGATCAATGGAAAACCTGTTTCCAGTTTTGCCACTTTGTAATTTTTCAACCTAAGCAAACAGATCATTTAAAAAACGTCATTGCATTGCAGGAGCCCAGCACTCATTCTGTTCTGCTAGCGCTCTCCAATGCCAAGATTAACACCTGCGGTAGGAAAAGTAACATAACCACTAACTCTGCTTGTTGGCATTCTCACCAGACCAGAACAGGCTTTCACTTGGTGTAGCCAAGTGCTCTTTCTTTCCCCTCATCTCTTTCCCCCCAGGAAGGAGAGATTTTTGAAGATTCAGAGATAGGTAAAGACCTTCAGCTAGTGCGAACTGTTGTGGCTTCTCTGACTTTACACAAGAAGCTGGTGCCAGGAGCAAATAATTGTTTTATGTAGGGAAGCAGGACAATATGAATGTAATCCTCACACTGAAGCTGGCATGAGCAGCCACTGCTGAGTGACTGCTGTTTATATGTCCCACTTCCTGCTGGTTTATAAGCATATGTTATATCTACAGGAGATATGTGTAGGGAGCAGAAACAAAGATACTATGAAGGAATCTGTCTTCATCGACAGGAGAAATGCCTAAAAAAAGCACTTTTTACACATGGAATCAGAACTGTGCCAGTGCTGAAGAATGAGATCTACAGGCAAATTTGAAGACCAAGAGGGCACCACTAGCAGTGAAACCTGAGCAGTTTTGTTTAAGGTGATATAGCAGAGCGAGGATGTTCCAACTCTGGCCTGTAAGGAGACTGGGTCTGTCCATGGAAATTTCCTCCCTGTCACTCCACTAAAGGCAGAAAGGACCCAGAAGAGTGCAGGAGACTCTGAAAGTGCAGGGTCAGCTAGGGGGAAGGCCAGTCTCACCCTGCACCTTGCTATGAGAGTGGGCTGTCTCCAGAGCCCATGCAAGCACCAGAGCTCAGACAGTGGCTCTAAGCAATCTCCCCGCAGAGCTGCAGATGAGCCTGGAACAAAAAGCAGCTTCACAATCTCTGCGGTTGTGAGCAGCCAGCAAAGAGGAAGGTATTCTGCCTCTTTTCAAGGTCAAAGCTTGTCTGCAGAAAAATCTTTGTGAGACTGACCCTCACAAATCATAACAATCATTTTTCTTTCCCAAGCATTTTGTTACCCTTGCTAGCAACAAGATAATTTAAGATTTCAAAATGTTTCATAGAGAAAGAAAACCTTAAATTTTCAGTGTTCTGAAGGCCAGTTTCTCTTTACAGTGAGCATTTGAGTAATATTGTGACATCATGAAGCACTTGATGGAAAATAAGTAACTCACTCAGGATAGTGCGTTTTAGATACAAGAGATTCTGCATACCTTGATAAACCCACGTCTGCAGTTTCCATATTTCTTTGGTTCTTACTCCCAAAAATCAGCTTCACAGGGACACAGAGATAAAGCTTGAAGTAGAAAATTGTATTTATGTTGCATTCAAACAGTGGAAGACCTCCACTGTGAAGCTTTACTGGAATAAGAGCTAAGCCCTGCTATCTGGTATCCACCAGAATTTAGGAAGGAGCTTAGCTGATCTTACTGACCCAATGAGAAGCTTTAACATTTTTGAGAAGGCACATAAAGCACATTTTCACCTCTTCTTATCCTCCCTGCCCCCACCAGTGCAAATGCTTTCAAATTTTTACTCACACAGAGCTAAATTCAAGATTTTGAGGAGAACTAGTGAAATGATTCATTGGGCAAAAACTCAAATGTAAATGCCTTAGTTTAGGACAGATTTACAAATGCAGCCAAGGAACAGCATCCAAATTCCCAAATCAGTGTAGGAAAATAGTGCAAGGCAAGGAAAAGAGGCGGTTTCTTCTTTCTGACCTTGTTTTCCACTTGAGGGAAAAAAATAATGCTTCTAAAAGACACAGAACTCCCACTCTCTAGTCAAACAATTAACATAAGAACAGTTCTGACGTATGTAGAGAAAACTTGCCAAATTTATCTTCTGTACCTTTCTAGGAACTGCTTCCAGTTATGTAGCATGGGTGCAGTATCTGGTAAATTAAGCCAAAAGTAACTCTCAATTCAACAAAAATCTCTATTTAAAATGGTTTGTTACAGAATCCTCTTGCAGGAAGATTCACATGTCACTTAGTATCAACTCAGACAACTGAAAACCCTGATCCCGGACTAGAAAATCCTATAGTCAGGCCCTTTCAGTCTGAAATATATTCCCATATTCAGTGTATTTTCCTTCTTCATAGGAACAACTCCAATATTTCTGTCTACACCTACAATTAACTGTTTCAACATTAAAAACTCATCTAAAGGGGAAGTATGTGTTTAAAACATTTAACTTATGTCATTGCCAAATTTATATTCTCTAATATAATTATATATTCACAGGGGATGAGACTTTTAAGCTACTTTTAGGTATTTACGGATCAAAAGATCATTTGGAAAACATCATTTGGCATCCAAATGCATCTGACACAGAATTCCAGAATTCTGGAATCTACTTTTCTTTGTGCATGGAGATGATGCTTTTGCATAGCAGGTGGAGTAAGCAGAGTCCAAGGGCTTGGTTTTCTAGTGTACATGACTGATTTTTTCCATTGAAATCCATCTGAGAGAGATTTGCAGTGGCAAAAACCATCTATCAGACTCTGATACATCAGCATTAGACTGTAGCTCAGAAGAGCTTAACTCTGAAAGACTATACATCTGTTAAACATCTTGGCATTTCTGAAAAGTTGCCTGAGATTGCATTCCTTGAATCAGCTTCTAGGGACTTGCCTTGAGGCTCATTTAACCCAATCTGGGTAGTGCTCTGAATATAGCTAATCTTAGTAAGATATGCTCAGATATTCAGGAATCTGATGGCAAGGTGTGGGCCAAGGAAATAGAACTCAACCTGCATTTCCCAGTAATTTCTAGGAGGGAAAATGAAATACACTGGAACTCTGTAGTGTTCGTGTACTTCCCTTCTCCTTCTCTTTCCCATACAATTTGCATGCAAAACTGTGAGCTGACATTCTCTAGTGCTCCAGGATATGAATCACCTGCTGGCATATTTGGAAAGTTTCTCTAACAGGTATATGTAAATAATCTGTCAGGTTTCTGGTGCTGGGATTCAAATGGTCTTACTGAAAACAGGTGAAGGGAAAACTTCCCTCTGGCAGGATTGGTGCTGGTGCAAGGCTGTGTGAGCCATTGGCTGGTGATGCATCTTTGCAGACTCCTTGTAGATCCACTTAAGTTGGTAGGACTCTATTCAATGCATTGTTCATCAAACCACAAACTTGTGGTTTATTTTCCTTGAGGGAGAAAATACCAGTTCTCCAGTAAATGGACACACAACTTGTTCAGTGTAACATCTCACATCTTGCTGCTCAGCTGATAGCCCTTTGGCCCAGCAATGCCCTTCTTTGCACCACCTTCCACATTGATGAAAACCTAGTTTTATTCAATCTTTGCAAAGCTACCTATATTGAAACCTTTCTCCATTCCAAGTACTTTTATGGCGCATAGCTAAAGCAGATAATTGGGAAAAAACTTTATGGATGAAAAACATGGGAAACTCCTTAGGCTATGACCATTAACCCATTTGATTTTCCAGGTATTTTCCACTCTATTGTTCATTTCTCCAGAACAGAACTTGAGATGGAAGCCCTTGAACAAGCAACTTGAACAAAACAGGTGAAATTGTGGTCCTGCAACTGAAGCAGGACTTCCTTGTCAGGGTGGCCAGAAAATTACTATTATCTCAGCTTTGTCCTAGGTTGCAATATAGATGTATTTAAGTATTCTGTTACCACCAGCTGTAGGCCGTTAGCTGTTATCAGCTGCTAATGACCCACCCAGATGACAGGCAATGGGCCATCAGGGACCCACCGTGTGACTCATGGACTTATCTCATCCCATTGTGGGATGCTCTGCCCAGGAGGGAGGAGCCAGGTGTTCCCACCTGGATATAACCTGGCCTTGGAACTGCCTGAGCTAGCCCTGTCTACTGGGTTCCCAGAGGACAAGAGCTATCACTGGATCTTCAGCTGGAGACTAGACCTTCACAGGATCACTGCTTGAACTGAACTACTTCAGTTGGACTGCTACTACCATCCTAACAGGGTGTCAGGTTGTATCTGACTTTGTCAGTGCTCTTTCCTTGTATTATTTCACTTATTTTTAATTTCAGTCTTGACTTGTGATCTCTCACTGGTTTGTTTTCAAACCAATACACAGCTTACATAAAGCCATCAGTCAACAAGCCTTTCCTTTTGCTCTGTATTGGAGAGTTTTAGCCTGATTTTCAGTACTGTGCCTTTAAAATTCAGGGCAGAAAATTATAGAGAGTGAACTAATGGGAGTTTACACCACAGTAAAGACTCTGTACTTCCCAATGTCACTGCTCTCAAACCCATCCTAGAAAGAGCTAAAATCACATAGCTCCAGTCTGTTGAAAAAGCCAAGAACCACAGGGATACATTTCAAAGAAACTGCACAAACACCCTAGAGGGATTTACCTAGGTTCAGTCAGTGGGAAGCACCAGGCAAGCCTGCTGGTGGAATTTAGGATATCTGAACGTGGCCTTTAGTAGTGCTAAGGTAGCAAATGCCTACTTGACTTCCAAAGGGAGCAAACAAGGGAGACCTAGGCTCTGATTCCCAGATCAGCTTGCTCAGTTGAATTTTGTGACAGAAGCAGGCCTTCAGCCTTTGAGAGCTGGGGCTGGTGAAAGCTCTGTTACCCAAAGTCACTCTCAACACCTGTCTGCCACATCTGCTCTGGAGCTGCAGAAGAGCTGGCAGGCTGGTGGGTTTGTCCCCAGTGGGACTACTGCTGGTGCACTGCACATGCTTCTCAGAGGCAACAAAAACTCAGGTTGAGGAGGTGTTAAAGAGACTTTTAAAAACAAATTTATAAATCAAAAATGTAAGACTTATCAGAGATTCAAACTAAGTATCTCAAAGCTTTGGAGAAGGCCATCTGCTGAGCATCTCCTGTACACAGAGGTAATTTTGGTTGAATCCTTTACACAGAAGTAACGTTGTAAGCCTATCACTAACACCTCCTACTGGTGTGCTGGTTGACTCTGTTGCCACAGCCATACCTCCTTTGCAGAACCAGACACCTGCCCTGCAGTTAATGCTCTTGCCTGGCTGGAGTGAGAGCAGGCTGTGCAGTAACACCTGCGCTACACAGTGACTGCCTTGCCATGCAGGGAGATTGGATTAGCAACTGGGGAGCTGAGCTAATAAACTGTAGCTAATGTTCCCCCACGAGCCCACTAATTTGAGTTAAAAATGCCACTTTGCTCGCATTAAGGGGCTTGTGTGTAGAACGGATTTGAGATGGTATCAACGCAGGGGTAATAAGAGCGAGAAACACTCTGACAGTTATTACAACCTTTGAAGCTCTGAGAAAAAAAAATTCTATTAATAAATTATATAAGCCTATAAAATTATCTGAAGTGAAAGAGATTATGTGGTACACTTCTGTGTGTCAGTCTGAATCAATGAGAACAAAGGAGAAAATGTATTCACACTTGTGTTAGACCTCTCCAGATAAAATGTCTGCTTGGGAAAGAAAGGGAACTTTGCAACCTCTGTCAGTGAAGAACAATCCCATCTGCCTCAGCCTTTCTGTCCCAAACACTGCAGAGCCATGGTGACAACCACCACCTCCCTCTTACATGCCTCACACACAAGAAGTCTGAAGATGAGAGCCACAGGTTTACCTTCCTGGTCTTTTCCTGCCCTGGAAACTTCACAGTTATACTCATGCATAGAGAGCTTTTTTCAAAAACCTGCTTCAACCTCTAAGTCTCTTTGTATGCAGCAAAGCCAATTTTTAATTCTGTTCTCTTTAACTGGGGCCAGAAATAATTCTGTCTTCCAGGACCAGGAGTGGATGCCAGAAGACACTTAAATCTGCATTTCTGGGATACATTCACAATTCAAATTTTGCTTTAAATTAAACCAGCAGACATGGTCCTCTAGGACTGTTTAAGTCTACACAGCACAATAATACACAATGTATAGAGCCCTGAATTGATGCCAACTGAGGCCACAAAAGAAGTGGAGCAGGGTACCTGTGGAGGCCAGCAGCCCCAGTGCCCCTCTGACAGCCCAGTGCTGCACCAGCACAGCAGCTTCTAGATCCAACCTGGCAATGACACACCACTTTAGGCCAGGATCAGGATGCAAAGGATCAAGCCCACTGTTTAGGCCACTTTTGGATCACTATACCCAAAATGTTCCTAAGTATTCCTGAACGCATTGGGTTTTTTTTCTCCAGAGACTGTATCTTGCTACAGCTGGAATTGACACTGCATCTGTTTGGAATTAGATGATATTGTGCAAAACTGCAAGTTTTATAGAATTAGGCCATGTAGGAAAGGTGTTTGTGATCTTGAGTGAGGCATATGTTGTTTCTAGGTTGTGATTAAAGCACAGAACTGTTTAAGAACACAAAAAGGACCAGTTATCTTGGTATATCTATCATTCTTTTGCTCAATTTCTATTACACTTTCTTGCTTTTAACTGTATCACTCATCTCATTTTGTTCATAAATAAACCAAGGTGATTCTTCAGATTATTTATGCTCTTTCCTACAGTTTTCTTTCATGGCAATTTAATCCAAATGTCAATTGAGATTTTTGAAGTTTCTCAGCTTTTTGAGACAACTTATAAAATTCAGGTGTGGCCACAGTAGTGGAAGTCTCATACAAAAATGGAAAGTGGGATTTGACATCAGAACCCCAAAGTATGATTTTTAGTTTAACGTGCTTTCCTTTTGTTCTCCAATATTTGAAACTTTTTGCAATAGCTATTGACTGTGATGAGTCTATGGCTTTTTGTAAAGCCACACCACTGGTCAGAGGAAAAAATATCAATTTGGTAATGAGAAACACTATGTGGAGACCAGGCTCACATTTTTTCATTGCAGACAGTCTTGGGATATTGTTCATGCTTCCTAGAACAAAATGTAGGTGCTGCCAACACTTTCTCATGAAACTATTTATTGTCAAATCAATGCAATTTAGAGGCACCTTCCTCTAAAGGAAAAGTAAGATTAGGATTTGAAGATCTTACCTTTCCATTCCTCCAGGTCCAGTCTCCTAAAGTTGCCTCTTGGGTTTGCAATACAGTTAATTCAAGTATTTTCAGTGATATTTTTATATCCAGAATTGACATTCTGCCAAACACGGAATGTTTTATGAATCAGACAGATTTCCTACAGCCTATCACAGAAGAATGCAAAATAGCTGAAAGTGTTATTCATAAGGTCCTCACCTTACCAGGAGATGTACCAGCTGCTGTTTTCCTGTATGTCAGGTTAATGTCAGATTCATCTTTTTGCTGTTTTCTCCCTCCTGATTTTTCCCTTAGCAACTTGTTATTGCTAAAACAACTCTAAAATTCCAATTTTCATTCCACCACAAATTTCAAAACCTCACAAATATTCACCAAAAGAAACTGCTGGTTTCTGGCTGGAGTAATCAATAGTCTTAACTACAAATATTCTTAGCACAACAACCCAGTAGGAAAGAAGGGGACAGTTCACATCAAGTGTAAATATTCTGATGCTTGCAAAACAGTCCCAAATGTATTTTCAAATATATTCCTTCGTCACTGTTCAGGATGCTGCCTAATGAGTTGACAGTAAGCCAGTGACAGTCTAGCACAGCAAAAGTTTAGTGCTTCCTTTTTTGTACATTCAAGTATTCCCTATTGTTTTGAAACTGTTAGTAATGCTGCTGCTTTGCCCTTGCCATCAAACAAGCCCTTCTCCAGCAGTGACTCATTCAAGTTCTGGCACTGCGTAGGATAAAGGAGAAGTGTTAATAGGAAACGCTTGGTGACATAGATAGGAGGAGAAGGGGAGGAAATATGCAAAGCAGAGTTCTGGCTCTGTCATGTTTTCTCTAGAGTTTTCCACTCTTTTTGGAAACTAAATGCTGGGGGTCACCACACTGCATTCTCTGGATGTGCAGAATGCTGAAATCCCAAGGAGCATAAATTAGAGAACACCACATTGATTCCATGCTGTTCCTATTAAAAAGATCATTTATTTCAATGATCTGTGTTACTTTTGTTCTCCACAATGCATGTTGGGTTACTTCACTGTCTCCTGAAGCTTCACAGCTATGGAACACTGTGGCTGCTAAGTAACACTGCTTTTCCAGGGATCTCTCTGTTACTAGGCTGTGGTGGTTTCACCTGACTGGGATGGGCAAGAACAAGAACATTACCCTTCAAATGAGACATGACCATTGCACCTCATAGCAACTACACTTTGCATAAATCATCACACACAAGAGGCAAGACATAACTCCCACTGTCTTCATCTGTGCCAGTATTTCACTCTAAAAATGTTATTTCTTTAGAGCTCCATAGGGTAATTGGTGTTTGTCCTCTGCAATTTCAGAGCCTTCAGCAAGATAAAGGGGTATGGCTAAGAACACAAACTGACTTTGGGAGTTTGCCTTCTCTTCTTCTCATATTTTCTCCATGTAGTTTTAGAATTTAGCCCATTGTCTTCTGTTCCCATTTCAATTTAAGGCGTGACTAACACTTGTGTGCTAAAGAGATACCTCTAATCTGAACATTGAAGGGGTTCCCAAAATATTAGTAGGACAGAATTCTTCAGGTAACATGCACATGATTCTCCTTCTTGATGTAGTGCTGTCATTTTAATGGAGTTCTGTAGCTAATGGAGTAGTATAACCCTAACATTGCCAATCTAAAATTGATGCAAGAGGGGAGTCAGGCTCTGTATTTTTTATTAGCTCTTAAAAGTAAAACAGTAAAAGTAGTTTTGAAAACAGACAGAGAGGTGAAGAGTTGATCTCCTCCTGAGAGGAAACTAAGTTCAGTTTATTTGAAAAGCATTTCTTGACTATATGTCACCTTGAACTCCTATGAAAAGCATGCTTTTCTGTACTATTGTAGTTTTTTCCCATTTCTGCTTTACAGTCTCTTGGGAGACGCACTAAAAGCATGCCAAAGGGGTGGTGGAAGGGTGGGGGCTTAAATATTTAAATCTATTAAATAAAATAACACTTTTGAAATACTGAAAAACATATGAAAATGTGTTTCCCCTCATGTGGGAATTCAGCTGTTCCCAGGAACAGCCTGGGTGTCAGGAGACCAGAGTAGCATATGAGGAATGTATTAAACAAATGATGGAAGAAGGATTGAATAGCTCGGGGAGCTGGAAAAATAATACATAACTTTTCATCTTGAGTCTACCCCGGACTGACAGAGCAAATGAAAATCATTAGACTCTGAAGACGGTTTGGTGGTCCATGTGGAATCACTTGGTGGTTTCTCTGGAGTCACTAATAGACAGCTTTCTACATCACAGAAACTTCCATACATTTATCACCCTTTTCAGCAGTCTTAGTGGAAGCCAAGAATAAGGGTTTAAGAGAGAAAACATTTAAGCATATGCTTAAAATTAAGCACCTGCTCAAGTACTTTTCTGGATGAGAACCTTAAAAACTGCACTGCTAATACATGTGGTAAAAATATGAAGAGCAGAAAGGAAAAGGGGCTGTTCACATGGTACCTGTTCTGGAAAAGATTTTATTTTCATTAAATAGCTTTTAGCAATATCGCATTATATTTTTTAAAAAGGAAAAAAGAAAAAGAGTCAAGGCTATATTCCAAAGGCCATCTGTAATGAACAATCAGAAGGGAGCAAGTGTATCCGTATCCTGTACTCTCTCAGCAGAGGCTGAGAACGCTAAGTCCTCTCATGTGCTTGCATTTCAATGTGGATCTAATTAACAGATGCCATCATATTTTCCATTTCTCTGCACTAGGCAATGTTAGAAATATTGAAGCAACTTCCAGGTAAGTCAATAGAAGTATCCAGCAAAGTGCAGTACCAAAACTCTCCTTGGAGTCCTACCAGTCCACCCAGTTTTGTTAGGACAGTGCAGGCACATCTATGTGGCTTCCAGTTTTGAAGCCAGCTGAAGGATCCTAGATTAGAGTGGCACTGCATGGAGCCAACAACCTTCCTTTGCTGCCAGCGCAGGCAATGAAGGGCAGGGGGTGACTGTGAGGCCTCACCGTGGCAGAAGCAGAGTCTCATTTTACAGACACCTTTTCCCATGTTTATCACATAAATGTAAAGGAGGCTGAATGGACCAATCCAGCCTCACTAGGTTGATCATACTTGCTTCCAGTGCAGAATTTACACTAACACCGAGCTGAGAAAAAATCCTAACAATAAATCAAAGTGGAATGTTTTGTTCTTCTTATCTCACCCAAAGACTGTACATAATTACACTCCCGAAATAAAACTGAAGAAAAATAATTATTGGCTCATGATTATTACTTGGCTGCACTGAAGGTGTATCAGGAGTATTTGAAAAATGTGAAAATTGTTCTGTAGTTAAATGGTTTTAATTTTGCAATTAGATGCAAACTTTGTACTAGCAATGATAATCGTGGCAGACCATTCCTCTCCCTGAACTCTCTTCTTTCTACAAATTAACTAGAAACAGAGGAGATAGATTTGCTCCCACCTCACTACCAAGTCCAAACACTACATTAAGCAGCTAAATACACTTGTGATAAGACAACTTTGGATCACCTTTCCTTGCTTTTCCTGACAAAAGTATTTAAAAATTACAGGAGCTACCACATTTTATCATTGTGAAGTGCATGTAAATATTGAAGCATGTCTTGATCGACTGGTTTTATCTATGCCAGCTGCTAGAAATCACAATAAGAGGAGGATATCAGCTACAGTTTTTAAATTATTTAAGAATGGTGAATATTGGTAAGATAAAGTAGGCAAACATTTGTAAGTTTAATTAATAATGTGCAATTTCTATATGATATCTTTCTAAAATTAGTCTACTCAAGTATTTGTTGAAATGTATAATCTAATAGATTAATTAAATGGCAAATTAAGAAATTGATGACAAATTCTTTGGCCATAAAACATCATTTCTACTTAAAAATACATCATGACAAAGCATAAAAGAAGATACACAGATTTGTTTGCATATATCACAACTCACCTTCCTAACTTCACTTTTCATCCTACCTAACAAAGTTATTCTACTCCATTTCAGCCAAATTCTCAAACATGAAAGAAGCTGAAAGCATGCTCTTGAATCTTGTCTCAAAGAATGGGTCTGAAAGGTATTTGCAGACAGTGGTGAATCAACACACAATTCCCTTGGGTCCCATTCCAGCTCTGGATGCTAGAGCACACTGGGTGGGTGCATGGTTTTCTGTCTTTGATCCATCCCGGTACAATGCCCTTCAACTTTTTCCTCCCACTCTGTTTCCTGACCCCTTCCTGACCAGTCTCATGATCCACTTACCAGGTTTCTGGACCGTGTCCTCTTCCCAAACCTGAGATAAACTCAGCCTCAGAATAAGACTTTCTCTCTGGTCCCCATCTAATCTCAGCCTCTCCACACCCTCTCTTCCTGGCTTCCCCTCCAAGTTTCTTTGCCAAATCCACGTGTCCCCACCCCTCCGTCCCCAATGACATTCCTCAGTCCTTAGGTCAGCTTCCCACTTCCCCTGACTCCAACTACTCATTTCATTACTCTGTGTCCTTATCTGCTCCCTTCCTCTCAACTTAAATCACACGGCTCCCTCCTGTCCTACTGCCCGGACTGACCACAGCAGGGGAATACAGGGGCAAAGGGCCAATGCTCAGGGTTACTCAGAGCAGCCTCCTTGGCAGGAAGCCGTGGGAAGCCGCCTTGGAGAGGGGTAAGCCCAGTTTCTTTGCTCAACTGCAGGCAAGGCCTTTCCTGGCTGCGCTCTGCAGCCACAATGTGAACAGCCACAGGCGCTGAGAGGCTCACACCTGTTCCCTGCAGCTGCAGTTTTCAAAGCACTTGCTTGAGTTATGGAGGTCTGTAATGATCAGGCATACAGAATATTCCTTCCCCCAAGCCTGTAACTCCATTGGTTTTCACGGGGGTTTTAACACAGCATTGGGAATGAGCACGTTGTGGCAGGTTACACGCTACTGACATGAGAGTCATGTCACTGTAGGTGATGCTGCTGAGAACCCATGGCTGTTCCAGTTTGGCTGGTTATACTTTCTGCTTGAAAAATGTTTCCTGAGCCTAGGGGAACTCTATCAGCCTGTCTCCTGATACATGGTTTAACGCATGCAAATATTCACATAGGCACACAGACACAGTCCTCATCATCCTGCAGTGTATCAAGGAGAAGCCTAGAATGGAAATTGAAAGACCATCATCATTTTCCACAAAGATTCAATATAGATTCAATTATAAAGCCTACAAGAGACCAAATAATGCTTAACCATTGCAGAATGTCGTGGAGGGACAAAGCTGAAAATGGCTGAAGTTGCAAATTTAAAGTAGCATGAGAACAAGTATAAGAATGCTAAAAAACACCTTAATTATCAACCTCGAGTCTCTTGATTCACTGAAAGTGCTCCCCATTTACTCCTGGCAGGAACTATGGAGCAAGCAACTGTGCTATCAGCCTGGCAAGTGTTTGCAGTACTGCCCTCTGTGCTACAAGTATTCTATGCATGTAACCAACAGAGGTCTTCCATCTCCAAGATGGTAATAGATACCATTCACCACGCTGATAACACACTCATTTTTGTTGGGATTGTTCAGTACAGGGAGGTATATATCCCAATTCCTGCCTTTTCTGCTCCCCCTCTATTTAATGTTAAGCTTTGCTGACCTGAACCTTCAGACCTAGTACTAGAGTTGTCAGGAGGAAGATGGTGAAAACAATAAGGAAAAGATTTTTATTTATAGGCAGATGTTTAGAGCACTCTAAATGACAGTCATATCAGTTAGCCTACCCTTTATTTTCTTGCTACACGTCTTGCCAAAGGGAATAAAGAGGCAGGGCAAACCCCAGGTGCATCAGTTATGAAATATTTTCCACAATCTGGCATTTGCCTCAAGAACAGCAGTCCTAGAAGGAATTAATAGCTCCTGCAGGGAGCAAGTGAGGAAGCAGAGAACCTGGTCTCGACAGCCCCCTCCCCCTTCCCCACCTCCTCAGGCAAACCAAAGCTCTGGTAGACCCCAGAGTTTCAGCAGCAAACAGACACATTCTGAGAAAGAGAGAAATGCAGCCCTGGCTTCAGAAAAACACAGGAGGGTGATTACAGGTCATTCAGGAAAGAATTAAACACCAAATACAAGAGTGCCCCTACTTTCAGCCAGGACACTGTGATTTTATTACATTCTTCTCTGAAAGATGACAGGCTGCATGCCAAGCACTTTTTGATTTTATTTTATTTTTGTTTTACTTTCTCACACACAGAAACTGTCCTCAAAACCTCGTACTTTTAAGCTAAGTGCCAAAAAATGATCAAGTGCCAGCCAATGACTCATCTTTTAAAAGCCTGGCTTTTGGAAGGTGGTTTTCATTTCAGGAACTTAGGATTGCTTCCTGGATACCAAACATTGTGGGATCAATAATTAGACTAGAAAAATGTTGAAAAAGAAGGATTTTAAATATTTAAACATCAGTCATCTTTGGGCGTTCTGTTAACTAGAGATACATGGGAGTTCCAGGCAAAGGGAAAAACAGGAAGGCCAAGAGTTTGGCTGATGACTCAAAATGGCCAACATGCACCTTCTTTTTTTTTAATACTGAAGCATATTTTAAATCATTTTAATCTTCTTTTAATAATGGAAGCAGACACATACATCACATTGCCTTGGAAAGAGTAGAAGCACTATCTTTTTTTTCTTTTTTTTACGGGGGTGCAAATGGAAAGCATATGATGACATTCCACCTCTTCCTCCCTTGTGCAGCGTTTCACCCATTTCTCAACACACAACATAGACATGCAGCCCTTGTTAGTGCTGTAGTTACATGTCATCAGTCCACCATCATGCAAGCCAAATTTCTGAAGTGCTCTTTTGCTTCTAGGGATTTCCTTGTTTATACACCACATAAAACCTTACTTGCACCACAGTAAAGGCATGTGGCAACACAGAAACCTTTACACAGGTGAGGGCATCTGTCAGGAGATGGGGGGAGGAAGGGCACAGATCTACTTGTAAGCCTGGATCATTTCTGTTTGGAGAAAATAGTGTTTAGCAGCTCCAGCAAGACAGTGACTAAATGACTCAAACAGCTATTGTTCTAGAGGGAATAAACGAAGTGGTAAAAGAAAAATTAGAAAGCTGAGAAAAAAAATGAGATACTCATTAGGTCCAAAACTAAACATGAGCTACCTCTTTGTATGTTTGATGCAGGCTCCAGCACAGTTATTCAGGGTAACTGTCTTTTTTTTAAATTCTGCTGACATCATTCATTCTTTATATATCAAGGCTAGCAACTATGACTCCCAAAACTTGCTTATAAACACACTTCACATCTTAGGTGTAGGACAATGTGCCAGCATGCAGGTGCCCTTCTCCATGGGTGTTGGGTGAAATATATATATAGCTATCTGGTTATTCTGGGACTGGTAACATCCTGGACTGACATTGCAATCTGTTAAGAAGCAGTTTTGAACAAGTCTAATGAGATGGTATAGATTTTCTGGGAGCATCAAAGGCTGTCAAAATTTTCTCCCACCTAATCTGCTCTTTGGTGTCAAAGAGAAAACAGCAGTGAAAGTTTCAAAGTAAGGTCAAGAGTCCTTGATTTATCCTTTAGTCCTTTAGTTACACCAGTAACTGGCACTAGAGAAACGTATTCCTAACCACTCAGCTGAAGCAGATATATGTTTAGAAATTAGACAGCTCACAACAACTTTGAGCCCTTTTTATCCATTGGCATGTTTTGAAGCAACTACTAATGGAAACAAAACATTTTTTCTCCTTACACAAATGAGCCACAAACTAGAAATCTCTCTATCCTGTTGAAAACAAACAAACAAACATAACAAAACAAGTTAAAAACCAAAACCAACCATCCAACTTTACCTAATATCCACTTACCCAATGAATGGTTTTAGTCACAGAAATGAAGACTCAAACCCCTTTACTAAGTGTCAGAATGCAAACATCCCATGCTAACTTTTTCTTCCTAGTCTTTCAAGGGATGCAATTTAGGTAACTTTACTCCTTTTCACTTAAAACATTTGGAAACACAAGCTACGACGTTCTGTCTAAAACCTTTGTGTGTGCCACAATGCAAGCACAGCCGAGCGAGAAGCATCACTTACTGCCGTGGTACTGGAGGCAGGTTTTTACCTGCATTGGTGGGATGGTTTATACAGTGGCAGACTTCTGATCCTCACTTAATTTCCTGCTTAATCGCCCTTGCTTGCGGAGCCCAGCCTGGCTGGACGCGCAGGTCGTGGAGTTGCTGCCAGGAGCAGGGAGCTGCTCAGCTTCCTACACTAGGTGGCATGGAAGGACCAAGTTTCACCACCCCCACCACTGTCCAATGGCGAATGATGCTGCTGTTCTGTCTCGCAATCGCTTTTCCTGGTGCTCTGCAGGAATATTTATTTATTAATTTAATCACCTGGCAGAATTCTCTCTGCGTAAATGCTGAAGCTCTTCTTGGAGGGGTTCCCTTGTGACTTTTCCATTCCAACTGAGTGGGAGCTCTTCAATGTTCTTGCTGACTTTCCCCCTTGACTTGCCCATATTGACTTTCAGCACTTATATACACTCTAGCTCTGTACCTTACTCAGTTAAGTTTGGGTTTCCTATTATTTCTCCTTATTTCCCCATTAGTCTATGTTCATATATGTGAAAAAACAGCATTTTAAACTTTTTGCAATTCACAGGGCAGGAACTTGACACCCTGTGTGTCTGAAAACACATTTTCAGCTCTGCAGATTCAGACCACTTTTGATGTCTGAAATAGTCAGGATTCTTGAAGAGGTCAGTTTGATTCTTACCTTGCTCAACTACTGAGCTGGTTACTGCAAATTATTGACCCTGTAAAGCAACCAAGCTGGATCCATCAGTGCTGTCACTGGGAAGGGCAGCATTGCTCAACACTGGGATTGCACTAACAGCACCTCATGTGCAGCTACAGTCCTAATCCTTACTCCTATCCCACCACGGATACAGACATGCAACGAACATCCCAGTTAATTCAGGATGCCTACATGGCCCTAAATCATTTGGATGAGAAAACTGAGAGTGTCGTCATTAACCCGTATTATTGCCTCTCCACTGTCACCACAAAGTGCCTCACTTCTACCTCGCAGTTTCCAATAGCACCTGGATGCAACGCCATTCCCATGACCTCACCATTCTCCCAGCCTACTTAACAGCTTTCCAGCAAATAAACCTTGCCCCTGCACCCATCTCCCCACACCCCAGCCCATATATGTAATTTGCCTTCCACTGCCTGGGGCAAAAACAGGGGGTAGATTATCTCTTGAGGTGTTTTCCATCTCTGTTTTCTATGATTCCCTGGGGACAGGCTTATCTCTAAAGTAACATCTTGCAGGATTCCAGGGTTACACCGGTGAACGTGTTAAGGCCAGAAACAGGGAGGGAGATGCCTGGTATTAATGGCAGAGGCATGGCTTTTCAAGGTGGAAGATTTTCCCATTATGTGAATGAGGCTGAGTAACTCAGAGTTTTTTCAGCTTGGGATTCAGAAGTTAGGTCTCAAGACTCTTTACTGTATTTTTAAAATCTGATTCAGCACTCCCAGCTACTTAACTCTGTCTTGCCCTTCTTTCTGCTCTCATGTCCTTACTGAGGTGATTTTTCTACCCTCTCCCTCCCTGATGTACTGAGCTAGCACCCTCCCCCTTCCTCTTTGCCTGTCCTGACCCTCCATGGCCCTTGCCAGGATATGAGGAGAACAAGAGAGACCACCTGTATCAGGAGTAGAAAAAGAAAATGCAAAAAAACAAAACAACAAAAAAAAAAACTGGAAGCAGGTTGAAACCAAGGAATGTTAGGGTCAGGCACAAAGCTAGGGTATGTTTAACCCTAGTTTTGGTTCAAGGAGATGTCCAGTGAATATAACCTCTTGCCATTTCAAACCTCTATTTCATCTCTCATTACACAGTGATGAGCACCACTGATACATTTCAGTTTCCATGGCATCGACAAAGTACACTTCCTGGAGGATAAGAGTTCCTATGAGGAGCTGCAGACTACAGCACTGTCAGTACTTGGCACAGAGCAGCCCGCTGTGTAGCACAAAAAAAGGAAGAAGGCAATAGCACCACACAGCTCCCTCCTGGCTGCATACCTCCCTGTGTTTCAAAATAACATTAAACCTCCAAGTAGCTTCAAGGAAGATCCATGAACAAACTAAATGAAATCATGCCTTTTGGGTTACTGCACAGCAACATGTACTGTCCTCAGTTCCACCAGTGCAGGTGTAAACAAGAGATAAAAATTACACACAGTGCACAAACACATGACAATGTGAAACACTATAAAGTTTTAATTGCCACTTATTTGGTTAAGCCTTTCATAGCTCTCTGCTGGTGAGTCTTGAGCAATGTGGTCATTCCATTCTCAGGCTCATAAAAATTTACTGCACGCCTTCACGTGTTCTCCCTATATAGCTCCACTTTATTTCACTGGCAAAATACGGCCAGCTGGAGCTGCAGCTCTGATTAGCTGAATGCTTGGGATGCAGAATGCAGTCCCCAGAATACATCATATTCATGGTAATATTCTGACTGTAAAAAAGGCTTGACTTTTTAAGCTTCTCCAGAGATGCAGATAAATGTAATGTGTCAGAAATAGGGACCACCTACACATCAGATCACACTTACAAGGATAATGTATGCAGGCATATAAAATTGCCAAGGAAGGCAAAGCCACACAGAAAGGGGTACTTCCCCAGGCTACAGACCGGTTTATTCCACATTTCACTGACTTTATAAGGCAGCTGAGTGACATTTGGTATCATCAGAACCACCTGAAGGGATGAAATTGCACTGTTCTTGGACAGCCAGCACCAGGGACATTATGATTTTAAAATATGCTGAAAGACAAAGTCACAGGCAACCGGCATTTCACAGTCATACCTGCTTGTTTCCAAATCATAATGAAAACCAGTGGATAGAAGGTTCCTAGTACAGACACTGAAACAACTCCATTAATTGTTAAGGCTCCAGTTCTTAATATTGCCAAAGCACATTTTAGAGGGAGGGATTTGAAATATTTTTCTGAAAGGAAGGGAAAGAAAAGAAGGAAGAAATGTGGCTCTGTGACTCAGAGGCGCAATTGAAATAAAAATCTAAACATTGTCACAAGTGGCATCACTGAAGCCCAAAGCAGAACACTGCATCTTGGAAATTTCCAGAGGATCTTGGAAAAATTCAGCGCTTTTAAACAAAGAACAGCAAAATGAAAAGAATATAAAAAAATAACTTGAGGATGAAATAAATTGAGTAGTTAAAGCTAAATTATTACTATTTCTACAGGCCAGAGAGCAGCAAAATTAGATAGATACACAGCTTGGTATTGCAAACTTGTAATTCACTCTTACTGCACTTACTCTACACAGCTAAAGAACAGAAGAAGGGAAGAATATGGGGCTTCCCATCATGAATGTGCTAATGCCTGGCAATTTCTCACTTTCCTCAATAAACCTGAACAAGGTTCTTCTTTGTCTTCCTAGAGTTCATCTGAAGAGCCCTCAAACAAAAGTAGCCAGCTTTGCCTAATCCAGCTATCCTGCTGTAAGCCTTTGGAAGCAACAGCAGGAATGGAATAGGCATAGCGCCACCCCAGCTCCCACCCCAGACACATTTGTCCACAACCATGGTCTGTTCTGTTCAGACACACCACATTCCCAAACTATTATGGTGACTGAAACCTTGGACAGTACAAGATGTCAGGCTCCATCCCTGCACTGAGCCTGCACTTCCCAGGTGAGTGCTCCAGCGCCTTGGGCATTATTCTCACTCTTGTTCTCAGACCTGGGGCTGCTTGCAAGGCACTGCCTGGGGCACAGGGGTGCCTGGTGGCTTGGACACTGTGCTGGGAAGCACTAGGTGCCAACTCAAAGCTCTGGTGCATCCTTTAGAGGCAAGTCGACCTTGCAGATGAATATCCTACAAATCCCTACCCAGTTGCTGGGTCTCCTTAGGTATTCCATTTAAAGCCATTCTACTTGGAATAAAATACTTTTAACAGGAGCTGAAGCAGAAGACAAATGTGAAAATGATTCACGCTTCTGGGAAGTGGCTGTCTGGCTTCTGGAGCATGTGGCAGTGAATATAAAATGCTGCACACAGAGGGGCTGTCTTGTCAGGAGAGACCAAGGAGCAATGCTTCAAGCCCTGCACGTGCACAACCAGCTTTCAGGCTGCTAGTGAAAACACTGTCCTATTGCTCTCAAATTGCTTCAGAGATGGAAACTGAACTGGTTCTTCTAAAGCTTGATGCATGCTCGAGGCTATGGGATAATATATCCTCCCATAGCAGCTTTTGTGAATTGAGCATTTCTTTTTTTTGGTCTGCAAGGACCTCAATCTAAATCTTTTGAACACTTCGGATGTTCTGATATTTTGCTTCACCAAGAAACAAAGTTTTTACAATTTTTTAAAAGTTTTTTTTGTCTTAGAATGAGGGCGTGAGTTGGCATCTGAGCCAAAAAAATCAGTGAAATGCACAGCTCTTCTGGTGGCAGATTGTTCCCTGTAGGAGGTCTCTGGTTGTTCTTCACATCTCATGGGTGTTACAGAAGTAGTTCTCAGGGAACTATAAAAAAAGGAGAAAGGAAGGTTGTTTGGCATATTCAGAATAGAGTGTTCATGTAATCAGAAGAAAATATTGCTTTGAGTTCTGTGAATGGTACACAGATACTATGGGCAATTGGAGCTTTATACATTTATGTAACTGGTAATTAATTAATTCAAATATTCAAAGAAAATTACTTCACACCCCCACAAAATACCCTGTATCCTACTAAGGAGACAGATATGCCTGGTTTTACACTCAAGCAATGTCACCTCCAGCAGAAGCTCATTTATTAAAATACCAGAATACTGCTGTATGATGCCTATCGTAACACCCACCTCCCACACACACAGGGCAGCATGCGTCTTATAACAAAGGAGGCATTCATAGTTATTATCTTGAAAGGTAGTAGGGGCGATGAATGCATTAAAGGGACCAGAGAAATGTTCACTTTACCAAAGAAAAGCTGAAATAGCTTAGGGGTGTTTTCACTGGAAGTTGTGGTGCCTCCATGCTTACTATCCCAGGACCAGCTTTCCCTCTCATTGCCAAGAACTTTATTGAGCTTTGAAATTCACTAGAGCTTTGCAGCTACCAAGAACTCCAAAATCAAGCATTTCACTCTGTGCTTTCAAAAGGTCCAAAACTTAATTTGGATCTCAGCTCTTTGGCTAGGGTCCTTTGCCCAAGTTTCTTTGCAGCTTCACCTGGACTGGCTACCCTTGGGACATCCGCTGCTGGTTTGAGCTCTGTGGCAGGCAGGAGCAGGAGAAGGCTCCTGAGATCCCCTTTGGTTTGGGTTAGACAGGTTTGGTGACTGGATTCACTGCTCCTCTGCAGCAGGGTGCTAGCTGCATAGCATTTTTATTTTATTATCACTACAGCAGCCCTGAATCTATTAATACATATTTTGTGCAAAAAAAGAGTCTGGCACTTTCAAAAAGGAAAAGGTGGTAATGAAAAGACTCTTAAGCTTCCAAACTCACTCCAAACCATTACAAAAATTGTACCAAAAGCTGCAAATTCTTGAGACAGAATTAAATCAAAGAATGATAAAGCAAAACTCAACCTGAGTACTGTCAGGTCATTCTATGCAAAGTGAAATCTCCAGTCTTACCCTCCTCTATTGTTTTTGTTGAATGTTTTAAAAAGATAATAGATTTTCAGTGAAGCAGTCTGATAAATTATGCTTCGGTTTAGGGGTCAATCCTCCACAGTGGCCACCTGAAGCTGGCAACAACCTGTTTGCCCAGGTGGTAGTGGAGGGTGCTCAACAGGTTTAGCTGCAAAATGGACAGCTCTGCTTTCTTAGCTCTGGCAGAGTTATTCAGAGCAACCAGCCCTGCCTCCCGTGTTGAAACTCACTCACAAGGCCCCTGGGACCCAGCCTGGGCACAAGTGGCTTCCAAGCCGGAACAGCCAGACTGGGGGTTTTTACATTAGTCACAGGACAGAGATCAGTGGTCATGGGGTTTGTATAGGATACACCTTCACCTTTCTTTCGGTGAGGTTAACTCCTGAAGCTCAGCAGATGCTTGCTTCATCTCAACGCCTTGTCCCGACCAGTGCTTGCAGGAAGCAGGAAAACTTAACGCATGCTATATAAAGCAGCAGAAAGACACACATTGTGTAACAGATGTCTGTTGAAAGGAGATAAAGAGACAGCCTGATTTCTTTCCCTTTTTTTTTTTTTGTTTGCCTGTGTCCTCATTCCCCTCCGCCTGCCTGCCTTGCTGTCTGGGGGAGGTTTCACATTGCATTAGCGTTACCTCCCATGCCTTGGCCGGCCGGTGCAGAGGCTGTTCTGCCAAGCCACCGCCGCTGGCCGCCTGGCAGCTGGTGCAGGGCCAGGACAGGGACCTCTCCATGACAGACCCTGAGCCTGAGGGGTGGCAAACAGTCTAGAGGCAGATCTGCACAGCATCACAGCTCTTCCCATCTCTAGCTGCCACTTCCAGTTGCCATAGGTAGGGTAGTTTTAGTAGCTCTCAAAGCCTACTGTTTTAACACTGCTTACCCTCAGTCAGACCTCGACTCTCAGCACTGAAGAGGTATCCTTCTTTTTTTTCCCTCAGGGAACTTCATGGTACTGCGCAATGCCTCTGGTATCTAACCTCATTAAAAGTGCTCATCTAATTCCACCATACTGAGGAAACTCTCACCTCCCTCAAAGGCAATGACTCAAGATACTAATCAGTGCAATGAGGATGTCTGAGGGTTTTTCTATCTGCTACTTCAGTCTGGGCTATACTTTTCCTTCCCCCTTTACTGTAGCCACAAACACTCTGCTCACCCTGCAGAATAAGGCATCCAGTCTCTTCTTGCATACACTGCCTCAGGTATATTTAAATTTAAGCCAAGTGCCAAATAACTAAAAGGGGCCCCGAGCACACCTGGAAGAGACTATTTTCTGCTTTTCCATACTCTTCCCTGTTTACTGCTCTCTGTTACTGTGTTCTCTGGTTTCTGTCATCATTTTCGTTTGCAGCCTTTTGGGGTCTGAGCAGGGGAATATTCCTCTTCTGAAGAAGAACATTAAAAGATATATGTTTGGCCCTGAAACATAGTCACAGTTGCTGACCATCATGTCTTTGTTCCTGGCTGTTGAAGGGATGAGATAGGATCACCCTCAGGATTCAGGATACGTCTTAATAAGGTCTGACCTAGCAATACCACACTGGCTAAGGTTGCTCTGTTCACATCTCTGGAGATAAAGTTAGGAAGCTCTGACCTTCTTCAAATTAAGAGTCATGAAAGGACTGACAGCAGCCACACAGAGAATATGGAGATTTTCTGAAAAACTGAGGATACTCCCACTTGCTTTCCCTGATGGTGCCTGGCCCAGTCCTTCAGGCTGGTGCAGCAAGTCCTCATCAGGACCAGTGAAAGGTCTAGAGAGTAAGTCTTATAAGAAGCAGCTGAGAGAGCTGGGGGTGTTCAGCCTTGGTAAAAGGAGGCTCAGGAGTGACCTGATCACTCTCTACAGATGCCAGAAAGGAGGCTGTAGCCAGGTGGGGATCAGTCTCTTCTCCCAGGCAACCAGAGACAGGATGAGATGAAATGGCCTCAAGCTGCTCTAGGGGAGGTTCAGGTTGGACTCAAGAAAATCCTTCACTGAAAGGGTGGTGAGGTATTGGAATGGGCTGCCCAGGAAGGTTGTGGAGTCACTGTCCCAGGAGGTGTTCAAGAAGCAGTTGGACATGGCACTGAGTGCTATGGTTTAGTTGACACACTGGTGTTTGGTCAAAGGTTGAACTTGATGATCTTGAAGGTCTTTTCCAACCTTAATGACTCTATGACTTATTGCTAACAACACTGAACCATCTCCAAAAGGTTATTATTAAAAGTCATTCATTACATTAATTTGCAACCCTCATTTAACGTCAGCAGACCTTTATCTTTCAGCCTAGGGGCTTGTGCTAGCTCCTGCAAGCCAAAGCCCAATCATAACAAGTGTTTCGGGTTGTAATTACAGGGTGATTTCCAATGATACCAACTGCCTATTTTGCCTCCATACATTTTCAAGTCCAAAGGTTACCTCACTATTTCAATTCCTGTGTGTCTACACAGGGGAAAAAAATCTTCTAATAAACAGAAAAATTAATGGAAAGCAAATAATAAATTATGAATAATAAATGGAGCGCCTGTGTCTCAGCACAGAGGAAGAAATGGGGGCTGGCTGAGATGGGCCCAGAGAGTACTCTTCACAGCAAGGAGATCTCTGAGCAACTGGATGCTCTCTCTTTTGTTAGGAGGGGAAAGGAGCAGCACAATTTCAGACTTCATTCCTCATTTCTTTGAGGCTGATAAGTTGAAATCAGTTCATATTCCACCCACATTTCTCCTCCTCCACAGTGTGTTAAACTTTCTTGACTCAAAAAATTATGCCTGCTACTCCCCCAGCTCCATCCAGCACCCTTCAGAGGAGGGGGAAGATAGCTCAGTGAACCACTTAGGCAGAGGCTTAAAGCTAAATAAGCAGCTAAGTGCTTGTCTGGGTCAGGACCCACTTAGTTTGGATAAACATGCTTTTGTGAGGGGTGTTTTAAGGGATTTGGGATGCTGTCTTGACCAAGTTCTTTCATTATTCCTGAGCACAGAGCTAGAATCTCTCAAAATACTATTATTAAGTTCTTTTTTTATTAATATTTCTAAAAATAAATCGAGGCAAATTTGTATTTCAAGAAGCAAGCAAACAAACTGAAATATATTTATATTCTTATTTACACAACAATTAATGAGAAGCAACATAATGAAATCCTAGGTTAATGAAGGAGGGCATGGTTATGAATATAAGCACTGCTGAAATATTTTTCATCTATGTTTTCGGATCATTATGAGCAGTTACATTTAACCCAAGCCAAATTTCAGGAACACAATAATTTCCATTGAAAATAATGCTGTGCTTCACATAATTTTTTCTTATAGTTATGCCATTATTTAGTAAATACATTTTCGAAGGACTACCAGAAAGACAATATTTTACCTAGAGAAGAAATGCTGAGTCTAAGCCACAACAAGGGCATATTCTCTATGTCAGAGAATAATTACTTTTATTGGTTGTATACTAAGAATTATTATTTTTTCTAAAATATCAACTACAAGATAAATAACTTTTTTTAATCCAAGCTCTAAGGAAAAAATTAAATTATCTAGAAATTAAATTATCTTGAAATAATTGCAAGAAATTTTTGTTAACTATGGGCTTAAGGAATGTGATCAAATGTAGGAAACACATCCAACAAGACGGTCCCAGCCTATTTAAAGGTTGTGGAATGCATCTCTCCCTTGGAGAAACTGTTGACAAGCTGCCAAAACTCTGAATTGCAAATCCTCCAGCCATGAATAAATCAAAGGAAATTCCAAGAAATAACTTAAGGCAGCTTAAGTGACTTATTTTGCTATAGTAACTGCAAATTCTCTATGAAGATATATGGGATCTACCACAAGTCAAAGGTATTTAAGCCACCCTCAGTGGGTATTATGACTCTGCTGGTAGAAACATGTTGTATTTAAGCCAAGCATGTCTGCAAGGATCTGATGGGGTTCCCGCTGGAGACTGAATTTTGCTGGAGACTCAGTGAGCCAATTAGAGTGAAATGGCCAGTAGGCTGCACTGTTGGTCTGGGAACACCAGGTACTTTTATTTCGGGGTATTTATGTGGCTGGGAAGATTTTCCACCTAGGGAAGGGACCTCGGGGGTGCATTCAAGGAAATGCATTACTTGGAGTAGCACACTTAGTAAGCAGGCTTCAGCAGGCCAACCTACCCTCTATTACCCTGCAGGGGCTCTGCTTTGCCCTGAGCACTCAGTGCCTGGAGTCATGCAGGGAGCTTTGGCCAGGATGGCTGGCTGGCAAAAGCCAAGTGTTTCCTGGGCATTGGCTGTTTCATTTACAAAGAAGGTGCAAAGACCTTTTTCACTGAATGGGGAGGAAACAACCTGGAAAGCCTTGTTACTAATGAGAAAAAGTGGGATATGCACAGTCCCAAAATCACAGTGGTTCACTGTGAAGACAGACAAGCGTCAATGAACTCTTCCCCCATCCCGTGGGATGCTGTGGTGCGTGGGCTGCCAAACCCTCATAAACTCACTGCAGGTTCAAAACCATCTCTGCAAATGCCTTTATCATATCTGGTAAAAAAAAATTATTAGCCTCAGAGTTTCTTGTCTCCTTCATGGAAAAATTTCCAACCATTTTGTCAGTAGTTGGCTGCTGACAGCAAATATTGATTGCCTACTTCTGCCTCAAGCAAAGGTTTACACACATCAAAACCAAACCAAAACAAAGCAAAACCATGATCCATTGATGATCCCATGAGATTTGGCTGCACAAGGACCGCTCTTGTCTTACATGTATCCTTTTCTGCAACAAAAACATCACTTCTTCTGTTCCAATGCTCTTTACCCTGCCTGCATTTTGCACAGTTTTTTATGTGATGGCAAATCACTAAGTGACTGCACCAAGTTTGCGGTCACTGGGAACCATTTTTAATCAGAATGCTGAGGGAAGCTGTGGGACAGGGTGAAGTTAGGCCACTTCCTATTTTGAAGGGAGACATTTTTATCTCTTTGAACTTTGTGGCTGTCTTATAAATGATGATCTATGAAATCTACTGACTCACTGTTTCTTTTGGGTTTGTCACAGTAGTATTTTATAAAACACATAAAATGTTTGTGTGGATCAAAGATATTGCAGAAACAAGTAGGAATCCATAACCAGTGAGATTGTTAAAATTTAAAATTTATCCTAACCTGGACTTCAAAATCAGATTCAGTTGATGACTGCTTTTTTCTTTTTCCATTCTTTACTATAATCCTATTTCAATATACAATTAATTATACCTTCTGCTTTCTGAGGCAAATCCTCTTTACCACTGCAGACTATTTTCCTACTAACTATTTGCTTAATGTTTTCACATAGATGTCCTCTTTTTTGGCATTTATTACATGAATCAACAGAAAAGGAATCTGCTGTCCGAGTTATTTAGAGATTATTTTTCAAACTTCCAAACTCCACTTTCTAAATTTCTATAATTTCCCCAGATCTGAACAGCTGCACAACTCCATGTGACATTTTGCACCTAAGACTAATACGAAACTTATTCTGGCTTTCTTATCTTCTACTTTTGCTCTGCATGACACTTGTCACTATAGTTATGTCATAGGTGAGCCAGTACTCACATTCCCATGCAATTCCCAGGTGTTACTACTGCATTTCAGTCCCCAAATTCTCATTCTCAAAGTGTCTCACATCTTTCATCTTTGCCTGTTATATTGGGGTGCAATTCCCTCAAGTGGCCTTCACTAAGCTTTTGGGATGTTCTGTTGCAAACAGCCTCAACCACATGGAAGTCCTTTCATGATCTTTTTTTTCCCCTCAGTCCACCCAACTGAGCCACTAGCGTCACGTTTCTGAAGCATTGCCAATTTCCATGGGTTTACTGAGCATATATAGCTCCAAAAATAAAGTCTTCAAAATATGACAGCCCAATTTTGCATCCTTCTTTCCCTCACGTTTATTTGATAGAAAGTTGCCCTTGCCAAGTTTGCAATGACGAGCTGCTGTCTGACCAGGGGCTCCTTCCACTTCCACTGGGCTACTTCAGGGATCCATTGGTGCATTGCACATCCTCATGGCAACTCCTCTCATCCTATTCTCACTGCCTTCGCTCTGAGAGGCAAAATCTAGATCAATACCTAAGAGTTGTCCAGAGTCTGTTTATCCTGCAAATTCATGCTAAAATGGATAATATTAGACCCAGTACAGTTTCATGAGAAGTGAGACCCACAGGAAAACTACATGTTCCTGGGGTCCACACAGACCTCCCAGAGTTTCATTTTCCCAAAATTTTAGGGGAGAAGCAAACATTCCAGTTTATGTATTAACTCTTCAAGAATACAAATATAGTGTGTAACCAAACATGCAAAAATTAGCAGATACATACACATAATTTCCCTGGGGTTTTGGTTGCCTTTTCATTTTTTTAAGCTTCAATTGAATTCCAAGGATGAACATCTTCACTAAACAGCTTTTGTCTCTAGCCTCTTGTCTCATCCACTCTCTTGGGTGTCCTTGGTAATTCATGAGCATTTAACAGCACTAGGATTTCCCTGTCTTAAGGATTTCCTCCTGCAGGCTGTTCCTCAGCTCTACTAGCTGACTGAGCCCTAGCATGATTCAAGAGAGTATATTTTCCATCCTGTGTCAGATTGGTTTCTGATTCACCTTGTTTGACGACAACAGTTCCTTGCCAGGTGACAGCATTGCCAAACTGAGTTACGCAGCAATGAACCAGTTTGACTTGCCATTGCTCAGCAAGTGTGCATTGCAAAGGAATCACTAATTATCGGTGCAAGCCCTGGGCCAGGTCCTTCCAGGAACATTAGTTAGTCTCCGAGTCAGAGGGTGAAAGGTAGTGGCAACACAAAATTAGCCTTCTGATACCATGGAGTTTTCCATATCACACAAATTTACAAAATCCATAACCCATAAACTGTTCTTAGACAAAACCCCCAAATCATCACATCTGCCATAGTCACCAGCGGCCTCCAGCATAACGAAATATTGCAGTACTTAATCTCTTGTATGTCCTGACTAATGCATCTCACTTGGCTCACTAGAGTCCACTGGATATTAATGTGCCACAAGTACAATGCAGAGAAGAATCCAGCAAAATAAATCCCCAGTACCATGGAAGTAGCCTATCTTCCCATGATGTCAAGAATTCCGTGGGAGAGCAAAGATTTACCGGCAGCACTGATACCTCAGGATATTATTTTAAATTAATTCATCTTCTCACTGATAATACATAAAACTAAAGGCAGAATTTTCCAGTTTGCTCCTGTTTCACATATCTCATTTTATCCTTGAAATTTGAATCCTTCCCCTAGTGAGTTAGAGTCCTAAATCAAACATTTTAAACAAAGGCTTGGATGTTTTCTTGCTTTTGATCATTTTGGTTCTCTATCAATTGCATTCAATTCCAAATTCAATTCCAAAAAGCAATTCACTACAAGAAGTTGGTTTCAAATGTTCTACCTGGCCTCATTCTCAGCAGCAGCCAGCTGCTCACATACAGATTGTTGTTAAAACATCTCTTCACAAGTTTGGATATTTGAACTTGGTCTCCACATAGACCTGCTGTAATTTCATTTTTCCTGGGAGGGGCTGATATCTGAATGGGAACATCACAAAAAGATAATGCAATAGGCAATATAGCATGCTATAAGAAAAGATACTTCCAGCCTTTTTAGGAGTTTTTGCTGCTTTCTTTACTGTTATCTCCCCCTCTTTTGGTTATCAATTTGCACTTTAAAAAGACCAGTGTCCTATCCCTGACTCTTGGGAGACTGTGAACTTTGTCCTTTTTTCAAGCCTTCCTCCAGCCTGGGCATTTGTTGCCTGAGGCTTGTCCCCCCAGGTCACCCTGAACAGCCTCCAGATTTCTGAGCTGATGGGAACAAAGATGCCAAAACTGGCAGATTTTCCTTGTATGTTATTGTCAGCTGTCAGTAAGCTGTCACCAGGCTGGCGATGAAGGGCAACCATGAAAAATTGTACCCCTAAGACAACAGGAAACTGTTTAAAAAGCTTGAGCTTTCTGTGGCACTGTGAGTTTGCAGCACTGAGGGTTATGATAGCAACCATCATCACGATGTTATATTCAGTGAGGTGGAAAAAACAGATTTTTAAATGCAACTGTCTACAGTTTATTGTAGCCGCATATAGTTTAAGAACATATATATTTGGTCCACAAAAGTACAGACCTGGTTTTGGTAGCTGTTAATACATTTTGTACGCACCTGGAAACCTCAGAAAGTCAAAGCAAAACTCAGCTCCAGTCTCTTTTTTTTCCATCTAGCTGCTCACAAAAATCATGCAAAATTAAAAGCCAAGTCCTCTGTCGAACAAAATCTTGGTGTCTCTGTTATAGGATCTACACCAGCAGAGATGAGGCACGCTAGAGGGCTGCCTGTGTACTAGGGACAGGCTCAGTCCCCCCAGGGGCCAGGGCATAGGTTCCATGAGGAAATTTGGCCTCCAGAGCATGCTAGAGGGTTATCTAACCCTCGAGCATGGAAAAAACTGCTGGGTTTCCTGTGCTAAAGAAATAGGGTTACCCATTACACTGCCACAAGTGTTGTGCTTGGAAGGATGCACTGTCTGAAACAAAATCTTGGCCAAAGAGGCAGACAAAATCTGTGACTAAAAGAGCTTACAAGTTAAGGCACAGACCATACAATGATTTTAAATATATTGAATCAATGGGGCCTCTCTGGGTGTGTTAAGCACATACCTCTCTGTTGGTAGGCCCAACCCCCTTGAAATTCTCTCTGTGGGAGTTTGCTATAGAGACACACTTTTTCCATTCTCTTGGTCTTTTCTTCTTATGGAGCATTTGCACACAAAACCTCCCACAGTTCTTCCTGAGGTAGGAAGCCTTTGGGAGGGTATGCTGGAGAGCTCAGTTTTTCCTTCTCAATGAGCAAGACTAACACAATTAATGCACAGAAAGGAAAGGCTTTCCCCCCAGGAGCTGGAAGCTCCTTTGCTGGCACTCCCAGCTCTTCTTAGCAAGCACCAAGAATTAATCATGAACATCAACTCCCAAACCCCCAGCCCAACTGGGGTGCATTTAATGCCACATAGCACAGCCCTTATTCATGTTTAATAAACAGCTGTTCACTTAAGTAATCCCATTGATGTCATCAGCATGAGAAAGGGTTGCAAAATCTATCTGCTTTTAAGTAGCATTGTGTGTCATGAGGCTGGTTTTAGTGCAGGTATAAATTTTTGTCCATTCACCTTACAAAGCCTGTCTCATTGTCCAGCTGAACTCTGGGTTCCCAAGGAAGGTGATAGATTCCTGTTCTTCCCAGAGGCCAATGCAGTCTTCTGAAATTCCCTCTACCTTCCCAGAGGATTTCTTTTGATACTAAGCAACAGCCTTACTAGTAATTCTCTCCTCAGCTTCAGTCCCTGATATCACTTCAAAAATTATTGACACCCAACTCTCCTCTATCATGATCCCAGATACCAGCAGAAACCAGGTGCAAAAGAAGGAAATCATATTTCCAACTCAGGTATGAAATCTCAATTCCTAAAGCACAAAGGGGTGCACGTATGCTGTAATGCAAACCCTGGGAGGTAATGTTGGCCTGTAGTTTGACTTTTTGCTAAGATAAGAGGGAGCAAGCACACACCTGAGTTATGAGATGAGCCGGTTCCCCCTCTTCAGCTCAGCCAGCCTGACAATATATCAGATTGTCCTGAAGCTGGGCAGCAGCTTGAACTGCAGTGAGAGGCTGGAGCTGGCATGACTGGGACTGGACATTTTGGGCAGGCTATAGCCACTCACACTGACTCCAAATGGATTTCCACTCAGAGAAGTAGGTGACTCATCAACCCTGCAGACCAAATAAGGTGAGATGCTGTGGTATCAGATAGCCACTTAGTCAATACAATAGCCTTTTTTTTAAGCACAAACAATGCCTGCCAAGAAAAGGGCAGGGGTTCAAGCTGTGGTTTAAGCACTGAGTTTTCCAGGTGGGGGACATGAACAAGGCTCTGGGCAGCTCTTGTACATTCTGCTGGAAGAGAGCACAGCACAAAGCAGGTGGCTCACAGGTTCTTAAGGGCATTGTCCACCACTGCGCAGGACTACTTGTCTGAGGAGATATGTCAGGGCTGAGCCACAGGACATCCCTGGATTGTGCAAACAGGACCACTCTGGAGGACATTGGCTGTGGGATGCCGGAAGAACTGAGGCTGGAAGAACACGTGCAACAGGACAACATGTTCCAGTAGAGTGTTCACTGCTCACTCATCATCTGGTGTCCACCACTGAGTGAAGGAGATTGATTTATAGCCTTCCCTATCACCTGGTGTTTGCACCTGCACTGCTTGCCCCATGTGGATTGTGTCACTGTTCAACGTGGCCATTTTCTTCTACAGGACTTGAGCATGAAAGACATTACTTCCTTTTAGACCACGGCTAGTGAGGCTTTGCTCAGCAGGGAGACACAGAGAATCTGTTTTACCTGTAGTATGAGAGGATTTTATGTGGGAAGGAATAGGATCTTGATGAGTTAAATCTGGACAAAGTTCTTGACATCCTTCATGGGAAATGGGGAGTGAAGAGCTGGAGAAGTTAGAAGAAAAACAACAGGAACACAGTGCAATATGAACACAAGACTCTGGCAAAAAGAAAATGGTATCTAGGGCTCAAGAGTCAAACTCAGAAACTCATGGCCCCTGTGCTAGAGGCACACCCACGCTCTGGGTATTCGACACAGCAATGGGCGCTCAGGCAGGTAGCTCTTTCTGTGACTGCAGAGAGCTTTTGACAGCAGCCCTGTGCCAGCAGCCATCAGGCAAAGAGCTGGGAGCCCCACTCCTGGTGCTGAAATGCGTGGAGGCTGCTCACCCCCCATCACTGCTCTGGTCGTCCCCATATTTACCTGCTGCCTCGCTGCAGGCAGTCAAAGCTCTTGGCAGAAGACAGCCCCTGATGGCTCCCCTCCCCTGTTGGTTGTCATTTTCTTGGCACTTGGGTTGGCTGTGTGTGCACAGGCATATGCACACACGCCCTCCCCGCAGATATGCACAGGGTGTGGTTACAAGGCATCCGTAGGGTTTCTTCCTAGGCAAGGACATACTTCTATTAGCCTGTATTTACACAGGACTTGGAGAACAAACTAAAGGCCAGCCCTGCATATGTTAAGAAACACCCTGAAACCAAGAGAAGAAACAAACAGTACTGGAAACCGTGTTTTAATAACTCGCAAGAAGCAAACAGCTTGTGTAAGGTATGAAGTAGCTGCATGAGCAGACTGAGTGGACTTATGCCACTGAAGAGCCTTGAAACCAGCTGAAAATAGTCCATGCTGAAAAAAAAATTGTTCACTAATATGCATGTGAAAACTTTTCACAATGAGTTGGAAATATCAGAGATAACAATAGTGGCATCTGTCTGAGGACAGTTGCTACCTACTTATAACTTTTTTTTTTTTTTTGCATCTGGTTCCATTTATGACTCATACTTCCCAAACAAGCCATATGTTGCTGCAGAAGGCCTTTAACTTTGCTTGATTTGTATTGAGCTGTATTCCTGGCTGTCAGCCAAGTAAATGTAATAAAACCACTTTTTCCATCAAAAAATAAAAATGAAATCCCATTTGCAGTGAGATTTAATTAGCAGCCAGTAAGTCATTTTGGTGTTGAAAGCATGCACACTCATGTTTTGTTATAGCCTGATTTGCACCTTCAAACTCCATTGTAGCATTTTATTTGTTATAATACAGAAAGGTTTCCTCTTCCCCTGCCTCAGCCTTCATTCCAACTGCACAGCCTATAGCATTTTGAATGATGGCAATTTTTTGGAAAATGTTGCACTCTCTGAGCTCTTCTCTTCAGATGTAACATTGTGCATCATCTATTTAGAGCTCTGGGGCATGTATTGAATCTGCAAGGCAAGGTTTTGGTAGCAGGAGGGGCTACAAGGCTGCCTTCTGTGACAAGTTGCCAGAAGTTTCCCCCATGTCCAACGCAGCCAATGCCAGCCAGCTCCAAGATGGACATGCTGCTGCTCAAGACTGAACCCATGAGCAGCAGTGGTAGTGCCTTTGGGACAACAGATCTAAGAAGGGGGAAAAAAACCTGTGCAACTGAAGCTGGAGCAAAGCAATAGAGTATGTGAGAGAAACAGCCCTGCAGACTCAAAGGTGAGTGAAGAGGGAAGGGCAGGATGTGCTCCAGGCACCGGAGCAGAGATTGCCCTGCAGCCCCTGGTGCAGACCATGGTGAGGCAGCTGTGCCCCTGCAGCCCATGGAGGTCCATGGTGTAGCAGAGGTCCACCTGCAGCCCATGGAGGACCCCATGCCTGAAGGTGGCTGTGACCCCATGGGAAGCTGGCACTGGAGCAGGCTCCTGGCAGGACCTGTGGACCCATGGAGAGAGGAGCCCATGCTGGAGCAGGTTTGCTGGCAGGATTTGTGACCTCACAGGGCACGACCACTGGAACAGTCTATTCCTGAAGGACTGCACCCTGTGGAAGGGACCTACACTGGAGCAGGGGAGGAGTGTGAGGAGTCTTACCCCAGAGGATTAAGGAGCAGCAGAGACAATGTGTGATGAACTGACCACAGCCCCCATTTCCCATCCCTCTGCACCACTGGGGAAGAGGAGGGAATAGGAAAATGGGGAGTAAATTAAGCCTGGGGAGAAAGGAGGGGTGGGGAGAGGTGTTCTTAAGATCTGACTTTATTTCTCAGTATCTTACTCTGATTTGATTGGTAATAAAAACAACTTCCCCAAGTTGGGTCTGTTTTACCCATAACTGCTGACTGATCTCTCCCTGTCCTTATCTCAACCCATAAGCCTTTCATTAGATTTTTCTCTCCCCTGCCCAGCTGAGAAGGGGAGTGACAGAGTAGCTTTGGTGGGCATCTGTTGTCCAGCCAGGGTTAACCCACCTCATGACACTGATAATTATAACACCCTAAGCACCAAGCTGAAAACTTATCTCTGCTGAAATAGGCAGTCTATCATAAAACTTGTGTATAAAATCAGGACCTGGCATCCCATTAAAACATACAGGATACAGGTGACTAAATCACCATCACTGCTGATGTTTCTGAAGCTAACAGACTAAAGTTAGAGGAGGAAAGAGACTCTATCCTATCTATTTTAAACAGTCAGGGCTGTTTTATTATTCATTTATTGCTTATTCACTGCTCTTTTTAATTTGATGAAATTCTCAGGTAGTGTGTATTGTGACAACATTTTTCGTTCCTGTCTCATATTCCCCCAGGGAGGAACAATGTTTGACACCATCGGCATTATTTTGAATACCTTAATTTTAATAAAAACAGCAAACCAAACACTTGAAGGGTTTAACTTGTCCCCTTTCCTGGAAAATCAAGACTGCAGGAGCCAGGAAATTTTGCAAGCTCCAGAACACAGAATTTCCAAGTGTTTTTTGGGAGCTCCTGGGACACAGACCAGCCAAAGCAGCCCCAAGCAGAGCATACTCCAAAGCCAGCAGCTCTGGAGCCTCCACTGGCTCCCTGACCTGCCCCACTCAGCTGAGCCCCCCAGCCAGCACTGCCCCACCAGCGGCTTTCACAACAGTGGCCAAGGCAGCCCACAGCTGTGCTGAGGCAGCTAGAGAGCAAACCAAGCCAAAGTTTAGGCTGGCTCACGCAGCATTAACTCCCACTTGGATTTCTGCATGGAAATCCAGCAGGTTAGTGCAGGGCAACGCTCTAGACAGCAGCTGATCCTTTGCTCCTGCAGTCTGGCAGGAATCCAGCTCTGCAGAGAGCAGCAAAAACGTTTCACAGGATCCTGCAGAACAGGGGCAACACCACAGAAGAGTTATCCCCCTCAGCTTCTTCCCACTGCCTGCGTTAATTGATGGACCAGGCAGCAGGACTCAGCTTATAATATCACCCAGTTCCTTTCAGCCCCACCCTGACAGATCAGCTGGATCTGAATACCCTTTGCTCGCAGTAAGGCCAGAGGAAATGCAGATGGAAAAAGCTATTAGACTATTTAGCTCATCTTCTGCCAGAGAAGGACTGCTCCCTGAAGTACTCCATCCCTTTGCCTGATTTTCCTTTTTTTTCCAAAGTTAAAAGACCCCTCTCCTCTGTATGTCCAAGGAAAACTTCTGACAGATTAAAAATCAGGCAAAGATGTCTTGCTGTGCCAGCCCCATGTGTTAAAATGTCACCAAGAAATATGAAATGGAGAGGAAAAACTTTGTCACAAAACTGGTCAAAGCCTCCACTTTATCATTTACATTTTTCCTGGCAGTAAAAAGGAACAGGGTATTTCAGCCATGAATATTGGCTCATTGTTTCATTCATTTGGTTTTTTCCTCCTTTTTTTCTAGCTAAATAAAGATGTTGTGGAGGAAAGAAAGGTTGTGGAAAATAATAAATGGAAGTGAAGTGCCAGACATCATTAAGTTAGTCATTAAGCTTTTAAGGGCCAGATTTTCACATGTGCCCAGAATCCAGCAGTTTCTGCTGATAACAAATGCTCAGCACTTCTGAAAACTCTGACCACTTCATCTAAGTGCCTCAGTCAAAGTCCAGCTCTTCAGAAAACCTGGCTTTTCTAAGAGTCACTCCTTCAAAATAACCCTTCAGAGATTTCGAGTGTATACATATTTAGGAAGAATTAGCACACAAGTTCTTCCCAAGCCTTCCTTTGCCTTGCAGACTACTGCTAATGGGCTAATGTGCCCAGAGGATTTGGGGCATTTATAGCAGAAACAAGGATATTCAGGGACTGCCTCCTTCCATGGTGCAGAGCTGCTCCCCAGGCCCCAGCAGAGCACAGCTGAGCCAGGCAAAGACCTTTGCTTCTCTAGGAACAGATGGGAACCAAAGAGGTTGAAATGGCAAAATGCCAAGTACTCTGACATTCCTCGGCAACTTTAGCAGCAAGCTTTCTCATCACCTCATGGAAACAAGCCTTCAGAGACTACACCTCCTGCCGTTAAAATGAATGTGGAAATTCCATTAGTTTCTATGGCATGGTGTCAGCCTCTTATATTCTGGCAGGAGAGAGGGGGAAAAGAAATGCTGTTCTTCAGTAGAGAGCTGGATCTGCCTCCACTGGCTTTCTCCAGCTCACTGGGCGCTCATGGGGCTGTGTGCTGCCATGCATATTCATCCCGGCTGTTTCGCTTTGCAGCGCTCCTGTCAGTTCAGAGATGTCACTCACCAGGAAGGTATGTGAAAAGGCAGTTTATATAGTAATATTGTTTGGCTTTTTTTTTATTAAGCCTCCTGCTGACCAAGCTCCCCTCAACATGTCAGCTTCAGAATGAATATTCATACATTGCAGAAAAGCAAGGAAACTCACTGGAGCAGAAAATTTTCCTGGTTTTCAGAAAACTGTTGTTTTCTTCTACCACTGCTCCCTCCAGCCTGCAGTCCAGCCTGCAAATAGCCAGATCTTGTAGGCTATTTGTATGCTTGAACAGACCTTGGAGGTATTAGACTCCCAGAGTCCCTTGGCTGCCCTACAGCAGAGGTGCACTGGTGCCTGATATGCCTTGGGTGAGAAGCTTCCCTGAAGGACATGATTTTGCAACATATACAGCAATGCACAGTGCAAGAGAAGACCATCCATATTTCTTAAAGCTTAGGGAAAATGACACCAAGGCACCTTGTGCAGACACTTCCCAGTATGGAGAGACAGCAGTCATGCCAGTTCATCCTTTATGGGGATTCCTGTGGTTTATGGTCCTTCCAGGGGTCTGCTCCCAGAGGTGAGTTTCCTTCAGTTCTGCCTCCACATGAGATTATCATGTACTAAAAGATAAAGACATTTACTTAACTTCTATCATATGCCTACTAAAGCCCTACACATACATACAGGCCACTTCCATACTCACAAATTAAAGACATTCTTAGAAAGAATTTTTGTCACCAGGAACAATCATCTGGAAAAGACTTATGTACACACAGCAAATCAGCTTATTATATCTCATGTAGGCATCATCACAGGGGCAAAAGCCCAACATTTCACAATGAAAGCCATCTCCCATGTTCCTGCTGCTATTGGTGGTCCTGAAGCCAGTTAAAAGCAGGCATATTAAAGATAGCTGCAGACACACGTGACAGCTGTAGCATATGTAAAGACCCCAAGAATAATTGCAGAAAAAGTCAAGCCATCCAGCATTTTCATCCTAAATTGACCTTACAGTAAGCATATGTTCATGGTCTGTGTTTAGTGTGTGTAATCTGTGTTTGAGAAAAGGGCACAGAACATTGTCACAAACTCAATTAGTACACAGACTGCTGATTTTTTCATGCAGGCATTTTAACTGAAAAAACCCCCATCGCCAAAATAGTGACTAGACTAAAATATATGATGTGCTGTGCAGGTTTTGCATTGGATATCCTGGATTTACTTTAAGGACATACTTTAGAGAATATCGATTGAGATTTTCAGGGGTGGCTAAATGACTTAAAAAGATAACTCCCATTGACTTGTTCCACTGGACAATGAAATAAATCAATAAGGCTTGTTCTCCCTGAGCTATTTAGGGCAAAACCTGATAAAGGATTCAGGCACTGTAACACCTAATTTTTGGGATTTGTTCCTCACACTGAAGCCCAGAATTTTAAGTTTTGGCCTGCCTCCATTGGACGTAGGAGAGCGAGCCACCCCAGAAAGGAGCTGGAAGCCAGGTAGGAAGCATGTTTGGAAACTGTGCTCTCCAAGCTGTCTAGAAGATTTCAAGCAGGGAGCTGCTTGAACTCAGTCCTTGTCCTTCTAAGGCTGTCACACCACTCTACTCACCAGCCTTCCAGGCAGCTCTCTTCCTACTGAGCAGGGCACATCCAAACAGTTCTTCCTCTTGGGAACAGTAGGCTACAGTATTGATGATCCAATGAATCTTGAATGTTTTGTTTCACAGTAGCAGAACTTCAGCAGGAAACAAAAAACTTCTATTTCTAGTGGGGCACTTTAGGACGCTCTCCTAGGAGACTGGAGATGTTGATCTAGCCAGTTTCAACACAGACTTGGGGTGTTTTGTTTTGGGTTTTTTTTTTACATACCCAGAAATGGGGAGCAAATAATTAAACTAATCTGCAAGAGGTGGTGACAGCACTTGCCAAAAGTATAATTCAAGAGGGAAGCATATTTCATCATATGTCAGGTATTTTCAAAGGCCCACTCAGTAGGGCAGGTCCCTTGGAGGATCTAGAGCAAGAAATACATACTTTCCGGTGTCCAAGTCAATGTGGGAGGAGAAGAGGCATAAAGCAGTTCCAAGAAGAGAAGTTCAACTCATGCCCAAAAGCAGGAAACAGATTCAAACAAGGTGGGGCAACTTGTAAATTGAGGTGCCACTAGGGTTAAATGGGAGTTGACTGCATTATTCTTGAATTGAAATTTTTGTACTTAAGTCCCTTGACTCCATTTGGGTCTGTTATAGCTAATTATGCCCTTTATTGGTGCTAATTGTCATGCACTGCTGGCAGTGTGTCCTGCATAGTCCACATAAAAGTATTTACCATGTGATGGAGTTACTGCCCTGAGTCAGAATCTAAAGCTTCATAAGAGGATTGTGCAGGCAATTGTATGAGACTGATACACCCTGTTTTGCTGACGCAAGAAAGTCCTGAAGTGATTCTGGTGACAGTATTCTGAGAGAAGGAAATAAGGAGACCTTGCCAGAGCATCTGTATTTCCCTTGTGCTTTACAGAAAAGACATAGGGATCTTCATAGAAAATTATACTCTCCTTGAACAATATAATAGGTAATTATATTCCTGACGTAGAATTTTTTTAGCACATCACATATAAGAATCCTTGTTCGGTTCTGCAGTTTTCTAGAGTGGCCTGTTAAATTTCTTTAAAAACCCAGAATGTTTACATCAGAGAGCTCAGAGTTACACTTCTTGGTCTTGGCAGACCTATGTGCACCCACTGCATGGAGTATTGTGAGGATCCCCCTCCCCATCACCCTCAGAGGGGCTGTCTCACACAGGCAACTCCAGTCTTGCCCAGAGACCAACATTCCCGGCAGAAGCCATGCAGCTGCATTCCCCCAGCATGGAGGCTGAACCCGTAGGCTCGGCACAGCGGGGCACAAACAGCCCCACACTGTCATCTCTGCAGGCAGCTTGGAGGGGCTGCGCCGGGAAGTGTAGGCAGAGCGCTCACGGAATTATTTGCCCCCAGTCCCAGTTGCTGTGCTTGCTGTGTTGATTCTGAAAATTGCTCATGGCTGGGAAAATTTTGTCAAGAGATGTTTGCCATTCCTCCTCCACACCCTTTCCAAAGCATGAAAAGTCATCATTGATGCTCAGGCCTTGTATGAGGATATGTTTTTTTTCAAAGCACTGTATACACATTAGCTCATTAAGAAAATACAATTAAGATTACCTGAAACCTCTTTGGTGTTGCTCCATTGGAACCCAAAAATATCACATATAATTTCAGTGATACTTGCTCACTGATTATAAAAATAAATGCCCCAAGGCTGAAAAGGTGGATGGCAAATTGCAGCTGCAAATTAATTAAAATAATCAAACGAGCCAGAGGTAACTCCCACAGTAAGAGGGTTGCCTACAAAGGCAATGTCAATAGAGCATTTACCATCAGGGGTTGCCTGGTTCCCTTTTAATAAAATATCTGTGATTACCTGATTAGCTGATCATTGTGCAGAGCATTTTGTTCTCAATACAGCCATGAAGCCCAGGAGGAGAGAGGCTTTTATCAGATGGTGCTTGTTTATTTAAAATGTATAATTGAGTTCTCCTTTTTTTTATGGAAGCATGATCCAACAGGCTGCTCATCTCCAACTACATACACTGCTTCTCCTCTCTACAGCCTGAGATGAGCCAGTTTTCTGGCACACACTTATCTTGGCAAGGTTACCACAATGATCTGGAATAAAGGCAGAACATTGCAATTGGTATGAGAAGCTAACCTTTAATGTTTAGAAGTGGTCACCATCCATTATGGTATTACACTAGTCATATGCCATCATGCTAGGATTACAGCATGCCACCTGTGGTTCTGCCCCTACAAAGTACTACTGGAGAAATAAACTGTTTTATTTTGATAATATCTGAGAAAACCAAAATATGATCCACATTGTTCACTACCACTCACAATTTAAGGGCGCTTCTCGTGCAGGATGCTGGAACACCAATAAACTTGGAAAATTCAAAGAACACATGAAAACTAGACACCTCATGCATGTAACTGTATATTTATTTCTTTTTAAAGAACACTCCTTAAATGTATTTTAAGTCAATATACAAACTTGTTTTCACAGATTTATAATCCACTAAATAGCACAAAATATAATCTAGGTCGTTGGTTTCGTTCATCTGTGCGTATGCATGCGTGTGTTTGAGTGTGTGAGTGTGTGCGTGCGTGCAATCACGCATGCTGCTGGTGGTAGTGGTAACCCACCACACGTGTTCAAACACAAGCGCGGGCTCCTCCTCCCTTTCCTCTGGAGCAAACCTTGCCCAGGTGGAGACCCTGCACTGGAAGACTGTGACTTTCTTGCCCATGAAACCCATTTGAGAAGAGGCCGGGGCGGTGGGGCTCTCTGCCTTGCCGGCAGGGCCACACACCCCCATCCACGGGACAGGACGGAACAGGACAGAACGGGAGCCTCTCCTGAAGCTGACCCAGGTATTGCAGTAGGGAGTGGCCAGCTGTGGAGTTCAAGTGCAAGGAAACACCTTTTTCTCCTCTCCAAACCCCTCTCTGACACTCCAGGGCACTTCTTCATGACACCTATGCCCCTTGGTCAGCCCTCAGGAGCAGGGGACTGCCAGGCTTGGCAGGGCGCCGTGTGTCCAGCCAGCAGGCCAGCTCCTCACCCAGCCCCACGCGGCCGTAGGGGCCTTGCACCCTGCTGCTGGAGGCCAGGGAGTGGGTCAGGATGCTGCTGGGCTCTGCCTCCCGGCAGCCAGCAGTGCCCCGGTCCCACTCCTAGAAGCACCAGCATAGCAAATCCTGCCCGTCCCGGTGAGCTACACAGATGGCACCAGTGATGCACATATTTACATAGGGTGGAATGTTTTCCCATAGCTTTTTAAGGAGTATATAGATCAACATGTTCACATAAGACCAAATACTTTTAATATATTTATAACTGTTTTATAAAGCTTTGAAAAAACTCACAATAGCACATTGTTTTACTTTAATGCTTTACGGTACTATCAGTTTAAAATCACAATCAGCACTTAAGTTATAATCAATCCGGCAAAGAAGAGACAAAAAAAAATTACAAGAGTTAAGAACTGACTGATACATCTTTTATCTTTTTTTTTAACTAATGCATAAGTGCAGAATAAGATAAGATACTCTAGTTTAAATATCTTGTTTTACAATATACATTTTGTTCTAATTACGCAACAGTAAATCCCATGCTTCACATAGAAAAGCAATCCACAACATTAAGAAAAAAATTTACAATTTATGAAACAAAGTAAATAAATATTAGTATTACAGAATCAGAGCTGTACATAAAAGCTGTTCAGTTTTAATCATATAAAAATATGTTTTAGTGCAACCTCACATATATTGATGCTGTTCTGTTTTACATCATTTAGATCCAAGTGTCCAAAAAAGGAAAGAAATTACATTTATTACAAAGCAGATACACAAATTCTAAAATATGTACAAATTACTGCTAAAAAAATGCTTATAAGAATATAAGCAAAGTAAAGAAAAGGCACAAACATCTGTACAATTTAAAAGTACCAGACCCAATAAGAATTTCAAATTTAGTTTTGGTCAGGCTCATGATGACTTGTTACTTTATCTAATTCTTTTGATATAACAAAAGTATATATAATAGCAAACTACTGTAACTTAGAACAGGCATGCTGTAAAGTTGAATAGTTTTTCTATCTCTAGAAAAAAAAAGAAAGTGGGGTAAATGTATGGGCAAAAGTCTCCATGCATCTCAGATCAATGCGGCTTGCTCTTCTCAGATGACGGATCTTTCCTTTCCTGTGTGCTTGATGGGGGGTCGCTCCTGCTGTGAAAGCCCAGCTGCTGGGCATCCACAAAGCTCTTGCTGTAAAAGGTGGGATGGGCTAGCGCAGTCTGTGATGTACCAAAACTGTCCTGTTCACCACCGTGCAAGTCAGGATGGGTGGCTGAGGCACAGGGCTGGCCCGGCTCAGATCCACTAAAGTGTTTAATGCTAAAATGTGCACTTTCTAAGGGTTTCTGGTGAGGCTCAGAAGGCCTCTGCAGCTGCTCCGCCCCGTGCAGAACGGCTTCTTCTGTGGCGATTCGCAGAGAGGCTATGGCTTTTGTACAAGTCTGTATGTTCTCCTCCTGCTCCCTCTCGGTGGCCACGACACTGTCCTCAGATGTGCTCTGCGCCAGCAACAGCAGCGGCGAGGAGGGTGCGCTGGGGGGAGCAGCGGGGTGCAAGCTGTGCGGAGAGGTACGTTTCTCGTGGTGCTTAGAAATACTGTACGATTCTTTCGTGCGGGTTTCCGCAGTTCCTCTTTGCTTCTCCTCAGAGACCTGCCTCTGCAGGGCCAGAGTGGACGGAGAATGTAAACCTGAAAGGGCCACGGGGACTGAATGGACCATCTGGATGCCCCCAATAGGCATCATGGGGATAGGTGCTCGGATCTGCTGCTGGGAGTGTAGTGGAAGATGACTGAAGACGTAGTCGCTCGGACCTTCGGGGAACAGGCTAGACCTGCGGTGCTCCATGCCTCCTTTTTCTCCATATATGTTGAAGTAAGGTGCCTGAGACAACCCCCGTCTCTGTAACCAGAAGAAAAAAGAGAGATGTCAGCGCTGCTACTAGCAGAACTCTTGTCTGGCTGCCAAACCACCTATCTGCTTTCCTGTCTAACACAACCTCCCATTCACGAAGCACCTGTCATCCAGGTGGATCCCAAAGCATTTGGAAAACTCCACTATATGCATATCCAAACAACAGAGAAGGTTTTGCTCAGCTCGGCACGACAGGGCTCATGCCTCTGAGGTGAAAGGCAGTGGCCAGTTAAGAGAGTTCAGCAACACAATGCAGCAATTCAGGTCAGGAAGTGGAGGGTATTATATTCAACTGAAACCTTGAACAGAATTTGGGGTGGATAGATTTTCATTCCCCAGGAGAAATTTGGCCAGGAGATCCATCTTACCCTCCCTTTTGGAAAATTATGCTGGTATTTGGTGTTTTTTGCAGAGAAATACACACCCAAACATGCCCTGCTCACCACCACTGCTTGGCATAGCAGGGAATATCTGGCAGCATGTATTTTCTGCCTTCTGAAAAATTTGCTCTTGAGCCTCAGAGAAGGCACTGGGAGCTTTACCCAATCCTTGGTGAAAGCAGATGCGTATTTCCATGCATGTGTCTCTGTGCAATGAAGACACAAATTTTTCTAGTCATTGAGACAATGGAGCACCCCTCTGGCTTATCTGCAGTGTAAACAATAAATAATAACAAAAACACAGGCATCAGCTGTGAGCAAAAGTGATGACTTTGTCCCAGGGAGACTCACCCACTCATAATGGGATTGAGAAGAATGGGGGATTTTGTGACGGCTAATGAAAGCCAATCTTGCAATATTGACATTTTCACTGCCTTCCCATTAGTTCCTGCCTTGGAAGAATTAATAGCTCCATCTCCATTCAGTATTAAATATGCCCTGGGCTTTTGGGTTCCTTTTTTTCCTTCATTCTTAAGTTTTAAAATTTGTTTGCTATTTGATGATTAAGTATCATTTATTGCTGACCAGAGGAGTAATGATGACAGAAGTGCAGGATGACATTTTCATAATTATGTGTGGGATTTGGCCACACAACTCTCAGGGACTTTCATATGAAATTAAATGAATGAAAATGCTCATCTCTGCTCTGTAAATTGACCAAACATGGATCAATTGCCCCGGAGCTGTAATGCTACCACAGCCTTGGTGTGGCAGCCCGAGGACTGTGCTGCTAAATGCCAATGCATTAAAGTGGCAGCACTTCACTGCTGGGAAATCCTAGCTCTCACGGCATTAGGCAACCTCTTGATCCCATCCCAGGGAGCTGGTTTAGGGGGCAATTAAAGATTCAGTTTCTGTGCTACCCAAGGGCTCAATCTCACTGTGCTCAGATGCTTTGTCCTGTTTAATATAAATCAATGTCGAGACAGGAAAGGGTGACCCATAATCATCAGACTCGAACTTCAGAGATATTATTCAGAGACTAATCTATGTTGGGAATTTTCCTATTCAGAAAGTGAGACGCTTGAGTCTCATAAAAGAGAAACTGTCATAAGAAAGCACAGTGACAGCACATTATATTGCTGAATGGGGAAAACTTTACAAAACAAACTGCAGCTGCCAAGCCACAAGACTTAGTTCACCTACCCTGTCAGTCCTTCCTATTGCTAACCTCACCTCTGCACAGCTGCTTGCCCCCTAATTTTTTTTCCATCTTTGGTCTGTCAACCAGTTTCTCAGTCATGTTGTCCTTTGGGATGTTTCCTACACCATGACATTTATCACTATTACATCTGATGTGAACTTGGGCTAAGGGAAATTGAGTTAAAAAAAAAAGAGTAAAACTCATCGAAGAACAAACCTAGTCACACACAAATCTCAAACTGAGAAAGACATTGACTTCATGTTTTACCCTGCCAGAGTTTCAAAAGGGAATAGAGCAACAGTCTGTCCTTGTTGGATGGAGGTGGCTTACATGACAGAAACTGCTGTGTGCTTTAAGATGCGCAGAATCATCCAATATATGCCTAATATGACCAAGTTTTAGATAGGCGGTGACAGTCTGGGCATGTCACTGGACGTCTTCCAAGCCTGGCTGGGCTTATATTGTACTACTTTTCTCTAGCTCTGGCAGGTACGTTTGGAAATAGATAACATAAATGGTTACAGTCACTAATAACTGTTCCTACCTCTTACCCTGCTTTTATTTCCTTTACCAATATCTAGCATTTTCATACCTACAAGCAGACACACATATACATATTCATGGGGAAAGACTGTCTTTTTTCAGCAAGCATCCTGAAAATCCAAAGACTTGATTCAGTTGACAGGGCAAGTATTAGATCACAGAGCACAGTGCAGGAAGTTATGGCATCTTTTTGCAGTGCAGTCAGAATGGGTTGCTGCCAGTGCCATGAGATGAGCTCCTCTCTTTGGCAGGTGATGGGAATCCAGTTTGTTTCCTATTAACTCTTATTTGTTACAATTTAGCATATTTCTCTTCAACTCCAGGTGACATATAATTTCCCAAACAACAGTATTCCATAGCAGCTTTTCACTAAATGCTCTGACCTGGTCACAAAGCAAGACTGCCATGTCACACCCCTGAGCAAAGCTATATCCAGCTTCACAAGTCCTCCAGAATGCCTCAAGGATGAGATAGGGTTTACCCTGTATCTGGTACATCACCCAAATCAGGCTGTGGGAGATTAAGAGGAAGATCACATTTCAAAGCCAAGCACCCTTCACAGACATCCTCTGGGCAGCCTCAGACCACAGCTTGCAAAAAGATGCTGGGTGGAAAACAGTTTCTTTGATTACAACATCATAATGTACTTGAGTTTTTTAAAGTTAAAAACCAGAAAACATTGAACTCTACAGTGAAATTCAATAACAGACCATGTTACCAATGTGTTTTCTGAAAAACATAATGCATAATAAACTGACTATAACTCCATGTGGCCTTCAGTTTCAGGATCAGCTCAATTTGCAGCCCTACAGGGAATGTATCACAGTAGCCCAGATACACCAGTGAACCTATTTACAGTTTACCTGTACTTCAGAAGTTGCTGGCTCTCTGTATGAGAGAGCATACATTTCACTCAAGGTGACAAAGTAGTGAGTGTCTGGGAAGGAATTCAACATCCATGTCTGGGATGATCAAAGGACCTTAAGCCCTATCAACTTTAAAGTGGCCATAGAGGTGCCTAGTTCCCATTAACGTTTCTGAATATATCAAGACAGGCTTTGGACTTCAAAATGAATGAGATGAGCAACAAAATGGCAACACAAGCAAAATCCACTACCCTCCTAGAAGCGAAAACAGTTGTGAGAGACGAGTCTGTACCACTCACAGCAAGACAGCTTCTCGATCTCATTGTGTCTATCCCGGGACTGGAAGATGAGGCAAAGGTTCTGGTCTGCACTAGGAAGTAGCAGGGTGCACTAAGGGTTGGGACAAGCTGGAATGGAGTGAAACTGTTCGTTCTGGATCCCATATTTACAATGCAAGTGTTGTGGGTTTGGAAGGGAAGGTTGCTTCAGATTAGCCCTATGTGGTCTCTTTGCAGTCACTTGAATGACCACTCACAGCTCAAGTGTACCTGCTGCCCTCCTGGATCATATTTTTTCAGTTTAATTCCATCTGACAACAATCTAGGTCACTTACTCCAACATTGATCTGAAAATGTGAGTCAAAGCACAAAAAAAGTGACAACAGACACATATGCCTGATTCAAACTAAAATGCTAACAGAGAGTCACTCAAGGTGAACAAATGAAACCTTCCCATTCCTTCTCATTCTCTCAAGACGGGCAGAAGACGACTGGGAAGAAGAATCTGAGCCCTTTGATAATGGCATCAACCTACTCAGAAAGGAAAGAAACTACTGGCATTGACAGAAGAGAAGATCCCAAATGTATTTAGAGAGCAGAGGATATCTGGCTTTAATTTTAAAGACATCAGTTTAACTTGTCAAAGCCAAGTGTAACCCAGCATACACTAGAGCCTTAGGCTACGTTGGAGAGAGTATTCTGTTGCAAGAGTGTATCCTGTTATTAACTGCCAAAGGAAAGAAAGGTGTGTATTTTTCTGTATTTTTACATCATCTGAGAAAATAGTTACTTTCACCGTGCTCTTTCCCACTTCCTAAAGAAATAATTTCAATTGCTTTCTATGTGGTGCTTTCAATGCCAGAGCACTTCACGAGCTCTTTGCACAAGATCACCGAAGTGCATGGACATTCAGCAGGAAGCAACATGAAGGGCAACTAGACCAGCACTGGCCAAAGTGACTAGAGCAAATTCACCAATTTCATTTGAGATGAAAGAAAACTGGCCTCTTCTGAGAACTGCAGGCACTAGAAGAACAAAACTGCTCTTACTCCTGCAAAGACTGGGAACCCAATGCAGCTCTTAAAGTATTTTAAGAATTATAAGCTGACATGCATCACCAATGCTGCCGCTAATGATGTTCTGGTTTGCTGGATTTCACTACTCTAAAAGTGAAAAACAACCTTTATTCCTTTTTTCTTCTCTGACAGTTTTCATTTATAGCATGCTCAGGTGTGATTTGTCTTCCCACACGCTGAGTATAATAACTTGTGTTTCACTTAAACCCGCCTACTGTTTGGCTAAAGTATGTCTTCCAGAAAGGCATCAAGAGACAAGGAATCCATCTTTCCTTCCTTGCAGTCATTTGTTGCAATGGGCAGTCAGCCTCACTTGTCATTTCTTCATTTAAGTTTGCCTGGGCTCCACTTCCAGTGATGCCTCTATTCAGGCTGCAGTGACTCTGCTGAGGTCTGGCCTTCTCTCTCAAAACACTCAACATGCCTGCTACTAATGCTTTCTGCAAGACAACTGTAAGATCTTTTACATTGTGTTTTCACTGCCACGTGCCTTACTCTACCTCAAAAATAAGGTAAGCATTAGAAATCCATCTGGCATGGTGGACTTTCTAAAAGAAGGAGCTAGGAGTGCTAAGAGAGTCCTTACAATGTGCTAAATGCCTTGCTGGAAGGTGTGCACAATGCACAAGGAAAATATTACAGCAAGAGCTGTCAGATGGCCAAGGATGACTGTTAGCATACCCTTCTGTGAGCATCATTACACATCCAAAATCTTTACTACAGATTGCCAGTGTGTCTCATGTGGGACATGAGGGACTGGGGCACCCCACACAATGCCAGCTGTAGAATCCCTTATGATCCCATTCATTTGATACTGAGACATCATGACTGGTTAAGCTGGTGACTCTTCACCCGCTTGTGCTTCCTCACTTAGTCAGAAGAACCAGTGGTGGGATTTGTATCCTCTCTCAGCTGTGCAGTGATCGCTCCTGGGAGAGTGTGGCAGGGTTTCAGCATGCCTTTTCTCAAGGACCATTTAATCAGCCACCCCTCTCCGCTGCTCTCCTGAACAACTTACCAGGCTATGGGGCCATGCCATGTCTGAGATGTGGGAGAAGTACCTGTGTTGCTCTCTCCTATAAAAATGATCACTCATGTTGCAGCTTTCTCTTATACCCCAGAAATGCTGGGAAATCAGTTTTGGATCTGCCAGGCTGGCAGCATCTCAGCTCTTTTTGGTCCACCCCTGCTCCATCCATCTTTACCCAGGTGCATCCCTCACTCCAATCCTGGGACCAGATAACACATTAGCCTGACTCTACAGAAAAAATCACGCCAGAGCTCAGAAATGCTGACTGGATGAGCTCAGGGTTCATCTCTTATTCTCCACAGAGGAATACACAAAGACTACGTGGAGAGTCAAGAAGACTGGGAATGGGGAAGCAGGGAGAAGAGGCCAGGCAGGAGAAGAACAGGGAGCAGGACCTTACCACTAAAGACGTAATCTATTTGTGGAGGGAGTGCTTTGTGAATGCTAGGGCTGGCCAAAAGTGCCAATCTGGCAGTTTCTGAGAGCTGATTTACCGAAAGGGAAGAGCACAGACAGCAGCTGCAAAAGTTTTGCATATTTCCACCCAGACAGTTGTGTCCCTGCCAGAACAGTCAGTTGTGACACCACTTTCTGTGGGGCAGACAGCTGCCTGCTCCTCTCACACAATAATATCCTTTAAATTCTAGCCACAGATCCTGATTTCAGTGGGCACTCTGCTTTTCCAAGAGGTTCCATTATCTCAGCATTTTTATTCCATTAAACAGTCCTCAGTGATGGGCACCGTAGCTCAGGAACAGGGCTTTAAGCCTTGATCTTGGCTTGATCCTGCCTGAGAGTCTGGGAAGTAAAAGATTTTTTACAGTGCAGAAGCAAGCCTCACACACCAAGTAAGCTTTCTGGACTATTCATAAATCTTATGTATATATGTCTATGTCTATATATATATAAAATACAGTGAATACGGAGGCAAAAAATGCAAACCAGCCTAATTTCATTGAAGTTAATGGAATTAACTCAGGGTTCTACCAAGTGAAGGCTTGCCCCTTAGGCTGACTCTAGTGTATCTAAATGAATCAGCATTCTGACTTGGTCCCTGTCTGTTCTAAATTTCTTGAATTTGTTCCAGGACTTCCCACCAAGGCTCAAAGTTTATGCCTTCTTCTTCTACAAAGCTGCATAGATTTTTGAAATGCACAAATTCAGTAAGAGCAAGCACAGTTTTTGACAAGAGGAATGAAAGTATTTTTTCATACTTACTGAATGTCCCACTGGAACAGATTCAGACTGTAAATATTGACCCATGGACAATGCTGGATTATGGTACAAGCCCCTCCGGGGAGATGCCGCTCTAACAGAGGCCATGTATCTCCTCTCTCGCCTGGGAGACAAATCTCTTCGAACAGACACATCTTTCCCTGGTGACATTGGTCTCCTGGGCGATAGGTGACGTCTTGGCGACACGTCCCGTCTTGGTGATAACTCTCTCCTCAGCACAGCCTCCTTCCGCGGGGAAAGGTGCCTCATGGGTGAAATATCTCTTCGGGGTGACAGATGCCTTCTGGGTGACAAATCCCCTTTTGGCATTAAATACCTCTTTGGTGAGTTATCTCTGTAGGGTGAAGAATCGTAGCCAGGTGACGATTGTCGACTGGAAGGTGAGAGGTCCCTCGGAGAAGAACTGGGATCTAACGAAAGCGTGTAATCCTCATCCATGCAGCTGGGTATGTCCAATCTGTCTTTATCAGGCTCTGAATCTGTACTCTTGCTCTGGAAAAACCTCTGATATTCTGTCATTTGCGTGTCTTCACAGGAGTCGCTTGGTGTTATAAGCTGAGTAACCTGAATGCTAGGTAAGGTGACCAAGTAACTGATGAGGGAAGAGTGTCCCACTGGAAGGGAGCCCTCAGGGGAAGCCCCCTGCGACACCCCAGCTGAGTTCACTGACAGGGAGGAGAACCGAGGGGGCTGCGGGCTGGTGCTTCTTGATCTGGTTTTTGGTGTCGAGTCTCCCTGAGTATCATCAAAATCATCCTCATCTTCATCATCGTCATCATTGTCGTCGCCATCCTCGCCATCTGATTCCTCCGCGTCAGAAAACTGGTGCTCTGCTGACAGCCCTGCCAGGTTGCTGCTCTTCTCTGCCTCCTGCTGCATGTCCTCCATGTTTTCTGAAAGAACCACAGCAACTCCAAATGGTGAGCACATATCCCACCTCTCACACAACGTCCATTCCCCACCCAGCTCACTCATTGCCATCCTGATTGTGATCCTGCCACACTGGATGCTTTTCATCTGGGATGGCTGCATAAAGTCATTCTTCATAGATTAAAACCATATTTTTTTCAAAATAACACCTTAAAATTCTATACCTGAAAGGACGCATGAAAGCATATTCATCCCACATTACCTTGCAACTTCACTAAATGTTGTCATCTCTCACATCTTAAGTGGAAAGACTGGGAACTTTTTATGAGACAGATGACAACAGGCCATACTTTTATTCCTAGCTCCTCTTTATGTAAAAAAAGTATAACTCAGACAACTGGATAGGATTTTTTTTTACTTCCTGTTTATTAAAAACTTAAATCTCAATTAAAAAATGCCCCAAATATTCTTAATATATTTTCCCATGCCCAACACTGTGCTAAAGTGCAATGAGTCATTTGCATACTCCATACTTTCCATATTTTAGTTGGAATGAGGCCATTCCAACTAAATTAAATCATTTTGACATACCTGCTTCTTCAGTTTCAGTATCATCTACTGATGTCATTGATACTCCAAGCTCCAAGCATTTTTTCATGTGTGCTTTAGACTTCATATGTTTTGTCAGATTTCCTGTGGATCAGAGATTAATGTCATTAATGGACAACAACAAAGATCAGTCTTCAAGTAAGGTTTTGCTGTATCTTAACTCCATTATCCGGTAGATGATGGGTCTTAGCTTTAAAAAACCCCACAACAGACAGGGCTGACTCATCTAGACCATTGCCCTCAGAGACTTTTTAATGAGAATGAGTTTTTATATCTCAAGAAAATCAAAAATTCAAATAAACTCAGGGCCTGAGAGGTACATAGAAATCTCCCCAGTTTTCTCCTACATGATATTTAGGCACCCCAGCAAGCTAAAAAACTCCCTTTTGGATGTTATCTATTCCTGGACTCACTGTTCATTATATGTACAGACTGCCTAGACATCGAAGTAAGCCCCCTGCACAGCAGCCATTTGGGGCTCATGCTCCTGTTTACACAGTGGCACTTTCAAGATAAGGGTTCTCCCATTTCCTTTGCACATGGTTTCCAAGTTTTCTGTGTATTTGAAGCATTTTGAAGCAAAAGTACCCCACCAACAAAAAGACAGTTATGGGAGACTTCTCTGTGCAAGTTTACCATTTAGCTGCAGTCTCTGAACTGAGAGGGGCTGTACTTACAGCATCCACCTGGGATGTGGGAAATTCACATTCAGCTCCTAGATTTAGAGTATGGATCTAAACCAGACACAGAAGAGATTTGAAAGCAAATCTCCCATTCCCTTGAGGGAGCAATCTAACACTAGACTGTTGGCTTTCTGGAGTGCCTGTCTGGTTTTTCACAGATAAAAAAACTGGGTTGAGATTGGCCCCAAGAGACATTTCATGACAAAGAATCTTGAGCACAAAGCAGAAGCCGGAGAATATCACTCTAATCCATTTGCCACTTCAGTGCCATTTGCAAACACCCAAAAGGGAAAGCATGGCACAAGCAAACCCAACACACTACCAAGACATGGTGCTTCTTAGCTCAAGGAAAGCCCTCTTCAAATGCATTTATTTTGCTTCTGAGACGCCAACCAGCATCTCCAGATGGTGTTGGGGCACGTGCCATCTGGGTCCAGGATCACTGCACCACTCTGCTGGGTAGTGCAGGCGCGCTTAGAAACTCACAAGCCAGGCTCTTCTTCTCTGACTTTCAGTTCCAGCTAGTTCAAACAATTCCCTTCTCAGTAAGAGTTTCTTATTTCGCCTGTGCACTGCACGAAAAGGCTAATTTGGCCATTGAGGTTTCTGAGATGGCTAAATGCTCAGGAATAGTGAAAACCTAAGTACCTCTGAAAGTTTGTCCCCTACTGCTCTCAGCAGAATAGCAACAATAGTTATGAGGCTGACAACTGCTTATAATCAGTAATAGACCAGTTAAATGCTTCTTGTACTTCAAATACTAACTTAGTCTCTTCTTACTCATGCCCTTCTTGCACAAGAGCAAATGACCTCCTCCATGTTTCTTCTCTTTTAGAAATGCTAGCCTCAGCAAGCAATTTAACTTTTTTTTCCATGCCACCTCTTCTTCCTGGAATGTCCTCTCTGAACATAGCTATAAAACCACAACACTGTCAAGTACTTCCAAGTCCCTCCTCAAGACCCATTCCTCCAGCAATGTCAAATGTAAGCAATGAGAACAGCTCACCAGATGGTCTATTGGGACTACAAACAAGCAGTGCTCCTTTTCTTTGTCTCTACATGCCCAGGAAAGTTCTCATCTTATATTAGGTTGATGGGTCTACTACCATCCACCAGCTATTCCCATCTTTGGCACAGGAAGAAGTGCTGGAGTCATGGAAACTATTACAATTCTCAATCCTCAAAACAGCCATGAAGCTGCACTGGGATCTTGGGAGACATTTCCTTCAGCTCCCTTTCTCCCCCTTTGAGTTAAGTTCACTGCATTGGGATCAGAATCCATTTCTTTTGTCTGCCAAAGGGAAGCTAAGAAACTGAGAATGTAAGGCACATTTGGGCTGTGCTACAAAGAAATGCTACCAAGAAAAGGATTTTTTCTTTCAAGAGATGGTTGCATCACAAATCTGAATTCCAAAGAATATCATTATCTGTGGCCTCAGGGTGACAAATGGAAGCTTTTTTCTGTGCTGATAAATACATGTGAACAGAAGCTATCAGATCTTTATTCATAATTAATGTCACAGTGGATGGAGTGGCCCATCTGGGAGACATACATTATTTACTAACTTGAAACTGACCCACTGTACAGCCTGTGAAGGCATGTATTCCACAGCAGCTGATGCTCTGCTTCTACATTATGTCATAAGAAGTGTAGTCTCCTGGTAGCATTTAAGGGTTGCTGCAATTAAAATTTGCACCATGCAATAAGATTGGCAGAGTATTATTTTTCAGGGTAGTTCTTATGCTACTACATTTTTTCTGCAGACAGAAGAACCAGCCAAGAACCTATGGGTTTTAATGAAGCTATCTAAGGAGTCTCAGAGTCTTACAAAATCCCTGGATCAATTAAACAGAAGAGAACAAACTCTATTATACAGTCCTGTATACGTAAACACAGCAATTCTATTCTGAAGAAAATATTCTCCTTGATTGCAATGGATGCTTGGATCTCAGGGGGCAAAATAGCTCCAGAAGTGGAAAGAGTGCAGCAAAAAGGGTAAAGTACCTTTAGTTTTGAAGGCAAAATTACACAACTTGCATACATAAGGCCGGACATCAGTGTGAGTGCGGATATGTTTTTTGAGCATGCTTGGCTTTTTGCAGCGAATGCCACATTCTTCACAAATGTACTTTCCTCGGCCACGACCTCTGACATAGACATAATCCTCATTTGATTTATACCTGTTGGAAGAGAACAAGTATTTAAGTCATAGACTCTAAGTCTCATACATGCACAAACATCACTTCTACGCATCTGATCCTGATCACCAAAGCAAATCCACAGAAGTCTAAAGGAACTACTGAATTTTCAGTCTGGAACTCACAACGTATTTGGCTTCCAGTGAATGTACTGGTCCTAATGTATTTAAACAATATGAGACCAACAGGTTGCAGTATGAGAATAGCATAAACACCTTGTCAGGAAACCAATGAACAACCATTCCTGTGGACACAACTCTAAACATAAGCCTGCAGGTTGGATTTATTTCAGTTCACTGTAGTCTCATGCAGCACAGACATTAACCACCGCTGAAAACAGTGTTGTTTTGGAGCATGGTTCATTTAACTATTTTAGTGCATTTATCCCTTGGGATCAGATAAATCACATCCTGGAAATGCCTGTTTCTTCCCATTAAGTATAAAGGGAACACGGATGACAAGCAAGGACACATGCATTTACATTACAGACATCTGACATTCCCAAAGATAAATTCCTCACTAAAGAGACACCTAATTGAGTTCACTCCGGTATGTGATGTTTGAGAAATACAATGGTAAACATCAAACATGGATGCTTAGAAGAAAGCTATTACAGGAATTTTTCTTAGAACAGACATAACCTTTCTATGCTATTTTTGCTGATCACATAGTGTGTAGGTAGAAAACAAATAATATATGAAAATCTATGTACAGCTGTACATTGCCTTTATTATCATGCTAAACTGGTCATACTGAAATCTAAAAGAGTCCAGGGAATCTACTCAGGCTGTTCTGAGGCTTGAGGACTGCTGGGCATTCCTTTAGGGAAGAATTCCAGCCTCATTCATCCAAAGTAAAATCCAGGAACTGCAAGAACTGAGAAATAATATTTTTTCTCTCTGTCCTCCATTGCCCTCTTCCTAGGCAGCACAAAGTATTTTCAGTCACTCTACAGATGCACAGCCCACAAAATATCGTTGGTACTGACATTCAGTACTTTAAATTAAAAAGGGACTGTGTGAAAGATTCTGTTAATGTGATGATAACTCTACAAGAAGAAAGTGGCAATTTTTGGGTTACAGAGCTGAAACATTTTTCAAGAGTGCTTTTCTTAGATGAACACTTTCCCATGTGTTCAGCTACATCATGGGCAATATAAATACTGAAGTTAACATCTTAGAAAAACATGAAACAGTGTCCTGTTCTCAAGTCCATCTTCTTATCTATTAAACACATCAGCTCCTCTTCCAACTGTGGATGCCTAAATTCAGGTTTTCCCATCTCATTTCCAACAAAATTGTCCCTCTCCCATTTCTTTCATTGTCCCTGGCAGCACAGGCAAAACTGGCATAGTCTAATATAATTTAATATTTAGTCATCTCTCTAGCAGGCTTTCTGTACAACATTTCTGTGATCTGGGTTGTCTGTCTGCCCCATTTCCCAGGTTCTTCTTCATATACTCATGCCCATGACTGCTAGCCATCTCTCTATCCACTGCTTCATCAACTAACTCCAGGCTTTCTCTCACAGACAAAAAAAAAGTCCATTATTGCTTGAAATACTGCCATTTTATCTTCCTTTCATCTCTCCTTACAGTCTGATTTTGCTGGGATGAAGTCTACCATATCACCGCTGACTGACAGTGGTAAGATAAATGCTATGCTATTGCATGTGCTTTTCTGTTGCTCCATCTCAGCTCTTCTTCTGCTTGACCTCATTCCACTAGCTTCTGTCACCTGTCAGATCCCATTGAACACAAGGACAATGATAAAACATGTGTCTCTTCATCATTCATATAGATGGTTTTTGGCCACAACTGACCTTGACTTTTTAAGTATGCTTCATCATAACAATGACTGTAAGAGAAATGACACACACAAACTTGACATTTAAAGAAGGGCCGGTGCAAAAACTAAAAGACAAGAAGTCTGAGGCTATGGTGATTACCTTTTAGTCCTCAGGAATATCAGATCTTACTACTAACTTGTGCCTCTCTCAAAGCTTTGAGTAATTTTCCCCTTCCTACTACCTAATATCCATGTAAGCACTTTGGGCACTGCTGCTCTAAGTTTCACTTGGATGAGACTCTTGATTTAAAATGCATTAACAAGTCTCAGAGTCCTGCAATTTCTATCCAAAATGTGATTTTATTTGGATTTTCTATTACAGTGTATTACTGATAGATTAAAAAAAGCAAACATAAGCAAACTGTGAATTCTTGCTGTCAGCTGATAATGTCATTAAGCTAGGTGTCAGACGGGCAGGCATGCTCGTCCCGTCCCTCCTTTCTTTGCACACCATTAGTAACTAACTGCACTGCAGCAAGTACTGAACTTCAAATTACTGCTTTTCTTTGAGGAACACTGCTTCATATCCCATCAGTCACATCTGCAGTCACAGATGATGGAAAGCAGATCTTGTGATTCAGATAATTTCACTTGAATCAAGCCACCCGCCAGCGGTAATAATGCAGTGGTTAGTTTCTTCCTTCCAAACTCCCTCTGCTGTGACGCTTACGAAATGCTCTTGATGGGCTTTATGCAGCAAGGTGGTGATGTGCTGTGGCATCTGGTAGTACTGGCTGATGGCTGGACTTGATGATCTTAGAGGTATTTTCCAACCATAACAACTCTGTGATTCTATGATCTACTTTTTGCCTCAATCCTGATTCTGTTCCTTCAGCTTCTCACTCATCCCCAGCCCTATCTCCTTTTGCCCAGCTGCCACATGAATGTTCCACCCCACGGACACAAGGCAGCTGCAGAGCTGCCCTGCCAGGTAGACAGGCTTTCCCAGAAACCAAAAGCAGACAACCACAGATCTTTCTCAGCTAAATACCTTCTTCACACCTATGAAACAAAAACAATCACTAAGCCTACGGAAACCCATTCCCCCTGACAAGCGAAAACCAAAATGAAAATATCCTGCCGAAACAAGATAGGACCATCCATGCTTGTCTGTCCAGGGGAGAAAATGTGATACTAAGACAACTGACATTTGCAATTTAGTTCAATGCACTACTTGCTGAGAAGAGATGAAGGTGTGCTTGAAGAGAGAAGAATAAAATAGCTCAACAAACAGCCAAGAACAAGCAAGCACAGAAACCCACCCATGTCAAAAAATAGCTTTCAGAAGTCATAAACAATAACTCAAAGAGAAGGACAAATTCAATAACCAGGACAGAAAGCCATGCAAGACATGACAATAATATCTAAGGTATATTACATTGATTTAAGAAATAGCCAAATGAATGTCTAGAATGGAAAGAAAAAAATCTATTCTTCCACAAATAATTCTTGTAAAATATACCATAAAATTATTACGCATGAGTAAAGAGTGGACCTCCTGACATTGCATCACCTCATTCGCTGTAGTTTTGCAGGTTATACATTTCTATTGAGGAAGCCCCAGTCTATTGCACAGAATATTTGTTCTCCCCACTCCAGAAATTATCGTGCACATCAAGGTTCTTACATTTTGTTTTGCTCAAAGGGTATCTAAACATACCCATGTATTACTAGGAGCATTTCTAGGTGAAGTGTGAATTATATGATTTTACTCAAATAGTTTCATAAACCTGATTGGTGTACAGGAAAACTTAAGGTAGTGCAAGCAACACACAAAATTTCTTAAAGTATTAGATAGTAGAGGCTTTTTATCAAGTGATCTGCTGCAGTTCACACTCATCTGAATCCTCCTTTAAGTTGCTTTTCTTAACACACTTTTACTCTTCTGACCTCTCATCATGCAGCTTACATCAAGGCAGACTATCTTCAGCTGGGTCATCCTAATTCAGAAATGCGACATAGTGGGAAGCAGGCAAATTTTATATTTCAAGGTGGGTGTGAGTTAAAGCAACAGCTCTTTAGATTTCTTGTAAACTTAGGCTCACTGCTGAATTTGGGTCACTCTTGTAAAGCCAGTCTCCTGGCTTTACAGGACAAGGTACAACTATGGAGAACAGTCAGGATAAGGGCATCTGGGCCAGCACACCTATAGAAATCTCAAAAATAACTTTTTCAGTCTTTCAGACAAGATGTAGGCTATACTCTTACAGTGTTGCAGACTACAGAGAAATGGCAATGGTAATTTCATGGAGACTATTCAATCTTAGACAAAAACATAATGTCAGTGAAAGACAACTGAGATTTTAAAGAGTACAAGCTGACAGGAGAAGGAAATGGATGTATGAATTCCTCACATCTCCCTCCTGACCTATTTTGTTAGCCCAACAAAACAGTGCTGTGACACCATCTCAGTTTGGTAAGACTGAAAATGTATCTTGTTTAGCCACCTGACTATGCACTACTAAAAACTGGCAAACTAATTGCATTGTGTCAGAATTCTGTGAAGGAAACTAAACAATATCTTCCATTTTAGAGTATACTGCAGAGAAAAATAAGTGCCTATTTCATTTTCTTTTCTTAAAAAGTTTCATAAGCCTCAAAACAATGTTAATTTGCTTTCCCCTCTTTGTTATTTGTTTCTGTTAACACTTGAGTGATAGATTGCCACAGTAAAATTAAACACTATTTTATCAACCATACATGACAGATCTATGGGTTAGGCTTAGATGCCAATCATTTCATTGGCATTTTACATTTTATCTCCTAAAATCAACCTCAGTAAATAATACAATATTACAAGAATAAGACTAAGCATATCTGGTCAATCCATTCAACTGAGTGGAAGTACACAGTGCCTAAAAATGGAAAGACATCCTCATGAAGTCATTAAATACAAAGAAATTATATAGAAAATATCAAAATGTTAACAGCTCATCCATTTTTTGTAATTTGGAGGAAGTGCTCTCACACAGATGGAAAACAATTGTCTTAACAGTAAAGCAGAGCCCAAAGTTAGCATGCAGGTACCCTGCAGTGCGTTTTAAGACTGACAAATACACAAAAAAGAAGTTGCTTGGGAGCTACAAGACATGGCAGGAATACAGGAGACTGTTCACATCCTTATTCATTCATACTCATTTTTAAATGTCTTTAAAATGACAGGCTGAGCTTGAAATTTCCAGTTATATTTTCTTACCCTCCTTCAAAGATTTTAATTCGTATCGGCTCAGTTTGTTTGGATGTAATGTCTTTATCTCCATGAATGTCTCCTTTTACTCTTTCTTTTATAATATTCCCCACTACTTTCTTTTCAAGCTTGCTGCCAAACAAGAAGAATGGCTCGTGTTTCATCTGCAGAACAAAGTCAAGGAAGGGTGTTACTGCTGGAGCACACAATAAACGCACACTTCATTTCAAATACTTTTAACATACCAGGTCAAAGCCAAACTCATTTGGTGCAACTCTATACGATGAATTAATCTGTCCCATTTAATTTGACAGAGAATAAGAGAGGAGGCAACATAGACAAATTTTTACAGGAGTCTTGACAAAAAAGACAATACTGTATCTTTCCTCAGAAAAAAAAAATCACGGAAAATTATATGGAAAAGCCTCAGAAAGTAATTTATTGCCATTACAGAATTTTCCCTGGCACCATTAGCAAATACTTAATCTATTAGGAAGATTCAATATGTAAAAGACATTAAATGGATCTGAAGATCCTTACTCAATTTTAGCTTAATCTTTTCTTACAAATGCATGTAGATGTTTGTGTCTGACATTGTTTAAATCAGGAAAAACAAAGGGCAAAATAAAAGGAGATAATGTATCAGGCTTTGGCACACATGAAGGGAGGGCTTTAAAAGCCTCACTTTTCACATCTGATTTTGAAAATGGAGACAGAGACAGAGAGAGCAGAAGTAGCAGAGCTTGCAGAAGGATAAACTGAGGCTCAAAAGTTGTCCCAGGAACATGTCACTGGCTGATTTCCCAATGGGGAATCTTTTTTTAAAAAAAAATTAATTAACTCGCATTTTACAGTTTACTACAAATTTCTCATATAAACATATATTAATTTAATTTTATTAAAATTTCTTATTTACCTGAGCAAACTGCTTCCATGCACTTGATGATGTCAGTTTACCAGCTCCAGGTCTGTGCATAGCAGCCAGGGTGTAGATTTCCGTGGTGTTTTTCTGCTTGGACCTTAAAAGTGCTAAAGTGGTCTTTGTACTTAGCCCAGATGGGTTTGGGTTACATGAACTTATACACCATGAAGCATAAACAGAAGCTTTGAGGGTTGGTTGCTGAGTGTAGTTGGGTTTCGTATAGTTTAAGAAACACCAGCTCACAGTAGTAGTAGTACGCAGACTTGGGAACTGAAGGATCTGTTGAAAATCTGCCACATCTGTCAGGAGAATGGTTGAGGCTGTGACTTTCCCAACAGCATTAGATGACATCTGGACTAACATCCCAAGAGGTAATTTTTGATGTTTCAATTGGTCTTCTGTCTGAATTTCTCCTGGTGGCAATGAAGACCTCTGCGGACTCATGCTCATATCCGAGGCTGTTTCATCCACATCCAACTCTTCTGGTGAGTCTCTTCCTTCAGATGGGCCACTGGACTTCTGTCCCGGTGATGTGGAATCAAAACTGGAAAGTTTCTCTCTGCTCAGTGGGAATGCATCAGCTCCCACCATGCTGACAGCTGGGAAATCTTGAGATGATGAGGATGACAGTGATGAAGAGGATGACAGGGATGGCAGACTTTCTTTTGGCTCAGTAGTACAGCTCTGTCTGACTAGTTGAGGCTTCTGCACTCTTGGAAAATCTTTCTTTATATCTGAATTAGTTAACTCAACTGCACTTAGTTCCTCAACTATCTGCCCATACATTTTTTCTTCTTTGACTCGTTTCTGCTGCTTGGTCTCCATGAAGAGCTCCAAGCTGCTGGCAGGGGAAAGCATTCGTTTGCTTCCTCCCAAGGTAGAAGCCATGTCAGAAGTGGAAGGCAGACACAAGGGAATTGGTGGCTCCAGTCCAAGTGGCAGTGTCTGCGGCACTTTCCACAAAGGATATTTTTCTAGTCCTCCATGATGACCCAACATCTGAGCTATGTTAAATCCAATTCCTTGCATGGTTGCATTGGTTACCAATGTTCTTTGAGAAACTGTCTCATCAACTTTACAAATTACAATTGCAGGGCTGTTGCTCTGTCCAAGGATCTGGGAAATGCTTGTGTACATGACACTACCGTAAGATGGCACATGGGTTTGAATCCTGACAGGAACAACTGTTCCCGGCAAAGACTGTACAGATCCATCACTTGGGGAGTCAAAATCTGTCTGAAGATGCTGCTCAGAGGAGATATCTGTTGGTTTAATGCTATGGTCTGACTGGTACCTAGCAAGAGTATTTTTTGAATACGGCCCAGATGTTCCTGAGTAATGCTGGTATGCTTGTTCTTTAGCGTGCACATAATCAGCTGCTTTCTTTCCAATAAGCTCTGGTGCATGTTCCAGGTGATAACTTGGAGGAAGGTCTGTTTGGAAAGGCTGTTTGATGTAAGATTTCTGCAGCTGTTGTACAAATTGATGCTGGAAGTGCAGAGGTTCTGTGCATGACTGCCACAAGATAGGCTGCTGAGATGGTGGTAAGTGAACCATGCAGACAGCTGGATAGGGGAACTGAAACAAGGTGCTATGAATAGGGGGGAATGGAACTTTTTCTTGATGTGCAAATAGCTGCTGCTGCTCTGACAGATGTTTGCTAGGAATATAAGGTGCTTGCTGGATTAAGGGAGTCCTTAACACTTCCGGGCTGTCTGCAACAAGAGCCTGTTGCTGGGCAAGGTGGGATGAGCTATTACTAAGCTGAGCACAAGAGCCAATAACTTGTTTTCCAGAGTCATCTACCTGAATAGGCTGAAGTACAGAGGAAGGGGAGTGATGCCAGGCAAGCTGGGAGGAGCGAAGACCAACCTGTGAATGTTCCATCTGCTCCTGCTTTATACTTTGTTCTGTGCTCTGATCAGTCTGGGAAATCTCTGGAAAACCACTGAAGGAAGCTTGGCGAACCAAAAAGCATTTCTTCCTTTCTCGGGATGGAGACAATGCCACAGTAGGTGTTCCAGCTGAAGAGGCATGAGAAAGGTTCCCATAATCAAAGGATTTACTTCGGATCTCTGGAATTTCAGCAGCATGAGGACAGGGCATCTGTTCAGATGAGCAGCGTCTCATTTCCCTCTGATGGTGATGCCCAGGGACGGAAAGTGAGTAAGCACCTGCTGGAACTGTTAAAAACTCAGACTGTTTTCCAAATTCATCTTGTTTGGAAGGTGTGATGAACTTCATATTCTCTTCTCTTTCAAAGGACATTGAAAAACTGGAACTGTGGGACAAATTACTTTCTTGACTAGGGCTGCGAGAGAGGCTTGTACCTGTAGACTCAAAGCTGGATTCTCCAGAGGAGTGCTCCATGTCAGCCAGTCTTAAACGCTTCTTTTTGGGTGGTAGCTTTTCAGCTGGAAGCTGAGAAAGGGTTTCACTTCTCTGGGGCCACTGGAATTCTTCGGTGGGTCTCTCCTGCTCTTTACTCTGCACTTCTTTATCTTTTTCAGGCTTATCTGGCTCCTCCGTGACACGAATTTCAGGTACCTGTATGTTGTGCTGGCGAACCAACCTGGGCTGCATGTGACACGGCTGAGGCTGCTGGGATGGGGATGGCTTACTGGTGTCAACACTTTCCATTTGTGGAGCTCGGTCAGGGCTCATTGGGGACTCACAAATCTCGCTCTCACATGTTTCAGATGGTGAATACATCTTTTCCTGCTGGCATGCAATATGTTCTGTAGATTCAGACCTTTCAAATGAGTTTGGCCTACTCAATGAATTTGTGTGCTGAATGACAGAGATGACATTTCCAGGGGGCTTTCTAACCAGTGATTCTGCAGTCTTTTCTTGCTCTGCAGTTAGGGATGAGTCTTCCAGAGAAGCTGCTGGACTTCCAGACTGCAAGTAAGGCCTGCACACTTCAAAACGCTCTGCATGGCAATGGGGAGCATTGTCCAGGCCTTGAAGGGCAAATCCACTTCTTGGCACTTCCTGAATTTGGGATTTGGGATCAAAGTCCAAAGGTTGAGTTCCCCCAGGGGTGCCACTTGTACTGCTGCAAATCATAGGACTGTCTTCCTCATCTCCAACACTCTCCTCTTTCCTGCGCTTTCTGTTTTCAAAAGTTGTTCCAAGCATGGATGGCACTGACTGAGATTGTCCAAGTGGATCAATAAAAAACTCTCCCCCTTTGTTCATCCCACCCAAGGATGGTGAGTCCCTGTAGTTCTGCTTCTGAGCTTCAAATTCTTCCCACTTTCTGTAGTGCTTTCCATTGGCATCATAGTCATACAAGGTCTTGTCTCCTTTCTTCTCTTTTAAGGATGGTCCTTTGTCACCTGCTGTCTGTCTGCTGGAAGCAATAATGATATTTTTCCCTGGTCTTCCATGATAGTCTGAATCTGAGTGTCCCTCCTGTACAGATGGCAGTTCAAAGGCAGCCTGCCTTCTCAGCATCCTTTGGTGGGATATTCCCACTGTCCCGGGATAAAATACATCATCAGAGCCAGTCATCTTCTCATCAAATGAGTGGCTTCCTCTCAGAGATGGGGGAACACTTAGGCTGTTTGCGGAAGAGGTTGGCATGGAGTTACTTCTAATAAGAGGAGAGGAATCTACTGGGGGCTCTAGAAGAACAGGCACATCACCCTGCTGACTGACTTGGTACAAGCTGGATTCACTTTTGATGGATGATGTGGTCTGGGATTGTCTACATTCTGTATTGCTGCCTGGATAAACTTGTGTAGATTTAATAGTGCTCAAATTACTGGAGTCAATGAGCTCTTCTTTATTTGGAGTCAGGTGAGAAATATGTTCCTCAAGCATCTTGATATCTAATCTGTTATTTAAAAGAGGTGATGGGTCTGTTTTGCCCTTTCTACCCATTAAACTGTGTTCCTGATTTGTTGTGGCTACAGTTAGTGCTGTCCTTTGATTAATCCTATAGAACTTCCCAAAAATTATCTCTTCGTAAGACTTTGCATTAGTATTTGGTGGGCTAATTTGCTGCTCAGCGCTTTCTGAGCGGGAAAAATAGCCAGAGTCAGTGCTTCCTTTACTGTGTGGGCTCAGGAGGTTTAATGACTGCTCAGAATCTTGTCCTTTTTTCTCTGACAGTCTTAGTGCAAGTCGCTGTTTAACTGTGTGAGAGTCATCAGACTTGGTACTTAAGGATGGGGTTTGCAACATATCAGAGCCAATATACGGTGAAGTCTCACTGGGTAACTGAATCCCACTTTTAGGGATAATCAAAATGGGGACTTTCATCGGCCCCACCAAGGACTCATCCATGGAGGAGTGAAAACCACTCCGGCTAGCAATATCCAGTGGGAGCTGTGAGACTGGGCTCAGTTTGTCAGACCCTTCCACTAGGAGTGAGGTCTCCTCATCAGTGTCTGTGCTCTGCTCACCATCTGAATGTATCTCAGCTTCCACATCGATGTAACTGGCATCGAGATCCAATTTAGACACTGCTGACTCTGTGAAAGGTACCAATCCTGCCTTAATTGCATGGGCATGAGACTTCCTGTGTTTGTAAAGGTTGCTTTTCGTCTTGAAGGAGAAACCACAAGGAACACAAGGGTATGGTCGCTCACCAGTATGAGACCTAATATGCTTTTTAAGTACACTAGGTTTGGCACAGGCCCGATTGCAGTAAGGACAAATGTACTTGCCAGGCTTTTTGGGTTTGTGCTCCTTTTTGTGAGCATCTTCTGATTGTTCTAAAGATTTCTGTGAATATTGGCTGTATGCAGGGTTCAAACTTGAAATCTTCTTCCTGGAGAAACCTCCACTATGGCTATGCATATGAAAAGGAAACAAGTCCTCTGAGGCAACTGATTGCAGGTGGCTAGGAAACTGCCATGGAGGGCCTTCCAAGCTCTGATGTGGCTTTATGTTGTGCAAGAAGCCTTGTGGCAACGAATGCTGTGGAAAGGAAAGTGAATGCTGACATGAGTAAGGGCTTGGATGATGCTGTGGATATTGTTTCTCTGTGACTTGCTGTGCAGCTTCATTTGATGATACCAGTTTCCCAGAACTAAAAAGTTGTGCTGATGCCGTGTTTCCTATTTGCTCGTGATCTATTTGTGGTTGCCGCTGTACTTCTTGATTGCCAAAAGTGCTCATCTTAATAACAGCTGAATGTTCTTGCCTCCATCTACTTGGTACTTTAGCAGTTTCTTCAGACCTTGAGGTAGCTTTTTGCCCTACAGCTGTTTCCCCAGAGTCCATTTTGTTACACAAGGTCTTAAGTGCTAGTTCACTTGAAAGCTGTGCAGACACATGGAGTGTGCCCAAAGCTGTGCTTTTTAAAGTTTTGTTGCTCCCATTTTTCCAGGGCTGTTTCAAGTTCACAGACTTTTCTTTCTCTTTGGAACTTTCCACGCAGTAGTCTATAGGCATTAGATTTGTGTCTGTACACTAATGAGAGTATTATACAGTTCTGTTCATGGCATGAACTTTCCTAAACAGTTTATTATACATTTGCAAAGACTTGTTATAGCATTTGGACATGTTCCATTGTTATTAAATACTGAGACACAGAATGATCCAGAGATACTTGTGATCTCCTAGAGCAAAGTTCTCTTCATCTCTTCCATGGTGACACAGCTACCTGTACAGAAATATAAAATAAAAAAATAAAAAAAAACCAAACCCACACACACCAATTAGTACAGCCATACTAAACAACATTGGTACAGTCAGTTGCACTTCTATTTAGCCTTACATGGAAATTACTGAGGTACTTAAGCAAAGGTAACTACATTTCACAAAACTCCCTTTTGTGAGCAGACACAGTAAAGACTGACTCCAGAGGCTGCACAAAAGCATAATCACTACTCAATAGCAGCCCTAGGAATACAAAAGAGAGACCTACACTTTCCAAATTAAACAGTAGCTTTGGAAGGCTTTCTGGGGACAGTTTAAAGGCTTGATCTCAGAACGTCCACCACATACTTTCAAAGCTCTTTCAGCAAATCACTGCTGAAAATAGAGGCCTAACACTGCAGGTGGAAATTACCTTATCCAGTACTACTCACCTACGGTTCAGACGTGCACTTTAGTCACCTGGCCTTGCTCTAAAGTCAAAGGAGGTTGATCAGAGAAGAAATCTTTCCATATCATCATAGGTGCTTCCGACAGAGAGGCTGTCTATGCACATGGCCCTCCTCTATGGAGATGCTTGTTTCTCACAGTCAACTAGACAAAGTTATTTGGGATATATACCAAATACTGCTAAAAATTGCTAAAGTGAGGTACTTCTTACCTTAGATCATCTAACTGGTTTTAGAAGAAGGTGCTGTTCACCATTCTAAACTACGTGCAAACAGTCAAAATAGAGACATCAAAGAAGCGTTCCAAACACAGCACTACTGGTACCTTTCCCCCCTCCATGTTCCATTCACTACGCTAAACTTTAGTGAGAAAGTCTTGCTAGATGTATTAGAGACTGTGTTTATGTGACTTTAGCATTTTAGATTTCACTGTTGAAACAATTCCATCCAGGTATACATGCATTTTTAATGCTTAAATGCAATAGGTTTCCACAGTTCTATTATAAAAACCAAAAGCTCAGAGGTACAATTTTCATAGAAAAGTACAGCATTTGAATTTGAAGTAGAATCTGAGCTTCCTGTTTTCATATTATCCAAACACAGGACGCTTTCTGGATAAAATAATGAGAATTATAAAGACAGTCATGATTTAACAATAGCAAGGAAAAGGGTAAAAAAAAAATCAGTATTAGAGATACTGGAATACTTTTCATTCCTACAGTGGGAAAACTGAATTTGGCTTAAAGAAACAATAGCAAAGTATAGGAAAACACACAGGTAATAGGCATTTATTATTTTCTTTTCAGTATCAAGTAATTACCTGCATCTTCTAAACATCTAATAGGCATGACTATCTTCAAATTTCCTGTGGGAAAAAAATACAATTATAAGAAATTTTTGATATTAGGTGTAGATGATGATGAAAATCTTATATTCTTAACAGTAGAGGCCAGAAAATTTTATTTACCCATCCACTAGAAAATTTCATGTTGTGTCTTAGAGGTCTGAACAATTACATTTGAAGACTACGAGCATGAACAGTTTTAAAGGACTTAGGTTTCCAATGTGTAGATGAATAACAGCAAGTCTAAACTAATAAAGTCTCACCTTCCTGAATCAGTGGAAAGAGGACTGTCAATGTACCTCTTCATTCCTATGCCTTTGTTAAGCCCAGATTATCCCTGAATCCCCTTGGCAAATCCCCTTTCAATGCCTCTCTCAAGCTAATACTTTTAGACTCCAGGCCTCTCATTAAATGTTTCGGGGACCAGCACAAACTCCTGGTCAGGCTGTCACCACTCAGGGACAAGAAAATGGAGTGACATAGGAGTAGGTGTCCAAATTAGTTAACACCTGTGTGATACTATTAAGAATATATGGCTGCCTTCTCAAAGAAGAAACTTACAGAAGGAAATTACAGAATACATGGTTAAAAGACTTCTGTGATTGCCATGATTTGCCACCTCTCTGACTGTCACCACACTGCAGGCTACTCCGTATTGTTGGAAAGACCAGCTCAGAGAGCAGGGAGCCTGAACATCATCTCACTGCCCTAAGGCCATTTCTCCCATCAAAGGAGGACTCTCCCTTTCAGTTTTCAACAAATCAACAAATCAGATTTTGGCTTTTGCTTCATTAAAAGGGATGTTTGTTCAATTATGATAACAAAAGCAAGAAAGATTGCGTTTCTTTATGGTTTTTATTTATGACAGAAGTCAGAACAACTCTAACGAACGGATCTTTAGAAACAGCTGCAACTTTTGCTTCAGAGTAGGGGATATAGACTACTGTAATGATCTTCAATTAGCAAATATCAGAAAGAAGCTAGAGCACTCATGCTTTCTCCATTTAATGACACCTAAAAATGACAAAGAACTAATGGAAAGAAATCAACCAAAACTGAAAGATACTTTTTAATTCTTTGTATTTGTAACACTTTCCAAGAACAAACAGATGTTAGCAAAGCCTGATAACTTGACACAAATAGAATCACTACCATACCACCTGTTATGAATTAATTATTTAGTAGTATAAATAAGACATCAGTAGTTAGGGCAGCAATAACTGATGGAATGTTGGTTTAGTCAAATATTTTTCAATTTTAACTATAGAGAAATCCCCTGTAGTACAAAATAACAGCAAGCTATCAAATGCAAACCAGAATATTTTAGGTCATAATGTCATTCAGCTTTGATATGCTTATGGTTTTTAAAAATAATTCTGCTGTCTGATTCTCCTAAATCAAAGAGAGAAAAAACGCAACCAAAGTATAATTTAAAAAAAATTTCCTAATTCACTTCCTCAAATAAAAGGTGCCCATCCAAATGGAAAAAGGAAACCTTGTGCACGAGTTCAAAGATATTAGAAGTGGTTATTACAGAGCTGCTCAGCAGGGGCTTATGGGGAAATGGCAGGTAAGTGGCAAATCCCTTTCAGCAGCTGAGTACACTGGTCACTAATGATGCCAATATATGAGCACAGATGTAAAGGAAAATGTGTGGCTTGAGAAAGTAGAGAAAAGGACAAGAGTGAATGTTCCTCACTGAGAGAGCATAAAGTTATTATCCATCTTCAAAGAAAAATACTCTTCTCCTTATAAGACAATTTCACAAATGGTGAAGGAGAAATTTATAGAAGATGGGAGTATCCTTTCTTTTCCATACTCCTTTCACTGAGAGCACCTTCATAGAAGAAATCTGCCAGTCACAGCAATGTGACAGCAATGGTTTTATTTCAGCAAAAGATGATGCTAATATACATCCAAAACTTTTCTGTTCTGGACTGAGACCTCTGTTACAGAGCTAAAGCCATTCTGCCATCCTGCAACTTCAGAACATTCTATACAGAGTAGCCTACACTATGAAAAAGGTATAGACTAATTACAGGGATTATTGATGGCTTAAATTTGGCCAGAGCCACTCTCCTGGGGGGAAATAAATCCCTTTCCAGAATGAACATCATAACTTCTGGTTTGGTTTGAGCTGCCATCCATCCTGTGTCAAAGATGGCTTTAATATTATTTCTCTTGTTCTTTTTCCCCTCCCTAATGGAAAACTGGCCTAACTGGAGAAATGTAAGACACTGCAAAGCTGGTTGGCATTCCGTCTGTTTTATCCAGTCAAGACTCTATCTTATCTGGCTGCATCCACAGCCGAGCTTAAACTGACAACAGACTTTCATTTTTCCAAGTGATTAGTATTTCTCCTCTAGGAAAAAATGGTAAATACACTTCTAAATATTGCTTTTCATCAAACATATACTATTCAATAGACAGAAACTCATTACATTTCAAGTACTGCCTATTTAAAACTAAGGAACTAAGGATGATAAAAGTGCACAATATTTTTTTATATCTTTGGCACAGCTCAGCTCTGCCGGAGTGAATAAGACTAGCCCACCTACACGGATCAGAAGCTGTATGGGAGTTGCATGGAGCACATTGTTTGACAGGAGCTGCAAAGTCCTTCCTGGCTGAGGGCCAAGCCAGGTTTCCTGATAGGAATGTGGTCCAAGAGCCAGCTCCCCCAGTCACATTAGCTGTGCTATCTGCCCACTTCAAAACAGGACATTTCACTTCTGTGAAAACTTTGAACATGAGAAGATTACTTGGAAACCAGGAGCTGTATTTATGTCAGATGCACCTACTAAATCAAGACTTTCAAAACTTTCTAGAAAGGAGCATTATCCTATTGCTCGCTTTTTAACCAGCATGCCTTTGTGAGCTGTATGCAAAGGATGCATGTCTGGTTGACTGCAGAGCTCCAAGATTATTCCTTCCTTTTTTTTTTTTTCCTCTTTTTTTCCCAGACCATTAAAATGGTTACACTCAACAGCTTTAAAATAAAATTTGGCAAAAATACTACTTTTACTGCTCCTCAATTTGTAGCTCATGTTACAGTTCTTGCAAGTGAACAAATTGGAAGCTTATGTCTTCCAGGCTAAATCCTGAGTGCACCATACAGAATAAATATTGACTCTAGCATAAGGACTAAGGGTCAGATGCAGCCCTGTTCTAAATCTTTTCTGTCCAGCTCTGCCAGCACAAAGCCAGACTAAAACCACAGTAAGTGGCCCCTGAAGAATTTGTATTCTATAGGGCAAGTGTTAGCACAGACAAGCTGCAGTGGCTCCTGTGAAATCCTTACGTTCATGCACAGACCTCTGCCAAGACCCTTATTAGGCAAGTCTAGGTTATGTCTGGGATAAGCCCAGCAGCCTTACAAGAGAGGCCACCTCTGAGCTCTTCCCCACCTGCAACTGAGAACAAAATTGCCTTGGCCTTTCAGGAAGAAAGACAGCACACTTTCAGCTTGCTGTCCTACATGTTTCTCACTGTCCTACTAATTAGATTCCCCAAAGAACTGCTTGGTGTTGATATCCCAATGAAAAATTTTTAGAAGACTGGGATCCCTAGTAAAATATGGCTTTATAGTTTCTTTTACATAGGCAAAGTCATAGGTGGGCTAAGTCTGAAGAATAGCTCTCAACCAGCATCCAGTGTACACCTCTGAACTGAAGGATTTAACTGGCATGAAGATACATAAGCTATTGTTCATCCCTCTTTCCAAGGTTATATACTCATTCATGGGCTGAGGATGTTATGTAGCATCATAAGAATGCAGTCCTTGGGGTGTATAGTTTTGGCATTTTACACAAATGAAAAAAAAAGTGAGATGACCAACTGCAAGATTTTTGACACCACGTGATGTCACACTTGCTGTCTTTGAATTGTACTTATTAAAAAGATAAGGAAAAAGAAACACTTTAATTTCCCAGTTTTGCAAAAAGACTTCCCATTCCTGACCAGAGAGATTCCCCTAGCATTTCTAACAGCCCGTGGTTAGGGGGCTAATCTGACCAATCTGACTGTGGTTGTGTACCTGTCTATTTGAACACCTCTAGGAATGACTGTAAATTCCTATGCCAACCACTGACACTTGGCAAAGCCTTGAATTACTGGGGAATGCGAGGATGCCTGTGCTTTTGCTGCAGTTTGGCAGGAGTCTTGCCTGCCAAAGACATAATTTTACATATGCAATTCAAAGAATGCAGCTCTTTTAAAACAGGTTAGATGCATTTATTTTAATCTACCACTTTTTATCTTGTAACTGCTGTTGTTACCTCTTCACATGTGAAGATACTAGTCTGATTTGTTAATTTAATTTCACCCCAGATGTTCACCCTGCCCTCTGGATTTCAGTGCTTTATTGAATGTATTGCCATTCTCCAAAACCAGCCAGAGAATCACAGTTTTGCAAAAACCCTGAAATATTTAGAATAACACATATGGGTTTGGTTGTTTTTTGTTTATTTGGTTGGTTGTTTGGTTGTTGTTGTTTTGGGGTTTTTTTTTAATTTGGGCAGCTGAACTAATTATTAAATGTAATTTAAAAATACTGTCCAATACAAAATCAAACACTGTTCAGCAAGTACACACAGTACACAATGATCTAACAAACTGTACTAAGCTTACTTGAGGACAAGCTACAGGGCAGGATCTGTTCTCCATTGCTACATTGTGCTCACAAGGATTCCCCAAGAAGACAGGAACTGAAGGGACTCATTGAGAGGATCCAATTACAGATGCATCAAGGGCGGACTGCAACCTCACTGTGACCAAACATCAACTTCTGGCTTTTACTCTCATGAGCACACATTTGTGTTCCTGGTAGTTCCTAGTCCCAAGGGACAGATTCCGTGCATGTAAAACTAGAAGAGGTATGAAATCTGGCATTTTGACTTGTGCAATTATTATTTCAGTGCTTGAACTAAATCTGGCTTACACTTTGAGAACTGCTCTAGGATCTCAGCCATTGAAAATTGGCATCTAACAGATTCTAGATAATTGTAGAAGTACTGAGTATTTAATTATTTTTATGCCGTTACCTTATTCACCTTAATCTTAATTAATTCAAATAATTCAAACTATTACCTGAGACCACTATTAGAATATGTTGAAGAAAATAACTGATATCTGCCTGCTTAAAAGCACACTGAAACAACTAAAAACCAAATAAATAATCAAATCTGTTGTACCCTAACACCTCATAACCTAAGCTATAGGATCTTACACTTATTCAGACATTTCATATAAATATCTATGTGTACTTGCTGTGAAGAAGGACAAGACTCTGAATGTGACACTACTGAGTCAGAGGTCAGGTGCAGAAACACACTAACAGAAAAATCAGGTATGAAACAGGAGCTTCTCATCTGACTTCAAGAAACTTTGAACAGATACAGGATTTGACTTGGAGAGACTAAAAGGAGACAAATTATTCCGACAGCAAGAAGGAGAGCCAAATTCTGCTTTACATTAACCTGGTATGAATCTGAAGCAAAGAGTTGCAAATCCAAGGACATAATTCCAGATTTATTCCTCATAAAAACAAACAGAATTGGACCACTTAGGTTTATGCTTTTACATCCTACATACTAAATACGTGAAGTTATTTGCTACAAGGTGAAAATAAACTAATCCAACACCTCTAAGATGTCTACAGAGAAAATTGTAACATTTATTGCAAGAAATGTTCAATTAGACAGTAGTAGGAAAACACGGGCGATTTTCATTAAGAGATGCTGGTTTGTATCATAAATGCTTTGAGTACAGCTGCAGCAAAACACTCAGTTTTTTGCTATGTAAAGTATCTCAAATATAATTTTAAACTGCTGCTCTCTGTAGAAAAATAGCACCAACCAAAAACCTTAACTTCAAATTGAGTGTATTTTAAGAAGCCATAGAAGAAGTCTAGAGCAGAAATGCTTTAACACTGACCTTTTAACTATAATGACAAGGATTGCTCACTTAAAAGTACATCACCATTTCCTGTTTCAGCATCATACACAATGTACACATTACTACCAGATGGAAAAAAATGTATAAAAAAACCTTTAACGTTGCCAAAGTCCAGCTGAACACTTATTTCCACAGGATGAGTATTAAAAGAAAAAAAGAAGAGAAAAAACTATGCAGGAGCCAAATTAATCTTAAACACTTCCTTTATAGGCAGGAATTTGAAAACAAATCACAATTCTTCCCCTTGAACTGAACAAACCCCTGCTATCAAAGAGATGCCAAAGCAGCCAACAAACCAAACAATCTTGTCAATCAATTAGCAGTTAATTGATCCCTCTGATCCCGCTGCTTTTAATGGATCAGGTAAATATTTTGTTTCTGGTTGCCTAATCTTGCTGTGCACTTTAAGAGTCTGACAGAGCATGTCAGATAACACAAAATCTACCTGTTCTGTCTGACTGCCTTCTGACATGGACATTCTGAATCTGTCTCTATACAACAGCAAAGGATTGGGATTATTCAGTTACGAAACTAAACAAGAAAGCTATATAAATTGCTAATCATTTCACACTGGTACTTATTTCCTTGGGGAACAAGTTAAAAAATGAAAACATTTTAATAAAATACCAATCATTTCCCATGTGGACCTTAAAATGTAATGGCAGAGCAATGGCTGATCAAACAGGCAGTACTCCCAGTATTATTAAAATTTCAGAAAGCAACAAAAATATCACAAGTGTTTTGCTCTGCCCCCCCCCCCCCCCCCCCATTTTCTTTTGATTTGCAGTACACAGTGACTTATGAGCATGAGAAGAGCTCCCAAGCAGAGAACAGGCAGAAACTGATGCCTACCACGAAGGTCCTCTTTAAACACCATTTTGGTGGCTGAAGCAAGGTTTCTATGATGCCTGATCCCATTGGTGCTATCTGCAGAAGAATGAGTGTCTCTCAAAGGTGAATTAAGTAATAAAAAAGAGTATTTACTAAATACACATTAACAATGTCTAGGAGTATCCAAGACAGTGGCGAGATACAAATGAGCTCTTAATTCTTGGGCTACTCTATCAGCAGAAACTCCACTTTATCTCACTTTCTTCTGAGCCACGCCAGTTGAACATAAGGATTCCGTGCCAAACCATAAAAGTGTCAAATAGTTTCCAATCACTGTTTGTAGAATTACTTTTCTTTGCACGCTTGCCATGCAGAAAAGAAATGGAGCTTTGGCCCTGCCTAAAAGGGGATAAAAACTTAGAATCACTGAAAAGCAAAGGCTCAGACACTAACCAAAGATGCTATGCAATGCCACTGGGATTGCAATGAAGGTTTTGCATTTGCAAGAACTGGTGAAAATTACTGAGATTAAAGAATTTTTTTCTCAATTCAACAAAAAGAAATGTGTTAATCAGAAGGGGAAATTTCACACCTAATAAAGGACAGATTAGGTAAACGATGAATTTAGCAGCACTTGTGAAGGATAAAATGTACGCAAAGACTAAAATTTCCATGAGGATGTGGTTTGTAGGCATTTATAGACTTATAAAAGCTCACCTACAGTAAGAAGGGTAAGAACATTTTCACTGGAGAGTTCAAACTGTTAAAGTTGTCAGATATAAGAATCTTCCTAACTGTAATGACATGCAAGGCTGAAATGCCTCATCGTTTTCACACAAGAACTGCAAATGGGCAGACACTGGGGAGAACACAGCTGTACTGGTAAATCCCTATTAAGATATCATACAGCTTTCCCTCAAGTTTTCCCAGGAAAAAAAAAGAAAATCTAGGTTTCTGTAAATATTGCAACATTTTTAGGTACAAAGTAATTATTATTCTCATGCCAAAAGGAAATGGTACACAAATATCAGGCCTTTGCCTAGGATTTTCAGCTCAGAGGGAAAATACAACTGAATTTTCTGGGAAGTGAGGTTTTTTAAGTTAAAAAGTTACACAATCCTAATTATGCAACTGCGGCAGATTTTGCGAACAGCCATGCCTCCTTTCACACCATGTCAAAAGAAACCACTTTCATTTCACATGAAAATATCAGTATCTTTCAAACACTTTTTTAAGTAAGCAAATGCACTGCTTCTGACTGAAAGCCTCACCCTGGGAAGAATTACATAGGAAGACAATTATAGTTCCTGAGCTTGTATTTGTTTTTCGCTCATACCAATTATTATACAAGCTAATTTTAAAACCTGTCATTGTTTACTAAGCTCTGTGGTCATCACACGTCAAAATAAAAACAGACACATGCTAAACATCAGCAGTATGTTTCTTACTACTTTTTTCCCCACTTTTTGCCACCCAAAAAAGTAGAATGGGTCTTCATAGCAGTTTTATTTCCATCCATCCTGAATACTTTATAAGAGTTCAGCTGAGATCAGCTATTGAGCTTCAAATCCTAAATATCGCACAGATGTCACAACAGTCACTACTCAGCAGCCAAAATGTTTCATTTTGACTAATGACTCAATACCGGCATTTTGCTGTAGCAAATCCAATCACTGAGCATTGCCTAAAGATTCTGATCATTACAGTGATAATGTAGGATACATTCACTAGACTGCATATTTTTGAATGCTGCTTTCTTTACAACCCTCAGGATAGCTAGCAGAGGGGAAAAAAAGAAAAAAAATTTCAAAATTATTCTGTACATATTTCACAATAATTTGTTCTTTTTTACTGTATGAAGCATTGAAAGTCAATACGTATTATAGTCAATTGCATTTAAAAGTTCAGCAAAACATGCACATGCTTTTTGCTCCATTTTGTAGGTGTAAGTGAAATTTCACTTTTTGCACATATGTTTCTTCCTACAAAACACAAGTCAACTCTGTTTATTAACATTATCATCACTCTCCCAAGCAAACACTTCAGAAGAGATGAAGGTCTACCAAGATACCTGAAGATATATTTAAAACTTCTGTTATTCCAGAACTGTTGATATTTAAGGGACAGACAAAGCCAACAGCCAAGTTACAGATTCTCAACAAGCACAACACAATGAAACCCAAAAAATTTTTCAGGAAAGACACTGTTCAGGTTTCATGATGACTTTTTATCAGACCAGTTTAGACCAGGGTGCATCACCACAACACCTTAAAGTTTCATATATGTATCCCACATACCACAGACTTTTGAAACTACTCCATGGAAACCTGTAATGTGAAACCATTGAACACCAAATCACTCCTATCCATGAAAAGCTGAAGTAAGGGCAGCAAAGAATCCTAATTTCAGCCACCAGGCAAGAGCTCAGTAGGCTCTAAGAGGACATTCTCAGGACTGATGGTCCATCAAAAGGGAAAGGAACTGCTGCTCAACTTTAAAAAATTCCAGACAACTTCATACAGGGCTCTCCTTCTCCTGCATCCTGCCTGGCTCATTCCACCAAGTTTAGTTTTTCTTTCCATTATCAGAAGTGGAAGTGAAATCACCTAACAGTCTGGGTCAAAAGTCTCTTGGGTGCTTGTGATACACCAACGACCCTTGTACACCACAAACAAAAGAAAGCATCACCAACATGCAATCCAATGTTTCAGGTTGGAAGGGACCTTTAAAGATCAAGTTCAACTCCCAAACGTCCCCAAGTCTAGCCCTCAACATTCCCTTTATAGACAGGGAAATAAACACACAGAGTATATGCACAAGCATGCAGGGCTTCAAGCTACACTTGAACTAATTATTACTAAATGTTCCTAGGGATAGCTCCTAACAATCTGAAATGCTGCACTGCACACAATAAACACATAAGCTATTTTCCTTAAGACTACAGTGCAATATTTTAGCACTCAGACCACCTAAGACAAATAATCAACTGAATCGACTCGCTGGTTCAACTGAACTCTTCCCCCTCCTTTTCCCTTCCTCCCCCACTGACAGGGTTTGAGGACACCCTGTTCGCCTGGAGATGGTGAATCACTACAAGCCAGCAGGCCCACTCGGTTCCTCAAAAGACACAAAAGGTGTAAAAATAGCTCATACTAATGAAGCAAGTACAGCGTCAGCAGCCAGATGAGCGTGGGTGATCTGATAAGGGTCTGTTGTTGCAAAGGGCAAATTATTAAGAGAATGATTCTCCCTCTCTCTCTTTTTATTAAGCTTTGTTCTTCCTTTGCTGAAACCAGCCCTCTGCAATGCCTGATAAATGACACCTGACAAGGCTGGCTGTAATTGCCAGTATCATACCAGTGCAGGAAGTGGTGCCTCACTACGAGCTGAAGGTACAGTGGAGGTGTCACTAAAAAAAAAACAAATAAAGAGAGGCACAAATAAAGCCTAAAAATAGCTAGGACTACCCACTGAGTATGACTGTGTGGGTATATTTAGTCTGTCTAACACCAACTTTTCTTGTTAAAAACACAATCTTACCTTTATGCAAAACAGCTTCCTGTTTCTAACTTGAGCAACTTGAGAACACAAGGAGGGGAAAAGTCAGATTTTGAAATTGTCCCCTTTTCACTGACATTATGACAAGAGTAAAGGTGAAAAGACCAGACAAATCTTCCATGTGTCTTTTGCATCCTGGCATCCCATAACAAATACTTGGAAGGTTTCTATGAAGACATCCTAATAAATGGCCCATCAGACTATGTGAGTAGATTCAGAGGCAAAACCAGAGCTGTACCAGCAAACTGGGGGGAGCAGCAGGAGTTGAAGGCGGGGGGCATGTCCCACGCCCTGGGGCACTGCTGTGCCTGGCCAGAGGGCATTGGGACACAGTGTCTCTCTCTTACAGCCTGGTCCTGCATGTCACACTTGCCCAGGGCTGGTGCACAGCCCTTACCCTGACAAAGGAGCTGCCAGCAAGGGAAACACGACTTGCTCCCATTTCAGGCTGTAGCCAAAGGGTCACCCCTTGGGCAAGAACAGGAGGGCTTGGCCTGCTACTGGTGCTGGCCAGCCTTGGTGGGGCTGCCACATGGACCATCCAACTGCACATGCACCATCCAACTACACATGGACCATCCCACTGCTTATCCCAACAGGAGCCCTAAGCGTCCCATGGGTTTGACTGCAACAACGGTGAGCCACAGCTACACCCAGCTGAGCTCTTCAGAGATGTTCAGCCAAGTCTCCTTCCAGGGCAACTCTGTGCTCCTGCAGCCCATGAGCTTCACTCCCTTCTTCCCAAAGGAAGGCACGGATGATCCCCACAACCCCCTTCAGAACATCTGCAACTATTTAAAGCCTGTGGCTGCGATACCACTACTGGAAGCCACACTCATGCCAAATTTTTAGTGCTGTCTAGTGCTCTGCATGAGCTGTGCAAGCAAATGGTCTCTCCCACAATTTTGCTTTTTCTATTTGATATCATGACTCGCTTGGCTGATGCTCACAAGAGAGGTTTGTTTCATTATTATGCAGCCTTCCTGTGTGGCTCCAAATACCGCCCATCAGTTCTGCTGGGGCCAGGCTTAAATAAAAACACACAGGTTTTTACCAGACCTTTCCTCTCATTTACAATAGGGGAAAAAGCCCACTGTTACATATTGCCAGTTTCATATGCAAGATTCCTTCTAAATGATTATTTTGACATTACAATTTTTATTTTCCTCTGATTTTAAAATTAAACAGAAAGTAATTGAAGTTAATAAGATTAAATTTTTAACATTAATTCTAGTGGGAAATTGAGACCATGTTCTTTTCTTGATATGCTGTGATTAATTCCCATTGATGCAAGCACTCTTTGTTCAGCATCATAGTTTTGTCTTTTCATTCTATGCCTTAGCGGTAAATTTAATAATCACTGATTTTTTTACTAGAATAGATAAACATGACGATGCAAGACAAATCAGTTGATGGTACTATTCTTCAGACAATTTAATTTTCAACTGAAATGAAGAATAAACATTGTATTAGAGGAAATATGGATGTAAAAATAATTATTAGTAGGCTTAAATACTGAAGACCATATTCTGGCAGTATATTTCCATTAAGTTAATAGGAAACAGGACCACATACCCTCCACCACTTTGGGGATCTTAAGTTATAAAGTTAAAAGCACAACCTCAGCCTATCCCCCCACTCAGATTTGGAGCAGAAATTCTGTTTAAGCAACAGTAATACATTACCCCTCTTTTTAAGATTGTACCTATTTAAACAAACACGCACAAAGGAGAAGATTAAACTCAGAAAACTGCAGAAAAGTATATTAGAAAAATGAAAAAATATCTTTGCTGTACACTTAAGAAAACACAACACTTATTATTACATTGTACTGTCCAAAATTCTGTAGCATAGACTGGTGCCTTTTCCCCAAAGCTCTGCACTCCAGGGCTGGCTGCACATTGCAAGCAAAGCCTGCAGCTCCCCTCAGCTCCCCACAGGCTGGGCGCACTGGCAGCACTGCCGTGCCATTCCAGAGGGCCTGCAACAGAGAGGTGCCACTTCAGCCCTTCTACACTCACATGAGCCTTTGGCCTCTAGGCTGTCAGTGTCCCCATAAGAGAGATTCAGCTGTGCCCAAATCAAATGTAAAACCAAGGGAAGGTCTGACTCGAAAATAATTAGAGGGAAAGAAACGGGAACTTTTCAGTCAGTTCAGTTTTTCCTCCTTCCCTGGGTGCTCCAGTGCTGCTGGTTCATCTCCTCCTTGCCTCGTCTGCTGCCAGAATCATGATGAGGATCTGCTGGAATGGTACTAAGCCTATCCCTGGGGGATTCAAGGGTACACAAACTTTCTACTTTCAGTGTCACAAATAATACTTGGTCATAATACAGGCAAGATAATCAGCAGAAGTAAAACGAAACAGGGTGGTAGCTCTTTTTTTTTGGGGGGGTAAGTTCCTACTACAGGCTTTCTCTTTTGGCCAGTGTTTAAATTGTGGGTGTTGGAAACTTCCTGCACCAAATGAAGAATCATGGAATCATTTAGATTGGAAAAGACCTTTAATATCATTGAGCCCAACCATTAACACTGGCAAGTTCACTAAACCATGTCCCAAAGTGCCATATCTACAAGACTTTTAAATACCTCAAGGTATGGTAACCCCACCACTTCCCTGGGCAGCCTGTTCCAATGCTTGACCAACCTCTCTATGAAGAAAGTTATCCTAATACCCAAACTAAACCACCCCTGGTGCAACTTCAGGCCATTTCATCTTGTGGTAAAGTAAGTCCCTAACTCATGCCTTCACAAACACATGGCACAAGTGGGGTGGGAGACTGGATGTAGCGGCTTCCTGCACCTCAGATGGGACAGCAGTTCCCCAATTACATTTCCCACAAAACAAAAGCCTACAGTTGGTTAAAGCAGCCCACCCCACCACGGGTAAATGGAAGCAGCAGGCGCCAGCACAGGACAGCAGAGGAGGCTGCAGCAGGGGCTATGGGAGGCAGTAAGAAAATACGGCATTAAGTAAAGAGATTCTGTGCTGTCTCACATCTTCCTACATCCTGCTGCAGGTTGCTTTTCCTGCCACAGCCTTCTCCCTCCCACCTCTGCGTGGTGTCGTTTTCCCCAGTGTGCTCTACCCTCCCACTCACCAACACATAAGGCACACCATGATTTATGTCACCTCTCCAATCTGGCCCAGCATGTCGGAGGTGCAAGCACAGATGCAGGCTACACAGAGGTTAGGATCAATGCTTTATTGGCAATTGCAGCAGGCAAGCGGCTCAGCTCTTAATGCAATTTTGTCCTCAGGAAGACCTATAGGAGGTGGGACCAGGTTTCCACGGGCCTGGTGCCTGCTGTGCACTGACATATGTCCTCGTTGCTGGGCAAAAGGGCACATCCAATTAGGTGTCTTTTATTATTAACGTTCTGCTGCTTCATCTGTTGATCATGTATCCTCCTCTCGGCCCCTCTGCACACCAGCTCATGTAACACACCAACATCTGCAGAGACACTGCTCTGCCTGGGAAAGTTCAACTGGAAATCTGGTGGTAGAGACCAGGCATCTTGCTTTTGTAGACCCAAGCAAGGGGTGGAAGAGCCGACAAGTTGAACAAGATCACTGTAACTTGGATCCTCAAGGTAAAAAGACGAGAAATAGGAGGAATCTGCCCTCCTGGCAGTAATAATTGCAATGTATTATTAACAAAACTCAAGTTTCATCATTAACTTGACTCAGGTTTCAAGAGCTGATCTCACCCTAATGATCCTCCAAATTACATCCAGCCTTTCCTTCAGAGTGGAACCAGTACCAGCAAGGAAGTCTGCCAGTAACTGCTACACTGAAAAGAAAGCACGGGTAAAAATGAGCTATAAATACTACAGTCAAACAGGTGCAAAAAATTATCGACATTTTAAGTTGCCTGAACTCAGGGCCATCTCACCACTTGGATCTGATCCTGCCAAAAAGATAGGGATTGTAACTTCAAAGCAGCTGAAAGGAAAGGGCTCACTGTCAGTGCATGCTGCATATGGCACAGCTGACCTGACCCTCCTTCTGCAAAGGATTGACTCCACTCCCCTCAAAGATGTCAGTCAAGTCAGAGCTCCTCTCTTGCATCTCAAATCATGAGAAAGGCCACCTACGTGTTTGCTATAATGAAGTAGCCAACTGTCTCAGTCACGACCCAACTCCTGCCACAAAAAAAACCTTCTTGGATTTTATTCCTCTCCCAAGCTTGTCAGAGGAATGAAGACCTTCGAAAGCTTTTTTCTCAACCCCTAAGTGTGAGATGAAAATGCCATTTTAATTGTGAATTGGTGAGGTCTGATTGAGTAAAATAAACCAAATTGCTCAGATGCAACTGTGTAACAGGGAGCCTAATTGCTTTGCTAGCATCAACAAAGAGCTGCTGGTTCATTAGAGCAAGCTGGAGGAGCTGATGTTTGCATCTTCACAAGCTGGGAGTATTTGATTGCAAAATCGCTATGGATGTTTGATCCAAAATTCAGTCTCTGATTTCTGATCAGCAAAACTTAAAAGCAAAAAAGCCATCACTCTGATATTTTTCTTCACAACTTTCTTCAGGGCAGCAATTCATTTTTCTCCTTGATGTGTTCAAGGATGTCAAATCTAATCATAAGATAGGATATGAACTTTTATATTCTGTATAAACTGCTTAGAGAAAGAACAGAACTGATGTGAACCAAATTGCAGTTTCACATGACAGCTGGAAGATGCTGGCACTTAGGCTGCTATTCTGCAGTGTAACTGCAACAGGACCTTGCCAGAAAGAGCAAAGGGCAGAGAAAGGCCAGAAAAGGGCCAGTGGAGGTCAAAGGTACTCATGTTTCCTGCTGACTGGTCAGAGCAGGTTTGGACAGCAGTCAACCAGGCAGATGGCAGAGAAAGCATACTTCCATCTTATCCAACAAGGAAACAATTTGCTGAATCACACTAAAGGGGAATGTGGCAGCTAGTGCTGTCAAAATGTCCAGGAGCATCCTCTGCCTGGTGTAGGTCTACACCCCTTTTGGGAGACCACACGGCTCTGCTTGGGTTTGTCTGCCCACACCCTCCTCATCATAAAGCTCAGATAAACCACAGCCTTGCTTTGCACTTTAGGTCTTTTTCCATCACAACCATCCTTAGACTTTAAACTTTCTGAATGGGAAACACAAATGCAATCTCAGGCAGGTAACTGCCACAGCAAGTCTATCAAGAGCACCTGATTTTCTCCAACTCAAACTCCATGTGTGAATAGGTCCACATACAGGCTCAGACACATCTGCATAAAGAGGTCCATTTACCTGGGTGTTTGCTAATGAATGCTTGGCAGTCAGAGGGACACAAGAAGTGCATCCAGTTGTTTTTCATTTTTTAAAGAAAAGGTTATTTACACCTCTAGAAACAAAGCATTTATGAAGCTGCTTATAAAATGCACCACCCATGGATTCAAATCTGAATCTTTTTTTTTTTTCCCTTTTTATGCAGTCTGAATCAGCTTGTGGGAAAGTTAATAGAAATATTCCACCAATGAAATGGAAAATGGATCAAACCACTACGACATAAGCCTTCAACAAAGCGGAAAACTCCACATGGGGTGCTCTCAGGAAAATCTCTAAAATGCAGAACTACCCACTGGGCTGAGGGCTCAGGTAGGTCAGTCCTTTGCAAACTCTGCTTTTCACTCAAGGTGCTCATCAGGAGTGGAAACCAAAACCTTTCCTGACAGGTCATGAATTAAATAACTACAGCTGGTTTCCAGGATCTCTTACTTGCTGCTAGAAATCTTACATAGAAATAATAAAAGCACTGATATAGTAAATTATTTCTAGAGGTATCTTTTTAATCACAGACTGCTTTAACATTCTTCTTCTCCAGCAGCCATGAGTCCAGGAAGCACAGAGCATCTGGCAGCATTAGAAGAAGAGCATGTCTAAAACCACAGCTCCAAGTTGCAAAAAAATACTGCTTGTTACAGGAATTTCATCTATGCTAGCACTCTGCTAGAGCAGTCCAGGTAATAACAGCAATAACAAACAACAAGAAAAAAGTTATGGGCACGCTAATATAAATGGGGCAGCATTGCTCACAGATATTTTTAAGTCCCAGTAGTGTTGATACACCCATGAGCAGGTCTGGATTTATAGAAAAGGAAAGAGTAAGTGGGTGACTACCCCACAGGAAGTTTCTATTTTAAAAAGTGTCTGCCTTGACTGAAAATCAAGATAACACCTCTGAAATTCCCACCTGTAGAATACATTCTGTTTCCCCCTTGGTTTTCTTCTTCTCTCTACTGTGAACTGAGCTGCTCTAATTTTTTTTTTTTTTGGTGACTTTCAGCAAAAGAAGATACGGAAGGAACTGTGGACAAACACTGAGGGCATTAAGCCCACAAGAGACTTAGCCTTTGTCCCTCTTGAGAAATCGATACAGTGCCAGCTTGAGTGGATTCTGAATCCAAGTTTTAATTAGACAGAAGGTGAAATCAGTCAAACCTACCTCTTGCCCAAATACTATTCTTTCCTTAGTATCCCACTGTTCTCCAGAAAAAATGGTCTTCCGCCTGTTGATGACCATTTATGCAGGCACAGGATCCAAACTCTGTCCCACTGTGTTCCTCACCACCTGAATGTTGTCTACCTCTCTATCGAGAGCCTCCAATAAAAGCTTCCTTTAATAGAATTGTCCTGACTCACAGGTAGGGGGGAGGGAAGCTGACCTCGCTGCAGCACCAAGAGTCTCTGACGCATTTTGAGAGGCTGTGGTTTCGGGTCTGAAAGAATTCAGCCTTGTTTTCAACTAGGTTTTATACAATTAACTTCCAAAATATCACCCTATAGCTCCATGTCCATTTGAAACTTGATATTGTTTGGTGGTTCGACTAAGGTCTATTCAGGGCTCCAGCCGTGTGCTTGGCGAATTAGCAGTACTCACCAGCAGAAGAGAGTTTCTCAGAAACACAGCCACCCAGGCTCCTGCCTGGCTCCACCTCTTCTCCGCCCACTCCCAGTTTCAGACATTTCACATTCCAAAACTGGAAGTGTCTATGCAATGTAAGGTCACATTATTGCACAACATGCTCCTTTCCTTCTAAGAGCCACTGCATCTTCAAAAGTACATCAACTCCAACAGCAAGAGAGCTGTTTACAGTGAATTTCTATCTGAGTGGGAGTATTTTCTCCATGAATCTTATAACAAGGACATGACGTGTATGACTCTTCCCTACATTTGGTATAATTGTTACCGAGATAGCATTTATTCAATACTTCCACATCAGCATGCCTTCCCCTTTAAGCTGCCTTTTGAGAAATTGAGAATTCATTTTTACACTTCCTTAAAGTATTTCTGTGCTGGATAATTTTAGGACACACTAAACAGAACAATTTCTGCCTTTCTTATATTTAGAACCAAGGCCTTTGCAATGCAAGCATGAAATACAACTGATTGTCACCAATGCAGGTTTTGCCAATTGTTTTTTCTTGCCAAACAGTGTGAATAACTGCTGTGATCATTCCTTCAGTTAGTCTTCAAATTCTAACAGGTGAACAAAAACTCCAGTTTCAATTATACTTGAAGAACACCTTGCATTTTAGTATAGGGGATTACAAGTGAGGTGCATTTTGTTGTTTTTCCCAAAGGACAACACCCAGGTGGAAATGGTGGAGATGCATTGTGTTCAGATTTTTGGTACAATTAAGTCTTTGCTGTTATTATAGAAGCCTATTTGCTGCTCTCTGGAATGACTTATATTGGTATCACCTAAAGGCAACTGTTGACATATTTAAATAAAGAATTAATGACCAGTCCTTATGTGCCTCTTCTTCTTTCCATTCAGATCTGTCACCTTTGCCTTCAGCACCACTGGGGCAGCTAAGCAGTGGGGAAGCAGAAGGGTTTGGGGCTGGGAGGGTTCCCAGCACCATCTGGTAAGAATGGGGATGTTGGCAGGATTAATGACTAAGGCAGGTCTCAAAAACCCTTCCTCATTTCACAGGTCTCCATAAGCAGGTTCTCCATAAGCTGTCAGTCCTATCCTCCCTGAAGGAAGAATGTTCAGATCCAAAAGTCAGCATTTAGAAATCTGATTCAGGCAACCGAGTGAAAATTGTGAGGGTCATTCATTTGGAAGATATAATTGAGAGTCAACTGTCCTTCATCAAGTGGAAGAGACACTTAAAAGGAGGTAGTGGCTTAAAATCAGTTAGCTTCTGTTCAGTCTGTGAGCAAGCAAAAGGTTAGACTGTAATATTTAACCAGAACTCCCATGCCTCTCTGAGAAGCACCGGGGAGGCTGCCAGAAGGAAAGCCAGACATTGGCCATGCTGCTTCCTGTGTGCCCCAGGTGAAAAAATCTGCACCTGCCTTCAGCCTCATGTAGATAGCAAGCTTCTTCTGGTGCAGTGGCTGTCACAGAGTGTGCTTTCTGGTACGGCCCATTTCCTCCGGTGGGACATTTCCCTGGGGAACAACAGGGGCTAGTGCTCTGTGCATGGCACCAGTCACGATCACCACAGCTGCCAGCTGGTCACCATGGAATATAACCAAAGCTTTAGCGCTGTTAGTAGAACTTGCTCTATGTGACAACGAGAACAGGATGGAGAACTGATGAGAGATAGCAAGACAAAGATTCATAGAAGTCTGGAGACACAGTACCATAGGGAGAACGCAGCACCAGTAGGTGCTACTACAAATATTGGTACTATTCAAATCATCAGTTTAAAAAGTAAAAGTGGCATTCATTCTTTTTTAACATTCATCCATAAGAGGTCACTGTGTGACACGATGAACACCTTGGTGCCAGCAGCATTCCTCTCCCTTCCCATATGCTCAGCACTAGGTGTCCAGGCACCTACAGTAATGTCTCAGCCATTACCCAGCTCCCTTTGGTAGGAGCTGTCAGGGCAGGCATTAAAACAAGAGAAATGGAAGTCCTTCATCCTGATTGTGAGATCTTAGTCAATTTTACAATCATTGAAACATACTATTTATTCTCCACTAATCTCAAAAGGACTCCAAGAGTTTTACAGCCCCCATAGACATTTTAAATAACCAGTGTAAAATACACAAAATTTTGGGAAACTGAGTTTAAACAGCAAAGATATACGTTCACAAATACACAAAGCTCCTCTGGTTTCCTAGGGTTTGGGGTCTCTATTTTAGAATCTGTTTCACTTTGACGTTGCTTTTTCAGTATTTAGTAGACTTCTTCACACAAGTGACTACAACACAGTGTGGGACACGAAGACTGTCAAGGTGATCTGCCCACAGGAACTTCTTAGGCACAAAATTTTTGTACTGCCATTCATCATGAGACAAGAGATATAATAGGCAGATGCAACTTAATGGCAACTGAAACCATTTTAGCTCAGATCAGCTAATCAAAGGTCTTTGTGAAGTAAAGTGACTTAAAGGGAAGTATTTCATTCGGAGATTTCCATGGGAAAACAAAAATATAAAAATAGCAATATGGAAATTTTCCAGTGGAAAACTTGTTCTTGTGGAAATTCCGCTTTCAATTGACAAATTGTTTTTATGGGAAATTCCTAAGCAGTTGTAGACACAGCCCTCATGCTGAGAAGTTTAAAAGCAGCTCATGTTTGACCCAGCACCCTCAGATTTCCCACATCAGATACACTGCAAGAGCAAAATCCTCGTCTTTCCCTCACTCCCAAGCAAACCCTGCAGCACACAAGCAGTCTCACTGTGGGCTCAGGAGTATATTGACTGCAGTGGCAGGGTGCATGTGGTTACAGATGGGGTGCTTGAAGGATTAATCTTCTAATGTCCCAAATCAAGACTAACTAGAAGCTCTTATATGAGCTGTCTCTAATGCTCTGATAGCTCTGATACAGGTAAAGCTGTCACTGACTCCAGCAACAGGTTTACCTGCCCTAGGGATTGCAGGCTTGGGAGAATCTTAAATGAAGCGTCTCACAGTGGACTGCATCAGGGAGAGAAAACTTGGGGCTGACTTTAATGTGCTTACATTACGTGAATGGTCACAAATCATGGCTATAACTCTGTCATTATTAACTGTTTTACACTAGCTTAAACCTGTCAATAAGAACTACACACTCTACAGCTACCATTACAAGAGAGCAAGACAAACATTTTTAGCAAGCTCGCTAAGGATCTTCTAAATTTGTAGGAGGATCATTGAGTAAGTGTCTCCTTTACAGAGTGATATTAGGAAAGCATAAACCATTCATTATAATGCATCTTCTATCCACCACTTTAGCATGAATCATCATACTGTGTAAACAGGCTAGAAATCATATTTATGGTAGGACTCAAAGTATCCCAAAAAGTCAGAGGAATAAAAAAACTATTACAGTAGGCAAGCTTGTACAAAACCTCACAGTCCAGAAAGGTACTGGAAAGGTACTGAACACCTAAATCATTCACCAAAACATTTGAGGTGATTTACAGTATTTCTGTACCAGACCTGGACATTTCACACTAATGCATTTTTAACACAAAATAAACTTTAGATGCCTTTGAGTAAAAAAGTTAATTCTACTGACTGTACGGGACTGGTCTTCACAATTTATTCTGAAGAGTGAAACTCTCTCTTTTGCAACTACCTTCTGCCCCATACAGCCTATTCAAGCACAGAGAGGGTCCAGCATGCCCCAAACTGAGTTGGGCTGGAGGAGCACAAGCACAGTGGAGCTTTGGCAGGAGCAGGAGCCCTGAGGTGCCACTGGAGAAGCCTGTTGGCAGCTGGCTGTCTGCCAGAGGCTGCGGGCTACAAGGTGAAGAAATGGTCAAAGGCCACTGCTCAGCTGCTACAGTGACCTTCAGCTATGCTGACCTGCAACAGGAATGCACCTCCGGGCCACGCTCGTGTTTCCAGGCGCTTTCTTGGCTATCTGCAGCACCACATACACACGCATGACACCGAGTTCACACACTCAGCCCATGCACTGCACACGAGGCCAGCGAGCTCCCCTTTGGCCCCACTGCTGCTCCACACCCAGGCAGCACAGCAACCACGTGTGCTCACCAAGGCATGCTGCATGGCTACGGCAACCAGACACCCTGAGGTCGAGCTGCAAGTAATTTGAATTTCAGAGATGGGCAAAAAATCCTGCATGTCTCCACTTGAAGGAATTAGTCTTTTGCAACATCGCAGTAATAAAATAAAATTGCAATGAAAGCCTTATTAATACAAGCTTTGTTACTGAAGTGACAAGAAGGGCATTTATTTTCAGAGCCAGACACTCGAAGGAATACCCCACATGCTAGATAGCATAAGTATCCAGTATTTCCAGTATATAACAGAGCTACTTCTACTACACTGAAGCACATGTGATAAGAGAAGAGGGCCCGGGCCCTTCTCCATATTCTCTGCATACCTGTTACTATCACACAGCTGCTCTCAAGTCTACAGTTTCCTGTGCACTACAAACTGCATACCACTTCCCCTACGGAAAAAAAAAGCCTTGCTTGTTCTTAATTGACGATGGAAATACTGTCATATTTTCCACTAGCCAAGGTTGAAACCATTACTGAACGAACCTTCATTAATTTTTCCACAACATTTTGCAGAAATGTCAGGAAACAGCTGCACCAGAAATGATTAACTGTCCTTATCACTAGGGCTTCATGGGCCCACTTCAAATTATATGGGTTTTCTTCTTTCAAAACTCTACATTTAGTGATATTTCTTGTTATTCTTTAGCTGACTGTTTCAGTACAACACTTTCTCTTCAAAAGTATCTGATTGCACAGGTTCAGTGGCAGACAGACATTTTACGACCAGTGGAAGAATTTGTACAGTTTGGAGCTGCATACTTCTAGGAAAAGATTGCTTCCTGCAGATTGCTCAGCTGTGTCTTTCTTGGATCAAATTCAATGAAATTCACAACTTGCAGTCAGACTGTATTTGCCAGTCAGGCTGAATTCATTACACTGACATAAACTCCTCTTGCTGCATTTTCTTACTCCTTTCTTTTCCTGTCCTCCTATTTTCCTTGTCCCTTTTCTCTCCCCACACTCTTTCTCACCTCTTCTTTGAGCTATACCATGTGTCAAAACTTATGATACAATGCCCTGTACATTTTCTGGCAAAAACAAGTGGAACAGTACACATCACCATCCCAAACATGCAAATGCTGAGATGCTAGAAGGCTTAGTACCAAATGAAAGTGCGGCCATCTGGAGGTAACTGCTAGTGTGGATCTGAGCTTCTTGACTGGCTAAAATTTGCAGTCTCAGAACTTTTTAGCAAAGTGTCAGTGAGCAAGAGACTCCACTCACACAGATTTGGACAGGGCACTGGACTGTAATTTTTAAAAAATGTAAATTCTTCAAATTTCTGATAAGAACACAACAAGGTTTATAGGATTACTTTTAATGACTGACACTGTAGTATGGTGTCTTGCTTATATTTTGAAATAATTTAGCATTACTACAGCATGGTATGTAACAATAATTCTGCATATATGTCATTGGCAGATTTAAAATTGCAATTGTTCACTCTATGTCTTAATTGAAGCTGTAAGCCTCGAATCTGTAACCTTAAGATATTTAGACAGAGTGAAATATAGATGCAAATAGGTATATAGATGTCTTGGAAGTTACGTAAAATTAATACCAGCAGGTGGGGGGTTCAGTGGTTCAGTGGTCCAGTGTTCGCGCTGTTCTGACCCCCTATTCCTAGCAAAAAGTAGGCTACTTGCAGAATTATACAGAAATGAAACATACAGAGGTTTATCTAGGCATTATAAAAAATCCTTCTTGCTGCCTCTATTTCAAGACTATTTGCATGTCTTGCTTTTTAGAAGTGTCTCTTGCACAGCAGCATGCACTGCAGCACACAATCCCTATGCAGCTCTGCCCAGGGAGAGCCAGGGGCTCTCAGGGCACCTCAGCCAGTGCTGTGTCAACTCCTGAACTCCTTCACTGCCTTCAGCAGGTATACGGATGCCTGGCAGACCCTGGGTCAAGATGCCTAACACAGGATGCTGGCCTTGTTATTTAATTGGTGCAGTGCTGGCTATGAAGAAAAACAGCTCTGTTTTTAAATTACTCTACCAAGATATCTGCTTAGATGGCAGAAATTGCAGTACACTCTATTCTGCTTAAAATACACATGAATATATACGGGTTCTATTTACAATATATGAAACACTGCCAAAAGCATGGAGGTTTTTTAATGATGCAGTTTTGTAATACGCAACACCAAATTTCTCCTTCACAATATCCTTATCTGTCTCTGCTCCGGTTTGAAAGCAGTAGCTCGCGGTGCCAGAGGATTTCAAGGACCGCGTCCTTACAACACGCGGCATGTCAGCGCACTGCTGTCTGCGGCTGCACGGGCCACACGTATTGTGTGTGTGTGGGAAAATAAAGTTGTTCAATTTCATTAAACAAGCTCTGATTTCTACGGCTCTTGGGGTTGGTTTTGTTTTTGTTTTTGGCAGGCGGCAGCTGCTCCAGGCTCGGGTTTTTCCTTCCCCATCCCTCCCGTCCCCCAGTGCAGTCTTTTGTGCCCGGCAGCTGTGAGGCTGAAGAGCACAGTGCCCATTTCTGCCTCCTCCGGACGTTTTCGAGTGTCATTTCTCTGCTCCCTGCCACAGGCTGTCAGGGAACTGGCGAATGGATTTGCTGTCCAGCCACCCTCCTTGGCCGCCTGCAGGAAGTGAAGGAAGAAACACGTTTCTCTCTGGCTACTAGCGGGACCAGAAGCGAGTGCTCTCGCTCCCCGAGTTTGCACATCTTGAGCTCAAACCTACAGGAAGATGCAGCCTCCTTCTTTCACACTGTCAGCAACGAGCAGCAGGATCTAGGGGCAATGTCACAACACAAAGACAGACCTTGAACTTGCTTCACCCTTTGCATAGTCATTTATATTTGGGCAAAGTGGATAACAGCTCCTTTAGCACCAGGGTAGTGGCATTTTATGCTCGCTCGGCATTCACTTTACCCAGGTATAAATAGTAAAAGGTTTCAGGCGGTAGAGAATCAGGACCAGTATCTTCAAAGGATTCTCAGCCAAAATAAAGCAGCTAGTCCTCCACACCACAGCTTGTGCAATCTTGCTCAGCTGCAGGAAACATTCCCTGAAGGATGCCTGGGACTGCTGGCTTGGCAGCATCGCATGCTCTGGTCCTTGGGGAAAATGTGCCTTCCTACCACCCCGTACCTAGTGGTGGAATCAAGCAAGCTTTCACCTGTAAAGTAGGCAGTAACAGGGTTCTGTTTCTTAATGGAAGCCTTTTATTAGCTCACACAGCGTATTTACTACCCTACCAGTATTAAGTGCTTGCCTTAATATCCTTAGCACATGAGGTAGTGGTACATATCATCATAGTTACAATAACATTGGTTTGAACTACGTTAATTGGGAGCATCTATTCTAAAATTCAATTGTTCCAAACAAAAAGTGAAGTGTGCCATTACTCGGCTGACACATTATCGGGGACAGTTCTCAGTGTACAAGAGCCACAGCAATAAGGGCCCAATGCACACAAGTGCCATTAAGTTACATGCTAACAAAACCTGAAAAATGCATGCTAAAACCCTGTTTCAGAGGATGGCTGCCATACTCTTGTGTACCAAAGTTCTCAGTTTTCCACTTAAATCCTGCCTGGTGAGTCAGGACATGGCCAGGTTTCCATACTGCAGCAGTATTCCATTACTCCTCCTTATAAATTTCACACGCTGTTAATGCTTTCCAAACTAGGAACAGAGCTCAGGGGTGCATGAGGACAGTTTATTTTCCTGCTGAACTTTAAACAGAAATTCCACAGGACCTCCGGCGGGGGTAACAGCCCTGCTGACAGCCATCAGTTCCCACCGTTTCACCCACCCAACCTTGATCCCAGGCTGTGTGGAAACACCTCAGTTGCTCTCAGACACTGCAGAGTGGAAATGGAACAACTCAGACACCCATGACTTCCATTGCAGGGACCTTGAGAGGGATCCATAAGAAGAGATATCCCATATAGCACCACCCTGGACTGCAGAATATTTGGGATCAGTTCCAGGGTTGAGCAAAGGTTCAAGGGATTGTCCTTCTCAATTTAACCCCTTCTTTCACTGAATTCATATACAGAATGAAACATAGGTCCAAGACTATTTACATAATTCTGAAATATTATGGTTATCTCAAAATATGTTCTGTGTTTCTTTGAACACTTTTTCTGCGCTCATGATATCACATGAGAATCTCCAGTGTCTTCCTTATACAGCTAGCTCCTATGGCTGAAGATAAGTATTGCATAATTAAAAATTTTAAAAAAAAAGGAAGTCAATGAGAGAGATCAAACTTTTCCTTAACTTTTTGTTCTTTTAAGCTAGTCAAGCTAGTCTTATTAAATTCTAAGAGCTAACAATTCTCTGCCCATCAAGGATGTGCCTGTGGAGAGAAGATGAGAGAAGAGCAGCTTCTCAGTGCTTCAGGTCTCCTACAGGAACAAAAGTAACTGTGTGTACTGCACACAGGCACAGTTTTTGAGACTGTCAATGTGAAACTGACCAGCTTTGGACTACCAACCCAAATAAAGGCAGAGCTGCAGTGAGTGGCTGAAAATGGATCTTTTCTTGACAAGATGAATTGTCTTCTGAACTATCTGATAAGACCTCTATTGGAGAGCCACTAACTTTAAGCTATCTTGGGTGTTATTGCATACAAAAACATCAGCACTTCCGTAACTGCAGTTTCTATGTGCCCAAGTGTCCAAGACCCAGAGGAAAAATTAAACCTTGAATTGTCCATGGTGCACTTGAAATGGCAAGACTGCCAAGCAGGAATCACCAAGTTATATTTTAGGACAAAGTAAATAAAAATCTCCAAACATTTCAGATAGAAAAACCTCATCCACCATATCTCCTTGTGTGTTTACAAGCACGCTTTTCTGCTTGTTGGTTCAAGAAGCAGGCTCCCTGGATACTTGATGCAAGAATTACATAAGAGAAGGGAAAGTGGCAAATCAAATATGTGGACAAAGCAAAGACATCACTTCCAAATGAACAAAAAGCTGTCCCAAAAGAGAAGTGTTTCTGATTTCAGCAAGAGCTGGATTCAGTTGTAACAAAAGAACACGTAATCAGGATTTAAATATGAGCAACTTCCACATGAAGCCTTTTAAGAATGAAAAACTATAGTCTCAGACCCACTCCCTCAATTCACGCAAAACCACCCTTCCTTTGCTCTCCTACCTGGCTGCTGCCATCAAAGGTGCAAGTGAGTAATGGTTCCAGTCAAAGCAATTTGGTTCACTACTCCAGCAAATATGGCTGTTGACTCTCTCTTCCACCTATTTGGAAAACAAATATCAAAGATTTTTAAGGACTGTGATCAATTCAGCCTGCTGTTTGATTTTATAACCTAATTGACATTATGGGGTCAGCTATATCAATACATGTGAGAACTTCAGAGATTCAGTCACAGTCCTTCTTGCTACCTTCAGAATAATGTGGTACCAGCAATCAGTAGCTTGTTGTGGTTTCCAACTTGCCATGGGCTAGAATACACATCAACTAATATATGCCAAAGTGAAAACAATAGACATACAAGACCAGTAGGTGCATACAAGGATGTATTTTCAAACATGATTTTTACAAAAAGCATGGTAAACACAAAGCATGAAGTGTCTTTAGTCAAAGACAAAGGTAGTCTCTTTACAGTTAGGCCTTGTCATTCCAAGTGTTCTGCCTAATTTCTGTCTAAATTTGAAAACATCATGCCCAAATCCTAATTTAAGAGCACATACTTTTTAATTAAATGCAAATACTTCCCTGTTATTGAACTGGAACAATGTGATTGTCTTTAATTCTGCTTCTTCCCTGTTTAGCACTGTGCTTTAAAAGTGAGCTCACCTCTAGGAATTCCCTTTTCCATATGATGCTAGTCTGTTTTAGAAAATAAGTTACTAGCATATGCTGTGAAAAACAGTCATAATCCTGACATCTCTCTTTACATGTGATGGCACTCTGGGAAAGACCACAAAGAAAGCACTTTCTGCATACAAAAGACCTGTTTGTAGGTATGTGTGCAGGAGTGTATGTGCATCCGAGGCACAGAGCACCAGGAGATATGTTCATTAATGTGTTAGGCATGTCAGACAGCCACAGGCTGCCCTGTTTACACCTGCAGGGAGTGGGTTATTGAGTACCCTTAGCTGGGGCATGCAGACAAGGCACCCAGAACTGGAGACTCATATCTAATTTGTGCACGGCGGAGTTGACTGAAACACCCACCTTGTTAATACTGAGGCAACAAACCTGCAGTGATCTTCTACTGACAACATGCTCCAGTAGGCCTGGCTGTTCTGATTTTGAGAAGACTGGTATGAACACACAGACAACCACAGCGAGCGTTTTGCCCAGGGCACTTTCTTTCAGGCTTCTCTGCATCCTTGAATGCCCACATGTGAGATGCCAGGTGATGTGACAGGAACAGGCAACAAGTGTGGGCATCCCAGGTGGATGTGCTCCTGAACAGGGCAGCACCCCAGGGGTGCACAGGGTCCCACTGGGAAGTGCAGCTCATGTGGCCGCTTCTCCTGCTCTTTTGCCCTGGCCATGTCACTGGGCCCTGGCTGGCCACCATCTCAGGTGATCAGGCCACAGCAGCAGAAGAAGGTATGTGCTCCTCAAGGGCTCACACAAGCCATGGCAGAGGAGCATGCCAGAGGACTTGGACAGGAACATCTCAAACTTATCACTGAACTTGCAGATTTGTGCCTGTGGCCTGACCATTCCAGCCCTGAAGCCAACAGCAAACTTCCTTCTGCTTCCTGCGAGTGTGAGAGCTGCACACACTGCCCCTTCACAGGGAAAGCTTGTCCTCCATGGGGTTGGTGACACATGGTGCTTCCACCACTACCAGAGCACAGATGTGAGCTGGTGGAAACAGGGTGCCAAAAGCTGAAAGGTAAAGCAGGCCTGGAACCAGCTGGCAGTAAAATGGGCATGCTTATGCTTTTTTTCCCTGCAATGTTTGCTACCAGCAAGAAAAACAAATAGCAAATGATAACATGTTACTGACCAGCAATGTCAACAGCAGTATATACAGGCATCTGAGTATATACAATAACATATGCTCTGGCTGCAGCCCCTGGTGCTTTATCACACCAATCTACAGCTTTCGAGGAAATTATCTGGGTGTGAAGCCAGGAACCACTTTTGAACCTTTGAACAGACAGGGCCCAATATGGTTTTAATCTGTTGGTCAAATCTTGGCATGGCTCTACTCAAGGGCAAAACACTGTATTTAGCAGGGTCAGTATTTCAATCGCTACTTTTACAGTTGACCTAAAAATGTCCCAGCCAAAAAAGCAAATAAAGCGGTCAAAGCAATAAAGAAGTCATGAAGGATGGGCTTATTCTCCCATCCTTCACTAGGACCTAGGGATGCTCTGGATTGTAGCATCCTCTCCCTGGTGTGCCATGGATACCTTCCAACCCTAAAGCAGATCCCCCTGTGCTTCCACAGGCCTAACTGGTTTTAGTGATGCTGGCTACACTTGCACACAGTTTTTTTAATTAATATGCATCATGAACTTGTTTACGCAGTCTGCAGCCAAAAGACAACGGTCTTTATTTTCATTTACACTCAATCCTGTCTATAGCACCCTGGCAGAAGCAGAGGGGACTTTCCTGAAAAGACAATAAAGCCATAAGTGAAAGATGTCATTTATGGAACAAAACCACACTACTGCTGGTCCAGCTTCATAGAGGGTGTTGAAATTGAAATCCATGAGGAACACTATGTTCCATTTTCCCCTAATTTATTTTAGCTCATAACTGATGGGAGCCAATGTCTTCCCTCTTGCTGTGGTAACCTCACTGTCTTCAACATTGTTCCTCAAAGAATACTCTAGGATTTGATTCATTCAATGAAGGCTGGATGAGCTTCTGAGTCTTTAAGAAGCTTAATCATTATTTACAAGAAGGCAAAATATTATCCAAAGCAAGATCTGGTTAAGGACAGCAGTATTTTGTCCTGGCAGTACTAGTGCATCTCCTTACTAACCTACCATCTCATGGCAGCACTGGTTCTAGCAAACAGGACGTGGTATGAAGGAACAGCCAACCTGTAGAGTCTCTAACAAGCCCAGATAATGCACATGTCACCAAACAGGGTTTTTCTACCTAATTAAATCTCCCAGAGTTATTGTTTTGACAGTAAAACCAGGAACTTTAATTTGTTTTTATCACTGTATTAGAAAACGTGTGAGCGATGCTGTGTTCCTTTGCAGCAGAAGTAAACGAGTATGCCTCCAATAGCTGCCCATCAGACAGACAGCAATGCAACCACCACTGCTGAGCATTTTCTAGTATTTCTAGTATAATTGCTAGGTCTCTCCTTCCAATTAACAAATGATTGGACAAAAGGAAATGACCTCAAGTTGCATCAGAGGAGGTTTAGATTGGATACTAGGAAAAACTTCCTTATGGAAAAAGTTGTCAAGTATTGGAACAGGCTGCCCAGGGCTGTGGTTGAGTCACCATCCCTGGAGGTATTTAAAAGACATGTAGATGTGGCACTTGGGGGACATGGCTTAGTCGTGGATTTGGCAGTGCTGGGTTCACAGCTGGACTTCCAACCTAAACGACTCTGTGATTCTATTTGGTCATACCTGGTCATGACTCTCCTAATCTGCTGCAGTTGTTTGCCAGCCATTGGGGTTATGAATAGACAAGCTCATCAGAAGGGAAATGAGAGTATGAAAATCACAGAATGCTTCACCGCTTGGAAGAGTTTTTTTCAGTTTGAACTTTGTATCTCAGATGCTCTGGGAATAGCCTTTTACACAGGACCTGGAAACACAAGCAGAAGTACTCTGATAATGACTCTTAAACACCATCTGCTTTTGGAAGACTGCTAGCAGCCTTGGCAACCTCTGTAATAATTTTCTAGTCATAAAACTACACCTTCAGCGGTAAAACAAAAATGTTACAGATATATCAGCATCATCTGACAATAAGGATTAATTAATTTCATGGATCAACAACAAGGACTTTGTTTTATATTACTTCTTATATATTCGTTACACTGACACTGTAAGGTTAGTTGAGTGTAGGGGGTTGATAGGGAGATTCCTGTGCAGCTTCCAAAGGAAAAAAAAGCCAGAAATCTCATCTGTATTTTAATCAGAAACTAAAATTTCAGGAAAGCAACTGGGTAATATTTTACTGCTAAATATTCTAAGATTCTGAAATTGTACAGTAAACAGGTGCAATTGCTTCAAGAGTACAAAGGGCAAATAAAGCCATGCTTGTGTTACTCCTTAACTGGCGTGCAGCAGATAGCATTCCAGCACAAACTGCAACTTACCATGATCTGGGAATTTGCCTAAAGCCTCAGTTTGACCAGGTCTGTAAGAAAGCCATGTACCATTAAATTGCAGCCAGGTTCCAGGATTATTTGGAATAATTTGTACTAAAGAAGAGCCAGGGAATATGGGTAGAAAAATGTGCACAATTCTGCAGTGCATCACTGAATAACTTGAATTCATGGCTGGTGACTCAAAACAGTGGCACTACATGCAAATCTTCCACTCTGAACCATCTTGGATGAGTCCTCTCTTTATAGATGTTTTCTTACTTAATACAATCAATTGACCATAAAGTTCTCTGTACTGTAATATGTAGGGAGTGTGAAGCCAGTCAGTGTGGATTTTCTAATGCTCTTTTTGCTCCTTTTCTCCTTTTCAAACACAGACGGTCCATAGAACTCTGTGAATTACGGTCTGTAACGGGAGAAATAAGAAGTCTAAAATTTGCCTGATTGCAGCTATGATGCATTAAGCTCCAGGCATCAATCTCAATCACAGCACTTTTTCTCCAAATGGGCAATATTTTACAGTTATCGCTCTCTAAACAAAACACAATTTATTATACACACTATTTGATAGCTACAGCAGCTAAGACTAGAAGCAAAAAAGTCTTCTGACTTCCATGAAGGAGGTGAAAGCAATGTCTTACTTTAAATTGGCTTCCTATGATCAATGCCAGAAGACAATCATCTGTGAAATTATGTTCATGCCCTGATCACATGCTATTATACCATATACAATTGAATTTGGAAAAAGTGGAAGAAAATTATTCCCATTACTTTACTGGTGTTCTTAATGTGTTCACACAAATCATCTTTGAATGGATGAATTAAAATATGTAGAGCAACTCTACCTTTGCCCTCTTAGTTCCAGGTCATTCTGGTAGCTCTCAATACTGCAGAAATGTTTTCCTACAACCTGTTTGATGAAATTAATGGATCAAATCTTGAACTACTTCCAAAGTTAAAGGTATATAATTCATTTTTTGAATCAAATGTCTCTACGCTGTAAACATTTTTGTCTTCATTACTAAAACAGCAAGAGATTTGAAGCTGCTTTATTTTTCAGTATATATGCTTTGTTTGTTTTCCATGATTTTCTCATTACAAGTGTGATAGCCCATTTAGATTTGGTTTATAGACAGCTTTTCTTCATTTTGGTATCCTCCTAGCACCATGTTGCAGATCAATGCAAAGAGCACCAAGAAATCTTTGTAAAATTTCAGTTGTTCAAATTTGTACATGTGTATATTTATGTGCATACATATGTGTTTATATACATAAATATATTTATACATCAATATGTGCATATGTATACATATTATATAAATAAAAATAGACATATTTACTAATGCCTGTGTGTTAGTCAAACTTGTTTTATTGTCTCTCAGGCTCTGCAATCCAAACAAAATTTAGCTAAAAGGAACATTTCCTATGAGCTCTGCTTACTTTACACATAGGTGATTCACTTTATTAAAACCAAGCACATAATTTCTTCTTGGGAGCCTCCCTACGTTATCTCCTCTATCTGCAGAGCCCATTCTGCACAGGAGGTCATTTTGCTGCTGCCACTGAAACTATGATTTTGGGTTAGTTTTTTCCACTTCAGCCAGGAGCTAAATTAGCAAGAGCACATCCCCCTAAGTATAGGTCCATAACCTCACTGCAAATAACGGTTTAGACACTGCCAGCTGAGACCAGCACCCTTACTAACCAGGCCTGATGCTTTTAGACAATGGTCAAGCTGACAATTGACACGGTGTCCTCAAACACACATTGCTCAACCCATTTGCCTAGCCTGCTGCTGCCAAGAGGGCTGTTTGTGCAGGCAGCTGGCAGGAAGATGGGAGTACATCTGGCGATCCTCCGAGAGTGGGCAGGGAAAATGAAAACATCAGATCTCAGCCAAGCCCAAGATAGGATTCTAGGTAAAGCTCATGCTCTACTGGATCCAAACAGACTTTGGCAAAATCATCACGAGGAACCTCCCACACCGAGTGGCCTTGGCCTCCATTCTCTCTTTGAATGACTGCCCTGCTATGACACCCATGCACTGGGGAAAACCAGTGCAGCAAGGTGCACAACAAAGAAATCGAGGCAGAGCCACTAAGAGGCCATTAAGGCCACTAAGCAGGCAAGCTGCAATGTGGCAGGTATCCCACTAGACCATGGCAATCCCTTGAGCTGTCAAAACTATCTCCATCTCCATGGAAAGACCACTGCAAGATCAAGCCCATGGCAGAGTAATGGCTATAGTGCTGGACAATCTCAGCAGTAGATGAAAGCTAGCTTGTCCCTGAGAAGGTGGCAGCTGGTCAGCCATGCAGGATACCAGAAGTGAAGTGCCATGCCTGTGTGCAATAGAAATTTGTCAGCAGGGAAAATAATCTAAGGATTTAGGGTCTATTTACAGAGTTTGGGTTGTTGTTACCTGCAAAATCTAAGCCAAGGTTCCCTGTAAAATAAAACTAAGAACTCAGTGAGTCTGGTGTTAATTAGAAGTATAGACTTCACTCAAGGCACTTTGAATTTAGACCAGATAAGCTGAGATCAGTCTCGGACAGTAAACTCCTGGTTGCAGAGACAACCTTCTACAGCACAGGATTACACAACTATTGTTTCAGGTTGGCAGTCCCAGTGTAACACCATCACTGGCAGCAGATCATTTGTCTTGAAAATCTGAACAGGCCACCAAACCATCTCTGAGCACACACTTTTACAGCACTTATGCTGGACATCATGTGACTTCTTTACAAAGAAACAAGTGCTCTATCTTACTAGCCCTTGTTATTGCCACATCTACAGAGGGACTGTTTCAAGTGTCCTCTCTCCCAGTCTCTCCACTCTGCCCCTCCAGGTCTTAAGACTACCAAGAGAAAGGCAGCACTGAAGTCTTTGGTCCTCCTCAGTGAGGCAAGATCCCTCTGCACTGATGTCACTCTGCTCTTGGTGTGTGCTCAGTAAGTCAGTAATTTGTCATGAGCGTGGGCCCTATCCATACATGGCAGGCTGGAGGAGGAATGACCTCAAACTCCGCTTCTAATCCAGGGGGCATTGCCAAAGCACAGTGTTTGAGTTTGATGCATGAAGTGCAGATATATTTTCAGCTACTGAATCACACTTTTGGCTCCACAGCTAACTTGAACTTCTCCTTAGTTTTGTTTGCAATTTTTTGCTCTCTGCGATCACCACTGACTCTCAGAAAAACAGGTGGTGTTTTAAAGGAAAAAACCCTACATAATCATAAATGTGAAGATTTTTTTAAAAAATCAATTTTATTTGAGTAACTTTTGTTTTATTCTCTTGCATGTGTGGAGGAGTGGAGTTAAACAAATTACTAATAGAGTATGGTGCATCACCAATGTCTGGCTTTTTTATTTCACATTCTAAATATATGCTATTAAATGCTGCCAGTGAATGTTTTCTAATGATTTTTGTGTCCAACACAAGAATCAGTCTGAAAAATGAGGCAGTGCAACAGCAGTTAGTTTAAACACTGCTACACAAGAGCTCTTAGCTATATATTCCTATAGCTGAAGCAAAAATATTTTGCTATACTTGCTCCTTGAAAACATATCCACTTGACCACAACTCACAACCATGATTTGAAACTGGCAGTAATGAAAAAGCAAAACCTCATTTTACAGTACAAAGGGCACAAGTCTTAATTGGCTTACCCTGCCCATTACAACTCCATCACCTCTCTGTCACTGTGGCCTGAGCCTACTCTCACTGATTTGGGAGGAAAGCTCTGGCAGACAAATTATGCAACCTCATTCACAGCTAAGCAAGTCATTTAAGCATATGCTTAATTCCATCTCTAATCAGTAAAGTCAATTCAGCAAAGCTAGGCATGTGCTCAAGTCAAAAGCAAATAGGTAGTGTGCATCTTTTTGAATATGGGTTTTTCACAGAGTGAGGATGTTGCTCAAAACTTCCCTTGATTCCTTTGGAGCTCATCAGGCTGGAAGAAGGTAGAATTCAGCTGTTAATCAAACTGTCACTCATGCATGCAAAGTACTAGTCTTTTTAACTCATCCATAGGTTGGTTAAGCAAAAACAAATTTTAAAAAAGCCACAGGACATATCCTTGGAGTGGGCACAGATATATATACACCCTATCCATGGATTGCAGGGACCACAGAGGCAGGGGTGAACACAAAAAAAATTAGGTAAGACGGTACAGTAGGAAATTCTGTACATCCAGAATTGCTGATGAGCCTCACTGAGCCTTTTCACAGAGTGAATTAGGAGCTTTTCGTACCTACTGGAAGAAAAGTGAAAAATAATGGGCATTTCAACTCTTCATTTACATTTGCCTCATGTGGCAACAAGGAAAGAGAGGGGATAATAAAAACGCTACTTTGATAAGGAATGTGGCTCTTCCCTTGATGGACTCAAGTAACAGGGCAGCCTCTAACATCATCTGAAACCTATTATTTTCCTTTAAATTTCCTTTAGTCTTAGCAAGCAACATTAATCTAACAGAGACGACTTCCAGCCAAGCACAGATCCCCAGGAGCATTTCTCGACTGCTGACAAGTGGGAAAGGAAAAGCCTGTTGCAAAGAGCAGGGCTGGAACCAGTCATGGGGAATTTATGCCCAGCAGCAGGCTGCACCATTTGCCTGCCTCTGCCCTTCTCCCCAGATGAAGGAGCCTTATCTACCTTTGCAGATATCAGAATCAATTCCAAACACCGTGGGGCTGCCCTAAATTATGCTCTGCTGCCCGAGGCTGCTTTCTGCCAAGCTCCCAAGTGAGTCCCCATAGATAAAGGCTGTGGGGAATGTGGGGAAGGGAGCACTGAGGGCCAGGCTCTACCTGTTCTTCAGCTCCTCCAGCTGCTGTCAATGCACTGACTTGTTCTCGGTTTGAGATTGCAATCTGTCCCTGCCCCAAAGGTGCTGCCAACTGTAGAGTATAAATGTTTTCACAAATTAAACAACTCCAGAAAAATACACATTATGCAAACATCTCCGCTCTTCCCAGAGGACACAACATGGAGAACCAAGCACAAACAAAAATGGACCAAACAGCACAGAAGTATTGTGGGAAAAAACCTCATTTAGTGAAGAACTTCTCTGGTCTCTTTACAGCCATTAGGACAGTGATAATGCTGAACTGGCTGGTCAGCCACAAAAACTAGATAAATTGAGAAACATAAGAGACAACTGAAAGCAAGGAGACAAACAGCAAAATTAAGTGAGGCAACAGATGGAAAGCAGAAATGCAATGTCTAAACTGCAGCTGTAATTCTGCTGGTAACAGTCACATTTAAGAGTAGTTCAGCTTGCTTTCCAGTTTTGGAGAGGAAAAGAATTTTCTTATTAAAAAAACCCCAGTTTATTAGCTGAAGCGCTGTGGGTTTTCCCCAGATATTTTGTGGGACAGGAAAATTATTTTTCTCCATACCTAGGAATGCAGAAACACTTCTAAGAAAGGGCAAAATTCTGACAGCCCTCTGGTGTTGTCCTACTACTGCTGGGAGGGGAGAGGAAGTTCACATCATTAAAACCTACAGCCACAAGTGAAAGAGCTGTGTTTTAGTTTCTGGTGGCCAGGGGTCAACCCCTGGCACTGTTCAGAGCTCTCCCATGGCAGCACAACTTCCTCAGGCTTTCTCATTTACTAGCATAACTGTTAAAATTAGGCAGGAAAAGGGTAGTTATTGTTGTAGCAATGTTTTTGTAGGTTTATTTGGCAGCTTTTCTAGCAGAATTTTAGTATAGTTTTGATAACATGCAAGTATGGGAAAAGGATTTCCACATGGGCCAAAGAAACAGTTGTGGCAAGACTACCTATTTTTAACATGGTTTATTCCTAGCACTATTTCAGACACAGTATTTTCTCTCCCATCTGTTGACACAGTTGTTTTGTTTCTCTAAAGACATAGTTGTCTGTCTCTTGGAGAAAAAAACCAACACCAGCACCATGAATAGTTGCAGAGAAAAACATGAGACTGAAACCAAATCAAACAGTGATCTGGTCAAAAGGTAATGCTGCCAAAGCTTTATGACTGAAACGTAGAGCAATTCTTCAGATGCCTCTTAAAATTTACATCAGGTATTTCAAGTGTGACTGTGAATCTTTAAAATTCAGACCTGGTATACCCAACAACTAACTGAGATGGTTTATTGATCTAAGGAGTCTGACTGCAAAGCTGCTATTGGAGCAATGTACTAGTCTGTTCAGGAGGAATGCAGACACAGGGTCAGGCACAAACTTTCTTTAATAAGGGAAGGGAAATGTAATGAGAGCACAAAGGGCTAAAACATAAACGCCTAAAGCAGATAGAAATTAAACTGGTAAAACAGGACGAAACATTAAGCAATCCTTCTAACACTCAGGTTGCCAGGCTGTTTTACCTGATTTTTAATGATAATTTTTTTGCCTCACTGGACTGCTGGAGTTCATGGTTATGATCTCCGAGGCAATCTGAAAATCTTATCTCCTCTCAAAGGCATTTCAGGCAGCTTGAGAGCTGCTAGGTGGAAGCAAATAAAACTGAAGCATGGCTAAGGTAGGCCCTCTGAAGATCACTAAAGCACCTCTGTTTTTGTAGGACAGCCTATTTGCTGGAAAAGCTGCAATATGAAAACCTGATATATTAAAGGTCAAGACTCCAATACAGAGCAGACTCATCTGTATTGTGTTTTAATTTCTTTTTATGCCGAGAGGTGCCTAGGGTACTGAAGAGGTGACAGAAAGATAAATCATGCATGACAAATTGGAACAGAAGACAAGGCTGCATCCAGAATAGGATAGCTCTGCTGGTGCAGCTGTCCTAACACACTGTATTGACAGTGTTCCCAGCACAGACTTCATTCGTACCAGCAAAATTATGTTAATTGCTGGCACAGCTTTTTCCTGAGGTCCCTCTTCCCTCATCCAACACACTAAAAGTATTTCAGTAAAAGTAAAGGTTTGTTCCAAGTGTATCCACAGTGAGAACCATAGTCAGAGATCAAGTCAAGGCTCATGCCCCTTTACACCTTTGGCCAAGACAGCAGAGAGAGCAAAAATCTGTAAAATAGGCATGTTCTTCCTTTGACAGGAGTAAGAAGTCCTTTGTAAAGACTTCAATACTGGCTGCTGCCCCTATTGGGAATCTTACTTTCTCATGCACTTTTGCAGAAATGCAGAGATAAAATGTCTCACCACTTCTGTCCTTATCAGAAATGTTATGGTATTTCCACAAGCTAAACAAGTTTCCAGCACTCCTGTGACTGACCCCAGCCCCTGCTCCACCCCTGTTCTGTAGAAGGCTCACCCACCTGGCCCCGCCCATGTCAGTGAGGCTCAGCCCAGGGGAAGTGGACAGTGTGCTTAGTGCTGCTGCCTGCTGCAGGCACAGCCTTCTCCCAGGATGGAGAAGGGAGGACCATGATGTACAGTGACATGGGGGAAAATTATGCCAAACCAAGTGCCTGGTACTATGTCTAAATAGGCAGTTAAGGAAAACAACCAAAGTCACCAAGATGATGGAAACCACAACTGATTTAAGAGATATTTTTAAAATAATTTTATTAGAAAGCTTTCGGGAGCAGTGTGAAAAGATATTTTCTAGGTGTGCTATGTGGTATGACCTATTGGCCACAATAGTTCAAGTGATTTAAGATTTTAAGACTGTTACCTGTGATTTTCATAAGCGAATGGGCAGTGACTTTAACATGACTTTGAAAAAATTAGGATCAACAAAGGATCTGGCAACATATTCATACACAGTTTTCAGCCTGTTAAGAGGGCTTGCCTGCTTACCTGACTTTGGTTTCACAATGTCTACAGCTGTGGTCATTGGCCACCCAGTATTATCTAATTTTCTTACAAAACATACAGTATCTATTTCTGGAAGGCTGGACTTACTCCAGGATACTATGGTTTCCATAGACAGGAAGCTTGAAGGTTTGGGATTAAAACAGCAGGAGGTTGAAAAGAAAATTGAGGACCTGGAAATAACAACTGATAGTCCTGACGCAATCATCACTGAGAACATGGCAGCTCTGAGAAATGTAATCAACAGCCTGGAGAATAATCTCAGATAAAAGGCTAGGTTTTGGAGGCCAGTGGAAAGCTCCTGCAAGGACAGTTACAAGACAGGTTCTGGTATACTTTTCCATATGAGTTTCAAGAATTTCTCCTCAGCATCATGTAGGAAAACATGATACAAAAGCTTGTAGCTATCTGAGCTACCCCAGCATGTCTCATTTAAAGGAAAACTGTTGTTGGCCAAGAGTGATGACAGCACGTCTTCCTCTAGCTGTGGAAGCTGAAGGTCCTTCTGTCCCCACTTTTTCCATGCTGGCTGAAGGTTCACATTTCCTACCTCATTCAGTGTGAGCCCTCCACTGACCTTCAACTAAAGCCAACCCAGATGGCTTTGCCTGCAGTAAGAAACAGAGCACTTCTGGTAAGTAGGGTGGTAGGGTAGTAATCACCAGCTTGTAAGCAATGATGATCCATGGGCAGAGGGTCATCTTTAACCTTTGCAGTCCCTTGCAACTCCTGTCCACTGAGATCAGAAGCATAGATGAAGAGTTATAGAAAAGGCAAGAGGGAAAATGTAATTTGCTGTATCACTAAAGTCCTAGCTGAAGAAATAGGCTTACCAGACATGCTACTGAACTTAAAGCCCTAAGTAAAAATTATCTGTGATGTGGTACTACAGAAGACTCCTTACTTCAGAGGAGATACACAGCTTTTATCCTGAATTTTCAGAACTCATGAATGTCGTTGTAGACAAAGTACCCCTCTGAATATCCTTTTGTGATAGTCAACACAAGAAAGTCACAATAAAATATATAGTCCAGATAAGTGTACTAAACCAATCCCTCTCTAAATTAACCTTTTTTACTATGCCCAGGAAACTCACTAAAAAGCAATATATTTTAAAGAAAAAACTTATTGACCTTTGAAACACAAATGACAATGCAGGTGAGCAGAGTCTTCACTAAATTTGATGCCTGTGTCCAAAAGCCAGGTGCCAGCCTGAACAGATACCAAAGCACTAAATGGCAGGAAGAGACTGGCTGACTTAAAAAGACTGGCAGGGACTAGCTAAACCTGGTTTCTGAGAGTGTTTCATATTAACATATGGTATCTTCAAGGCCTACTTGCCCCAGGAACGAGGCAAATAGAAAAACAGGTTTTTAAGTTGCCTTTGCTTTCCCTGCTGCATTCAGCTGAGCTTTGGTGCAGCCTCAAGCAAAGGACTAAGGAGTATAAGGTGGCAATTTCACCAAGACTTGTCTCCTTAAACCCTCAAGGTTTGATTCTATGTTAGGGCTACTGCTCAAAAATTAATAAAACCAGAAAAATTATGAGAGGCCACACTGACTGTAGAAGCTCCAACCAAGGAAAAACTGCCCTAGGAAAGGAGACAGGAAAAATGCAAGGGACTTAAAAATGCTTTTGGATGTCAGAGTCAACACATTAGGCCCAAAAAATGCTTCTACCAGGAAGCCATAATGTCACTACTAAGAAACATAAGAAATCAAGCTAAAGGCTTCTCAAGAAGAACAGAAACAACAAACCATAGTGATCATTCACAAACTCAGATACAATGAATGGTTAAGGAAAGTAATAAGGCAGGAAAAAAAGAACAAAACAGATCCCTACTGAATTCTACATCTCCAAAGAATTATTCAAATTCCCAGTTGAGTGTTTCCAGAGATTAATACCACCAGTTCTGATTCAGGGAATTACAAGAAGTATGTTAAAATTCAGTCCATTATGTCCCAAATTATTATTGCACTGTTCTAGAACCTTTGTGACTACCAGAAACCTCTTACATTATAAAGGAACAAGCACTCAAAGAAAAGAAGCTATTTTTTGCTGCCAGGACTACTTCATGGGCAACAAGCAGAATTATGAGACCCCAGGAAGAGGCTCCAGGCAGAGCCTGATAAACCTTGCATGACCTTAGGACAGGTAAACCACTTCTCACCACTTCTCTGAGGATTGGTTACTAATACACCAATCCTACAGTTGTTTCAAATGTGATTAAAAGAGGATAAGTAAATGGAGTGAGAATTAACTTGCTGGAGCTACTCCATTTCTTTCATTCTGACAAGTCAAAGAAATTCTTAACTTTAACTGCGTATTTCCAGTTTAACCTATTTTCCAATGTTTTTTAAACCATTTCATTGCAACTAGTCCTGGCAATGAGCAATGAAGTCCTCAGTGTGTTTGCAGATCATCACAGCAACATGATTAGAAAACTTGATCCAAATATCGTAAAAGTCAATGGAACTTGGATAGAGCCCAAAGAGAAATGCACTTCCCTGCTAGGGGTGATTAGCTATACATCATGTTGCTTCTGTGGATGAAAGTGAATCTTTGCCCATGCACCAATTTTAATTACTAAACAATAGAGCCTGCTTTTGAACAATATAGTGTCATGAGAGAAAACATAACCTGGCACAGAGAAAACATGTCTTCTGTGCCCTGGGATCAATTAAAAATTCCACTAACTACAGTCACTATTGAGTAAGACTATCACACTATAACTTAAGGGAATGCACGTACACACACACATGCACCAGCTTACTGATCTGTAGGTCCTCTAAACCCTTCTCTGGGAATCTGCACAACAACAGACATTTGTAGGAAGAGAGATGTAGTTCATGTGGTCATGGGGATGCAGATTGCATCTCACCTCCTGTGTAATATTATTCTCTAAAATTTTATGCATTTCCTATCTTTAAAATATGGAGACATTTCTGGGAAAAAAATTAAAAAATTTAAGAAAGAAAACAAAATGTTTTAAGTATAGTCTAAATATTTACATTTTTAAGACCAATTTCAAGAGATTATCCATAAACACAACACACAATTGAATTTATATAGTAATTATTTGGCATTTTACATCTGCAGTAGGTGCAAAGCAACATTCATCATATTTCTAGCTTACATGCTGTTCTTAGTGCAGTGCTTCTTTTTTGTCAGTAGGGCTGTAATAATTCACATACCAAATGGAAGAACAAGTCAATCTGAGAAATGTTGAATCTGAAGAGAACAAAAATCACAGAAACATTTGGGATGGAAGCCACCTCTAAATGTGTCATCCTAGGTCATCTATAATAGTCACTTATCTAGTCTAGCCATGACCGACTCCACACCCTCCCATGGCAGTTTGCTCCACTGACCTAAATGTTGCATAGTAGTAACCCCTTTCCAATATTGAACAGTTTACTGAAGTACTCCCTGCTGTAGCTTAACAGTAATGTATTTCCCCCCCTCTTCCCTTCAGCAACATATGAAAATATCTTGCCCTGTTCATTTAAGCCCTTGCAGTTATATATGTGCACTTAAAGCTCTTACTTAGGCTCTCTCCAGACTCAATGTACCTAGATTTCTTCTCTCAAATACACTTTCATCTTGACTTTGGGCTTTTCCATCTTCCTGAAGAGTCCTGTGAATTGAGACTGCCCTGTGGCTCTTTGATTGTGTGGGCTGAAGAGCATTTTAAATATTTGCACCAAGTTTAGTCAGGAATTTAATTTATGAGGCTTGAAGTTACAAGTATGTCATTGCACAACTCCTTGCTTTATAGTAACATTTGTTCTTTCAAATTTAATGTTGTTCTCCCAAGAGATACCTCAAGAAAATCCCACATACAAGATCAATAATCACATTAAAGAGACAGCTAGAATTTAATAACTCTCTTCTTCAGGATGTGCCCTGCAATTCCAGAGAACTTCCACCCAAACCTCCCTGCATAAAGTTATTTCAGCTCCATTAGGTTCTGCTCAGAGTGAAGCCACATCAGCACCAGGATTACCTGAATATTTACACAGAACATCTGGAGGCTGTTGAGGCCTCACTAAATTCCAGTAGCGGGAACTTAAAAGCTATTTTTAGTATGTCTGGTTTGCAATCATGGCCCATATACTTTGATTTTTAAGTAACACCCTTCACCTGATACATGTGACACTCCTGTGCTCCCAACATAGAGGATGTCCAGGAGCACTGGTGGCACTTCCAGGAGAAGCTGGTGGCCTCCTCATGCTTGAAGAGAAAGTCTTTGGCTGAGGTGCCTGGAGTCACATCATGTGTGCAAGGCATGTGCCACCAAACATCCACCTGTCCTAACTCTGCCAATGTCTTAACACAGATCCCTCTTAGTGATGTCTGAGCAACCCATACAGACAGACTGGGGTGGTCAAGTTCTCCATCTGTGACAGAACACCTGTGCTGCTTTTGATACCTGGAAACAGGCAATTGCCACAACTGTGGATTTAAAATACACTTGATTTGGTGTATCATCATATCACAATGATATCTGGGACTTAAAATCATTTGCCTGTAACATAAAGCAAGTCCATCTCCCCATTGCAAATACATGCCTAAAGAAAGTGGTAAAGACACAGGAAGAGGAGACTTATTTTGCTCTCTTTTGACACAAAGATTGGCGGAGTGTCTCTGAACAGCTCTGCTCCACTGTTACTTCAAATAGCTGCAATATAAGACTCATCTAACTTGTTTTCAGAATCAATACATGGAAGGTTTGAGTTTCTTAGTTTTTCACTATTTCAACAAAGAGAGGACACCACTGCTGGGACTGCCTTTAGCTAATGCCAGCATGAGAAGCTGAAAACACAGATTACAATAGCATGGCACAAACAATTTCTGTATTAAAGAGAGAACTGTAAAGTCTGATACAAACAGACAAGCATTACATTTTCCAACATACAGCTCAGAAGACAGGCTTATTGACCATAAAATGAATTATATAACCCAACTTGTATTATGTCATCTGAGACCTTGCTTAGGCCACTACCTTTGAGAAAAAAATATATATATATGTAATTTTTTCCCAGACAACTGTCAAGTTACATTCCTTATATAACACTGCTGCAGTGCTAACCTGAAGCATAATGACTGTGCTCATTATAGGGTTATTATGAGTTCTGAGATGAAGAGCTGTCAATAATTTAATTTTCTCCTTATAAGGTAAAACATTGTTGCAAAGGGAATCCCAGTTATATCTGTTTGAAACATTAATTACAGTAATAAACAGGTTAAGAGCAGCAACCAGAGGTCTCCCTCCAGCAAGGCATGCAAACCTGTATCTCAGGAGGTGTGTGGGACAAGGAAAACAGATGCTGCAATCTCAGCTGCTGGATCTGGCCTTAATGTACAATCCTCTTCATCCTTGTACTAAAGAAGATGGTACACAATCCTGCAGTGCTTCTGGCCAAACACACTTGATGTTTTTTGTATAAAACATATAATACCTATACACAGTAAATTTTCTTGATATTTCAGTCTAGCTTTTTTTTTTTTTTGTCATTTTTGCTGTCAATTCTGTACAGCCTGTTAAAGACTGTGAAAAGAAATGGCCTTCAGCAAGGATTTCTATTCCAATCACACAATCTCATTTTATTTCAGAAAAAGAGCTATTGAACTGGTTCTTCAGGTTTCAGATAAATCAGGTCCAGCTTTCAAATGCTGCCCTTATGTTGTGATTAGGTTTTGCCAATGACTTCCTATTTAACATACCATAAGACAAACTGATACCTGTGCAGTTGGGTTTCAAATGTGTTAAATCAATTGGATAATGACAGCGCAAGTAGGTAAGTCCCTAACTCCTTCCTGTCCATTTATACACTAGCAGGTTTTTTGGTAATCTTTTCTTTAAAATACCTCTGATCTAAAAGTCTTTTAAAGGCCCCATCTCTAGTGAACCAGCATCTGTTGCTACGAGTTCTTGTAGTAAAAAAGCATAGGTGGTTCTTTCCAAGGATTCCACTGTATCCCTTACCATCAATATCCAACTGAGTTGCAAAGTATACAGTGGATTCTGTCAAAACCCTTACTGGGGCTTTTCCTGGTTTGCCACTGATGTTTGCCTGCATTTGTACTCCCAAGAACCAGGCACTGCAGGCCAACAGATCAGTAGGAGATCATGGAATGCTGCAATGGTCCCAGCAGCTGCCTCTGCCTGCTCAGTCTCTCTCTCCCCTAAAGCCTGTGGTCTGCTTCAGTGCAGCCAGGGCTCAGAGCCTGGGCTGATGGATCAGACCCCCCTGCTATCTAAAAGAGAGGTTTCAATGACTAATGTTGAGGTGTAAAGGTCACTGAGGCTGAAATTAAAATCCTAGAAACAACATGGAATGCAGGCAAGTTTATTCCAGTGTGTGTGTGTTACCAGGGTTTTTAATTTTTTAACAAACTAGGAAAAGAGAAGAAATCCTAACTTTAGGGCTTCTGCTCCATCCAGTTCATCTGTCTGCTCCAGGCAGCTCATCTAATGCAGCAAAATACAAACCAGGCATAGTGAGACAGCCCTGCTTCACAAGCTCACTAATATAAATGCACGAGCATTTCTGAGGCTCCAGCCCACAGTCTGCCACCTTGCAGAGCCTCCCCCTGACCCCAGGCCGCAGGGTGAGCCAGCATTTCATACCCTCCACTGTCAGACAAGTGACATGGATTTGCAGCTGGAGGTGAGAGAACAGTTACAAAGAAAGTGCAAACCTTCTCATGTTCATGCTGTCCCTACAAATCCCTGCCCTCTCCTGGTGCCACTCACAGCCTCCCCTTTCTGGGCTCAGCCCCTACCTCCAGTGGCCCCCAAGCCCTTTTTCTGGGACCAACACAGGCTCCACTCCCTGCCTGAGATGCTGTGGAGTGACGACCAAGAGTCTGCTCCAGCACAATCCATCCCAAACCATAACTCTAAATGTATCTCCCAATTCTACTCATGTATTTATAGGCCCCTGCATGGGGACAAATTATGCTTTCAAAAATATTACAGGAAAATGCTGCAAGTGATTGTCATTAAGAAAAACCCCATCATAATTTCATTAAAAATTAACAAAAAGAAAGCATTAGTGTTGTTCCACCAACTGGGGGTTGGGGGGTGTCTCACATTATTAAAATGAGAAGGCCAGCAATGGAAAGCCTTTTTAGATTGGTGTTTCCATTTCTTCCTCTTTTGCTTGGTTCAAAAGTCCTGCATAATTAATACTGTAGTACTTAATAAATGCTTATGAACCTACTACCTCTCTGCTTTTTCCATTTAATTAGGTGATTGACTTCAGGCATACTATAAATTATAATGACAATTTAATTACTTTTTTAATGTGCACACTTAAAAGATTTATAAACAGGAATAGGGTAATACAGTGCACTAAAAATTAGAAATACCATGAACTGGAGAACAGCACAAAGTAATGACATCTAAAGTATCTCCTCAGTGTCTGAGCAGCTGCAGTGACTGGGAGGTAGGGTATTTAAAGTGTCTGGTACCACTACAGAGAATTATATATTGCTATCCAAATGCCCATGTACACCTCTTTTAACTTTTCCTTCCAGCATCTGCACTTCTCACTTGGCTTCATGGCAGAAACATAAAGGAGTTCCAAGGACAAGTCAGGCTGTGGACTGCAGTGTCTCTTAGGTAAAGCATTCACAAGTGGAGGACCCTTTCTCTTCTTTTAAACAAATCATAAAACTTCTGCATCACTTCATCATAACACAGCCATTGTTAGAATTTGCAGGGGGCCAAAATCTCCTACGGTATTCCAGCTGGCACAGGCAAACTGCCAAAGACCATGGATTTCATCATCTCATGAACAGACCCTTCCTAGTCAGGAGGCAGAAATGTCTGAGAATATTTCACTCCATCAGCACCACATCCTACAACAGTCCAGGTTAACTCTTCTGATACTGTTGTTATGCCATCTAGAACTCATTCCCCTGTCACAGGGATGTAAAAGCTAAGAGGATTGCATATATAACAAATTGAGTAAGAATCAGACCCTTCAAACCAGTGCTCAAAAAAAGTACATTTGCTAAACAAAAAATTATCTTTTTAAATTTAAATTGTTTAAGATAATAAAAGGAGAGTTAACCTACTTAGTTAGCCTACCTAAATGCCCAGACATTTCCAAGCTCTGGTTGGTCATTCAAAACAAAGCTCTATTTTCTACAAGTTACCTGTCACCAACAGAGAGACACTACAGCACTTGTTTTAAATCATACAGTATGCTATATTGGTGAAAACTTCTCATGTAAAAAAATCATTAAAATTTGGGCTAGAGGAGATGCTTTCCCATCTGGGAGCTGAATCTGGTTTGGTGTGACTATTCCTGTCTGTTAATTTAGCAGTACAAAGTATAACTCTACATTCTTAGCATACTTACTGGGGATGTTGGCATCTCTGTAACCAGAACTGCTTACAGAGAAGAAAAAAAAAGACTGGGCAATTCACAGTGTGCTAGAAAAATTATGGGCAATTCCACGTTTTAAGCATCATCTATCAACAGTGTTGAATAGTCAAAAGGGAAATAAATTTAAATGCATTGCCAAGGCAAAGGCTGTGATAATTGTAACTGGTTTTCCCTTTTAATACAGAAAAAAAATCCCAGACTTTCATCTCATTCACGCCCAGTGAAGCTGAGTGGAAAGTGGACCAAGCCTATTGCTTCATTGTGTGTGTGCCTGTCCACCTTGGCCAGCACAGGGCAGGACAAGAAAAGGTATAGGTGAAAGAAAAAACACCAGGAGGCTGAGCAGCACGGTGAATCACAGGGAGCCGCTTTGTCTGCAGCTTCCGTTCTCTGAGGAGCTGAGCAGGGCTGAAACAATGGCTCTCCTATGGAGCTGCATCTCATCTACCTCATCTACAGCCAGTGATGAATGATGGGTCAAGAGGGCAGCAGACTTTGGGTGTACAACCCTTAAATACTTTATCAAAGATGGCAAAAGGCCATGTGCTTCAATAATACAGCAAATACTTCCTTTTGCTGTATAGCAGACAAATTCCTTCCTCTCTGCTGGCTCAATCTGAAGCTTTTGGTTCACAGCTCAGAGTGTGTGCAAGTTCTATATTCACAAAACATACACGTAAAAAAGCTGCAGTTTTATTCCTGAGACCAGTCAACTGTAAACATTCTCACAGAAATGAGAAGTCAGTGAGAAGTCAGTCCTATCTGTGCTGAAATCCTATGCATTCGTAAGTATGTAATTCTAGGGATTTGTGGGGTTTATAGACAATAAAAGAAGGCACGTTCTACTCATTTTAAAAAGTGAAACTGAATAGTAAGAATTGAAAAGAATTCTAAAACTGTAACTCATCCAAACTTTTCATACTGGGATTTCTCAAAAGAAAAACACACTGATTTGATAGAAATGAAAGTTCCATAAAATATAGAAATTCTGTCCCTGGTTAAATGAAGATTAATGGAAGTAATAGGCCTTGTGATATAACAAGGTAAGATACTTCAATACTTACAGTTCGACACTATTGTGCTACTCAGAGAATTACAATTTAACAACACAAACGAGATGTGTTGGAATACCTTCATGACATAAAAATATTTTTATGCAAAATAAAACTGAAGCAACATTTAAAATGTTCTGAAGTAAGATGTCTTACTGCTTAAGAGTTGTCAAGGGTTTGTCCCAGTTTAGAGAAGAGGTAAATTATTTCAGAACCTTCTGCCATCTAAATTTTCTTTCAACCACTTTTGTCTTCTGTTCCTCCTTCATCTGTTTATTCCTCTAGATATCTTTAAAACTTGATCTAACGGCTCTGAATTTGACAACAAAAATTCATATTCTAAAAGGACAGAAAGCTGTGAGCTCATGTTTGGTTTCTAACAGAAGTGGCAGAAAGCAATCTTGGGAAAAAAACTCCAAACCAGCTGTGATTATTTCAGCTCCCTTATGAAAAATGTCAGCAACAAAAGAAGTCCACTTGGGTTCCCACCCACCCAGCACCAAAAGCCGCGGTAACACTGTCATTTTGGGGTCATTGCTTAATGGCAATGACACTTAATACTGGATCATAACTTTCCCATTTTGGAGGCTCTGAGGAGTTGGTTGACATCAAAATGCTGATGTGACCAGTGCGGGTTTTCCGGCAGTGCTGTGTGGGCAGTGAGGCAGCAAGCTGTGCCATCCCTCCACCCGCCCTGCAGTGACACGGGAAACCTGCGCCTTTCGCCTCCACACGGGTTAGGGCAGAAGAAATGGGTGGTTTCCCTCCCAAAGATCTCACCTAATTTTATACTACAGCAAGGGATTTGCATAATTTCAATCAAAAGATGTATTACAAATTTCACCATAGACTTTGAATTTAAACACTTCAGAACTGGGCAACATAAATAGTGCTTATGCTCAGAAAATGGAAGGTCTTGGAGTGGAGGTGTCTCTCTTCCTTATGGCCCTGTTGAACAGATTACAAGCAGGCATGTCATCTCTACTTCAGTCAAGTGTAAATTTCAGATTAAAAAATAAGTGATTTTAATTGATAGCCATAACGTGCACTGAAAAGCTCCTAAAGCAATAATAGCTTTTACACAACCACTGCTCCCAGAAAGCAAATCGGCGCATAAGTAATTCACCCTCTGAGTATTTTCATTCCTTTTTCAGAGTGTGAAACTGAGATTGGCACCAAACTGCATCACCTTTTTAATGCATTTTCCATCCAAACTGAGAAGCACTGGAGGAGCCACAGTGATGTCCCAGAGAAAAACATATTCAATGTAACTTTTCTGCTACATCCACCTTCAGTTCATGGCCCAGCACTCTGCTCCCTTTTATTCATCCAGGTGAGGAGAAACTGACAGCCGGGGGAGGGAAGAAATTGGGAGCCATATGGAGCTAGAGTCAATTTTCAGTATGTATTTTTGAATAGACACAAAAGAGATAAATGCTGGCATGCATAAATTCATATTTTATCGATACCTATTTTGGTACTTACTGTCAGAGTAATTTATTCCAAAAAAGGCTTTTTTAAAGGCAAACACCAGTTTAAAGAAAATTCCAATCCTGACTTATTTCTTGCCGCAGCAAATCCAGGATCCCAATGACATGAAGCAGGAGGCAGAAGCCCACTCAACAGGGTTCACCTCCCAATGCCAAAATGAAAAGTGGTGCAAATAACCAAGAACCCAAGAGAGAGATTAGATTCTCCAGGTCACTGCTCAAGACAAGCTCCCCAGGCATGGGGCTGCTTGAGCAGAGGTGGGCAACCAGCCTTGGCACAAGGAAGCGTTGAAAGTCCACGTCGGAGCTGCTCATGCAGAGAGCAAGCAGAGCTGACAGTTTTGCATGCAGTACCTTGTAATAACAAAGGTTATCAAAATTACAAGATTCACTAGATTGGCTGCCTGTAATTGCTGCACCTACAAACGTTCAGTTTCACTTCTCAGGCTTATTCAAATAATCCAGCCCCTATGGGCCTGCAAACCTGAGCTGCAAATCTGAATACGGAAGGGGATTTATTAAAAGACTGCTGGTGCATCTGACCATGACGGAATGCTAAAAAATGAAAAAGTAATGAAACACACTGAACACTTCTGAGGCCCAGATTATGTTTGGCCTGGATCCAGTGGACACGTTTGATTTCCACTGACTCTCCTATTACAGACTTGTTATCTCCTCAAACTTTGATCTAAGGCCACCGCAAGAGCAGAGGACAGCAAAGTGAAAGTATCTGTGAGAGTCACTTATTCCATTAGTCAGAAATCAAAAATCAAAAGAGCCACTTGAAACACTAACAATGCAAAAACTCATCACTTCCTTCCAGAGAAGGGCAAAAGACCTTATTCGTAAGTGTTGATCAGAACACTTGGCATGGCAGAAAATTTCTGGACTCTATTCCCAGCTCTTAAATAGTTCTGTGGCTGGACTTGGGCAAATGATTTGAATTTTCTAAGCTTTTTCAGAATCATAATAAAAAACACATACCCACCTCACAGAACAGAGGCTTCATCAATGTTCCTAACTCCCTCTCAACTTCTTAAATAGACAGTCCTGCAAAAGTGCAGAGTACCATTATTTAGATTTGATTTGCTTTAAAAAAATTAATCCTGTCTAATACTTGGCTGATTTTTTTTTTAATTTTGTTTTCCAGGTAGGAACAATTTTGGATGCCAAATCAGCATCTCTGCCTGGAGACTGGCCTCAGGCTTCTGCCTCATGCAGATGTTTACATCATATGCCTACATCTTCCACAATACAGACGGTGAGTCTGTGAATGGGTCAGTAGGACACATGTCAAGCAATGTACATCTAAATCTGAATGCAGAACAAACAAAAAAAGTGGGTATTTTTAAGAACAAAACTATTTCCTAAGAACTTAGTTTCTTCATGATCACACAGTCTGGGTGCAATGTGTAAAAAATGGGTTTCTGAGGCACCGTGGTGTCTTCTGAATCACCGCCATTACCTGAGAAAACCCCAAGAAGTGGTTTGGATGAGAAGCTGGACCCAACTTGCGTAGATATCACCTGATGTCAGAGTACACACAGCACAAAGCCCTAACAATATGGACATTGTGAAACCAGGAATAACCTTCTCTTATCTCCTGCAGTTTGGGAAATCATTTCTAAGCAGGTGACTACACAGCTTAAGAACAAGTCGAACAGTTAATCATTCACTATGCTTCCTAATTAATCTCCATATCAGGCCAAATTTTTCTATGCCCATAAAAACACAAAGATCTCCAGTGAGGGAAACAACAGCATGAGCTTTTGGACCTCCTTCTGCAAAGCAATTCATTTTTCCATAAACAGTTACTATTAGGCAAGGACAAAGCAACAAACCAGACAGCCATCTGTGTAAACCAATTTGAAAGGATGGTGACCTCATAAAATTTTTCAAACTAACGCTCTCCATTTAACTTCTGCCACCCCGTCCTGCCCCAGCAGATGCTGGGTTCAAGCAGGTCCTCGGGTGAGCACAATGCTTTCGCTTTAGGGAAAGCTGGTACTTTAGAGCCACAGTGATTTCAAACCTCTGAAAAGAGCATGTCAATGAAAATACCTCAGCATATATGGAAGCAGGATAACCTTAGCAGCTGCCCACACTCCCACAGGGTGTTGCCACAAAGGTCTGTGCTATGTTTGCCAGCTGAGCTTCCTAGAGGTATGAGGTCAAGCGAGCACAAAGGTTCAGGCCACTGATGGTAACACAATCCCTGCTGAACTCTGTTCTTTCTTACGACCCAGAGAGAAGCCAGAACAAGCACGGATGGCAACCACATTAGAAAAGAAGACAAACCTGATAAGCTCAGAGCAAAACTTATGAATCCGCATACAGCACAGCTATACTGTGTGCACCCGAGATGGCCACAGCATCCCCAGCACATTCTGCCTATTTAGATTTGAATCCAGTGAAGCTTCAGGCTAAACATGCTAAATAAAATACCAAGTAGAACACCCCCAAACAAGTGCAAATAATAAACACCCAAGGACATGTCTTGCACAAGGTCACTTGCAGAACTGCCCTTTATTCCATTTTCTAAAATCAGTCAGAGCCACAGAAGAGCTGAGAGCACGGTGCATCAGATGATGGTGACATCAGACCATTGGTAGCACAACAGAAGGAAGTGCACAAACTCATTTACAAGGGTATGTGGACTACAAACATTTCAGTATCAAAAAAGGTAACTGAAAGAAATGTATATTCTGTATATTCTCTTCACACTTCCAAGCATCAGAACAACATAAAAGTATATAAACTGTATTTGAAGTGGCGGAAGGAAGTGTTTCCTTCTCCATTATATAAAGACGATGTTTCTAATCCACATAATACAGACATGGCAAAAATTACCTCCCACAATGCCAAGCTTGCTACATGGACTCTTTTCTTCTTTAGCCCGCATTTTCAAACAGTTATTACTTTACTGTTCCCCTGCAACAGAGCTTGATGTTTGTGTGCCTGGTTTTGTGTTTGCTTTAAAATAATGGCTGTGAGGTGAGGGTAGCTTGCCCTTCTGACCCAGCGCGTAATTGTACAAGTGTTTGTGCAGTAATAACCCATCGTACGCAGAAAGTGACATTTCTCTAATTGGCATGTGCTGAATACAAGGGCACACCCACTGCAAATACAGTGGCTTTTTTTATTGGCAACCTCTTTAATTATTTCACTCTTCCTAACACAATATCTCCTTTCTGTCATTAGAGAAGAACAAACCATTCCTCACCACAGCCACAGTAATACTATATATTTCTTAATAAGTATCACTGAATACTATTAAAGATTAGCCTTAAAAGACAGAGTAGTATTAACAGCTGTCCTGGGAATTTGTTCCAGAAAAGGGAACACCTCTGACTTTTGAGTCCATGTTTCAGTGCCTTTTCGAAATGCTTCAGAACAAAAGTTCAAGTGGCATCTCCTTTCAGTTTGTCTCATCTTGTTGCATGTAAAAGCGAGGACAGAAATTCAAGAGAAGCCTGGCTGGTGCTGCTTTCCCTTGCCTTCAGTTCTGCTGTGTCAGCTGATGCTGGCACACGCAGCATATTTCAGTGCTTCCTTTGGTTTTGTCTTTCCTTGGTCCCTGCTTGGAGTTCCTACCCAGCCATCTCCACAGTTCTCCTGTCGCTGCCATGTTACATAAAAACCCAGAAATGGCTTAGGAAACATTTAAATCTGCACTATCTTGGCAAGCAGCTAATCCTTGAAGCAAATGCTACTTACACAACAGAGTGCCTGCATTTCCTAGCCTGTCGTGGAGATGTCATGCCTCATCTCCTAAGGCTGGAAGGAATGTACAACGCTTCGTAAAATAGCTCTGACTTTCCATTTCTACTATATAAGCATCTTGTTATCTGTTTTTATAGGGAGGGAAAATGGGAAAGGGAATTCCTGGAAGAGATTACAATTGTCAAACTAGCTTTTGATATCTTTCAAACAGCTGAAGCATTAATTTTTTGGCGGCTCTGTCAAAAGTCTATGAGGGCTTCCTAACTGAAGTAGAAGAAATAGTACATTCAGTTCAACTACAAGCTGTACTTTTTAAAAAATCCATATGAAAACAGACTCATTATTCATTTTTCTGTTAATATGTGGTTTTGCCCTGCAGTTTCAGTAGTATTTTTTGTAAGACCTTGCAGTCTCAAGAAAGAACTGCAACTTAGAGCTAATGTTTTAATAAACTCTTGTTTATACTATAGTCAAACCAGAACAAACAAAATAGAGCTACAAATGACATTTTTATAGGAAGTTAAGAAAAAGATTCATGTGTCTGAATATTTTAGTTACAGTGTGGTAGGCATGACTATTATTTCCTGTAAAGCCAAATTGTAGCTTTAAGGAACTGGAAGAAGGCTACCCTGGGAATAGAGCATGGATATGACTCGGGCCTCTAAAGAGCAGCTGGATATAAATACCTTACAATTTAATGCAAAACTCCCATCAAGTATTCTGAGAATTTTACAATGGAGCAATGGCAAGATATGGCCATGAGAAACCTGTTTCAAGTCTGCAAAATACCACCACGCTGGATTACTGCAAATGCCTCTCTCTGTGGTAAAACTAACAAAAAACTTCACTAAGAAGGTTTACAGTGAGATAGGCAAGAAAATTAAGAAAATTACCTTTTTTTTTTTTTTTAAGTGATCTTAGAATCCCAGAAATTAGATCAAAAAGGAAATGACCAGTCTGTTAGATCATATTGTATTCAAGTAAGAAAAACCTATGAAGTATATTTTTCAGCATTTTGTCCAATTCACTTTTGAGTTGCTCAAACTCATCAGCTCCTCTAGTTTCCACCAAGAGAAGAGACTTTCACCATAATAATTTTTTTTCCTGGTAGTTAAACTAATACTCCTTTTGTTCATTTACATCGTTTTACTATTTTATACCTCTTTGAGACAGTTATTCCCTTCTAGGTGATCTTGGCTCTGACACCACTGTGATATCTAATTTAATAGCAATCAAGGTATAAAATGCTAAACTAAAAAGAGCAACTGACCTGATTTGCAGCCTTGCTCCCTCTGTAACCAGCAGCAAGCTTCTGCTTGCATGAGACCTGAGCTCCTGGTCAAGAGTCAAGAGGGTGGAAAATCACTGTCTTGCTTCTAAAGACAGGCTGTATTTCATCAGCGCATGGCTCTGAGCTTTATGGAGGATGGAGAGCTACTAGCAAAGCAGCCTCAAAAGGCTCCTATTTTCTTTAGTCAATGTGATGCTCCATGATTTGGTTAGACTGAGAAAATTTCGTTAGTATCACTTTTCCCTGCATATTAGTGAAAGGGGGATTAATGAATTTTCTGTTTCATAGATGAAATAATCCCATTTCTTTTTCATTCCCACATTATGGTCTTCCAGATTAGGCTATCTGGCTGGCCTTTGTATAAGAAAATAGAATTCCCTGAAGCAGAGAAAGGAGTTGTACACTGCAGATTGTTATCCTACCTCCCAGGCAAGGGATAAAAGATGTCATGACCTTATGGACTGACTTTGTATCTCCTCTGTCCCTGAACAAAGGTGGTCACAAGCAGCACACAGAGCAATCCCCAAACATTCATTCACTTCACAGCCCAAAAGTATAAATAGGGGTACAAGTAGGAAGGCTGTAGAGAGTCCATCCTTGAGGATGTTGGAATAAGTTTGTGAAAACAAAATGACCACCTGGTAAGGAATTTAATTTTTTAATTTAGTTGCTATTATTTCTAACTAGTAGGGTAGCAACTAGAAATTGTACTTCAGAATGACTGGATGAGTTTCTGGAAGACTCCTCAATGCTAAAGCCTGTCTGCAGAGGGAAAAAGTCATGTCATGAAACTATAGACACTTGGCAAACTCTTCAGCAATTTTGAATAAGTGGCTTGTACTGCCCTCAGTGTTATTAGCTATTGCAGTATCATGTAAATCCCTCATGACAGCACCATTTTTGAAGTGCCGCTGTACCGTCAGGTGTCCTGACATTATCAAGGCTCCTGGGATGTCAGTGTGTGGCATTTCTTTCTTGCCTCCTTTACAGCAAGTTTCCAGGCCAGTCTGAACATCATGCAAAAGGCCAGGATGTGCCTCAGAAAAAATTTAACTTGGGTTGGAAGGAAGCTTCTTCTCTCACTGTCTCCTTGGAGTCCAGGACCTCTTTACCCAGGATAACCCTGTCCCTTACCTGCTCCTGTCTCAGGATTCACACCTGGCTTTGTGAGTGAGAACAGGCAGCTGGTAGGGAGTGCTGGTGGCTGCAAGCAGATGGACAGGGATGCTGGGCTGAGTCACTGGCAGCTCACCACTTGTTGAGCTGTTTGAGGTCCTGCAGGAAACATGCTCACTTTGTGGCACTAAAGAGCAATACTGCCAAGAGCAAAAATCGCTACAAGAATTACTGCTCCGTGTAGTATTATATACCATTAAACTATTTTAACTATTAAATACCAATTCATGGTTATAACCCTCAACAAATACCCAACACTACAGCAGCTGCACAGTGTACAGTCATAGATTTAACAGGTGGGAGAGGTGGGAGAGAAAAGAATTGTATTTAATCCTTAAAAATATTTCAGAATGAAGCCCCTGATATTCCTGTGTCAGATTCAGTCTCCGTTTTCACCTCCCAGGTATGGTAATTACAGTCCTGTGCCCACTGGGAACTAGTTGCACACTGAAACACCAACACGCTTCACTGGAGGAGGGAGAGGTTTGCCAATATTACAAGATGCAGCAGTGAATGTGCAGTATCCCTTGCTCACAACACCTAATTATTTTAAGTAAACAGATGAATACTAGTTAGCCATTGTGCAGGGTGACTTCCAAGATTTTAAAGGTGGCCATTGAATAAGTGAAGCCTCTTCTGGAAAAACAAGGCTTTAGCTACTGCAGTCTTCATTCCTCAATTCAAGCTGTGCCAGCAGAACTTGGTGTCTGCACTTAAGTCACTGAAGGCAACACGGTGTAGGCATACGGACCCAGGCATCCACGGGGCGTGACTTCACTGCAGGGTCAGCACCTAAATTAAGTTTGTCCCCAACGTGACACCTCTGTCACAGCACACAGGGAGGTACCTACACACACTGCCACATGCCAGTTTGGATTTCATCCCTCTGCCTTGGCCTCAGTGCCAAGCATCAGGAAACGGCAGGCAACTTGCCAGCACTTTTTCTTAGAAAACGGCGACCCTTTCTGGAAATGTTCTGAAGATCTGCAGTCTTTCTGGAAAGGTAGTAGTGCTGAGCTTTTGCACAAATACTGTAAATGAAAGCTACCCTAAAATACTGTCACTACCCTGAAACATGATACCTCTAAAAATGGGGACAAATGAGGTCAATATTAGCCAAAAGATATTACTGTGTAGCCAGGCATTTTGATTCCTAGAAAGCTGAGGTAAATGACACATATAGCAGCATCAACCAGTTAGCAAGCTTTAAATTTTCAAAGCACACTCCAGGAAAATCCACTGATTTTTATTGCAAATGATTCAAGATTCAAACATTTTTGTGCGTAACCTTTTACAGATTTTGAATTATATAACCAGTTTGTCATGAATCCCAAAGTCTTACTGAAGTGATTGAAAAAAACCCAAACTGAAAATAAAGGATGAGTATACTTGTAAATCACAGTTCAGTGAAGACCTTTCCATTCCCTCCTCTCCCTCCCTTGGTTTTCCAAACCTCTTTTTAATTGCTGCTTCTCTTACTACTACTTCTGCCAAATGCAATTCTTAACCAGCACTCAACTAGCCCGAGCAGATGAGGAAACTCACTTTAGACCCAGTGCATGTGTTGGACCAGGCACTTGTGTGAAAGGAGCAGAAAGGGACCCACAATCCGTGTTGCTCGGAGCGAGGGCATTCCCGCTACGACAGCACACACCTGTAAGCACTGTGCCAACGAAGGCACAGACGGGTTAACTGGATTCTGCAGGAAGCCTGGTTTCATTCATTAACTACGACCTCTGGGCTAGTACATGCGGAGGAGGGAACAGACAGGCGAGTTAAAACAAAGCTCCTGTTTTCCCTCTGAAACTTTTCAAGTCTCAAAATCTTGCACAAAACCCAATACGCTGTCACCTGAATTAAAAACAATAGTAGGCACTCAAATAAGTAAGACCCGTGTGGGAGTTTGCAAGCCCAGCCTGTGCGGAAGGCCACCTGCCAACAGGAAGAAGTGGTGAGAAGGAATTTGGATCCAGCTGCCATCCTCCCTCAGCCAAACAATGCTGCGCGATAAACAGCATTAAGGATTTTTTTTTAATCCTCGATCACACTGGGAGCATCTATATCTGTCATTTTTACAGCCTGGATACCAGGAGAAGGGCTTGAGAGAGTTCTGTGCACGAGTTCACAGAAAGCCAATCTCCTGTTTCCTATCAGAGCTGTATCAAAGGGATTGAGACAGGAAGAACAGGAGGGAAAGAAGAAGAAATGACAAAGTGCCTCGCCATAGGGCTGACTCAAGCTGCTAAATTCATCACTGGTAACACAAAAAATCTTGTAGCTGTCTTGCAGCCCCATTTCGCATGTCAGCTTCTGACAGAAAGGCAGAGTGGACAGAGAAAGATGAGATAACTCTACATCTGCAGTCCTTATTTCTTAATATGAAGTACTGAACACCAGGAAATGAACTATGGCTGCGTGCTCAGTGGGTCACTGTGGCAGGTGCAACTTAACCTTAAGACCACGTAGCCTAATGCACCTTCAGATTTAGCCCGGGCAGCACCTGGGTGAAGCATGCCAATAAATCCACTCGCTGCTGATGGTAACAAAAAGGGTTAAAAACCCAACCAGACCGCAGCTGAAAAGTCCACGGCGTTTCCCTCCACAGAGCTGCAAACGGCGCGTCTCCCTGGGAGAAAAAGAACCGACGAACTGCCTTGAAGATCAGCCTGCTAAACACATTGAAACGCCGGTGCCACCGGCGGACACGGCTGGCTGGAGAGCTCGGAGAGTTGGAGCATCACGGCGATCCTCCGGCGCGGCCGCTTCCCGGCGTCCGGGGACGCGCAACTCGCGGCTCCGCGTCGGCGCCGGATTCACCGCCTTGCAGCCGAGGAACCCCCCCTCTCCTTCCTCCCCGCCTCAGCCCCCGGTGAACACCCAGCATCAGGGTACTACCTGCGTTTATCGGCAGAGCCATCCCGTGTCTTCAGTCATTCAAGGAATTTAACAGCCTGGAAATTCCTGTTGTCCATTATTTGAGGTCACAGATAAAAGCTAAACAGCAGCCGTGACTCCCATCAATCATAAGTCACTCACTGATAGAGCGTATGGTAGGAGACCTACTGATGTAAGCTAGTCACCAGAGAAAATACCCACTGATGACGCATATCCAGGCACAAAAATAGTTACAGGGCCCCCAAAGGGATTATTCAACAGCCTACATTTAGATATTCCTTCAAGAGACCCGCAGTCAATTTGCTGCTATTAGATGGCTGGGGAACATTGAAGTTTAAGTTTCCTCAGCATACATAACCACAAATAGCTGGTTTAAATAAACTACTGCAATTACAAGCTGTTTTGTAAATTTTAACGCTGCATTATAGCATTAAGTCTAAACAGAACCACTGGCTAAAAAATTCTGTATAGTCTTTGCTCTCAATATTTACCAATTCCTTCTGCACATTAACCAGCAATGAAAAGAACAATTTAAAATTAATTCACAAATGCTTAAACTAAGTCCCTTGTGCTACCCTGGAGCAATGCTTTTATTCTTTAACAAAATCCCCAATATATGTGAAATGGTATGGGATATTCTGGTGTTGCTTAAATGCTATCTGGACCAAGTTTTGCCTTAACTTCTATCTTTCTTTGGCATTTGCCTCTCCACTACACAAAAAGAAAAAATACCTAAATAGTTAATCTTTCTTGCACAAATCAAAACCATGTAAAGGTAAGTTATTGCAACGTGCAAAACCACGTACCATGCACCTGCTCTGAGCAGGGGCTAGAAAGAGGATCCCCAGAAATCCCTTCTAGCCTAAATTATTCTGCAATTCTGTGCAACTGGATTTTTTGGCATTAAAACATAATCCTCTAAATTAACCAATCAACTGGTAATCCTACAATACTCCTGCCCCCTTCAACAGTTTCAGGATCCTTCTCATGCCCAGATAGCAGCAAAACTTACTAGGATATAGCTGAGCCTACTGACATTGCTGATTGCAAAACACTGACTGTGCATTTCTGGCAATATTAAAATCTTTATTTTTTAAAAATATATGATTTTAACATCCAAGCCCCTTTTTGAAAGCAATTTTGGTGCTTAGGAGTCTAAAGCTTAATGACTTTTTAATGCATATTTGGAATCTAAATATAGGAATATATTTTGTGGCTCTGATGCCTACTTCATTGACATACTTTTGGAAAGCATTACCTAGCCAAACAAACACTCAAGGATTTATAGTGTTTACCCTGTAAAGCAGGAGAAAGAATTGTCTCAGGCTATGAACTTCTACCTCACTTTCATCTGTGATAACATTATTAAAAATAACACCAAAAATTATTTTTAGCACAACTGTTTCGTAAAGCCCTTATGTTTCTCTCATGCATCCATATGCTGCCAGTCCACATGGCCTAATTTAACAGCCCTAAGAAGAAATATTGGTGCCCTCTAGCTGATTATCCTCTCCAACTTCCTGCAGACACCGAGCGGCAGTCTCTTTTCTCCTGACATTCCTGGATCTTTCACTAGTGCCCCCAAAATGCAATGCTCTGCAATAAAACAAGCTACTTCCTACAGAAGATACAGGAATCAAAACACTCAAATCCCTTAGTGCTCTCAACTGTAGGAGCTCTTAAAATAGCATAAGGGCCATGAAAAACAGGAGAGGTGTAACTGTGTACGATACCACCTTACCAAGAACGGGTGAAGCATCTTCATATACTTTGTAGCAAGTCTGCAAATTCCATGGGAAAATACAACCTACAATTTTGCACGAAACACAGCAAGCCCCTCACCCATTCAGAAGTACTACAATTCCCCCTTCATCAGAAGCCTTTAAAGAGCTTATAAGCCTTTCTGGCTTTCCCATGTTCTGCCACACATTCTGAAGTTAGTTGGTGATGGATCAGACAATTTCGCAGTTCAGAGCCCAGGACCTCCCTTTCGCTATCACACAAGCCTGAGTGAGGGGAAAAGGTTTCCTCTCCTTTCATTCTGACGTCTGTCAAAGGGACAGACTCCCCATTCCACCCTCCATGTTCCCATTCCCTCTCCCTCCAGCCCCTCTCCTGGAGACTGTATGGGTACCACGGTGCTGCAGAGCCACATCACCTCACACTGCATGGCTATAGCAGAGACATAGCTGGAGCACATCTTCAAAGCTACGCAAGCCACGAGGCAGGGATGCTAACACATACTTTGGACATCATCTCCAGTGTGACAGGTGAGGTCAATGAAACAGTGTCCAAATCCCAAACAGGAGATCTCTCCTGGCTGGAGGAAAACCCCTGCTGAGGAAGAGCTGTGCCCGAGGTGGCAGACAGCTGCCTGGCAGCTGCCAGAACAACTCTTTGGCACCTTTACCAGTGAGTGCATCTGCTCTAAGCTACACCAGCAGCCACTGCCTGCCCAAAGGATGCAAGACAACAGGAGGCTGTGTGGAAAGCAGGGTTAATGCTCTGCTCTCTTCCTCCTTGTCCAGCTAAAAGAGGCAGAGGCTGGCTGGAGCTGGCTGGCTCTGTGCATTTAATTAAAGCCATAAACCTCTGTGGACATCTCTGGATGGCCCTATCAACCATTAATCAAATTAAACACAGAAGGGAGATCAAGATCTGAAGCTCAAAATAAATACTGTGAGACAGACTAACTTTTAGGGTTGCCTTCATAATCCTCAAAAGGTCTGTTTAAACCTTGACTGGAAAAAAGGAAGCTGCAGCATATACTGTGTATTTCTGTGTTTGAACAGCAATTGTCATGCAGAACCTGCTCAAATGTTTGGGAAGGATCAGGCTGATCCTGCAACTTCCAGCTGTCTTTGGAAAGTTAACTTCCCATGTGCCATCTGCCTGTTGGAAGACACAATGGGTTAATCACAGTGGCCAGGTATTTTATTTTGGAAGAGTCCTTGGGCTCCATTTCTCTAGCACCTTACTACAACATTCCAGCTAATATTCCTTTCACACACACTTCCAGGAAAAGGATGCTGCAGACTCAGTCAATACTCATTAAGGGGTTATAATCCAAATCTCTACATCAATTAAAAGATGAAGGGCTTATTTGAACATGGAAGAGTCAAAATCCTTTGTTTGCATAGAACAGGCATTTTATTCCATTTGGAAAGCGAAATTTTTGGCACAGTTTATTTTTCTGGTTGCTTTTTTTTTTTTTTTTTTTTAACAACCAGCTGTCAGTTCTGCCAGTTCTCACACAGGAGACCTAGAACAAGGCAAGTTTGTGCAATGTCTTTTCTGGAAGGCAACAGACTTCTCAAAAGCCTGATTTCTTGAAACATAAAATAACCCAGTAAACCCTTGCAGAGAATAAATACAGATGTGGGAATGGGACCTATGAGCAGTGAAGGTGGTATCTACAGGATAAAAGGAGATATGGTGGAAAAATTAGGATCTGGCAGGAGCAACTTTTGCCATTTCCCGTAGTAAAAACATACTGCTTTTCAATACAGAGAAAATATAATGAAAACAGGTAAAGGACAGAACAGGAATCATGGTTACAGTGATAACTGAGTAAAACCATCTAAGTAAGTATTAAAGAATGAAGAGATGTCCTGTTACAACAAAACTTCACAATAGTTTTAAAAATGCTGTGTTTGAAGTAGGAAGCTGATGAATTATCTCTTACTGGCCCAGGAGCATACAATTTGGAATGTACATTAATGTAGTGTAGGAATATTGTTTATGAAAAGTAGACTATGAGATTTCCAAACAGACAGGAAGAGAACACCTCACATTAGCAAATTATTATTTGAAATTTCTACAATTTTTTGAAACAAGGGGCCATATTAGAAGATATTGTCTCACTGAGAATGGGATAGTATGGAGCATTTAGTCACCGTATCATACAACGTTAGATAAACCAGGACACTGATGTCAGAAACATAAATATAGTTCATGCTACTCTCAGTCTGCCTGCACATCAGTATCTTAGGGCCTTTCTCTCACTGCTAGCATTGGCCAAACAGGTAATACTGATTATAATTCAAAAACAATATTAAAATATAGAAGTACAAGTGACTGAGACTACATAATGATTTTTCTCTATTTGGAAGTAGGACTCTGATACCTCCCCTTGCATTCAAACAACCCCAAAGAAGTCTAAGATGAGTAACAATGGATGATGGTGGTGGGACTTATGCTGATTTTATATATTTAACACAAAAATCAACATTTTTATATTTGTGGAAATAAGTACATTTGAAATTAAATTTCAAATTAACACTATGCTATAGTCTAAACTGGATACATTTGGTGACATAGTTAACAGTAAATTACAGAGTTTATGTCAAAGTTCTGAAGTTAATCAAACCATAAAACTAAAGAAAGCTATTGCCTAAGCACCTGAAACCAGATTTTCTTGAAATAAGAAACTAGCATTTGTTGGCAATAGCCTCTTCTGTGTACTACCCTATTAAAAGATAATAAATAAAAATACTTTAAGATCTATTCTTTACCAAAATTCCTTTTAAGTATTTCTAGATTATCGTGATGAAAAATAATAGTAGTCTCAGTGGTCTGTTCATATCATATGTATGCAACTTGACTTGAAGGGACCAAATAGAGTTAACCACCAAAACATGACTTATTCTATATATTGTTCTACAGTGACTGAGTTGGTGGATAAGGAAAGAGAAACTGATGTTATTATCTCGACTGCTTTAAGGTCTCCAATACAGTCTCACACAGCATCTCTGTCTCTCTATGTTGGGGAGACAAGGATTTGATGGCTGGGCCATCAGATTCAATAGATGGGAATTGGCTGGATAGGGAATTGGCTGGATAGCCATACCCACAGAGTTGCAGTCAACCTGTCAATGCCCAAATGGATCTGTATCAAGTGGTGTTCCTCATGAAACCTTATTGGGACTGATTCTGTTCAACACCTTAATTAATGACATAGTGGAATTGAGTGCACCCTTAGCAAGTTCGCAGGTGACACCAAGCTTGGCACTGCAGTTGATACAATCAGTAGAAGGGATTCCATCTCTAGGGACCTTAACAGGCTTGACAAGTGGGCCAGTCTGAACCTCATTAAATTCAACAAGGCCTAGGCCCTGCACATGGGTCAGGGCACCCCCCAGTATCAGGACAGATGGGGTATGAATGGATTGAGCCATTCCACCCCCTGTGGAGGACTTGGAGGTATTGTGTGGTGGGTTGGCTCTGGCAGGACACTAGGCGCCCACCACAGCTGCTCTGCCACTCCCTTCCTCAAATGGACAGGGGAGAAAAAACATAACAAAGAGATAAGGATGGGGAAGATCACTCACCAGTTATCATTACAGACAAAACAGACTTGATGTGAGCAAACAAGTTTAATTTCTTGGCAAAAAAATCAGAGTGGAATAATGAGAAATAAAACCAAACCTTAAAAAAATTTCTGCTCACCCTTCCCTTCTTGCTGAGCTTAATTTCACTCCAGACTTTCTCTACTTCTTCTCTGCCAGCAGTGCAGGAGTATGGGGAATGGGTTATGTTCTGACATGTTGTCTCTGCCACTCCTTTCTCCTAAGCGGGAGGACTCCTCACCTCATTTCCCTGCTCCAGTGTGGGGTCCCTGCCACAGGAGACAGTGCAGGCTTCCCACAGGGTCACAGCCTCTTTCAGGCATCCCTGCACTCCAGCATGGGGTCTTCCACAGGCTGCAGGTGGGTATCTGATCCACAGTGAACCTCCATGGGCTGCAGGGAGACAACTGCCTCATCATGGTCTGCACCATGGGCTGCAGAGCAATATCTGCTCTGGTGCCTGGAGCACATCCTGCCCCTCCTTCTGCACTGGCCTTGGTGTCTGCAGATCTGTTGCTCTCACATGTCCTCACTCCACTCTTCTCTGAAAGCAATTGCTGTTGTGCAGCAACTTTTTTCCTTTCTTAAATCTGTTATTCCAGAGGTGCCCCCACTGCTGCTGATGGGCCCACCTTTGGCCAGCAGTGGGTCCATCTTGCAGCTGGCTGACACTGGCTCCATGGGACACAGGGGAAGCTTCTGGCAGCTTCTCACAGAAGCCACAACTGTAGTTCCCTGCTACCAAAACCTTGCTACACAAACCCAACACATCTTGTAGATGAAAAATTAGATATGACGCAGTAACATGCACTTGCAGCACAGAAAGCCAATTGCATTCTGGGTTGCATCAAAAGCAATGTGGCCAGTAAGTCAAGGGATGTGATTCTGCCCCTCTACTGGGCTCCTGTGAGAGCCCACCTGGATACCATATCCAGCTCCGGTGACAACCACAAGTCAAACACATGCCTGTTGGAGTGGATCCAGAAAGGGCCATGAAGATGATCAGAGGGCTGGAGCACCTCTCCTGTGCAGACAGGCCAAGAGTTAGGGGTGTTCAGCCAGGCAAAGAAGGAGAAGGCTCTGGGGAGACCTTAAAGCAGACTTGCAGTACCTAAAGAGGGCCTGTAAGAGAGAGACTTCTTACCCATGCCTGTAGTGATAAGACAGGGGGCAACAGTTTTTTGAATTGAAAGAGGATAGGCTTAGATTGGATATAAAGAAGAAATTCTTTATTGTGAGGATGGTGAAGCACAGGAAGAGGTAGGTTGTCCAGAGGAGATGTCGATTCCCTGTCCCTGGAAGTGTTCAAGGCCAAAGTGGATGGGAGTCTGAGCAATGTGGTTTATTGAAAGGTGTCCCTGCCCACAACAGAGGGGCTGGAACTAGATGATCTTTAAAAGTTCCTTCCAACCCAAACCATTCTGTGACTCTGTAATTCTAGTGCACAGAACTAGGAGTACCTCAGAGATACTGTAAAGCAAAAATAAAAACAGTACTTGCAAAGAGATTATTCTGGAATGACATTCATTTCAGTTTGATGTTTGATTGCAAATTGATAAAAACCATCTTTGATCATTCCCAGGTACTGTCAATAAAAAATTAATTCCAAATGTATACCCATTTCTAACTTCATCTGGAAAGGGAAACACAGAGAGAGCAACTAGGGGTCACCAAAAATGGGGAGTGGAAAAGGGCATCATAGGAAACTCCACTGTCTTTACTTTCTCCGTCCCTGATTACTGTAATAATGTAACATCGTATTTAAGTGTTAATGATCCCACATGTACAAGATCTGACCTGCCCTTGAGGATGAAGTTTCATGCTTCAGTGAGGTCACTCCAGTGGTGAGCTGCCACCCAAGAGGAGAAGATGCCATTTTGCTTCTTCATCTCAACACCAGCCATGTGCTCCTGCCAGTCTGGAGTTTGCCTGTGCCTATGGGGAGCCAATCCAAGGTGCTCATCCACCAGAAATCCCTGGCTACCCAACAGCTCACTGCCCTCCCAGCTGCTCAAACCAGCCCAGTGTGGGCTGAGGCAAGTTGCTGCAGAGGACAGGGAGTAGGAGCAGCCCCTCTGGGACATGAACCACAGACAGGACAGTGGGAAACCTTCCTCAGTCTCCAGCTACCTGCCCACTCCTTTCCAGCTTTGGCAGCACTGGAGAATCCAGGCCAAGGAAAAGAAATGCCAGCCTCTCAAAGTTGAGAGATGCTTCAGACACTGATGTTTACAGCTTCAGTAGGGACCATCAGAGAAGCCAGCAGTGCCTTGAAGGAACTGCAGGGGGAAGAAAGGAGAATGTCCAAACCATCCTATGCAAAGGAAAGAAGCCCAGCTTGGCTGCAGCCTCCTGGCTGGTCCCCAGCACCAGTGCCTGCCAGAAGTGGCGATCACCCCAGAAGGTGTATTTAGCTCTACGTTGATTTGCTTATTAGGCCCGTTGAAAACCAAATGTCTGATGTTTTAGAAATTATCATTTGTGATATTTTTTGAAACTTTTGTCCACTTTTTGCCTTTGAGCCAAATTACGCGGCCTCAATCCATTAACAGTTTCCTCTAAAACATGTAGTTTCTTTTCCTCTTGCAAGGGTTTTTCATATTGCTTAACAATCAAGGAAAGAAAGCAAGGATCAAACTCAAAAAGTATTCTTAAAAATTCAGTTTATTGAAAAAAGTATAATTACCAAATCACATTGCTTCATCTTTTATATATTTTAAACAATAAAGAAAAAAAAAATGAAATCTCATAGAGACTCTTCAGGGATTTCTCCTCAAGTTTCAGTTTCACCTGTTAGTTATACTCAAATTCCTCTCTTCCTGGACTCCCTCAAACCACCAGCTCTGATCTCTTATCTCTGGAATATGTTAAACTACAAAAAAAGCATTATCCTGCCAACTTGGCATAGGCAGAGGGAGATTTCTCTCCTTTCTCTTAAGGGAATGCCTACTGAAATGAAAGTTTTTGGGTTGCTCTAGCTTACGCACTGATAAATTTGGCTCTTCTCTTACTGACATCTCCTTTTCCTATGAAAAGTTCAAAAGTTCAGTTAGCAACAATCTGATGTCTTAGCTTGCTGCACAAGCCTCTGGGTTATCTAATCAAGAAATTAGATTTCTACAACACATGGCAGTACACTCACCGCATTCGGTACTATGAATTGTTGCTAATCAGGTTAAACAAAAATGCCAACATACAATTATTTATTATATTAATTAATGAAAGTATATATAAGCAGCCTATCTGTAAGAAGTTAGATGCAATCTCTAACAGACTTCCTGCTGCTGTGCTGCCAGTTTCTCAGTGCAACTGTGGCCATTCTTAATTAAATAAATAATTTACCCTGGAAGATTTCATTGAGTGCCAGATACAAGCACCAGGGCTGGGTGAAAATAAATCACTGCCGGCAGCATGCCAGTACTCGTTCCTAGAATCTATGGAAAATGGCTATTTCCCTACAGCAAACATTTTGCATAACCATTCTGCACAGTTTAATTGATCTCTGCAATAGCCTGATAGTAAAACCCACTCCAATTCTTCATATTTTAAGATAGTACTTCATGTTCTTTTGATTTCATTTTCCCCATACTTGGCTGGCATTCTGTACCAGTTTTGCGGCTTCTTGTACAGAATAATCTTCTTTTTTATTTATTTAGGGTTACATTCTTCCTCAATAGCACCTCTTCTTATGATGCTGACCCAAATCCATCCCTTAAAGTTACCATGTTACTGCTCTGAGTCTATAACCATCCCCTGCTTTAATTTCCACCATGTTCCTATCAAACTCAAGTTACTTCTCTACCAGTGCCCTTTTATCAGTACACATAAACCCTGCTTTTAATGTTTAACATTTACTGTGCTACACTGCTATTTAGGCGTTTTCATAATCACTGAAAAAAATTAGGAAAATTCCCACATCATACTGTGATGTCAATCTATTTTAAAATCTATTGCAAGATACCACAACAAATATTATGGTGTGACTTCAATACCTGACTGCAGTGTAAACATCAGCAAGTTTTCCTGGGTAATCACAGGCATCTCAATTATCCAGATACTGTCTCAGCAAAAGGGCAGCCTGACTTACTGTATGGTCAGTAACTTTGTATGTGTTAGTGATTTTGGAACACCTAGATAGGAAAAAGAGTCCTTGGTTGCTCATTCATAGAAAATTTCTCCTTACAGAAAGGAAATGTTGAAAATGAAAGATGTGAATTGATTGCTTCTATTCTGAAGAGCTCAGGCATTCTGGGGGTCTGTGCTCACCACTGCCTAACCCACGCACCAGATCCAAAATGTGAGCTCCCAATCTCCCTGCCAGGTCAGGTTTCAGTTGCTGCTCCCCAGTCTTTCAAAGAGTTTGTTTTTTTCTTGCAAAGTTTGGCAGTCAGCACGTGACACTTCCAATGTAAAAAAACACACTGGCGTTTCAAGAAGAAGCCAACCACCTCGACGGGGCTGCTCCCCGGAGGAAACAGTGAAGGAAACACATTCTTCTCTGCATACAAGCTACCCCAAGGCACATAGCCTCCCAAGCGCCACCACAGCTCCCAGAATTCTGCTCGACCACCCACCCACTTTTTGGCCAACTGGCTGACCCAGAAAAGCAGCAGAGAGGCAGCAGCCGCTGCAGGGAGGAAGAAGCAAGCACAGCTTGCAAAGCAGCACTGCGTGGGAAGGAGCTGCTCGCTGGGCACAAAGAGGGTCGGCTATGGCTTGCCCTGGAATGAGAGATGCAAGGGGGGTCAGACCACAGAGGTCACGAGTAGAAAGGAAAGGGAAGGAAGAGCACACCAAGGGAGTGAGCTTTCTACTTCTACTGCAGTTAACTCCCCTAAATTTCATCCCTCCTCCTGGTTCCCCAGTTTCCAAAAATAACCTATACAAAAGCAAAAACTGCAGAGGCAGGGAGCCTTAAAAGAGCTGCAGTTGGAAAATACAAAAAAGTGGCGAGGCAATTTATGTTAAAAAAAAAAAAAGCCCAAGAAAAAAAGACATGTTCTTTTTGGAAAAGAACAGTGACATCTTTTAGCATGAAGCCATTTCAGCAGGGATGTAGGTCAATATCTGAAACCAGAATCTGTGGGGTCCCAGGTCCTGGGGTCTAGTGTGGGCAGCCACAGCAGCAAAGCAGCCAAAGGGGCCAGGGGGTTGTTTGGCCTCTCCCCAGGAGGCTGGAGAAGGCTTAGGCTGGTTTTAGTCCCCCCTGCCCTCCCATTCTGCAGCTCAGCAAGCAGCTCCTCTTTAGGTAGCCACACGTTTCATGTGTCTGGTATCAGAAGATGCTTGACATTTTCCCTTAAAAGTAAAGGCACCTTAATGTGGAAAACATCTCTTAATGACTAAGACAGTCAACAGCAAATATTTGCACCCAAAGAATTCAGTTCCTCCCACATCAAAGCAACCTCCTAGAAAACTGATTATAAACAAATTAACAAACAACTAGCGTGCCTATCAAAAATAATTGTTTTGCTGCTGGCAAAGAATTAAAGACTCACGGGGCCTGAAACAAACACTGAGGGTTAAATTTGATTCTTAATTGCTGGACTAGACACCAAGGTGAGAGAAGGGAGAAAAAACCTCCTCCTGTTGTGCAGAAATGGTTGTCCTGTTCACATGCATCTGTGGGAAGGGTGGTTTCCCTGTAACAACTGAGAAATAAATTCAGGTACAGATTGAGAGATTTGGGGTAACACAAACATCAGCTGTCATAATTTCCACATCGAACTGACTTTGATTTCAGGTGTATTACAGCACTCCAAAGCCACAGGCAATTTTTTGTCTCTGTTTTTCAGCCCTGATCAAAATAAGCAAGTATCAGCACATCTCTGTATCACTGCAGTGAGATACAGGAACGTCCCTAGTCACTCCACCAAAAATGCAAGACTGTGCTCACTGTCAAAAGGTCTGTTTTCACCAACGTCTTCTTGTGCCTTTTCGCCGCTTGCTTTCTCTATAGCAGGAAAAATTATTAAGGCCTCCAGGTAAGCTCCTGTCCCCATGATTTTACCATTAAATACTACCACATTCTGCACAGTATCTCAGAGACAAGTGTCCAGACAACCATTCCCCTTCTTGTATAAAAATCCCACTGTTTTGAATGCACATTTCTCCACCTCTGCAGACATTTCTTATCTTCTTGCATTTCAGTAATGACACTAAAAAGTCTGGAGGAAATTAGCAGCTGGCTTTGAGGAGCAATTCTAGCCTGATGCCCCAAGCTCAGCCCCTGGGTGTTGCATGGCCACTGTGGTGGTGAGCCAGGGTGTCTCAGCCTGGCAGCAACACACACAAGGTGGGTGACAAGCCCAGGTGGGGAAAGGGCCACAGAGAACACACACTGGTACCACTGCCCACAAAAAAACCCTATTGCAGAGATAGGATGTTTCTCACTTTGGAATGATTCGGAGGTTTGGAGCTTCAGATAGTGTTTAAATCTCATAATTGCTGATCTCTTTCTTCTCTTTTGTGCTTAAGTAACCATTTTTAAATGACACAGCTAGTGATGCCAAGGACTTGTTCCACAGCAATCTTCTTCAGCCTCCTATCGTGATGGAAGTCACCACAATCTGAGAAAACATCCCCTGGCAGGCGATGGCACCAAGTGGGCCAAGCCATGCCTCCTTCAGAGAAGCAGCAAAGCTGTTGAGAGAGCAGCATTTTTAGGAGCGAAGTTTAGGAGAGTGGGAAGAAGACAGCTTCACACAGCCTTAGCTGCTTTTCCCAGCGGAGCAGAGATTGAGAAGGAAAAACACCACAAGCTTCTCATCTTCTCTGGCTTGCCACAAAACAGGGGTGTATTTTTCAGCAGGATCCTGTGAGTCTGACACCGAACTTAGCTCAAGTGACATGAAATGTTAATGTTTAGGAACAACGTAGGTGGAGAGGAGGAGGAGGAAAGAAGACATTCATTATTTGATGTAGAATTCATTCAAGAGCTTCTTTTTCATAGCCAGAACTAAAATTTCCATTCAGTTCTTCCTTTCTGGTAGCCTAGATCCCTGGAAGAGGGATCTAGAGGGAGCCCTTACCCCTTCCTGAATGGCAACAGCCCTTCCTCAGATACCTTCAGAGAGAAGCAGACACATTTTTATGACTGCAGTCAGTCTGCAGATGCAGGATGAGCAATTTTCCTTGGGGTTATTCACACTGGCTTTAGGCTTCCAGATATGGTACATAGAAAAGACCTACCTCCAACCACCCATTCTGGTGCCAGCAGCAGCCTCTCAACACGGCCCTACTGCCCCTCACCAGCCCCCAAAACCTCCACATGGAGAATGTCACAAACTCCTGATGCTACAAACTTAGCAGCTACTATTTAAAATAGGCTGGACCATGGTATGAAATTCATCCATGTATTCTATGTGTTTTTTACTTTTCATGTCAATCTGAATTCTCCTCCCTCCAGTATCTTCTCCCACTTTGTCTATTTTAATTTTCTTGCTCTGTTTTTGATTTGGTTTGATTTTGTCTACATTACATTTAAAAACAGTTTTTCCCTCACAGGCACCAGAGCAACATCTCTTTCCTGTGCTGTGCTCCTCCCAGCCTCCTGTTGTTTTTCTGATCACACTTCTGCCTTTGCTCTGTTTTCTCACTCTTCCCGTCCTTGATTTCTCTCCTCCTTTTCTTCTTTCTTTGATGTTCTTCTTGGTGCTTTCTCTTTATCCTTCCTGCCCAGCTGAATGAGGTGATCCCCTGGGAAGGTGCTGACAAATAGCAACTGGGCTGTTTGGAGGGCTGTATCAGGTAGGGACACCTACAAAGGAATCTTTCACCTCTCTTACTGCATTGTTGGCTGGAGTGATTCCTCCTCTCTATTTAGGGTGGTATGCACAGTTCCTTTGTCAAAAGTCAGGAAAATGAAAGTGCAACATAATTTGGGAAGCATATATTAATACCACTTAATTAGCTACATCTGCTTCCTTGTTTTGGGGGGCTGTGCAGAAATTAGAAGCCGCAACAACAACAAAAACAATGTAACTGGGAGAATGTCAAGTGCAACATTAGCAAGGGACCTGGGTTTACCAGTGCTGCTCTCCCTCAGAAAGAGAGCATTTAAAAATGACACCTTCTCACTTTGCAGCTCTACTGCCTGAAGGGTGAAATCCACCCCTTTGTGGAATGCCAAGACAGGGTCATTTCAGTGCTATTTATTCCCTTAGAAAAGATTTACCCACATTGCACTGGTGTCCTGAAGAGGGTGAAATTTCCTCTAAGCAGACAGAGTTCCCACTGCAATGGAAGCAAGGCTTGTTTTTAAGAAAAAATATATTCCTACTGCTATTAAACAACAAACAAACAAAAACTCCAAACCAAAACAAACAAAAAAAAAGGAATAAAAGAATACAGATTAAGAGAGAGATTAATGTTATTCTTCCTCTCCTCTTGACCAGCAAAGCTGTATTTGGAAGTTGGTCAACTGCTCTCTACTTGTACAGCAACTTCCAACCCCAGTTATATTCTTCCCCCAGTTAGACAGAGAAACCTTGCTGAAATCTACAGACCAGATCCACTGACATGTTCTGGCTTCTTTGCCTGTTTTAGCAATACAGAGCAGCTGTAAATCCAGTTTAACTTGCCATTTCTGTCAGCTTTACCATGCCAGATTAGCGCTGCTGTTAGCCTCAGAAATACCAGCATCTGGAGGTTCTCCTACTGCCCAGTCTGACTTTAAACCTTGCAAATCTGCAATTCATCCACCCATCAGCACAGCTGGCAGGATCAGTCTGAGGTATTTCTTCACCCTGAGCAAAATATATTTATCACAATCCCCCACCCTACATTCCCGCAGTCAACCGAGCAGATCAAACAAAATTCACGTAATGATCAGCTCTCAGTTATTCCCTGGCTGATTTCCCAGTTGCTCTGGAGGGTGACTCCTGACCCTGTCTGGGAGCAGGTGCCTTTCTAGTGCAGGTCTGTGAATCCAAGTTGGGTGGCAAAACAAAATACACTGTTTCCTCCTACTTTTATATTTCTTTGCATGTCAGGAAACAGAGCTAAGTCTTGTTTCCTGCTCCTCAGCCAGGGGAGGTAGGGGAAACTGGAAGTAGATGTAGAGAAAGACAGGAGGGCAGATCAAACGGATCAAGGAAAATAATTATAATTTAAAAAACCACCAAACAAACAAAAACCAACCAACCACCCACTGCTTCACCCTACTCTGTAAAGCAGTACATCTTGGAAAAAATATGCCACTCCACCCCCATCCCAAGTCTTTCTCTCTAGGGATATACAACTGTCTCAGGAATTAATATTGTTTTCTTGCAACATTCAAATGCTGCTACACTTACAGTCTTATAAAAATCCTCAAAAAACCCCAGCCTCTTTATTTGCTTTTTGCCTGAGAAAAATGTATGTAAAAAAGAATCAGAAGGAACTGGGGGGGCAGCAGGTGTATTCATGCCAGCTTTGATTTTCTAAGAACAAAGGCTTTACTTTATATATAAATAAGTAAACTGCAAAAATTTCGGTGCATTTTATTTTTGCCCAGCTCACTCCCAGCCCCTCACTCTGAATGCATTAATACACACACCTTCAGCACCGTCAGGCTCTTCGTGTTGCCATGGAACTGAAACCTTTGCAGTTCGGATGGCGATGTACGCCAGGAAGCATACTGTTCTTACACTTCCTATAACAGAAGGAAAATCACTGCATAGCATTAACTCCCTTAGTATTTAAGGCATTCAATGTCTTTCTTGCCTGCTCGTCTTCTCAGAGAGTTTGCTTTTTCTATCTTGCCACATGCAAATGAAACACATTTGACATAGCTATTCTCGTCTCCATGAACTCAACAGCTCACACGCTGAGCACATTATAGAAGGTCCACAAGACTGTGGTCTTTCCCTCTTTAATAGGACACTGTTTTCAGGAATGCAGCAGCTGAGACGACGGCTGCAGAGAGCATACATGTAGAAATATATGTGGATACAGAAAAGTATTATCTTTCAAGGTGGCATTTAAGCAGATTTTCGAAACCTAGTAAACATATTTATGGCTAAAGCTTGAGACACTCCTGAATATTCTTTTGTACCCACTTGTCTGAACAAACAAATTACACTATAAAGATCCTGCAGTAGGCACCAAATCTTTCAACACTTTTCTTTCATAACCTAAGCTGGTGGGATATCAATGGTGAGCAAAGCTTTGGGCACTTCAGTTAGAGGAAAAAAAAAGTCAATACAATTCTGTGTCATCCTAAAGATTCAGGCTGCAGTGATTACCTTCAGCAGACCTGAGCTTTTTGCCAAAGCTTCTGAAAATGCCTGTACACTAATTGCAAATATATAGATTTGTATGTTCAAAGCAAAAGCAGAGTACAAAAATATCCAAGTTCATTACAAAAAACATTACCATAGTAAATAAATAAATAAACAAACAAACAGCCATTTGTGTATGTAAACATTGGATCTGTACCTGCAGAAACAACTGGAAGTCAGCCCATGGTCTGAAGCCAGCTTGAGGCCTTTTTTTGTCCCAAGTTAAATATTTGCATAGTATTAAGCTTAAAATTAAAGCATTTGCTGAAGAAACTTGCTGACTTGTGTATATGAAAAAACAAGAGGGAATTTACTGTCCCTGCACACTGGGGCAGATTCTTGGGATGCCTTCTCCTTCCCATGAATTCCTGGACAGCAGAGAGACAGACAGACTACCAACCGGGGAATTCCCCTCTTGGTTTCCGGAGGATTTGGTGTGCAGGCTGGACAGAGAGGCAATAACCCAGGCAGCGACTTTATGAAGGCACCATTTGTTGCTTTGGTGCCTGCCCCTCGACCACCTGGTAACACTCCTTCCTTTTAGCGTTGTCCCCAGCTCAGAAAAGCCCCATTCACCCAGCACCTCACCCGTGCAGGTCTGACTGCTCCCTGTGCTGCTCCAGCCCCCTTCCTGGTGGCTGGGCCAGCACGCTGGCCGCTGGCAGGCTCCAGCCACTCTCTGCCCCTGGGACGTGGGCTGGGGGCTGCTCACAGAGAGGCTATCTCAGGCAGGGTTGGCCCCTGGTGCCCACTTGCCAAAATAAGGCACAAAAGCACTGCTGTCTCTTTGCCTGTCTGTGCCAGAGCAAGGCACAAGGTCCCTGTCCCCAGGTGCTAGTGGGTGCACATGAGCCTGTGCGAGTGCCTGTGCTTTCACATTCCCTCTTCGGCCCTCGGCAGAGGGAAGAGCTGTGCTGCCAGCATAAGCTCCCTCTCCTCCTTCCACCGTCAGCAAGCGTCCGACAGTCGCACGTCCCCATCGCTGCGTCCATTACCTCCAGTTTACTCTAGGCTCTTGCCATCAGCTTTCTAGTTACAGGAAAATGTATATTGTGCTGTGATGAAAGGCCAGTGCAATGTCAAGAGCATTAAAAGGACTCCAGGGACTGATTAGAGTCAAAAAGGAAAGGATTTATGATGGTTAATAAAGTTAAATCTGCCAGAGTCCTGCTTATTCTTTCCAACTGCAGGTAACCAGATCTAAAAGGAAAAATTATTAAGGTGTTCTAAGTTATTACTATCCCCTCTGAAGGAAAACCTATGTTTCGCTGTGAAGCACCTGGCTAGGAGAGTCAAGCTCACTGTGGCACCTACACTGACCCCAAGGAGAAGAGGAAAAGGAAACACATCACCTGCCCTGTGCCTTGGCTGAGCAGCAAGGACCTCGGGACCAACCATGTATGTCACCTGAACAGTCTCCAGTGGGTCCCCCGGCACCTGCAACTCCAGGGGACCATGGAGCACCTCAGTGACAGGCATGGGCAGACAGGAAAGAAAAGCTCCCCCCTCTGCTGGCACTGCACATCCTCAAGGGAAAAGGACAAAGCAAAGAAGGAAGCTCTTGCCTCTCCCAGTCTGGTGCCACATACACACCTTTGCTGAAGAATGCAATCTAACTGGATACCACAGGACTGCTCTGAAACTTGATTTAAATGCTTTATAATCTAATGTGCCTAAAAGTTAACATAGTTCTACAAGACACTGGAATTGGTTGCCAAGAGTAGCTCTGGATGCTCCATCCCTAGAAGTGCTCCAGACTGGGTTGGACGGTGCTCCAAGTAACCTGGCCTAGTGGAAGGTGTCCCTGCCCATGGCAGGGGCACTGGCACCAGATGATCTTTAAAAGTCCTTTCCAACCCAAGCCATTCTATGATTCTAAGAAGTTAATGATTTTCCATATCAAAATAACAACACTGAGAGAAGGCAAAGTGGAGGGTCAAAGTTTTTTAAACTATCGGGAATTTTCTATCCATATCTAAATTACATGCACTTTATTGGATCTCAAGTTTTCATTTCTCTGCTGCTTAATAATCACAAATACGTTATATATACCCTTTCCATTTTGTCATTCTTTCACTATATTACATCAAATTTAATTTCCTGTGGAAGTGTGTAATCTTTTCAGCTCTCACTGTCTCAGAAGCTTTTCTGTAACAAGCAGAGCCTCGTCCTCTGGCAGGTCGATCTTTTATGAGCTGTGCTCCTGTAGATTAGTTTCCTGAAATGTTTGCAATGCTATATGAGAACCAGCAAAAGAGTAGAACCAAAATAACACCCAAAAGGACAAATAAACATGAAAACCTTCACTTTCTTCTGACTCCTGTGTTCACCAGTCAAAGGAAATTTCATTTGGATTTGGGGAGATGGCAAGTCCATGAAGGTTATTGCCCCATATCAGAAGCTTCACAAGGTGTGAGACACAGCCTCCCTTGCCCTACAGCTCATTAAAAGCACAGCTGCAAGATGGCTGCTTGCTCTTTGCGCTGGGGAACACGGAGATCTGCAAGCAGTCACCACTCTGACAGCTGCCTCTCCCTGCCGCCTGCCCTCAGCACTCCAAGAGGTCCCCTCTGCCGGCAAAAAGCCACATTCCACCAGAAAAGTGAAAATGTCAACCAAGACGTATTCGTGCTTTTCATGACGAGATACCTGTGATGGCAGGAAGGCAGACCAGCTGGTCTGCTGGGTCCTTTCCAGACGTCTGCCCCTGCAGGACATGAAACTCGTCTTCTTCCAACCAGCTTTCCATTACCAATGGAAAGCTTACACACAATCCAAAACAACTTACTTACAAAAACACATACCAACAAATAATTCTGAGTGTTTAAAAATTAATCAACTCAGAAGAAACGTGAGCAACAGAGATTCTTATTCCTGCATCCCTCCTGAAAAGATGCTTAGATATGGATGACAGAGGATGACATCTGAACAAATACAAACAGTCTGCAAAGGATCATGTTAATGGTGTTTGGCGAGAAGAGATTACTGAGGGTGGCTACAAAGGCACACTGGAAGCCCTGCCAGCAGAAGCAGGTGCAATGCCCTCTAATTCAGTGGCAGACTGAAGTGACACCTCTGGTAGTTTCTCTTTGAACTGTCCAGCCAGATGTGGAAACCTTCACCATCCAACACACAGGCTACCCAATTTGTCAGCTGCTCTCCCAAAACACACTACACTGATCAATGAAGCATGATCTTTCTCTTCCCACTCTGCTTAAGACTTTTACCTTGCTTTCTCTCTTTCGTATCACTGCTGTAGCAGTAGATCATCTATATTTCTGACAAACATTGTCTTCAAAATTACATATAAAAATATGGTGCACTAAAACCAGATGTATACTCTCAGAGCAAACAGTCATCTCTCCTCATCACTTATAACAAGCATTTCAGTAATTGTGTCCTCTTCTGGTTATTTTGTCTATCCACTTCCTTGTAATTTTATTTTATGCTTGAATCTTTAACACTTAATGTTGACGAAGTGACTAATCAGTAAAAAAAAAACATCCAAAGGAAACATTACTTTAACAGAAGTCTCAGATGTTACAGTGCAGTGCAATTCCACTCCCATCAGCATGAAGAAAGTTTTTTCCACCAGCTTTGGTGGGAGTTGCACTGGGGCCATAAGCCAGATAAAGATGTTCCATGTTAACAGCTACGTGGTGTGATATGAACTGCTTTAGAACATAAAACAACAACGTAATCACTCTCATAAAACCATTTTGCCGTAGTCTTACAGGACCTGACTGCATGTTAACAATTTCAAGCCAGAATCGTAGAAAAGAAAAACATGCCAGCTATCAGTGACCTTAGATTTTTTGCCTTGTAGGGCATAAATGAATAGCCTCTCTTCACCAGATGTGGATCTCAGTCTCCATTTCCTTATACACGGTAAATTCATTCAAATATGAATTTACTTCCTATAGAAATCTTGGTCAAAGATGGTGGGTGATGTAAAGATAAACATCAAGGGAATAACTGCCATCCTCTGGTTGAGTTTGGTAAAATGGAGTTAATTTACACTTCTTTAGGGATTCACTGGTGTATGAAATTAATCTAATTTAGACTGACCAGAAATTGAAAGTGGAGTGAAGAAAGAAAGCAATTAAAGAACTTTCCTAAATGCAAAGAAAGTACTGTTGTAAGTACAGCAATACAGTTAAAGTACAGAACTCTTCACACTACTGTTACCACTCCCTCCTTCTTGAGAGAGAGAATAATCATCTGTATATCTACATATCGTCCCTGTACCACAATAACTTCATCCAAAGGAAACAGTGGTAGTATGTTTCTACCAATTTCTGTAAACAAATCCATGTTTAAGTTAAAACAGCTCACTATCCTGCATACAGCCAGGCCTAGCAGATAAACATCTGCCGGAACAGCTCCAGGTAACTGGTTGTACATGTGGCTTAACATTCACTTCAGTGACTTTTAGCACCTTCTTGTTATTGTTTCTGTGTTGTTCCAACAAGCAATGGTTAATGTAAGATGCAGACATTCACATACCATGTACTCATGAATAACTGGTTCCCAGAGATGTGGCAGTGATAACATTGTCATCGTACGAGTCCAAGTAGCTCACTGGAGATCACATGTCAGAAGAGAGTCCCACCTGAAAGTATAAAAAATCCATATACTAAGTTCATCACATTCAGAAGTTTACAGCAAGCTCTGCTAATACATTTGTGCATTTCACACATGCATCCAATGCATTAGCAGGGTCTGTGCTCTTTCCAGGCTCACAGAAAACATTTTGCCTTTCACAATGGCAAGCTAAAGTGCCCTGCTGTAGCCAACTGTTTTGGCCCACTGCTCCGGACCAGATTTCAGGCATACTATCAAAGCAATGAAAACTAGTTTTCAGTGTTAAAGCAGAAGCTGTTACTGTCTGGTGGACTGATACAGAATTTCATAATTCCCATTTGTCAGGTTCTTGAAAAGCATGTAATTCCTTTCACCAGTGCACCAGTGCGTTGCCAGTTTGGTTTTACCTTACCTTTTTTTTTTCCCCTTAGCATTGTAAATTGATTGTTTGGAAGAAGATGCAACACTGGAACTCTCTTGTGATCTATTTTCTTGAGATCAAGGGATCTTAAGAAAGTATTTATTTCCTACTGGTAACTGGTAATACAATCACCTTATTTATAATAATTGGGTAATTTAAAATCACCTGATGGATGAGTCTGTTTTTAAATATTTTGGTAGGTAACCAATGCAGATATGGAAAATGACAAGACACACTGCAGCAAACAAACCAACTATCCAATTTTTTAATCAAGCCACCCCACACAGAAGCTGATCTTCCTCCTATTCTACAAGCCGCATCTCATCCTAAGGTAAGTGGTTTTCAAGAATAAAGTGTGGTAAATAACAAAGAATTCACATTTTAGGCACAGTTTATATTTTCTAAATTACTCTAATGCTTCTTTGACACTTCATGCCTCCAAAGTGGCTTGGCTCGTGCCTTTATCACACTTCAGTGAGCAGCCACAACACCCCACAGTTCACTAGCATCACACAGACCTTCATTTGCTGCCACATATGCAAGTCAGTGTCTCCTGTACTCTGCACTTGATCTTCAATAACAAGTGTAAAACCACGTAAAGACTAAATTACAAAGATCATAATCCATTGGCCCAAAAACAACAAAAAAATTATCAGTGAAGGGTGCACTGCCCATAGGTATGATGCTACAGTGGAATAACTAAAGTTTGCCTGCTCTGAAACAGTATAAATACAAATAGGCAAACACTGAGGTGAGCTGCTGAGCCCCAGCGCGGGACGGAGGAGCAGTGACTGCCGGCAGTGCCCAGAGGCAGCCCCGGCTGGCAGAAGGCACAGAGCTCTGCCGTAGCCCATGGCCAGCACTCCAGCAGCACTCCTCCCCACTGGAAAGTGTCTCTTCCCTGTGGGCAGGCAGGCAGGCAGCTCCCCTGCTGGAATAGGGTGGCTGAGTTTGAGGCACTGTCTCATTCATTCACTGTCTCCACCCTGTAATCCCAGCAGGGCTCCTCCCCTTTCATTCACAGCCACCTCCGATGCTCAAGCAGCAGATGGTCACCGGGAAACCTGTGCAGGTCCGACAGATGTGAATCCAGTGTGGGGCTACCAGTAAGGACGTGCAGGTGTTGGCTGACACAGGGAAGAGGGAGCAAAGGAATGCTGGCAGGGCTGCACCACAGGATGGGATGGGGACCGTGAGTGTCACATAGACCTGTTCTATGGAACTGCTGAAATTTGTTTCCCAATAACTCTCCTTTACCTACAAAAGCAAATTTTTCTCAACCTGTTGAAGGCTTAAGAAGAATCTTCCTTCCCAGAGAATGCATTTGTGACACACACCCCACAGAAGGATAAACATGGCCAACTATCTTCAACAGAAGAATACAGTAAGACATGCAACACATCCTTTTTCTGCTTGCAGATTTATTTGGAGTCATTTAATTAATCTGTCCCTAACGACTGCACCTAACCATTTACCTTGCAAACTACCAGGACTTTTTAGGTGAGTAATTAATTTAAACATTTTTCTTTCTTTTTTTCTTGCTTTCTGTTAACAGTACTGTTAGAAAAAGAAAACTCTCATGAATACTTTCATTTTGAAGTCTGAAATCACCACATGAATTGAAAAGAATGACCACCAAGTAGCTACATCATGAACAGAAATATACAGCAAGACATGGAACCAAGTGAAAAGCAGTCTTTCATCTCTAGTGAATCAGTTCTAACCTAAGTCAAGTTGGTAGCTGTCACCAGCTACCATTGGCTTCCTGCTCTTTAGTATCCCGTAGGAAATCAGTTTGTAATTCTCCACTTGATTTCCTTTTGCTCAGATTTCTTCCCTGAGTCTTTATCCTCTTCCTTGGCCAGGTCCAGATTTTAAAGGCCACAAGCCATGTCCCGTTTCAGAGCTTGCTGCCTCTGCTCACAGTTGAGATGGAGGGATCTTGGAGACTTTGTGGGAGAAAGCCAAAAATGGCTCAAAACAAACCACTTCTAGTGGAACTTGAGGCACTAACAAGCAACAGCTAAGAATTGATGTAATTACTCATGACCCTGACAACTTTCAAGATTGTTTACAAAGATCTGTCAGATGCCTCCTAGACCCTTACCTTTGGTGAGAAAGAAACACCAAAGTTCCAAAAATACACTTAAAAATTGCAAGTCCTAGAAAAGCCTCTTTAAGGCAAAGTCTTTCTAGGTGAAGTAGAAGCATGGAAGCTGTTGTGAGATCTGAAAATGGAAATTATATGGAAGGTATTTAAGTACGTGGTTCTGGCAGTTATGGAAATAGTCAGTGTTGACAGGAATTCGTTGGGGACCCAGCACTTAAAATCTCAGTGGGAGAAAGACTGGAAACTAAACATACAAATCAATATAGTCTCTACAGAAAGAGAGAATGGAAGGAAAATAAATACAGTTCTTGTCCAAACTGTTTATTTTCTATAGCTAGACAGTGAAAATCTCTAGCCCTATCAATTAAAACCTCTATTTTCACAAGCAATGTTTTAAGGAAATGCAGTATTAGGCACAGTTAGAAAAATTAATGGAAGCTGAAATTAAATTTTTGCTTCCAACTTAATTCCACATGTGTGCCATCACTTCTTAAAACTGAGTCTACAGGACTTAGGACTATGCTAAAACTGCATTTATAGATACTGAATTACAGATAAGTTGCCCCAAAGCACTCCCTTCTTACAACAAAGTACAGCACTGAAGACGCAAATATGCGATTTTTTGTATTATAAATATTCATATCAATGCACACAGTGTAGTCACACCAACAGAGCTACAGAGGCCTAACAAACTCAGGGATTTAGAAAGTATCTATAAAAACTATTGCTGTGCTCTAGGACTTAGCAGGGTTTTAGCAATTCTTCTCCACCTGCTCATCTGAAGAAGGAACAAGGACTTAAGAAATAGAAAAAGCAGCTAAACCAAATGCTTAGATTGATTATATACAAGCATTGAACTGTTTTCCAAACTCGGGTCAGGAGGTATCAAGCCTCAAAAACTCTCCAGATACATATAATAGAACATATTTTATTATGAATTTCATTTAAAATTATAACTTCTAATTTCAAAAATATATACATCTTGATAGCCTTTCAGAAAAATAGAGTTTAAAATTAAAAAATTAATTAATGATCTGAAAAAAACTTTTCTGTCCATGCCTCTCAATAAATTTAAGTCCCAAGTACTACTTGCCTGGCACCTGTTTTCTCTCTTACAACTTCAGAATGATTTCAGTAAAGGTGAGAAAGCATGTATTTAGCTCTCTCTGCCATCAAAAGCTGCATTACAGACAGAACTGCACTTGTATGCTTTATTATGCAACACAAAATATGGATGGATGGATGAATTAAGTGACAGTAAAATACATCAGCCTGACATCCACACAGACTGAAGCCCCCTTCTCCATACAGAAGAGGCACAGTGCTCGACAATGACAGAGGCTTTTCCCCAAACCATGTCTCCACATACACTACAGCTGCACCCTGGGAGCACCAGGAGCAGTAGTTTCGCAGCAACCAGGAATTGCACTGCTGATAGCGACTATTCAGTTCTGCCTCTGTAACATCACAGAGCAAACAGGTCACATCAACAAGTGGGAGGGCAAACGGGAAGAGAATGAGATAAAAGAAATGCAGCTGCAAACAGAGGGTAAACTGAAGCAGGGGGTTTCACGGTGATGCACAACAATCTGCTGCCCAACAGCATTGGGGAATTTAGAAACCGGAAATTGGAGGCACTCCCTGGCACAAAGCTGCACAAAAGGAGAGAGGGACATGCCAGAGCTGGGCAGAAAATAAAGCATGAAAATCTCCAGACAAACTATTTTTTCTTTTACTTTCTTTGATAACCTGCACAGAAAGCATCTAAAATTTAAAAATACTTGTTAGATTGTCCCTGGCATGATCTATTCCACCAGCACTACTATTAATTCCACCAGCACTACTTAATTAAAGTGACTACTTTCTTATTTTGTCACTCTATCACTTGCTTTGACCTTTCTCTCTTTTTGACTAATCTTTTTTTTTTTAATTCTGCCCCTTATTTTCATGAATGTTTGTGATCACAAAATATATTGAGAGTGACAGACAGTAAATATTACTGGAGGCTGTTGCACTTGGACTGTGACTTGGACTGTGATGTGGATGATCATGCAGAGGCGGGTGTATGAGCTCAGAGTTAGAAGGTCACTCCAATGCCCATCCCTCCAAGGATCAACACTTTCGAAAAACAACCTCTAAAATCAAGATCTAGCACCAGGACAATTTCACAGTAATTCCTATTTTTATTCCAGCCACAGTAACGAAACTTATTTCAGAGAACAAAAGTCATTAAACAGGGAATGTTGTCAAATGCGAAAGAAGATGCTAGGGATATGAAAGCCTAGGAAAAAACACCCCATTCCCTAACATCCCAAGTACTGGTGAGAGACACGCAGAAAAAGACAGAGAGAGAGTCAGTCCAGAAAAGCACAAAGAGATTTGATCACTAATCAGAGACAGAAACCCATCTGAAAGTCACAACTGTCTCTGCAGGCTCTGAAAGACAGAATTAAATTGGCTTAATACTATATTCAAAAATGAATTTAATTAGCTGACATTAAGCAGGATAAGTTTGCAATACCATGTTGCTCTGACAAGCTGTCTCCAGAAGGGTAAGTGGAAGGTAAAATCTTATTTTTCAGGATGAGATTATGGCCTTCTGAGACAGAAGGTAATGGCATGTCTGCTGAGGGCAGCTGAAACTTGGTGCTGGTCATTTCATCTCACACTATAAAAGGATGGCATGTGATAGACAAGCCAGAAGTGCGAGTTTCAGATTCTGCACATTTATTCATATGGCTGTGCAGCTTCATCTCCTTCTGCTGTTGCCACTTACAAGAAGAAGAGAGCCTCAGTGTATAACCTCTGCCAGGACCTTTTTCTCCGGTTTCTCTCAGTCAGAGCTGCCCCCTGGAAAGACTACAACACCCTAGGTGCAATTTATTTATTTTTGTTTATAAGAGAGCATGTTGGTCCTTGGTTGGAAGAATGAGGTCTGTGCTATCCAGGCAGGGTGGCACATCTGCTGGGTGCTGCACATCTATTGTGTGTTTTATGGGGTCACCCACAGCACCCCTGTTCTGCTCTACCAAGGCTTCTCTATGTGGACTACAATCTGCACATCACAGAGCAGCCTGCAAGCAGAGCGGCGGTGTTTGACAGCAAATAAAAGTAAGCACAAACTGTGGCAAAAATCAAGCAGCAGATAGTGATGAATGAAGAATCAATGGTAAAATGCATAGTAAATCCAAATTGCTTCCCCAAGGAACACTTGGAGGAAATGGAATAATACATTTCAAAGCAGTAGTCCCATGCATATGGGACGTAACAAGCCTTGCCTTCTCATGCCTCCTTCTATTGATAGATGTAGTTCTGGGGAAAGGCATCTCACTGTCAGCACTAGAAATTCTGCTTATTTTCAAAGCTGGTACATGCATACCAGGGTGTGACCAGGAAACCTATTGCTCACATCACTTACACTAATATCTCAGCTCTGTCACACCAGAACTAAGCCAGATTTACCAGGCAAGACAGAGAAGCTTCATCCATCCCATTAGCAAGTCACTGAGGAGGTGTTCTTCCATCACCTGAGAAAACTGCACAGCAATATGAGATCTTAATTTAGGCTGGCAGTGCCCTTCTTCCTCCCTCGACTCCTCTCACCGGGACTGTATTTAAGCTGTGTGACCTTGTGTGGCAGCTCACAGATTTTAAGTGCAAGCACAACACACCGCATGTCCTTCTCTGGCACCACATTAATCACCCTACTTTAATGACTTCTGCTGATAAACCACGCTGTGTATGTAGCCATCCTCCCCAGTGGCTGCATCTACAGCAATAAATTAAACATGCCCTTTCCCATACCCTGCCACCCTGTAATCCACCAGCAAAGACAAGCCATTGAGAATCTCAGCTGGCAGTCAGGGGTGAAAGCCCCAGTTTTACTAGTCAAGAGACCCCAGTTTTACTAGCCATTTGACAGGTGACCCTGAATTTCTCTACATTCTTCTCATATAGAAGAATCCAATTTCTTTTCAGCTGTAATGAGAATTGCAGATATGAGATACCACTTATTACTGGGATGTACCTACACCACATTCTGCATAACTACAGAGCAGAACTACCTTCAACTAAACAAACACAGCTACAGAGAACATATGATTTTGTAGTATTATTCCTTAATTATTTCACTCTCTTCCAGGAAACTCAAGTCCACAGCTGAGCACAAATAAAGACACAAGATCTTTATGATAAGGAAAGCAAAACAATGGCCTGACATGACCTAACGAAAGCACAGGATACTACTCCCCAAGGGTAGAAATCTCCTTATTCCAAAACTTCCTTTCAAGTGTTTTGAATACATTACTAAACAAAGAAACAAGACATTCACTTTTGCATGGCAATAACATTTTTTAAAACTAGTTTATCCGACATCATTCCATAAATCATCCCCAAAATCAATGTGCCTTATGTCAGATGGGACCTTTAAACGTAAGAATAAAACAAGTTTAGGTCTGAATAGCAACACAAAGATACATGTAATAAACCAAACATGTCAAGAGCTTCAGTGGAAAAAGGGTTGCTGAAGGTTTAACACAGAGCTAAAGGCACACAGATTGACCTCTGTGATGCTAAGTGATGTATGGTGCTGGGAGTGCTACCAAATCACAGGGCTTGAGAAACAGACTGAGCTCTTAGCTGCCACAGATTTCTTATCTGACCATGGAGGGCATCTCACAATCTGTCTCTGTTTTTGATCCCTGTGATAACATTTCTTTCCTCTCCTCATCTGTCACATACTTACATTGTAAATTCAGTGAGTCTGAAGATGTAAAGACAAGGTAGCCTACATCTTCATAGACGCCTTTAGATATTATCACACAGAAAATAATAGTCACAGTAATAAAAAAATCACTTACGCAATTCTAACACTTTACCATTTTCACATAGCTTCCTATCCGGAAAGTATTCTCAAATGAATTAATTCAGCCTTCCTCCCAAGATCTCTTTTATAACCTTGTTTCCTATGTAAAAAGAACCCTGCAATCACAAACTGTGTGTAATGTCATGCCTGCGTCTGTCTGTCTTCTCTGAATTATTTCTCTGAAGACACTCAACAAACAGGTAGCAGTCTCAAAATTACCCAGATGCCAGAAGTTTTTTCCAATTCAAACTTGTGCTTAGACAAGAGAGATGGTCAGCACTCATGTAATGGGAAAAATCTTGCATGTTGAGTCAAAGAGAGCGCAGAATTCTCAGATAAAACAGATCTACTGAGATGCAAAATGGTGTCAAAAGCTGAAGTTCACAACTACAGGTGCACCCATATGGCTAAATACAAGTGGGAAGGAAAGCAAGTTCGAGCACTGGAGCACACTGCTCCATAACTTGCCCTCTGCATTTTTTTGACTACCTCAGCCACCTCCTCACAAGCCAAGCCTGCTGCCAGGAGGGCTGCCTGAGGAGCAAGGATGTGACCTAGGCACTGCGACCCGGCTGTCAGCTCAAGTGCCAGCCACACCTTTGCCTCGCTCTACACAGCAGCTCAAACACAGCCAGGGCCTGCCTTTGAAAGACAGGCACTAACAGGAAGCTGAGGTTCATGATTTCTGCTACATACTGAAAAATCAGAGGCATTTTCTTAGTGTATCTGGTGGGTGCAGTACTGAAGGAGCAGAAGCCAGAGGTGTGGGAAGGTTCTCTACTATGCACACACACAGCATTGCCACACAGCAATGCCTCAACAGCCTTGTGTCCTGCCACAGAATCTGTGGCCCAGCTACCCAACCATGGACAATTTGCATCTGTGGTCTGCATCTCAGTGGGAAAAGCCTACAAAGCCCCCATTGCCTGAGTGTCACCCATGGAGTTTTTCAAGGAGGACACAGTACAGCATTTGAAAAATCCTGAAGCCCTCAGTGAGAAGATACTGCTTTTTAAATGGTGAGAGAAAAGCCTGGGAGCTGTAGCAGAAGAAAATACACATACACACACCCCTGAGTACTCATCGCAGTTGCAAAGACAAACTTCCAAACTCAAAATAACGCAATATTGTCTCTCTTGTTCTGTCACAATTGACTGTTTCAGCAAAATGTAACAACGAAACTAAAATAAACACCACTGATGAACTTCACTGCTGTCCTCCCAAAAGGCAGTGTCTGCCAATAATTACGTTCATGCTACTGCCACTGCAACACAGGAAAGTCAGATCAGCAGCAGGTGAATTATAAAATTATAACCAGCAGCAATGGAATTATGATCTTATTTTGCATTAAAAACTAAAAAAACCCAAAATTTTAAAGGCTATATTTTGTTATACATATTTGTGTCATGAATTATATCAAAACACATTTAGATGTTGATAATACTTCAAATATGTGTAATGAAAAGTATGATGAAACAACATTTGAAGTAATTTATTACTCATTCCCATACTTGGTAAGAAAACAAATATTATACTGATTTATTTATTTATTTTATGCTATCAAAAACATCGTATTTTGAAAGCGGTCATTTCTTTACCGTACCAGTTTGTAGCACCCTGCTTCCGTCTCTGCCGTTTAGGTAACTCAGAGTTTCATCCGTTGGTGTGAGGGAAAAGATTTGAGTAGCTACAAGTAAGTGCAACTACAAGAAATGGCTTGTAGTTGAAAGACAGATGACAGCAGGATGGAACACATAACCAGAATATTTTAGAAGTCTAAAGTTTTTCTTCCTATTGATATAATATGGACAACAGATGGGTTTTTAAATGCAGCTCTCGATACAATTTTGCATGTGAGAAGGAAAATAATTTGGAGTTCATGGGAACAGGAGCAGCTTGTTCTGTGAATCCAGTTGGTGTCATTCTACACCCTTAAATTCTCCTGCAAAATACTGTAAGCAGAACAGCAGGAGTCCCAAAATTCCCCACACTGGCTCCAGCTCAATAAGCCATTTCTATTCACAAAGTATGTAAGCATATACTTAACTTCAGGAGCATTTGTAGGACCCACTGATTTCACTACGACCTAGGAATCTGCCTGAAATTCAAGTTTCTCTTAGGGGTTTTGCTTATCAAGTACTAGATTCATCTAGCAGATATTCATGATGCATTTTTCTCATGCCTTGGCTGCTGATTGCACTAGTCAGGCTATTTTCCCTCTTAAGTAAAAGAGACAAAGCTAGACTCCAAAGCAACATGTAGCCTGACTTTTGTGATGACTTCTATGTTTAATAGCATAAATACCACAAGCAGAGGTGCTCATAGTAAATGGCACAACTATCAGTCACTCTGAGAATGGTCACTTAAAAACAGACACAAACAAAAAAAATAATTAAGGTTCAAACACTGCAGTCAGTTTTAGCACAAAACCTCTACTGACTCCCTACACATCGATGGCAGAATACAGCATCTGTTTACAGGACATCTCTGTAAGGTAAGGAAGTGGAACTGACAGAAAGAGAATACTGCACAACAATCACATTGCTGTGCCTCACTCATGTTTATGACTATATCTCGCATGAAAATCAGTGTAAGGTGCTGTGAATATTGTCCCAAACTCATGATCTGTGTAGCAGAACGAGGAATTGAAGCTATGGGTACTGAGTCCCTGCCCGGCCCAATAGTCACTAGACCATGCTTCCTTAGGTAGAAAATGACAGTAAATATACCAGGTCAGCTGTGTACAGCTGTGCTTGTGTGATTACACGTCACAGACAGTAAAACATGCCACCATAAGCTCAAAGGTCTGCTCCATGCATGTGATGTCATTTCTAGTTTTGATGCAAAGCATTCAAATTCCAAGTGCAAATACATGTATTTAAAGCAGTTTTTCAGAAGGAATAAAATGTACATTGAAGCAGTGAGTGTTTTTCTAGTTTTCAGAGTATCTTTGCAAAATTATTATTAAAAAATTGTCATTACCGTTTTGAATCTACAAGAATGACAGATCAGCGGAAACTAAAAATTTTCTTTCTCACTAAGGTGCAACCAGGCACCTTACTGCATGCAGTATGCCAGGAAAATGGACTTGCTGCAGGAGGAATTGAACTGGCACAAGCACAATAGAAAGGATTTTAATCTACAAGCACTGCACTGTGGAAAGCAACTGCACAAGGAAGCATGCTCCATGCAGCTAAACCAAATCTTCCACAAAGCACTTAAAAAAACAGCTCCATTCACAAAGTAAACCTTGCTACAAATATCTCCAAAGTTTGGGAAGGTTCAAAACAAGGGCCAGACAAGGTAAAGAAAGACAGCACACATATTTTTGCAGGGTGAAACCAGTTCTCTACAACAGAGAAGGGTGTTGTATTGGTGCTTCCAAAGAAACATGCTCCATGGCAACACCACTATGGTGTTGAACTCGCCTTGGTGAGACTGATGGTGCAATCAACGCAGTGCCATGGCCAGCCTTGGCTACAACTGAACAAAACCTTTTGCTTCTCATCCCCACAAACAGTAGAATCATCACGACTCAGGATCTGCTGCTCACAAAGCAGTGGCAGGTTCACATGGGACTAGCCAAGGGTAGCAGGGCTGCAACAAGCACAGTCAGCAGGCAAACACTCTCAAATCCATTCCTGTGACAAGGAGCTAAGACCACACACCCACTCAGCTTACACATTATACAAATTTCAGTATTACCTAGGGGCAAATTTTACACACATAGCAGCCCTAGGGAGGTTATGTTGCAGCAACACAGCGTGGAAAAAGGGTGGCCTTTGCATGGCTGCAAGGCACACAGTACAACCAGAGTTAAGAGAAAATAAGTCTGCAATAATGACAAGATTTGTTTAAAACTCTCCCATCTTAATTTATTCTTTATTTATATGAATCTTACTGTAAATTTGTTTGGGGTTTTTTTTAATTCTTCAATCTGCTAAGAAAAGTCTTCTTGCAGATGGACTGGTAATGAAATACAAATAGAATGCTTAATACAAAAAATGTAATGCACAGCATATTTTTTCCTTTACTTATTTCATCTTAATTTGCACCTAGTCATTTTCATGCTGAGCATCTCATTTGGTTAAATAATTAGTGCAAATTAAATTTCGCCTTTTTAACAGCCAAAATGGTGAAACTGTGTTGGTAATCGTTTCAAGTTCTGCCACAATATGGGAACAACTTGATAACCTGACAACACTTAAGGGTTTGAATGAACAAGATACACAAAAGCAAGGAAAATGAAATTGTGTACAGCAACTCGCAGGGCAAGAAATCCCGCTGTGCAGAGCCTTATGAACTGGAGTAGAAACCTCTGAAATCTATTCAAAGACCTCAGCATGTGAGAGTTTACTCCTGAGCAAGCCTTGTCTGCTTATGCACAGAGATACACCCCCTCCTTGTCCGTGCATCAGTGCCACTCGCAGCAATTAACCTTCTCCCATCCAGCAGCCACATGCTTACCCTACTCTGCTCAGTCACACATTTCAACAGAAACTGCACCAGAATCAAAGCCAGCCCACACCTCTCACAGCACATGGTGAACAACCCTCCCTCCTCATGGGCAGCTATGATCCCAGCTATGCTCCTCTGCCATGGCACTGCCCTGTGCCTGCACAGCCCAGCTCACCTGCCAGCTCATCCCCCAGCTCACCCCCTGGTAGCCCTCAGCCCTGGTTGCCCCGGCAAAAGCAGCCAGCACAGGCTCTCACCTGACAAGAAGAGGCAGCAGGGAGCCACAACAACCCCCTCTGCAGCCATGCTCATCTCATCAACTCTACCAAAACATGAGGTGAAAACTCTCATGGGTTCCATGATGCTCCCTCTGACCCTCCTGGCTTTACAAGTCTTGGCTCTTAACAAAGCCACAAGGACTTCTCATCCAAAACAGTAAGGGAAACTCAGTAAAGTACACTCAAGTAAAGGACACTCGAACCCTCCTAAGTAACCACAACAGAAAAGTGCACCAACAAAAATTTCAACAAATTTTTACAATGTCCCTACATAATGTTCATCTGCATCAAGTGAATCATGGAGTTGCAGAAAGAACATAACTATTAGTCAGACAATACCCACAACAGAGTCAAAAGTTAAAACTACTGGAGTTGATAGAAACACAAAGCATTTGATGAACTCTAATTTTGGTTTTCATCATGCAGATTCAGGAAAATGTCTTTCTCCACCTACAAGGTCTTGGTGTCCTCAGATTCCCTGCTCTAAGCTTCTGCTGCTGTAACATTAACGTGACTATACAAAAATAAGCCAATTCAGAACAATAAAATTCTCCAGAAGACTGAAATTTATTGTAAGTTTTCACTAAAAAAGCAAGGCTTTTTCGAAGGATGTTGCACTGACAATCCAAGAGAAATCCTGCATTTGTTTGGAAAATAAGGATGTACCACGAGCAATACAGTCCACTTCCTTATAGCGCCTTTTCAACATCCCTTGGCCATGACCTGGATGGCCTCCTGTGTGAGAAAATACTTGTTTCCATCTGTGCTTATTCATCTCCTCGTCTCCATGCTGAGGTTATCAGCTCTGGTGCTGGCTACAGCAGCGGCTTACAGAGGCAACTGCTTGTCATTGTAACATCTCAGCTGTCACCTGTACCAAGGCGCTGTCAGACACTGTGTTCATATGCCCACATGGCAGTGTAGGAGACCACTAATATCAGCACTCATTTTTGACCATCTGTTGTTAATAACAATAAAGTTTAAAAATACAGGAGTTTATAACCCTATGCCACAGTTTACAGCTGTTTCATTTATAGACAAAGGGAAAATACAGAATTCTTTGGTCAAAATGAGAGGGAGCAGGACATTTTGAAGGGGAATTCAGGAGCCCTAAACCATTCCTTTCTGAAACAGTCATTATTACTACTCCTTATCTGGAGACTTGTTATTCTTAAACATTTATTTCCTGACATTATTATTTAATATTTGTATCCATGCCACTAAAGCAAAAAGTCATTGCAGGCTTAACAACTCAGCATGACTTTGAAGATCAAGCCTAAGTAACAGCACAGAAAATTGTCAACAAAATATTATTAAAGGAAAAATTAACTTAAAATCAATTGCTTTTATTCTAATGCATTCATATAATCACTGGCCTCCCCTTTCCATAAATCGGTTGTAAAACCTCTTGAGACAGAGGACTGTTGTGCTGCACATATGCCTAATGATACTATAAGGGCATATTAAAAAAAGGAAGGAAAAAAATTTATATAACACTTTACAGGGGCAATCACAGCTCATCAAGTTATTTTCTTTTACATATGAAATCAGGCCCACTTAAGGGAATTTTCCCATTTATTATCCCAGAGGAAAAAAAGGCAGGGGGTTGGGGTGGGGAGAATTTGGCATGCACATATACAAAACCCTTCAATAAATAGCCATGCCTGAGCAAATTCACTCTTCTCTCTGTTAAACATTCCCATCTCAAGACTTTGTTTCAAGACACATCCTCCTAATGAATAGCTGGACCTTGTCAGCACAGCTGGGAGTACCAACACAGCATTTCATTCCAAAACCCGGTCATATCCTATTCCGCAAAAGGTTGAGTGCCGTTATTTCTATGCCTATCTTGCTTTTTCCTGCTTGCGAGTGTCTCGCCAGGCATGATTCATGTTACATAACTCCAGCTTGTTAAAAACAACAGTTATGTAGCTAGGTACTACGAAAGATTAATGAGGTAAATCCAGAAGTTGCTTATTACAGAACCCAGACAAAAGATGCTCCTTAAATAATATGCCTATGCAACATTAAACAAATGAATCAGCCACTGCACCAGCACTGTTTACATTCAAAGTTAATTAAATCTTTCAAATTCAGGATACTGTATTCTAGACTACTCAGTGTCTCTTCTCACGCCACAATATGCAAACTCCCTAGTGCATATGTGTTTTATTTTTCAAAAGTGACCTGCTCCCCCCCCCAGTCATTAAAGAATAACAGTTGAATACCGAATCAATCAATTTCACTCACAAAAATGCTGTATCACTTTCATGTTCTGGATGACTATGCTGAGATAAAACCCTCCTCCCTGAGTTAGCTGCAAAATGCTCGTGTTTTGCAAATAACCATTTTTACTCATATCCCTGTTTTGGTTATGAAGTGTAAAAGCGTCAGCTAGAGAGGGTTAAACAGGCTTCCTGTCAATGCTCTGCAAGAAGCCAGCCTCTGTATTGCAGCAAGGCAAAGAAATCTGTTCAGGCCCTGTACACTCAGCGTTATTCAGCACTACTGGGACCATATTCCAGCATCCCTCAATGCCCACCTGACAGTGTATCCTATACATTAAGGCAGTGATATGGTCTCCCCAAGGCAAATCATCACCTGACCATCCTGGTCTTTGCAGCTCAGCTGTGCCCAGTGACATGCTCCATGGAGCAAGCCATTGCCACATAACTGTATTCTCTTCTCAGTCACTTCTCCAGGAGGTAAAAAAGAAAAAAAAGGCAAAAAAAAAATTACAAAGCTTGTATTCCTGGCATCAGCACCACAGCAGAGCAATAGGGAGGCGACTGGCTGCCCCGGGGAGGAGGCAGCAGCAGTGGGGGCCTGTGAGAGCACCAGCTGGCTGCTGAGCCCAGACCTGAAACTAGGTCTCAGCCCACTCGACTGCAGGGGAAGGGAGGGGAAAAAAAAAAAAAAAAAAAAAAAAAGGCAGCAGCACTTTCTCAGAGCAGGAAGAAGGGGAGGCCACGAGCGTTTCCTGTTGTGCAGCTGAAACAAGCAAAGACGTCATTACACTTACGCTCCCTCAGGGTGTCAGCAGATTGAGGGCCAAAGTTCAGTCATTTCCAATGCACCGCAAGGAGGGAGGTTTTGGAGGAGAAACCAGCAGTGGCTTTATTGCTAACAGCGTTCTCTGCACTTGCATAGCAAAACAGCTAAGCAGCATGTTACCAGGCTCAGCTGCAAAGTATCGTATGTGACTAGAAACAATATTTGCTCAGGAGCCGTGCTGCTCCTGTTTTTCTTGTACGGCTTGTGTAAGAATGGTACTGCAATATAGAAATAGAATAAAATTTTACTATAATATCAAAATGCACTAAGCTTTTTCTGCAGCCTATCCTCTTGCAAGCATCTAGAAATCAAGTCTGACATTGCTTTGGATCCCAGGAATAAAACATGTTTTCTAAAAACATCAGGGGCACAACTAGTGTGTAGAACTCCAGGATTCCCCTGTCAGATATGGCTGACAAACTGGCAGAGCGAATACAGATGCTTCTTTTCAAATTTGCCTCTGTCTTTCTGAAGCAGGTAAGGTCCCAGCTTAAAGAAAAGGGTGAGGATGCAGGAGCTGGGTAGTGGCATGAGGATGGCCAGCATTTGGTAGCTGATCATCACCCAGGCTGTCCATCTAAATATAAGTAAATCGGTATAACTGGCAAGTCCAGGGACAATCTGGACTGCAGTCCTACCCACCTTTACCACCTTTTAAAGTTAAACATTAGAAAGACTTTTTAAACTGAAAGCATCGTCAAGAATCCAAATGAGACCATTCAGGAGGTTTCAGAGTCCCCACCCACCAATGGAAGCTTTACAGTGCAGTCTGAACAATCACCTGTAGGAAATGCTTTGGGTATGGCTGATCCCCTCCTGGGGTAGAGGGATGCACTGGCTTACAGTACACTCTCACTCATGAGACACATTCTAGACCAATTTTTGATAGTCTCTGAACAACATGTTAAAATACAGTGATAAATACAGTCATTCCACAATAAGCATGTCCCAGCATACACTGAATGGGGCAGATTGGGTAGCAGTGCTCCACTTGATAGAAGCTGTTTTACAAATAGAGGTACTTAACAAAACTCAGTGAAAAAGGTTACAAGGAGTTTGGAAAATGCATTTCTGAATTCTCATCCTACCACCACTAGCTGAAGAGAGTATTTGTGCCTTATTTCTGCAAAAACCACCCTGTGGTCACACCAGGAACTGAAGCCAGTCTTTCAGCCCTAGTAATCCAAGGTAATACAGCTGAAACTAGGGAATCACCAGCCTCTATCTTGGAGTCATAATATATTGTATCTTTCATGGGACATAGGCAGTGTCACTGGCTAACCAAAACTGCTCATTTTCCTAAAAGAAGGTAAAATATAGTATTTTAATTATCTATAAACTAAACATTTTGGATACACTTTCAAAAACATTATTCCACAAGGATATGAGCTTGTTTGGTTATTTTCTACCCTTTCTTTTAGAGGCAAATTTTTCAAAGATATATTATCTTTAGGACCAGCTGCCCAGGTAGCATGAAAAAACATCTATTGCTTCGTGTTCTTACATTAGCTTGAAGACTTAAACCTGAAGGTTGTCAACCTGGCACTAAAATCAGGACTCCTTTCAATATAAAAAAATAAGCAGAAAAATTAGTCTTTGTTATTGACAATGATTTGCAGTACACAGGCATTAACTGCAGCAGAGACAGTTTGTATTAGCTCAGAGTAAAGTGAGCAGAATCTAGCCCTTGAAACTGTGGTTGCTGGAACAGCATCCAGCCCATATTATACAAAGCAATGGGTGTAAGTAGTGATAACTTCTCTCTTCTCCTTAGAGAAGGAAAAAAAGGGTAAAATCATCCAAAGTACTGCAGGAAAGCTTCCACTGTGCACAGCATCCTAAACAACACATGAGAGAGCCATCTGACTTTCTGAAATCTGACCACTTGGTACTGCACTCACTCAGAATAAACTTGGCCAACTATTTTTAGACCCATATCCAAGAATGAAGGAAATGCACCAACAATCTGTACTTCTGACCATACTGAGACAATTGGTGCATGGCACAGCAGCAGCACAGGGTCAGGCTGTGTAACCACCAGGCACTGCTGTGCCCTATCACAATAAGCATTTTCCACACATCTACAGCTGCCTGTTGCAATACAGTGTCTGCAAAAGAACAAAGACTGTATCAAGGAACAGCAGTGGATTCACACATCCATCCATGTCCTGAGAGCTAATTTTCATGTAATTACATCTTACTGTTCCATTAGTTAACAAACACTATTAAGTCATCTCTCTGCCATGGTTTGAGGTGAGAAAGTGCAATATGCTCTCTGCAGTATCCAAATATGACCCTAATGCTTTTAAAAGAGCTGGATCTGTTGTGTTGGGTTTTATTCATTAAACGTTTGATACTTAAAGTGAAGAGACAGATGCAAACTGGGACCTGACTCACTGATAGTACCCTCACTATGCTGATGAAAACACATGCCTTTCCACTCTGAAACAGAAATTGGTTGTAGTAGGTACAAATGCATACGGTATGTAACTCAAAACTGGCTACCTACAAAATATCCAACACCTTTGCTGTTTCCCACAAACTCAGTTACACTTGTACCCTCTACAACATCCCTATAATTCTTAGAACAGAGCCACCACATTGTATCATTTGGGAATTCAAACTATGTACAAGGTTTCTATAATTCTTTCACTTCCATTTGAAGAGAAGAGCAAGTGGAAAAGTCATTATCTTGAAATTTTTTGTTGTTGAATTGTCACATCACTAAGGGAATGCTCTCAAACGACCCTACAAGCAAGCAATTAAAATATCCTGTGCCAATTTCATAAGGAAAACAAGGCGAACAAAGATGACAAAGTCCAAGCTGCCAAAACAGCTGATAGCAGGTCATTATTTATCTTCAAAAAATACGTGGCAAAAACCAGAAAGGGTGGGGTGGGGCTTGTTTTTCACTGTGAACCTGGTGTCCAGCCTAAATACAGCAGTACACAGAATGCAGGAGAAGAGTCTGCCCACTGCTGAGGGGCATAATCCAACCAGCAGTGCAGTGGCAGCAATCAGAAATTCCCAAAGTATTCCCCATCATTTTGTCTTCTCCTTTACTGCACTCAGCAGCCCCATGCCCTGCTCTCCTGCCCCAGGAGGACACTGCCACCAGCACTGGTCTCTCGTGCCAGGTACCTGAGGGGGTCTTCAGGCACGGGGATGAGCAGCCTCCCATTCAGAAGCTACTGGAAAAATACTACATTGCCAAGAGCAATGTTCCGATTGTACAGTAGGGTTAGGTTTAGGATGAAAACATTAAACTTGGAATGGGATGATCCCATGTAGTGCAGATGTCCCTGAGTGTCTGTAGAGACATGGTGTGAGAGTGTATACGTGCCTGTGGTGTGTCTACACATATTTACATACATACATACACATGTCCATGTGTGAGTGTGTAGATACAAAATAATATACACACATGCACATAAATAATATATATATCTTCACATTAATTATAATTCACATTAAGTTAATATATAAAAGTGATTTGACTAAGTCATACCAAAACTCCGTGATAGTAACTATCTTTTATAAGCAATGGCTTATGGAGATTCTTTGGGCAAAACACAGGAAGCTAAGGTGGGGGAGAGTGGAGTGGGGAAAGGCAAGCCCTTATTTTGGGACTTCCTCAAGTATTTTTATTTTATTTGAAATGTCTAATCAAGACAAAGCAGATCTGAAACCCATGTTTAAGAACCTGAAATTTTGAACAAGAGATAACCTAATTTCCAGAAACCAAAAGCAACTGCTAAAATATTTATTTAAACTGCTTTCATGGAAACAAAGAGAAAACACTTTAAAAATGTTAAAAATATTAAATCAACTTGACTGCTTCTGTATCTCATGAATTCAAAAAGATCCTAGGCAACAATATGTAGAATAAATATTTTTCTTATGGGAATAGCATTTTCACCCAAGCTGACCAGATGATATCAATTAAAAAAGAAAAGATTAGATGCAGAAAACACATCTACTGACCTAAAAACTAAACTGTACTACAATGAGTACAAAGCTAGTTTAATAAGATATTTACTTCTACTTTCAAAGATCTTCTTACTTTTAGGGCAAAAATGCTTTTTTCCCCATGCAGTATTTTGAACTAATTTCAATCCAAATTATGAAAATCTGTTCACTAAAACTTCAAAGAGCACAGCCTACTCAGTGTAAAATACTGCACTCATACACAAAGTTGAATATATCCAAGGCAAATCCAATACTGATTCAAAGTTCTTCACTTGCCCTATATGCACACCTTAAAAAAACGAAAGGAAGACGAAGTGCGACATAAATAAATACAAACCAGTGATACAAAAATACAGTAACTTTCTACGCAATATACCATCTGTTCTTCCAGAAAAGCATGCTGCATCAAGCCACAGGGGCTACAGCTATGAAAAGCCCTTGTAGAAGAGCCAAGTTCTGTAATGAGCAGTTTCAGAAGCTGTGGAAAACTGTACCAGCCACCACAGTAAGGAGGCAGCATGTGATGCGCTCAGTGGGAATCACCATCTCCACATCCTGTGGGCTGGGGTTACCCGAGCTGCCACAATGTCCTCAGAGAGCTCCCCAAATCTTGCAAACCCAGGGTCAGAGGTTCACAGCATACCAGGAAAGCTGGGCTGTGCTGCAGAGCAAGTGCTAGTTGTTTGAGGATGTGGTGTTTTGCCATGGCTTTTTACGGGAAAGTTTTGTCTCCAGAGTTACAGACACAGTAAACTGGATTTCCCCAACTACTCCACAGACCACACCTCCACTGCTGCTGCTCCCTTCTCTTGCACTGTGGATCTAGGCATACAGAAATAGTTTCCAGAACATGGGAATAGGCACCCTGGTGCACCTACTGCCCCTGAGGCACGTGAAAACCAGGAGCTGCTGTTGCACGCCAGATGCTTGCTCACTGTTGTGTGCCTTAGAGCAAATGAAGTGAGCGTCTTCCAGCCACTTGGGCAAAGAGGCAGGCAGGAGAGACCCAGATCAAAGAAGTACTAAGGGGTGCTCTGCTATAGTTCAGAAGGCCAAGTACTGTGTGCAGTCCTCTCCTTCCAGCTGGCAAAGTCTCAGGTACTCAGGATTATGCAGTAAGAACTTCCTCCTGCCGCTTCTATTGTTATTCATTACGTGTGTGTTAAAAAAGGTATCCGGCCTTTCCAGACTTCGGTTGCATTATCACACCAAACACAGGCTTTAGGGCAAGGTCTGAGCTTTGTAAACCACGCTTTTGAAGTGTTTGCTTGTGTTCTCTGTCACCATCCCCAGAACAAATGATGGAATCACAGAACCCTGGGCAATTAGGAGACCATACCTCGACTGGAGGGAATTCATGAGCCAACACATTATCACAGCTCTCATTAATAAAATAATAAACTGTGCAATTACAGTGGGTTGTACACATACCTTAGGGTATGCAATAAGGCACAAATTTAGAAACAGAATATTTCCAACAACCAACAACTTAAATAGTCAAGGATCCTTATCAAACAATTAGGTTACTCAAGAACTACTCCAATAACTGGGCCTTTTTGCCCAGGGTTATGCATTCTAGAATCAAGGCATAAGCTTTTGTTGAAATAGGCCTTTTCCTTTTCCATTTTGTTTGTACTCTTTTTAAAAAAACAAAAAACAAACAAACTTATCTCCCCTCTAATCCACCCTCCAGATGAGGTACAAGATTATTTTTTAAATTACATCAAAAAATGGCGAAGTGCAAAGAGAAACTTCATTATCAGGGATAAACTACTTCAGTTTGGCACTACTGGGCTACAGATGGAGAAGTAGATACATAGGACAGGAAGATTACAACAGAATGAAACATCACACTAGAACCATGTAAACTTTTGTATATATTGTTTTATCTTTCTTTTTATGCTGAACCATACCAGACACAGACAAACGCAAAAACCTTTGAAATTATGCCATTTGAAATACGCAGGCATCAGACCTCATTAAGAAAAAAAATACAAAAGGACATCATACACAAACTAAAATTAAATGCAAATTCCTTGTATCTTAATAATTACAAAACCAGATAATGGGATTTCACTGGGCAGACAAACATACAGGACAAGTAAGATACAGCCCTGGCTCCAAGCAAGTTCCTTTTTCAGCTGGGTTGAAACTACAGATAATAACAACAACAAAAAAAAAAACTAAAACCACAGCTCTAAGCCACTGTCAGTTACAACACTTGCACCTAAGACTTCATGCATCTTATATTGCAAATCACAATGAAAACACCTTGGGGTACATAATGTATTTTTTTTCTAAATTACCTTATACCATCTGGCAATGTAAAGATCATTTCTGTTGAGAGTGCCTTTTGTTGTACGTCTTCTCTGCCTGAAGTGTCCAGACGCTATTTCTATGCAGACAGTTTTTCCAACATTCTCACCTGGTGTTACTATATTCAATGAAAAGCAAACCTTGCATGCTGAAGGTTTCCATTTATAGGCTGAGACAGTCACGAGGAGCACTGTTTGAGCAGTACAAGTCCTATCTACGGCTGATGGCAAAATCCTGGCCTCATGAAAAAAAAAAAAAATCAATAACAACTTCCCATTCTGCACTTTTATTTGTCAGGATACAATCCAAAATGACAGAATTTTCATTATATTCACAAGAGACGAGGCAGTTCACATGGTGTCACAAGCTGTGCTGGGCACAGTTTGATGTCATCTTCTCAGATGGGGGGCACTGATTAGAAAGCTGTGAGATGAGGGCAACATGGTTTTGTGTTGGCTCCAGAGAAAGTGAAGGTCCAGCAACAAGATCCGTGTTGGCATGATGCAAGCGCTTTTTAGGATAGCTTTCATTTCCATCCTCTATTTACATGGGTAGTCTGCTCATAGATCAACTTTCTGGTCACTTTCCTACAACCATGAGACCTGGTAGCACTAGTTCAGCTGTAGTGTGGAGGTGGGCAGGAGGAGCAAGGCTCTGTGAGCACCATGCACAGGGTGAATGTCAGGCACCATCAAGGACAGGGCCTCGGGAATGACCTTTTCACCTGAGCAGACTGAGAGTGATACGACTATGTCCTTCAGAAACACGGGGATGCAAAAGGAATTCAAAGTTCTTCAACTTAAAGGCAAACATCTTTATGGTCCAACAAGATATGACCTTGGCAGAGTCAGTCATAGGCAGCTAAATGGGCCATGCTCACTCACTGATCCTGCTGCATCCTCCTATCAGCAGAGCACCAGGAACAGAGGATAACAATTTAGAAAGATCACCTGGGCAAATTCTGATACACACTCGCCAAAGCAGGACCACAGCAGTTCATCATAGAGAACTAATAAGATATTTTACCTTTTCAACAAAATGTGGCTGTGTATATACATCTATATAGACACTTGTGAAATAAATGCTAATAGTCACACATAAATAATGCAAACAGATTTATTTATTTAAAATATTTTCTTTGAGAGTTAAACAACAGCAGAAGTTGAATCTACATGGAATCTAGGACAAATCTTCCTTCCAGGGACAAACAAGCCAGACCTCCAACCATGAGCTTTCATGAAATTATTCCAGGTATATTGTACTATGAAGGAGACAGAACATGACTAGAGGTAAAAGCTAGGACCACATATACATACATAAGTCTATATGTATATACTTAGACATGCATTCTTAAATATTTCTTCATACAACGTGGCAAGCCCCCTCCATTTTCTGCTGTAATATGTTCATTTTTGATGGGAAAGCATGAAAGCAGGAGCAAAAAAAATGCATTTTTTGCTGAGATAAAAGATCAGGTATAATCCCATCACCTGCATGTGACACTGTCTGAATTAGGCCATGAAACTGAAACACCACTCTCTGTTTTCTAGTGTGCAAATCTGTAAATAGCCATCAAATATATTTATTACACTTGTGGTTCACCAGACAACCCACTTGACTGAGAAAGAGATAGTCAAAATTAGTTTCATTTATTCCCCTGCTTGCTAGTTAAGTGGGTCGAACTATTGACTGGGATCAAATGATACTGCAAATAAATTAAATCAAAACCATGCATAAGCAAAAACAAATACCTTCAAGCACTGAGCAAGATAAGAAGCCTCATATTCTGTGTGCAAGCTATCTGTGGAGATGTCAAAGTTAGAAGTTGGAAGTTAGAGGATGTTACCCCTGTATGCTTGATGGTGCCTTCTGTAGGATCTTAGTTACTCATCAACACTTGCTTGTACAACTTGAGACTGGACAGGGATTGTAAAGACCGTATTACTAAAATTCTGTAGGGTGAGGACAATGTTAGAGGGAGACTTAATCTGATAAAAATAACTTCCTGTAGGCAATTATAACCACTGTCAGTCACATTCAAACCTCCCCTCCCCATCTTATTGATCTTCCCCTCTAAGCCTCATCCTCACCGAGCATACATCCAAAATTGTGTATTTAACATCCCTGTTTTCTTCTTCAATTAATAAGGTTGTGAGTGAGAAAGAGAAAGAAAACTAAAAGGTTTCTCTCCGTTTATGGAAAATACGCTGCACTGAAGTTTTGGAGAGGTGTGCATAAAGGAACTCCATCATCCCATGTGTCTTTCTCTTTCCTGCCATGCAGAGAGTGATCTGGGGAGCAAGGGAAGGAAAGTCAGGGTACATCTACTGAAAGCTACTTCACTGTTCCTACAGAAGAAAGAGCAAAGACCCCAAACAGACCACTATAAAGCATCACACAGAGAACATGGACCAAAACTAAAGCAAAGGTTCTTCTTGTACACTCGTCTTTTACAAGTGAATGTGTCCAGTCCAACCTCCCATCATGGAGGGTTCAGGTTTATCAGCCTTAGATGAGGAAATCTGTACAACCCAGGAGCAAATCAAGCATTTCCAAGGTGACGTGTAAACACATCTTGTCCTTGCTCCAAAAGAAAAATTTGGAAGGCCTGATATGCTTCCATTCCCTTCTCACCTCTCCTTCAAGCCTGTTCGTTAAGGTACGATAGAGAGTGATTAAATTTTTTCCATTAAGAGATCACGAACTAATTTAATAGAATCATTGAACAACTATATGAGCTGATCTTAAAACAAAGCAGAGAAAATGAATGTACTGTATGTCATCCTTTTGCCTCCTGACACTTCACAGAACAAAGTCCTGTCAGACCAAAGAAAGGTGCTGTCATGCTACTGTATATCAATTCCAATTTACAACCTTACTTGTTTAGAAAAAAATAGCTGACTCAAAATTGCCCAACTAATTACTCCCAATCATGCAGTAGTTTTACTAATGCATGGCTGACTGAAGTTTTTCACCAATAATTAACATTACTCACGACAATGAATTAGGTCAAAGATGAGCATCAATTGTGTATTTAATTAGTAATTCGGTAAATCAGAGACTAAAAATGTATGACGTATCAAAAATGACAGCTTACTGGACCAACTTCACTGTCCTCTTGATCCCAACATCTTCCACCATACCAACCAACTGCAGAGGTAGCGACACTATTTGATATCACTCCAGCTCTACAACAAATACCTTTCTGTCAGTTTGTATTTCACTAACATCATTTCCTCCTAAGTGTATCATATAAATGACTCCTACCCCTTACACTTATCACAAATTTCTTCAGATGTATCAGTAACATCTTGCTAAGCCTATATCAAAATTCAACTCACAAATTAAATACATGTAGCTTATCCATTATTTAAGCCTTAAGAAATCAAATATTCTAGCCAAGCAGCACTGTGAAAATATCCACTTTTAGAAGGATTTTGCTACTATTGCAGGACCAAGCACAAAATAATGGAACACACTGCAAGTTTTGTTTGACACAAATTTACTAAGAATGTTGGAAGAAATTGTATTCACATAGCTTTGCAGAGGTTTCAAAGCAAAATCTCTTAACTCAAAGAGCCTAGTATCACAGCCTCACCTGGTGATCAAAACAGAATATCATATCACACAGCATCAAGATGTCCAACTTTATAGTCTCATAGTTGATAGTTTAATCATATTTTTACCAAACTGTAGAAACTTTTATTGACTTACACAGGACAGGGAATTTGGCTGTAGGAGTCTGTGACTGTCCTGCCAAAAAGAACTATCTTACCTCAGACAAATGCACTTAAAAGGCTTTCCATAAGCAGTTTAAGAAACTGCATTTATAAAGATAACTGATTTTAAATGGGAAAAAGTCAGAATTGGTCCATCTCTGTTGTTACAAAAGACCATGAATTGCACTTGATTTTCTTTCCTAAAACATTAACAAAATAGTTTTCGAAATTCAACTCTCAAGATGAATCAGTGTTTCACAGGTGTCACAGAGGACTCAGTTGAACACTGTCAGCATGCAGAGATGTCAGTGAACCACAGGCCTGTACTACTCTCTAGGGCATCTTTTTTTCATTGCTAATGCTTGTGCAGAAAGAAAGAAAATCATATTCAGTCCTCACAAAAATTGACAAGAGTTAAGAGCAAATAAAGATATTATTTTTCAGCTAACTGAACTATTTATTTTAGCTGTCTTTGAAAGACAAGGAACATAAAACTCCACATACTTCTAGAACTTTTGTAAGCAGACTACACTCAAAATGAACTACACTGACCTATGAAGATTGCTAATAGATGCCAGCAATTTAGTCTCTGTTGAATACTGACTTTGGTCTAAACTAAATAGTTTTTGCTCTAACTAAATAATGTCACGTCTTGTTGTCAAGGAAGGGTAACCTCGGTTATTATTTCATACTATTCTTTCTTGACACACTACATATGTTTTGTTTTAATGCAACCCACAAACACAAAACGTATAAATACAGAGATTGGGACATTTATCTTATTTAAACAAACAAAAACAACCAAAAACGTGCACCGATATGCAAGAAAATCCCACTGTCTAGTAGACTAATTTTGATACTCCTGATCCTGTGACATTAGATTTTTTAACCTTAGAGCTCCTTTCTGCCTACACACAGATATTGCTCTATGGAAAAACTGCTCAATAAATAATATTTCAACAAAATTCCCTGGTATTATATCATATCTTACACTGTGCTTTCAGCTTTTTACATTTCTTTAGCAATACTATTATCTGTAGCCACAAAAGTCTAAACTTCCCCATAAATTACAGGAAACAACTTGGGATTTTTCAGCTTCATTTTTTTTCATGAGTATTTTCTTATGAAGAGGGTCAAACTCTACTTTATTGCATTACTTTTAAAATGTCACCTGACACTAATTTCATTTTCCATTAGCTCCTCTAGTTTTCACTTTTCTATTAAACTGAACTATACATGCAAATTACCTAACTGCTTCTCTTTGTATGGAATTTCCAATAAACTAGTACCTGAAAAAGAAACTTTCTGTAGCAACCAAACCTTGAATTTTTTGTATGACACAACAGCAATTAAGCCATGCCTTTCAAAAAATACTGTACATCCTTCCCCCCCTCTTTTTTTGCAATTTACATAAATCAAAGATTTTAGCCAGAGCTGCAGCAGTTTACAACAACTTACTTAAGTTGCAATTAAGTGAACTTACACATCTAAGAACAGATGCATTCTTCACAATTCTTTTTTGTGTGACTAGGATCAAATTTCTTATATATGAGGTGCATTTTTCAGACTCTGTAAGTGTATTAGGGCAGAACTATCAACTAATAGAAAAAAAAAACCAACAAAATCGTTTTCTGTAAAACACAAACTGAGGCGCAACAAAACAAACCCATGTGTACATGAAGTGGCCATAAACTCATTACCTACTACGTTATTACTTTATTTGTGGTTTCAATGTCATGTTTAGAAGGAACTTTTCTGCTGAGACCACGTTTACATGATAGAGATAGAATGTGCATAAACAAACTCAGAAAAAAGGGGTATTATCACTATACAAACTGGTCATATCAGTATAACCATGTACCAGCAGAATTTACATCAGATAACTAAATCCACATTTGTGCACTGTATTATTTTAAGGAAACCACCTAAGTGGTACATTTTTGGGTGGGTATGCCCTTAGACTTCCATCCAGAGAAAGCGGAGGGGAAAAAAGCATGCAGAGGTTTTTGCTTATTCAAGTAAAATGCAATATTCAGGTTCAAAAAACAGTAAAAGACATCGAGGGCAGAACAAGCAAATACAGATACATAAGCAATATTGTAACCAAAACCAGTGTGGTCCACACTCTGCTGCTGTTACCCTGGCATACAGAGAACAGAGTGACCATTCTGCAGATGTACAGAATGTGCCTGACAGACAAATGAAAACAAGCACCCAGAATCCACAATACTTCCTCAGAGCAAGAAGAAGCTCTTATGCTTAGACCATATCAATGGCAGCAAGAATTTAATCACAAGACAACAAAAAAATAAAAAAAATAAAAAGGCAAGAGACTCCTGACAGACAAAACTGCATATGGTACTTGAATGCCTCCTTCTCATTTGGCTTTGGGGATTTTGAAACACTGTATCAGATTGTTCCCCCTACCTCTCGCACCTTTCCCAGGCTCATAGCTTTGCGAGAGAGATTTCTCAGGAACAAACCATACTGGGGAAAAACTACTGCAAATGAGTGGGGAGGGTAAAGTCAATTGTTTAATCTATGAACAAAGGTTCAGAATGGTGAAATAGGATGTTCATGGTGCCTCCCACTTACTATTTCAGTTAAAAGAAAAAAAAAATTTAAACCCCCAGATGTTTCCAAACATTAACATATTCTTTAATTTTACTAATGATTTCTTAAGGTCCAAATAAGGGCTTGCTACTTGGTTGTCATGGAAAAACTTCTAATATTTCTATTTACAGCAGATTTTCTCTCTCAGGCTGTCAGATCAGCACTTTTACCAATCCTAATTTCACTTGATAATGAAAAATATGGCCCAAATGAACTACTTTTTAGTTCTTGCTGAAATAGGGGAGTTCTTGCAAAGTCTTACAAAAATTGTTTAAGCACCCAAAAGAGAAACAAGGCTGTACAAAGCTGCTATTTCCTATCAAAATGGCACAACCAGCTTGAAACTTTCATCATTCTATGATAATTCTGTGCTTCTTGACTTAAATGTAGCATCACAAATTACTGACTGAATATGTGAAAAATACTATTCTCCATTTTCCATCTAGCTAACACTTCCCCTTTATTTCTGCTTCTTCATTTCTTTAGCAACTGCTAGATATTCTATTGAAGGGAAAAGAAAAACAAACAAAAAAACCAAACAAGCAAATAAAAATCCTGACCCAACCAAACAAAAAAACCTACAACAAACAGATGGTAAAACTACAGGAGAAAGCCAAATAACTTAAGAAATACTTCATCTGTGACATACTGCTTCACGGATGCTTATTAAGAAATCTTAAGGAAAAAACCTCTTTAAAAAAAAAAAAAAAGAATTTTTAAAACAGTTTCCTCATAACTTATCAGACCTTTTTCAAATAATAAAGGTATGCAGCCTCTGCACTCAACACTCCTGTTCAACTCCCAAAAGTATTAGCAATTAACTCTTCCTGAAGCCTTTAACCTGTAAGATTAATAATAATTATGCATTCCTCCTGCTTGGAGGACCAATAATTTAAAACCACACACTGACAGATTCAGCTCTTCTTAATGTCTGAGGTAAAATGGATAAAACATTTTCTTTTTACCCTGTGTGAAGACCATTGACACAAAGAACCAACTTTCCACGGGCCTGATTTATGATGGGACCTAAGACAGAGGAACTCAGTACTCAGCTCTGGCAATTTCCCTGCAACTCTTAGGCAGAATTAACTACAAGAAAGTAGTACTTGCTGAGCTGTACTTACAGAACTGGATAGATAACTATCAATACAGCCAACCAAATTTTATTACAAAGCCCCACCATACTCAAATTTGAAAGACAGCGTGCCATATTTCATAATCCAAGTCACATTACTGTGACTTATACATTACTATGACTTGTATACTCTACAGTAATACTCTTAAATAGCAAGCATTCTTCTCTTTGATGGATAAGTATTGCAGTATTTCACTACGTAAACCACTTCTGCCAGGCACACAGTTCCTATATTCCCGCTACTTTACCCAATATGGTTAAATTACAAAAGCAGTAACAGTAACCATCCCTGCTGTTGACCGAAAATGATGAGCAGAGCAACATACAAAATGGTACTCTTTACTTTCACTTCTGTTTAAATCCAATTCACCTTGATTCTTTTAAAAACAAGCACCTAAATAAATGAATAAGCAAAGAAGTTTGGCAAAATGCTCAACAATAAATGTCCCACTTTAAAAGCATCCAGCTTAGTTACAAACATGCAGACCAGGGTCATAAATTTGCTCACACAACTGAGTACAGCCAGAGGTATTAGAAATAGTTAAAAGTCAAAAAAGAATAGCCTTGTAGGGTGCCACCACATAAACTAAACATGATATACTGCCAAACACTCAAGTAGACACATGTACCATTATTCAGCAAGGACCACATGAATGCATATGGCACTCTGTTTTGTCTTCATAGTAACAAGAAGGTTGGTAAACAGATCTCACATATGAGGCAATCTAGTCACTTGAGAATCTAAAAATCTGCCTTTATAAAGAAGCATTCTGTACTGTTGCCACACAATTGGACTTAGACACACAATTAAAAGTCCTCTAGATTTGTGCTGGGGGACAAGTGCTGCTCGATTTTATTTAATCCATAGCAGTGAGGTTTTAACAAGTCACCTCAGTCAGGATGTTTAGAACTGCTATGCCCAACAGCCATTGGAAAGTAACATCCACACAACAGACTGCAAAACATTAAAAATGTGGATTATTCGATCAACAAAAGTAACAACACACTGACTTTGTACCATACCATTGCTGCCTTTGCACAGCTGAAAACCACAGTAATCTTAAATACATTCAAAGATGACAGTAGTAACTTCCTAAAACTCACATGAAAAGAAAACTCTAAGCCTATTCTACAACACTTAATTTTTTTGAAAAATGAGACAAAGCAAAAAAAATAATGAAGAAAGTTTCAGATAATCCATACCTGAAGTTTCAGAAATGTCTCCTGAGTGGAAAGGTCAGGAAAGATTTAACATCTAACTGTAAATAAATATAAGCCCCAGGTTACACTGCATCTATCTAAGTATGTCCACGTGCTGCAAATCTAACAGGCAGAGACTCTCCTATCTTTAAAAAACAGATGCACTTTTTCAGCACATCTGCATATCATCTCGGCTATCAAAATATTGAGGATTCCACACCGCATCCTGAAAACCTGAGGATCAAATTCCTCTGGCAGTCAGTGGTAATCCACAATAACAACAGAATTTAAAACTGGGCCCACTGAATTTGTACGTCGTTAGACCAGTAGTTCCTTTAATGCAGTAATTACTCTAATTACCCGGTGTCCCCAGAACTGCTGCTGCTGAGCGGAGCCCCCTTGCGCTGGGAGCTGCACGAACACACGCCTCAACCCACAGCTCCGGGAAGCAAACACAGACCTACCCAGCAACGCTTCTCCCTTGCTACCCTGCCCACTCGGTTTACTTGTTTTGTAATAATTCTCAGCATAAAGACATTAGAAGAAAAAAGTAAAGAAAAAGTAACACCCTTGACTAAGTTAGCATTGCCCCTTCTATTATTTAATAACGTAAAACCCAGACAGGTTTCATATTAAAATAGGCTTCACTTTAAAATGAGACAAGGGAAACTATTTAGCTAAATATTTCTGTTGAAACTCATTAGTATTTCGACTACTTTAATTTAAAAAGGTATTTAAAATGATTGCTTAAAAAACCCGAACTCTGCGGTGTTTGAGCAGAAGTTTCATTTCTGCAACTATCATATTAAAAAAAAAAAAAAAAAAATTTGACCATTAGTGCCAAGTAATAAGAAAAACAGAACCCTTTTCCGGGAAATTAAGCTCTGAGGAGCTTTATCGTTGTCCCGGGGCGAGCCCCGGCCGCCTGCCCACGGAGTCAAGCCGCGCTGGCCGGCGGCCGGCAGGGACCCCGGGCCAGGCGGGCTGGGCCTCCCGCCGGCTTCCCCACCGCGGCCCGGAGCTCTTGGGGACACCCAGCACCCGGAGCACGACACCAGCGCCCTCCTTCCCCTCCGCCTCGGGCTCCCTCTCACGAGGGGGAAGGCCGTGCTGCGCGCCAGCCCCCGGCAGGAAGGTCGGGGCGGGCTGCGGGGCATGACCCGGGATAACCCGGGGCTTTCCCCCGCCTCCCCCGCGCCGCTTGACCCCGACGGCGGGGACACGGCGGGGACGCGGCGGGGCAGCCCGCCGTCCCTGCCCGCCTCCCGGCGCGGAGCCGGCGTGCAGTGCTGTATCCTATGCGATATCCTATGCGATATCCTATGCGACAGGCGCGGACGTGCCGCTTACATAATCCCCGCCGGCCGCACACGTACCCCGCATTACATAAGGGATCGTGCCCCCGCCGGCCCCCGCGGCAGCCCCGCCGGCGGGCGGGGGAACGGAGGGAGGGAGAGAGGGAGGGACCCGGCGGCGGCCCCGGCCGAGCCCCTCGTTAACCCCCTTCCTGTGGCGTTTACACGTCATGGAACATTCCCGGAACGGGCCAACGTCCCACCCACTTCAGGGAACAGTCACCGCGGCGCAGCGCGCACACGCACTCTCGCACACGCACCCCGGCGCGGTGCCGGGTGTCCCCGCACACGCACGCATGCCCCCGGAGTCCGGCACCCCCGCGGGGACGCGCTGCCAGCCGGGGCAGATCCCCTCTCTCCCTCTGCTACCTCCGGCGCCCTGCCCGCCGCCGCGCCGGGTGGCCCCGGGCGCCCCCCCTGCCCGGTCCCCCCCCATCCGCTCCCGGGGCGCCGGAGGCCGCGGTGAGAGCCCCGTCGGGTCGGCCCCCCCGCGGGCGCCTCTCCCCGGCGGTGACCATGCCCATTCCCCGCCGCAGGAGGGGATTACGCAAGGCAGCCTTCTCCTCATCTGCATACACTTACAAGCCGGGTATTCCCCACATTTCCTAACGGCGTGTCACCGACAAAGGCCTGTCCCCGCCGTGTCCCCCTCCCGCGCCGGCTCAGCGGGAAGGGCCGCCGGCCGCGGTGCCCCGGGGACGGTGCCGGTGCCTGCCAGCGCCCGGAGCCGCCGCCACAGAGGTGACTTACCGGTCCGGCGGTTTTACAGCCCCGCCGGCTTCCCCCGCCGGCGCCCTCCCGCCGCCTTGCCCTCCATTTACCCCTGCAGCCCCGGGCGGCACTCGGAGCGCCGGGCACAGACCCCCCCGCTCAGCCGAGCGCCCTGCCTGCCGCGGCCCGACCCCAGCCCCGCGGCGCTCCGCACCCGCGCCCCGCCGCCCCGGCGCGGCTGTCAGCTGGTGCCGGTGACAGGGGACGAGCGGCGGGCAGGGAGGAGGGGGCTGCCCGCAGCAGCCGGTGCTGCTCACCTGGGAAGTCACCGAGGAGGAAGGAGGGAAGCCCTCCCGGTGCCCTTGTTGTTGTTGCCGCTGCTGCCGATCCCGCCGGGCGCTCGTGTTGCTCCTTTGCTAAGGGCTCGCCCGGAGTGAGGCGGCTCGCGGTGCTTCTTTATATATAAAGACAGACAGAGATATTCCAGCGGCCAAGGGGCGCCCGCTTCACGCGTTTATCTTAAGGCAGGTCATTCCTCTCCCTCTTTTTGGAAAGGCTCATCACCATCTCCCTGACAGTGGCGGAGGGGCTGGTGTTGCACGGGGGAGAGGCGGAGGCCCGGGAGCCGCAGCCCGCCCTGGCCGCGGCGGGAGGGAGCGCTCCGCGCTGCAGGCGGCTCCGCCGGGCTATTCCTGGCACCACTTCCCAGAACAGAAGTTACAGGGCGGCGAGCGCGGAGCGAGCGCGGGGAGCGCGCCGCCCGTGACGTCACCGGGTCCCCCCGCGCGGCGGCGGGAGCGCTCCCGGGCGCGGTGCTGGGCGCTGCCCGCCCTGGGAGCCTGTGCGGGGCGGGAGCCGCGGGAGCTCCGCGGCGGGGAGGGCGCGGACCGGGGAGGCAGGGCCTCGGAGGGCGAAGCTGCGGCCTCTCCCCGCCGGCGGAGATCGCCGCTCCCCTCCCCCTCCCCGCCGAGGGAACTCCCAGGAGAGCCAGTCCCGGCTTGCCGTGCGCAAGCCGGGCGTCCTCCCGGCCTGAGAATTTCCTCCGAGGACGCGGGATCCTCCTGCCCCCTCCCCTCCCTCCGCTTCCTTTCTCTCCCTCCCCCGTCCCCTCCGCCCCCTCGCTCTCGCCTGGCCGAGATCACGTTATCTGTCAGGGAGAACAATACACCGCCGGGGCTCCCCGTGCCGGCTTCGCAGCCGAGCCCGGGTCTGCCCCGGGCGGGGACCACCCCGACCCTCGCTCACCCCTCCGCACGTGGCCCTGGAGGAGGGGGCGCGCATCACGCCGGCCCGGCGGGGCTCGCCGCCGCCCCGGAGGGCAAGGAGCCCGCCCGCCCCGGGCTGTGCCGCAGACACAGGCATTTATTGCAACACCCGCTCGCCGCCAGCGCCGCGGCCGAGACGAGCGAAACGCCGGCCCCGGGAGCGGCCCGCGCCGCCGGGAGGGCGGGCAGGGTATACGGGCGGCCGCAGCATCGCGCCGGGTAACGGGGCTCGCATCCCCCCCGCCGCCGCTCACGGGGCCTCCCGCAGCCCGTGGGGGCCCGCAGCGCCCGGCGGCGGCGGGGCGGGGATCGGCCGGGCCGGGACCGGCGGCGGGGTCGCTGTCCCGCAGCAGCCCCTGGCCCCGGGGCAGAGGCGCTGCAGAGGGAATACCTCCCGGTGGGGCGAGGCGGTGCTCGTGCTTCCGGGAGCATCCCACCGCCCTCCCGCCGTGGTCGGGAACCCACCACCGGTTTTCGGAACCGTCGCTGGAGCAGGACCCGGCCCTGGTCCTGCACCGACACGCGCCCCGGGTCCTGCTGCTGACACTGGCTTTGAGCTAGTTAAGCCTGAGCGCGGTTCCTGGGAACAGCGTCGGTATTCCTGAGATTTGCCACGGCTGCTCGGGGAGTGACGCTCAACCGGCTGGTTCCCTCTCCCGGCCGCTCCGGCAGCGCGGGGGTCCCTTCCCTGGCCTCGCCTGCTTCGGCTTTGCCGTGGCACTGGCGCCCGCTGGGTTTTTGACAGCGGGTCTTTACTTAATTTTCAGAGCAAATTTTCTTTTGGGGAAGCCATTCAGCGGCGTGTACGGGCTACCGTAAATTGATTCGAAGTGATGCCAACTCGCAACACCGTCACGGTGACATCGGAAGTCATAGTGGCATCTGAGATTATTCTTTTGACTGAAGTAAAAAGAAAATATCAGCCTCATGGAGGAAAAGGAAAAAGTTTATACATAAATCCTAGAAGCAGTGGTTATTATGGCAGGTGCCAGGGTAAATAAAACCATTATTTCATAATTTTAGTAGGTAATAATTTTAAGTTGTTCCCACATCTTTTAGGGACTAATAACAATTCAGTGCTCAGAGTTGGCAATACAGAGACACAGAAGGACATACAATCTATTAATAAAAATCTTGTCATCCTGCTGTGGTCCTTGGCTCCTGTTGACTTTGGTGGCCTCTGAGTCAGGTTCACAGTGCTTCATTTGCAGAATACAGGAGGTGCAGGAGAGTCTTGGGATTTCTTGGGACTTACCTAAAGTGATATGGGCACAAGATCATATGACCATAATTTTATGATAAATTATGACTTATTTTACAAAAAAACACTTGCTCCTACAAGCATGTTCAATACTAAGAGGGTTGAACAAAGAGTTGCTTGCTCCTTGTTAAGTCCATGAGCATGTCTGTCTTTGTTTTCCTGATTTTGGTGTGAGTGATACTGTCATTCCTGACACTGAGTATTGTTTGACTGGAATGATTCTGTCTGAGCAAACATATTGACTTTGGGCTTGTGATCTTTATTTGATGTCATGTCAGAATAAGTCAACGGGAGATGGGAGTGCTTAGGATTTGTTTCAAATTGAGGGTTTCCCATCCTGCTGTTTTCCACAACAGCAGCGTTTACCTCTGCCCCCAAATGATGGCCGCCAGTATCTTCCCCTCTGGGAGGCTTCTGACTCCTGACCAGCCCCTTTGACTTCTTTGCCCAGCATTGTCATCCTCACTCCTCCCTTTCACAAGACTTCAGAAGTTCATTTTTACTGTCACAGAGACCAGCCCACAAAAGATTTGCAACAAGGTTCAGTGTTCAAAATAATTTTAAGGACTTTATTCACATTCATTCTCAAAACAAAGTAAAATAATGTTTCTCTGTAACATCTTTCAAAATAAGGATCTTTTTCCAATTATGGTGGTTGTGTCAAGAGGCTATATTCTGCGTGCTTTCCCACATTCTCTTAGTATTGCACCATCTGAGCCACAGCCATTTCCTTCACCGTGGTTCTACAAGGTATGTGCTGAAGCTACACCTCTTTGTTACTTTGGTGTTCCCAGGGAAGAGAGTGAAGCTACACCTGTGCTGAGACCCTGACTTGTACCAAATTTGTTTGGCTCAGGCCCCAGAGCAGGTTTTGACAAGCTGCACAACTTGCACCTGGCAAGGGTGCTCAGCTTGGAGGAGACCTCCCCAGCCAAAGAGGGAAGGAGCTCTTCACATGGTTTCTTCAGCCCACTCCCCCCTTGTGCACAGTTGTGGGGGAATGGCTGTAACTGAGTACAGACTGACCTTCATCCGCGGCCGATGCCCCTCTCCCCTCCCACAGGCAGCATGAGGCAGGAGCGCTATCCTGCAGAGGGACTGCAGCTGGGACGCCAGGGTAGTTTTCCTCCCAGACTTCTGCCAGTGACTCCACAGAGAGGCAGCAGACATCTGAATCATTTCCCTCGCCTACTCGTGGCAACAACGTAAGCTAATAATGATGTCCTTGCATCATACTATCCTATCATTTCCCTCTAGGTTTTTTTTTTTTTTTATGTTTATACCCAGCATTTAATAAAACTATCACTCTAACAAACTCAGAAGACAACTAAGGGAGCTCTCAAGTGTAAGATTTACAGCTGTTATTTAAATACAGATTTTGCAAATTCATTAAAAAAGAAGTTGTTCTTGCTGCTCAGAAAACACCTTGGCCATCACAGCTGCAGCTCACAGCAAACACAACTCAGAATCAAAATATTCAGCAATGATGTTCACAGGTTATTAAACTATAAATTATTCTGAAAATTTGGTTTGACCTCAGAACACACAGAATCCATCCATTTTTTAAACCATGCTGCTCTCAAAGTAGATAATAGAAAGCATTACATAATTTTTCTATAATACTGCAGTTGAATTGAAATGTTAAACAACCATTCCTAAAATAGTTAATGATTTTAAAGCAATTCATCCTTTCTTGAGAAAAAATTACTTGGTCCCCAAACCTGTACCCACAAGCTCATTACTATTCTTCACAAAGTTGTTACAGATAGAACTACAGCAAAAGAGACAATTCCTTTATATAAGATGTTGATACTATCTATTGATTTCCCTGTGAGCAGTATGAAGCAAAATGGACCAAATGTGTCTGATTTTTTGAAAGTCTGAGAGAGTAGGAGTGTAAAACAAAATTAGTGGTGTTATTTTGCTGTTTAGATCTTTTTTCTTAAGGTTTGATTGAGAAAATCTATGGGAAACTGCCTGTGAATGGTTTTCCTCATAAATAAATACTTGTAATTTCCTATCAATGTTGTTTAAAACAAATTGTCCTTATTTATACAGGAGCTTCCTCCCATGCTCCTTCTCTCATTTTTCTGACTGCCTGGACTGCAATGTCTCTTGCTGCCCTTGCCTCTTCTGCCCCCAGTAATGCCTTTTCTAATGCTCCCCTTATATTCAGCGCTCCTTGTGCTTACTAGAAAAACTGCAAGATACTCAGGGCTATCTTTCCAATGCTGGAGGAGGTGGGTGTACTCCCTCTTCTGTTCTCCTCTTTGGAAGACCAGCTCTTTCTGCCCTCATCAGTGAGAGAAGGGCCCTGAGCTTGCCTGGCGAGGGTGAGGGTCCCTGCCACCAGTCCCTCTCAGGGACCCATGGAGAGCCTGAGAGGGCACACCCAGTGGCTCTGGGGCCAGCAAGGAGCCTGAGAAGATGGATCAGAAGAGTTGGCAAGAGTACTGAGAGGGCTGCATTTCTCTCCTGCTTTACTTTGGATGTCAAATGCATCACAAAACCCATTTGACGAGCAGTACTAATTCAGGTAGCTGGTATTTTATTTGGAGAGATACCTACCTTCTACTGACCATCTCAAGCTCTTCTTCTCAGAGATAGCTGGCAGCTATGAGTTTCACATATCATTAATAATTTCATACCTAAAAATGTATTTCCAGCCACAGCATTCCACTTTCCCATTTGTACATATTGCTTTCATTTTGCTCAAGTGCCATCTTATCATATGAGAAAAGAGAAAAAGACATTGCCATTTCACTCTCTCAGCACCTCTTCCTATGTGTTCCTTGAATCCAGGTTGCTGTATCTTGTTTGTCTACTCTCCTACGTAAACAAGGGTAATTGTTCCTCATAGAGGAGTGTGCCCATCACTCCTCCACAGAACAAAAAGGAGTCTCAGTGAAGCACTTCTTTATCCACAGCAGCTCCAATCTCACACAGTATCAAATGGTGTGAAGGAGCACGAAGCCAAGGTGGTTAGCTTGAACAAGTGTGTGTTAATAACTGGCAGGGGGCCCAAAGGAAGGGGAGTCCTATTTGCCTGGTAATGAACAAATGGCTGTATTTCCTGAAGGAAAAATATTTTTCTGCTATATTGAGCTTTCCTTTGGAAAAAAAAAAAAGCAAAAAGAAACTGATTTTCTCCACATAAAGTATTTCCAGATGCAGAACTAACATGCTGTGTGCATCAACAGCTTGATAATAACATGTCATCACTTGACCTTGGAAGAGGGTGAAAAATGAAAAAGGCAGAATTTTCTGAAATTATGCCCTTTCATGGGAACGTTTTTTTAAAGCACATGAATCCTGGGAAAATGTTTTTAAATAAAATTTGATTACTTTTACTCATTTTCATTTTTTTCATAGCTAATTGACTAACTGAATAGGAAAATCTACAGTGCTGACTAGAAGCTCAGGCAAGGGATTATGTGCACTTCTCATGTGAGCTAAATAAAGCTTGTAAGTACTATAGCCAGGTTCTCTTTGATCATCCCTTTTAACATCACAACGTGATTAAGTTTTTGGAAGACATTTAGGCATTTGGAAAAAAAATATTTACCTTGCTGACAAGTGGAACGTGTCACCAGGCACTGGTTATTTCTCTTTAAATAAAAAGTATTACTTCCTACAGATTTTGTATACTGTACTCATTTCTCCCCCTCACTCTACCCCATTTTTTTCTAGGAACAACTGAAGTAAGAGCCTGCCAAAGACATGGCATGATTTAGCAACTTCTGAGTTATATATAACCTGAACTATTAAGCGACTTAATTTTCTAAAAGCTTACCTATTTATATTTCCCATTAGCCCTGATAGCCTTTCATTTAGCATTCTTCTTAAATAAGCAACTATCAATTTTGCATCATCTTCCAAGTCAAAGAAACCTCCAGTGCTTCATGCATCAAGAATTTCATTTATGGTCTGGAGAGAGCAGAGGGGCAGACCACTCTTGACAGCGAGTAGTGACAACTTGAAAACAGAGTAAACAAGACATCTCAAAATGGCAGGGGGCACTTCGGAGAAGAAAAATGGCATTGACTAAGTTGCAGCTACCTAGGATTTTACCATATTATCCTATCTCCTTTACTCCTCTGGCACATGTCATGGGAACCTTCCTAACCACATCGGTTGCCTTCCTGGTTTTGCATCTCTGGAATCTTCCCACAGGCAAGCGCCCCAAGCATCCTGCAAATACTTTCCTCCACAACTGATTTAGAGGGAAGTGTGCCATCTACTGAAGGACCTCAGCCACTTGCTGTATGTCTTGGACTATCCTAAGTTCTTTCCCATTTCTGAGCTTTCCAGTCCTTCACGTTACTGATTTGAATTAGAAATTAGTCTTTGGTTTATGAAAGTTTGTAAACTCAGCAACTGGAAGGTCATGAGCAAATGTAATCCAGGCTGGTTCCATCTAATTCATGTGTAAGTAGCATAATTTGATAAATCTTCTGTCTGAAAGCAGGTGTGTTATTCCTACATCACCCCTTTTTGCCAGAAGTGGGATAAATATCAAGAATTATCTCTACAAGTGTAAGAAAATATTAGATTTGTAGATGATAAGTGAAACACGTGGATGTGTTGGCAGTACTAACATACACAGTATTTGCAGTTTAGGTGTTAGGCATTTTTAACAAATGAGTGAACAGCATCACTGCCAGGTAGTAGTTGCCTCTGATGGTGTGCTTTGTTCAGTTAATCATTTGGTTGAACAAGCTCAAAGGAAACTTTACACAGCTGTTGTCATAACTTGTTGTTTGACACACCTAGAGAGTGTCCTTTGGTTACCTGTGTCTCATGCCACTGAGTTATTCATGCACAGTAATGCACTATTTTGGTTACCAAAAAAGTTAAAACGGATGTCAATGTTGTTTCAAGTGTTGTAATAGTGGATCATAAATAATATTTTAAGAAGACCAATTTCTTTCATTAATATCTATGAAGCTGCCTAACTGAAAAATTTTCAGCTTTGAGATTCATCAGAGCCTTTCACCCCTGAGTCAGCAATTCAAATTATGTTATGTGCATTACAGTAGATGATCAAAACTTCAAAAAGTGTGATTCACCGAAATTAAAACATAATATATGCCTTTAAAGCTTATGACACTTCTTTATTGGACTGGTTTTTTCCTAAGAAATATTGTTCTCAATAATTCTTAGTAAAAATGTTATCAAAACTTCTGCTGGAATGTAAGAAATAAAATAATGTGGTTTAGAATAAATATCTTGATGGATTAACAGTTTGAGGATGTGTATAATAAAAGTTTGAAGTGTTTCTACCAGTTTTGTCTATCTTAACCAACTTGTGATACAGCACCTTAAAATCTCTGTAATGCCTAAAACTGTACCATTCAAGGTTTCACATGTGTAGGACATAGAAGGGAAATAAAATTCATTGTCAGCAAGCACAAAACAGGGAGAAATCTAACTCTAGACTCACCATCATGTCTATACCTACTATCAGTAAGTAAAAAAAGTTCTGCATTAAAAGATCGCCAACAAAATACTGATTTATCATAATGTAACCAATTCTAATAGCTAAAATATCAATGTAAACTCTATTTCCTGAACACCACAGGTTTATAAATGTGAAATACCCAGGCAGCAAACTTTGTATTACCTGAGTTATCGAACTTATAATATTTTTGAGCCATTGGCAGCCCAATTAAGTGTTCAGCATATGTCTTGCATTTCAGAATCCATATACCATTCATCTGGAATTAAGAGATATGAAGGGGATGTGAGTCATTAATCATATTCAGGAAACAGGTTTCTGAAAAATTAATACATGACCAGTTGCCAGTAAGTAGCCATCTGCTACATATATGAAAAAAAGTATGTTCTAAAGCTACATATTTTAATGATAGTTTTCAAATGTTAAAATTGTAAACTGTAATGGAAACAATATTTCTCTAATGGAATATTTAATATCACTTAAGACCCACTAAGGGCTGTGCAGTGATCCTGATCAATGGGAGCTGGGTACAGTTGCGTAGTCAGTATAGTACAGACAAATCTGAAGTCGAGCTGGTGTGTAAAGGCATAATTACTGTTAAGTGCAGGAATAAACCTACTGATTTCAGTGATGTTCTCTTGAGCTTAAAGTTAAACAAATGCTTAAGTGTCCTGGACTTTACAATCCTGTGCCCTTCATCCTTACACACAGATAGGGACATTTATTGCACACCTCTAGGAGAAAATGAACAATTTGGCTCCATCTCTAGTTGACTATTAATATGCAAGTACATGGTTTTCTTACTTTTTGAGAATTTTTGGATTTTTCAAGTGAGTGGACACTATTAAATTTAAACAAGTTACATTCACTGGATACTGTTTGTTAACAATTTCAGTTGTAATCTCAGTATGAGTAATCACTGCTTGGGGGTGGGGGGAAATGGAGTCAAATTGTCTTCTTGGTCTTCATTGCCAGACTGTTTAAGAAGCACATTTACCCTAAAACTAAGAATAGAAATTGCCAATGCAATTACAATGTTTTGGCAAGGAACTAGCATGAAGCCTGGGGAAAGTCTGGTGGTGGATACCAATATGTACAGAAAGAGATTCACTCCTGGTCTTACGGCATGGTCAGCAGTGTTCCTGGCTCAAGGTCCCTGGACTGTAGAAATTACTAAAAGAACAAATTAAAAGTTCTGTGGCATCTTCACTTAAACTGTAATTACATTTCAACAATCCAGAAACTTTTGAAAAAGACTGCAGAAAAGTTGGCAGCAGCTAACCCTGTGTGCTGTGAGCAATAGGCACTCACAGCCATATAAGAAACTAAAAGCAACCTTCTCTGCTGCAGGTAGGTGTAAAGGTCTGTTAAATAATTTAGGTGAAATTCTCTTCTTTCAAAAGATCAAAATTGCATCTTCGTTTCTCAGCACAAACCAAAATATGGCTAAATACAGTTGATGACTGTAGGCAACAGATGTTCTGATGTGTAATTTAACTCTGATTTTGGTCACAAAGATATGATGTAAAAAATATTCTAGCAGCCATATGCAATAAAAAGTGGGAGATCTCATGGGTGAAAAAGAAAATCACTGAAACCAACCTAACAGATTGGCCAGTCCTCTTCAGTGCTGGTCATCCATTATCATCCCAACAGGACTTCAGAGACTGATGGGTATTGCCCTTTTAGATGAATATAACAAGATATTGCCTGCATACTCTGTACTGTTCAAGACCCCACAACTGCAGAAAAGCATTTGTGGAATGCCTGACAAACTTGTAAGTCCTGAGAAAACAGAAAGTTTCAAGTTTGCCTTCAGTGAAATGCTGTTAGTGCAATCATGAATAAAATCGTCTGGTTAAAGAAATAGTTGGGGCCAACAAACCAGGTAGCTGGGGAAATAAAGTTGCCTATAGCTTGGGATCTTTACTTACACTGTCTTGGACGTACTAGCTGACTTACAGTGCAGTACTTACAAGCTTTTTTATGTCCCTTATCTGCCTCTCCAAGGCCACAGGAGACAGGACAGCAATGAGAAATGGTGCAGAACTAGATTTTGCCTCCATACCCTAGGTTCTGATAACAGAACAGGTTGACATGGAAATCTAAATCCAAATAAATTTAAAGATATTTAGGCTTTTCAATTAGGTTCTTATTAATTTTCCACAGGACTCCTACAACACAGAAGACAACGAAGCTATAGCTGTAGTAGTCAATGAACCAGAGTCCATTCCTGGTCCCTGAGGATTTGTGTCTTTAATGTCTTGTATCTTTAATGCCTTCCCAAAATAGTGTGGCACCACACACACTCCACCTAAGAGAATGAAAAGATGCCAGCCAGCAAGTTGAGGGCTGGCTGGCAATGTACAGAGGGAAATGAAGTACGTATTGGCAGGAAGTGAAAATATAAAGTTATGCTGGATGGGAAGAGAAATACTGAGAAGGAAATTATCTCAATTCAGGAAGCTCTTAATAATGTGTTTAAAAATAAAGCATATGCTTCAGTATTTTCTTACAAATAGCCTGTGTGCCTCAAGTTAGGCATGTATTTGAGCATCTTGCAGAGCTGGGGTTCTGCAGTGAAGTTTTACAAGCTGCTTAAAGTGATACAAGTCCATGGTGTCACTGAGAGATGTGAACCTCCCCTTCTTGATGTCCCTAGCCCTGTTGTTCCATCACCTCTCCTGCGCTGGCATTAGTACCTGTGGGAGCTGCACTGTCAGCAGCACCAGCAATGCACTTGCAGTGGGTGTCGGAGGACAAGAGCAGGTGGGGAGAGGGCAAGGCTGGCTTTTTCAGCACATGCAAGTGAGCTGGACACAAGCTGAAGACACTTGCCAAACCACACTCTGTGTCCTCAGCCACTCCACTCCTCTTTTAGCAAAGCTAAACAGAATTCAAACTTATCTTGGATGGGCTGCCTGGGCCTTCACAACCTTTTCCTGAAGTGGTTAAATAGGCACCATATCTCCATGCAGAAATGTTGTAAGATACGTATCCATCTACGTGACTTAAAAGAAAATAAAAAGTATTAACTTGCATTTGCAGAACAAACATTTCTAAAAATTGTGTTTGTTATTTTTACTGAAGAAGTGCCTGACAGATGGTTGGAGTGAGGAGTGGTGAGGCACTTAAACCAATTTCCCAGTGTTCTGTCAGCTATTTACAGTTTCTGTTGCACACGTTAAAAATGGAGAGCACTTCTCTTTCATAAACTTCAACTTTACCTTTCAATGTGTAAGGATAAAAATGTTCAGATGTCCCATATTGATACCACTGTATGATACTGTTTAAGTTATTGGTCTCCATCATTCCATGTACAGATATAGATTAGTTCATTAGTCAGGATGAGACAATAAAATAGCACTAACCATTTAAAACCTATTAATCTGGATAGCACCATTAGCATAAGCAATATTTTATTATTACCAAATTAAATCCATTATAAGTATCTTGAGTGTCCAATCAGGTTAGTAATAAACTGACTAAAGCTATCTACCCAAATGACTGTACTGCTTGATGGAATGCTTTTGGGCTTGCTATGCATTAATCTGACTTTTAGTGGGCTGTACTGTTATTTATAACTCTGATAAACTGACTTTTATAACATGTAGAACAGATAATATTTTAGAATAGTTAGAATGTTTTCATAGGCTGTGATCAATATTTTTTTCTCTCTTTAGGTGCTACAAGGTATTTTCTACCATATCACAGTTCCATCAGTCAGATCCCTGATAAATGTGAAACTTTACTATATATTTTTTCCTTCAGATTTTACAGGACTTACATTAAAAAATAAAACAGCAATGAAGACAGAACATAAAATACTTGAAAAGAATAGGATGCTAAACGGATATTCCAGATGACAAGACTAAGGTGTTGTCATTGTTCCCATGGAGCTGGAGCCCTGCTAGCATTGGCTGAGCATGCATGTGTTGGTCTGTTGGGATAGACTAGGATTCAGACTGCTCCTCAAAAAAGACTTTAGATATTTAGAAGTGACAGAATAAAGTCACAGATTTATTTAAGGAAATTTTAAGAATAGAGAGTGGGGTTTTTACTGTTTAACAGAAACACGTAACTTACCTTGCTAAGGACATGGGTATTTTTTTTTGTCTATTAATTTTAAATTTCTTGTCTGACTATTTTAAAAGCCTGCTATTTCTTGTAAATACTACATATGCCAGATATTGTGTATATGTATGCATAATGCATGGTAAAATGTAGGATTCAGTTAAAAGGGAATTCTAGGCTCCCCCAAAGACTTTGCCAGTGGAGGCTGTCTCTTTACTGTGGTGACTCTTGCTATAATATGTGACTGCTTCCAAAAAGATTATTCTCCCCAGCCTCCTGTATAAGCAAGAAAATATACCTCTTTTACAGATGGGAAGCTGAAGCTAAAAGATTATTACTTCACTTTGCACTGGCAGGCAAGAAAATCAGGAAGAGCAGATTTCTCTGGTGCATTCAGTGACCTTTTTTATAGAGTGGATGCCATTTCTTCCCTTTTGGTGCATTTCCACCTCACATTTTGATGGGGTTGGTATATAGGACAGCAAGTGGGATCAAAACTTGATTCTGTTTATCAGAAGTCAGATGTTAAGCAATTACTCTCATTGACAGCAATTGCATCCCATATATATTTTGAGACATATAGATTTTAAAAAATATTTCCCAGTGCTCTTCTTCATGCAGTAGAGCTATGCTTTCACAGGCACAAAAGTGGGACAAGCAGTTCAAATCCCAGTGATGGGAGATTTTTATCACTGTCTTGAACTTTTCATGGCATTGGAAATTAATATGTAGGATCAGCATCAAGTTTAACTGGTCCCCAGTTTCAGTCCAATATCTTGCTCCATTGGTGGGATTATGGGCAAGGAACCAGAAGAAATACCCAAATTCACAGAGTATCTGAAGTCCACTGCGATAAACTAAGTTGCAGCACTGATGGGCTGGCATGGGAAGAAGGGGACTGTGTTCCTTTCATTTTCTTGTTACTTCCATTTTTCTTGGTACTCAGCACAAGTTTTTTCTTGAGGCTGTTGTGATTTTCCCCTGCAGTAAGAGGATATATGACTGGGTCCTTTCTGACAAACTGACAGGCTAATAACTTATATACACAAATCAGATTAGTTGACAGTAAAGATACATGGGATGTGTTACTTGAAGGATATGAATAGTTGTTATTTTTCAGCCTCAAACAACTTTGCTCTCCTGAATGCAAAAACCTGCCAAGAAAAGTAGAGTGAATGTAGCTCAGTGTTATAAAGCTGACAATAAGATAGGCCTAGTATTTTAAGCTGGCCTCTCACTCCTTTTTCCAAGGTTGAGCCATAACAATCATTCTTCTGAAAGTCAGACTGTTTTGTGTATTTTTCCAATGTAGCATGACTCAGTTGCTTTAAAGTCTTTGAAATTCAAGATGGAAATAACCTAATGGAATCAGAAGCAAAATCTGCTGAATTTTAAATCACAGGGCATCTCTCAGGCTCCCTGTTTTTCACTTATGCAGGGGTAAATAAATTTGAGGATAAGAGATGTAGCTTTCTCCCACAAAATGAATAGATTAAATGGAAGTGAATCCTTTTCTGACAGTCCTTTGAGGAAAGAGTTTTTGTTGGTTAAACTGAACTGGCTTGCGTTCTGATCTTTTTGACTATGTTTCCACTACAGTCAAAGCAGTTTATGCATCTATAAAGAGATGCCTACTTCATTTACTGTTCCACTTTTAGTCTTCTTCTAAAGCAAAAGCATATTCAGTGAGCAACAGAATTACATTATTTAAATATGCTTTATGATCTATGCAGCAAAGATAAATATGTTCCCTGGCTTCTTTCAGTGAGGTTGCTGTGAGGTTGAGCAAGGACCCTGTAAGCTGTGGCTCACAGTGTGGCCCTGCACCTCTTTCCATCCTGAATGAAAGGGACAAAGCTGAGGGCACAGTGGGACCACTGGATTTCTCCTGATTTACTGCAGGCAGGATCTTGACTCCTGTGACTTACTCTGAGGCTCACATCAAGCCCAGACTCCCAGGGAAAAGGAGCTGCTCTGGGGGAAGCCAGGCTTCTAGCCAGGCACACAGGACCATGGTTGAGGGAGTAGGAATCTAGGCTGGGGCAGAGCCAGCCAGCTGGACACAGGCCTGACCTGATGGTGAGGAAACATCTCTTGCAGGAGAACTTTGCTGCAATCAGACCAGGGACCTTCTGGCTCATCTGAACAGGCAGAAATTTTGGTCTTGGTGCTGTGAACAGCCTTGATGAGGCATATTTTCCAGTTAATCCAGTCTATATTTTCGTGAGAAGGGAAACTTTCTGTGGACAAGGAGTTTTTTGTTACCAAGGGAGGAGATAGTGTCAAGTATCAATTCCACTGGCTATGTCTGGGGACTCCTCTTAACCCAGGAAGAACATTATTATTAATGGGAACCCAAATCTTTTTTCCCAGGTTTAATGCAAGTGACCAGCATGACTAACATGACCTATATCTTCAACCAAGGCAGCCTTTGTTTAATATAAAAAAAGTAACATGAAATGTAGGTGAAAAAATGTAGCTTCTTTGTATCTCTGTGACTTTTTTTTTAAGCAGTGTCAGTCAAGTTTTAGCCACACACGGGGAGTTTTCTGGTATTGCTGATGAATTATGTTCTTCTGACAAGCAGTAATTGTCTAATTTTCAATAAAAATATTCATGCCAATGTTTGGTTTATGTCCAGTGGTACTACTTTGAGATCTTCCTCATGAACTTCAGCTCGAATGTCTAATATTCTTATGTTAATACTTCTGTAAGACTCAGATGCTGGTAAAAAAAAAAAACAAAGGGAGTCAGTTTCCTGACTAAAGCCTTTCAAAAAACTTGATTTTTTAGTGGGTCCATAGAAAAGACAAATGGACTTCAGAATCCATAATTCTTGAATAAATACCTTGAAGTAGCAATTTTTCCTATGAACAATTGAATCTGAAAGAACTGTCTCAGAGTATGTGGAACTTCAGAAATGTATCAAATTGGAACCCGGTATTTCTCATCTGTATTTACACTTACCTGACTGGTTTACATGTTTCCCTTCTTCAGACTAAGAACTAAGTGCTGGAGACCTCCTGAAAGCTCTGCATTTCTCTTGGCTTTAGCATACTAAGATGAAAATGGCCTCTTCCTATGTTCTCAGTAGATCTATTTTTTAAAGACTGTTTTCTTTGCTAACAGTCTTTTGTGTGCTAAGGAAAGTCACAGATACCTATCCAGGAGGAAAATCAGTTAACTATGCCTAAATTAAGCAAGTAAAAAAGGAATACTGAATTCAGGAAAATGCATTTTTAAAAGTCTTGAAATTATTTTCAAAAATTTGTTCAAATGCTTGAATATTTTGACAGCAAGGGACTTTTTGGAAGTGGAGGTGATTGTATTCACAGAACTGCAACAGGAATAATAAAGGTTTTTCCTGCATCTTTCTTTTCCTCTCCTTCAGTTAATAACTTCAGGGTTAAAATGCTTAGCCAAGTTGGATTGACCGTGGCTGGATGCCAGACACCTATGAAAGTCTCTCTATCACTCCCCTCCACAGCTGGACAGGGGAGAGAAAATATAACACGGGGTTCATGGGTTGAGATAAGGACAGGGAGAGAGATCACTCACCAAATACCATCACAGGCAAAACAGAATTGGGGATATTATTTGAATTTATTGCTAACAAAATCAGAGCAGGATAATAAGTAAAAACAGATCTTAAAACAGATCTTAAAACAGATCTTAAAACACCTTCCCCCCACTCCTCCCTCCTTCCCAGCTCTACCTTCCCTCACCCAGTGGCACAGGCAGTCAGGGAGTGGGCTTACGGTCAGTTCATCACATGGAGAGTTCTCCATTAACTTCTCCAACGTGAATCTATCCCAGGAGCAACTAACTGCTATCTCTACAAACTGCTGCAATGTGGGTCACTCTTCCATGGGGCACAGTCCTTTAGGAACAGCCTGCTCCAGCCTGGGTCCCCCTCACAGTCACAAGTGCTACCAGCAAACCTGCTCCAGAGTGGGCTCCTCTCTCCATGGGTCTGCAGGACCCTGCCAGGAGCCTGCTCCAGCATGGACCTCCCACAGGGTCACAGCTTGCTCTCAGGCATCCGTCTGCCCCAGTGTGGGTCTCCTCCACAGGCTGCAGGTGGATCTCTGCTCCACCACGGACCTCCATGGGCTTCAGGGGCACAACTGCCTCACCATGGTCTGCACCAGGGGCTGCAGGGGAGTCTCAGCTCCAGCACATGGAGCACATCCTGCCCCTGCTTCTGCACTGATCTTGGTGTCTGCAGAGCTGTTCCTCTCACATATTCTCTCTCTGCTCTTCTCTGGCTACAAATACATTTGCACAATAATTTTTTTTTCTTCTTCTTAAATCTGTTATCACAGAGGTGTTGCCACCATTTCTGACTGGCTCAACCTTGACCAGTGGCAGGTCCATCTTGGAGCCAGCTGGCATTGGCTCTGCTGGACATGCGGGAAGCTTCTGGCAGCTTCTCACAGAAGCCACCCCTGTAGCCTCCCTGCTACCAAAATCTGGCCATGCAAACCAAATACAATGAGCAACACAAATTCAGGTTTTGCCTGAGAGAGTAACCTGACTACCAGGCTAAAATGTCATGAGTTTACATGAATGAGGCAGAGAGTAGATTCACACTTGCTCCCTCACTATCATCACATGAGCTCCTTAATGGCTAACCTATGGGATAGTTAAATTCCTACAGATTACACTTTTTCCTTTGCATAAAACAATATATAAGCCAAGGTCACAATAAACCCTCAGTCCTGCTTCAGAGATGAAACCTGAACATTAATTTCCAAAATAAAGTGTTTTATTATTTATGCAAAATATACAGTCACTGAAAATAATTAGAAACCTTTCCCACCCAAGCATGTTCCCTAAGATGTTGGAGAGAACAAGTGGAAGTTGCAGATTCTAGTCTGTTCTGCTACAGGGCAGAACTAAAACAGACTGTCTCATGTATTTGGTGATTTCTTTAGCTCCTGGATTATTCAAGGGAAAATGTTCATCTTTCAGTTTCTCGAGTCCATTCTTTCCTCTGCTCTCTCTCACCCATATTTGCTACATTATAATGTTTCAGATCAAATAAAAAAGGTTTTTCATTTTAAAGTTATTTGCATATTCCCTTACAGACCAACAGTTTGATGGCAATTTGCTATCCACTTGCAGCCACAGACCTCTCACTTTGAATATCAAGAACCGGGGGAACCATGCAAAACAGCATAGCAGGACTTGAATATTGTTTTACCCATAAAAATATTAAATGCAATGGGCTATCAGAAGTAAGAAGGATCTTAGGAGCATTAAAGTAAAAGCAAAGGCATTATGTAAGGACAAATAAATCATTAATTAGACTGATAGAACCTACAATGGAAGAATGTTATTTCACTAAACTATAGACACATATTTGTGACAAATTTATATGTAAACACTGTTGAACAGTACATAATCTTCCTCATGTACTGATGAATTACAATTACAAATTTCTACCTGTAGGTGGAAATTTCACTGGCAGTCTGGCATAGTGACTGTTTCTATAGATTTGTGAGACAACTTGGCCAGCAGTTCTGCAATTTCACATTTGAGCTCCTTCAAAATCTTGGTTGAATGCCAACCTGCCCTAGTGACTTATGGATATCTGTCTATTTGATTTAATTCCATTCAAATCCCTGTTCCTATAGCTGAAGGAAATGAGAGCAGGGACTTGAAGTAAACTGTCTTTGTCTCAGCCACATAGCCAAAGCAGTAGTGATATGTTAAAATGGAAATATGTGGAAAGAAAACGGGTCTACTAATTCTATCCAGTCACCCACATGCAATCTGCATTGTGCTAAAAACATTGGGCAGAGTTAAGACAGCGATCATAAAGGTAGTAGTGAGGCAGATCTTGATTTGCACATCTGTCAGAGCAATGCCAGCCTACTTATGAGATGATAAAATGAGCTAAATTAAGAATGATCAGGGAACCCCATTCACATTATTGAAGCATCATACAGTAAGTGCAAGAGACAGGTGGCATAAGTGCTAAAACAGGGATGGAGAGTGTGTGCTGCAGGGAATCAATCTACTGCATTAACGGCTAATGGCACACTCAGTATTTATCCATTATTTATCACATAAATGAGTATGTACTGTCTAGACTGCAGAGGTGCTTTCATAACTAGAGTGACACTGATTGCTGAAAATTAAAAAATGAGAGCTGATCTTGATAAATGAATTGAAAATTAGCAAACGATAGCAAACTCCACATGGTGTATCTGCTCAAACTAATAACAGTGGGGTTTGTTTTGGTTTTATGAAAATTAATTGATCCATCACTATAATTTTAGAGTTTAAAGAATAATGCAAAATCTGGAAAAAGACAGAGGACTTAGGATGCAATCACTTCCTGCTACTATCACATACTTTCATTTGCATGCACACTTTTCATTGTGAGATGCTTTTTGTTTTGCTTTAATATTCTGCTCATTTATTTCTTTTCCCTTTGAACTTACTGGCACATTAGTGGAAACTAAGAATATCTGCTCATACTGAGAGAAGAATGATGTTACTCACAATGTATTATGTTCCAATTGTGGCATAAAAACCACACTCTATGCATTGTTTTTAATGTTTTAATGATACCAGAACACTGGCCTTGAATAAATAAGTTACATGAGCTCAGACTTGATCATGTATCATTATCAGTGGAAGCTGTATCATTACATTCAGAAGGGTCAAATTTTCACCTGAGACCCACTGAAGGTGTTGAAATTGGACAAAAATTTAGATGGTTAGTTGAATCAGGAAACTTTAAAGATTAACGCTAATAAAAGTAGCACAAGTTTTTTTAGGCATGCTAATTTATTAATGAAGGATAGAAGAATGATATTAAATAAGTGGAAAAGAAGCCCCTAAGTGTTCCCACTATATTAAACATCTTAAAAAGATGACTTCTACAGTAAGACAATTTCATTCCTAGAGACTTAGGTAACCATTTAAAATTTATACTAATGCTAAATGCTAGCCATTTGCATTCACCTGCATTACACCTTATCCTCAGCACATACCAATAATTCCCCAGAGACAAATCATTATATTTCACAGTTGATAAGGTTTTTAACTAGCTATGTTGGCCCTGAAAGAAACCTGTATACTTTTTCTATGTGAATCTATCATAGCCCGTCAGTGCTTTTATAAGCAGCAAACTGTTGTCCTGCAGTGAATCCCTTACAAGGAAAACGGACACATTTGGATATGTTTTCAGTGACAAGGTAAAAAACATAAAATTTCCTCAGCTTCCATCAGAAATCTCTGAAATTTAAAAAATCCCTCTCACCAATCATTTCTTGAAATATTCATTATATGATTTACTCAGATAAGAAGGATATCTCTTATATTAAGATGCCAGCAACAAACAAACAAACAAACAAACAAACAAAACCAAAATAAAAAACCCTCTCAAACCTTGGATTGCTTAGGTTCAGAAAACATAGAGAGGACAGTTTTGTGTTTAATCAAAATCAGCCAAAATTAAATGGAGTCTTCCAAAGATTTAGATTGTGCTCTGAATCATAGTGTGCCATCTGGGCTGCTCATAAATTATAAAGCTGCTAGGCCAGTGGCTGCATAAGTTCATGCAAGACTTGAAGATGCTTGAGAATAGATTATATATTTTGCAAAATGTTCAGAAACAGGATTTCTTCTACCATCATTCACATGAATATTTTGGTAAAAAAAAATCAGTCCTGTGCATTTTCAATTATCCCTAGCAGTTGTATGTTATTAGCATAACTAGCCAGATTTACCAGTAAATATACTCCAAAATGGCACCTAAAGGCTTTCAAAGGTATCCTAATTGTTATATTTACAGTCTCCAGGGTTACTTCCAGCAAAGACATCCTAATTCAGCCTCTTCTGGTTTATTTGATTGCACTTTATTAGCTAGTAATCATACTGCTAAGCCTTTTAGTAATGCTGCTCCACATCTGCTTAAACTGCTGTCTCTTCATGATGCATCTGTGAAGTGCACACAATTGTGTTCCTTCTATAAACAGGAAAAAAAGCAAAGTGACTTGTGGTTAGTCCATTCAGTTAGTGAATCTGAGATTCATGGACAGGAGCTGTGCCAGCCAAACTTTTCCCAAGGATATTAAGTACCAGTTTTTCTTTGCAAACATCCATTTTTCCAGTATGTCCTCTGCAGTGGTTATGAACATTGTGCAGCACTGCTGTCATCCAGGAAAGCAAGGATCATGATTATCTCATTCACTTGTCAAGAAGTTCCCACGATTTAGCTTGAATAGGTTTAAACTGTTTTAATTTTTATTTTTGTTTTAGCAAGTGGGCAGCAATGATCATAACACCGAAAAAGGTATTTGTGAGAAAGTCTGAAATAATTTCAGCATGTTCATTTATTCACATATGCATTTGTGGAGATTTACCTAAGAGCTCAAATATACAATACTGTATAACTTGTTTCTTTCTGGAAGTTGGTCTAGACCTCCTGCTTCTCCCTTCGTTTTCTCCTTTAATACATATTATCTTTCCATCCTCTACAATTAATCTCAGATGATCATCAGACTATAAAAACATACAAAGCTGAACAAACAGTGGAGAAAGTTATTCATGGTTCTTTCCCTAAACCCAGTTTGCAATTCACTTTTTGTGTCACATCAGTATGTGTGTTTCCTTCCCTTTTTGTTTACATGTTGAGGTTTTTATTATGGATTTTTTTTTCCCCAAGATGATTTTAAGAGAGGCTTTTAGTTATGGAAATACAGACACATGACAGATTAATAAGTGAAGAAATCCAGGAATAGTCCTCTGTCTGCCGTTTCCACAGTGGCTTTGTGTGTGTCTAAGAACAAGATTTGAAAGCAGGATGGAGGAGTGCAAATTCGTGAACAGGGAAGGAGTTTAACCCATCAGCATAGCCACGGACTGAACTGAAGAGGCAGGACAAAAAAGGATGCTCCAGAGACATAACAATACGTTACCCAAAGATTTCTTGTTCATGTACTTATTTTCCAGATTATGAAACCATTTTTGATACATGGACAAGCAAAACAAAACAAAACCAAACAAAACAAAAAAAGCATCAATATCCAGGAAAACCATGCTATGGAGCCATCTGTAGTGCAATATCATCACAGTATGGTAGAGACCCCCTGCCATTGTTAGCCCAGAGAAATGTGAGCCTTCAGCAGCAGATTGTATCAATGGGAAGGATACACATTGAAAAATGACACAGTTTCCACAAGTTGTGTAAAAGACATTTTGAGGATGAGCACTAGAATAAAAAATTAGACAGAACAAGAGCTTCCAGCTGGTGACGGAGAGAGCTTGGTTGCTGCTGTATTGTCTGGCAGATAGCAAAAAGCCAGAAGTGTGGCATTCTGCTGAGAGTCTCTCCTACCAAGAGAGGAGGAATTGGCAACGATCAGCATCCCCTGCAGGGGGGCTGGCAGATGATGGGAGGCACCTCCAGGTTTGCTTGGCAGCCCAAACACAATACAAGCTTCTGCAAAATCATCAAACCAAAACTAGTTAAAAAAACTGGCCATACCAAACCTTTGAGATGGGTATCCATTTACCCCTGTCCCTGCTAGCCAGTGCTGTCTCTCTGCTACTGAATGAAGCACCCTCTCTCTGTCCTGCTGTTGTATTAGATGTATATTAATACTCTCTCTTGATCAGCTAAATCTTACTGCAGCTGAACCAGAAAAATTAGTCATTCACAATAGAAGATATTTTATGTTTACTCTGTTTCCCGGTGCTGTCTATGAGTGTGTTGTCACAGAAAATAATCTGTTGTTTGTTTAAGAAAATTCTGTATTTTTTTAGTATTTCATGTTTCCTCAGAAGTCCAGGATGTAACTGGATGAAGTACAATTACATATTTATAATTTCAAAATAAATTAAGAAATAGTTCTTGCTGAGATGAACTTTCAGTCAGGACACAAGACAAAGGTTTAGTAGTCCTGATTTATGGATGAGAATTTGGGGTACAGACAGGGTACAGACAAACAATTCTACAAGTTTTGATGGGCAATTTCAGGGAAGAGATTTGTTCCAAATCAATTCATAAAACACACATATTAAGTCCCCAGCACAAATAAACAATTATAAAACATTATTTTATGCAAGCAGTGCTACAGAAGTGGTGTGGAGCACCACTCCCATTCCTTCTTATCCTGCTAACTCCATTGCCCAGGTGTTCAGAGGAGGCAGCATGGCAATGTACTCATGGGATTTAAACCATTGGAGAAATTATTTTAATAATCAACAATTTAATTTATTGTTAATTGCTAAATTTAAAAACGTACATTAATTTTTAAAGTCAGCAATTTAAATTAATTGTTAAGATTACAATTTAACAATTTTTAATCTAGAAAGTTCAGGCAGACTTGGTGAGTTATGCATTAGTCATCATGTATCTATGTATCTCCATCTACACAAACACATCACAGAACTGTTGAGGTTGGAAAGGACCTTTTGAGAACATAATGTTGAATACCCCTGCTCAAGCAGGGTCAGCTACAGCAGGTTGCCCAGGACCATGTCTAGATGGGTTTCGAATACCACCACAAATGTAGAATTCACAGTCTACCTGGGCAATCTGTTCCCATGTGCAATCAATCTGAGAGTAAACAGCATTTTCTTGCATTCAGGTGGGATTTCATGTGTTTCAAAGGTACCTAGTAAAAATTCTTATGTCAGGATTGTCTTCTATCAAAAGAAGGCAGACCCTCAATGTGCATTTCCCCAGAGGGTTAGTTTTTCTGGCTTTACAATTATTTGTGGAAAATTGGTTTGTCTTGTTCTGTACATTTCTAATGAATAAAAAGCTGACTCATATTTCCCCCTGGCAAACAGTTCTGCCTTTATACTGTTCATTGATATTCCTAAACAACAATGTGTATCCACCAAGGTTAATAACACCAAGGTAGTGGGTTTAACCCCTGTATGGACGATTTACTTAAGAGCTGGACTCGATGATCCTTGTCAATCCCTTTCAATGCAGGATATTCTGTGAATCTTTTGACCCTGAGATTAGCTCAGTTGGTTAGAGCATGGTGCTAATACCCAGCCTGTTCCAAGAACTTGACCATAGGTAGATGCAATGAAAGGGATAACCTCTTAGGACAGTAGATAATTTATAACTGTGCACTGCATGTTCCAAAACCATTTCCCAAAAGCCACATCCTTCTGTGAGACTGCATGCTACAGCAGAAGAATATTTGCTCTGGTTTACAGAGGGCCATATTATTTGTGGGCAGGTGGAATACTCACAGTCAGTAGCACACTTCTGTGCCTCAGGGCCTGTTACCTGCCTTCCCTTTCCACCCTAACACTGTCCAATGTATTCACCAGAAAGCATATGAAATGGAGATATTAAATCCTAACCATGAAACAACTTTGTTGCACACAAACTATCTGATCCAAATGTGGAGAAAAGTTAATCTGCTTACACAGACCCTGCATCATTTACATATTCAATATTCCTGATCTGTACAATAAGAGTTTTTCTTTATAACACCATCCCTTTGGGGCACTGTAATTTAACAGGGAAGACGAACATAGTGAGTTTTTTCACTCATTTCATCTTCATAGCAAGAAAGTTCATGTTTTTCCTGGATAAAGCCAAGTTTAATTTGTAGAGAAGATGACTCAATTACCATCTGCCCCAAGCTTTGTTTCACTAATCTCCTGGTCAGCTCTGTTCTAGCTTTTTTTCCCATTGTTAAAAACATATAGATAGATAGATATAGTACAATATGCAGTATAAAATATGCCAAATTAGTAACTTCACTGTAATTCTTAAACCTAAATGTGAAGGTAAATTGGCAATAATCAGTCATCAGAAAACCATGTCACTCCAAAAATTTTTTTTTTCCATCCTTCAATCTTTATTATATATGTAATTTATAGCTATTCAAAGTAAATGAAGAAATAAAAACGTGCCTAAACTTCATCAATACTATTAACAACAAGCCTAGTTACAGCAGCTGTCTTTACCAAACATTTTGAGTTGAATCCTCCCCTGATACTTGAGACCATTTCCTACCCAAATGGTAGTTCACTTGACTGAAGAGCTATATATTAAATACATGCATATTAAGCGAGAACATTTCTAAAAAGTCTTATCTTAGGCACCAAGAAGGGTTTTCAACAATTTCCTGTTGATTTTTAACTTGCAATGTTTCAGTAATTTCACTTCTGTCCTTTTGCAAGAAAGTTTAATTTTTGAATGTCGGCTTATGTGGGAGTCACTCTCCCACACGTCCAAGTACTTACCTTGGCACAGTTTGTACACTATGCCTAAGATATAAGAAATTACAGCACCAGGTGCATCACCATGAACACATTGTGTTGAGGCAGTATTACCAATTTCCTATAAGTACAACTATTATTATTACTATTATTATTATTATTATTATTATTATTATATTGCTTTGGAGGGAACTGTTTGTGGCATAATTCCTTGTAGAAAACTAATCTGCATTTAAAGCAATTAAGGAAAGGCACCTTGTGGGTCTCAAAATCTCTCTCAAAGACAATTCACCACTATCTTTTGATATTCACAAAGTAAAATGCTATTCAGAAATCCAAATGTTACTTGTTAAAAAAAAAGGAAAACAAACAAAGCCCAAAACCATAAAAAACCCACAGAAAAACAAACAACACACCAAAAATTCCTTCAGTGTTCTTATCTGCTAGCCTGCCTAAAAAAGACCAAAACTTGGACTCCAAGATGTTACACTTTATTCTGTCAAGGTGCCAAGTAGCAAGAACACCATGCTACTCATTTTATATAACTGGATGGGAACCCCCCACTTTTTTTTTTTTCACTCAGTTCTCTGACAGAATTTTGGCATCTTGCTTCCTCCCCTGTAGTAGACAGCACTTACTAACATCTCCCATCCCAAACACACCAGCGCTTTGAATCTCTCTCTCCTTTCTAATGCCATCTCTCATCTCAACTCAATGACAACTATGACCTGTGTCAAAATCCCACTTTCAAGTAAATTTACAGTATGTGGCTTATGAAAATTGAGTCTTTTCACAATTTGCATACAAACAAGTATTTTAACATTGGGATCTGAAAAATGACAGCATAGCCCTGAATATCTGATTTTACATGGCTACAGTATACCTAACTATGATTTAAGCATCTAATCCAAAACCTGAAATGCAAATATTTTACCAAAGTACAAAAATGGTTGCATTCATACAGCAATATAAAGGGCAAAGTAAAACTTCTAATTTTTACTTTGCTGAAAGAATTTTAGACCAAATCCAAAGGAAAATAAAATCCACTGCAAACCAACTTCAATGACAGTCACATAAGATTTTGCTGTTTGTCTCTCAATAAACAGAGTATGAAGTCCACAGCAGCACATACAGGCTAATGGCAGCCTCCAGCTAATCTAGTCCTCATAAAATACTATACAGAGATCCAACAGATACTCCATTAGAAAGGACACAGGCTCAAAGGACCCACCCACAATGGAATTACGCTTCCTTTCAAAGGTCTAGAAATGCATGCTAAAGAAGAGCTTTTGACTAGGAAGAAGCTTGGCTGGGCCTGGCATGATAGTTAGCCTGTCTTGACATTTTCTTCACTGAAAGAAAAGAAAGGAGGAACAAGAGTGTTATAATGTATAACTTTCTGCTTCAGTTAGACTTTCACCTTGACTTACAAGACTGAGTGAAAGTTTTTGTAATGAGGTTAAGATTTTCTGTGAGCCTGGCTGAGATGTCTATTGAACAGTGGAGAGTAGAACTGAAGAGTGTACAAATGGGGCTCCAAAAAGCCTGGGTACTTTCTCAGCTTTGAGGGTGCTGTAACCTTGGAGACTGTTGAAACTACACACAACTAAAATTCAAACTGAGAAAAGTGGTTATCAAGTTATGTTCAGTGAGTGTTAGTGTCTGCAGTACCTTATCAACGACAGAGAGGTGACCAAAGGAGTGAGTACCTGTACATTGTAGGACGTGGTGCAGGAGACAAGTAGGGGACAGATTGCTCAGACAGCCCCAAACTCTTCCTGTCAAGAGGCTGATCACAACACACAAGGGTGTGCATGGACATGTAATCAGACATGCTGTAGAGTTCTGCACAAAGTAACTTGCCTTTGAGAGCTTTTGTAACCTGACAGTTTCAGAAAGCAAGCTGGAGTCCTTTTGAATAAAACCAAAAGAGAAGATGTGCTCCAGGGTTTCACTTAATACACCTCAGCCACTAATGAATATTCACAGGTCCAGAGAAGTGAAACCTCCCACATACATACAGAACAGACCTCAGGCCCTCACCAGCAACTGTGCTGCTTTACAGATTCCCTTCCATTGGGTCACACTGATGATGTTACTAGTCCGGTCTCCCCTTGTATTGCAGACCATTACATTACACTGAGATGACTCTAACATTGCACCTTGAGGCTTCAGTGAGACCAAACCCTTTCAGCCTACAAGACTAAAATATGTGCCACAAACAACAAGGGTGTGATTGCCCAATGTGCTTGCTGGGTCTGTGAACTGATGGGTAAGATTATCTAAAGCATCTGGTGCTAAATTCATACTCCATGCTTCTAGAGGATTCTTTGTACATGCCTGTCATACAATTCTTCTGCATAAGCAGAGACCTTGAACAGTGCTAAATCCATCTAGGCTAGCTGCTAGCATGTGTTCTCCTAAAAGCCCTTCATTTTTGCAGAACTTGAGCACAATTTGTATCAGATGAAAAGGCTTTGACTTTATGTAATGGAATAGAGGCAGGGAATGCATTGCACAGTCATTGATTCTTTTTGCCTTCCAGTAGCTTAACTATAATGAAGCACCTTATTGCTCAAATATTTATTTCGTAAGACAGATGTATGGAGATAATGTTTATTCAAGTGATTTATCTATCCAAGCCCAGACATCACTGCTTGTGGGGGTTTTTTTCCCCTTTAAAGTAACTTTTCCAGGTGGTGGAGCAATTTAATATTTATCCTGCAATCAAGCACCTTAAGAGCTTTCCTTTTTAAGGTGTAGGAGTGCAAACATAAGACCCTCTCAATTTCTTCTACTAACAAGAATCCCTGTGGTGATCAAACCTCTGCTGACAGGACAGAATCACAGTATGGGTCAGGTTAGAAGGGACCACAGTGGGTCATCTGGTCCAGCCTCCCTGCTCAAGCAGGGTCATCCTAGAGCACATGGCACAGCATTGTATCCAGTTCTTGGATATCTCTAGTGAGGGAGACTCCACAACCTCTCTGGGCAATCTATTCCAGTGTTTGGTCACCCACACAGTGATGTTCTTCCTCACATTCCGCTGGAACTTCTTGTGCATCAGCCTCTGTCTGTTGCCTCTTGTCTTATTGCTAGGCACCCCCATGCAGAGCCAGGATCCATCCTCTTGACACCCTCCCTTCAGATACTCATAGACATTGATGAGGTCCCCTCTCAGCCATCACTTCTCCAGGCTGAACAGGCCCAACTACCTGAGATTTTCCTAGTAAGAGAGATGCTCCAATCCCTTGGCATGATGTCACAGGGCATCACGCCTTATAATGCTGGTATTATACTTCAACCCAGGGATCAGGAGGCTCCCATCTCACAGGGCTTGTAGACATTGAAGAGCCTTCTACCAAACGTCTGTATGGGACAATTGGAAACACTGGGAAACTTGCGGATGCCTCAGGAACAGAGACAGCAGAACAGATGCTCTGCGCGGTGGGGCAGCTGTAGTGACACACGTGGGTTATGGACCCAGCAGGGTATGGACACACGATGGCTATGGGCACACGAGGGGCAGCCCCGCAGCAGCACACAGGGCGCACGGCTGGAGCCGCGCCGCCCCCGGCGGCCTCTCCCGGGCGTCCCCGGCTACACTCCTGCCGCCGGGGCGGAGGCACCTGCTCCGCCGGCCCATTGGCAGCGCCGGCCGCGGGGGGTCTCCCGCCCGAGCAAGGCAATTATAACCCGTAAATGCTGACCCGTTGTAGTTCTCGCTTGAAAACCGGCGGGCAGCCGGGTTCCGCAATTAACTCGTGCTCACAGTGGCGTCCCTCCGCTCCCTCAGGAACGGCCCGGCCTCCTCCCGCCCGACCCGGACGCGGAGCTGCGGCTCGGGAGCGCGCCGAGCCCGCCCCGGCTGCCGCCGCCGCCCGGCCCTGAGGCCCCCCTGCCCTGCCCCGCGCCGCCGCCACCGCTCCGCCGGGCCCTGCGCTCCGCTCCGCCCCGGCCGGGGCCGCGGGGGCGCTCGGAGTCCCGCCCGCACGGCGCGCACACACACGGGGACACACACGCGCGGGGACACACAGACACACACGCGGGGACACGGGGACACGGGGACACAGACACAGACACAGACACGGACACAGGCACGCGGAAGTGCACCCCGCGCCGCAAACATGGCGCTGGTGCCCTGCCAGGTGCTGCGCGCCGCCATCCTCCTGTCCTACTGCTCCATCCTGTGCAATTACAAGGCCATTGACATGCCCGCGCATCAGACCTATGGAGGCAGCTGGAAATTTCTGACCTTCATAGACCTGGTAAGTGCCCCCGGCGGCTGCCCGTGGCCCTGCCCCGTCCCTCGGGCTGCCCGTGGAGCGGCCGCGGCCCGGGCGCATCGCGGCCCCCGGCGCTCGACGGCTTCGCCATGCGGTGACCTTAAAGGGGGGCGGCGACATGCTGGGGCTGCGGGGCCGGCCGTGAGAGCAGCCGGCCGGACACCGCGGAGCCGGGTGCTTTGAACGGAGAGGCACGGACAAAGCCGAGCGGCTGCTGCGTGTGAGCGGCCGTGGGGACGGTGCGCCTGCCGGCCTGTCACCCTCCCCGGTGCTGATGATGTGTTTCGCCTTTTCTAATGGCCGACAGTGAACACCAGAACCTGCTGGCCCAGCATCTGGCTCCCGTGTGGTGTCAAAATAAAAAATATGTCTTGCTCCCTGTGGCCCTTCTGAGGAATCCATCCGTGACAGGTGCAAGTGTGTCAGTGATGCAAAAAATGCCAGGCAACGCCAACTTGCCAGATCCAGTTAGTTTTGGTTGCAAATCCATAAACGAGTGTATGAAATAAAAGACGTGTCATTTCATCATATTTCTTCATAAGGGTCCAGATCTGGAAGAGTCACCAGCATGCTGGCCCGCTAGAAAACACCAGGTGCTAGCCAGGGCTATTTTTAACCTGAGCTTCCTGGGCTTGCTGCCTCCACAACAAGTGTTCCCTTAGTGCAGGTGGGAGGAGAGGGGGCGGGAGGAAGAGAGGAGATGGGAGAAGAAACTTGGTTTCTGGTTCAGAAATATGATAGCAAACTTACACCTAGTACCTAGATCAAAAAAATTTTTTCTTTTTTTACATGGTGTAATTAGGTGAGAAATTTTGCGGTTCCAACTCAGTTACTGAAAAGTCCCAAAACGCAAGTATTTCAGTGCCTCCCAGTGATAACACCTTTCTCAGAACTTCATTGTAGATCCACAAGTATTGCTGCTATTACCTACATGTGTGATATTGACTCGATAGGTTGAGTTTGTGGGCTTGGAGACCAAACTTAAACACTACTAGCTGGAGCAAGTCAAGTGTGCAAATAACTGTATCAGGATTAAGTTCAGGCCCACTGAGGTCCATATTTTTTTTGCAGAGAAGAAGCATCTACTGTATTTTTCACTTTGCCAGGATAATTTTTTGTATAGGTGCAAAATTTTGCTGTATCTCTGAGGATCCACAGCAGTAACTAGTGCTTTTACTGCAACTGTAAATTGGTGTCTTAAAGCTTGATGTTTCTCTGGAGGACCGAACTAGAATCTAATTTCTTTTTCCTTTTGGGCTGCTGAACAGTACTGTCTGTAATACTGGTTAATAGAAGTTAGCATAAAATCCCAGTAAGTTAGGGGGGTAGCTGTTGACTTCAGTGATAGTTGGACTGGAAATGAACCAGCTAAAGCTAAAAGCCAATAGTATCTATGAGTCTCCTTCACCTTTTTCTCTTTTCTCCTAGCCCTGACAGTTGCTTGAGGACTAAGTCAACCGGGGCTGTCATACAGTGAAAATTTAACAGTAAATGATAGTCATAATTTCCCAAAAATTACAGCCTTGTCTATGCCAAGTTCACGTGGACTTCTCCATCAAATCATGTACATGGTTCAGGCTACTTCTGTAAGGGCTCAAAAAGTCAAGGTAAATACTTAGTACTTTCTAAAATATCTGAAGTAGTTATCAGCTGCAGCTAGTGATTTCTGTCCTTCAGCCAGTAGTTGTCATGTGTATCTCATAGTCAAGCCCAGCAGCTGAAAAAAGGTTTAGCAATTTCTTACATTCTTCAGTCCTTCAAAATAACACACAATTCAATGCCTTGAATGCCTTTTTCAGTGACTAGCCAGCATGCAGACCTCTCTGCTTGCTGACAATATTTCCTTATGTCCCAATGGCTGTGCTAGCATCTTATGTAAGCAAATCTATCCTTCTGTTCCCTGGGACAACTGGGAGATTATGACGAAACAAAAACAGTTAGATTCCTGAGGAGGATACCAGGAGGCATGGTTGGAGGATGTTAGGCACATTTCCAAAATCCTGTATCTTGACTAAGTCTTGAAAAGCTCTTCCATAAGTTTCAGTTTGCTCAGCCATGTGCACTGTTCCTGTGTCAGTCACATTCAAAGGCTGTCTAGACAAAATATCATCAATGCCAGAGTCTTGGCAGACGTGTGTTCTTGCTACAGATTGTACCTCCACAAACAGAGATTTCATCTTTGACATCACAGAAGCACGTAGAAGTTCTTTCTGCTTCCAAAAACTGCTACCAGTTTTGGAGCAAAGTCAGTTTATGACTTTAATCTGAAAAGTAATTTGGAATTTTTTCCATCTGTCCATTTGTAAAGGGTTGTTCATTCCAGTCTCAGCATCCATAAATCTCTTGCAGTTTTAAGTAGCTGGCTTTGCAGAGGTGCTGTGGTAAATGATTTACGCTTATCTGCAGGTAATATACCTTTGAATTTAATTATGAAAATCTAGTTGTTTGGACTCTAAAACACAGGACAGTAAAGCATTATAAGTATGCAATGATTTGAACAGTAGACTTAGAGCCTTCACACTGCTCACAAAAGTTGAGCATTATGAGGAAGTTGTTTAATACAAATGTAATGCCCCTGTCCATCCAAAGTATTTTGGATGTTCATATCTAAGTAATGTTTTGGATGCCAGTGTTCATTCTTAATCTCTCCTGTCCTTGAATTAGGAAAGAAAACAAGTGCAACCAATGACTTCTTTTAACTGCTGTCATTCTGATGACTGACTAGTTCTTTTTGCAGTTGCACATGTGGTGGCAACATTCCCTAAAACACCCGTGTCAGTGGAATATTTTTCTGGTTTATGAAGCAATGCACAGGCAGTATCTTTTGAAATTACACTTGGGATGCTCCTGACTGTTGTTACTAATTGTTAATATCTCCACTTCCTTCTTGACATGTAGAGGTGGTACTTACCCTCCTTATTCAAAAGGTGGTAAAGATACCTGCCTGGTACCTGTGTATTCTAGAGCACACATAGAAAAGAGAGTAGTGTTTTCTTTGTTGTGTATAGAGTGGAAAACTAAGGTATGAAGAGGTAATGAGTTGCTGCCAATGGTGGGCCCAGCAGATGGAATTATGGAACTGAATATTCAGGCTAGTTCAAAACTACATGTTGCTTTCATTGAAACTCAAAACACAAACCAAGCCCCGAGGTTAGTTCCTCTGAAAATAGCAGAGAATTGGATTCAGATGGGATATTTCAAGAAATGGGCCTAAAATTTGTTGTATAGCTGCCTTTGTTTAACTCAGATTCACCATTTTGTGCTTTAGTAGTGGAATGCTGCAGGACTGCACTGTCCTGTGCCACATCCCATAAATTCATTGTTGAGCATCATAGCTGAAAGTTAGGCTGTAAATGATTCCAGCAAGTATGATTCTTTGCAACAAGTTTGTCAGCTATGTAAATCCCTCAGAAATTTTCCTGCTCAGTTCTGTAGGTACTTGATATAGCTGGATAGTAGCTGAATAGCTTAAAGTAAGCTGGTTTCAAGATAACCAGGTCATCCTGCGTACACTGCAGTCACACACTTGCCTTTATAAATACACATTTGTTGAGGAATCCATTGCACCAACTTGTTTAAAGGTTGCTATTGCATTTTATTCTTCAGTTTCTCTTGGATCTCTTACTGGTGTTGGGAGAAGAAGCAAAAATAAATAGAATTTGTCTTCTGGAATAAAACAGAGCCTGTGGGTTCCAAAAGGAGATCAGTTCTACTTTTTGTGTTTGGGTAGGTGTAATAATTAGCGGAAAAGTAGCTTAGAGCTGAAATAAGTATGTACCTTGTTAGCAAGGGATGTGCTGATCTAATCGACTTCTAGTTTTCATTGTGGAGTTTGTCTGGAAACCTTATTCCTCAAAGAAAGTGGAGTAAACCATGTGCATACTAGTGCACATGTATTAACAAATTTATGATTTCTTGGTTTTGTTTTTTTATAATCTTAAGGTCTCTCCAATAAGCTGTACAGGGTACTTACAGAAACAAAAAGCAAGGTCAGATTTTTGGAAGCCGTCTCAAGTGTTGTGTTTTATGATTAGTGGTCATAACATTAATGGTCCTATTTTGAATATCAGAATGTTAACCTGGGTATTCCTATGACTTGATTCTGGGCAGCCAAAACTAGAGAGGCACTTATTTTGCGCATACAGAAATCTGCCTGATATTATACATTTCTTTTTCTCTTCAAAGAAATAGCAGGATGTCTGTGTGAACTTTTACACATTGTCTGGCTGATTGAGTTCTACAAAAAACAGGTATGTGCTCTGTTTCCAGCACTTTTTTTTTTGCCAGTAAATGTTGTATTTGTTTTGCAGAAAACACCTTTAGATTTAGTTTGAGTTCAAATAAGTGGTCAGAACTCAGTTCCTTGTCTTTGAAAACTTTCAGAGGGCCATGTTGTCAACAGGACTAGAAACTCAAGTTGTTAGACTTATAATTAATTTATTTTTTAATATATTAGCTATTAAATTATATGAGAAACATTTACTAGAAAACAAAAAAGGTATCAGTTTAACAAAGCATGGCTAGAAATTTTGGGTGATTTGTGCCCAATTTGGATTTAGTCAAGCTGATATGAAATAAAATTGCCAAAAAATACTAGAGGCCAAAAGTTTGAGAATTAAGGAATAATAAACTGTACCATTGGTGCATTATCTGAAATTGAGCAAGTTTCATTGCTAACTGTATGGGTTAAAGTTGCCACAAACAGAGGAACAAAAGTGAAAACACATACTCTATGGAATATAACTATGACTCTTTTACAGGATTTCCTTTAGTAAAATAAATTTCACCTTCTGTTTTCATTTTTCATCATCTGTAAAGTTACCCTGATACTCAAGTGTTTTATGGCTTTTGAGTGAAAAGATTACAGAAGTGTAAAATAATATGTTTTATTCCCAGTGGTAATTCATCATCATATCTGAATATCTTTGTGGCCTTGCTATAGCAGAGAATACAGTCAGTGGAGAATGTATCAGTTTACATAGAAAGGGATTGTTTTTTCAGGAATAACAAGGTGAAATTTCTTAATGATACTTAATATATTTGAGAGAAAAGGCAACAATATACATAGAAGAGCCTTTTAAGTGTGCATTTCAGAGCTTTTTTTTCACTCTCAGGCAGTAAATGTGTTTGGGGAACAGTAATGTATAGACACAGTAATAAAAGTGTAATAGTGTCACCCTTTTTTATTCATAGATCCATATTTTCCATTTGCTGTTGGTAGCACTGTTACAAATTGAATGGAATTTGAGTGCTACATTGAAGTGTTCTGTTTTCACATTGCATTAGTCTGCCTTTATTTTGCAATTGTACTTAAGTATGATGTATATTTAATTTGGGAATTCTCAGGAAAGTTATGGCTGTCTTGAGCTATTTGTGTTGGCGATAGGGTTGGCAGCATAAAGAGGAGAATGGAAGAGAGAAAAAACTGGGATCACTTTCTATGATGATAGATTTAACTAATGTCAGTAATATTATTTTAGAACTTGGAGTAGGTAAGTGATATGTAGCAGTGCTGTGTTTTACACCAGTTTTGCCAGAACAGTTTCAAATGATGACAACTTCAAGAAGTTGGTTTAGTAATCTTTTTGTTGCCCTTTGAAGAGCATCCTATTTACTTAAGTCATATTACAGTTGAATTATTTTCGTTAAAATTTTATTATAGTGGTAAGGATAATTCAGATAATCTTACATCCTTCATATGGCAGAATTGTTTTAACAATTAGTTTAAACAAGGACAACAAGTCTAGTGTTCCACGTTTGTGTTCTTTGCTGCAGTAATTTGGCTTCTGAGCTGTCCCAGTCCATTGTGAATATAAGTATATACAAATTATATAATCAATGTATTTTTGACCTTATATTTGTGTTACATTAGTGCAGCTGTGTAAGTTTATACAAGAAATAAATTCTGGAAGAGTGACCTCCTTAAGTTGTAGTAGAGATCTATATAACCTATCAAATAATGTTGTTAACTAGTGTAGAAAAATGCAAACTTATTTTTAAAATTAATTATATTTGTAATAAAAATCAAATTCCACTTGATTCTTTGCATTTACATGAACCTTCGGATATACAGACTTGTAGGGTAGAAGTCCATGTGCATAGTTCCTTGTTTCGTCCTTAGGCTGAAAAAGAAGAAAAAGAAACTTGATTATCTAAAAACTGGGAAACCCTCACATGATAAAAATATTTTAGTATTGGTGTAGTGGAAATCTCAAATGTGCTAATATGCCACTGTACAACAAAACTGAAGTTGATCTATAAGTAGAAAAAAAGCCTTTATAAAATTACAAAATCCTCACATTCCACAGGTATAAGTTTGCAGATGGAAATAAAGTAAAACTACAATAGAATGTAATATAGAAAAAACAGGCATTTCTGCAGTGTATTGAACACAATATATGAGATTAATTGTGAAGGATTATGCTGAGTGTGTACTTACCTGAACAAACCGATTAAAAAAAATTTTAGATTCCTTCCATTAGATGAAGTATTTTCTGTGCTGCCGCCTTCCATATCTAATAATCGGTGTTGTGAGTGCCTGCATATCGTAATGCAGTATTTAGAAAACATTTTTCTAATTCTGCTACTTTATTATAAACTCTGATACTGGGAGGAACATGATGTGGGTGGAGAATTCCTTGTCAGTTGGAGTTCTAATTGCTAATGCAATTCAAGACAATAAATGTGAAAAAGATCACACCAGTGACAGGTTTGTATGCTTTCTGCAGAAGTCAAGAGTGAAATAAATAATGGTGTATAAGAAAGTTCACATTGGATATTTCTATATTTGAAATAAAAGTTATATTATTGCATGCAAAACATCAAACTCCATTCAGTGTAGGCTTTTGGTGAATTTTTAAGTATTTGAATATGAGTCCTGGTCTTCTTGATGTTCCTGTAAATATATATGGCATATAAGGTAGCAACAAAATTGCCAATTGACTTATTTTGTAGACCAGCTCTTTGAATGGGTTAATATGAAAAGCTTTTGTCTTTCCAATGAAAGCTTTTTCAAATTTTGCCCTATTTGCCAGCATTTATTTGTGTAATTACATTTACCCCATACTGTATTTTCCAAGGCTCTGAATTTGTTATTAGTCTTCAAAGCCTTCCAGGCTTTGTTCCATTACTCTTAGTATGTATAATGCAAGATTTTTTCAACTCTGCAAAGTTAAATATGCTGCCACTGAAAAAGTTGTGTTTCACTGTAGTGGATGGAAAAGTTAACCCAAGTCCGAAGGAAAAACAAAATCAGTTGGAAGCTAAAGTAAAACTTCCAGACTTTTCAGACAGGAAGAAACTAAAGTAAGTTAAAATTTATAAGCACATTTTGGTAAGACTTGAAAACAACTCCCTCTCCCAGTTCGAACTGTGATTATGCTTTCTTTTTAATATGGCAAAATGGCTTTTATACTGCAAATTTTAGAGATTCTGGTGGGTGAACACAGGCTAAGCTCATGTGAAATGTTAGGGGAAAATAAGAACCTGATTTTCATTTGTATGAAGGCTCCTTCTGGCAACTTAGCTAAATCCATGCAATTTTCCCTTGAGACTTTGAAAGCAACATTTGAATGCCTCTAGTTGCATTCCCTGAGCATCTTGTCTTGCCACTGCCCGTGCAAGCATCCAGTTTGCAGTTGGTTTTCCAAACAAATATGCCAAAAGGTGCAATTATATAATAATTTCCACTTAGATCTGTGTGTAGCTTAGATGGTTCAGGTATTTTTGCCACAATTGTCTGTCAGGTTAGTCGTTTTTTTAAAGAGCATGTGCACACTGCAGTGTAGCTTAAAACAAAACCAGTACTGCTGCATTTTTTCGAGCTGAATATTAGGTGTCCTGGTAGAGTAGAATATGCAGGAGAGCAGGATGTAAAATCCCTCACTAATTCCTTCCTTACTTGTAAAGCAACACACAAGGGGTGGTGGATTTTTGCAATTAATTAGTCTCACTGAAACAATTTAGGAGGCTGCATCTTAACTCTGCAAATGCTGCTAGACTCTTCAGACTGTTTGATCTGCTTGCACAGGGAGGGACCTAGCTGAGAATTTAAATTTTAATCTATTAGGGATTCATTGGCTCATTTCTAGTTTCAGGCAGTGCTGTTTGTATTAGAATATTTTTTTAAACCTAGTGCTTTGTGTACCTGAGGGTAAATTTACTTTTTTCTCCCCTATATTTGCATATATTTTATTGTGTGTCTTGAAGCCTTCTGGACCTGGCAGCACATAAGTAACTGTTATTTATTATTATTGCTAATATTACTAGAATTCAGCAGGAATGAGAGTTCCACACACAAAGCACAGGTGGCATATGTTCCTAAATGTACTTGATCAGATGCAAAAGGAAGAAAAAGAAACTGCTGACATTAAATGCAGCTATATGAGTTGGTAAAATGCAAGAATACTGAAGGGATGTTTTTCCTGTGAGATGTTTAAAAAGTTTGTCCCTGGAGTGGTGGAAGCATTTCATACAGCTGATTTTGGGGCAAGTGGCTGATCCTGAGGCATTGCACTAGCGCCCTTGACCCTAGAGAAGATGCAAATTGTTTGTGGCCAGTGCTTGCACAGGCTCAGCTCTATGGAAAAAGGAAGTAGGGAAGTGAGAGAGACAGGACTTTGTACCTGGGGCGTGTAGGTGACAGAGTGCACCATGCTGACCAGTCTCGTGTTGTGACAAACTGGTATTTAGATGTTTGACTGCCGGCTATGGGGCCAAAGTGAGGGAAAGCAACGGGTGGAGATACAGGGTGGCTGGTATTTCTTGGCTAAACCAGCATGTGTTAGCTCTCTCAGACTTTCCTCCTTTCCTTTTCTTCTCTGTCATTGCTTCCTCCCACGCACCCACACAGTTTCCCCACACAGCCCCCCCGGCTGGGGGCACTGGTGCCACAGCACCATTTCCCCACACATACGTGTTTGGCTGAGCACGCTCTGCTCGGCACAGGGTGCCTGCAGAGCTTGTCCCTAGTTAGAAGCCATATGCACTGACAGATGCAGAGGTCGCATTTGCTGTTCACTTAAGCATACAAACAAATTGAGACTCCATGCTGTGAAAACTTTCTTAACCTGGGTTTACTTTTCTATCTACGTTCCAAGATCTGTGCAGTAGAAACAATTGTCTACATTCCAGTAGGTCCCAGGAAGTGATTCCTAAGAATGCATGAGTCACGATGGAAACCTCTGTTGTGTGGAACTGCATAGCACTGTACTTTTAAATTGGACATTCAGGAGGCTGAAAGGGATTTGGAGTGTTTGGGTGCGGAAATACATCTTTGTGCATTTGATATAATAGTTACTTACTTATGCTGCACATAATTTGAAAATTCCAAACTGTTCATAAGACCCACTCTGTTCCATAGCCTCTCCATATGCTGTGCACATCCAAGAGTAGATTGGTCTGCTACTGCTGAAGGTGACCAGTTTAGGTGACCAAATAATGAACCATGAGCAGAAGATTACAGTGGTTCGAGATGCTGTTCAAGTTTTTCAGTGTCAACTGTAGAGGACAGGAGAGAGTAGACAGTTTTTGGGTCAACTGTCTTGTGACCTACCATGGCTAGAAAGGGATATTCCTGTATTTGCTACGGAGCTAATGATGTTTCTAATTCTAATATATTATTATAGAATATTAGCATTCAAATCTCCTTGACTCATTGCCAGTATAATTTCAGAAGCCAGACACCTCTGGCTTCCCATAGATTATATTCTATGCTATTAAGTAATATGTCATTTCAGGCTAATTTTTATTTTCTTTTTCTCGTGGTTTGGGGCAGAAGCTACTTACAATGATACTACCAAAATAATTCAAAGCTGATTTGTTCCCAATTAATTGCAAGGCTGAGTTCAAATGATGAGATGTATTTATGATGATGCATTTTAGAAAAGGGTGGAGGGACCTTTTGTTACTTTGAGAATTTGAGCCAATGGGATCTGAACTTCTTGATTTTAAAATTCAACCTATAACATAAAAGCAAAATACGAATGTTTCTGAGGGTGTGCAAGGGATGACTTTGTTCATCCACTGCTGGCTTTGTCATTGAAAGTGCTGCCCCTTTGCCCTGATCCATTTGTGCCCCTTATCACCCAGTCAGGCTCCTCAATTACAAGTTGCTGTCAACTATCTCGATATTTTCTGCCTTTTTTTCCCTTGTAGGAATCAGTCTGTCCAGTATCTGTTTCCCTGTTCTTTCTATTATCTTCTAACCCAGCACAGTCTCCTTGATCTTTCAGCTCTGCATTGCAGTTCCAGTTGCACACCCAGTCCTCTTCCAGAAGCCTGTGGTTTCCTGTCAAGTGCTGCTTTTCTTACCCCACATGCTCCTTAAACTCCTTCACCGCCATTCACATACACTGTCTTTCCTCCCAGTGCATTCACTCTCATGTATCTTCTGCATCCTTGCCCCGTCCTTCCCAAATACCAGACCTACTCAGTGCCATTCTCTTCTTGTTTTTAAAACACCTTGTGTAAGACCAAACCAATAAAGAATAAGCCATCTTCCGTTGGAAAAACTTGATCTTGGTTTGGTGTGGCCTTAAATAAACCAGTCTGGAAATTATGCAGTTACATAAGACTCTTAGCATTGCATTCTGGTTTTGAACAAGTTTTTAAGCATTCTGGTTACAGGAAAAAAAAAGCCTGTAAGTGTTAAGCATAATGGATCATGATCCTAATGTTTATTATGGTGTTAAAATCTTGTCATTTCTTGATAGTCTGCCATTCAATTTTTTTATGATAAAATTTCCAATTCAGAAGCAGATCCTTGATAAAAACTGTTGTTTAACATGAAAAATCAAAGTAATGTAGAGGATCAGCAATCAGTATTTATTCAGATATTTTCCTTTTTTTTTTTTTGTTATGTTCTTGTTTTAAATGAGATACTGAAATTATTTAAACTATATTATATATTTCCTAACAAGAAAACCTGTCATATAACAATTGTTGTGAGGCTTGAAATCTAGTACTTTCAGTGAGATGAATAAAAATATTTTTGAATGTTGCTTAGCTTTCAGCTATTACTGGTATTATTAGAAGAAGCTTTTTTTTTCATGTGGACATATATAAGTACTTATACCTTGTTTGTGGGTGTGGATTGGGACTGTATGCAGACACATCTGGTGCAATTTAGGAGTAGGAAAGAGAGAATTATGCATTTCACAGTGGTAAGTTTCTCGTCAAACCCACATGAAAACATACTCATCTTTGTTAGGGGTTACTGGATACAGACAAGGCTGCCGTGGCTCCATGCCCTCACGTCCAGCCACAAGCGAGGCTGAACACATGCCCAGTGGACACATACAAAGGCAGAAGTGTAAAATCAGGTTGCTTCTAGTCCAGGTCAATACAAATGAAATTCTGATTGGACTAGGTGGTTTAGAGTCAGTAGCTTTTAAGATATGTCAGCCAAGATGTCAAGTGATGTTTGGAACAAAGACTGCTCAATGTATGACCTGTGTGGAGTCTGTATCCTGCCTTGTTATCCTTTCTGTGCTGAACACAGGGCTGGGCAGCAGCCAGGGTGCTGTGTTATGATGGGAGCACTTTGGTCTCAGTGCCATTTCTATCAGAGAGTCCAGCCCTGCCATGGGGTTTGGCCTGTGTGGCAGTGTGGCACATCACTGGAACCAGGGCTCACAACTGCCTCATGATAAAATGTCACAGAAGGTCTGTGGATCTAGCAAAGGTCTTGATCTGCGGTAATATTTTGACATTACTTTTGACAGCCGATGGGAAATTATTCTCTCTGAATTATCCACGTTTTCTGCCTCCTTTGCACAGGAGATGAGGTCAGACTCCCAGTTCTGGGTAATACAAAACAACCATATATGCATGTGAGGTAGAAATATGTGGGTTTTCAGCATGTTGCAAGATAAGACATAAAATATTGAAGGAGTTTTTTTGTGGGGATTTTTTGTTGTTTTTTTTAATGCCTCTTTTGGTGTGATTGTAAATTTAGAAATTATGAATTTGTTCCAGATGGGAAGAAAAAAAAGTCAATCTTGCAATTTGTTGTGAGAAAAAAGAAAGATTTAGAAAAAGTATTTCAAATTCATGGTTTCAGTGCAGTTGAACTGATCAAGTGAAAACACTACATTCGATTGTCTTCATTAAAATACTCAGACAAAACTATGTCACAAAGGAATCAGCCATTGCAGTGAGAAATTGTTACTAAGAAATATTTTATCAACTGTATTAATTGAAAATGTATTAAATTTTCTTTTAGCAAGGGCCAGACCAATGTCACAAGAGGACCATAACACTGAAAGTTGTGACTTAATCATAAATGTTACCTTATTTCATAGGAATTGTACCTGTGTGGTGTGAGATAGTCAATGCAAACTTAAATTTGCAATATAAAAGTGAGAGAAGAGGATGTGATAAATCCAAGCCCAGAAAAGAACAACTATTTAACCTTTTTTTTCTTTTTTTTTTTTTTTTTAAATTACATACAACCTGATTACAGGGATTAATAAGTATTTTGACGAAGGGACCAAATAATAATAATATGGTACAAGAGAAGTTCACTTCTGGCCTTTCCCTTGTAGACCTTGTATTTTGCCTGTCTTGTTTCTTGTGCTAAGTGAATGTGACCAAACAGTATTTGCCAGACAAAGAACTGTAGTGATGGAGGAAAGAATGTTTTATGTGATACTTATTTGCATGGTGTGCCTGTATCTCAGTGGTGTATTTTCAGACAAGGTCTCTTTGGCTAGGCTGTGGTGCAGACAGCCTTGAGCTCTCATTCTGAATCACTCCAGTGTCTTCGTGCTGGTCTCAAGTGTATATATCTTGTGTGAGAGAAGACATATCCTTGATACTCAGAATTCCATAGAGTAAACTGACCTTTTTAGAGGACTCTCTTTAAGCCAGGTAGATGGGGATTCAGCATTCTGAATCAGACCTGGAACAGACCCATCTTTTATTAATATAATGTCTTCTGATTTACTGCAGGAAGACACTGAAATGATTAAGTGTACCAGCAGTCTGCATAAAATGCCTGGGTGACCTCCGAAGCACTATGATAAATATCAAAGAAAAAATTTTAAACCTGTATGATCAGCTTAAGGAAAATTAAGGCCATATCTCAGTTTGTTGGAAATGCTGTTAAAGTAGGAAGACAGGTAATGCCTGCATAGTGGCAGAAGATCTAGGTCACATCTTTTTCCATGTGACCTAAAATGAATGAGTACGGTGGGTGGAAAGTGTCTTTCCAGTGTAGTTTGTTTTGCAGTTTTTCTCTTTGGTGGTCTTCCCAAAAGAAAGTATAGGTGAATAGTATAAACAGCTGATCGACCATTGTAAATGATCAGTGTTGTCTGTTCTCTTTAGGGATGCTTACATGTGTACCATCTCCTTTGTTCTCCTTATTCCAAGAAAGAAGCAGTACACATGTAGATAGAGATAGATCTTCTGAAAAAATTAACATCTTCTGATCGCATCTTACTAAAATCTACCTTTATAGTGCCATTGCACCTTTTATTACAAGATCTCAAAGCACTTAAGAAATATTAACTAACTAAGCCTCACATCTCTCTGCAGATAAGTGTGATTTGAACGAAATACAACGCCAGCAAACAAGACACTGAAATGGGCTGGACATATAGTCATTAAAATCCTTTAGGAATTACCTTAGTTGTGTAATCTGTATGTTAAAACATTGTTAATCTCAGATGGTTCAGGAGGTGATGTGGGGCAGAGGCTGCCCACAGATTACTTCTATTCAGCCTTTGTGGTTTTTTGCAGGGTGGGGCTGGAGGTGAGACTGGCTATTCAACCAGCTCTTCCCGGGTTGTTAAGCATCACTTCCAGTCTGCCCTGTCTCACTTGGTGACTCCCTGCTGCTGCTGCTCCTCCTATTCACAAAGATACAGGGATTGTGTGGATGTTGCCATCAGGTGTGAATGAACCCAGGTGCAACCCCCCTGGTGAAGCAGGAGCATCCCAACTCCACTTCGGCCCCACCTTCCTCTGCTGTCCAAGATAAGAACCACAGTCTTGGTGAGCTTTAGCCCTCCTTGGTGTTGCGACAGGCACTGTCCTCAGCCTATACCTACCCAGCTGCTGCAGAACAAGCAGTGGGGAAAGGCAGGGTGCATGTTTATGTGCTGAATGTGGGCGAGTGCATTTGATGGTGCAGGAAGGGTGAGCTGAGTCCAGGCTGCTGGTGAGGGAGAAAGGAAGAGACGCAGCTATTTAAATGGTAGAGTGTAGGCTGCTGCTGTGGGTGCTGAGTTATGTGTGGTTGCTGCAGCAGCACTTCAAGAGGCATAGCTCCAGCAACGCGAGTTGACCTTAAGAGAAAAAAGATGAGGCCATAGGCTGTAGATCTGCCTGTGTGCATGCTGAGTTCAGGACATCCTCAGTCTGCAACAGCTGTTGGAATTATGGACATACTTCTGGACAGAAGGAGGTGTACCTGCACTGTGTAGCATATGTGGCATAAATGAAAAATCTCTGGGAAATGTTGAACCTGCTGGGTGTATACTGTGAAGTTAATCCCTGTGCGAACAGTAGGTGTTTATGCAGAAGAACCAGGCATTCAGCAGCCTGGACAAGTACCACGAATCCTCACATGCTACCTGAAGACAATTTCTAGCTAGAAAGAGGGAAAAGTGAATGTAGGGTAGCTCTAACCTATGCAGTGAACATGTAGGTTAGCATGGAGGCTTCCACCCACATGACCTACTTGTGGAACAGCTTCTTTTCTGAAATAAACAGCGCGATATCATCCATGCCTGTTTGAGTAGGACGTGTATTTCTGTTGGCTGGAAGAAAGGAAGGTACAGTTGTCAAGCCCAGATGGAGGCTTTGAAATATGCATGATAGTGGCAGCTGTGTGTGGGAAGAATGAGTTGAAGTGTGTTGAGGAGGAGGAGGCTTGTTTACTGTGCTACTGTCTTCTTGTAGCTGCAGAGTTGAATGAGGAGAGAAATGTGGAATGTGTTTTATGTCCATGGATTATTGCTTCACTGTGCTGGACAATTTTTTGCTCCCAATATTCATTATTTGTTTGAAAATTCATAAAGGATCAGTGATTTGCAGTAAAGGAGATTGCAAAGATGTATCGTCAGTATTTCAACAGTCCTGGATCCTCATGGATCAAGTCCCTGATTTCCTGATTTGGGCCCTTCTGCATGAAGGTTCCATCTCAAAAGCTGGGCTGAGGCAGCTGTGTGCATGCTTTGGAGAGGAATGTTCTGGCAGCCTTTCTGATCTTGGAATTTTGTGAGTGCCCTTATTTCATAGTGTATTTTGCAGTCTGTGGTTATGTAAAGGCAAAGCCTATGTACCTCTGGCATTTGTGTGTCAGGGCCATGTTTCGTTGCTGCTATAGTCACTGGTTGGCAGTGATGCTCAGGGGTGGCTGAAGGCAGTGTGCATTTTTCACATTCCCATCCCAGAGCTTGAAATCAGTATTTTCTGAATGATTCCCCAGTATCTCTTAGAGCTATGTGCCCTAAAAAGCTCTTTGTCTTCATTAAAGTGAATGGTCTAAAAAGAAAGTCTGAAGATCTAAAGTTTTCTCTTGGAAGAATATCAAAAAGGCATGAACCCTAATAACCATTAGAATCAGAGAGTCAATTTTAGTGTAAGGTGTTTTACTCTGTCCTAGTGCTTGGTTTGTCCTGTGCTGTCCTAAGAGCCTTTGCTCTTACAGTCAGATAAGGAGTATCTGCTTCTGCAGAATGCCAGTTAAACATAGATGGCTTCCAGATACACCTGATTTTGAGAGTGGCTGCCATTTTAATCTGTAATCATATGACAATGACTTCCAAATTTTTATCAGTTGAAAATCTACATCCCAAGGAATTAATCTAATTAGTGCTTTAAGCTAAAAGCTGTCAGGCTTACTTTCATTATAAACATCCTTCCTTCCCTCTTCATTTTCTTGTGGGTCTGTGAACAAACTGTGCCTCAGACCTTTGCCATTCATGAGCTATGTCCAAGTATTTTATAAAGAACCACAGCCACAAAAGGAAGCAATATTGATATTTATCCTTGATATTACTTTTCCACAGCTTTATTTTTCTCACCTCAACTGTGATATGGACAACAGTGTAAAGAGCCAAAGTTAGAGGTCATCAAATGTTTCATATGGCGAGTTCTCAGGAGATTGCATAAGTCTCTAAAATCTGGTTTTCTTGAAGTCATGAAAGGCACTGAATTGATCAAAGTGTAGAACCATAAAAAAGTGAAATTTACAAGTGTCTGTGTTGGACAAACACAACATCTTCACAACACTTCAAACAGAAGACGTTGCTGCAAATGGAGTGTGAAAAAAATTACCTGCTTAATTAGTAGTAAACAATCATGGCAGCAAAAGAACTTTAGGTGTTTATATTCTATTAATCATAGTCCAGATTTGCTTCTAACAATTTTACTTTGAAAATTAGGCTAGTTCTATTATTGCTCTACTCTTTTCCAAATAAGGATGTAACTTCGTTACCACTTGAATTTCTGTGTATTCCTCATCTGGTTTTAAGGCCTCTAGCTTGCACCCTGTGTTGCCATTTACATTTTATCAGTATGAGTACACGTTGTTATCATCTGATATTGCTCACATCTTCTCTTCACTTTGTATGTAAACATAGAGGAGATTGAAGGTTCAAGGCATAGACTTTATTCAGCCTTGGTCTAATTTTCCTTCTTCCATGAAGCAGATACCATTTAAAAATACCTGTTTAATCTGGTAAACAAGCAAACTGAAGCAGTCATTTAAATTTTTGCACTCCTTGTCAAGATCTGTAACTGAATTTTTTTTTCCATGATAGGATTATCATATGGGCATTGCTTTATCAGCAAGAGAAAGATGTAAGTGGTGTTCATTTAGAAGTGTGCATGTCTATATTTAAGTATGAGCATTCAAAGATGTCTATAGGGGAGGGAGATAATCAAATCCTGAAGAATTTCTGCCAACTGTCTTCTATCAAGGTCAAAAGGATTATTTAATGAATCTTGCTCAGTCAAGAATTTTGACTGTCTTCTTTCAAAGTGTCCTGAGCTTTAAGATGTCATCACAGGGAGTTAGTAAATTATCTGGGCTTCCATTTATCTATAAAATTGACAATAAAATTAGCTATTGTTACTTCACTGGGTGATATTCTCAGGTAAGATATGATTTTCTACTGCTTTGTAGCTTGTGCTATGAATTCTACTAGGTTTCCTTTTCAGTTTCTTTTAAAGTCCTGGTAAATGTTAAATGGTTGTAGAGACTCTGCTGAAATAGCAGCTGTAATTTTTCTTCAGAGTTTCTTCAAATAAATCAGTAATACAGTATTGTTTAACTACATTAGAGAACATTTCTTGCCTTGATATATATTGTAGGATATTTTACCAAATGTTCTGAACATCAAGGAAAAACTTAATAAAAACAAAACAGCAGCCAAATTTTACCTGACAATGTGTAGATGAATTGGTTATGGCCCTTCAGTGTGGCTTATCTGAAAGTCCTCCATGTAGACTTTTTCTATGCTTTCATGCGCCCTATGCTTAGAAAAATGAGGTTTTTCAGAAACTATGCTGCAGTTAAATTTTAGTAACTACCAGCAGTAGTGGAGTACTGCCATGATTTAACCCCGGATAGCAACAGAACACCACACAGCCCTCGCTCATCCCCCTGTGGTGGGATGGGGGTGAGAATCAGAAGGGTAAAAGTGAGAAAACCTGTGGGTTGAGGTAAAGGCAGTTCAATAGGAAAAGCAAAAGCCATGCCCACAAGCAAAGCAAAACAAGGAGCTTGTTGCCACTTTGCCTGGGCAGGCAGGTGTTAAGCCATCTTCAGGAAAGCAGGGCTCCATCACTCTTCACGCTTACTTGGGGAGACAAACGCCATCACTCCGAACATCGCCCTCTTCCTTCTTCTTCCCTCTGCTTTATATAATGAATATATAAATGGCATGGAATATCCCATTGGTCTCTTGGGATCAGCTGTCCTGGCTTGTCCTCTCCCACCTTGTAGTGCGTCCTCAGCCTTCTCACTGGTAGGGCAGTGTGAGAGGCAGAAAAAGGCTGGACTTGGTGCAAGCACTGCTCAGCAATTATCAAAACATCTATTTTCATCACTTTACAACACTGGTCTAAAACATAGTCCCATATTACCTACTGTGAAGGAAATTAACTTTATCCCATCCAAAACCAGCACAAGTAGAAATCTCAGAGAACATGGCATATTGTGTGAGATCCATCCAGGGTGTTCTACAGGGCCAAATAAAGGAGAAAGATCCCCCCAAACAGGATGAATAATGAGAGTGGTTGAATCTTGTTTGTGGAGTATAGGTAGGCTATATAGAACTGAACTTGTTGTAAGGGGAAAGGTAGCAGCAGTCTTCCTACCACAGTATTTTTGTTCTTATTCTCTCTTTTAGCTGAATTTGTCTCTGCAGGCTGAAATAAATGTAATTATGGTGCCCTAAACAGGTGTGAACATTCAGGATTCTAGCTCTAGTTTTCAGGAGCAATGGTGAGGAATGATAGACTCCTTTTGGTGCATGTCCAAGGTATTAAACTGGAAGACTCCAGTATGTCAAGACAAACTGAAGTTTTGGGTTCAGATGTTATCAGCAATGGAGAAAATAATGTTGGTTATATCTGTATCTTGCCTCTTACATTTTAATTGACAGAAGACTCAACAAAGTGAAAAGAAAATTTCATCCTAGTTTGTTACTGTCTTGTGTATATTGCACACATATATTAACAACCACCTATGACAATTCAAATCCTTAAAGTATTCTCCCAGTTGATAAGCCCTTTCATAACAAACCATTTGCTTTTGGAAAGACTACCTGCAAAACTTCAATAAGCCTTTTCAAGAAATTACGTTGGTACTGTATTTCATGTGCAACTTGCCTGGCTGATACTGAAGTGATAATTTTTTTATCAACATTGTGCATCTTGGTTAAAAGCTGAATTGGTGTTAGTTTGCTGCTAACACCAGCAAGGTGGGTCCAGGAAAAAATTCCTTGATGAGGACCTCACCAGAGAATGGATAGCATCCCTTTAATGTGAACCAGAAGTTTAACATGGTGTGAGTAAGAATTCTTTCTATGACTGAAGAACAATGGACTGTAAAATTACTTGTAAAAGACAAAGCTATTGGTTTCAATGTCTTTTGGTTTTGTGGAGATAGAAACAGATTTTGTACAGTCACTAGAGAGGTTTAAAAGGCTGTTCTGGTATGTGTGTATGTAAAAAACTTTGTGACTTGTTTAGATAAAAAATGTCAATGAAAGAATCAGCTACTTGTCTTCACTCTTTCTGAATGTCAGTAAGGTACATGCCTAAACATGCACAGATAACTCCTCTTTATTCTAATGGGTGAGTTGAGCTTGTCAAGTTGCAGATGTTGCAATCGCAGAATGATTTCCAGATTTACATGGGTGACAACTTTGAATTTATTTTTGTTGTTTCTATATAAGCATGTAAAATAGCAACCAGGTTCTACTGAGGACCTATTAGTTAGTGATAGTCTAGTATACAATTTTTCGCTCAGATCTTCAGTTGGTCTATGTCTCTTGACTCCTTTATATCCCTCTGAGTAACATGTTTGGAGTCTTACCAGCAGGAAGACATTTATACAAGAGCAAATACTATTGCTGCAGTGTCTGTTCACCAGCATCCTACTGTGAAGCTTAAACCTGTAACAACATAGGAAAAGTCCTTCAGTAAATTGTTAAGATAGTTTAGAAGTGTTTAAAATTTTGTGATCAGCTGGAGTCATTCAAGAGATACGTGAATTTTGCAAACAAGAGATTTCATAATCCTTGATGAAACTAAACACTTTCCCTTACATGAAGCCCCAGACTTGATGTAATCATAGGATCACTCACGTTGGAAGGTAAACCATGAGGTCATCTAGTCCAATCCCTTGCTCAGATCATGTTCAGCGCTGACCCAGGTTTCCTAGGACTTTGTCCACCTAAGTTCTGACTGGTAAGTTGTAAACCTACACTGCTCTATGAGTACACATCCATCTCTTTGTGTTGTGCAGAACTGCTCAATCACGCTATCTGCTAAGGATCTCACTGATCATAATCCTGTTTGCTGGATGTTTGATAATATAACACACTCATAACTCCATCATGTATACCAGTACAGCATATTTTCGGATACTTTTATTAGCATGTACTACACATTCAGATTTTTCAATAGCTCTTGTTAAATCTAGATGGAGAGTGTTAAAAATTGAAATTTTTAACAGGAACCACACCACAGAACTACTAAAGGTAATGGTCAAGCACCAGAGTTAAGAGTTTCCTTCAGTATTAATTGCTTTTTTGACAACGCTGCTTTTCTTTACACATGCAGAGAAAGTATTTCTTCCAGTTATTCATTAGGATAGTTCAGTAACTATTTCATTCACACAGAATGAAGAGAAATCAATTCAGTGAGAAACCAGCTGAGAGTTAAAAAGTAGGAAAACTGGTTTTCCTCCTACTCACCTGCAAATAACAATGAGGTGTGGGAGGATAATATCTACTGCCTCTAAAATCTTGTAGACCATAGTGAAAAGAAACACTAAATCTGATTTTACTTACTACAGAAAACTTTTCATTTGTTCAGTGTGTAATTTAAATTCATAAGGTGTTGTTTTAAGCTGTTCTTTGCATTTGCAACACATCCAAAGTAAGATCATTTATTTGGTTAAAACAGTTCAGAATTCTGCTTGGAGATATTTTAGTGTATTCCAGCCTATCACCAGTCACGTTACTTATCTAACAGAAATAAAATAAACGCACACAATTTTAGTCACCATTTTCCAGTATAATAAAAATAAGGAGTATAGCAAAAACCATAATTTTATTTATTATGGGGAAGTGTTTGCCATTTAGTTACTTGGTTTTGGCCCTTACGAGTCTGGTTACCTTCCCGAACACTGGAGTCCTTTTTTCTGCCTGTGGTTGACTAGGCAGTTGTGTTCAGTGTGACGTTTTTGCAATATTCATGTTGCATCAATGCCTTAGGCCTTATTTCTCTGCAGTTTTCTTCACCAGAGGCTTAATCCAAAAATGGCAAGTTGTGCAGAATGTAGCAGTCTGCTTACTAAGTATATCTTACCACAAAGGAATTGCTTTTGTTTTAGTTTTGTCCAGCTACGGTAGTGTTTCCTATATATTTTTCAAGCTGAATTTAAAGCGCTGGTTTGGGTTACAGAGGAGTAAATTGCTGTGGATTTGTCTGCTTTGCTCTTGGTTGCTCCTCCAGTACTATTATGCAACAGTGAAGTTAACAGATGTGCTATTTTGCCTTCTTATGAAATAGCCACTGGTAGGGAACATCTCTATTGTAAATCTTACTCCTCTTTTTGATCTAAATAAATATGATGGCCTATGAAAAAAACATATATGAAAAACCTCTTTTATTAGTTTTTAAAAAGATTACCATTAATAAGAGTCAAGAAGTTAAAATCAAAGAAGAAGACTTCATTGTTTTGGAGGACTGAGATGGATTTTATTAAAGATAGTGAGCAATTTATTGGTCTCTGCTTCATGATTTTTGTTTGGTTTTAAAGAATGTATAGCTTGATAGAAATATTACAATATACAATCAGTTTATACTGCTGAGTAATGTGCATTGAGCTCACTATTTAGGCTGGTTTATGACAGTTCCATGTAAAGCACCCTTTCTATGTGACATTTAGAATCATTTAAGTAAGAGATGGATGAGAAATAAACAGATCATCTCTTTGATCAGTTTCAAGTTTCTCCTAAATATGATAAAGGTCTGATAATACCAAAGGAAAAGACATATCTGAAGCTGGCTGTATCTAGCAGCAAAATAATTGCAAATTGACTGAGTGTTATTAAGGAAAAGCAACTCTAGACTGAAGTATATGAGATCCTTTCAGAATCCTTCTCTGATTTCTTGAGTTGTTTAGAGAGGCCAGAGTCCCTCCAATACTTTCTCCATCTTCAGTCTGAAAACCTGGGAAGTGGTAATGATGAAAAACAAAACCAGGGTAGGAAAATATCTGTAGAGAGGCAATTATAATGCTGTAGTAATACTGTGTTATGCAGACTGATTATTTTTTTTAAGCTAACGACACTTAAAATATGGGCATCATGATATGATAGTTATCTTTTTACCATAAAAAGTCAATGAACACATGGTTAAAATATGACCATTTCTGCTGTAGATTTTTTGAGCTTATTTTTCAAATTAACTATGGATTAATGTGCTAACCTTGGCAGTGATACAGATGTTGTAATTATAGACATGAAATTCCTGAAGTAATAGTTATATATTAATGATAATACTGTTGTATTGCAAGGCTGTATTATACTTTGCTTTTAGATGAAGTACGTGTTTTGACTAGATTCATAGCTGGATAAACCCTGCTTCTTTAAAAGAAAACCCTTTGCAGGGAAGCACAACGTGCTTTTACTTTATTTACTGCATGTATGCAAGTTGATGATTGGATGTCAAGCATTTTATAAATCAAAGCACTGTTTAATTAGTATTTTCCCCTAAAAGATAGTACAATTTCATATGAAGGCAAGCTGTGGTATTTTAATTTGGAGTCAATGTGCCTTTTCTGGGTTATTGTTTTGTTTCAGTGTTTTCCACTCAAAATAAGATGTTTGCCTACCTGTATTCAATTTTCCATACTTGTAGGTTTTATTACCTTTTTTTTTAGTTATCCATTTTGGATATTTTGGAAGCAGATACAAGCAATGCCTGCAGTGAGTCAGATAAAATTTCGTGGTACTCATAACAACTCTCACTGTGTTGGAAGTGCTACTACACTAAGAATGCTGTTCTTTGAAATGTAATACAAATTTTGATTGCATTGTGGCTGCATATGCGTTCCCTAAATGCATAAGGAAAACAATTTATCAGAGCACTAGTTCCAGCAGAGTAAGTTAACACACATCCGTGTGGATATTGTGGGAGATCACTGCTGAGCGATGTCTCATTAGACTGAAGGTCATCAGTTAGATTTTCTGGTAAAATACTACTCTTCCTGAGTTGGCATCAGAAGTAGTAACCAATAGTTGCAGGTAACCAACAGAAGTAGTAATGAATGTAATTTGTATGATCCATATAGTTCCATTTCAGTTGTCTGCTTTTCAAAATCTTTTTGAAGTAGATAGAAGACATTGCTGGAGCTGTAATGGAGTGGACTTTGCAGTCAATAGGCTAGGCACCCAGCCAGTTTGTATTTCAGTGAGACACAATACATTATCTGTTTTGACAGTCTTCATGGCTAAATAGTCTGGCTCTTGTAATGCCTAACTGTTTATAAATAGAAATGAAGAAGTCAAATGGTCTGATCTGGACAGCAAACTTTGGATATGGCCAGAGTTCACATGTGCTTCTTCCCTTCAGTGGAGTGGGAAGAACAAAGTAAACTGATAGAGTTAATTGGAACTCTAAAAACATCTGTGGCATGTGTTTTCCTTGAGGTTTCAGTAATGCATGAAAAAACTTGATATTTATGAGCTCTGCAGAGAGACATGTAAAATATATTGGTTTTTGCACCAAGGAAAACAATTACTTTAGTGGCACAATGGTAGAGCTTTCACGAAGTGCTATACTTAGAAGAGTGGCTGTCCAGTTTGCATGTTGTGTGGAGAAGGATGGGATAGGAGGAGGTAATTCTGGTTTCTGATTCCTATTTCTTCCTCCATATAAAGCATTTTATCAGATAGTTTTCCTGGTGAAACAGGCAAAGGGCTGGCACCTCAGTATGAGTTCCAAAGACATCTGTGGGCTCTCTCCTATGCTAGCTTGACTTATGAGGAAAGGTAGGCATTATACCCTTTGATACTGTCAGTAATACATATCTTCTTGAAGACAGGAATTATTCTTTAAGGTCATTTTGGGTTGAAATGGATGTAGGAGGTACATCCGCTAGCAAGTAATAGACTTTGATACTGCATAAAAGTTGATACAAAGAATTTGTCTTTTCCTTCCCCCATGTGTTAGAGTAAGCAGTCCCAAAAGGGAAACACTGGACTCCATAAAGCCCCTCTTTGGGCTTCAAGCTGTGAGTGCTCATCTCACACGAGAAATTGACTGAGGTCAGTTAAATTCTGCATGTACTTGCCTTGCAGGAGAGGTTGGGATTCCATACATACTTATTTTCCTTACTGTACCCAGCTTACTTTTGCTTTAATTTCACCCTGCTTTATGGTCTACTCCTTGGAAATTAGTGTTGTGTGTGAGCTGTGGTTTCCACTTTAGCCAGGTGTCTAAAAACCCTGTGAGTGTTACACCTGAACCTTCTGGTGGATACAGGCATAATCCAAACCAAGCTTTCCTGAGTGTGAACAAAACAGCTCCTTGTGGAGGTGCTCAAAATACAGGCGGACTCAGCTCTGCATTGAGTAGTTGGCGTTGCTTTCACGACAGAGGGGTGGAAGGGTCCAATGCCCTAGTCAGGCTGTGTCATGTAAAATATGTAACATTTCTCTGACCCACGATTCTTGGCTGATTCAAAGCTAGAGGTTGAACATAACCCAGTCTTGCTGTTACTCAGAACGGAATGTTTCAAGACTGGCTTTCTGATAGGGGCTGGTCAGGAGCTGTGCTCTTGAACTCTGGTGCGAAGTTTCATGTTGAGTGGTTACAGGTGGTTTGGACTGAAGAGGTCCTTGTTCTGTTGCAGTGGTGTCTAGGCCTGGTGCTGCAAGGGGCTACTGCCAGATTATAAGTAAATGGGCATGGTCCAGAAGCCTCCAATGTTTATGAACATTTTCTGGGTAACCAGCTTTTTTGTTTCATGAAGAACAGGGCAGAATACTGGGAAGTATTTACCAAGCGTTTTGGGAAAAGAGTATGTATTCTGCAAGCCAGAATTAGAGGTACCTTACATAAAATCAAACAGTGACATCAGACACATTTACTTGGGCCAATGCTCTTGTGCTCTAGGGTAATGCTTTAAATATGTGTGGCATTTCATTGTGGCCAGCTTATGTGGTGGTAGGCTCTCATTTTCTTAAGAGACCATTCTGGTTCACGTTACACACGCATTGGTTTACGTGTTAGCTAGCACTCTTGTGTTTCTGTTGTCACTGTTGTGACAATAAGGCCGGTTCTGATCAGGGGATGATAGAAGTCTCCATCTCAAGTATCCTTGTAACAGCATTTTCAGCTGGTTTGGATGAGAACTCTCCAAACTCTGGTTTGCTCCAACCGCCCTGGATTCTGTTGTCAACACTCCAGTATATTATATGCATGATGACTTTTTAGTTAAAATCGTCTAATCTGTGTGCAAAAAATTGCCCAGGTCAATGATATACGTATCTAAATAGATAAATAGTGTCAATTAGTTCACCATTTACTTCACACATGCAAAGCAGGACCTGCCTAGGTTGTTCCCAGCACTGCTGGGAACTCCCTGCCTCCCCAGTCCCTGACATGCAGTTGATTATCTCGTTAACAGGGACTGGGACTGCCTGTGGAGTTCTTTTATCAATCCCTCAGACCTCTGGTGGAGCTGGGACTGCCCGGGGCGGGTTCCAGTAGCTATCAGTCAATTATCTCATCTGTACAGAAACTAGCTGGGGAGTTCCCGGGACTGCCCAGGGAGTTCCTATGGGTGACTCAGCACAGCCAGCATGTGCAGAGGCACGGCCCTTGTCCCCAGCTGCATTGCAATTACAGCTGCTTTGTTAATTGGGAGTGCAGGTGTGTGTATCTACCTGGTGCATGGAGCAGGAGTGTTGGGAGGACCAAGAGGTGTCACAGAGGCCATTTGATGTTTGGGCATGTCCTGGTGTGTCCTGCCCGGCTGACTGTGTTCTTTGGTAGGCACAGAGGGACTATTTTTTTCATGCCAGGCTGCCGTGTTTACAAGCTATTCCACAGTGCTTTTCCTGCCATGGAGAATTGAAAACACCATGCTCACTGTCACCAGAACCACACTTCAGCAAAGCTCTCTTTACTGGAGTCATTTGCTACTTTCTTACCTGCTAGAACAGGTGTTGTTTGAGCCTCCTGTGTCTTACAGAAGAAAGGGCAACTTACTGAACCTGTAGTGCTTACTGGTTAAAAAAATACGTTTATTGCTGATGGAGAGCATCTAAATCTCATGGGTTTGGAACCTGGTCTGATGTCAGATAGTTGACATAAAGTGGCTTCCCATAATATGTAAGGGGATGTAAATTTAAACTTCCTTATAGTTAATCTCCTTCTTCTTTTGTAAATGAAATAAAAAATTGTGAGCAAGCCAGAAGTACAGTAAACAGCAGAGTCTGAAAGGTTAGTTTGGAAACTCAAGAAACAGTTGACATTGGTTAGAGTAAGAAAGAGTGAGGGAGGTATGAGCTATGACTGTTATCATGAGTGTGTAAGGCAAGGCAGGGCTCCATGTTGTTTTCTTTTTCAGGCCACTCTCTCCAAAGACAGTCTCCATGTAGCACATGGAGTGGTTGTGCTGCTTCTACTCAGTGACCTGTCCTATGGGGATGCTGAGAAGCCAAGTGTATACCACATTGAAATTGCAGCACGTCGGACTTAGTCATATGAAGCAAGTGGAAAAATTAAAAATATATGTTCACAACTCGTGTTGTTCAAAATCAGTATTTGCTGTATGAACTATGATGTAAGAACAGTGAAGGTGGGAGTGGTATAATGGACAAGAAGGTCTCCAAAGGTATTAGAGACCTTGGTAATTCCAGTTTGTTGGCAGAAATAGATCAGCTAGTCAGAATTACACTATCTATTAAAGGCACAGTGCACCAAAGAAGATCTTTGAAAACTTTGATCACTGGGAGCTGCATATGAGGAGAAATACTAGGATTTATGCTACAAGTAGTATGGCTGTGTTTGGAGGGAATGAAAAGGTATGTGCATTGAAAATGGCTGTTTCTATAAGAGTGAGTGTAGGTTCGTGGAAAATAGCCTTGATATAATGCCTGAGAAGTGCCTGGGGGTCAGGGCACCTGAGTTCATCCCCGGGGTCACCTGCTGACTTGCTGCCTTGGCCAGCTCATTGCCCGCGTCTTGCTTTCACCAACAGCAATCAGGGAACAAATCTTTAATTTCCTTTGAGATTGATTCACAAGAAAGACAATGAAAGCAGGAAAGTGTTATCTGTGGTTGGAATGCCACACACCTAGTGAACGCTTAACCCCTGCTTGTATTATTTAATTTAAATGCTGTTAGTTTATATCGGGGTTTTCCCATGGTTTCTTTAGAGATGTAAGATAATGAGGTTTTTTTTTCTCCTGAAAAGCAACTCTTTACAACAGTGTCTTGCTTGAAGTGTTGTGTTAAGAAAAGTCTTGTTTATGAGGACGGTATAACACATTAGATCACCTTTCATTGAACCACGTGCTTTATAATTAATGTACAAAATTATGTCCTGTCTTTTTTTCAAGTGGAGCTTGAATAGCAGCATCCTTTGCTGTGGTCTAATTGCAGAAAATCCTTATCTTAGTAATAACTATTTATTAATGTACTTTACCTGCCTGTCATAAATTACACTTTAGCTGCTGCAGCGGTGCACAATGGTGCTCAAATGAAGGTGAGCCTGATCAGAGATTTGAGCTGTTTTTCACAATGTGAGTTTGCAACTGACTTGTGTATTGTTGGTAGGCTGGGTGAAGAAGTGGGATAAAGCTCTCAATTTTTCCTTCCCTTACCTTCCCTGGAGAGATGGAGAATTGCCCAACTAAGATGATATCACTTAAAAGCCTGTCTTCCTGGACTGGTGTGTGGAGTCATTCATTACTATTTTCACAGTGCTCAGGAAACAGACCTTTAAAACCTTTTATTTCCTACAGCCGTAGTAGGGCAGCACTGAGGTTGCTGTGTCTCAGAAGGTTGTAGTGACTTTCTCATTTGCATTTCCAGCTCTGTCACCATGTTGCTGAGATACATCTGTAATGGCCTTATCTAAATTCAGTAATTTAGAAGGCAGCTATTACCTTATTCATTAAAAGGGAAGAAATGGAAAGCAAAACCAGTTACTCTTTGATCTGTCAAAATTGCTTCCCTGTAGAGGTTTTCAAACTATTTCTAAACGCTAAAAAGTTGGTGCAATGCAGAAGTTTCTGGGGTTTTAAGAAAACCATTTCTTTGATAAAGTTTTGTACTTAATAAAATGTAGTTTCTTTTTTGGAGTAGTTAACTTACAAAGTGGTAGGTGCTTTCCAGCCATTGGAAACCCTATCCTAAAGCTCATTTTAGCACAGACAGCTGCAGAACAAGTCTTAGCTTCCTAGCTAGCTATCCCAAACATTGTCTAGAGAACTGCTATTCCTGCCTTGACTGCAAGGGCACTGCTTCAGAGAGTGTACCAATCAGGCTGAAATGTGTAAAATTATCATTTAAGCCAAAATAATGACATAACCTTCTGAGCAGTGTATAATCCTAATAAGATTAAGCTTTACCAAAGAAAAACATGAAATATATAACCTAATAAAATCATAATCTATTCTGAATAAACTGTATTATACATGTTCACTGAATGGATTATATAAATTTAATGAAATTACACTGTCTTATAAGCAGGATACAATAAGTAGTAATGGCAGCTTTTCTATACACAGTGTAAGAGAGCAAGGAAGAAGATGGGGATTATTAGAAAATGAGTTTAGTCAAAACAATTAAAAATATAAGGATAAAAATAGAATAATAATTTCTTAAGTACTGTAACAATGAGCTTCATGCTTCTTTGAGTGTATGAGCCAAGATCAAAGTAAGATATACAAACATCTAAGAAGAAGACTGACACAGTGCTGGAGAGGAATGACACAGCTAAAATAATTGCTAAAGATTCAAGAAATTATTGTACTTACTAAGCATCTGTTCAAATTTTTATTCCTATTTCTTTTGTACATTGAATATTTGTCCATTCCATCTCTTCATTCGATACATGGTAGTGGATTCCAGGCTGTTAGCACTTCTGCCCCAGATGGCGTATGCTCTGTCATGCTGGGCTCATGTTAGAAATGTCATCTATGCAACTCAGCTGAGATAGAGTAGCACTTTAAAATTAATTCCTCAGTTGTCCACTATGGATTTTTTTTTTTTTTGCTGGGGGTATTACACTCATGTAAAAAGAATAAAGATGCTTTTGTTGCTGTCAAAAAATACAGCATTTCCAAATATTTTTTATAGTGTACCATATTTCAGTTTAGTTTGCTGTAGTAAGGAATATTTGTCCTTACAGAAGTACAAAAAGTATTACGAAAACTGCTTTTAAAACTATGTTAGCACAAATACATTGCCTCTCCAAGAACTGTGCTGCATGTTTTTGGAAACCTTTATGAGACATTCAAAAACTAGGCTAAGACAGAAGGGTCTGAGACTTAGCATTTCAAGTAAGTGTAACACAGTAAGGGATTTTCCTGGGTTAAGTGGAGGGAAGATGAAGAGAGAAAGGAAGAGCCTGTTGAATTGCTTTTCTGTCTGTCCAGATTAAAACACATCTTGCATTCCCACAGGTGGAATTTTAAAAGGCATCACTTGTCATGGAAAGACAAGATTTTGTTATCACACACAGCTTGGTCCCCCTTCCAAAGCTTCATAATAGGTGCTTAAGCACCAGGATTTAAACAGTGTAGCACCTATAAAAACTAGACCCAAGAGTCAAACAATTTTCTCTTTCATGCATATTAATTTCATAGTAGATTTTATTCTTTTGTATGTCTATAAAATCTCAATGGTTTAAAACCCCATCCTTGGTTATATTTGGACAATACTGGTTGGCTTCAAAGAAAGAGACCACAGGAGGTTATGTAGAAAGTAAAGGATTATATTTAAAGGAGTCCTTGAACTTACATGGTATGGTGAGGCGTTAGGCATGTTTTATAAGCTGATTCATATCATATGACTAAACCATGAAAATTAAGTTAAATTTCCTGCTAAGGACTAGTCTTCATGTGCAACATCCTGGGTAGAAGAGCTGTCCCCCTACCAAAGGCCGTAAAGGGAGACAGGAGTCATTGGCTTGGATGAGGACAGTGCTGGACATTTAAAAGACTGTCCCTTTATCCAGTCACTGAGATTCTAATGGCTCTTCTGATAGAAATAAGTGTCGTGTTTTACTAGTGTAGTTTTTAGTTCTAATTTGTGTAAGTAAAAGAGAAAGGAGGGATAGGAGAAATATTTATTTCAAGATTGCTAACCAGTAAAGAATATAAAATAGATGGCAGTTGCATCAGCTATTCCTTTGGCTTATTCTGTTTTCATTCCTTTGTCTGTTAGTTTTCTTCTCTATGTGATACATTTGTTTTCACAAGCTACTGGCTTTTGATGGGCCAGAGGCTGTTCCTTTTCTGTGTTGAAGTGGCCTATGTTGTTGAAACCTGCTTAAGAAGCAAAGCAACCTAAAACAACCACAGTGCTGCAGCTGGTGTGGTAGAAGATGCGATATCAACTTTGCCTGCTTGCCTCAGTTTACTGTCAATGAATCTTCTGGGGTAATGCTTCTGTTTTACCTCTGGCCTTTGAAATACAAGTCTTTTTCCCTACTCCTTGCACAGAAATAATGATTCCGAGTAGCACACAGTGCATTATCATGGTGCTTGCACCTTAATTAATTGTAGGTTTAGCGGTTAGATGTATTACACTATATTTTAGCACTTAAAAAGCTGCTGCTTCTTGCATTTATTTCTTTATGCCTCTGTTTCATTTGCCGTTTTCTTACCTGAAGTCCATAGCTTCTCCAATACAAAGATACAGCACTTGATTACATGTTGTCCAGCTTCCCCTTCGTATAGAAACTAACAAAGATACAGCGAAGAGGGAGAAGCAACAAGAATAAAGCAGTGTGCCTGTGAGTAATGGTGGAATGGCAATGGACGAAAAGAATCAGTACCTTGATGCAGTCAAGAACAGTAACGTATTTATTAAGCAGCTACAACCCGTGACTTCATTCAAAGCATTTTCTATTAAAAATACCTTGTTATTTCCCACCTACCCTAGACCTGCTCTGTGTGTTGCAGCTACAGATAACTGAGCTGTCGTTACAGGTTTCAGGCTGTCCACATGTGGCCGCAAACAGCCCAATATACAAGACTTAAAATAGTATTCTTAATTGCAGAAGCATAGTTCATTTTAACAGCAAATAATGATGTCTAGAGGCTGGGGAAATTAAAGCTAAGGTGACAGTAAGCAGTAATAGATACTCCAGGGTTACAAATAATTTTCCATTGTTTGAAGAGGAAAATCAGACCATATTCTGTATATGACGGATTGTAAAATCTGAAATACAAGAGAAATTAGAACTTTCAGCAGTTCGATTTTGCATGCTGGTAGAGCTAAACTTGCATCTTCTCGTGGAAATGCAGCATGTGTCTTAAGCCTGAGGGGTTTGATGGGTCAGGTTGTGTCTGCCCCCCTCCTATGACCTGGTGGCCTGTCCCCAAGGAGGTGCCTGGTGCCCTGTGGCTGGGACAGGCCCCATGCCACTGGCTGCCGTGCTCCTGGCTGGGGATGGGATGGGCCCTGGCTACTCCCCTGCCTCTCCCAGCCCCCAAGAATCACTGAGGACTCCCTGACACCCTTCTGTGAAGTAGTCATCCTATAGTATGGGTTATGTTTGGTTACTTACTGCTTTTTTGTTATTTCTTGCGGATTTTGTGAGTGTTACTCCAATCTTTTGTTCTGGCAATGCTGTCTATTTGCCAGCCTAGACTGATGTCTTATTTCAGAGGGCTACATGAAGTCAGTGCTGTTTAATCTCGAAAATGATAACTTGAGGACAGTGATTTTTCATAATCACAGGTAGGTAGTGAAAAAATTACCCTTGAATAGTAGTAGTGCTTGCAGAGACTTCCCAGTTATTCTGCCCTAAGCTGTAAGGAGTGTTTCTGATTATGAGAGTTAACTTGAAAGAGAATGAAATTATAGATTCAGTGTATTTAATGGGGGGGATTTCTGCCTTGATAAGACTAGTAACAGAAATTTCATAACCTCAGTTGTGCAGAGATCTTGTCTGCACTGTGGAGCTCCATGGCATGGGGGAGAAGGGAGTCTTCATGCCCTGGAAATAGGTTTATGAGGAAATAGGTTTTCTGTTTGACTCCTGAAGTCGAGCTAGGGAGACAATGAGGAGGTTATTAGCTGCAGTCGTGAAATGAACACCTTGTGAAAAAACTGTCCTACTGAAGTAAGTCTTTATTTTCTTGTAGTAGACAAGCATGTACAATTGGTTTATTCTAATTGTTCATAAGGAACAATCTTTTCTGATATGTAATTGAGTACATCTCACTGTTTGGCAGAGTTCTGGGCTGCTTGGTTTCATCTTCTGTTTATAGCTTTTTTTTTTCCTGCAGCAACTTAACAAATATTTTCTCTGCTCTGAGTTTTGTTTGCTGACATCCTTTGGATGGCCTTTGTTATGATTTGTCATTACATTATCACAGTTTAAATGTACTGTAGTATCAGCTATAGTGGCAGTGGACCCTTTAGGCTTCTAGGAGAAAAGGGGATCAGCAGTAAGTATTTTGTACCTGTTCAGTTATTTTTTTGGGATTGCATATTCTGCTTATAAGTTTCTGATTCTATCACTGTTACATGGTATAGGGAAGGTGTGTCTGTTTTCTGTCAAATTTGTCATTTTCTAAATCACTGTTTTCCTTCAAGCTCTAGTTAGAGGCAAAATTGGAAAGTATTTCCTCTGAAATCCTGTTCCTGCTTACATTTCCAAGCGGGAAAAAAATGTCAGCTGTTTGTTTAACAACTTAAGGATGTTTCACATATAGATTCACCATCTGCAGATTTTCAGAATACGGTCTCTCTTTTGAAAATGTGATCCTAAATCTGACATAACACCAGGGCACCTTGGAGAACATTGTTTAGAGGGAGTTTCTACTTCCTTGCTGTGATTTTTTCACATCTCTAAGACAGAATTCACACTGAGGAGCATGGACTTTAAAAATTTGTTTCATACCAAAAACCACTAGTAGCTGCATGCTATGCTTTTCCTGTGCCAGACTCACAAAGGATGGAAATTGTTACTGATTCTGTTTAATTAATGCTGCTGAGACTCATGCAGCTCTGGAGGTCCTCACTCTAATCCAAAATGTTGATAGGTGTCAGAAGAGTTTTCTTGTTCATTCTAGAAAGGAAATGGAGGAGGAATGCATTCTAGAAAGGAATAGAGTGAATATATGTACATTATTTGTGTGAATAAGCTGTAACTGTTCCTTCCTGAACATGATACAATTTTTTCGTTGGCTCTGAATGTTCTCGAATAAAGATGTAATTTTCTCTTTCCTGTATGGATTTTTATTTGTTAATCTTTTTGTAGAATACTCTGCTTCATATCTATCCTCTGAAATCTTTGGGTTTTTCTTTCCCTGTAGGAGTTTTCACTTATTCCCAATGATATCATTATATTTTTTCTTGAAGCTCTGTGTTCATAATAGGATAATAGGGAGAGAAGTTGTTGGGTTTGGGATTGATTAGTGGATGTACAATCTCAATTCCCTTGGAAAGTGGGCGTGTGATTGTTTGAGTCTGTTTCTTTGGAGAGGGACCGTTTCAGGGAATTGTAGTTAGAGCTGCAAACAATCCATTAGTCACTCTTCCAAGCCCTGCCAGCATAATACTGTACTGCAGTACATTATTGAGCATTTTGTCCAATATTGGTTTGAGTGACTCAAGCCATGAGGCTTCCACCACTTCCTCTGAGAAACTGTTTCATGGTCTGACAGAACTCAGTGTTAGGAAACATTTCCTGGTACTCACCCTAAACTTCTTAGCACCCAGATTGATCTCGTTACTGTTAGGTATACTTTTTTCCCCAGTTCTGTCTTGTTTGGCATTTACACTCTTGAGTGAATAGTAGATGGTATTGTATCTCCTCATAAGTCAAGCAAATGCATAATTAGTTCTTCTGTTTCAGCTCTCCAAATAGGCCATCTGTTTGGTGGAAAATAGGGCTGAATATGGGAAGGGTTTTTTTTTAAAGTGCTTGTTTCAAACAAATAATATGAAAAAGTGCAGTAGGAGTTCTTATGTAGCTCCAAGAAGTCCCAACTTACATTTAAAAGGCTTTTCAAAAATTATGTAGAAGTCGGTGACTTTTCCAGGCAGTCATTTGAAATAGTAATACCTTTTTCTAGCATGGTATACAGCTCTAGCACTAATAGTCTGTCACATCTCACGGCTTCAGGGAATGTTTTGTAATGTTGCTTCTTCTATTTATCAAGCAAATTATATGTAGCTACAGCCTGGAGAGGGGAGAGCAATGGCAGCAGAATTGCAATCAGATCCAGGGACCATTTGAGTGTTCGTCTTTCACAGCTTTACAGCCAGAATTTACAAGTGTTTGGGTCATATAAGGATTGCTGAGGAAGGAAATGTGCTTTAATGCATTCAATCATTACACAGCTCTGGATTTCTTCCTAGTAGCCAACAGCTGTTTGGTGTTTCTTTCCTTCCATTCTTCTCTCCTTCCTGCCTGTCTGTCTTATTATAAATTCTGCAAAGATGTATGCAGATAATAAATTTTATTTTGCAGAATCTGGATATGTGCTATTCTTATTTCTTATGAATTGTCTTCTGCTTGGTCAGAGACTCCTAGTCTGTGGAACACTTAGGTTTACAATAAGACTTCTAAACTAGGACTCCATGCTTGCATTGAAAAACATGCAGTATGAATTTTAAGCATATGTTTATGTTTTTTGACAAATCACTGTGTAATTTGGGAACCAAGCCCATGTTTTGTTAATTTTTTACCTGAGATTACCTGATGTGTGTGGGTCTGTGACCCGGGCTTCCAGCTTGAGGAGTAAACAAGCTGCGTGCACTTCCTCTGAACTGTACTAGAAAGGATGTGCAAGTCCTCAGGCAAGAGCATTCCTGAGCTAACTTACTACAATTTTACTAAACTAATTAAGGAAGAAAAATGCAGTGATCAAATTAAAATCGAGCCAAGTTTGAACCAAATCAGTGGGTTCAGGTGATTAACAATTTAATATAACAGATAATCTTACATTGCATATGAATATGTAAATGCAAAAAAAAAAAGAAAAATCAGGTAAATGACAGTCTGCTATCAGCAAAAGAAAGTGAATAACTCCTGCAGCTTTCTTGTTCTATCATTTACTACCTGAGATGAAGTAGAGATAGATTAGCTGAAGGCTGGGCCATGTGCTGTGTCTGTTAGGAAGTCTCAGGCACTTCCTTCACCTTTGGGTGGAGTGTCTGAGGCTGGCAGAATCTCCAAGAGAGAACTCCTGTCGCAAGGGAAAGAAACACTGATTTCTTTCCTTTCTTACAGGGAGCATTCCGCATTCGGCACTTTTCTGCCTCAGGGGCAAATGCTTTGGGGATGAGTTGTGTGGAGTGACAGAGGAAGGGGTGGCTGCAGTTCAGTCCCCAGCAGGTGGCACATATCTGAGTTGAGGGTGAAAAGTTCCACCTCTGGAGTGGTCCTTCCACTCACAGTGATTCCCCCTATAGATGAGGAGCAAGGTGCATGCAGGACTTTGAAGCACACGTAGCTTTTATGTGAACAAACTCTACCCGTATTTAGGGACTGATGTATTCCCACTCCCCATGTCAACTCTGGGGCAATATTCCTCATGTGTGCCTCTGTCTGACCTGCTCCCTGCAAAAGGGCTGGTCTTCTCTGCATTCAACTGTGTGTTCCCCTTCCGTGCAGGTGATCCAGGCTGTCTTCTTCGGAATTTGTGTCTTGACTGACCTGTCCAGTCTTCTCACTAGAGGGAATGACAGTCAAGAGCAGGAGAGGCAGCTGAGAAAACTCATTTCCCTCCGTGACTGGATGATGGCTGTTCTAGCTTTCCCTGTTGGAGTGGTAAGTACAGTGTTAATCTGTGCATGTCTTTGCAAACTGGGTGAACAGTGTTACTTACTGACTGTTTTCTTCTTGGAAGGCTTTCCCATCTCTGTGCAAAAGACTACACAGAAGGGGAAAAATGGTACAGAAGATTCTACCACTCTCTTGTTTTTCACAGGTGTAAGGGAACAGAATATACTGTGTTTGCTGAAATAATTTTTGGTTCATTAAAAAAAAAAACATGTTACAATAGGAACTTGATAGTGCAAGTAATTTTAAATGTATATTGTACCAGCAGCATCTTGAGATTCAATTTAGACCTTTTCTGCACCACATGTCATCATCAGGAGTAGTAAAAGTGCTGACTGTGGCATGTTTTACACCATAATGACCTGAGGGAATTCGGGCTGTAAGCCATTCCAACATGGGCAAGAATAGAAGCAAAAGTCCAGGTTGCTCCCTGTTAATCTCATGGGGGATTCAGCGCTAACGGAAGAACTGAGGTAGAAAAATAGGCTTTTTTGTTAGTAATGTTAAAAAGCACACAGAAGGTATGTAAAAATATGGGGTTGACATGTTTTCTTCAAAAGAAAACTATTCTTTGGATCAGGTCTTCTTCTGCTGGGACATTGCACATCACTTTCAATGGCAAGATGTGCTGAATGTCTTTACATAGTTTATAAAGCAGCTGAAAATCCAGAATTTTATGAGTTTTTACATGGAAGTGTAATCTGTGTCAGTCTAGTTCTAAGCTTAGGTTGCATTACAACAGCATGTGAACATTTCATTAAAATTGCTGTTTTTATTGTAATTCGGGATGAAACTTTAATTCTCTTGTTTTTATTTCAGTGTGCAGTACTTCAAAATAAACTCACTAGAAGCAAATTTTTTTTATGGACTATTAGAAAGTTGTATGAGATCTTAAAAGTTGTACTTTCACAAAAGCTGATCACTTTCAGTTAACAGCAGTTAACATATCAAGCTATCATTAATAATTTCATGTAGTCAGAGATGCTTCATTAGAATTTCATTTCACCCTTTATGTGGAATTTCACAATACATAAAGAAATACAGAATGCTTTTGCAAAGTTACAATGGGCAAAGCATATGGGAAACACTGGAGGTACTTCTTTGATAAAGCCCCAGCTGGTAGCCTTCCCTTATTATGCTTGCTGGCCTGTCTTTTGGGAGTGGTCACAGTTCATGTTGGGGTAGCAGACTGCAGTTTTCCAGCAATGGTAGAGGAGACTGGATCACCTAACACAACTCTTAGAAAATCTGTGCGTAGACAAGTTTGCAAATATGCATTTTATGGGTGCAGAGATTCATGTTACAATTGTATTTTTAAGGGAGATGGGGAGTTAGAAGTAGTTGTGGTTGTGATTAGCAACAGATGCATTCCCTACTGTGTTGATACTAGAAGTGGAAAAGGAGAGAAACATCACACTATTTGTGTTTAAATAGTTTAAGTGCCTTTTTCACTCTAGAAGTGTACTCCTTCACACGCATCAAAGCACACCCTCCTTGGCTGTCTTATGCCTCTCAGGATTCAGGGGTTCTTCCCTGCCACTGTTCAGCTCCATAATGTTGTCTGCATGCTCCTCCACTCCTGCAGTGCTCCTGACCTTGAAACTTTTCAAGGTCTTGGAGAATTTCAGCTTCGCTATGTTGTGGCAATTCTGAGCATTTCTTTTCAGGCGATGTTTCTCTTGCCACCAGTATGCAAAGAATCCCAGTTAGCCACTGCCTGCACTACAAGTGTTGTTGCAACATTTACAAATTAGCAGTTCCCAAAAGATGTGTTGCATACCTGGAGATAGCTACTTTCTCCAAGGTTTCATATAAGACATTCTGTCTTAAACAAACATAGTAAGGAATGGCCGTGCTCATTGTACAGATACGCTCCATTTCCAAGAGTGACCTTTCTGTGGTGAGGGGGAAGGATTGTTTACCACTTAAAAAATGTTACAAAGAGATCCTAAAAAGGTTGTTTTCATTGTTGTTTCTTCTCCTGGCTACTGAGAGACAAACAGCAGCTCCTCATAACTTTACACTGGTCTCAGCTCCTTCCTGAAACCTGATCCTCACCAGCAGCTGAGATCTCACCGCACTGCAGCTACCACTTGCCAAAGCCTGGCCAGTGCCCGAGAGACTGCTAGGCACTGCAGCCTCTGCTTTGGTGGGATTATGGATAGGGAGAGTTCAGAGCCCAAAAGTAGCAAACATCTAATGCAGATTTTTTTTTTTTGTCTGAAGAGCTATTTATGTGGAAGAAAATAGACCATGAAATTTTGCTATGATGGAGGTTCTCGTTAGAAGGTAGTATTGAAAACCAGAGTGTCTGCAGAAAAAAAAAGTTCCCTCGTTTCTCATATTCTTTTAACAGCTTCCTCACTCCTGAAAAAAAAAACCGAAAAAAAGAAAAAAGAAAAGAATTTGAAATGCAAACTTTCTTTCCTTGAGACTCACCCACCAAGCTCTCCATGGAGCTTCTCAGTGGTTTCCAGTAATGGCACAAGGGAACCTTCACACATAAAAATTGGGCGGATGCAATTAAAATCTTTGTTGGGTTTCTAATGTAACAGTAGTGGTCATGCTTAAGTACTTGTCAGTTACCTTAACATCTAAATTATTTTTATTGCTCAGTGTTTTACACAGGGCATGTTTAGGCAATAACGCAAATACTAGGGGAACATTTTAAAGCTTAGTAACTGCAGTTTTTCAAGAGCGATTCACCACATTTTTTTCTGTATTTCCTGCTTATTGGAGCCCTTGAGATGACTTGTTCTGAAAAACAGATGAGAAAAGGGGTTTCCACTCCCAAGTCAAACAATGATGTGTGAAAAAAAATCTGTAGCAAAGTTTTAAAGTTTTAGTACTTCCTAAAAAACTATTACATGTAAACCATCTGGGAAGTCTGACCACCAGCCTTCTCGCACCTTCCAAAGGAGGGGAAGAACCAGCCCACAGGTAAATAATCCCCTTTTGTGGCTTTGCAGCAAATCAAATCTTGCAAACAAATCAAAACTTGAAAAATCTGTGCAGCAAATCCCATCTCTTGAGTGTTCTGATATGCATTGTGTGTCTTCAGGAGCTCTGATAAAACTGAATTGCCAACCTATATTTCACAGGAGCATTAAAAAAAACCATTAAGCTCTTCTAAGGACCTACTGGCTACTGTTTACCTATTGTTGCTCTTTCTAACGTGGCTTTTTAGACAATCAGATCAGAAATCAACAGATTAATTTTCTATGCAGTAAAGCCTTATGCCACAAAAAGTCTGTGGACAACACTTTCTAGCCCTTTTATATTTTATTATAAGTCTGCAATACTACTCAAATGCCTAAGAGATTAGGAAGCATCCCCTGAAGAAAATTGCTTGCATAGGCATTTTAGAAGTTCATTACCAATTTTCATCTGTAATTACTTGGATTTGCTATCCCTTTATCTGTGTAAAGGAGGTGTGTATTGGGAGTAGTTTACACTGCTAGAGTAATGTAAGACATGCTTAAAAGTCAGACATTACACTTTTTTTCTATTTTTTTGACATAGATCATTAAGTTGCCAAGTTTCTTCAGTTAATTAGTGTTTTTTGTAAATCATATGTGGTTTTATCAATATGTTTCATGTAATTTGTACCAAACAAAATGAAGAAGAGATAAAACAGACATTTCTTAATGCACAGTTGTTTAAGACTGTGTTTAATAAAAATAGGAAGAAGAACAAAAATAGATATTGTTACATATCAACTGCCTAGAAAATCACAAACTCTACAACAGACATTTTATATCATGTTTTAATAGCTATGTTTGGGTCTGAGTCTAAACTGACTAGACTTACCTAGTTTTCTCTGTTATTCTTTTATGGTTTAAAAAACCTGTGGTACAAAGGAGAGAAAGCCAGGCATGCTTTCTTATTTCATGTTTCTCTGTACTGGTAGAGTCACAAGGAAAGCTGATCACCCTTCTATAGATCATCCATTATGCTGATCTGTGATCTTATGCCAAGAAAAGATGTGTAGGCATTTGCTGCAGTTTCCTAGTTACCTTGTTACTTGACCGGTATACAGCATACTTATATTTCCGTATCTGACTTAACAATGCAAAAATCTCTCTTCTGGATTTTACCCTCATCTGTTGTGACAAGGTAACTGGTGATGGGAACATTAGTGAGTAGTGGTGAAATTGCCCCCTGAAGTCTATTCTCTGAGAGGGGTTTTCTCTGGTTTTTATTCCCCACTTCTTGTTATTTCTGTCACTGGCCCTTTTCAAATCCCTTTGGTGTATTGCTGTACTAGCTCTCGATTCCACTTAAAGCCAGTACCATGCCAATTTGTACCTACTGTGGTCTGCCTTTAACAACACTTTTCTTCTAGATATAATAACTGTCTAACTGTCAAAGATGTTCGCAAACAACATATTTATACTTGCAGTTAGCCACAAATGTCTTGGGAGATAGCCAGAAAGCTTACCTTTAACTGTACTTAAAACAAATTTTGTCAGGGTCACAAGGGTTGAAGGTTTTTTTTCTTTGTCATTAGCCGTCCAGGAAATGACTGAACTGTGCAGCCCAGCCAAAACCAAAAACACATAGTGTAGGAAAATAAAGTTCCACTGGGTTCATTCTTCGTTTGCATAACATTTCTTGGTTGGACTCACGTAAAAGTGCAAATTATACAATTCTTTTCCTTGGCTTTACTTTCTTAGTTTCTCTTTGCTTCGATTTGTAGTGTTTTGACAAAGCCACTTGATTTCTCTTTTGAATAACCATCCATTTCCTAACCTGTCCTTTAAAATTTTTCCCTTGACAGGGCCACGTGCTGTCTTTGTGTCCTCTGAAGCTTCAGAGACAGAGGACAAACACTCAAGGAATACCTCCTTAAGTGGGAAAGACAGCATTTTGGTTTTGGCCTTTTTTTTTTTCCTGCTGCTATGTATTTGTTCAGCAGTCTTTCAGATGCCTGTAGTGAGTGAGCTATTCCATATTTTCAGGTTCCAAGGTCTTGCAAATTTGAGGTTTCCTTTGGTCTGTAATGACTGGATGCTAGACAGATAATCATTATAGACAAATAGAATTATTACAGACCTTAGATAGGATAAGTAGCAAATGAGGGACTCTTCTATTTCTATATGTTTCTTAACCTTATGTTTAATCAAGTCATCACTATCTTTGAAAAGCTGGCAACCCTAGGAGGCTCCTGTACAAAGAAATGTAAAATGATTGAGGCTGCCTGTTCTCTTCCTTGAATTCAAAGCCTTGAGTTTATCTAAAGAGGAAATGGAACGGTAATATTTGTGCCATTTTGTGTTGGGAACAAAAGAAGATAAAATATTGGGCTCCCTGAAATTTTTCTACTCCATAAGAGCAGCCTGTTCAGCCTGGCATGTGAGATTAGCACAATGGCTGTCTCCACAAGAGTGATGAATTATGCCACAAGGAAGGCAACGTGAGCATAAGAGCAGCAGTTCTGCTTGAGGCTTATGTAGGTGTGAGAGACTGGAGAAAATGAGTACTGGCTCAGAACATCTAAAGCGGGGGAGGAAGAGGGGCAGGGCAAGTCCTGCATAGGTGGGATGGTGCATTGCTCCATACTCCACCCCCTGAAGCCTCTAATCCAGACCCAGAATGGCTGTTAGCCACTGCAATACGTAGGTAAATAGGGTGCTGGTGTGGCAGAAAGAGAAGTGGGAAGAAATTCTGAGAAGTGCAAGATCCAAAATGATATCAGTTGGATGGGTAGCAGCCCATCAGAAGGGGGATCATCCAGGCCACATCTTCAATAACCTGGTAGACTTGCTCACTCAGTTGGCTGTCTTAGCCAAGGAAAAGGAAGCAGAAGAAACGGAGATACTTATTGGAATGTCTGCATGTGAAACATGGCCACTCTGGGTTAAAAGACCTGTTAAGAGAGGTGATAAGTAGAGGATGGCCTGTCACCCAAAAGGCTTGTGAAACAGTCATTTCTGTGTGCAGCCAATGCTGCAGCAGACTGGAGAAACACCCCCTGCAAAATTCTCCCCGGCACCTAAGGACAGGAAAGGGGTTGTAGAAGATGTGGCAGGTCAACAGCATTAGTCCTTTTAACAAATCAGGAGGAAAACAATGTGTGCTGATGGAAGTTCAAGTAGTCTCAAGTTTGGTGAAGGCTAAAGCAGTGGCATGGTCCACAGGGGAAAGTACTGTGAAAGGATTAAAATTATGGTTCGGTTTCCTGCCTAAGCCAAAATTGATGCAATCAGATAATGGCAGTCACTTCACAGCAGGAATAGTCCAGGAATGGGCAAAAACTGAAGGGATAGTGTGGGTGTTCCACACCCCCTACTATAGCCACAAGCCAGTGGGAATAGTAGAAAGGACAAACGGTCTCCTAAAATGGTTTTTGAGACCTTGGGTTGCAAAGTGGTCTGATGGACTGTGGGACACTGTGACCAAAGTCAATGACCCTTGGGGAATAAGTGGATGTTCATGACCTACAGTATTTGGCCCCATGGCACCTTACACCCCACCCAGAAACAAAGGGACTGATGATCCCTGGAACCCCATACATTTTCCAGGTCAGCCAGTACTGGTAGGCCTGCCAGCTGTTGGGGACTACCAGTCCTGCTGGTCTTAAAGATGCCCCTGAACATGCATGCATAGGTAACCACAGATGCCTGTGGTGAAGAACACAAAATTAACACCAGATGAATAATTCCTTCTTTTTAAAACTGGTCCAAGTAGGACCGAGTTTTCTTTTCTCTCTTCTTCTACAGGTATTCCATTAAAATATGTGGCTGTGAGAAGAGGAAGTGACAACAGGACTCAGGCTTTACACAGTTCTTTGCTGCAGTTATTGCTTGTATATGTTTCTATCCTAATAGTTTTGTGATATTTGTATTTGTATGTGTTTTGTCTCAGTAGTTTTGTAGTATGTGTATAAATGTCACAAGCATTGTTTATGTCTCCTTGTTGGTTGCCACAGCAGGTGGAAAAGATTCCTTCCTGAATTTAGTTTGGAAACTCAGACAGGATTTTATATGAGTATGAAATCAGATTTGTATATCCCTGCCTACCTCTTCGGAGCAAGGTATAAAATTACTTTGAATTGAAAAAGAAGAGTGGTTTGATGCCAAAGGAACCACATGTAGTAGGGGAAAGTGATGTGTGAAGCCATGATCATGCAGGGAAGGGGGTTGACAGAGACTGAGGCGGCAGCTGGAAAGTTTTCTCCAGCTGTAGGCAAAGAAGTCATAAGTAGTCAAGATGTCACAAGAAAGGACTTTGGATTTGGAAACCAATGAAGGATTTTGTAAGTTGGGAAGGCATTTGGTTTGAACCCAGGATCCCAAGTGAAAAAATATGCCAAGTGGATAGGAATAGCTCAAGTTTTTGTTATACCTTTAATCCCCCTGAGACAACCAGACTATTATGCAGTAGAACTTCTACTTGATTTAACTTTCCCTTGGTACATCCTGATATTCCCTCTTACCTTGGCATTTGGATCTCTAGCTTTGTAATAAGATACTTGACTGTTATATGGGTCCTGGGGATCCCCCTGAAATCTGGTTGGTGGAAGGAATAAGGGTAGTAATATGGGAAATGTGTATTTGTTTGGGTTACAATGATACCTGTACTTGTAAGATTACCAGCTCTGAAATGTAAGGCAGCCTCACTGTTGAAAATTTGCCTGTCCTCAAGGTTTGTATTTTTTTGGTGAGGTGTGCAATTGCATTGCAATAGAGAATCTTAAAATGGACTCATTATGCCATTTTGGAGCTCAACTAACAAGTCCACCAGGTGTCAAAAATGGTTTTATAAAATTGTCTAATGCTTGATAGGTTGTTACTAAATGGGCAAGAAATATGTGAAATGCTGGACCTCACCAAAGGGAAATGCTGTATTAGGAAGCACAAAGAAAAGTGAAGAAAATCACCAACCAGTCTGCTGCATTCTTCCAATCACTGCAGCTGAAAGATTGGTTTCATGAACTCTCCCCCCAGATCCTGATTTGCATCTTTCCTGCCATCTCTGGAACTTACAGGGTGGGGGATGATGGCTTGCATAGGGTGGAATCTCTATACTGACGGGACCTATATTTTTGATTATTGAAGTAGCAGTTGTCCACTGTATGATTTCTTGTGCATGTTCCTCTTTTTCCTCTCCTTTTTTTTCTACCTCTGTCTGCTAGGTTAGAATCCCACCACTGCCGCCATGGAAGAAGAAGATACCGTTGCCCATTGTTCTGGTCCCAATCATTGTTTTGAGCCTTGGGGTCATGTGAGAAGCTGGAGAAAATGGTTACTGGCTTAAAAAACTAAAGGGTGTGGGGGCAGGGCACGTCCTGCCTAGGTAGGATGGTGCACTGCTCCACCCCTCTGAAGCCTCTAGTACAGCCCCAGAATGGCTATTAGCCACTGGCACAGCAAAAGCCCCACCAAGGGGGGAATACCCCGAGGGACTGGGGCAGGTAAAAATGGTTGCACAGACACATGTAGTCACAGTCCACTGTTAGGATTTTACAGTAGCTGAGATCATGCTGGAATTCAAGCAATGATTTTAATCTTTCTGTGTTCCCTCCCCCGTTTCTTCTTCTTGAAATCTGGGTAACTTCGAGTTGGATGAGTTGGAGTTCACTAAGCCAATGCCTTGTGGAATGCTTGATTTTGATTGAATGTCGCTTTAAAATTTGCCAAGGACCCTTATTTTCCAAAGTTTACCAATAAAAGTTTGTTGTTTAACCTCCTGAGAATGTTGTCCCATTTCTCCTGTGTGCTGCCTTGGGTATAAAAAAAGCCAGAAGAAACTCGTTGAGCAAGTCTGGGACTTTACAAGAGGCAGTGTAAAGAAGCAGCTCAATTTTGTCACAGTCTGGCGCTACATGATCATGTGGGATCTTAGCAAAGCCCAGCCCAAATTAAAGTCTACCAGTGATAAAATGTGAGCATAGTAAAGGGGATTTAAAAGTAGCAGACCAACAGTTGCTCATTAATCAAAGTAAATACAGAAGCAGCCAAATTAACTATGTAGCAAGTCCTCATTATAATCTATTTATCCAAATAGTTAATTTTTATAGTTCATTTTATCCACATGAACTAGTTGCAAGGAAGGGTAAGGTGAACCATTCAGACACTGGAAAGAGTCTTCCCCAGGGTGTTGCTTTAAGTTTCATGTCAGGTCATCCTCTGGGACAGGTTAGTTCTGTAACACGTTTGGTTTTGCGCACTTCCTTTACCTTATGGCTGCCTTGTGATAGTGCTTTGCTAAGCAGTGTTTGCCGTCTGTAGCTCCAGATGGTTGCAACCAGCTAGGCTGATCCTGTTCCATCCATTGGCTGACTTTGGTTAAGGGACAGATGGCTTGTCCCCTCTTTTCTTGTCTTTACCTCCTTGACAAAGTCTATTGTTTTATTCTGCTCCACACAAAAATCACAGGCCTAAACACGCCAGCTCTGTTGTATTCAGTGTAATAAAGTTCGACGTAATTCTGGTTGATTTTTCTTGCTGTATGACTTCCTGGGGAAAAAAAAAACATTATCAATCTTGGTCTTCATATGCCTGAGAAGATGTTTTTCTGCCCCAGTTGATCTTAGCAGGTTCTCAGAGACCCACTGTGATAATACATGACTTCTAGGAAGCCTATAGAGAAGAGGATACTTTGCTTCCATTTTCCCTGCTGTTCAGCTATTCATATCTTGGCACTGAGGTGTCAGCAGGTGCGTAAAGAGCTACGCTGTGCCAATGCCAAGACTGGCCCCAAAGAGAGATTTCTTGTGGGGTACTTTACACTTGCAATATTTTGCAGGCTGTCCATCATAACCTATTTTGTTTTCCTGGCCTCTGTGCACTAGTCGAATAGTGCAAGCTTATTCTGAGCTGTCATAACAGATGGACAACTGTGTTGGAAACCAAGAAACTATGTACTGTATGCGCACTGAGGGAACAGTGTACTGGTTCAGGTCATTCACATAACTGCTGGCCAAAGTCTGCGTGTGTGTGGTTAGAACAAGGTGCCATTGATTAACTGCAAACCTCAATTTTAACCTTCCAAAGTGAGAAGCATAAGAAATAGCTTATGCCTACACTATGCACACTAGTAGTTCGCATGCCGTGCTGTGCTCACCCCATATTTCTTCGCACTGACCCTCTAAATTAGCTGTAAGATCATGAGCCACATCAATTTGGACATAACTGAATACTTCCCTTCTATCTCAGTGAAAGTCTTCTTTTGGCTCTCAAACTTTAAACGTGGATTTATCATTACTGTTGAGAGTTCCCCTGTAAATGGTCACTGAAAAGCTTCTCGCCCAGGTATTGGGTTTTACTGCTATAAACAATAAGCCTTTTTTATTACTAGAAAACTATGACTCAAATTCAAGGTAAGAAAGCAGTGGTGTTTTAATTAGAAAATTACTTATTTACCACAGCTAAGGTGAGCTTAAACTTTTATTTCAGTACATTTTTGTGGGTTTATATTGTCTTTGCCTTTCAGACATCAGGATATCTTTAAAGAATATGTGAACACTTTAGCAAAAATTTAGCCTAGTGCAAACTATCTGATCCATCTGTCCTGTCCTCAGTCTAGAGGAAATAATGGTCCTTTTCTGGGCTTCCAGTAAATAGTTTCTGAGAAGAACCGAGCTAAACCTCATACTGACAAATGAGCACTACACTAGACCTCTTTTCTGTGCATCCCAATCCATCAATTGTGTGGAGAGTAGTCAAAGGGGATTTTTTTTTAAATGCTGTTTTGATGGCTGACACATAAAAGTGCAAATATGAATTTACAGGCTTCTGTTCAGGAGTGAATGTTTCATATTGATATGTTCTATGACTTCCAAGTGATATTTTAGCTGATTTTCCATTTGTTTTCTATCCTGTTAGGGAAGAAACATCATTTATGTGCCACATCTGCTACTAAAGCATAGTATTCACTTGTAATTTGGCCACAGGCATGTAAGTCAAAAAATGATATTTTTTCCTGGCTAAAAGTTAAGGGAAAAAAAAAAAAAAGAAGAGAAGTTAAAACCTTAGTGAATGCAAAGAGTAATCCAGATTCAGACTGTTGATTAGAACAGTATTTGGTCAAAGAACAATAATGTCCATGTCTATCCATAGATCATTTGCTAAGTGACCCATTTTGCTATCTAAAGAACGCAACTAATTTTTAAGAAGCATATATTTAAAAATGTCTTTTTTTTTTTTGTCTTTTTAGTTTGTTGTGACAATGTTTTGGAGCATCTATATCTATGACAGGGAACTGGTTTACCCAAAGCTGCTTGATAATTTTATACCAGCATGGCTAAATCACGGAATGGTGAGTAAAGTAATGCAAGCACTTCCTTGCATAAACAAAAGTGTAAGATGTCGATTTCTTTGTGTGTGATTCTGCGTGCTCTAGGAGCTAATCCCCTCAGAAGTGATTAAGGAACGTAGTTTGCAAGGAAGAGTAATATCTTTCCTTTCTGGACTCCTGGAGTCATATTTGAATCCTCATTAGGTTGAAACTGGAGATTTGAACTTACATGTCCTACATCCCAGGCTTGCTGTGGGGGTCAGCTCTTTTCTGTGGTCAGGTAGCTTTCCCAGAGAAATGTCACCATGGTCATAAGGAAGAGACTTCCATAAAACAGAAGTTCTGACTTTGACAAATCTTTCTCTAAAATGACAGAAAAACTTAATTGCATGTTTCTTTATCATTCTACCAAAGTATAATTAATAATAAAAACCTTTCAGTTGAAATGCTTTTTAAAAAATCTCTATTTTTTGGACTCTAGAAAAATTACTCATGCACGTCAAACTTATGTAGCAGAACCTGTATCTGAATGTTTTTAATAATGTGGAATTACGTGTATCAGTGCAAAGCTTCAAAATTGATGCATTGGTAATCATAAACGTACTTTTATGAGAAGAAATCTGACCTTTTGATCCTTCTCTGCTATGTCAAGTCAGACATCCTTTCTCTCAACTATATGTTTAAATGCTAAGGGAAAGTTAGGCCACAATTTGCCATCAGGTACTTTCCACTGTTTATGCAGCATTCGGAGCTGAAAAGTGTCTTGTGTGCTTCTCTGGTTGCATCTGTGCAAAATGTTTCATTATTACTTTGTTTTCCTCATAAAGACATGGCAAACCATTTGGTACTGCTGTTCATCAGTAGACAGCAGCAGAGCTCATCCTTCTGGGTGTGAACACTTTATCACTGCAGCAAATCAAAATTTGTCCACCATTGCTGGGCTTGATAAATTGGTCCTTTGTGGAGTGGGGCAGATGGCACTGCTGTTTATTTTTTCCCCAGATTTTGAGTAAAAGGAGCAGTATGAGAGTTGTTATTGACAAGAGGAGCATCGGCTTCTGCTAGATACTGTAGTGTCTTATGATGTTTTGAAAGGAACAGCATGATATTGTGTGTGTCTAGAGCTGAGGAAAGAGTCTGATGACTCCTGCTATGTTTGTTCAGGCTGTCCTCCCTTGAGCTTTGAGGTTACAAACTGAGCACTTGCAAACACTGCCAAACCATGCATGTCTTGATTTTTTTCCCCACAACAGATCAGGGCCAGCTCTGATGACATTTCTTTCAGGTGACATTCCACATACTGGAAGTGCCTGACCCGTAACATTTTTCATGAATGTACATTGTGAAGCAGTTGGCAGCAAATGGCCTGAGGTATTCAGGAAGTCTTCTCTGTGCCGTCACTAAAAGGCAACTCAAGCTCATGTTGCTTTGAAGAAATGTATACTTACTGAAATATGTGAAGAGGGCTTTTGTTTGAGATTTTTGGATATCACAGAGTTTGCTGAAATGTATTGTGTGCAAGTATCTTAGACTTTTTTTCAACTTGACGTATTGTAGAAAGCATTTTTGAAAGACTTTTGTAAAGGAATTGGTTTCTGTGTCAGTCTCCATTTATCCAAGTGTTCTTTAGGTAGATCAAAGGGGAAGCTTATGGCTGTGGGGCTTTTCACTACATTTTAGCACGTTCTTTCTGATGTTTTATCCATCAGTTTATCCTCACCAGCGTTCATGCTAATTAATTCTGATGCATTGCTCATCATAGTATGAAAGGGTTATTAAACTACCTTGAGAATACTTGCACCTCACTTAGTAGTAGTTAAAATTTTGACATGGCAAATTTTAAAGAATATGATAGAGGCCCGTTGGTAAAAGGGTAGGACCTCTGGGAATACAGTTTAGAAAAGTCAGATACCTGACTACTGTTTAATACCAAAATAAACATTTATTCCCATGTATTGCAGCCCATTTTGACAGTAGCTGTGCACATACAATGATAACTTTTCTGAAAGCAGAGGTGGCCATACTGGAGCCCAACCTTGCACAACAAAACTCACACAAGGGACTCATGACCCCTGGCAGAGTGAAATCTGTCAGTGAGAGGTGGGTTGTTTCACTGCTGTTGCATTGCTGATTAATCCCACTTATGTGTGAGCTTCTCACACAGTGCCTGGTACAGCTCCTAAGGATCTGAGGTCAAATGTTCCTTAACAGGTGAACTCTCTATCCAGAATTTTTCACAGCAGTTTCCCCAAAATATTTATTTAGCACAGAAAAAGAAAAAGTGGAAAATATGAAACGATACATTTTGTGCAGTAAAAAGGATTTCTACCTTGATTGAAAAGCTGTGTTTTCAAAAGTTTCTGACAAATGTATTATGACCAGCTGTAACAACTTGCTCAACTGTCAACATCGGCCTACAAAATCCATATATAGAAAAGGAGTGAAAAGTCATGAAATCTGGCTGTAATAATAGTCATATTTCCATTAGTAATATGGGCATGTATTAAAATATTTGAGAATATTCATACTTTAGAAGCTTTTTAAGGTGACTATCTTGAAGGCTCTATGAAGAAATTGTGTGAAGGGCTGGTCCAGCTCAGTGCATTAGCCTAGGAAGAAGTGGTTTGAGCAGCAGTGTCTGCTGCTTTTTAAGGTTATAGTAATTAGTTCTCCTTCCCCTTTTTCTTTCCCTTCTTTCCCATCCCTCATCTGCAGTTACAACACCATCTATGCTTAAACCCTGGTTTTCTTGAGCACACAGTAATGTCTTGTTAATACTTAAGAGATATCACTCCTCCATAGCAACACTTTTTCAACATAAAAAAACCAAAACAACTGGAATTGTAAAAAAAATTCCTTTATAGAAATGGGAAACATAAGGGAAATGAACCCTGGAAATACGCAGTCCCATTACCAATTCAACTTTAATATGGTTTATAAAGTTTCATAGAAAAAGAGGAGAGGCTCATCATTGTGCAGAAACTATTTACCATAAAATTGCTTATATTGTCAAAAACACTATTTCTATTGCATACATACATACATACATATATATATACGCACACACCCTGTAATAGTTACAAATATAATTCCTGCGTATGGGAAAACCTGTATATTAAATGGCGCCTATGGGAAAACCTGTATATTAAATGGCGCCTTATGGTACCAGATAGTACTTCATACGTGCAGATTCATACACCTGTAAAAGATATCACCAATGGAGTTGTACTTAGCCATAAAACTGATGTATTTCATCATCTCAACCCAGTTCATTAATCCATAACCAATGGTGTCACTATGACTTGATAAATGACCAGGGAAGTCAATAGCAGGGTTGCTGCTGATTTCATCAATGCAAGGATTTCATCTGTGTTTATTGTCCAAAGGAGCACATCTGAGTAGCTGAAGTTAAGCTTCTGTCAGTAGAAATAACTACCTGTCTAAAGAGAGCTGTTGGAGAACAGGCCTGTGTCTCAGCCTTGGTCTGATTCTGAAGTGTCAAGTGCACTTCCTGGATTTATTAGTTATGCAGATGAATTCATCTTTGTGGGCTACAATTTTAATGCCAAATTACTGAACTCTTTCATCAGAGATGTCATTTGTTTTCTGGAGACTGTCCTGCAGTTTGGATCCATGTCAGCTCAATTCCAAAGACATATTTTCCATGGGAAATATTCTTCCCCATTTTCTGATGGGTGTCTAGCTGATCTTTATCAGTATTAGGAATTTTTAATTAAAGACTAACCTTTAATGTTTAAAACTAATGTGTCATAGTAGTAGGATTTTTATCAGCTCATTCCATGCACCTTTTTGTGTTGGGGCTGGACGGGTTATGCATGGATAACATTTGTTTTCAGAAGTTATATTCTCTTCAATATTAGCACAGGCTGTAAAACTAGAGGTTGCCCCTATTCTAACCAATGCCCACATAAACAGTTATGTAGACTGAATTAATTTAACTTGAGCACTGCTGATTCTGAGCCAGGTTACATGGCAAGACTGCCTGCAGTATCTGTCCAAGTAAGCATACCATTTCAGCGAGAGTCCTTCTTTGTTTTTTGCAGACACTGTCTCAAATTTGTTTTAAAAATGTGAATCATCTTTTGTTTGTGGCAAGGAAAGCAAAATACAGAGATAGAAATTACTTACTGAGGAGTTTAAATGCTCTGGAGGTCAGAAACAAAATAATGTCCTAATATGAAGACTCTAGAGGAGAGGTCAGGGAAGGGCGGGGGGGAAGAGGAATATGCTCTGCATCTGTGGAGTTGGAAAAATGATTATTGTCTGGGTTCTGTGCCACTGCAGTCTGTATATGCTCTTCCAGTTTTGTACTCTGTTATTTTTTTATGCTGCTTTTGGGAAATGGGAAACAAAGGCATTTCTAGAAAGACTTAGCCTCTGTCCTAGTATTTAAGAGAATGCACAAAAACTGGGACAAATAGCAGAAAAATACAAATTAATGCAGAGGAAGGAGCCTGTCCAAGTGATACATCTCTATTTATTTCACAAGTTGTCTCTCTTTTCGTATTGCTGACTACTCAGCTGAAAAGTTGAGGCCACCGCAGAGTGGTACAAAGTCCCACTGACCACCTCTCCAGTTGTTTATCCTAGCAGCCTTATCCTGGTTCTGGTGGCCATGGCTTGTGTGTCTTTTTATTTTAATGGTGGAAAGGACATAATCTTGGAGTGAGTCCAGAAGAGGGCCACAAAGATGATTAGATGGATGGAGCACCTCTTCTACGAGGAAAGGATTAGAGAATTGACATTGTTCAGCCTGGAGAAGTGATGGCTTCAGGGTAACTTTATTCCAACCTTTCAGTACCTGAAGAGGTCCTTCAAGACAGCTGAAGGGACTTTTTACAAGGATATGTAGTGATAGAAAAAGGGAGGATGGCTTCAAACTGAAATGAGGCAGGTTTATATTAGATATTAGGAAGAAATTCTTTCCTATGAGGGTGGTGAAGCACTGGAACAGGTTGCCCAGAGAAGTTATGAATGTGTCTTCCCTTCAAGTGTTCAAGGCAGGCTGGATGGGGCTCTGAGCAATCTGATCTAATGGAAGGTGTCCCTGCCCATGGCTATGTGGTTGGAACTATATCATTTTTAAAGTCCCTTCCAATCCAAATCATTCTGTGATTTTATGACAGCTATTTTTCTGGTGTAAATCCTTCTTCTTTGATGATTTAACAAGTAGAAAAATAACAAAGGCATTCAAATATCAAAATCCATATTAACCTGACACAAAGATTGGAAGGTCCAAAACTTACGAGTTACTTGACAAACCCATCTCTCCATTATTCACTGGTCAGCTGCTACACAGTGGCCGCTCTGAAGTATGAACAAGGAGATATCCTTTCTTTCATCAAAGTGTTTCTACCTATGTAGACTAAAAGTCTTTTCCAGAAATTGCTAATTTGAAATGGTGCATTTTACTCCTTGGGGATGCCTTCCTAACACAGCATATCACATGGATGGGCATTTCTTGTAAAAGGTACTGAACCTTCATAATGCCTTATGCTTCTTCCTAGAAGATATTTATACTTTTCTGAGGTTTTTTAAAATCCAATTTAAATGTTTCAAGGATATTACAGCTCAAGTGCTCTTCTTAATTTATTTACAATATTTTCAAATGTTAGGTGTGAATAAAATTTGCAATGCTCCAGGAAGGCATTCCCACTTTTTACATAAGTTGCAAGGTTTTCTGATAAAAATCAGGGACAATTTTTAATTTAATTTCCAACAGACTAACCACTCCTAGATGGCTATTATTTAACCATCTATCTGATGGAAAGAATAGCAATTGAAGCTGATTGCCTGGGGACTCAGAATATTTGCAAAACCCATGAAAATAATGTTGTTGAATTTGTACACTTCTTGCATGTTCATGCTGCAGTTACGTGGCTCCGTCTGTTATCTCTCCTCATTATCTGCCAGTTCCACCACTGGAGCATAACTACAGTGGTACCAATTATCTCCCTGCTCTGGGGAGAGAAACAGCACCAGCTTAAAAGATTTGTTTGATTTTCTCGTACTTATGTGAAGGGCTTGGAAATTGGTGGTGTGTCAAAACCTGTGATAGCATAGCACCTGAAAATTGAGAGAGGCTGCTAGGGTGAAGAAGTCCAAATTGCCTGAATGGCATCCCCTGGGGGCATTAGGAAAACCCCTTTACCTAACACAATAACAGTACGTCAGTTTCTGTGAAGTAGGAAGCTGGCCTTAACCATGTTACGTATCTGCCAGAGAACACTCATCAGGGTAAGGTGAAGACAGCTTTTTAACTGAACACAGATGCTGAATTTTTCTTATTGTTTGCTATTTCCACTAATCTGGAGAAATTGCACACAGAGGCTCCTCCTGGTATAAACATCCTCAAACCTTAGTAACAAGGAACCTTTGCTAAAACATCTCCGAGTACTTAGTAACAGCAAAACATGCAAGCCCTATTCTGAGTGTGAACATTGAAAATTAAAAGCCTGAGGGCTGAAATCCACAGATGAAATCTCTTTCAAAAAGTTTAACTACCTTCTGTTGACAAGGTCATGTAACTTGGTCTGCTAGCACAGAGCATGAGAGCATCTAGTGTCAACAACACGTTCCAGAGTTACTACCAAAGGAAGGGAGAAGGGGAGAGAGTCAGAGAGAGCACAGAAAGAGCTAAGATAGTTGAATGAGAGGAGAAGATAGGCGGGAGGAAAGAGATGAATTAAGAAGTCAGCTGATGCTGTTCCAACTCCTACCTCAGAAAAAAAAAGAAAAACAAAACAGATGAGGCAAGTGAATAAAAAAGGAGCCACAGAATAATGTAGACAAGCTGGAAGAGATTCAAAATGCTAAAGAGGACTTGAGGGAGGAGGAGGAGGAAGAGAGAAGCAAGGAAATAAACAGTGAGAAAGATGAAATGAAGAGTATGTTTTCTTCCATCACTTCACTGGGAAGACTTCCCTGAGATGTATTAGTTTGAAGAATGGAGAGCAAAGAAGTGGCTTATGGATGCTGCTGTGAGGAGAATTGCTTCTGTTGCTGTTGGATGTAAGTTTACAGGTCAGATGAAGTAATGCTTTCAAGTGACATGCCAGGAGCTTCAAGAACTTGGAAAATGTTTAAGACTAGAACCACCTGCAACCATGCAACAGTATGAAGCCTGTGTTCATATAAAACTTACTTGTGTGGTATCTGTAGAATGACATTGACGTCTTTTGCATTTGTCTATATTTTTATCTGACTGTGCCGTACATTGTCTTGGTCATCTGTTTGACTCTCAAAACTGGAGTCCTGTGTTAAAAAATGGCCCCTACTTTTCCATATCAGCTGTGAAGTGTGAGCAGCATTGCATATTAAAACAGATGCCGTTTGCTGGGGGTTGCAGGTTTGCTGGAAGGTCACATATTTGAAGTACCAGAGGTAAGGAGATGTACTGTCTGTATTTCAAACTGCCCTGCTTTAACAGCCAAAGCTAGGTGTAACTCTGGAAATAATAATTATGCTGATAATATTAATGCTGATAATAAAAGCATAAAGATTTTCCGCTGAAGTCCCTCAGACAAATGTTTGTTAAAGTGATTACTATGGGCACAAAGAAAATAAGCAAAGAAAAGCCCCAAAAGGACTCATGAAGGGAGCCTTAGCCTTTCTCTGCGTGTGGGGTACACAGTGAGTTATGTTTCCTAGAAGCAGAGTTTGGCCCTGGACTGCTAGGTCTGTTTGTTACACCAGCAGTGATGTGGGATGGAAATGCATTTGGTTCACACACATAAATTTAACGATATTGGGAAGCTGGTTGTGTTTTAACATTCGCTTTTTGTGCAGCTTATATTGCTTGCCGTAGACACTGCTGGAGCTGTGCACAACTCTTTTGTGATGCCTAAGATGGTACGTTTGTCTGGTGCTACTGCACCATTGATCAGATATATGGTTACAGGTTATAAATGTAAATAAATGTTCAACTTTTTAAAATCAGTGCAAAATGCATCAATAAGTGGAATGCATTTCCAATAAAAATGTATGTGCTTTCCTCTCTCTCAGTTAAAATCGAACACTGGTTTTATCCTTTAACAGAATAGATTTCTGGTTTCTTCCCTGAGTGTGTTTTCCAGAGGACATAGGCAGATAGTAGACTCAAACATTATGGGATCGATTGTTATGATTAACAATGGGTATATTCAAAGTCTTTTATCAAGAAAAGAGAGCATTTCACGGGAAAAAAAATTAATGTATTGAAGGAGGATTGGTTATTTTGCAGAGGGTTTAATAAATCAGCTGCCATCTACAAGTTAGGTACTCTTAACACTCCATATGCAAGTCATCCTGGAGGTGATCACGATGAAGAGCTTTGTCTCTTTAGCAGGTCTTGCAAACACAGGGGAGGATGCAAATATCTCTTTGAAGGTATAATAGTTTAATAAGCATTTATTGTCTACCTTTATGTATTGAAGGGACTATACTTTGCCTTATGATCACAGTAAAATGCAGTGTTAGGTACCCTTGGTGACATTGGTTACCATTAGCACCCAGATAAGAATTAGGCTTTGCACACAATAAAAGTGGGACTGTATTATATTGTACCCACTTTACTAAACTGTGCTGTTAGTGTTCACACATGTGGCAAATATGACTTAATCAGACCACAAATATTTTGCAGCATTCCATGGTATCTCATTTATTTGTTTAATGTGCCACTATAGCAACTGAATTCCATCCTTTTAGATTCTTTTTTTCACAGACCTATGATCTACTTGATTGAAGCTTGGCAGACAACTTTTCCTTCAATTGAAGGCATATGTACTAACTCAGTGACCAGATTTTTACCTATTTATCATTGTTGGAAAGTTCACATGGTTATTTCACATGGACATAATACCAGAAGAATCAGCAGACCTGGTGAAGGGAATCTGAGCCCAAAAACTTACATGCTTTTTCCAGTCCTTGAAGTTGATGGAATAAAAAATATTGTTTCTCCCTGTATCCAGAGATCATTATTGCATCAGGAAAACTAATACAAGGAAATATTTTGACATTGGTTTTGTAAAAAAGTACCACTTTTTAGAAGTAGCTTTTTTCTTTGTTAAATGCTGTCTTCTATGTGTCTGTATTTGGAAACAGACATCATTTCTGCAGAAGTAATTTCATATTCGATGATTAATATGTTGAAGTAATGCCACAGCAGTAATATTTTATACATGCTGATAGGCAGAAATCAAGAATTTGGGGACAACCTTGGGACCTTTGCTTGTGGAAGACTGTAAGCTTGAACATAAGCCGACATCTGCCCTGCTGTTCAGCTCAATCCTCATTTTAAAATTTCCCACATGGATACAAATAAGCAAAAACAGTGTACATTTTTAGTAACTTCTGAAAATGCAAAAGGCTCAAACTCAGGATGTGGCATGAAGGATGTTTTTGACAGATGTGTGAGCCATTGCAATTAGTCATGGAGTTCTGCAATTGTCTCTTCTACCTTGGACATTTACGTAACACACCCAGGTTCCATCCTGGTGCCCTACTCAGGAAAAGCCATAACCTTTCAGAGGTGTCTGTTTTTGTCAGAGACTATGAGTCTGACTAAGGTGACCCTTTCCCTCCCTCTGACACCAGAGTTAGCTGAGCAGGAAACAGCTCTGACCATGGAGAAATAGCACATGGTGTGGAGTGTCTCAAAATGGCAAAAGGCACACCAATGGCCAGTACATGATTTGCTCTTACATCTCCATTGCAATATTAACTGTTACCCTTGAACTCTTCACAGCTTGCTTCCTCTTCAAAATGAGGAATGCTGCCTACTTGAAGTGCTGCTTAAACCCCATTTTTATATTTCTATTTTAATTCCTAGATCTGTTTTACTAAATAATCTGAGAGAAATTATGCAGTGTTTGATCAAAAGCATTTTTTATAACTCTTCATTAGATAGTGCCTGTGTTTTATAGGATTTTGTAATGATAGTTGGGAAAACACTGCTGTCTGTTACAGGGTTTTTGGTACTGTGCCTCTGATTCTGGCTATGAAGTGTCCCAGGCAGGGTTGGGCTGCTCTGGCAGATCAGACTGCCTGTGCCTGCCCTCTGCTCCTCACCATGCTGGGGCTTGCCAGGACTTCCAAGGGATTTCCCATTCACGTGCCTCAGCATTTCGTTCATTCAGTTATGGTGAAGAGATTAATTGCTTGCTGCAGATTCCTCCGATGGATGCAAATACAGCAAAGAGTTGGAGTTGGTATTGTCCATTTTCCTGCAGAACATAAGTGGCCTCTGCTCCAAATAATAACATTACTCGTGGTTATGTACAAATTTAGGGCTCCTGGTATCTCATAAAAGATTCTAGGCTGACATGATGCATGCTATAGAAAGTCAAATATACTTAAAAAGGAAATTTTTCTTTATAAAAATGGCTGTAATAGTCAAATCACATCCTTCAGCTTATTTCCAACAGGAAGAAATTTTATTTGCTTCTTGGGGCTTTTAGCTTTTTATTCTGTTACTTTGAGCTTTACCAGCTTTCTATAAACCCAGTATACAGAGTTCCAACTTGCTGAGTCACTGCAATGCACATTTTTGTGGCTTCTTTTGCAAATGCAATATGTAATGTAGTTTTGGGGTTTTTTTATGAACTACTTATGGGAAAGAGGAAATATGTACATTGGTCTACTGAACTTCATATTTTAAGGCCGTTTTTAAAATAAAGGACTGGGAAATGATATAATTTTCTATAAAGGAAACATCCATTAAAAATGTCATTTTACTAGCACACAGATTTACTGATGTCTCCATTAACAAACAAATTTATGTTGGCTCTAAGTTGTTTAAAAATTCATACAGCTGCAAATCATTTTAGATGAACAGAGACTAAGGTGGATGGCATTTTAGTCTTTGCACTTGAAGCAGAGGAATGAAAGATGGGAAAGAAGAGGGAATTTGAAGGAGAAAGAAAATCATGTGTTAGAAGCTAAGAGAAAAAGTGATAGCCTTATAGTTTGTTAAGGAGGAGAAGACAGGGGACAAAGTAAAGGAAACCAAATGCTGAAATAAAGAGGTGCTAATAGTAGTCAGCTGGAGAGAGCCGTAGAACATGGAGGTGAGAATTGTGTGTACTGTATTTCACTGAAAAAAAGCTTGAGAGAGAAGTTTAAAGTACCGAGTGCACATTGAAAATGGCATCCATCCTTTATTTTAGACCAACAGGCAGAAACTCGGCTTCATTTGGTTTCTTGTGACCACTGTTTTTACAGAACAGTTCTCTTTTTCCAGCATTTTTGTGTATGCAGAAACCAAAAGAATGCCCTGCTTTACACATTTGGTGCTCCCACTGTCACCAGAGTTTGTGGCTCTTTAGATCTCACAGTTGTCTGCCTGAGCACTGTGCTACTGTACTCCCATAGTCATATTCTCCGTGACATCAGTTTGGTAAGATTACTACATATAGTAAATCTTTGGTCATATATTTATCATGCATGTATGTATACAGTGTGTATGCATAGTATATGTATAGTGTTTGTGTGTGTATATATACGTATACATATATATGCAAACACACCATACATAGAGAGAAATATGTAATTGCCATTCAACTATTAATAATTATATTGGTAGAGAGTACTATTTTAAAGAACATCTGTAATTCTATCTAAGCTGAGCTCTTTTATACAGATACAAAATGTTTAGTCCTTGAATTCCTCTCGCCTAAATGAATGGACAGGTAAAGACCGGCAGAAAAGACTTGCTGTTTTCCCGATGTTACAGAGAAGAAACTAAAACATGGAATTTGTGGTTTGCCTAAGGCTACAGGCAGTTTATTAAAGATTGAACTGCAAAGTGAATCTGTGTTTGCTTCATTAGCCAGTACTTTTGTTAAGAAATTATTCTCTCTGTACAAACCAGGCAAAGAAGACAAATTCATAGTGAATGAATGAGCACTCACTTGGGTTTCAGTCTTTGACTCTATTGGAAGGAAGAAGTGACTCAATTTTTGAATAGAGAGATGTTGCTCTAATTCCTGCTTCACTTAGTTACAATAGGCGTTTCATTATTTTCATTTTGTTTATTTCACTGGAAGTACAGGTTCATCTCACCAACTGCTTTTGTGTTTATGTTTTCTTTTAGTGTAGTAACTACTGACAACTTATGCCAACTAATTTGATTTTGGGCGTACCTTTTCTCTGTAAGGAGGAAAATCCCTTAGGTTTCCATTCCTTCTCAGATGATGATTGATTTGAGAGGAGAGCCTCTGATATGTAAACAGAAGAATGATTTAAGAAGGATGAACTTGGAAATTGAAAATATGTCAAAGGAGAAGAGATTTCTCTCATATGCCCTGTCAGTTTAGAACTGTTTTTTCCTTTTGTTGTCCAGGAATGCTGTTGAGACCAAAGTGGGGGATAGGGGGCTGGAGAGGGCAGGTGGTGTTGCCACTAACCAAGATTAAGTAAAGCTGAGAATTTGCAAATTGTTTAAAGATCTTTCAAAAGTGTATTTTATGGAGTCAAAGCTATTGAGGAATTTATGTCAATAGTTGTGATTGTGGATAAGAGGAAATAAAATACCCTTAAGACAGAAAATAGCTTGTGCAAAAGTGGGTCACTGACAGTAAAGTGTAAGTAGTGGCCATGAAGAGTTGTATTTTGATTATTTTGACTGAGGTAACAAGGTATATGTTTACTAGACAAAGTTACGCCAGAATGAGTAGCAGCACGATGTAGAGGCCTGGATCCACTTTGGGAAGTACCTTTCTTCAGGCAAGAATTCAGTGTTTACCAGTTCTGTCTCAAATCTGAACTCTATGGCTTAGCTGGCAATAATACAAATATTCACAGCTGTATAAAAAATGTTATTTAGTTCACAACAGTAGCCATGGTTACCTGCATACTTTCATTGCCTTATTCATGTGACATTCTTTTTTTTTTTTTCCTGGAAATACCATTACCATGTAATATAATACGGTACAGCCTCTTGGTAAGTTTTACAACATCGGGAAGAAGATTCTGTGGTGAACCTGAAAGTATTTTATTGAGGTGACTTGTTCATGAAAGATCCCACCTATACATTGCTAGGCAGAGAAGGACAAGTCTGAACACTCTGTGACTGCAATTTCAGAATAGAAATAGGAATATGTAAAATCCCTTGGCATTGAAAATTCTCTGAGAGTGCTTTAACTGCACAACATTTAAAAAGAACTAGCCCCTGCTTGGTCCCTTCACAGGTGACACAGACCTGGCAGTTCCTGTCAGTACATGTCAGAATAGCATGATTGTCCTTGTTTATTCTCAGAAGAAATGTGAACCCCAGCAACCTCAGAAGGGTAGAAAAGTGTTACGAATTTCCTCTGCTCTCTTACTTTTGTCGGTATAACTCAGTGCACTCAATGCAGATGAAATGTACTTGAGAATCTAGTGTTTTCGTTATGTTCATGGAAACTAGTCTCATTTGTATTACTGCAGCAGAATTCCCAACCATATGCTAACCTTTGCTAGGAAAAGAAAATAGTACTTAATCTTCCAGATATCTCAGATCACTTTGAAAACAAATGAATTAAACTTTACAAGAGTATTAAAGGCAGTTTACTTAGGCTTATATATTCTTTTTTTAATTGAGAGGTGTGACATTAATTCTGGAGGATTAAAATCGCCTGTTAGTTTAAATTAACAACAGAAAAAGGAGTAAAGGATATTTGCTTCTTTAATCTGGCAAATTTATCTGAAGTCTTTCAGTATAAGGTTCCTTACCACTATTGCTACTTTTTTCCGGAAAACTTACCAGGCTAAATCTAAAAATTGTATTTAAGGGTCCCATTCCTTGGCATTTTCATGTAAACAGCGAAACCTAAGAATTTTATAGGTGTTGCATAGAGATTGAACTGAATTTCTTAAATGAAATTTAAAAATTGCTTGTGTAACCTTATGAAACCTTGTTGAAAGCCTGATAGAATTTTAAAATACTATCCAGACCTGTTTTTAATGCGTCTCCCACATGAAGAAGGAAGATGGCATTAAGATGAAAATTTCTATAGCAAAGCCGGCTGTTGCCACAGTCTGGCTTCTGTTCCTGCCGTAGTGCTGCCAGCTTGGAGCTATTTATAGGCATTAGCCTATATCTATCCACACACATGGATCTACTACTCTCTTCAGCAGTAGTTCAGCTACTGAAGAACTTGGTCTGAGGTTTCAAGCTTTATTTTCCCTTTCAGAGGCCAGTTTCTTCAGCTATCCTTATTACCAATTAGTAGGAATCTGGCAGGCATTCACTCCCTACCAGAGCTCTTGCATCAGGTTTCCTGCACTGGCCTACAAGTGAGAAGGCTCAGTTGTGGTGCTTTCAAATTCTTAAGACCTAGGTTCTTACAGTACTGGAGCCTCTCCGTCATGTTATTATTCAATAACTTTTCCTCCTTAAGTGAGAATGGTACACAAGACTCTTCAAAAATGCTAATTGGTTCCCTTATCTCAAAGATACAACTTGTCTAGGTTACAAAAAAAAAAAAAAACAAAAAAGGTGCCTCTGTCAGATATCACACTAAAATTTGGTTTTCTTCTGACTGCAATGGAGTGTTCTGGTCCTGTGAATGATTTACAGTACAAATAAAACCTGTTCTCTTTCATTTTTGTGCTGATGAATTCTGAGCAATAAATGCTTTCCCCAAGAGCCAGTCCTTGCTTGGAGCAAAGGCATTGTTTAAATTTGCTGTGCCACAGCACAGCTGCAGCCTTGTGTGGTCTGCAGCATTCTCTTAACACTTCATGCCTTCATTGACCCATCCATAAATTAGATACAAGGCAGCCAAGCACAGCCTCTCTGCATCCTGCACTACACCACCTTTATCCATTACATGAATCCCAAAATGATATATGCTCCCTGGCAGAGTCTGGGTGAGAGCATTCCCCACTACCATAGCAGCAGCAGCAGCAAGCCTCAAGCGGTAGCCTTGGGGTGTGTTATGTCTTCTGCCACCTCATGCAACACAGTGATGTAGCACTGAGGACAGCAAAAAGCTCTGATAGCTGGTAAATTTGCAGTGATGGGCTCAAAACTAAGTTAAACTGAGAAAATAAAATAATAGAACAAGTATTTGACTGATGTAAACCATCATCTCCTTCATTCTCACATTCTTGGTTCTGTGGATTTTTTCTCTGCTACATGGCTTTGGCACATTGGTGATCTAATGCAAGTGGTTTTTTCCTGTTTGAACAGAGTGGAAAGCATTCTGCAGCTATCAAATTGGTTCTTTTCCCTGTTAGTGGTGATTTCTTAAATAAATATAATATTTTGGTTTCTTTAGTTAGTTGTGGTAGTTTACTTTTGAAGAGCATTTAACTTAGACCTTTGGCTTTCACCTAAGAGTGGCTTGAATGTAAAACAAAGATACTTATGCAGAAGTGTTTTTGCACCAAATAAGTCTTTGGTATCAAATTCATAACTGTCCACCTTCTGGAAAGGTAGTAAATTTTACTGTCCAAGACCCGGGTAATTTTTCCTCCATGTTAGCAACTTAAAATCATTTTTACAGCTCTACTCAACACTCACCCTGCTTTATCTATCTCTTCTATGTAGCTGTTTAGTATGCAAATATGTATATGTATCTTTTTCCCTCCTGCAATGTTTTGTCCTTCAGAGATTTGAAGCAATGTGCTCAGTTTCTGCTAATACAATTCTTTTCATGGCAGTAAATTATGAGTTTGCAGAAACAGTTTGCTATAAGCTGTTGGTATCTGAGGGGAAGTCTCAGCCTCACAACATCAAGTTTGAGTTTTAGCTGGGACTTCCACCACTCATATGTACTTAAGCTCTCCTAAACACAGGGGATGTCATGCTTAAATTATTTTCAGCTTCTGACCTTTTCAGTTCTGAACTTCCAACCACTAAAACATGAGGTTTCCCTAGTATTGATTTCAAAGGACAGGTCAAGGTGAAATGTCAATGTGAAGAGGAAGGGAAGTAGAGTTCCCCATGGGTTCCTTCCAACTCAGGATATTCTATGATTCTATATAGTATTATCTGGGTATCCGATGTCCAGTTAATATAAATAAATCAGTTTTACTAGAATTTGTTGGAGTGTTTTTACTGCTAAAACTCAGACCACATGGGATATAGTTAACGATCGCCAGATGTGAAATGGAAAGGACCATCAGCAGCACAAGAAAACTATTTTTCTCAGTGAGGAGGGCTACTGCAGCTGGAATTCATGGAGATGCAAACGGAAGGTAGCTGCTCTGAGACCATGACAGTCAACAATCTTCTTCTATTTGCTGTGTTCGTGGCAGGGCATTTACCCAACCTGCTGTGCTAATAGAGGTGCAGAGAAGCAGCTGGTGAGCTCCCCAGGGAGAACCAAGCTGAGCTGTCTAGTGCACACCTGGAGGCAGGGTTCGATGTTTGCCTGTTGTTAGTGTTTGGGGAAATGCCTCCTGGGGTGGCATTCAGATGAGCTGTGTGTTGAGTGAAGTCTCGTGGGACTGAAATGAACTCAGAATCTTCTTTCCTTTCTTTTGCAAGTCTGTCCACAGGGAAGCCTTGGATGGCATTTGACACTGTCTCACTTTTCACATCTTTATCAAACTCTGGCCACATAGAAGCTCTGTAAGGAAACTGGATGCTGGGACAAGGAGTGGGTTGGAATCTGTCTGCTCACAAGATACTCTGTGACTAAGTGCATTTCTTTCATCATAACCTTTTCCACCTTGCTGATTGAGAAACTGGGTAACGATGATACACAGGTAGTTTTTCAGAAAATTTTATGGACCTGTTGACTTGTGAGGAGTATCTGTGTGGCTAAATGAGATGTCCTGCTTTTAAAAGGCAGTTTAGTTGAGCTGGTCCCTACACAGGGGAAGTTCAGGGAAAATGAATGGACAGAAAAATATGTCCACCACCAAATAGCCTAAGGTGCAGTACAGAAAACTGTACTTAGAACATATTATAGACATGTTGTCAGGGAGTATTCCCGTTGCATGATGTTCTGAAAACATCTCTGTTTGCCTCAAGGGAATGCCCGTCTGCCCTTCCTATGATCCATGGGAAAAAATACCCTTGTGGTAAACGCAGATGGAGTGTTTCCAGTGTCTAATATCCATCCTGTTTTTGTTCCTAGTAAAGCAACTGAAGTGATGTGTTTATGAGAATCATACTGGTACACAATTGAGAGAGTTTTCAACTTTCAAGTTTCAATGATTACAGAAAACTTTACTTTAAGGTCACTGTTACAATTTTAAACTTTTCTGTTTTGCAGTTAGTAAGTATTTTTGAAATATTTACCATGTTTTGTAGTTTTTATACAGTAGTTGTGATACTGTTTAAATCCTAGCCCCAGTGCCTCTTTACAATTACTCTGCCCCTTCAGATCAACATTACTCTTTCAAGGAACTATCCTCCCACAAAACCAGTGACTCAGGCTGCTTTCAGGAGCTATCCTGTGGAGTTCATCGTACATGCTAGTACTGCTCATGCATCAGTCCTTCTTCTTGAGCATTTCTTTACATATCTCCATGAAATATAGAGAGTAACCCTGAGCATCCCACACTGGTGCCATTATTTTTGGGATCTTTACCAGGTGTCAGTGGTCTTGAGGGATAATCTTTCAAGCAGGAAGATACAAACGGTCAGGATTAAAAATAGCAGAGGCCCAGAAAGATGCAAGTTTGTGAATTTTATCTTGATAGGTTTATCATTATGGTCTCTGCTTTAAGCTCTTCTTCACATCGTGAAGGACTGGAAAACCTTTTTTATTGAATAAAACCTGAGATTATTAACTAATTGAGTATCTCATACCTTAAAAAGAGGGGCAGAGAGGGTGCAGTGCCAGCCATTCCCAGAGGAGATTGTCTCAGTAAATACATCCTGCAACAAAGGAGGTTTTGGCTGAAAGTTTAACTTATATTAATTGTTTTTACCTTTGTCTTTCTTACTTCTATTGAGTTCTCTTTAAATTAATTATAATGTAAATTTCTGCTGCTTCTTACAAATTTTTAGGTCTTTTCAAAACTGTTCTTCTGTATTTATGTTTCTGGAGAAGTAGTTAATCTATTCCCTGATATTAATTCCTTCCCAACACCTACCAGTTTGAGTCAGATTGTCCCAAGTGGAGTAAAATCTGAATTTCACTTTTGGTTTGCTCTTTTACTTCAATACTTCTCAGCATTAATTTGGTCCTGTGGCATAAACCCTTTTGGACAACATTCTTCCCTCACGACTGTGTTCTGTCTTTGCTCAAGTTGTATTCCTGTCAATGTAGAGCTCTGTGCTGAGAAAACTAAGGTTTTTCAGTGTGCTGCTCACTGTACTTTCTGTAAAGACAGACTATGTGGTGGCAATGATATTAGCACCATGCACTTTATTTGCCCTTCTTTGCATGTCCAATGCATATTCTTAGGACCTTGTTCATTAATTTACTCTTTAGATGCTGAGCACAGAAAACAGTGTGACTACATCATTCCTTTTGCACATGGTATTGCTTTGGTTCATTTTGTGCTGAGAAAGGGTTGTCCTTTCAAAGCATTTAAGCTCCAGCTATGACTAGTATACGCATCTTGAGCCCTCATTCTTACTCCAGAATAAGATAATCCATGGTACAATTTGCCTCAGAGTACCCCATGTGGCAAGAGGACCTAATGCCACCTACCCTGCAGCAGGGTAGTCATTGGGGCTTGCTGTGTCCTGGTGTGGCCTGGCCTGTCCCCATGTGGTACAGCACTTGGTTATGAAGGCACTGCATCCAGGTTAGCCCTCCCCTCGGCCAGGATGGCTATACTGCTGCTGGCTCCAGGGTGAGCACCATGGCTGCTATCTCGGAAATCCTTGCACCACGTTCCAGGGTATGGCACAGACATGCCTCCTGTTTCTTTATCTACAAAAATATACCAGGTTGGTTGGCTTGCCAACTTGCAAACTAAGGGATAGGTGTGTCTGGATGGTATTTTGCAGACAGATGCAACTTGATTCTATGTTGTGAGCTGGCTGTTGCCCAGTCAGGCGCAAGTTACTAGGTTGGTTTTGTATCGTGCACACTCCTAGTTCATTGTTGGCAAGGATTCATCCAGACCCAGAAGGAGAGTGAGTCCTCACCTACCGAAAAAATACCACACAGGCAAACCCAGACATCCATGGCATTTAAGGTCTGAAAAGAATATTAGGTGGTTTTGTCTGACCTCCTGCTTGACACAAGCCATAACATCTCACTTGCACCTGTAGTGAGCCCAGTAATTTTCATTTGGCTGAAGTTTGTCCTCCAGAAAGACTTTTGGTCACGATCTGAAAAGATAACAATCTTCTGTTTTCCTTAGCAGTTTGCTCCTGTAATTATTCACTGTCACTGCTAATTCTTTTCCAAATTTCTAACTAGTCTAACTTCAGCTTGTTATGCTTTCCACTGCTCTGTTAAAAGAGCCTTTTATTCCTTGTCTTGTATTATGGTTTTCCATATGAGGAGAGATCTCGTGTCTCCTTTTGGATAAGCTGATGAGGTTAAGACCCTTGAAAGTCTCATCTCAGGAGATGATCTACAATCTCCCAGTAGCACCAATATCTCTTATTAGCCCTGTTCCCATACCCTCTTTTAATGGGGGGCACCTGAGCTGTCGTTGCATTGTGATCTTCATGAATCCATGGGTCTGGTGTCCCCCTGCAGGTCATTTTCATCATCCCTAGCAAATCAGCACACACACAAGGCAAAGATGCCCCAGTGCAGCCATACTGAAGTAGCCTGATGGATCTTTTAGATTGTTTATAAGCATGGATTTTTTTTTTTTTTTTTTTTAAATAAAAGAATGACAAAATTTCGGTTATACCGAAACAATGTTTCCTATCAAAAAATTATTTTGAAAGACATTTTCTAACCCCAACACACAATTTTATGACTGTTTAAAGTGTGATGCTTTTTTTGCCTCAGCTTTGGGGATACATGAATTGCCTTGATTTTGGTATTGTATTACAGAATTTATTGGTAGAATGTTACTGTTTTTTTAAATTTACATAAACAGCTTTCTACAGCATCTTATAGTTTCAGGGTAGTTTATGGAGGTAACAGGGAAGTACAGAAGAGATGATGTTAAATAAGCCAGTCACAATAAATTTCTTGCCAGATGTGTTTTGGAATTTCGGGTGGAGTTTATTAAATCCCAAGTGGAGGAAAAGAATATTGGGGAGTTACTTCAGAAATGAAGGAATCGGGAATACTGCCTGAATTTAAGCTGTGCTGGGAAGTTAATATAGCTGCTTTTAAGCTTTTCAGGAGCTAGTGTGAGAAAATCCAGCTATAAAGATGGGTTGGAAAATGGGTAAGTCTTCCACCTGCACAGTGGTCTGTAGTTCAGCTGTACCACATTGGGCTCAGTGATGCACGTGTTTGAAAATAATGGTTTTCATCACTTTCAGAGTAAAGTTCTGGGGTCTGTGCACAGACAGAGGCAAAACAGCTCTTGGCAGGGCCCTCCCAGCCTGGAGGCAGTCAGTCTGCAAGGTATTGGTGTTGCAGCCTAGCAGGTGAACGTGTCACCTGTCCTGGGTGTCACTCTTGGAGCTTGCACATGTTCCCATGTGTTGCATCACACACTGTTTGCAGTATGTGATTCTCATCCCTCTTGAGGATGTACCCAGAGCTGGGGTGCAGCTATGCCATTATATTTGGATGAAGGGGTGGGTAGCAGAGTGTGTTTTGACCTAATTAATTTCTTCATTGTCTCTACATTAACTTTTGAATCCATTGCCACTTTTGTTTGCTTTTCTTGCATGTTACAGGCCCCACATATTTTTCCCCACGGGCTTTGCCTATCTGGTTATTTTACAAACAAGCAGCTTCTCTCCAAAGAGAGATTTCTCCCCAGAGTTCTAGTGGCGAAGTCTAAACAAACAAGCAAGTAAAACCACTTTTAGTATGTTTAACAAAAGCTGGGTTTAAAACTATACCAGGTGTTGCTGTAGTTAAATTAATGGCTGCCTCCTTGGCTTTGTCATTGAAAATCAAACAAGGAGCTTTTTTCCCTGCTTATGGGGGAGATGAGAATGATCTTGTTTCTTTCAGATTTTACTAAGTTACTAGAAAGGAAGCTGCATCTATCTTGAACTCTTTCCAAATGTGCATTTCTGTGGATGTTTGCAAATCCCAGCAGGTACTGAGATTACATTTTCCAGGATTCCTTCTAGATGAGATCAAATGAAGATGTACCCTGTGCATGTCATGGTCCTTGCTCTTGGGCACCTCAGGTGATCAGCAGCTTGGATTCTTCCCAAACCATGGGCTTTCACCTGAGACCACTTCTGCTTGCCATTGTCCCACAGCTCTGCTTTGTCTAAGCCAGCCTATGAAAAGGGATTTTCTGACCTCTAGTATGTCCCTGTTCTGTCTTAAAACATAAGTGTACACTTGTACAGCCTCCAAACTGGAACAAGAAAGACTCACAGACTCTCTGCTTCCCTCTTGAAGGAGGAATAGAAATGTCAGAGATTTCTGTCTTTTTTTTCAGCAGCCTCTCCAGAACATTGTAGCCATAGGGGTTAGAGCTGGAATTTTCTGAGTTTTCATACCTTTTCTAGTTTGCTCTTAACCAAAAATTTACTGATTATCTAAAATCCAACCAGAACACCAAAATTGTTATGTTGTTTGCATGCCTCTCCGTGTGTTGTTTTTGGATTGCAGTATGAACGGCAGCATAACAGATGTGTGTTCCTTCTGTGCATTCATGGTTTTTTCTTTATGTGAAAGTTCCTGTTCTGACCTTGTAAAATCTAGGACCTTTCAGAAAAGAGAAATTAGAGCCTTTAGTTTCCAAAATCTCTCTCACACATAGACATCTGGGTACACACACCCATACTGATTACGTTTTGTTTATAAAGAATTAGATCTTTTTCCAAAATATTTCTTGATGCATTTTAAAGAGAAAATTAAATATAGTATATGGTATCATATGAATTATTAAATGTCTTCTTTACTTGGTGATTACTGTAAGTATTACTGGCAAATATAAAATCTGTTTAAATTTGTGAACATGGGCTTCTGGCAGAGAAGAACAATGGTTATTTGGGCCTCAGCTTCCATACAGTGTGAGTCAAGTGAAACTTGGCACTACTTGTACTATTTAGTCTTAAAACATTTTTTATAAGCCTCCCTTTCTCTCAGTGAGATCAGATCAGCCAGTGAGATGATACTCTGATCAGCATGGACTTATGTTGTTGTAGTCTGTGGAAGATAATATTGGAAACAATAATAAATTATACTTTGCAAGTAATAAAATTATTAAAAACTTCTTAATTTTCCTCCAGAGATTTGTAATTCAGTATAATTCTTAAGGTTAAGGGCAGAGAATAGCCATAGAAGTTTTTTTTTTTAAGTCCATGCTGTTGTTAACTTAATTTTTGGTTTCTCAGCCATCCCAAATGCAATCTTCTAACAAAATCAAGAGCATATCTAGATGAAAGAGAAACATGTAGCCAAAGCTTGAATCACAGCACTCCAGTCCTTCCAGATTACTGGGAGAAGTAGACTTGACTACGTCTTGAGGGAGCAATATGAAAAAGCCAACTATAAATTAAATGGTAAGAAATACATAATTCAAAGGTGTTAGAGCTGTGGGCAAATTTCTACACTGAGCTTCTGAAAGGTTCAACTTGTCCCAAAGTACAAAGAAGCAATGGAGGTGCTAGATTCTCTAAAAGCTCTCCTGCATCTTTCCTTACCCCTTTGACATCAATACAAGTAGGCCATTTCTTTCAGCGCAGTGAGGAATTAACCAATGGTTTGCTTTTTAAGAAATGCTTTCACAGACTTCAAATATAACTAAATTTTCCAAGCCAAATTTTATAATGTTGTTCTTAAATTGAACTAAATTGCTGTTTGATATTTACCTGCCTTATTAAGGTTTTTCCTCATCATGCATCATCTCACATGCTGTAAAGATGCAGTATGAATTTCTTCACACCAGTAAACAAAATTCCAGAAACTTGGTCTCAATTACTGGGCTTGAAAAATTAAGTACTGCGGTCTGAATTGCCAGATACCCCAAAAGTGGTGTATTTCTTCTAGCCAAGTGTCTTGAACGTGGCATGTGCCAACAAAAGACAAGTTTTCAGAAATGTGGCAGAACTGAAGGGACAGGCAGTGCATGTACATAGCTGAAATTAGGTGTAGGTAGTGAGCATACATGTGCCATGCATTCCTCTAGGCCAGTTGCCAAACAGAGTTGTTCAGAGGACTGGGTCTGTATAGTTAATCCTCTGCTGGCATATACCTTATTTCCTGATTCTGTTACCTGCTGTCTCCTCACTTAGTCACTGACTCTATCCCTTCATTCACTTAGCCTCAGTGAAGCTTTGTAGTTAGTAAACACATGAAATACCTTATGGAGAGAGACTTCTGAGGAAAGCAATAACTTTTTTTGTTGCTGTTGAAACAATGACTTTTATTTGGACTGTACTTAGTTTTTAAGAATAATTGCTGGCTTTATCTGAAAATAAATATGTGTAAATGAGCTATAATTTTTAAATTATTTAAGTACATTCTTAAAACTTCATTCCCTGATCCAGCAGAGGGCTATGAAGATTATTAGGAGTCTGGAGCATCTCTCTTATGAAGTAGGCTGAAGGAGATGAGCTTGTTTAGCCTTAAGAAGAGACAGTTGAGAGGGGATCTTATCAATGCACATAAACATCTTAAGGACAGATGTCAAGATAATGGGACCAGCCAGTGCTGCCCAGCAACAGAACAAGGGGCAGGGGGCACGCACTGAAACACTGGAAGTTCCTTTTGATTATGAGGAAAAGCTCCTTCACTTTGAGGGTTACAGAATGACTTTGAGGGTAACAGAGCACTTGGACAGGATGCCCAGAGAAGTTGTTAGGTCTCTTTCTCTGGAGATGTTCAAAACCAGCCTGGACATGATCCTGTGCGATGTACTGTAAGTGAGCCTGCTTTAGCAGGGGTATTGCACAATCTCCAGAGGTCCTTTCCTATCCCAACCATTCTGTGATTCTGTGACTTAACTGGGTTAGCATTTTCCAGAGTATGTCCCTTCCTCTTTTTCCTTTGTTCTATCCCTGAACCCAGTGGGGTTTGTCCTGAGCTAAAGTATCATGGGGCCTAGGTGGATCTTCCAGTCTCTGTTAACTTTCTGGTCTCTGGTTGGTCTGTAGTGGAGCTGTAAAACTGAGCCAGGGAAGGACAGGAGGGTAAAAAATAGGAACGTCTGTTCAGAATCTTACTATTTCACTTTTTATCTGTAGTTTTCACTGCTTTTGAAAGGTGATCAAAAAGCTATTCTTAAACCAGAAACCAGTGTGTGCTGTGAGGCCCACAACTGTTTTTCTCTAGTCTTGTCCTAGAAGCCTTCTATTCCTCCTTTCTGACTGGTGCCAGCAGAGCTGTGCATCATGCATCTCCATGCCTGACCAGTGGCTCAGTTTCTCTGAAGCTTGGCTGGTTGCACTTTGTCCACACTGCAGAGCCCCAGTCACAGGCAGGTGCCAATGCACAATATGCATCCAAAAAGCAGGACACAACCAAACACCTGGTTGTGGCTTCTTCAGATGATTGTGTCATTTCTACTTCACTTCTGATAAATCAGAAAAAAACCTGATATGTGAGCAGTTCTCTGGAGGAAAAGAAAGGGAAAAAGAGGGAGAAGAGCATAGGGAAGACACAGGCAAGGGAAGCAAGGAAGAGAGAGCTGTGGAATGGCAGGGAAAGGGCAGCCAAGGCTCAGGGTATGGCTGAAGGGAAGATACCACATAAAGGACTTCTGGGCTAAACAAATATAGACAACATGTTGGTCTGGAGAAGAGAAAACCGGGGTTTACGTTTGTCTAATGTGGTATCCCTGAAGCTGAATGGTAGCTTATGAATGCGCCAAAGAAACAAAACCAGAGTGCAAATTGTAAATTTAGTCAAGAATTACTCTTAAAAATTGAACTTGGTAGATTTTATCAATTTATGCCTCAATTTATTGCCTTATGATTCAGTGAGACATTTTGGATGGTATTGGCAATAGCAAAGTGTAGCTGAAACAAAAATTTAATCCTTCTGGCCTTCTACTAGATTTTTGGTATGGCTTTCCCTGAAGTACTGGTGTTCTTTGCTTTGAGCATGCCAGAAGTAGCAGTGGTCAGTTAGGGACTAGAACCATTAGCCAGGCTTGATTGTAAATGCTGTCTAAAAAAAATTTCCAGCTTGAATAAATGGTATTCTCTCCTCTAGAAAAAGCCTATTAATATCTCCTGTATAAAGTCTGTACCTCAAAAAAAGCACCAAAAATGGAGACGTACAGGAACGAGGGAAAGGAAAGAGAGAGAGGAGCAGGAGGGGTGGAGGGAAGGGAAGGAAGGGAAGGAAGGGAAGGGAAGGGAAGGGAAGGGAAGGGAAGGGAAGGGAAGGGAAGGGAAGGGAAGGGAAGGGAAGGGAAGGGAAGGGAAGGGAAGGGAAGGGAAGGGAAGGGAAGGGAAGGGAAGGGAAGGAAGGGAAGGGAAGGGAAGGGAAGGGAAGGGAAGGGAAGGGAAGGGAAGGGAAGGGAAGGGCTTGCCATTTATATTAGTGTTGTGTGGCTGGGGTAGTGACAGAACTTTCCTCAGATAAACATTCAGGTATACCAACATCATTTTTTCAGATTCTGTCTCTTCACTCTGTTTCTGCATTCCTTGTGACCCTCTTCATCCTTGGCATTCTTTAAACCAATTTAGGAGTACCTTGCCTTGCAGACAGAAAAAATACTTTTCTGGCACTAATCATATTAGTATAAGGGAGACAGAACCTCTGACATACTAACCTCAAGATACAGATTATTTTGATTCAAAATTGTATGAAGAAGGACTGTTCTATTGGAAAAGAAGGTACTTTTTTATTTTATTTCTTCATTGGTCCAAACAACAGCACCTGTATATAGGTCTGTGAGTTTTTTCCCACAGATTATTACTATAGGCATTCTATGTTAGACATAACATTAGAAGTACAAAAAAAGTGGTTACCATTACATTGTTATAGATGTGTGCTGAGGCCTATAGTTTTGTTCACATTGTTTCTAATTATTTAGTAATTTATAAACTGAATGTTTTTCTCACTTAAATAGTGGAATTCAGTTTTGGTGATCATCACTTCTAGTAATTGCCTGGCTGCAGCAGAGATCAAATAATTATGTTCCTGAAGCAAGTCTTTGTTTGGTCTTCAATTATGCCTCTTTCTCTATAGCACCACCGTGGAGGGAGGATGGATGGCAGCCTCTTTAAGTGTTTTCCTTGGTCACTCCTCACCAGCCGGTATGGATGTGTCTTTGACATGGACAGTTTGGTGTCACAGTTTAGTTTTTCCTTGGGGAACATGCTGCACTGAAAGGAAACTTCCCCCTTCATTACCCAGCCCTTTCCCCTGGCATTAATGGGTTTTAATTTTTTTTTTAAACTGTGGGGAAAAACATTTTCACAGCTCTGAAAAGGGTTCATTCAGCCTTTCCATAATAGTTCAAGTGGTTGGTTTTCTTCTGGCTTCTGAAATACATTACGAATCACAATCTGGAAAAAGTTCTAATACGGTTCCAAGTCTTGCTGCTGAATTTGGATACGTTGCTGGGACTTACTTTGTAGCTCATCCTTAACAACTGACAAAATATTTACTCGGCACAGTGCAAAGAAGGCGAACTTTCTCCAAAATATTATACAGAGTTGGAGTCAGAACACAGACAAAGAGGAAAAAAAATTGAACCTGCCCACCAAGCCATTAGTTGAATAATTTTCCAGAATGTCATGAGAAAGAGCTTCATGAAATCACTTGCTGCATAGCTGCTTCTTGTGATATGGGAGTGGAGAGGGCAGCCAGGTCCCCAGTAGTGAGGACAGCATATTGCAGATACTGAAGTCTTAAGTGTATATTTGCACAGGCAGTTCCAGCAGGGAATGTTCTTTACTGTTTATTAAACATTTACTTCATAAAAAGGTGGTTTCCCTAAGCTGATCTTCTACATTCAAAATGAACAGCAAAATTTTTAACCCAAGCTGGATCAGAGTGTTGTTTCCATTTTGGTATTTTTACAGTGTTAGTTTTTCCCTGGGGAAAGGAGTATTAAACTATTAGAACCAGAGTGGAGTTTTTGAAGTGTGGTGTGCTGTTCATCTCTTAATCTAGAAAATGTGGGGTTTGTTTCATGGGTTTCACCCCAGTTTTTTGAGAAACCACAGAGGGAGAAAAATTGCAGTAAATTAACTTAAGCACAGGAAAGCCCATAGTGACAAAACTGTAAGTCGGATAATAGTGGGGTTTATGCTGTTATGTTGTCTTCATGTGATCCTTTGCAAAAGAGTCTCCCCAGTAATTATATTCCATTGTCTTTCTGACAGTGATACATTGTTGTTTCAGACCAAATAATACAAGATGTGCCCCGAAATAAGATCACGCCTCACTGTACTTAAATGCAGTGCACCGTGGTCAATATTTCTGGCAGATTCCTTATTCTCAGTGTATTTCTCACAAAAAAAAAAGTATCAGACATAATGAGGCATAATAATTCAACCCTTCTGAAACTAAGGAGAAATGTTTTCATAAAACATTTGAAAAACATCAAAAGATGGTTTTGACAAACTTAGGCTACAATAAACTTACCTTACAACCACATTTTTATCCATTGATGTCATGTTACTGTTTTTCCCATCTTGTTAAATTAATAAGAAATATACTGTCCCAACTCTCTATAAAATAGCATGGCACAGCTACTATAGCTATAGAGATTTGGAGGGAGGGGATAAGAGTGAAGACTTTTCTTTTATTTAATAGTCTATACATTTGTCTTTGATAAATAGCAGTCACATGAATTAGCATTTTGGATGACTTATTTGCAAACTTGTTGTCATGTTTTTGAGCCCCTAAGAAAGCAGATTCTTTGATGGGTCCTCAGTGATCAAGATCAAAGGTGTTTGTAAGACTAGGAATAACCCACCACTTCCATAGGTGAAAAACAGGTGTCATACACTTGTTTGGAAAACCTGTAAAGAGTGCTGACTTTTCATTCACCCTGGGGCTCTGAAAAACAGACATGGATGTTCTGCAGCTGACTTTCTCTCGGAACTCAAAATACTAAAATCTGTTATGTAGTAGTTTTCAGTTACTTGCTTTTTTTTTGAGATGTTGTGTAACGTAAAGAAAATAGGGTTTTTCAGGGTTGTTTACAAGTTCTATTTGTGGTTCAGAAAACAAGACAGTCCAAGTTAATTACTATTTCAGTTGCTGACAAACTGGAAGCATGAACAAAAAAGGAAGATAAATAACCCCTAGAAGGATTTTGTCAATTACTCCTCCAGGGATACAGCTAAATTGTTATTATTTTTATATAAAACAAATGGGGAAACCTGTGCTGTATTTGAATATAGAATTTCATTGGTAAATAAGAGCAACATACCCACAAATCAACCAAGACTTCCTGAAAAACCCAGTTGAGAGGAAATAATGAAATAACTGTCCAAATTGCTATTATCCCAGAAACCAAACTATCCATGCTCAGGAAGCATGGAATCAGTTGAATTTTAAACAACTGAACCATTCAAGTTACATCAACCACATTATCACTACTTTTGTTTTGACATACTGTTTTATCGAGGGTTGAGATTTTCAGAAAATTGCATGAAAAGGTTTGCCCACACCTTTTTTTCTTAATATTAATGGAAGATGTGCGGTCCAGCCTCTGCCAGCTTATTAAAAATACAGGTTTATAAAGAAAAACACAGGGGATTTTGATGGAGAGGGGGCACATTGAATCATTTGCTCCCTCAGTTTTTATCCAGGCTTCAAAAGTATTTTCTGACGTGAGACAGAAATGCTGGCCAATTATAGAAACACATTATTTTCTTCCCATTGTGTGTGAAAACAAAACCACACAGAGAAACCAATCAAAACACAACAAGAACAAAAACCTCTGTGTAACTCTCAGCTTCTCCTGATAATTGATAAAATTAATTGATAAAATGGTCACATTTCAAGTTCTTCCTCAAACCAACTGCATTAGAAAATTTCGAAGATGTTTAAGAATCTGAAAAAGAGAAGTAACTCCGTCTATAGTCATCTACAAGGAAAGAACATAATATTTTAGCTCTGTATCTTTTGAAGAAAAAAAAAAGAGAGAAAGACTTAACATACCTATACAGCCCACCAAGCTCCAAGACTCTCAAGTGAGTCAGTACAGGGCCATATAGCAGCCAGAAGGGCACTGGAGCTCACTGATGCTGCTCTGCTGTGTCATGTATTTGGAGATGGGGTGTGTGGAAAGGGAATGTGAAAAGGAACGTAAAATTAACGCTCTTCTTTGCCTTTTCTCATAACGAGTTTTAAGAAAATGCTACTGTTAGTATTGTGTTTTTTATAGTTCCTTTATTTCGTTTGTTCTGATGCCCCAAGCTAAAGCTTGTTGAGAAAAAAGAGAAGAGAGTGTAAATTGCATTCTCCAATTTGATCTCACATTTTCACTTGTAGTGCCCTACTGGGAGAAGCTGAACATGGACAAGGCTGCTGCAGCATTCCTCCACTAGCAACGAAATCAGTCATGACAGAATGTAACAGAGTCCTTTTCTTCCTCTACAGCCACCATTTGCCAGCCCCTTGCATCATTTATGTCTGAGGCTGATTTAGAAGAAATGTGGTAGCTAACACACATGAAAGCTCTTTTTCAAACTCTTGATGCTGTGGCAGTCTTGGTTTAGGTTGCCCGATGTTGCTTCCTTTCTATACCAAAGTGGATGTGGTTTATATTTCTAAAAGTATTTTTGTCACTGTAGCCTGTCTTGGTCAGGGAATTTTCTGCCAACGTAAACCACCTGTGGAGTTAGGGTTACATGGAGTATCTGTGTAGATACATCTCATAGTCTGCATTGTATTTTGGGAAGCTGACACCAATGGCTTTAGTTAGGACCAGGTAGTGCAAAAGGTGAAGGGTTTGCATGTTTGCAGGCCAGCACTTGCTCTGTGTTCATGCTGACAAGAGCGTGGGTGTGATGGGGAACCTGGGCATCACTGTCACTCTTAAATTCAGTCCAGCAATCTTGCTCTTGCCTTCAGTATGGCTTCCAGTCCCTGGCATGGGCAGTCCCAAAACATGTCTGTCAGCCTGTTGAGAGAAGGTCAGCCATCACAATGTTTCAATCCTGTGCTTCTGTTTTCTGCTCCAGCATAGGTCTTGCCCTCCCTTTACATTCCTACCTTGTAATGAGGGTAGTGGTACAGTTGCTGTATTTATCAGTGAAAAGCTGTTATCTGAAATAAACTACTACCCCTATTCCAAGACATAAATTATTACCTAATACCCAATTCTAGTGCTTGACATGCTTAAAAACCACTTTGTCCAGCTTATGGAATAAATCCTGTACTTTAGATTGAGGAAGTCAGACTGCTTCTGGTATACATATTTTACTTAATAATGTATTTGACAATGGTATAGTTATATGTGAATTGCTGCAGGAATCTAATAAATTCCTCTTAAAGACTCTGACATAAATATAATTGTCTGTAATGAAAGCATGTATCTTTTGATTAACAAGTATAGATAGCTCTTTGACTGAAATGTTTTGTACCTCAGGTGTTAATAACTTACTGTTAGATGTTTTCATATATTTTCTTTTTGGTTTTGCTGAGACACATTATAAATGTATCTATTGCAATTAGAAATTTTTGGAATCTTGACTTGAAAAGCAGTGTGGAACATAATCTTATCCAAAAAGCAACAGTGAACAGTGAAAGAGCATATAAGTCAGAAGCAACTGCTATTTGGAATGAGAAACTGGCATACTGTTCTTTACTTCAGTTATGTCCATTCCTCGGTTGCATTTTTCAGAATTTTTTTAAAGTGGTAGAAGTGTAGAGCGATTTTCTCTATTTACATTTATTCTGTCACAGTATCTGCCATCAGGTCTGTGCATATAGATAAAGATAAATTGCTTTGTTTGATGGGATGATATTCCTGCAAGACAACACATTCTGTTTTTACCATAGTCTTAACTGGCTGATTGTGTCCTTCCAGTAAAAAAATCATCAGAAATCATCTTAAGCAAGGCCTTTTCTGACTTTTCTTCCCTTCTCCATCTGGAAACTATACATGAGCATCCTTTAGCTATCGCGTTAGTTTACAGGAGCTAAATTTGACATGGCATGTAGCAGTGTCATCCTTAACTTTGTATCATCATCTGCTGTTCTGGTTAGCATCAAGCTCCTTTAAGTGTCATAGTCTTTGTCTGCCCTAATCTTTTCGCATTGAGTTATTTTATGCATATTAATAGACAGTAATTTTGTGGTACAGATGAGGCTGTCTTCAGCTGACTTTTTTTTTTTTAAAATATAAAATTTCAGGGAAAAGAATCATGTCTTCCCCAGATGCCTTTAACCGTTGCAAACAGTATTATGCCTTGTACTTACTCTGGAAGCTCTCTTATTTTTGCTTTTCTGTATGGCTTATCCGTCATGTCCACTTCTCAGTTTTACCAAAGAAAATCCCATAATTCCCTCCCTGACCATGGCCTATCCTGTAGCATTACCCTAAATGCTATTTGGAAGTTGGTTATGTTCATGTCATCATTCCCTATGCTTCCTTCATAATTAGGTATTCTTTAGGGTGCAGAGAATATGGTTGGCACAGGTCGCATATCTTCCAGAAAATAATCCTACCTGTGTACAGATCTCATCAGTTAGATAGGTCTTTAGCAATAATCCTGTACATAGCTGTGAGTTATTCTTCCAAACTTTAGAAGATTTCTTTCCTACATCTTTTGCTTGGTTTGGATTGATTTGACCTTGAAACATAACTAAGACCTATAATGGGTAGCTAAGTATCATAAAATGGAGCAACAAACTCCTGAAGTTAACACTGTTAGTGCAAAAAACACTAGATAGGGTGTGGAAGATTCCTCATCCAGTCCTGATAACAATAAGCATGCTGCAAAAATATCTTTAGAGGATAAGGGTGGAAAGGTGATGGACAAGCTGGTGAAAAATCCACTGACCTTGGCTGGCTGCAAGGCTGCCTCTGGTGGATAATTTCCATTTGAATGCCCTGTTTTCCCTTCAGATGTGCAGAGCATAGACATTGTATCATGTTCTGAACTCAGGTGCTGAACTAAGGTACCAAGGGATGGGTAAACACATCATTTTCATCCTGCTCAAGAAACTCAGAGACAGGTGGCATCATCAGTATCATATATAAATCTTCCACAACAGGAAACTGGCAAAGAGAGAGAAAAAGGTGACTGCTGTGAAGTAGGCTTTCTAGGTAGGTTGACTCTGTGATGTTTGTGCAATGTCTGCTGCCTGTGAGCTGGAATATAGATATGAAAATAAACATCCCTTTTCAATGTTAGCAACCTATAGTGTGAATTCTTGTCTTGAAAACTTCAGAATGATGTATGGATGACAGGCAACCCACCCTTCCTGCTCATACTTTGCAGAAATTTTCCTTCAACTGTGTGTATAGTTTTGCAGTTCCTTGGAGGGGAGAGAAAAATATTTGGATGGCATACTGATGAGCTAAGGTAACATAAGAAAAACCTTTTTTACTGTGAAGGTGACTGAACACTAGATCAGGTTGCCCAGAGAGGTTGTGAAGTCTTCATTCATACTGATAATCAAAATTCAACTGCAGCCTTGTGCCATATGATCAAGTGAAACCTTGTCTGAACAGTGAGCTTGGACTAGGAGATCTCCAGAGGTCCCTTCACACCTCAGCTTTGGAAAAGTCTATCCTGTGCTTAGCAACTTAGGAAATGAATCTTTCAGACCATAGAACAACGCAGCAGCTAACATCAGTCCTGAATCAGGTGGCCTTTGCTTGACTGCACATGGCCTAAAATGCTGTCATTTGCCTTTTTGCTATTTTCCAGCATGAGAAATAGATCATTGCAAGCCATCATTACCAGCACAGGAAAACAAGAAGCCAAATTGTGCATTTGCTGACCTAAGTTTATTAGAGCAGAGATTCTTCAGCATAGTGAGGTAGCAGAGGTACGTCTGGCAGAGGTGTCAGGATAAGTCCATTACAAGCACATGGGAAAATTACTAATAATGTGTGAGTGGGCAGTGCAAAAGCTTTAGCAGATGCAATAGCAGCATGTGTTGCTGGCCCTGTGTGCCCTTGGAAAACTGTAAAATACTTCTCCATTGATTTCTGCATCTCTTGTAGGCAGCTGATGAAATGTCACTATTCTTCAAGCACAACGTGCAGAACCATCACTGTAGTGGCTGCTCTGGAGAGATTTACAGCCTTTGGAGCTTCGGCAACACAGATAGGGAAAGGTTATCTTCATATCTGCTTTTCTGCATTTGCTGACAGGGAATTGCTTCTCACTGGCTACATAGATGAGATTTATGGTCTTTCCTCTTCAAGAGTGTACGATGTAATGTCTACCCCAAGTTGTCAATGTTCAGCAGGTATTTGGAGTTGCAGTTTAGTGACTGACCAGACTTCAGCAGGAGGAGATGTGACATTGCTTTTAGAAGTTGCAAGAATTTAATTTCATAGGTTTTCACCTGCTTTAGCTGGAGGGTGAGAAGAAGGCATTTCAAACAGCTCATAACTATATAATTAGCTGAGGTTGATACTATGTGTAATTGCTGTAGATGACAATTTAATTTGTTATGTACTTGAAAGGGTGTCTGTCTTTCCTAGGGTATTTGTACATTTTAGAAACCTTCTCGTTGATTAGGAGAGGTTTGATCATGGTTTTTGGACAGAAGAGAAGGAAAATAGTGGAGGCCAAAGACAAGTGTGATTTCCTGCAAGTATTTTTTCATAAACCTGTTTAAAGGACAGTGCCAAGAAGGGATGAAGAGAAAAGTCAATGTATCACATTGAAGTGATACAGGAATTAGAAGGGAATCCTGTCTTGGTGTGAAGGATTTACTCAGTGAAATCAGGCTGGTTACTGAAAAAATGCCAACCCTTTCAAAACTTAGACCTGCAGAAGTAAGTAGAGACTTTGTTAGCATTTCAGTAAAGGAGTCAGACATGAAGATTGTATTTTAAAAAACCTAATTTTTTTGGTATTTTTAACTTTTCCTCACCTACCTGTTCTTTCCACTGAAAAGAGCAGTACTCTTAGACTGAGAATGCTGCGTCAGTGCAATCAACAGCTCTTGGAAGTAAGAGCTGCAGGGGGACATGATGAATAACCACATGGCTAGACTCCAGCCAAAGCAATAAAACCTGGAAAGACCATGACCCTGAGCAAGCTAAAAATTGCTAAATTCTAGTCCAGTATAGATAAAAGCACAATACCTAAACCCAAATAAAAAGAGGACAGGTAGAAATAGGTAGTGGGTTGATGAAGCTGTAGCAAGGGCTTATAAAGAAACAAAAGAGGTGGCATGGGTCATTGTGAAAACAGATGATAGATGAGTATAGCTGGAGCTACAAAGCACTGGTTTTTGTTCCAAATGTCTGGGACATTTGGAGTCCCAGACAGAGTGAGTCTGGATCTTGATGAGGATGTGGACAGGATCGATTAACAGAGACAAGCCTTTCTTGAAATGAACAAATATCTGCTTCCCTAAAATTGCTGTCCCAATAAGCAAGCCAAGGACATGGCTTAGTGCTGCCTCCTGCACCTGCCCCAGTGCACTCAGAGTGCAAAAGGAACTTGCAGTCCCTTGCGGGGCTGAGAAGGAGTAACACAGTTTTGGGGAAAACATAAGTCTCACCTGAGCTACAGATAAGCTACTCTTGGCTGCAGATACAGAGCCCAGATTCCCACTCTTCATCATCACCTTAAGAGCAGCTCAGGCAAACTTGCTTTCAGGCATGAAGAGGAGGGGCTGTGTTGTGCTCTGTTTCAAATCCATCCTCTCAGGAGGCAGGTGTGTTGATGTCTTTTGCACCAAAATAAACAGCTTGAGGAAATAAGATTTCTGACAGCCCACGGAAGCTGTTACAGACCTCAAGTGAATCAAGCCAGGTAATCAAGCTAATAGGGAGGCATCAGAAAGATGAATCACTGTTATTTATATTGTGTGACAGCTAGAGTCCTCCACCCTTTGTGCTTGGCACTGTACAAAGCACATACTAGAGGATGATCCTTGCCCTGAATTCTTGCTGTCTAAGGAGAGTATGGACTGCTACAACTTGCAGAAGTGGGAACAGGGCTGAATTTTACTAGCTGAGATCAGTAATGCTCGTTCACTTCTGGAATACTTTACAGGTCCACAGAAGGTCATGGTAATTGCTTACATGGCCAAGCTGTTGCATGTGGTCTTTTGACAAACATGGTACAAGAGCTTTTATTCACACTTGAGCATATTAGAGCCAAAATTATTGTTGGCATGATCTTCTTGTCCTGTTGTATGTTCCCACAGAATCTGATTATTCTGCCTGTTTGGGTGACTAATTTCTCCTCCTTTTTCACTCTTAAAGACTGATTAAAATTTTATTACTTAAGTGAAATATTTGGGATTTATGGTGATTGTGACCTGGAACTTCACAAAGACAGTGATGTTATAAATAATGAATGATGAGGCTGCGGATTAATACCACTGAGATGACCACAGTGCAACCAAATGTTCTACTTACCATGCATATGGAGCCATGAATCTGAATTTGGATTTTTATAAATGCTCTTTCTTAAAAAAATTATAATTAAAACAAAGTATCCCAAACATGGATTACTGGTATTTGTATGCTAGGTTTTTCCTTATTTGTTTTCAATTGTGCTGAAAAATGCTTAAATGATCTCTTACAACTTTTAAAAACAGAAATTAATTAGCTGTCTGTTTCAGGAACAGAGAGTGATTCAGATTCAGGATGTTTATTCTTCCTTGCTACTCTGATCATGCATACCTCCAAAGCTGCTAATTTTGTGTAGCTGTTTCATGTAGGGTGTCATGTCAACAGTTTTCTGCTCTGCATTTCTTGTAAGGACCACTTTCTTGTGTATCTCCATTTTTCCGTCCTGCTGTCAGCTCTTGCAGTGTCATTTCCTTCTGTTCTTGTTCCTTCCTTCCCACACACCTCCCTTCTCCCAGGTTCACAGCATGAATACAGCCTAGAGCCTAACCCAGAGCTGAAGTGGAGCAGTTTGCAGCCGTGGGGAGTTGCAGCGACCGTGATTGAGATTGACAGAAAGAATAAAGCTTTCCACTTTTGTGAAGCATCTTCATAGCTACCATGGGAAGGTCTGTGACATATGGCAATAGCCATAAAGGAGGCTAAAGGTATAGACACAACATCAAGATTGCTTCCTGCAGCATATTCCAGTGCCAGACAGGAGTTTTTCTTAATCAATCCTGGAAATTTAATGGGCAGTCCTAACCTGCTCACCATTCCCTTTCTGTTTCCACTGTTTACACAATTCAGATTTAAATAGGCACATAGTACCTCCTAACAACTTATTAAAAGCAGAGTTCCTCTTGCAATTCATTTTTTCCCTCCCACCACAAGCTCCACTGTGCCTGTGCAAACACCTGTGGGCTGCTCTGTGCCCATGCCCTCTCTGCACACAGCCACAGCCTCTGCTTTGCATTAGCAGCCTTGCTTGAGCTTGGCATACGCTGTACCTAACACTTGGAGTTTGTATTAGTGTTCTGGTTTTGATCAGTCTGTGTGAGTGCCCAGCAAAGAGGAAGGTAGCCACCAGCTTATGTTGATAGATCTCCGGTGGCAAGCATTCTCACCCTGTCGTCCCAGCTCTTCTCAGCCAGTTGCACCATATTTAGGGCAAATTTGAAGCTCAGCCAAGCTGACAGTCAAAGTTCCCCTCAATAAAGCCTCCAACAGCAGGAGGCTCCCGATGGTGTTGTCATTCTCATGCCTACTGCTTAGGTTTTTATTTTTTGCCCTAACACATGGGATATGCTAAACATGAGATGAAGGAATGGGTGGTTCTTAGATATGCATCATGAAATATGATACATATCTGCGTGCTACAGATTTTGATTTTTCTTTACAAATTGTAGCAGCTGAAGCAGTGGTCCCTGCAGTGAAGTTGTATGATGATTTCTAGTCCAGTTTTCTTTTTCAAACTGCTTGTGAATTCCTGAAACTTTTGCTCTCTGAAGTACTCCAGGCTTTGTCTCTGTTTTACTTTAATCAGTCAACTAGGTTTTCTTCACTTTTCTTTCAAAAATGATTGAAGACTCCCTCAAAATCAAATCTGGCAAGTTACAAAGTTTGTTACCTGCACACACAAAGTGGCTTCATTCTGGAAACTGAAACACAGCATGGAAGCAGCCTTTGGTCAGACATCATGTGTTTCATTGCAACTGGCTTTGGCTTCATTAGTCTCCCTGGCAAATGCTGAATGTGTGGAGTTGCTAATTGTTTTTATGAAGCAAAAATAAGGAGTTTACTCTTTTGTAGACAGGTCAATGTTGTCACTTGTAGGTAAAGCTTACACAGTAGTCAGGAGGATCCATAAGGCTTGTGTAGGTTAAATTTAATTTTCTGAATCTTCAGTGGTTGAGTTTCAATACGTCTGTGAGCTCCATGTGCTGTGGCTGTGCTCAGTATTAACTCAGGCATTGAGATGGGTGTGGAAATAAGCCCTCAGCCTTCCAGCTGGCACTGAAGTTGTTGTTCACGTAGCTGCATGTCAGTCTTCAGCTGCTTGGAGCTGTGTATGGAGAGTGGCAGGGGCCTGACCAGTTCTGTCAGCAGCTGAAGCTGGCTTGCAGCAGCTTGAGTCTCCCACAAGGGCATCCTGATACCCTCTAATCCTGTCCTAGAGGGAGACAAAGCGGGAGCTGCCAGGCTCTGTGCAGACCAGCTTTACGGTGGCAGAGTCGTTCACGTGTAGGGATTTCCTGAAGCCTGTGCATGATTGCTGGTGTGGAAGGACACAAAGGCAGCCTAGTAGCTCCGAGGATCTGGATTCCAGACTTCAGTGGCTGTGTGGGAGGTCTGAGGGTGAAAGGCCCAGACCCAGGCATGCCTATATGCTCTTCCTCTCGCCCATATCGGACTCCCATCTCCTTCCCACTTCCGCAAAAACTCCTGGATGTTTTGAGAAAAACTGCACATTGCTTGCTTGGCCGTCCGCTGCAAGGGTATAGGAGATGAGATCATGTGGGAAAAAGGCTTCAGTGGAGCCAAGAGGAATGTGGAATTTGGGCAGCAGCCAAATTCAGATTACTTTTACATGGCCATCTGCACCTGTGTTTGTGGGGGTGGGGATTTCTGATGCTGTCGAACTGACTCAGCAGTTGCACACACAAAGGCTGGCAAGCTTTCTCCCCTCTCCTCTCATCTGCTCAGTGTCCCTGCCAACACCCCATCATTCCCATCCAGGTGCAAGTAATCTCTATCGAGAAATCAGAAGAACTCATCCCAAGAACTCATGTGAGACTGATAGCGGAGGAACAACTGCTGATGTGCTGCATCCAGAAAATACTGGCTCGTTGTGAAAAACACGCCTGTCCATAAAGCACCATGCCCTGGAACTGTGGTCTGGCAGGAACAGCACACGTGGTTTTCTGTAAGCCCTGTCCTGCTTTCAGCACAGCCCCATAAAAGGAGGTGGTGGTGGTAGTGAGGGGATCTGCTCTCTCCACAGCACCTGAGTGGACTTGTCTGTACTGGGATCATCTCTGAAGGATTTCCTTTAGTCTCAGTTGTGGTTTGGGCCTGTAATGCAAACAGGAACAGAAATTACTGGGATTTATATGCACCACCAGAAGTGTGCTTGGGCTTCTGAAGATAAAAAGGCTAGATACATGTTCCAAGCAGCATTAAAACAAAGAAAATTAATGCATAGATGGATGCAGAAGAAAACTGTAAAAATAAAATCTAAAATAATTATATAGTGATAGAGATGAATGTAGGCAACAATATTTCCTCTTGGTTTGCAAGAAGGGAGGATTTTCCCTATCTGTGGAATAGGCATGACTAACATCTATACCCTTCTCTGCATTATAATCAACCAAGAAGGTAAATCCAGCACAGGCAGAAATTCAGAGAGCTATAACCAGCTCCCTAATGGCTCTGCTGTCCTTTGCGTGGACACCAACCTGACACAGAAGCCAGTGAGGCATGTATTGTTCTCACACTCTTACTCCTTTTGTTATGAGGTATTAGAAATAGTGCTAATAAGCGTGCTTTTCTGGACCCCAAATTACTGACCTCATGTTATCTGCCATGGGAATTCCACGCTCTTCAGTGAGATAGTTGTGTTACCCAGAGAAGAACTGCCAGAGAAAAAATATCCAAGTAAACAAACATATGCTTAGTGACCTAATTAAGCAGAATGTTTATATTCCATTCAAGTATGAGACCATTTCAGTTTGTTTCCTGCTCTGCATTCTAATTTTGCTGACAGAAGTATAAACAACTGGCTATGGAGTTTTTGTCTCTCAACAACTGACCCCGTCAGACATTGAAAATGCTACTAAGATATAAGGTGTCAGGGAGTATCAGCAAACCTTTCACTTCAGAGAGAAATGGAAATGGTAATTATTCCACTGATCTCAGCTTAGTTCCTTATATTTTTCCACATCATCTAATAACTCACTTAAGCAGCCTATACACTTAGGAAAAGTGAAGCATTTTTAGTGAAGTTCACTAATCAATTAATCACAATGTATAATAAAATAGTCACAATATCATGTTTTATCATAATTTTTTGGGTGATATCAGAACAGGGCCTAATGTTAATAGCAGATCAAAACTATTTATAGAGCGAAATTGTTTGAGGGCAGTTCCTGCCAGGATGCAGACTTGTCCTGCCAAACTCAGTATAGTTACAGAAAAAAGGCCATCAACATCTGTGCCAAAGGATGTGCAGAAGTGTGTGCATAAATACATGCACAGTAGGTCTGTGCATCACTTATCTCAGGCTTGTATGTCCATGAGCCTAAATTGTTGCAAAAGTAAAATTGAAAAGGGAAGAGAGAAGAGAGAAGAGCAGTGTAAAATTGACAGGGAAAGTCAGAATTTGTCAGTTACGAGGACAAAGATGGAGAAGTTTGATGCAGTCTATAATTAGTGCAATCTGACAAAGAAGAGGCATTTGCAGGATGTGTTGTGTCAGTTCTTTTTCTAGACAACATGTTGGTTATGTGCAGTAGAAGTGTAGTCAAATGACATTTATTTATACATAAATAATTAGGGAAGCATGCAGCTTTCATAAAAGAACATGCATTTGGTCAAATACTGGCATTTCAAGCATGCCACTGAGCACTGGCTGCTGTTTGAACTACCCCTCAGCTGGAGTAGTCCTTCAGGAGTGGCACAGGCCATAGGGATTCTATGGATACAGTCCTGTTAGGTCTGAAGCCTGTTAAATCAGCACTAGAAATTTCCATCAGTTATAACGTCCAGCAGTAAGTCAGTGATGTTACCTGCTTTGGGAGCAGAGAGGGTATGTATGTACCTGTACACTAATTCATGTACATGAAACAAAGATTTCTTTGTTTTGTCTATTGAATTTGCTATAGATCAGCTAAATGGGACAGTAGGAAACTGTGTCCTGTGCTGTAAATGACAGAGGAATATGTGGGCAATCATCATAAAAAAGTACCATTTCATTGAGATAAATCACATTAGTGAGTTCATCAGTTAACCAGTTAAACATGCATGAAGCCCCATGAGTTCTTTATAGTCATTTTGAAATATGGTTGTATACTTACTTACATTAATAGAAATATAGTGGCTTTTTTAGTAATATACCAGAGCCCAAAATTTGTATAGATATGTTTGTGTTTGTATAGATGTTCACACATTTACAGTTTATTGAATGATCTAGGACTGCAATTGTGTTCAGCCCTTAGTTCCAGTCTTTCAATATAAGTAGGATCATCTGAGCCAAATACGAGGAAGACTCTTCCTCTCAGACCCTGCTGCTTACACAGAAAAAAGCTCCAGGGAGGGGGGAGAGGTCATTCTTCAGGCTTCTCCCAGCCTAGTTCTTTCCTCTTTTGATGTCCTCAGATGCTCCCAAGGACTTTGGGGGCTTTTTGAGCTCAGCTTGGAGCTGCCTGCCAGTCCCATTGGGTGCCATTTCCTCTTCAAAGAGCTATTCCTGCAGCTGCTCCCTTCTGCGCAGGGAGCGGAAGCCTTTGAAATTGCTGCAGCTTCGCTGCACAGTCTGTTGAAACAGCTCGCATCAAAAAGGAGAGGAGGAGAAGTGCTTGTTTCTGTTTAAATTAATTATAGAGGCTCCAGCAGAAATGTGAAGGCAAACAGAGAGAAGAGACCTGATTTGTGGGGCACTTCTTAGAAAATCGATTGCTAATCTCTGCATCGACTTTCTGCTCCTGGCAGAAAATGAAGCAGCCATGCCAAAATTTCTTTTTACAGGAAATGTTCTCCAACGGGACAGACAGACAACGTGTGATCAGCTCAATAGCTGCAGTGCTGCTAGGGTGCACCACAGGGAGGTTAAATCTTCAGCTGCTTTGATAATGGAAGGGTTCAAACCTGTAAACAACATAAAGAATTCACTTAAAAAATTATACCAAAACATCACATCTTTGCTCACAGGCTGGGCAGTCTCTGAAGGTCCCCTGATCTGCCTGAGGGACCAGTTTGGCCCTGTGGCAGCCCAGAAACTAGGTGCCATAGAAGTTCCCTTCTCTCTGTTTTCCCTCATTTGGGAAGTGCTGCACAGCGTGGTGGTCATGCTCGGCAGTGATTGCAGATGAGCTATGGGAAAGAGAGTATTACATCAGGTGAGCGTGTGATGTGTTTCTTAGCCCCATGATGGAGAGTGGAAATTGTCCTGGAACATGCTGAAAACCAAGATTGAAACTGGTGGGAGGTTTTTGGGCCTGCAGGTCAGCTTTGTTGCTTCCAGGTGTTGATGGAAGGGAAGATGAATCTTCCCCTGCATGAGGCACTGACATTGGTCAGACTGACTGAGTGTAAAACTGTTTTGACCAGGAGAACTGGAGAAAGCCCGAAAGACAACAGAATATTTGCAGCCTTTTCAGCAGCCCTGTAAGGCTGAGGCTCATGGCAAGTACATGCTGTTCTATACATCAAATGAGAGATTATGCAGCATCCACCTTGAGAGGAGTTTGAACTAGTGTCCTTGACTGTGTGGTGCCAGCATCTTTCATATGAAGTCATCAGAAGCAATGAGCTTGGGTTCAAATGTTATGCTAAAAGGTGGGTTCACTCTTAACTGAAATATTTATCAGAGGTTTTGCCTGAAAGGAACTGACTTACAGGAAGATGCCTGGTCTGCATATCTGATTAGGGGTAATAGGCAATATTTCCCTATTTTTTTATTCCTTTGGCTTAATCTTTGTGTGTGTATGTAGAATATACTGTGGAAATAAGCTTAGCAGTAGCAGTGCTGGTGCTTTTTTACATCTGCATTCAGTAATACAGGGAGACTGTAAGTAGATGGTTTGGGTTTGATTGCTTCACACATTCCTCAGCCATGGTTCAAATCTTCTGTTGCTTTGGCTTAGGGGTCTGGGGACATTGTGCCAACAGCAGAAACTGATCTCAAGTGTCAGATGTGTGAGACATACTGTGGCATGAACTTCTTAGGTGGCATTTCCTCATTCCTCAGTTGCTCCTTGAAAGGATGAAACAATCTTCTAGCCATAAGGTCTCTAGTTCCTTTTTCCCAGTTTGGGGCTTGAATTGCTGCTGGTTTTAGAGTTATGACACAATTGAATATGAGCAAATGCTGGAATAATACTGTCTCAACATTTGAGGATTCAGGGTTCAGTGGACCCCTAAGGTGTATGTACCACTTCAGGAAGAGGGACTCTATGGATTTTAATAAGTAGCTGCTATTTAGGAGGCCTAAGCAGGGTTCTGAGCTTCTCTCATTAGAAAGAAGCAGTGTTCAAGATACCAGACTTGGGGTCTCCTGGAGTTGCTGTCTGTGGATAAATGCTCTTAACAGAAGGAAAGACATTTTCCAGCTCTGCCTTGCAGAATTCTTCCATGCTTTTGTTGAACTGTGAGAAACAAGTTTTGGGGAAGTAAAGGAGATGGCTTTTCTCATAATGTACCAGTCTTAATAGCATATTCTGTCTGCAGTGCTTTTCTCTGCCTGGTAGATCTGGCTCCACTAAATCAGAGTGAATTTATAATCCTTTACTTTTGGAGGAGGTGGCAGGAAGGCAGATGACTACAGTACCTCTTATAGAATATTATTATAAAAGAAGTGTGAATTACCTCCTAGCCTCTCATGCTGTTGAAAAATTGATTTGAATGACATTTTCAAGGTGTTGTTTCTAAGACATTCAGTAATTGCCATTCATCCATGAATGGTTAGTGAGATGAATAACAAAAAGTTGTTTAGGATTCATAGGAGGAAGTGTTAAAAAATAACATTTGGAAAAAACTCTGGTTATGCTAAATTCTCTTGTATATCTAAACTGCACCAAGGTTATCTAAGTGGTTTTAGATAATCCAGTAATTGTGAAAAATATTATTTGAGACACATAAGTGGAAAGATCATTTCCATTTTTGTGTGGACTCAGGAGTTATCTGACATGGGCAGGCTTTGAGGAAAATAAAACAAGCCTCCTTGGTGGCCATACTTTAGGCTGATGAAGTACAGTAGCATTGCCTCTGAGTTCATTCATCCTGTCAGCAAGCAAATGTCAGAATTCAAACATGGCAAAGAGAGTGGAGGGAAATGAGAGAGAATCTTAGAGGACTTAATCTTCGAGTGGAAACCTTGAAAATAATTGACCTGCAAGGAGACATAATATACTTACTACGTGGTTGCATGTAGACTTTAAAAAAGTCTAAAGTTCACAATAGATTTCTTTCTGAAAATATTACAAAAGAGGTGGTGTGCCTCAAGAAACCAAAATACTTCATCAGGATCTGAAGAAGATCCATGTAGTTCTCATACATATGTGCTTATTGGTGAAAACAACAATATTTTTTATTTTTAAGATGCATGACACTTTAAAATTGCTGGTATGTTAGGCTGAAAATTGTAGGAATTTTATATATACAAAACATATTATGTATCTGTGTATGGGTGGTATTAAAATACATTAATAAGGTTGATAATTAAAGTGCATTATTTAACTTGTGATAAATTTTTAAATTTTGTACTGATTAGCACTTTATAGTTGGAACATAACAAAAGCTGAATAGAATAATTACAAGCTATTTCCAGGAAAAAATAAATTCTTGTCTTCAGCTAGAACCTTCTTTTTCATAATTGTTGTTTAAATCTGTTTTTTCATCAAAGTCTAAACTTTAGTGGTTTGGAGTTTTGACACTAAGGATTTTCTTCTCCCATTTTATCCTTCTCCCCATGATTTTCCCTTTTTACGTCAGCAGTGGACCAAAAAAAAAAAAGAAAAAGTGATACCCAGAGACTTTTGTCATCTCTCTCAGTCAGTCTCTTCTCCCAGGCAACAGTTGACAAGACAAGAGGATATAGCCTCAAGCTGCACCAGGGGAGGTTGAGACTGGCCATCAGGAGGAATTTTTTCATGGAAAGGGCTGTTAAACATTGGAATGAGCTGCCCCGGGAGGTGGTGGAGTCACCGTCTCTGGAAGTGTTCAAAAACAACTGGTTATGGCACTTAGTGTCATTGTCTAGTTGACATGGTGGTGTTCAGTCATAGGTTGGACTTGATATCAGTAGTTTTTGCAACCTAAATGGTTCTGTGATTCTGTAAAAAGAGTTTAAGAACGAATGAAGAGCTGAAATAGAAATGAGAAAATGTTGGAAAGCTGCTTATCTTGTCTTTAAAATACAGAGCTTGTATGTTACATATTCACCCTCCAGTACTCTATTTGGTTTGTATGGCCAAGTTTTGATAGCAGGGGGCTAAAGGGTGGCTTCTGTGAGAAGCTTTTAAAAGCTTCCTCCTTGTCTGGCAGAGCCAATCCCTGGCAGCTCCAAAGATAGTCAAGGCTGGGTCAATCAGAAATGCTGGTAACACCTCTGTGAGAACAGATTTAAGAAGAAAGGAACAAAATGTTATTGTGCAGTTGTAATTGTGGCCAGAGAAGAGCAGGGAGAGAATATGTGGGAGGAGCAGCTCTACAGGCAGTGCAGAAGGAGGGGAAGGATGTGCTCCATGTGCCAGAGCTGAGAGTTCCCTGCAGCCTATGGTGCAGACCATGGGGGAGTAATTGGGCCCCTGCAGTCCATGGAGGTCCATGGGAGCACAGAGATCCACCTGCAGCCCATGGAGAAGCCCCACGCTGAAGCAGCCTGTGCTTGAAGGACTGCACCAGGTGGGAGAGTGACCCACATTGCAGCAGTTTGTGGACAACTGTTGTTCATGGGATGAACTGATGTTGGAGAAGTTCATGGAGAACTGTCTCCCATGGGAGAGACCCCATGCTGAAGCACGAGAAGGATTCCTCTCCCTGAGCAGTGCTGGCACAGGATCAGCACTGTCTATCTAACATTTACCCCCCCCATTTGGAGACTAGGAGTGGGCAAGTTCCTGGGAGGGGACACAACCAAGCCATCTGACCCAAATTAACCAAAGGGATATTCCATACCATATGACATCAGCTCAGATATAAAAGACCAGGGAGGGAGGAGGAACAGGGGGCATTCATTATTTTACAATGTTCACTTTCTGGAGCAGCCCCTATGCGTGCTGAAGCCCTGCATCCAAGGAAGTGGATGAACATCACTTGCTGATGGGAAATAAAGATAAAACTTTTTTTCTCCTTCACTTATGCACATGCAAGCTTTTGCTTTAGTGAAATGCTTTATCTCAACCTACTGGTTGTTTTCCATCCTATTTTCTCTTCCTTGTCCCACTGGGAAGGGGAATGATAGACAGGCTTGGTGAGCACCTGATGTCCAGCCAAGGTCAACCCGCTACAAATACATACACCCTACACAAATATTATTAGCAGTGCTGAGCTTCCATCCCATAGGTCAGATTCCCAAAATTTATATCTGTACCACAGCAATCAATAAAGCAAATACTTTTCAGTTCCTTACAGGAAAGGAACTTGTGCTAGAGGAATAGGTTCCTAAGGAAATGCTAAGAGCACTTAATAAAGTCTTCTACCTATCTACTTCTGTAATATCTGTTTACAAAGTGTGCTTTGACTCACATGTTCTCCATCTGTTCTGTTCTGTCTGTCTGTGCTTTTACCATGCATACATTTGCTCAAGGTGCAAGGTAAGTTGCTCATCTCTCACTGAGAAGTAATCAGAGAGCATAAATGTTTTTGCCACATTAATAGCAAGAACTTGCAGTTGTGATGTGCCATGTATTGTCTCTAGTGACTTCTGCACTTTGCCTATGCTCCTTATGTTCCCTGAGCTCCGGATGTCTGGTTGGTTTGGTTTTTGCCGCTGCTTCCTTTTTTCCTCCTGTCCTTGCAAGACTTTCACTATTTTAAAAATACCAGTGATGTGGTTGATTTCTTTTCTCCCATTCCACATTTTAAACTAGAACATCCTTAAACAATAATGCTTTTTTCCTAGCCTCCATGCGATATCCTCTTTGGAGGACATCATAGCTGCACTGTCTCTATAAAGCCTGCCTGTTGCTGTGGCTGTGAATGAAGCAGCGTCTTGTCTTGTATTGTGTAGAACAGAGCATAAAGAAGAAAGGTAGGACAGGGAATTTCTTTCCTATGAAAAGCCAGATAGGTCTTCCACTGATAAAGACATTGTTAACACCCATATTCACACTGTTCAGCACAGGGGGAGAGAGAATGGAAAAGCTGAGCAGCATGCAGGTAATGTGAAGCTGGAAGCAGAAAGTGGAAAAGGGATTCTATAGAGAAAAGAGGTGAAAGCTAGGAGAAAGAACACTTCAGCTTGTGGTGGCTCATCCCAGAGGAAGTTGGCTGGAGGTTTCCCTGCTGTCAATACAACCAAGGCACCAAACCAGTAGTTGAAGTGATTTAGGAGTCCTGAGAGGGCAGAAAGCATGGTATCATATACTGAAGACTTTTGCCATATCTAAATTAATCTAATTTTTGTTTTCTCACTTTCAGTTTGAAGGACTATTAAATACATCTGGAATTGATAAATGAATGAATAGACTGCTATTTACAAATCCTCACCCAAAATGAAAGAATGTGGCTTCCTATTAAATGGGAGATTATTACTGTCCCAGCATAGGCAGCAGCATTAGCAGTGAGTCCAACAAAATAAAGGAGCTTTCTGAATGCTTTGACAAATAGAGTGCTAATGGCCTTGATGAAAAATTACTTTCAGCAAGATCTTTCAAATATTTCATAGAATTTCAACTGTATTTCAGTCCCACTACATGCATCTGTTCTTCTCAAAGGAATTCTAGCAGGCATTTGGACATTTTTTCAACATCAGTGGTCCGTTACATTACAGCTGGTCATGTATTAAATTCAAACGAAGTTAGGGTTTACAGAAACAGAAAGCCTACTGCTTCATGGACGCTGGGGCTGGAGAGGTCATGCCAAGGGGATCACAGCAGGGCACCACCGTTTTTGGCCTCTCCGCTTTTCTAATCTTTGCCACCCTTATGCTGGGGACCTCAGCCTTAGCACCAAGTTTCCATTGTTGTTAGGACTAGGATTAGAGTTCAGAAAGCCAGTTCAGCTCAGGGGACACTGGGGCTGGAAAAGTCATGCCAAAGGAATCATGGCAGGGCACCAACATTACTGCCTTCAGCCTTCACACTTTTTAATCTGGAGCACCCTTGATGATGGGGTGAGGGGAAGCCATATGAAGAGTAGCTGAGGTCACTGGACTTGTTCAGCCTGGGGAAGAGAAGACTGAGAGGAAACCTCATCGCTCTCTACAGCTCTATCATAAGGACAAGAGGTGGGGCAGGCACTGATCTCTTCTCTGTGGTGACAGTGACAGGACCCTAGGGAATGGCATGAAGTTGTGTCAGGGGAGGTTTAGGTTGGGTATCGGGAAAACATTCTTCACCCAGAGCATGGTTGGGCACTGGAACAGCTCCCCAGGGAAGTGGTCACAGCACCAAGCCTGACAGAGTTCAAGAAGCATTTGAGCAAGGCTCTCAGGAACATGGTGTGGCTCTTGGGGAGTCCTGTGCAGGGTCAGGAGTTGGAATTCAGTGATCTTTGTGGGTCCTTTTCAATTCAGTATATTGTATGTTTCTATACTTTTTAATGTAAAAAGGTGTTTCTGATTGACTTAAATAAATACTTCAACAATTTTTTTTTTTTAGGGGAAAAATTAGAGTTGTTTTTTACTTTAAAGTTAAAAAAAGGGCTAAATCCACATTGCTTGCATTTCTCAGAAATAAATGATTTTTGTATTACCCCTTGCACCACAAAAGCAGCTATAAGCAGTTGATTTTCTGCAACTCTCAACTCTTAGAAAAGGATTTACTGTCCAGAATGGCTCTTGAGCTCTCCCAGATGCAGAGTGAGAAGGTTTCTCCACTTTTTGGCCAAAATGGTCCATTATCTGTCAAGTACACTGGGGGAAGTACAGTAGAAATCTCCTTCAGCCCTTCTGCCTGGGGAAGGAGCTTGTGTCTCAGCAAGCAGTAGAGGAGAAGGATCAGTGGGGGGTTCCTGAAGGATCAAGGTGTTAGTGCTGCCACTTACATACTGTCTGTAAATAATTTATGGTTACAGTAACTCAGTTCTCTTTTCAAAACACACAGTTTCTATTAGCCTCTTTAGACTAGTGGTTATCCCTAAAGGTGTTCACTTTTCCTGGGAAGGGGAGATGGGAAGCTGTTCAGAAACTCCTTCACACATACTATGATGTTCCTGGCTCCCTAACCTAGTGCTGCATCCTTTCTGCTTTCTGAGATGAGCCTAACTGAAGACTTGCCATGAACCCTTGAATCTCAACCATGTGAGTCACTGGGATGCATGCTGCTAAGCCTGGGCTCAGGCTCATGGAACCTGTCTAAATTGCCCTGAAGCTGAGGTCCCCAGCCCAAGTTTTAAGCCCCCAGTCGCTCTCTGCTTTCACCAGAAGAGAGGGGTCAGAACAAGAATATATTTAACAGGCAACAGCCTAAGTATTCCTCTGGCCTTGTGTTCCCTCTAGCTTGTTTACATTGACATTTAGAGAGGCAGATGAGCTCACATTTAATAAAAAGTTTTGAAATAATCTGCTTTGATTGGGTGCCTAAACTACTGGATTTTATCCACATGATCTTCTTCTGCTGCCATGGATGTAAGAGGTCAGTACATTGATGCCCCCAGGTAGCTGTGCACTTCCTACCAGTATTGTTCCACCTTTGACCTCTGACAAGGGAGTGTTACAGTGGGCTGAGCCCAGTGGAAGGTATCGCCAGCACCTGCATTCCCATACAAAATCCATCACTGTTTGCCTTTCACTTTGGTTTAGACAAGATGCTTTTTCTTTCTCTGTGTGCATTTCTTCACTGATAAAGTGCCTTTATTTTTCCTCCCCACTGTGTCACAGAAATATTGTAAGGGTTAATTAGAATTTTTATAAAGCATACTGACAGTCAGAAGTTATTTTAATTAATAAGACTAATCATATACCACCACTACAAAGAATTTTACTCTGGTAATCCCACCTTATCCCATAGGGTTGTCAAGGGTCTCTTACTGCACATCTTGTCCCAGTTCATTAAAAATTTTGGGGTTTTGGTTTATTTCACTTCTTTGTTTTGCAGTAAAATGGCAAAATGGTAATTTATATTCCTGAGATGACAAAGCAGTGCATGCACTGGAGAATATGTTAGAGATAGCTGTTTAAAGTTTAGGATTTATTTAAGGACCTAAGGTAATATTAAGTCTTTTTATAGTAGTTGCTCTGCCCTTGGACATTCCATCAGAGCAGCACGCTTTTCCTAATATTTTAATTTTCTTCAATAGTGAAGACTATTAAGAAGCTGGTTATGAGGCTAAAGAAGCCTGCCCAACAAGGCAGGCCAATAGGTCAAGTAATTAAAATACAAATACTATTCTACTGCCAGGTCCCTTCTGCAGAAGTGCCAGCACAAAGTTTAGTAACTCTTTAAGAATGTACTACAGCAGCAGCAGCAGCAAAGGAGAAACAAGAGTGCTGAGTGATCTGACGTGGGCGTACATTATGTACCCTTTCTCTACCCAGCGCTGCTGCCAGTCACACAGGCCGGGTTCAATCACTTAGGTGTTCATGCTGAAAATAACACTGCCACAAGACCCCACCTAGAAACTTGCAGAAGTGAATTACACACGTGGGTGCCCCTGAGCAACAGCGCTTAACTGCTTGCTAGCAGTGGCTCCAAGCTATTAAAGCAAATACAGCCTTTTCAGTGGGGGAGAAAAATGCCCTGGGGAAGCCCATAATGAAAAAACCAACAGTATTAGGTAAGTCTCCTCTTCTTTTGGCCTGCCTCTTAAATCAGTCCTCTTTCTCAGTCCTGGGAGAGTAGCTGCCATCCTTGTGGTATCCACCATGGGCTTCTCATACCTTGTTGTCTTGGCTTGGCACAGACCCAAATCTGAGCCAATCAATCTTTCAGCCAGCATAGCTGAGGTGGCTGCAGCTCCAGTTCTGGAGAGAGAGGCTCTAACCAGCCTTTCTCAGCTAATCTGCTGTTTGGAAGAGGTCTCCCTTCTCTCACCCAGCTTCCTGTGCCGACCTAGGCCACTGTGCTGGCTCCCACACCTCCAGCTGCAGCCTAATGCACTTGAGTTAGTTCTTTGTCTTTCTCTTAGCAATGGGGTTATCCTTAGTGCTTCGTCCCAGTGGAAAATGTCACTGCTATGGAGTTCAAGTGCTCTTAATTAACTGCATTTTCCCATTCCCAACAGACACCATTCCCCAGTATAAGGTCAATCAGATACTCTCAAGCAGTTCAGGATCATGGTTATTCTTCAATCACACATTTGTAGTGATCTTCCTTTTTTATAAGGGTTTACTCTTCAATTCTTGCACTTGTAGTCACTCTGAGTACTGCAACGGAACAATGTTATAGCTAACATTATGAAACACATATAGTGACTGGCCAGTCCATTTCCACCTCAAAGGTATTTCCATACTCTTCTGTTTCAAACACACATTTACACACCATTAATGTGACCATTAACAATGAGGCAAGCATATAGAACTGGGGTTTTTCTGTCATCTTTCTATTCCTCAGTCAAAAAATGGCATACTCCTCAGTTGAAAAATGGCACAAAAAGTTATATTTCTATTAAGAAAATACTGAGAGTCTTCAAAAGCGAGAATATTCAAGAGAGACTTCAGAATGGCAGAGGGTGGAAATACTGCAGGTCAGGTTGGTTCAGCTCTCCTTTCTTTTCTGCTCTTCCCCAAGAACCAAGGGGTGGTATTGAAGACCATGTACAAAATGCAACAACTTCTTACAGACCCAGTGTTGTCCAGGGAATGGAGATGGACAAGAGATACTGAGGACTCACAAGACCGGATATAAAGGCCAGTACCCATAATAGCCAGGCCATTAGGGTCATAGAGTAAAGAGTCCCTGAGTTGGGAAGGCACCTGTGGAGATTTTTTTTGTCCAAACCCCCTTCCCAAGCACAGTCAGCTGGAGCCAGTGGCCTAGGATAGTGTCCAGTGAGGTTTTGAATACCACCAAGGATGGAGACTCCACAGCCTCTCTGGTCAACAGCTTCTGTGTTTGATCACCTTCATCTTCACAGTCAAAAAAAGGTGTTTCTTATGTTTAAAGAAAAATTGTCATGAACCATTTACATGTGTGGGTGACCTCAGTCCAATGCTGGCATCCATCCCACAGCGCAGAAGAGCTCAGACCAGCTGAAGCGTACATGACAAAACTTCACAGAAGACTGATAGTACAGCTTTGTGAGCAGGTGCTGCAAAGGAGGTGCTGTCTGGAATCCCTGTGGCAATAGGGGAATACAGATAACATTTCTAGTACCAAAAAAATGCACCCTAGTTCTACAATGATCACCAAAGTAATTAGTTTTCCAGGCCACATTTATCAGGGTTTTGGGAAGGAAACCACGGTATAGGTCACTTTAACTACCTTGGACCTCATCTGGGAGGCTGGAGCAGAAGTTCTTGAGGATTTCATTCCATGATAGGAGCTGTGATACCAAGCAGAGTAAGAAGTCCTCCTTCTTTCAGGGTTCTTCCAAGTATGAGACATGAAACCACTCATCCCATTGCAACCCTGCTGTGCACACACTGCTCTCCCAGCAAAAACTGATGTTACACAGGTTAACTGCTGTTGTTCTGCTCCTCTGCTTGTTAGGAAAAATGCTTCTGTGCGGTAAGAAGAATCGCCTTTCATTGCCAGTTCTCCATCCTTTTTCACATTTAAAATAGAAAAGCCATGCAGGTCACTGACAGCTCAGTGAGATCAGCCTGGCTGGGGACAGAGCTGTAAGTGACGGAAGTAGAGAGAGGCATACTAACATTAAACTGAAGAGAAAAAATCAGGCCAGAGTCTGCAAGACAACCCAGAGAAGCCTATAGCTTTAATACTATGGATGTCACTGCTCCACTGCAATCTGATTATCTTGGAGCCCTTTGATACTACATATCACATACATATATTCAGTATCACTGTCCTATATACTACATACATATATTCAGTATCAGTGTCCTTTCAGGATGTTTGTATATTGCCCATCACTGTAATCCGCAAAAAGATATTTGACAGCAAGAAATGCCATTTCCCACAGAAAGGTTTTTTTGTTTTTTCTTATCAAGCTCTGCATTATCTGTGTTAAAGCAAGATTACTTATGTTTGCAGAGTTCAGAGTCTAAAAAAGTAACAAAATGTGAAAGATAAACTCTTTACAGCAGTGTTAATGTCAGTTTTATTTGCATCTTCTATTTTACAATATTCAGTAAATATGCACAGAAATACATTTGCAGATTACAATATCAATGTCCACATTTTCTGAGAAAAAACCATACATAGAAATGTGTTCTATTGATATTTGACACTATAACAGTATAATCCTTAGTTACATGATGTGTATTGTTTTCGCCTCTCATCACTTGGCAGGGATGGTTCACAGAAGACAGGAATGCTTAGTTCAGACATGGGTGAAAGGCAGAGCACCTGTCAGTCTCTGACTACGTTCCTCTCCCCCACCCTTTTCCCCAAATGTGTACCTTTTCATGGTTGTCTAAATTGCACTTCAGCCACACACTGTATTTGGATTTTATAAAGAAGTGACGTTATCAGGATTCATACATATTTAGGAACAAGACAAACACTTTCTTGCATACTATACTGGTTAGCACTGAGATCTTTCTTAGTCCAAGCATTTATACGTGTGATTTAATGTGATTCCATCTGTAAAAAGCATGCCACCCTCTTGAGACCCTTGTATTTTTCTGCTTTCAATTACATTTGAAGTATTCTGAAAGTCTCCTATACTAATCCCATCCAAGTTGGAAGCCACATAGCTCATGCATGAGACTGTCAAACATGAGTAGTTGCAGATGTCAGTGCACCAGTGGCAGGAATCCAGGAAGATAGATCAAGGCTTAGTCACTGAAAAATACACGCCAGCACATCTCAGATACATAGCATTGTAGCACCTCATGAGGAAAACGTGTCATGACAGGAAATCAATAACCTCTTGGAGGCGATCTGTTTTTGAAATATTCTTGATTAATTATGCCAGGGTGTGTTAGGCAACTTTGCCTGATCCAGCCTTAACCTAATGCTTTTTGCATGAAGCATTGTTGTTACTAGTCTCATAAGTCAAATCTGACGGTTCAAGTTGGGTTTTAAAGGGTCAGGCTATAGATTTTGTAATGTCTTTGTGCCCGACATTGCTGTCTTTACTATGGTGTGTAGGCTTTTACTATCAATCAAAATAAAAATCATTTCAAGATGAACAATAGTATTTAGAACTAATTGCATTTGAAGCAAAATGACTCTCCTAAATAAAGTGTGTCATACAGTGAGTAAAACAAGTAGGGAATGTCAGTGTGTTTTTGTGACAGAAGGCCTTCATTCAGGATGTTCCTCAGGCTTGTTTGCTTATGTGCCTTCTTTGCAGAGGAGGAGCAGCTCTAGGAAACCCACAAGTAGAGCTGCATCTCTGTCTTTCTTCCCCTGCCTTCCTGCATAAACTCATTTTCCTCCTCAACAAGCTTTTAAACCATACCTGCTACCCCATCTGCCTTTCAACAAACGTGGGACATCAGGCCATGCCTCTTGGCTTACCTACGCCCCCACCACAGACCCTCTTGTCCCTGCAGCTCAACACATGCTCGTGCCTTAGTCACTCCTGGTCTTAGTAATCTTGTGATGCCTCTAGACCCAACCTTGGGCTTCTGCATCCTGAGTACAGAGTGCAAGACCAGCAGCTGCCTTGGTGCCTGGCCACAACTCATCACTGTCCATTGGGTCTTCGGCAGTAGCTGCTTGTGTGCAGCTGCTGCCACACAGCTCAGCCCTGCGCTGTTGCACAGGCTTCAGGCATGCAGAGCTCTGCTAGGGCAGTGTTTTGGGATGTGCACTGTTGCTTGAGAAACTCTTCCCTCGTGCACCTCTGCCTCGCAGTGGAGTACTTGCTGTTTAGAAGATGCAGGGCAATGCACATCCAGTAAAAGTGGACAGACAGACAGACAGTTGGGTGCAGCAGTGAGACTGTTCTCACCTTAGTCTGCTACTGCCTTCTGTAATATGAGAACAAAAAATCTTAGGAGGTTACATCCTCTAGAGTTATTTGTTAAAGGAGTTTACGTGTACAATGTAAAGAAATAATTAAATAAAGATAATAACAATGTCTGTGAGATAAATGGTTTGAACCACATTGCAGATAGCTGCAATCACCATGTGATAGACCAAAGTTTGACCTTTGGCTACCTCACCTACACAACACCCAATAAATCCAGTCCCTCAGTAACCACTTCCAAGATTTTAAATTTCCAAGTAGCATCAGAGAACCATCACTTGAAAAAGAAACTGACAAATAATGTTTTCTTTATTTTCCCAAATGTGGAATTTCTTTACCCAAATTATACTGGCCCAAAGCCCAGGACAAGCAATATTTGGTCCTGGACCAGTGACAGATTCAGGGTCCAATGTTTTCAGGTTAAAAACAGGATACTTTGGCTATCCTGAAGCAAAAAATTACCCTTACATGAAAGCCTTAGTACTAGTCCTGGGAGATTGCCAGATATTAGAATTTAATATAGAATATTTTATGTACGGATAAACTTTTCAAGTCAGTCAAAGAGATTTAGAAAACATATTGATACAAATTATTTTCCCCCTTTTGAGGCCTTAGAGTCATGGGATGGAAGGAGTTGGATTTTCAAGCAGAGGAATACTATTTTCCGTATGAGTAATCTCGTTTAAACCATTGCTAAAATACATCTTCAACCTCTCTTTAGTGATTTTTTTGCTAGGAATACAGGAGGCTCAATGACTTTACAAGCACTTTTTCAGCATGACCTGCATAAAAAGTCAAATACTCACTCATGCAAATTAAATCTTGGTAATACATGTAGAAGTGTCTCTCTCTCTCTCTCTCTCTCTCTCTCTCTGTATGTGTGTGTGTGTATAAACATTGATTTTAAAGGATAATTATAAGAGACAACAATATATTTCTTTGCCTAGATAAACCTTTTTGCAAATAGTGCTGTAAGAAATTCTAGGGCAGGTGGTTCAACTGGCAAATAAACTGAGCAAAATATGTAGAAAAATTACTTTGCATAATGCTGTGATTAATGAGTGCTCTTTGCACAGGATGTATCTGTGTGCATATTGCACGTTGTTAGTAGCATGTTTTTTCTACGGATTTCATTGCAAAAATAAGGACTTGAGGTTGAAAGTAAATTAGGGTCGGCAGGGTTTGCTCAGCTGTGGCTGAGTGCACAGAACCAGGACTTTGTTGATTGTCTTGTATTTAAAAGTCTCCTAAGGGTCAAGCAGTGCCTGCTGGCAAGAGCTGACTGGGGAGTTTGGGCACAGCACAGAGTGAACAAGAAAGCCTGACTAAGGGATCCCAGAAAAAAGAGAGAGGTGATTTATGTGACATTGCACTTGGCATGTGTTCAACGATATCTGCATACATGACAGGTATTAAAAGTAGTTCTGTTGAATTATACAAAGTTAAAATGAAACAGGTAGCAATGCTGTTCCATTTGGCAACATGACACTGGTTTCACACAGGTTTGCTTTGCTTTGTCTGGTCCCTACCTTCATCTTGTTCCAAGTCCAAGTGACCAAGATTTTGTGTGTCACATTAAGGTATTAAGGATAGGAGCTGGAAGAAAGCAGCTTGGAGCAGCAGGAGCTGAGATGGAAGAGAGACAGACAGCTCAGAGGAGGGAATTGAAGAAGTCTCCAAAAGCAGAGGGGAACCAGGACAGGGGGTCAATCAGGGTAACAACTGATAGATGCTGAAAGGGCCAAGATCTCTCAGAGCTATAAACTTGAAGGATTAGATTGGCTTTCGTACCAAATTTTTATTTCTCTATATATGCTTGCTCATCTTAGGCTAACACCCAGGAATGGAACTGAGGAATATGATGGGGTTCTTCATTCCTCCATAGCTACCCTACATGACCTTGAGTGAGGCATGCCATCTCCATCTTGCCCTTCTTCAAAATGAGGATAGGATATCCTGCTCCTACAGATCAGGGCTGCTGTGAGGGTATGTTTAGTAATGCTTTTGAGGCGCTGAAGTGCTTTAGTGATTGGCACTGTGGAAATTCTATAGATAAATGCCTATATATAACCTCCCTGACACTGGTGCAGTCATAGGGTGAGATCAGATTGACACTGCTATTTCAGTATATAGTATATACTGCATGTGTCAGAAGCAACGAGAACAAAGCTGTCAGTATCGGATATGTGTGGAGAAAGTGATACAAATCCTCTGAAGTCAGGAATGCCATGTCCACTGTGTTTATCTATAGAAAAGAGGAAAAGAGGGGGTAACATTAAAGAGGAAGTGTTAATTTTCTTTTCAAAGAACTCTACACTCTCCTATTGATTGAAAATGGTTCTCTTTGGCTCTTATGTGTTTTGTGGCATTATAGGGTATTGGTCTTTGTTTAGATCATATAATACTTCTTCCTCCCTCCAACCTACCATAACAATTAGTGAGCTGTCTGTGGCTGCCTTGGAGTGCATCCTGTGCATCAGCATGTCTCATTTAATAGTCATAATTTCTCATTTGTAAGAGGAAAAGTGCTACCAGCGCTTTTAGTCTCATAAGGGCTCAGACTCACTCAAGGATTCCAATTTATTATGCACCCAGCTCTGATATCCTGCTGCTCTCTTTATGGATTAGGCTGCCTTGGTAGAAGGTATCATCCTTCAGACAACACATAAATACTCTCTTGCCAGCTGTTCCTTTCTCAGAAGTTTCTCAAGGAGTAAATCATAATCATGCCCCTGTTTTACTGGTTCCTGATCTGGTTTTCCATGGTACTCTGCTAGGAGCATGCAGAAAAATGAGCTTTATTGCTGCTGTTACTCTACAAATGGCACTAACTACAACTGTAGGGATTTTTAGGCTTATTAGCATTGGTTTCTAGGGTGAACACATCATCAGTAGTGGTTTTAAATTTAGAGGAATGGGCATAGGGTCAGTTTGCTGGTGGTTTCTGTAAAACCTTTATCTCAAGGTGCTGCACAAAGTCCTGAGAGGGAAGGAGTGGCAGACAGACGGTTTCGCTCATTCTGACATGGAGCAGCTGTTTAACAACACATAATCTTGTGAGTTCAGAAGAAAAAGGGGAAGGGTAACATCCTGCTGATGGAAACTATATTTTATAGACAAATTTTAAAAGGCAGAAAGCAGAGGCAGCCAGCAAACACAGCAGTTTGCACAGAAGGGTGCAAAGAAGAGAGCTACTGTCAAATATGTACCAGCATAAGTCTCAGGCACAGTGGCAGTGTGCTGCAGAGTAGTTTCATCAGCAGATGTTGAAGCAGCTTGCCAGGGCAGAGGCTTTGACATGGACACAGCTTTGGATGGCAGATGTAGCCCTCCAGGTCCTGGGCTGCACAAGTTCTGTGGGTGAAGACCTATCTTCAGCCTCCTCTTGCTGGTGCAACCTGGTTGCAGGGTGCACCAGCACTCCCAGGAGGCTCCCAGTCCATCAGTCAAAATGTTGGTGGACATCAAACTTGCAAGGCCTCCTTTTCTGTCACTGAGCTTTCACTGACTCTTAAGAATGTGGGCTGAATGTCATGCTGTAGGCCTCAGAGATGAACAGCGTTTTCATTGAACTAAAATGTCCTATACTTTGTAGTTTCTAGTCTGATCAAATTGAGTAACAAGACACAATCCCCAGTTCGTTGAAGTGAATTATAATCACAATTTATGTGAAGCCCACACAGTTTAACAATCCCTACAGAACTTCTGTGAGCTACCTGGGCATCTGAGATGCCTCTATATACTGAACTCCTTGTCATAAAGGTAGTTCTGGACAGTCAGTGAAGATCAGGAGGATGAATTGGGAAGACATCGCCACTGTGTTTGTGCTGAAGACAGAAGATACAGTACATAAACCTCTCAATTTAGCACCCTTTGAAAAGTTTTTAACATTCCATTTAAAACACAGTTGAGGGAGGGAGAAAAGGCCAAGTAAGGTACTGATGAAACCAGTGTTAAAAAAAGCAGCACTTACTAGTTGGAAGATAAAATATAATCAGGCTTTCAAGAATGAGCACTTAATTGCCTAAAGACTATTACAGAACTCATTCTTAATGTACCTAATTTGCATGAAATATTTTTTTCCAACTAACTGTTGCAGAACACACCTAAAATGGGGAAGTACAGTCCTTCGTCAAAGCTCAGCTTCCCAAGCCAGCACTGCAGTTGTGGTGCATATTTGTAATGTGATTTGCTGGTCTCAAATGTCATTAGGCACATATGTACCATGTGGGGGAGTGGTACATATTTTAGTAATACTTTTAAAGAGTTATTAATGAGCAGAGTTTCTCACAGGAAGCAGAGACAGTGGCTTTAGGAATTAATCCACCTGCAGATCTCAGGGTGCCTTTTTTTTATAGTGTGTGCTAATTCAGCTTCACTGAGAGGTTGCTTCTCTGGAGTCAGTCTCCAGAGTGTCTTGTGGATCAAATTCTCTATATAACAAACTTCCTGCACATTTCATATAGGCTCTGTGGGTTGTGCTTGTTTCTCTGTTTTCATGCATCATTGCTAGCTGTTGGAGATTTGGTGAGCCATATTTCTTAACCACTTGTAGGTGATGGGTCCTTGGAAAGCATTGCCATGTGGTAGACACAGAATGGGAGGAAGTTGCAGCTCTCTGCTCTGCCAAGACCAATACTTCCTAGCAAAAAGATCTGTCAGAGCTGCCTTTCCAGCAGCAGGGGTAGGCAGTGATGAGGTCTGAGCAGGGCAGTGCTGCGGCTGGGTATTGGGGACTTACGGTCAACTCTTCAGCTCACAAGGTGCTCTTGGCAGATGGATTCTTCAGAGAGTGGTTAAAAATGGGTCTGAGGGCTGCTGTCTGGGCACTCCAGAGGAAAAAAGGATTTGTAGCTGGGAGGACCACAGGTAGGTAGCATCACAGTCACAGCTGGAGAAGCTGACCGGGCACATTTTCCTTTAAGTAGATACAGTTACTGAGTCCTGAGAAAGCTCAGTCTAAGAGCTCCTGCTAATATTACAGGGTTTGTTATCTTCCCCACTGCTGTCTGGGCTGGGCTGGAGGCTGGAGACTACCCTGAGCCTGCAGTCACCACAGGGAACATGTGCAGTGAGGGTTGCCTTCATGGACAGTGGGAATGGTGCTCCCTGGTGTGGCTCAGCACAAGTCTCTTGTGTCAGCACAGTCATACACGCAAAACTATCTCACAGGGGCAGCTGGTCTCAGTGGGAGCAGAATAGGACGTCCAGGTAAAAATACAGCTTTGCTATAACTACTTAGTCTATAATAAAAGTGCCTTATCAATATCGCATTAATTAGTGGTGCTAAGATAGTTTACTACTATTATAATATTATACTAATAATTATACTCTAATTATATATTTGTTCTTTTCTTAAAAACCATTAATGGTGCAAAATGACAATTACTGGAAAGCTGTAAGAGCAGCTAATCATCCTTACCATTTAAACCTCCTTGTTATTTGAACTTCCTCATTCCTTAGCCTTCTCTGAAGTAAGCAAGTCCCAGGAGATACTTTGGCAAACAAGGTGAGAAATATGGTTTTCTCCCACTGTGTGCCAGTAAGTAAAAGGGATCTGTCCCAGAGGTACCAGTTGGGTATGTTTGATCGGCACAGCGTGATCTTTAGTCAGGTCAGGGAAATATCAGTGCTATTTTCTCTCTAAGCCTCTGATTCCCATTGGCCTGTTTATTCAGAAATCAGGTGGCAAAAACATTAGAGGATATGTAATCTTAGGCCCCCTGCAGAATACTCAGCCCTGATGGATCCCACTGCAAGCACATTTGATTCCTGATCATCTTCACTATGCTTTGGTGTAGCACTAGTCTTTTAATTGGCACTGTCGGATAGAAGGTATCCCAGCGTACAAAATTTCATGTTTTTTAAATCAAGGCTTTTTGAGGGGCTGAAATGTAGAGAAGGGAAATTTTATACTGGTTGTGGTTTGGTAAAGGATCTGAAGCAGCTTTTTAGAGTGGCACTTTCACAAAAACATTTTAGACCAAAGTTCATACTCTGGATTTGTAAAACTGCAGTGTTTGCATGTAGCATTGACATTCGCTCTAGCAGACTAGGATTAAAGATACACATCTCTTATTTTCTCCTCACATTTCTAATTCCACTGTATTTTTAACAGGATTTTGTACACAAACTCTTTAGTGGCACAGCTCATTATTCGCTTTCACCCCACCCCTTACCTTTAAAAAAGAGCAGAAGTGAGAATTTAGGAAAATAATAACCTATTTTATTATATAACCACAAAACTTGCGAGGAGGGAAAGGAGAAGAGTATTCTAGATTAAAACTTGATTGCTGAAATTATTTTAACTACTTTTTAATTGGCAAGCTGTTGAGTTGTTATCATCAATGAGGAACTCATCAACAAGCAGTATCGAAAGCAGTAAACATTTACAGAGGAAAACTGAGCTCACAAGCTCTGTAACAATCATACATAGTGCAGAGTTAAAACTAAGTGACTGGATCACAGGAATACTTCGTACAAGGAATATCAAGGGTGGAGTTTGGAATTAATAGTCGTTGTTGTCTTCTGGTTTTTTCTCTGAGTAAGTTATGGGGGCAGGGTGGGAGAAATTTGTGCAGCCTCCAGCTGCTCTGCTGTGGGGCTCTGCAGAGTGAGGCACTGATCTCCACCTGGAGACCTTTTCCAGACAGACACAAGATGTGCAGATGAATCTCCAGGGCTTGCTTTGCTGTCAGTCCCTGTTCGTGGATTCTGAAGGTCCTCTGCAGTTCATGGACCTCTCATCTAATGGTGGGCACCTTTATAGCAGACCACATGTAAAACATCTTGGCATTCCCTTGATGCTGATTTGTACTGTTTAAAGAGGTGGGGGTGGAACAAGTTGTTAAAAGATGAAGAAATTGAAAGCTCCCCTAACTGCTGTATTATCCACCTGACATTCACCAAATGCTAGTCATTAATTACTAATGCCTTGAAAATCAGAGCAGTTATCCAATTCAATTATGTTACATCTCTCAGCGAGAGCATTTCCATTATCTTACCATTTTCCATTCAAACCATTCTTCTTTGCAGTTTTTAAAGGCTCAGACCCCACTGTGTTTCTTCTCATTTGAGCCTGTAATCCACACAAGGAAATTTCCACTCCATGCCTCTCCTATCTGCACACAGGTGAAAGTCAGTGTGGGTTTACATTGTGATTGTTACAAACTTAAAAATCCAATCCTCCAGTTTCCCCCAGAGCTGCATGATGGCACAATGTGGCCAATGTACACCATAACTTTCCTTTCCAGTGGATGATCAAGTACTTGGGGAAGGATTGAATCTGGATTAGGACTTAGACTGCCCATTCAATCCTTATACCTGCAGACCTTCCTGTGGAGTGGGCAGGAGAGTTTGCAGTCACAGTTGTACCAAGCCCTAGAACCAAGCTCCCAACTGAAGTAATTCCCTTTAGATGCCAGCAGTAACTTTGCTCCATGGAGGCAAGGCAGGGTATGTTTCTGGAGTCAGCACTAATGCTGGCCCTAAGTGAGGTGTATATTCAGAAATTATGGGGTTTATTTCCTGGCACATTTGTTCTTTGTTTATGTATATTTTCATGCCTGCCAGCACTCTGAAATGTAGACATTGAGTGTTGGGGGCAGGTTGGATGCAGTTTTTCAGGCTGCTGACATTAATTGGATGAACAGGCCTTCTCAGAAGGGGCAGTGTAGGAAATGTGTATGGGAAAATGACAAAATAAGGAGTTTCACAGCTAAATAAAGACAAGTGGCTGAAAATGGTTTTTACAGCTTTGGCTTTCACATGATTCATTTGGGAATCTAAAACTATTTTGCACAACTAACAAATTAAGATTCACAACACCTTCCTGAATATAATTGTTCCTGTCTTGCAGATGGAGGAACAGAGGTATTGAAGCTATCATTTGAAAATATATCCCTTGTTTTCAAGTCCCTAGATTGAGATACATTTAAACCTAATTCTCAGAAACATTAAATACCTCAATTTATATTCATTCATTTGGCATTGTTTGTACTCAGTCTCTGAAAACCAGATGCCTTGCCTCCTAACTAGAATGGTCAAAATAACTGAAGTGACATGGCAGAGATCACAGAGCCACTGCAGGGCCAGACTGGGATTGGGATCTGTGTCCCACCATGACACATTCCCATTTTACTCACTGAGTGTCTGCCTTGATTTCCTGAACAAAAGGAAAGTGTGTTCTGGTTACTCAATTTTTCTCTTCTCTCTCAAACAATTGGACATTATAGAGATGATACTGGTTGGGTTATTGATTAATTTTACAGTTATTTGACCTTGTCTTTCTAACCATCAAGAATTGTCTTCGGGTTTCTGCGATTAAGTTTCTTATTGTAGAATTGAAATGGAAATACACTGAGAACCATTTGTATCACCTGGTTTTTCCCCATTGTTTTGTTTTCTTTCCAGCACACAACAGTTTTGCCCTTTGTATTAATCGAGATGAGAACAACACATCATCAGTATCCCAGCAGGAGCTGTGGACTGGCTGCAGTGTGCACCTTCGCTGTTGGCTATATTTTATGGTAAGGGCTGTACATGCTGTGTTTTCACATTGTATTGGGGGGTTTGTACTGCTAAATTTGGGCACATATTTCATTATGGATATAATCGCTAACAGATTCACACTGCATGCCTCGTTTGGTCCAAGACCTGGGCTTTGTCTGGTTTCCCCAGATGCTTATATTTTTAGAAAGTATATGCCAAACCTCACACAACAGGAATTTGTTGAACAATCCCATGTAAGCAGTGGTCTTTCCAAGGGTACATTTTTCAGCCTTTTTTCAAGCTAAATGTTTTTCTTGGACCTTAGTTTTATTGCTTAGGGTTTTTATTCTATCAAATAAAATTGAGAATAGGCAAATGATTTCCTGCATCAGTATTTAAGTGGCAACAGAAAAGATAGAACACTGTCTTTTTTTTTTAACTAGTTCATAAATTCTTTCTGTAAAATTGATTACAGAATAAGTCAGTAATCCAAACACTCTAAAGTTTGTTTTAAGAAATGCAAATGTTGGTGAGAAATTAAACTAAAACACAAATAATCTTTCTTATACAACATTAAATTAAGTCTTTGGGCAGTTTCTAATCAAGCACCTGACTTGCATGACAGAGTTAATATATTTTGGTCACCCTAATATTTATTTTTCACTAAATCTTTATTTTGTTTATATTTCTCCTTTGAGATAATCTATCCTTTATCCTTTCTACATTTCATGCAGACCCCCTGTTTACTTTTCATATTCTTTCTTTTCATTGCACAACATCCTTCTCTCAGCTAAGAAGGTATTTTCCAAAATGTCCACCAACCAAGTGAGATAAAACTAATGTGAGAGGAACATGGTCTCAAGGCAGTACTATCACGCTGCCTCAACTATGCAATTTGTCCCTTTGGTCCAGTGAAAGAGAGGTCATTATTCATACACATCCACACACACTGAGCGATCATAAAACTCTACTAATTCAGCTGAAGTGGGATGTAGTGTCCCAGGACAACAGCCACATTCTGCCATTTGCTTTTATAAATATACCAACCCTTCTTAAAAGAGAATAATATTTGTAATCGTAAAATAAGGGCAGCCTCATGCAAAAAGGCACATGATTATTCCTTCAGGAAAAAGTAATTGTGCTTTTAACCCATATATAGTAATGCTTAACTGTTCTTGACTTTCCTCTGATGGTGTCTGGAGACAGATTGGCAGAGTTACCTGTGACTTGACCTCTTCTGGCAACTCCTGTTTGTTCAAAATCATCTAAGTAGATACATGCAATAGTATTTAATAAGAATTTAAAACTGAAACAATCCACTTTTACAAGTGAAATAAAAACAAGATGTGTCTTAAAATCTTTTAAGAATCTATTACAGTATCAGTGTGATGCTCATCTAGCTTGATCCTGCCTATTACAGTGCATCTGTCTCCTGCACCTACAAGGTAAAAGAAAATTGTAGAGCAAGTAAGGCAGGAGAAGAAAATTCTCCATTAAATTAGCTACTAAGCAGATAGCCAGGCACAGACTGTGGTCATCTCCCTTTGCTTTTGCTGTTTATTGGTTTTGCCTACACATATATTATTTCTGAAATGGATAGGGCTACTCCCAAGTGATTCACCTTCGTCCAAGTTGCAATTTCTCTATGAATGTACTGAGACATCTTAAAAGTTCATCCTGCTAAATTATGCACATACAGCCCATTTCTGGGCTGTTATGGAAGGAGGCCTTTGCAGGATAGTGGAGGCAGACACAAGCTACGCTGTGCCATCACTTGCAAGTTCTGCATGCCTTCAGCCTGCAGTTGCTATTGAAGACTCTATCCAAGATGTGGTTGAGGCTGCAAGCCAAATCTTGGTTCAGTTATACCAGTGTGATATATTCCATTCACAGGCTGGGAAGATCTACCAGAAAGTAGGGGTTTGTCCTCCCTCTCAGAGTGTGCAGACTTTTCACAGCTGAAATATACTGTCTTCTTCCTGCCAAGTGACCACATTGCAGTGGAGACCTTAATCACTCAGAGGGCTTGGAATTGCAAAATTCATATTTTTTTTTATTGGCAGAACCCTCAAGGTTAGCATAGTGTATTAAAATGAGACTACACCTGCAAATGACCTAGTTATATATAGCCTGGTGGAACCTCCTTCCTTTGTTCCTAAGGTTCACCATGGGTCTTGGGCTGGGGCTTAGTTCTTGGTTTATGTATTTTTAAATAGAATTTAGGGATCTGCCACTTGAGAGTTTGTCCTTTTGCCTATTCTATTTTTCCCTCAGCAGAAGTGTTTTCACTGCAACTCTCAGAATAAAGTGAAGACAGTTGCTAGTCAGATGTTCTCTATGTTTTGTTCTTGAATTTTGAACTCTCTTCCCATCTCAACTGAAACTTACTTACCGTTCTAAATGTTTTATGTATTGTGTTGCACTTTTTACTGTAAATGAACATACAGAATGATGTTGTTTAGGTTTGATTCCATTAATGCATTTTTTTCAACTCACAGCAGAGGAAAGCTTGTTTTATTTTGTATATGACTGAATCTGTCACATATGAAAGAGATGGTGGAATAGCAAGTGGTTTTTCATGTATAATCGGTAAACGAGAAAACTGGCAAACAATTCTGAACAGCATCACTGAAATTGGAAGAATATAGCTAAATAACTTGATATCTCCTGAGCATGATTCAGAGACTTGTTTTCTGAGAAACATCCTTTCTTGAAGAGTAAAAGCTTTTTCTGTTTTTCTTTCCTTTTTTTTTTTTTTTTTTTTTTTTTTTTGCACTCTCTCCCTTCAGTCAGAGAGTTTTTGAGTAGGCACACTTAGCTCATGCACTCTCTGTGACAGGGAGCTCTCCCATGCTGTTAAGGAACTGTGCACAGGCAGAGCATTCACAGACTTGCATTGCCTGTTGCAGACCATACATGGACTTTCAGGATCAAGGCCATGGGATAAGAAGGGAAAAGCCTGTTGGCTTTATTTAGCATGGCTTGAAAAGGTCACAGTTTGTACTGAATTGTTAAATCTAGACAGTGCTAAGAAAACCGAAGCCTTTGCCAGTACTACCAGAAAATTCTGCCAATGAGTGTATGGAGTTGGTTGTCAAGGAACAGAAAAGAGCCAGAAATCTGTTGCTCCTTGGAATAAGAATGACCTCATGGTAACTAATATCACAGCCTAATACGTCCCTAAAATAAACTGAGACAAATACGTTTATGTTAAATGGTTTTCTCTTTCCCTCTACTTTGGAGCACTTAAGGATGCCAAAAAACAGACCCTAAAAATCCACCGCTGTAGTCATGCTGGGCTGCATGTTTGGAAGCAAAAGACTTGATCTGCTCTCTTGTTGCTATCTCAAATCCACTAGGAGCTGCCTCCACATGTGCCAAGCTTGGACTTGTTTCATTCTTTCGTTCTTTTATAAATCTATTTAAAGAGCTTTTAAACTTTCATTTGAAAATAAAGTTTCTCTTGAAGCGACTTTAGGAGAGTTCCATAGATTTGCTGAGGGAGAGCATTTAGAGGGGGTAATTTGCTGAATTCTTCTTGAATGAATTTAAGAAAGGAATGTACACTGATGATTTGGAATGAATTTGAGATTGATTCTATCAGGCTTGCTGTAGGATTTCCACTAACGATTCTCCATAGAAGGAGAGGAAGATCAGAAAGAGCAGATGTTGGCACAGACTGCTAGGACAAACTTTGACATTCAGAAGAGAGGGGTGGTGGGTTAGAGTGTGAAGTTTGGTGAGAATTGAAAGTCATATTGATAAAGAAATGCAGGACTGAGAAACCAGAAGGATTTTTGAGGTTGCTGGTGCTGATGGAGCAGGAGAGACACAATATGGCTTTGCTAGGGTGTGCTGAGGGTTTCTATGTAGGGAGGGAGTCTTGAATGCTTTTGGAAGTGAGCACTGGGGATAAAAGTTCAACAGATATCAGAAGAATTGGTGGTTAGTGAAAAAAGCCAAACAAGTAAAATGTCCTGGGGACAAGTAAAAGAAATTAACTAAAATCATGGGATAAAAGAGAAGTGGGTAAGGAAACGTGCAGCTCACAGGTCAGCAGCTTCAAAGCTGAAATCATGCAAGTGAGTGGGAATGCTGGGAGAGGGAGACAGACTTTGAAATCAGAGTGGAAGGCTGATGTAGAAGTGGATGATAAAAGAGACAATGCAGAGGAGGAGAAAAGAGTTGAAGCTGGAGCTGCCCAGAACAGGAAAGAGTAGGAAGAAACTGAAGCAGCAGAAATAGGCCAGAGGAAGATCAGCATCTCCTGTACGTGACCCAGAAGGAGGGTGGGAGGGCAGAAGTGCTTTCAGCAAGAGAAGGGTGTAGGGATCACCAGCCTGTTAGGTCTGACATAGCCATTATGGCTATACTTTCTGGCTCCCCTCCACCTCCACATCCTCAAATGTTTCAGTCAAAGCAACAGTACAATCACAGATGACATGCATGGGTAATATGTTCTCACTTCCTTATGCAGCTCCTTAAAATATAGCTCAAGAAGGCATAGCAACCATTACTATATTTAAAATGAAAAAAATATTTATCAAAATAGATGACTTCCAGAGATGACAACACTTTGCAGCGAATCTGCTAAGTTTCTGTCATTCTATTTACCTGTACATAAACACAAATTTCTGCTAGGCTTTGTTCATCCCAGAGGATGCCAGCCCCCATGTCATGCTGAGTATGTTTTGGATGTGACATTGTTTGCAGCTGCAGTTTCCCAGGACTTGTATTCTTCTGACTGCATAAGCCATTCCACACCAGTAGCACAGTCCTATTGACCTATGTGTTGTTCTCCACTCAAATGAATGGAGAAGAATCCAGCATTAAGAAAATGGAACAAGAGGGGATGATTGCTGTTATTTCCTAAATGACAACTGTTTATTGAACTTATTTTTTAGTCTTTAAGATTTCTAAACTATGTACATTTCTGGTGTAAGTGACTTAGGTCTGGCCAGCTGTTAATATAAGGAGCCCAGCATCTTAATAATAGCTGAGATCTTAAGAATTCTGATTAGATGCAGAACAAGCTCTCCTATGTTTTTGTGGGGGATTATGAAGATGTGCCTCACATCAATCAGTGTTAGAAACCTAAAGTAGAACAAATATAGTGTAGGTCATTGAGGTCCTGTCCTTGAAAGCACAGGATTGGTCATACACTATACCCACAAATTATTTGTTTGTTTTGCGTGTCTCAGCTGCCGTAAACCCATCACCTCCTTTGGAAGACATCCCACAATTTAATAGCTCTGAGTAAAGGAAAAAGGAAAAGAGTGATGCTGAAAAAGATCATGAAATAAAGGCACAGAAAATGCCCATGGTTTGTTGTTTGCTAGAGTAGCCTCTGGGAACTGGTCTAAGATTTGTCTGGGACTACAGATTCAGCCTTCCTTTGTGCCAGTCACTGGAAATATGAAGAGCACTGAGGATCTGGGAGACGATTTGCTGCTGCAAGAAGTAACCAGAAAGGACCTGCCATAGTAGATGAGAGTGGTCATGTACCCAGGCTCCAGGTATCGCTAATGTGAGATGTTTTCGGAGATTTTAGTAGGCCATTATGAGGAGTTTTCTTCCAAAACTTATGTCAAAATGTAGGTACATGGATCCTTTAGTCTTGATGGTTTATACCTTGTACTCTTTAAACTTAGGCATAACTGTGGGCATTCTTATTGCTTGCACAATCTCCTGACTTCAGAAACTTGCTAGATTTGCATTATATGGCCTAGAGAAGAGGAGTGGACTAAGTAGACTTCCAGACTTGCATATTTCAAAACTTTTTTGAGTATTTTCATTTCAGTGAGGTATCACTGAAAGATAGGGTAGAGCATTCCAGAGTTTAATTAGCTATCACTCAAAAAGATATTTCCATTATGAGATGTGAATTTCTTGTTTCTGAGTTCTGTTGAGGTTATTCTTCTGTTACGAGGAAGACAACTGGCAGCTCTTCACCCATTCTGTGTCCTTTAATTCGCTGCTCTTGAGACATTACATAGCCCCCCTTCTAATAGCCCCTGCTTCCAGAACTCATAGTACTGGTTCTTGGTGGCTGCAGACTATGATGAAGCATTCGAGTTGGGCAGGAAATGGGTGGAGACTCTCTGAGAACCCAGACCACAATGGGCTGTGACAGCTGAGAGCAGCCACCAAGAAGGAACAGCCATCTTCTGCAACATCTCGCATTACAAAATCCATGGGGTCATGCTTATCTGCCATTATACCCACTTGAGCTTGATTCTACCAGGACTGAGACCTTACACATGCTGTTGTAACAGCTGCATTACTTAAACGGACAGGGTACACATAAACCACAAGGTTCCAACAACTTTTTTGTACTTAGTTTTCCTCATTAACAAAAGATCTACAGCCAAAGAATAAAAGCATGTGTATCTTCCCCTTATAGTTTTCATTTCCTCCTGGTTAATAGGAGAGAGATACAACATCTACTGTATAGTAAAGTGAAAACCAGCAATAAAGTCACACTTTTTGACAGATTTGTTAAAAACAAGCAATATTGTGCATTTTCAAATAGCTTTTTCTGATTTCTACACCAACTGGCTGAAAATTTCTAAAATCAACCACTTTTTTAACAGACATTTTAATTTGAATACAATGTGGGAATATTTCCATTCCTTCTCTTTTTACTGTTCCTAACAAATGGCTAGATGAGCACCATGACCTGTAACACATTCATCTTTGAAAACACACAGTTAGGTCTACATACAGCTGCTACTGTTCCAAATCACAGGGAGGTTCAGGTGAATTTTATCTTCTCAGAAGTAGCCAGTCCAGTTTTAGTTTAAACTTTTTCTCCTCAGTTTATTTCTACCTAAGTGACACATTTTTTACACCTGTTCAATGAGAAAGTCTTCAATTTTATCTAGATTTGCCTTCCTAAGTACATCTTAATGTATGCTTCCCTGTACTTATCTAGTAATGAGGTTGGATAGGAATAATGGCTACTAGAATTGCAACACTGAAGGCATTCATTAACATTGGCAATCAGCAGTCTTGTGTGGAAGTTTTATGGAGTGGTTGATCAGCCCTTTATAGTGCAGCCTCAAGATAGGCTGTATTCCAGCAGGAACGAACCTGCTAAAAAGGCCACCAGGTGAGGTTTCCATGGCAGCAGTCGTCCCTTTGCTGCTCCCATTTGTAGCGCAGACAATGCCAAAGCAGTCAGTGTGTCACTGCTCGTGGAGAGAAGGCTAATATTACTCCACCCCAGCATAGCCAGCAGCATGGTGCAGCCCATTTTTAGAAGGATCAGGTGGGTTTGTGACTGTTGTCTCCAGAGCGGTGCTCGGCCCCTCGTGTGCTCAAAACAGGAGTTCTTGTGGTGTGGTTGCCCCAGGGACAGGCAAACAGCAGCTACACTGAAGGCATGAGAAGCATCACCACACAGGGAGTGAGCTCCTGTGCTGGGCAGCAAGGGGCAGAGTGCGAGCTGTCCACGAAGACTGAACTAACCAGAGATTGCTGACATTCAGGAGCTCATCAGTGACCGACTGACTCACTGGTTGGATTTACAAAATACTTCCTCCTTCTAGAATCAATGCATTCTAGTAGAAGCCACTTCTTGGTTCATGAAGTCAGCTACATAGGTGCTGTTTAGAAGGTCCCTTGAAAAGTCCCTCTGTAAACGTACTTTATAGTCCTGGGCAGTTTCGTCACACCAGAGAAAATAAGTGAAAAAGAGACTGGGTCTTTTTCAGTCTTTTTCCTTGGAGGTTGTTTTTCACAGAATGATCATTAAAAAAAAAAAAAAAGGAAATGAAAACAGAAAAAAGCAAATGAAACTGAAAATTGTTAGGTGATAACAGACATTCCCTGCTAAGATAACCTGGTAGTAGGGGACATCCCACTGTCTTCTACCCAACTGTCTCATCTTTTTCTTTGATGAAAAGGAACATGGTGTCCCCTGTTACCACGGGTTACACTGGAACCCTTTATTTTTTCATAGATAATTTCGTCTTGTCAGGTTAATTCTATCACAGAAGAATATTGGGGAAAATAACTGTAAAGTACAGAGGTAATTTCCCATATGTGAACTGATTTGGAAAAAGGGAGTTTAATTACACTTAGATCATGCAGATTAATTTACTGACACATGTAGTTTCCTAAGTGAAGTGTCCAGCTGTTAAGGGTTTGGTTGCAATGAAAGCTTTTCCAGGGAGGAGGGAAGCTATGACAACCATGTACATTTCCAGGGTGATTGTTAAACAGGGATTCTATACTCCCCATGTGACAAAATTTTATGGTAACAGTTTTGTGTAGACATCTTTGTCTTTGCCCTTTAGGAGCCTATGACTGTTGATCTAGTGTTCAAAAAGCTTCCTTAAACAAACAGAAACATCAGCAAGTGAAGCAAATTATATGGACATGGAAATCCCCATCTATAATAGCCTGTGCAGCTGCTCTAGCTGTGCTTCACTGTGAGCTTTTCTCTCAGATTTCCAGGTCAGAAAGGAAGAGATTTACATTATTGAAGAAAGCCCATCAGAGCCCCAGCCTGCCTCCACTGAGTACTTTACCCAGTTAGCCCCTGTGATGTTTGCTCAGTTGTTTGCCAGTATTTCCCTTTCTTAACTCCCACAAAGTGGAACGTATGGACTCGGTCTGCTCCCTCCCTCCCTCTTCACCACTCACCACATCAGATCTCGACACAAAAGCAATCCCTTCAGAGGGTACAGGTGTCCACTGCAGCCACACAGAGCAAAACCACTGTTTTGCTTCTTCAGGCTGCACTGCAGTAAAGCTGATAGTCTGTCTCTTGAGTTACTGTACCAACAATGTCCTCTGTCGCTGAATGCTGAAAACGTCTTGTTACCAGCAAACTACCATCAATCCTTTTCCTTTACTGTATACTGGTTGTGGAGCTGGGCACTACTTTTGAGGTGTTCTTTGTTTGTTTTGTTGGGTTTTTTTAAATATTTATCCTAGAGAAAAATTATTAGATTCCAAATTGTAGCAGGTAGCTGAAAGAAAAGGAAGACCAATCTAAAACACAGTTGCTGAAGAAATTATTCTCTCAAAGAGAAGCTAAACCATATGTTTCTGGCAAACCCAAAAACTGATTACCATGTGTAGCGAGGAAAAGCAAAAGAAACACACAAATGTGTATGAAGTGAAAGTAGGATACTGCAGAAAGCAGAGAGAGTTGGTCCATGTAGGAGAGTCTGTAGAACCCTGAATGCTCTTAGGATAAAGAACGTTCTTGGAACAGAGGCTGATGCAGTTTCCAGCTTTGGCATGGAACAGGGGTTTCCTCGGAAATATAAATGCAGCGAGGAAATACCTGCCTACATCAGAAATGAAAGCTGGCCAACTGCTCATAATAAATTGAAAGCAAAGCAGTAAGAATGTGGGAAATCAGTCATAGTTTCATCATTTGTGATGTCTGTTCGGGGTGGATGTCATCCAGATGCTCCAGTTCAGCTGCAACTTGCAGGCCTTTCAAATAATTGCTTTTTGGGTTACAGTAGCTAAGCCTACAGGCCAAGCCACTTTTATAAAGCAGGGTTGTAAAAGTCAGTGCTTGTTATTTCTGTTTTGTTTCAGGGTGTGCTGGATTCACCACGTTACAGGAGTGTGGGTGTACCCACTTCTTGAGCACCTCAGCCCAGGTGTCAAAATAATCTTTTTTGCAGCTGTTACCGTAGTAATTAACATATTCTACTTGGTGGGAGAAGTCCTGAACAACTACATCTGGGATACACAAAAATGTGAGTATTGTTTTAGGTATATTACCTCATGAAATACACCATCAGGACTTTGAGTATGTTTCCCTGAAAGTATAGAAGGTTTTAAGCTGACTAAAACAAAGGAGAATGACAGAAGTTCCACTGAAACATCTTGCTTGCCTGCCCTTAAAAACAGACGGATGAACAGAATGGCTGCTGGAGAGCCTGATGAGATATGAATATGTATTCTCTTTTATAACTTACAGTACTAATTTAAGAGCTCTTGGCAATTACCTGAGGTGTTTACAACCCACTTATTAGCTGATGAACCCATTAAATGCAGCTGGAATAAAGTATCATTCTGTGTGAATGCCATTAATGGTAAGCTTAGACTTAAAACTAAAAATATAGTCTTTTAGTATTTTCAGGTATAAGGTGTTTTCTCTGTATAAATTTACTCTGAGAAAATGAACATGTTCTTGTCAGTGAAATAACAGGAATGAAAGATCACTTAAATGCAGGGTAAACTTAACTGTGCAGCCTCTACATCATCTATCCTGCCTAGGCCACTCATTGCTGAGGAGAGGAAAAGGGAAAACAAGACAAACACAAGATTAAAAGTAGGTTCCTTTTATCTATTAAAGATTTTTTCATTTATCAAATTGAATGAAATAAGCAAATAACATTCATAATAGCTGCTGTGGCAAATTGCAACTGGAGGAAAATAAATTCACATGGTAGTTTATGACACACACAAATGTCTTTAAACAAGCCCTTCAATACCAGGTAGAATCTAATGCTAGAAGCTCAAAGCAGTTTTACTTGCTGATTGCTCATATTAGCATCCAGGTGTAAAATGCCTTTTTTTTTTCCTCTGGAAGTATCAATCACTGGTCACAGTGTTCGAGACTGGTATTCAGTCCTCAGTTTAATGTCATATTCACATTTATTTAACTTCTTTAAGTTGATTCAGTTTCTAAAAATGCAACTGCAAGGAATAATTTCACTTGACCAAAGTCCTGTATGAAGAATAATAATGTGGTACAGAATCACATGTTCTTAGCAAGTCCATGAATAAGTAGATGATGGAAAATCTCCTGTACTATTCCAAAGTATGCATAACAAAATCCCTGCTCCTTGCAGCCTGCCACCCCAGAGGAGCTAACTCAATTGAGTCATTCTTCCAACATCTTTCAAGGTTCACCCTGGCTTTATTATCCTTTCAATCATTTCCCTCATGTAGATAACGAATATTGATCCCAAATCCTTTGGGGCTCAAGCGCTTGCAAAACAGAAAATGCTGTGAGGCACCTGCTGGTTTGCTGTGCTTGAAGCACTGCATGAACTTAACCCAAAGCATGTGGCAGGAACACCACAAACAGCAGAGATGTAAAATGATGCCAGTCTGTCACCATGCGAGACCTGGGAAAATATTATTTGCAAACTGTACACTTAAAAGGGGCTTTTGAGCAGTAAGATTGCAAATCAAACAGTCTGCCACGAGAAGATTTCTGGGGTGAGAAGGGGTTGGTTTGGGTTTGGAGTTTTATTATTTGCCTCTGGAGATGCATTAAATAGAACCTCACCACTGACAAAATGATTTGCAGTTAGTTTTTCCAAGTTAAACCACAAACATGGTAGGGAAGGAAAAATTTGCCCTTTGTACAAGCCAGTGTCTGTCCACAATTTTGAGGATATCTGCGTTCCTGCCAAACTATTTGATGAATCTGCAGCAGAGTGCTTCAGAAGAAAGGAAAGAGGCACTTTGAAAAAGGCAAATAAAACAGCTTTTAAAATTACTGGAAAAGTTCCTTCCAGGAGAAAGCAGAAGACTTAAGATTTGCTCTGGAGCAACCTTGTAAACTCTGTAGTCTTTTGGTCCCAGCCTCTTGTTTTGATTGTTAAACCTTCCACTGTGGCTCTCCCATGACACTGGTTTGCCAGCAGCACCCAGGGCCATTGTACTTGGGCTGCTGGCAACGTGCAGAGCCATTTGTTTCTGTTTTGTTCCTTTCAGCAAGGCAGCTCTGCAGTTGTGCTTTCTAACTGCAGATGGGTCTTATTGTTTCCCATATTGGAATTAATTAACTATGTTTTTAAAGTGATTTCCAGTGTACTTACCACCTGTGTGTATATTGCACTAGCAGGTGATCTTACTTGTGACTAGATTTTCCTCTCAGCATTCTCGAGCACTGCATCTTTTTTGCCTTTGGTTGTCATAAGTCTTTCTTTTCCAGCATGCAGCAGGCCTGAAAACCTCCAAAAGAAATATTTGTGTTTGAGATGTCTGGCAGAGAGGGCTTAGTCAGAAGAACAATACTTTTGTCAGATACCAGTAGTAATTCATTGTCCAGGAAAAGGCATATGAAATAGCTGAATGCTTCCATTGCCAGAAAAAACACAATCTGCTGCCCGGCCTGGGCTTTGCTCAGCATAGAAAAGAGACAAGTCCTGCAGCTAGGACAAGTTCTTTAAGGAGCCCTGCATTCAACTCAACCCTCCTGACATTACTGAAAGAAATGGCCATTACAAGAAGAGAGAGGCACCCTCTCAGCAGTAATTGTTTCTTCATTCTCATACTTTCAGAAAAGGGAGATGTACCTGTAAATATTTAAAATCCAATGCTGAAATGGAAGGGAGCTTCAAATTATTGAATTCTGAAGCACAATTATTAAAATTTTCTTTCAAACAAAGTTGGCTGTTTAAATTCAGCTATAGTAACATCTATTTTAGTTTGCTAAAATTAGGTAAGCAGAGGAGGTGAGGGAACTAAGTGTTCCCAGACCCCTGCAGCCCTCAAAGGCTGGGCGTGCGGCAGGGGGTCAGGCTGATCTGAAAATGGGAGCGAGGGAGGGAGGATTGTGCAGTTCATTACTGGACAACCACTGCCATCAGGTGTGCAGATACTCTTTTCCTTCACAGCAGGTGAGGTAACACATGTGAGCAAATACAGGAGAAACAACATCAATGAAGGGAAAAGAAAGATTAATGCATTAGAGGAACCTCTCTAAGTAAACCCTTCATTTGTATTCATTGACAGATTTTTAAAAGCTGCTTTTCGTATGTTTTCAGGTATTGAAGAAGGAAAAGAAAAGCCGAAATTGGAGTGAACAATAAGAGGCAACACAGAGGATTGTTTATGGCTCCATGGAAGATTTCTCATCCCCAGCAGAGGTTGGCATGGAGAGGAATCTTTTGGAAAGGAGGAAGTTTAATGGGCCCTCTTCTCAGCACAAGGATATTTTTGGATTTTATATGGGGGGGAAAATGATTTTACCTAAAAATAATGTTTCCACATTCATTCCTGTTTCTCCATGCTTGCATGTGACATACATGTATAAGATGTATATTTATCTCCACAGCATTCTCAATTTGCAATTTCTTGTTTCAAATAAGTCATTAAACCATTAAGTCATTAGACCTTTTTACTTCTGCCAAGAAGAACAATGAGTCCATTCTCTGTATTGTTTGAGAAAAGCCTAACCAGATAGGTCTAATACAGAGAAACAAAGAAATCCTATATATTTCAAAGTACAGCATAGAAGTTAATTGCATGAATGTATCTAAAGAAGAGTTCAGTCTGACTGAAACATTAATGTAAGACTATGTAACAGCTGCCTTAAATTCGTTATGTTAATAATTTTACCAGTCCAGTGAAATCTTACTTGCAGCGTTAAGATCTTAAGGCCTAAATAAAGATTAAATTATCCTTGCATTTTTGTTTCTTCAAGCTGATTCTTGAAATTTTAGATGGATTGATGCCATTTGAATGATATGTTTTCAGGTTTTCCAGTGTCAACTGTCAACTTATGTCATTTCTACATAAGGAGTTTTCTTCTTACTTTCATAGTAAAATAACAGATCCTGCATTTTCAAGTTGTAAGTTCTCAATAGATGGGCTGAGCTGTTAGTGTTATACCAGAGAGAGCATTTAAGTCATACTTCAGGAGGGTACATAAGCAAATGTTTAAAGTTAAACACATGCCTGTTTGTATTAGGAATTCAATTGCAAAATAGTAGTGATTGTTTAAATTTGACATGAGTCTGTTTAATTATTAGACAAACAAGAAGGAACTCCAAGGAAGCAGAAAAAATTGTCTAAAACTAAAATAAAGTCGATAGAATAATTTTTTGCAAGAAATTATTTATTAAAAAGTAGCTTTACAATCCAAATATTGGTATTCATGTCACATATTTGTTCATTAGTGTATTTAGTCATTTATTTTAACACATGCAGAGCACTTTGAATATGTATAGTGTTAATGTGTTGTTTTTAGTAACAGGATTTCTTCAGGGTTTTAATATGATTTAGCAGTGTTTCTGCTCTGGAATAGCTCTGGGGAAAACTGATCTCTTGCAACTCATTACATGCTTCTGCAGTACTTTTTAAATGCATTTATGTACACACTATCATAGGAAGGAGTACAAGTTCAACAATGTGCTTTTTGGTTTGTTTCCTTCAAAAATGAGTATCTGTGATGATACTGCCTTTGTCTGTCCATCCTCTAAATTATTTCTACCTTGTTTATCAGGAGTTGCAAAGGTTACAAAGCTTAGAAAGTTCATGGAAATAAGTGGCCAGATGAAGAAGAAGGAGCCCCTCTGATGATCCTGCAGAGGGAGGAGACAGGACACACAAACCCAGTAGAATTTGGAAGCAAATGGCCATAGCTATGTGGCCTTGCATTAGGTACGTTATGTTCTGCTAACCCTGAGCTCCCCGTTCCAAAGGCACAGTGATGCTGCAACATGGTTGCTCTATCCACAGGTAATTAGGGCTTGATTGGAGGTGGTAAGATGTCTGTTACTTGCAGCAGGCTTTTAAAACTCAGGAAGGAAAGAGGGCATAGATTCAGTCATGTTTAGTGAGCTAGGAACTGTTTAAAGTCACTGCTTCTGAAATCTGTGGTAGCACATGATAGTAGTGATGGACAATGAATGTTCTGGGGGATCTGGCTATACTTTCCAACAGTGCCAACTGTGGCTTTGGGCAGGAAGCCCAAAGCACAAACCCTGTTGACTTACTGTCATATGGAGAATTTGTGTATCCTATGCTCTGCTGTTAAGTCTGGGACATTTTTAATTTTTCAAATTTTATTTCATGGGCATTGTTTCCTTTACAGAATTCAAGAATTCATTCTAATGGAAAGAATGTGTTAAAAATAAGAAGTGCCAAAATGCCACACAGCCGTACACATTCTGCTAGAGCACACTCTGATCATGTCTACTGTATGTTTTGCACCACCGAGTACTGAATCTCTGAGATCTCAAAAACTGACATTGACGGAAAGATTCCTCTTTCTCAGCAAGTTCTGCACCTGCTCGAGATAGGTTTCTCTTCTAATAGCATGTTATTATATGCAATACTGGAAATGTAGTAAGAATATAAAGAGAACAGAAACATCAGAAATCAAGATGGCATAGATGAATCCATAGGTAGGTGTCCAAGTGAAAGAAGGCTCCCTTTCAGAGGTGTAGCATAGGGATGCTTAAAGTTGTCATCCGTCATATCTGTGAATTTGTGAATATTCAGCACCTCAAAAAAATAGACACCAAGCTTAGATCTTAGTTAAGCCCCTGAGGTTGGCAATGTTAGCCAAAGGCAATATATGTGACACAAAGTGTGGTGGGTTCCATTTGGTTTAAGGAAATTTATAGTATTCCAAGAATGTTCAAACTCAATTTGTCTTCTCACATATCAGAAAGTTCTCCACCTCCTGTGAGCTTTGAATCATCGTATTTAAAGTCAAAAACATTTTAGAGCATTAAATCCAGCCTCTGATGTATGAACCATGATATAAATAACTTGGGGGCCTGTGTACCCAGAGAGCACTCTTCTAGACTCTGTTCATTCCCTTTAGGATTACACAATCCATCATTCTTAAGAAAGATGATGGATGAATGATGACTAAAATAAAAGTCACTTGTAAACTTGCCAAATTTCAACCATCTTGGCTGAAATTGTCCCTGAAAGGTATTTCTCTTGGGGGAACTATTTTTTTGGTAGAAAGCTTTTTGTCAGAACTAGTAATTTATTTCTAAGTGCAAGTCTATGAAAAAAGAAAAGGTCTGGAAAACATTTCTCTACTTTTGCTGTGGAACTGAGGGTGAGGACAGCATTTATGTTTGTAGCATTTCTGAATTTATGGGGAATATCTATTTGTCTTTGTCCAAATTTTAGGGGAAAAAAATAAGCATGTAGTGCACAGGTGATTCTCCAGAGTTTTTATCAGCTTTGGGAGTAATCCAGTTTGTGGCTGATAGGATTTTCCCTCCCATCCCTGATCTGTTGACCTTCTCCATGCCTTGACTACCCAAGACAGACCAGAATGGGAAAGCAAGTTCGCTTCCCATGTGTTGCGAATACCTCCCCAGAGCTGATGCAAATAAAGCTTCATAGAAATGTGAGGGAAGCAAAGCTTTGGTGGAAACCTGAGCAATAAGAATAGGTTGTAGATGGATGAACTAAGTGAAAAAACTCTCGCTTTCCCCTTGAGGACTGCAATAAAATTAAATTAGTAATATTTGTTATGTTGTAGCTGTAATGATAAACCACATAGAAAACTCTGTGAAGGAATCATTAGTTTTGTTGTCGGAGAAGAGCACAGTGTGCAGTAAATAAGGAAGGCTGCCACACCTTGAACCACAAGGAAAAAACAAAATACAGTTTCATCATTCAGTGAGCACCATCCATCATGTGTTATGAATGAGGCACAGGAAAAAATATTGTGTGATCATCTAATTAAAGGCAATATCATAATTCATGCTCACAAGGGGCCAAATTAAGGTTGAACAGACAGCCTAAATGCTGACATTACCTCACTCTTCAACGCCTGACTTTACAATCGTAATAATACTCTCTTTATTTAGTAATAGAACACAAAAAACAGAAGCAGGGGGATTGTTTTTAAGGCTGGTTAGAAAGTCTAGTGACCAAGTTGTCATGAATTTCAGTGTGACTATATCCCCTTTTCGGCTTTAGAAAGCTCATCCTTAGTTTCTGCCTTCACATTGCTGCCCCAAAACGCATATGCACAGTTCCCATACCACTCTCTTACAAAGATGTTGCCATAATTTGCAAACTTGTGCCACAATTTCAACACTAAATTGTTTTAGTCTGTGATTTGGCTTGTGTAGGATAAAACTGTAGTTTGCTGTCTTTCTGTAGCAATCGTTGCCTTATTTTAAAGGAAAATGACAAATCTTTTCTCTAATTTCCCCTAGTCTTTGCTTCTCTGCCCATGGGAGTAATATTAGCAAAATTAGCACCAGTGCATGTCAAAGACACTTGGACCCTGGGTAGACTGACAAATGGTTCACCATTCTGCAGGCTTCCAGGTAGCAGTTTGTAGTGGCAATGTATAAGGTAGGCACTTCTCAGCTCATTTTTCCTATTGAATTTGCTTTTCAAAGACTACTTGAGATCCTAACAACAATTTGTTCTTTGCTTTTTATTCTCTATAAGCATGGTCAGTCTGCTCTGATACACACTTCAGTAGCCTTTAAAGACTCGGATACCATTAGATTGAACACTGAAAAGATTTGTCGTCTGAAACTCGAGTTGATGTATAGTCCTGAAGCGACCATCAACCAGAGGCCAGCATCACCAAGGCAGGTTTGGTATTCCTACCCTGGGAGTAAAGGAGCAAGCAATAGGGGAGGTATAGAAGAGGTCACCTCTGAATGCAACCTGGGAGGAATTATGCTACTAATCCTATCCTTTAATGCTCTCTGTGTCATGTGAGTAGGGTAAAACCTTGGTGACAGGTGTTTTCAGTCTGTAGCAGCACAAGAAAGCTCCTAATTAAAGATGGTGCATCCTAGTAGAGGAGGTCATCTCCAGTAGGGTATCCCAGCTGCTCTGCTCCTGTGGTTCAGAGCTTCACCTGCTGCTATAGCCAGCTGGTTAAACTGCGGTCACAGGTGTTGCAGGGAAGGACAGAAACCTGGGAGTTTGACTATTGCCAAAGTCACAGGGAAGAAAAGAACAACTGGAGATTTGACTGGTCAGCTCTCTGCAGTGGTGGTGATCTCTGCTCCTTGTAAAGCAAGAGCAGAGGGAGAATGAAACTGAGCTGGAAAGTAAAAGGGTGAGATTTGTTTACAAATGTTCTTGGGCACATTCTGAGCCCAAAGCACATGCACAAGTGCTTTGAAATGAGGAGACAAATGGACTGGCGGGTGGGGCATCTTCTGTAGTGCTTCTGATGATGTAATGACAGTGAAAAGGGCTTAGAGTGAAAATAGACATTTTGAGCATAGCGACTTCCTCTTACTTGTATTATTTAAGTTACTAGGAAGAACAGAACTGTCCAATTTGCAGACCACAAACATCAAATATATTTAGCATCTAGTCTCCAAAATGAGCAATTTTATTTTTATCAAAAATGCACTCTGTTTTGTTCAAGTAACAGATGGAAATCAATGGGTTTTAATGTAACCCAGAAGAGCAAGTTGTAGTCTTATTCCCTTAAGTGCCCCTTTGTTCTTCAGACCACAGCTGTAAAGGGATTTGAACCTCAGCACAATAAATGCCAGTACAGAAATTTGAAAGGTAGGCCATGGACTTTGTGGCCCACCAGAGAAGGTATCTGCCATTCCTTAGAGTTGTATAAAATGAGACAGAAATGAAATAGCATCTTTTTAATGTAATTAATATTGTAACTAGACATGGTGTTCAAGTTCAGCATTTTATATATAGCTTGTGTATTAAAAAGTAAACATCTACCATTAGGCTGGAGAAGTATCTCTGCAGTGTGCATTCTAAATATAGAGATTGCTATAGTGCAGTCAGTTCTAGGACAGAATATCTCTTTGCTTTCTAATATGCAGATAGTCCCCTCTGTATGTGTATTGTGTAGATAGAAGTTAAACACACACATGGACACATATATATACACATATGTATACACACATGATCTTCTGCAGAAACAAGTTATGACAGTCAGATGTTAAATGGCAGTTTCTTGCTTTACATGGAGAGAAATCAGGCACTGTGAAAGGTATCATTCTTGACATGGGCAGTAATGCCACTGTAACTCCAAACTGACAGCCTCTTGTGATCCTAATTTTCTCCTGGGAATATGGCTGGTCAGCTGCTGGCCATCCTGCCTGTAGCAATAGGAACAGTCTGCAGCTGCAGGACTCTTCAGTTCCACATTTCTGGATGCTTAATTTTGCAGGCAGAACTGTGCCTGGCTAGCTGTCTACATATAATTGTCTTAGCTTATTTACTGCGTAAAATAAAATAAGTTGTTCTTATATAATAATGGTTCTCGATTTGGCTCCTATGTTTACACCTGACAGATGTAATGGGATAAAAGAGAGGGAGGTCACCCCTCTTCTGTGACTGGTATTATGCTGCAAAACCATTCGCTCTAGAGGTGGCTTAACAGGAGTGCTATTAGTCATAGAGTAGGAAAAGGCAATTAGTCATGCAATACTTAGCAAGGCAGCAAAAATTATGATAATAGAGGACCTCAACTACCTGTGCATATTCTGGCCAAGAGTTACCACAGGACAAGTTACAAAGGGGGAATTTCTTGCATCTTCATTTCTTGGAATGGGCACCTATGGAGTGCACCAAGGCAGGGAGGGCTCTCAAACAGGGGTGAAACTCAGGAGTTCATAGAAAATGTGATCCCAGCTGAACCATTGAGCAATGCTGACCACAACATAATTACATTCACCCTGCCTGGGGTATGATAAGGTCCTGGTTCCTTTGGTACCAGGTAAGGTACCAAAGCTTTGTACAGTGACCCTAAACACTGGAGTGGTGGAGGGGACAGGAATGTAGGTGGGGGAAAGCTAGAGGAAGCCATTACCATCTAAAGGTCACCTGCCTCCAGCAGGCCACTCTACAAAGGAGCCCCTTTGCACAGACAACAGGAGCTTTTGCCATCCAACGGGAATGTTTTGCAGTGAATGCTTATCAAGCAGCTCTGCGGAGTTATGTGAGAAGGCAGCCAAGAGAGGATAAACCAACCTGGTTAGAAAAACTACCTCACTCAGGTGTAGCCCACAGCTAGGTGCATCTGGTCCAGAGAGACCACTCAGTCAAAGTGGGTTTTGGTCTCTTTCTGCCAAGGCCTTAGAGTTATGCAGGATTTTAAGCCCATTCCTTGGAGAAGGGAGTTACTGAGGCTAGCCCTTAGGCAGAAATGGTGCAATAGGCATCCTGCCAAGGACAGCACAGCGTGTAAAATCTCAGGTCTGAGGGAAAAGTATGTAGGCACGTGACAGTATATTGTGGTACTTTTAGTGTCAGAACCACTGGTGGGATAGCTGTAGTTAGAGACACACACAAATACAGTGGCATAATTATATTGCAACTCTTTGTAGCATTTCAGATTTTTTGAAAGATTCACAATACTGACTAGGCAGTAAGCTTAGAAAGAGGTCCACTGGATGGACCTGTCTTACTATTAAATCAAGAGCACTTGTAAAGTCAAGTACCTGACTACCACTGCTGTCAGGGTCACAGACAGTGTTGCAGCATCCTGTTTGTAGGGCCCACAGCTTAGCCCTGTGTAATGTGTGATGCTTTTCCTACCATGGGAAGTCCACATAGCCCAAGCCATCCCAGGGCTTAGCCATACCTTGGCTGCAAACAAGTATTCTGCTCTGCTTATGAACTCAGCTCCCACACAGGGTGTCATCTATACTGGCATGTGCCGTAGGAATAGTTGATGTGTGTGTCTGGAGATTTCAGGCTAACTCAAAGCAAAATATAAATAAGAAAAAAAACCCAAAAGAAAAGAGACGTAAGGGTTTGTTTAATAGAGCATTAATTATGCAAGTGCTGAAAGATTTCTAGTTCGTTTCAGCACTAAGAATTTAGATTCTGTTGGATATACTTAATTTTTTAAAGCCCTCTACATTTTGCAGTTTACACATTTGCATAGCGTAGGACTGCTTTCATGAACATATATCTACAGATCTGGGGCAGGAGCTGTTCTCATCATTTCAGTGGGATGGAAAAGAGAAAACAGATCAAAGGAGGAGGATGGGGGAAGGGAAGCATTTCCATATATTTTTTAAGGAATCATAAAGACACACAGGCAAGTGTGTCAATCATGAGACAGTTCTCTCTTTAATATTGTCAGGAACACAAAAGTTCACAGAGCACATGTGTGAGAGGGTGCTGTGCTGCCTTGACTACATGATCTGCATGATACATGTCAGAAGATGGGAATGTTGCTATGGCAATTCTTCCCTCTCCTGAATACTAAATTGTCGAAGAAGCCAGTTCACAGCCAGGCAGGCTCACTCATGAACTTGCCTGCTTGAGGATGCTAAATACTATTTATAGCTTCTCTTGCAGGGAGACAATATTGTTTTCTGCCCTGACCTCTTAAGGTCCTGTGCCCCAGCCCTCCAACATTCCTGATGCTTTTGTGATTTGGAAGCTGCTGAGGGCAAAGATTTAACTGAGATTTTGCTGAAGACCGTTGGGGTTTTCCCTCAGACTATACAGTGTCCTTCCATTTTCAGCTTGCTAAGAGGGAAACAGATGGATGGATCTTTCTGCATTTCCAAAATTCATCTTGCTGTTATTATAAAGTTTTGGATCGAGTAATTATTTTATCTTTACTTTCAGTCTGCAGAGGAGTAGCCTGTCCTCACTGATGTTTCCCCCTGGCAGGACAGCAAGAGAGGGACTGGCAGACTGTTGGCTCCCCCTACCAATTTTTTCACTGGGTGACCCTGAAAGCCCATCCTGTCCTTGCTTTTGCTATTGAGCCTTTCCCACTGTGCTATGTGGGTACTGCAATGGAAAAGGGATGCCTTTACTGCCAGCTTCCTAATTGCACCTGTAATTTCCCTTAGAAATAATACTGTTTTGCTTCCTTCCCTAAATATCTGTATAGTACTGCTTTGTGGAAGCAAAGCAGCCCTTGTTGCAGAGGTGGCAAACTTCAGTAGATGCAGGGATTCCTGTATTACAGTGTCTCCCATTGTCCACATTGTATCCTACTTTCTAGTAGCACTCTCTGTTTTCAGTTATTTTCCTTTTACCTAATTTTCATTTTGTAGATTGGAATATTCCCTGCTAGGAAAATTCTACATGTCTTATTCAGGCTCAATTTTCTAAGATGGCTCAGGCACTCCAAAACGGAAGATGAGCAAAACCAGACTGTATTGTCCATATTTTTAACAAGATCCTTCAAATTAGTTGATTATATTGGTTTTATCTTGGAGTTTTTATCTTTTTTTTTTTTTTTTAATCAGGATGGATACTGCAGTAGGAAGCTCTGCAGGGAAGCAGGATATGAAAGCCTGATCTGATGTGCAGTAAATTAGTCAAGACAACATAGGAAGAGAAAAACAGTTGCTCTGCTTACCTGTGTGATGCTGTGTATTTTACTTAATTTTACCACCTCACAGTTGGCCTGTAACTTTTTTTATAGTTTGAAGTGTTTATTTAGCACCTCCCATGGGCTCTAAAAGTTCTAAAACAAATTAGTTCTACAAGGGCAAACGATCAAGGCAAAAGATACCATTGAAAACTGTGACAATCTGTATACCAAAGTACTCCAATACCCACCTCAAACAGAGAATGTACCCAGCGTCTGGATTTAATTGATCCTTCGGTGATCAATTAAAGAATATCAAAGCCAACAGAAAATACAACAATCTGTCACAGAGAGAAACATGACCAAAAGAACAATAAAAAAATTTTTTATGTCAAATTCCAGTGAGACCAATGGAACTCTCAGAGGCAAGTCACAGGTTCATGTATAAGAAGAGACATTTGCAAATACAAGACATCTTTGGAAACTGCAGGAAAAGATGAACTCCAAAGAAATGTATCTTCCTGATGTAGCATTCATTTGCACCTGTAAGAACAAGAAATAAGTGGAAGAATTTCAAAATCAAGCCTTGACTCTGTAAAGCATATGCAGGCATAATTTAGATTCCCCAAAAACGTCATTGACTTAATGATTTATTTTATGTCTGGTTTCTGTTGTGCTCATCAAGAGAGCATTACTTAGTCCAGCTGGTCTGAGGATTTTGATACCCATGTGACTCAGAGGCAGGAATTCAAACCACATTGGCCAGTACAGAGATGTAAAAAGTTCCACAGTGCAAGGGACACAGAAGTGAAAAGCATTTGCTGGTTACGAGGGATTAACACAGAGAGGTTGATTAGCAGGTTGCAGCCACCCAGACCTAGGATTCTTAAAATATACTGTTTCATCTTTCTTTTCCATCTGAACACATTTTGTTTCCAGAGATTTAAAGGACAAACTTGAGAAGCCACCCCTGCTGCAGGTACTTTCCGTGTTTCTGAGTGAGCAGGCCAAGAAAAACAGCAGACCAAGATAATTTTCCTGCAGTGTTCCACACCAGCTAGAGAAGGATGATGAAGTGCAGAAGATTCACTGACAGCGCAGCTCTCCCTGTTGAAGGGGACCAGCATATGCTGCTTTCAATTGGCAGGATTGCCATGCCCCCAGGTCCCAGCGTTGTGCGTGCTGCAGCTTTCCCAGAGCAGGTGTGGATGTCATGTCTGAAAGGCTGAAAGGCTTAGAATTCCCTGCTCAAAGAGCAGCTTTTGCCTCGTGCTGCCAGAAGCTGTCCATGACCACGAAGGCTCACGTGGGATGTGACCATGAGAGCTTCCTCAGCCGTGCTGTTTGCAGGCTGCCTGCCTCTAGTGACCACAGCACAGTCCCTTTGCTTTCCCCACTGAAGCTGAGAATCACTTGCCCATACCTGGAATAGGTCCTCTGCATTCACAGCCATGAAAAACCACAAGAGCTGGAGGAAACCGAGATTTATTCAGAAAGAGCGTATGAATCCAATTAAAGCAAAATAAACAGTCAACATGACACATTTCCTTCTCACCTCTGCAGAAGCTAATCTAGCTGATCCCTTTCTGTTGTAACAGGAAAATATCTGATACCTTACAGCTCCACAGCCAGTACTGGAGGACTCGGCACAGGCAGCAAACACCAGCTGTCCAGGCCTGCAGCCCACCCAGCTCTGCCTTTGGCACTGCGAGCCAGCAGCTGCCTCTGGTGCCTCCTCAAACTTTCTGCTGTGGAGCCTACAGGCAAGCACTGACTTGGGGCCACAGCTCATTTTCTTATTCCCAAATAAGCAATCTGCTTTGCTGCTGTGATGCAAGTTTCCTAAATAAGATATTCTGGGAAAGAGATCTTCCTGTGTGCTCTTGAGAGGAGACAGTCGTTCCTTTTGGGAGGCATGGCGTTCCACAGGCTGCACTGACATCCTGTGGCACGACTTCCCCGCCTGGAAAGAGAGTGAAGGGACAGCTTTGCCCCTGTCGCCGGTCCCCTCCATGTCCCCTTTTTGCCCACTGCAAGTCACTCTTGCCTCATCCAAGCCCTTTGGGAGGGGAAGCGGCACCTGCCCCCTTGCTGGGTCCAGCACCAGCTCCTATCCACTGTGCCTGGCAGACGCAGGACCTGATGTCACCGCAGCTGCCACTCATCCAGACACCCCGGGCTGGGAGTGAGGGACTGTCCCCCCACCCTTATTGGTGTCTCCTGAATCACTGCCCACAGCAGCAGGGCTGTGCAAGGATGAGCTGTAGTGACCCATCACTGGGTGGGGTGTTGCTGGAAGGGTGGGGGCTTTTTTAAGGGAAAAAATGATGAAAATCCCTCACCCTGCCACCCCCAGCCTCTGCCCACAGAGCACTGAGCCCTGCCGTGGGGTGCCCAGGGTCTGCAGCAAGCTGCATCCCTCAGCCCAGGCTCAGACCCTGTGCAAAATAGCACCCAGCCCCTCAGAAGTCGAGTTTAATTTTACTTCCCCTTGGGGAATAGCGTTAATCTGTAACTTTTTAGGCATCACTCGATCAGCTGAATTACAGCTATTAGCTTTGGACTCTAGGCATTTTTATGAGATATTAGTTCCAGGGCTTGTGGTTTGGCATAGAAAGCATATTATTCACACACAAAACAACTGCATTAAAATAACATTAGGAATCTGGCTTAAACTGACAAAACCTAGGAAACTCAGAATTAAGGCTGAAAGTATGTCCTTAACTCACCCACCTCTTGCCCCGTACGTCTGCTCGGGCAGTGTGTTGACCCCACTGCCTCCAGCAGAGCCATGCTCCCCTCGCTGTCCCAGGGAGGAAACAGGCTGTGCCTCGACTGAGATCCCACCAATCCTGGGGAGCAACAACCCATCTCTGTGCCTTGGAGTCCTTGTCCAGCCAGACAAGGTTTAGGACTTATGTGTAATGCAACTTTTTTCTGTGCCTCTGTACCCAGAGCCAGGTTTCCTCCCCTGTCACCAGCATCGCTGTGGTCAGAGCAAAAGCTGCACTCAGCTGCGGAGGCTGGATGGAGGCAGCACCAGTCCCGAGAGAAGCAGATGGGCCTTTCTGCGACCTGCTGGGGGAAAATCCTTGGCTAAAAACACCTTCTAATGTTCACTTTGTGGATCACCCCACTGTGAGGGAGCTGAGGCCAAAAAGTAGTGTGAGGACATAAGTTGCTGACACTGGAGCTGGGGATGGGATGGGATGGGATGGGATGGGATGGGATGGGATGGGATGGGATGGGTGGGATGGGATGGGATGGGATGGGATGGGATGGGGGTGAGGGGGCAACTTGTGCAGGAGCTGTCCCAAAGGGCTCCCCTTTCACAGGGTTTTCAGTCATGGGAAGCCTCACTACACATCCAGAAATTTGTGTCATAGCATCCAGTAGCTGAAAAACAAAGGTGGTCCCTAAAAGAGTCACACAGTAGGTCAAAAAGCAGCAGTGCTGTGTGCATTCCTGGTCCGAACATCTGCTGTACTCCAGCTTTTCTCCCAAAGCCCTGCCCGTGATCATGGGACACAAATATCAAAATGCTCATCTGGGCCCTGGCTTTCCAGAAGGTGCATCTGAGCTTTGGAAAAGGTGATCTCAGCTGCAGCATGTTCTCTGCAAAAGCAAACAAACAAAAGCAGCAGCCTCAGCGGAATCACAGCTCACATCCTCCAAGAAATGAATTACCACAGGCCTCTAGGAAGGACTGATCTGCTCACTCTTGGAGCATAGCTCATTTTAAGACGTTTTTCTTCCATGGCCAAATATTTGCCTCCACATGGCAGCAAAATCAGCTCCTCTAAAGCCATGTTTGAAATAAGCTTCACTTCTGCCCTACCCATTCCTTTTATTTAGGAACTCTGCTGTTTTGTAGGAAACAATCCAAGATGCTCATGCATGAGGCATTTCTCAAAAATAAACCACATTAAAGACAAAAAGACCCCAGAAAGCAGCAACTAAAGAAAAAATTGTGTTCAAGTTGCAAGGTTGCCACATTGCTCTGTAAAAAGGGGTGCACCTTAACCATATTGGGTGTGAGTTTTTCCCCTCAGTAAGGTGAGAAATACATTTACTATTCCCATCTTGGAAGCAAAACAAATAGAATAATTATTTCCTTTCCCAGCAAAGGCAAATGCAGCTGAACTTTTAAAAGTTCAGCTTTTTACTTGTGCTTTTTACTTGTGTGCCTTAAACCAACATATTCCCTTGCTGGCTAGTATTTGCAACAGATCACAAACACATTACTACACATAGCACCAAATTTGTGTTTCAGGTCAGAATTGAGATGTTCTGGTGATAAATGAGGGAGGCTTGTTCTATGGACATCTTGTCCCAGAAACACTGTAGCTAAATTTACCATAGAGCACTACCAGTTTAATTCTTCCTTAGGAGGTCTTTCAATGAAAAAATAAATGTTTTGATTGTTCTGGAACCATTCTCTAAACACAATATTGGACCTCAGTATTGGGTCTTCTTGGTCTTTTAAAGTTGCTGAATATATCCATGTCTCTCAGAGTACAGACAGTTCCATGGATATTCACCATTTCTGAAAGATGAATCTGGAATGAGCAGATGTCGCATGACATGGAGGTTGTGTCTCAAGGTGCAAGGGATGGCCTAGTATGAATAAACCCTAATCCACTTCTGGGCTTCCTGAAGAAGAAAGCTGAGCCTGGAAATAGCAAAGAGTAAAATCTCCTGTATGTGGGGCCATAGAGCCAAAGTGAGGTGTAACAGAGCAAATGCGGGTGCCTTTCACATCCAGCAGTCTCAGAGTGCTGTACATGCAGTGCCTCCCTGGCACACAAGCACACCCTCATCCTTTGGATCTCATGAGACAGACACTCAGAGCTGGGCCAGTGGGCACATATGCAGAGCATTTCCAGAAAATTGAGGAGTATAGGTCAGGATGGGTTTCAGGTGTCGCCTGGAAGGGTCCCTTATCTTGCCCATGCACACTTGCAATCCCCACAAAACATCTTTCCTAGAAAATAAAAAGAGGTTGAGACTGCAGGTGTGTGCATTTTGTTAAGCCTACTGTGTCCCTTGCAAAAAATGGTTGAAATGGCAGGTGATTGTTTCCATATTAAGGAAGGTTTAAGAATGACTGACGAGATCCACTTTTGCAGTTCTTATTTCTGCCAATCAAATTACTGAGGACAACAGTGAATAGTGCATATTTAGAAAATGTATTTTTAAACTTGGGCTTTGACTGAACAGTTACTTCGTGAGAAACTGAAGCCTTCCCTTCCCAACAAGCTGTGACTTAAATGCAGTAAGTGAAAGAGGAAAAGAAAAAAGGTATATTTAAAAACCAAAACTGTAAAACAAAAATGTTGTCTTGCCAAATGGCCACCAGCACCCTACACCCTCTTCTCAGGCTTGGGACCAAAGCTGGATTCTTATATATGAGGACACCAATCAGAATAGGTAAGGAAGAAGAGACAGTGGGGCACCCCAGCATGCTAGTGAGTGTTTTGATTTTCTGAAGCTTAATGATGGTGACAATAGGGTTGAGTGTTTATGGGTAAGAATCAAGATAAAGGTCAACAAGGTTCTGGGTTTTTGAAAGGCAGACTTTGACCTGTCTAGGAGACTGGTTGGCAGAGTCCCTTGGTAGTCAGTCCTGAAGGGCAAAGGACATTCTTCAAGAAGGAAATCTTAAAGGCACAGGGGTAGGCTGTCCCAGTGTGCTGGAAGATAAGCCAGCAGGGAAGAAGACTGGCTTGGCTGAACAGAGAGCTTTGACTGGAATTTCAGGAAGAAAAGAGAGTTTATGACTTTTGGAAGGAGGGGCAGACAACTCAGGAGGACTGCAAGGATATTGTGAGATTATGCAGGGAGAAAATTAGAAGGACCAAAGCCCAACTAGAACTTTATCCAGCTACTGCAGTAAAAGACAATAAAAAATGTTTCTATAAATGCTTCATCAGCAACAGGAGGGCTAATGAGGATCTCCATCCTTTATTGGATGTGGGGGGAACATAGTGACAAAGCATGAGGAAAAGACCGAGGTACTTAATGCCTTCTTTGCCTCAGTCTTTAATGCAATCAGTGGTTCTTGGGGTACTCAGTGCCCTGAGCTGGAAGGCAGGGATGGGGAACAGACTGAAGCCCCCATGATCCAAGGGGAAATGGTCAGTGATCTGCAACACCCTTTAGATACACCCAAGTTTATAGGGCTGGATGGGATCCACCCAAGGGTACTGTGGAACTGGCAGAAGTGCTCACCAAGCCACTTTGCATCATTTACCAGCAGTCCTGGCTAACTCAGGAGGTCCTGGTAGGCTGGAGGTTACCAAATGTGACACCCCTCTAAAAGAAAGGAAGAAAGGAGAATCCACGGAACTACAGGCTGGTAAGTCTGACCTTGGTCCTAGAGAAGGTTATGGAGCAGATCATCATGAGTGCCATCACAGGGTACATAAAGGACAGCTGGGAAACCAGTCCCAGCCAGGGTGGGTTTATGAAAGGCGGGTCCTGCTTGACTAACCTGACTTTAAGTTTACCATAAGGTGACCCCACTTAGTGCATAAGGGGAAAGCTCTAAATATAGTCTACTTGGACTTTAGTAAGCGCTTAGACACCATTTCCTACTGCATTCTCCTGGAGAAACTGGCTGCTCATGGCTTGCCTGGTGCACTGTTCACTGGGTTAAAAACTGTCTGGGTGGCTGGACCTGGGGAGTGTTGGTGAATAGGGCTACATCCAGTTGGCACTTGGTCACTAGTGGTGTTCCCCATAAATCAGTGCTGGGGCCAGTTTAGTATGTGCATCAATGACCTGGATGAACGGATTGAGACACCAAGTTGGGCAGGAGTGTTGATCTGCTGGAGAGTAGGAAGGCTCTGCAGAGGGATCTGGACAGGCTGGGTCAATGGGCTGAGGCCAATGGTATGGGACTCAATAAAGCCAAGTGCCAGGTCCTGTCCTTGGGTCACAACAACCCCAGGCAGTGCTACAGGGAAGAGTGGGTGGAGAGTGGCCCAGGGGAAAAGGATCTTAAGGTGCTTGTCAACAGCTGAGGAACATGAGCCGGTGTGTATCCAGCTGGCTAAGAAGACCAATGGCATCCTGACCTGGATCAGGAATAGAGTGGCCAGCAGGACCAGGGCAGGGATTGTCCCCTGTACTCAGCACTGGTGAGGCCACACCTCAAGTCCTCTAATCACCTCTGGGTCTGTCACTACAATAGACATTAAGGGGCTGGAGGAAGTCCAGGAAAGGGCAATGGAGCTGTTGAGGCGTCTGGAGAACAGGTCTGATGAGAAGTGGCTGAGGGAGCTGGAGCTGAAAGGAGGTTTCAGCCAGGTGGAGGTCAGCCTCTCTCCCAGGTAAGATGAGACAGAATGAGAGGAAATGGCCTCAAATTGCACCAGGAGAGGTGTAGATTAGATATTAGGAAAAAATTCTTCACTAAAAGGGTTGTTAAGCATTGAAACAGGCTGTCCGGGGAAGTGGTTGAGTCCCCATCTCTGGAGGTATTTAAAAGACATGTAGATGTGGTGCTTGGGGACATGGTTTTGTGATGGACTTGGCAATGAATAGCTGAACTTGATAATTTCAGACATCCTTTCTGACAAACAATTCTATAATTCTAACCCTTTCCTCCAGCCTGGCTACCACCCACATCTCAACTTCATCAGTCCACTCCCTCTTCATCTGCTCTTGTTGCCAGGTGCTCTGGCATTCCCTTATCGCAGCCTCAAAGGACTCTGCACTGTGGGGAATTGGAAAGACAAACCAAATTCTTCTCCAGAGACAGGCAGGTAGGTCCCCAGGTGCCTGTCCTCATTACAGATTGTGCTTTGGGAGCTGGATCCAGCTGGCAAAAGTTTCTCATTGAGATGGCAAGGCTGGAAAATGTGAACCTGGAGGGAAACTATGTAGTTGTGGAGCAGAGGCAGCCTTGAGGTTAGGGTTAAAGAGGTGGTGATAAGACTTCTATTTTTATTTCAACTTAGCATTATGGGATTCTGTTAGTTATGGAAGTGGCAGCATGTTTTGGGTGTGTTCAGGTTTATTCGGATTTCCCACCCTTACTTCCTCTGCTCTAAAAATGTTACGATCTTGCAAGTGTTAAATTTTGACTAGTTCTAGCAGAGGCTTGGGACAGGAAAAAGCTTGTTTTAGGACTGCTAAAGTCTGGATCTTGTACAGTGTGTGGGAGTTGTGCTCCAGCTATTTTTCTGGTACGTATTTGAGGAAAAGCAGGGAGAGTAGGCAGAGCTCAGACTCTGCTTATTTTTGTGCTAGCAAACAGCATAGCTCTGGCAGAGGAAAAAGGATTTAAAGTGTCAGTCTGACATGCTAAAGCCATGGGCAGCTCCTGACAGCATCTTCAGACATATGAGGTGGTCAAGAGCATGGGCTGCTACTGCCTTTTTGACTGGAAAGAGTAAATACCAACAGAATACAAACAGGAGAAAGAAATTAGATGCAGGGCAATTGTGGAAGCTTTAAGAGTCTCAGATCCTTGTGTCTGTGGTCTGCCAGCCCTGCAGACTCTCAGTCTCTTTTAGCCAGTCCTCTACATGACAGCCCACCTGTGTGGCTGCTAAGGAGCTGTTACAAAAAACACTTTATACAAAAAACCCTGAGCCCTGCAGCACTTTCCCAGCAGTGCAGCCCTTGCTGGTTGGAAGTGTTGGGCAGCCGAACCAGGAGTGGGTGAGGCATGTGTTTGCACGTCCAAGAAAGCATTACTTGGAGCACAACTCCACTGTGATTATCTTGGTGGCTTTTCTCCCCCTTGATTTTGTGTACAGAAGGTGTTCTGAGTAACTCTGCCAAAATTTGCCAAACTCTGCTCCACATATGTTTCAAAGGATCAGTGTGTCTAACAGCTGCACTTACTTAGTGATAAATGGTGATAAACACTAGCTGAGGTAGCTATCCTCTGTTAAGAAAACATCCCTGTGTCTGTTGACTCCTGTTGTCTCTTATTCTGCTCTCTGCACTGATGGCATCTGCCACATGCAGTGTTGTGTGGGTGCCAGCTGACCGCATGATCCAGCCATCCGATTGCTTTCCAGTGATGAATTGCTCCAGCTGCTGCTGGCTGCATATGGCAGTTCAGTAGCATTGCCTGGTTCCATGTGGTGAATCTGCATTGCAGCTACTGCTTGCTAAAGAATGTACCTGAGGAGATATAAGAAGAAAGAGAGGGGGGACTGAAAAGCAAGTGAAATAATATTGGGGGAAACTGGAGAAGTCTTTCAGTCCTTAGCTCTGTAACCTAGTTCAGCTGAGGGCATAGGAAAATTGGGCGAATGCAAACGAACCACCAAACTTCAAAATTAGCCCACCTCATCCATCCCTATTTCCTTCCATTGCAAGGAGGTTCAAAATCTCCACGAAGAAAAATTATAATCATTGAGTCACTCCAATAGCAGTGATCTGGCTGCCTGCCCCTGCCAGCCTGCTATGCAACTTGTGTGCTAATGTTTGGATTTTAGTGGTGGGAAACTAATGTCAGGCTGTACTGCCTTCATGCACCATTGGGCTGTGCTTATGGTCGCTCTTGGCAGCACCAGATGATTAAACAGATAAAACCATCAGTCTTGTTATTTCCAAACATCAACCTAAGTGCTAATAAAGCACAACCCGTGTCTTCCTTATGGACTCTGCAGAGCTGAGTCACATTAAAAACAGGATCTGGATGCTGGAAAAAGCCTCATACTTCTTTCCTGTGCTGAGAGGCAATACCTCTCTGTGAGCAGAGCTTGCCTTGGAGAGCTTCACTGTGAGAAAGCTGACAGAGCTGGGCTGGGCTGCGTCTGCCAAGGAAAGCAAGGAGGCTAGGACCCCCACCCTTCAATGTGAGGACAGGAGGATGGATGGATGGATGGATGGATGGGTGGATGGCCATGTCCCTGCCCCTTCTCCTCCCTTCCAGTGCTCAACAATGATCTCCTCTCAGCCCCCACAGTGGGTGGGGAATGTTCGTCAGACCCCAAGGGAGAGGAAATGAAGTGATTCTCCTTCTCAGTGGACTTTGCCCTTGGTGGCTGAAGATAATTTTCCCAAAACATCCCCAGCAAAACTGGAGGGCTTTGCAAATTCATTATGTCACTGAGGAATCTGTTTAATCAGCTGCCTTTCCCTGGAGGCACTTTACACTTAATGAGAGACATGATGGAAGGAATCAAAACTGGTTTACAAGAGCTTAGCCTCAAACCCCTCAGATGATGTGTTACTGACTGTGCTGTAATTTAGAGGCGCAAACGACACAGAGTAGCTCTCACCCTGTCTGAGAGGGATGGTGGCAGAGGCAACACATGAAAGCCTTGAGCTCTGTATTGCATCATTCCTTTCCTAGGTGTCATCACAATGAATAGCCAAAGTCTCCAAGTTGGCAGGAGCCTGATCTATGCATACTTGGCAAGCATCCTTATTCCCCAGTTCACTGTGCCAGTTACATGGTAAGGCATATCCTAATTTAGCTTATTTATAGATGAAGATACTAATTCAAAATGCAGCCAAATGAGAAACATTGCATATATGTGAGAAGGAGCTTTATAAACTAGACAAACAGTGGGACCACAGAGATGGAATATGGAATAGTTTCAAGTTCAGGTTCAAAAACCATTTTGCATATAATCTAAACATGAAAAAAAGAGGCACTTATTTGTTTTCTCTGCCTGCTTGCTTTCCTCAGTTGCCCATGCTGTGTCTAGTCCTTTCAATTAACTTGTACCCTGCCTTCTTATTGTGATGGGACAGGATGATGGACCAGCATCTTTCCCACTATGAAGCTATATGAACACATATAAGGTCCTCAGGAAATTTTCCTCTGAAGGACTCTCTGTGGACCTGTGTATGATGTGTATGTTGTGCCCTTAGAAACACGCACAGTATTTTATTCCTGTAAAGTAATTCCCATGCCAATATCTCATTAGCCTTTACCTTCTAGCTTTTTTTTTTTCTTCTGAGTAAATAAAGACTAAATTATTTGGAATGGGATTTTCTTGCAGTGCAGTTGTGCTAACAACAGCCGAGCCTTTTCCATAGACGATGGGACAAGATGCTCTGCCAGGAAGGAAGGGTGATTTCATAGAACAATAGAATGGTTTGGGTTTCAAGGGGCCTTTAAAGATCATCTAGTTCTAACCTCCTGCCATGGGCAGGGACAACTTTCATTAGATCTGGCTGCTCAGACCCCCATCCAGCTTGGGATGGGGCATCCACAATTTCTCTGGACAACATGTTCCAGTACATTACCACCCTCCTAGTAAAGGATTTCTTCCTAATATCTGACCTAAACCTACCCTAAACCATTCTCCATTGTCCTGTCACTACATGCCCTTGTAAAAAGTCCCTCTCCAGCTGTCTTGCAGCTCCCTTTAGATACTGGAAAGCTTCTGTGAATCTCCCCAGAGCCTTCTCTTTAGGCTGAACAACCTCAGCTCTCTCACCCTGTTTTCACAGGAGAGATGCCCAGCGCTCTGATGACCCTCCTCTTTGTGACCCTCCTCTGGACTTGCTCCAATAGGTCCCATTTCCTTCTTATGTTGGGGGGCCCATGTGGGCCTATGTGGGGTCTCACCAGAGCAGAGGGGCAGAATCCACTCCCTCACCTTGCTGGCCACACTGCTTTTGATGTAACCCAGGACACAATTGGCTCTCTGGGCTGCAAGTGCTCATTGATGGATCATGTAGAACTTCTCCTCCATCAACTCCCCAAGTCCTTCTCCTCATGCTGCTCTCAATCCATTCCCTGCCCAGTCTGTATCTGTTGGGATTGCCCTGACCCATGTGCTGCACCTTGCTCTTGGCTTTGTTGAACTTCATGAGGTTCACACAGTCCCACCTCTCCAGCCTGCCCAGGTCCCTCTGGATGCCATCCCTTCCCTCTGTGTGTTGACTGCACCACAAAGCTTTGTAACATCAGCAAACTCACTTGGGGTGCCCTTGATCCCACTGCCCATGTCACCCACAAAGATGTCACACAGATGTTTGTTCGGTTTCCTCAAGCAGTGGCTGCCAGAGCCAGTGCTCGCTGCAGACAGGCTCCTCATGATACCACCCTGGGAGCTGGGGAGGACCAACACCCTTTGACCCTCCAGCATTCATTGAAAAGAGAGCCAAAAGTGAAAACCTTTGAACCATCTGACTGGTTTTTTACCCACTCTTCGTTCCAGTGATCTTAATGTGCAGGTGTCCTAGATTATAAATATACTGTCCAAAATCACACCCCAGAGACTCACCTTTATTGAAAGAAGTGCAACTTTGTGAAGATGAATCATTAATTTACCTGCCAAAGCACAATAAATAGAATTCCACCAAGAAAAGACCTGAAACTAATGGGCTTTTTAAATTTATGTATAGTTTATAATACACATTTGTGTGATTGTGCATATTTTGGATGTAGGTATTTAGATTTTGATATTGTTGAAGTGTACAGTTTGTTTGTGATAACTTTATAAGCTTGGAACAACAATACCATTTGCTCACAAAGATGGGATGTAATGGATAGTAAAGTAGATATACATTCATCACATTTATTTTACTTTCAGCAGTTATAATTTATAGTCCATATAATGTACACATATGAGGTTTTTTAAAATAAATATGGGTTTGTGAGAGTGCCGCTTAACATCAGTCTGTAACACATTATTTAGAGATTGTCTATGGGCTCTTGGCATGTTTAGCATTTTTTTTTATTTTTGTTCTAAATTTAAAAGTACTGAAGGTATTGGTATCTTTACCATTTCTAAAAAAAAAATAGTTTTAAAATTAGTTTAAAAGGACCAAAGAGGAAAACACAATTTAACATGGAATTGATTTTTGCATCAGCTGGTTTTACATTAAATAATAATACAGTATTAAAGAAATTGCATTGTCATCTCCTCCTGTGAAGTTGCATTATGTTCTGTAGCCTTGGCTCGCTTATTAATCCTCCAGTAGCATGCACTTAATTGTTCAGCAAATGACACAACACGTGAAGAAATAATACCAACAACGTGATTTATATCTCTCCAGGCAAAACCATGAGGACTGGGTCATCTGCCTTCTCTTATTATACTGCGACACAGGAACAGCCTGATCTGAAAACAGTGGCCAGGTAGGACACACTGAAAATATGTACCCTGGAAACAAAAGGTATGTCTGCTCTATGAGTCAAGCACAAGTCTGAATTGCTCTTAGAACTAAATAGATGTGTGGTGGTCAGGATCTTTGAGGCTCTGAGCTGGTGTGTGCAGAGCAGAACAAGCACAGTGTGACCACTAAAGCCCAGCCTGGTTGCTGGACGCTCACTGGAGGGAGCTGGGGGATGCAACCAAAGAAACACATTTGACTCCAGTGGGATGTAGATACATTGAGTCAGCAGGGAGAGAGAAGGGGAGGGTGGGTAGAGAGAAGGGATTTTTATAGCTGGTGTGGGTTCCCACTGTAAGTCCACCCAGAGTAGTGAAACCATTTTGCCAACACAAGCATCAGTTCACCAGTTTCTAGACAGTGGCTAGAAGTGGTGGAGAGCAGAGCCTACTGGAAATAGTTTTTAACAACTAGCTCTCCCACAGCAGAAAGATTGCCTCCAGTCCAACCCCAAGCTTTGTCAAGCCAGACTTCAAGTCTTCCAAATACAGCATGTTTTAAAGATCAAGTAAAAAACCGGGTGTATGTAGATTGTGTGGCTCATTATGTTTACATCTCCTTGTGTCTTGCTGTGTACTTAGAATGACAAAGGGTGGAGATCTTCTGGTGCAACCAGCTATGAAGGGAAGAACCAGTTTAGCCCATTTGTTCTCCTTCAGCCTCCAGAATCTGCTGAAGAGCAGAAACCTGGTGTCCACTATGTTCTGTGGGTGCACAGTTCATTTTTTTTCAGTTAGTATGTATTTTTCCTCCAACTCCACTGTTCCCATTTCTCTTGCCTTTTTCCAGCGTAATTAATTTAAAGACAAACTTGTTTTTAGCAAAAGGAAGTTAGAAAACAAATGTATTGAAAATAGGACAGTTTTCTTTCCTTGTAAGTAAAACAGGCTCCCATGTGTGTCCTACACATGTCACAGGATCAAGGCTTCAGGGATGTTGCACATTAGCATTTTGCATTGTGGCACTCCAACTTGCCATATCTTTTGTGTTTGTTTTATTTTTTTCTATTCTGTCTTTTTTTCCCATTCCCTTCTATTTCTGATCTTTTTGTTTTGTCAGACAGAAGATAAACACTCTACAGGCCAAAAAGAAGTATCACTTGGGTATTTCATGGATTGCATGAAATGCTGTCCCTGGAGAGCAGTAACTGAAAAGAGTTCAGGCATTGGTAGCCCAGTTCAGCCACGTTGCTAAGTGGCAGAGTCCTCACACACAGGTGTCTGTCAGGGGGGTCTCGAGTTCATTCCTGTTCAAACTCTGTGTGCCACCTGCACAGCTTAGGGCACCTGCACTGCAAGGCTGCAGGCTGTGCTCTGGACATCTCTGAAGGGAGAAGTCCAGGCACACTTGCCAGCTTAGTGTGTATTGAGATTGCCTGGATCAGTCAGGCATGGTCATAACGTATCTCAGCCCACTAGTTGGGGCAGCAAGGCCTGCTCTTCATCTGCAGAAAGTGGATGGCCCAAAGTTCCCAGAAGATGCACAGTGGAGTTGGAACAGGGTGGTGGTATAGAAGGAAGGTTGGAGGGGTGGGTCACAGAACTTGCTGTGCTTTTCACCTCATGGTGCTTTTGGACATAACAGCTCTTAAAAACCTTTCCAGGCTTCTTGCTTCGGTTTGGGAGAGTCTCTGAACCCCACTGAGAATCCTTTACAATGCTGATTTTGTTGTTTAACCTGCTCAGGTCCTAAATGTTTCTGTTCTAAATTTTCAAGCTGCGTGGTTATGAAGAAGCAATAGAGTGAGGGTCTCTTGCTTATTTGGGCTCAGATCATAATTCCAATTCTATAGGAATTAGAAGTGGAGAACCCTTTGTTTAGAAAATAATGGGAAAACAGAAAATAAGAGCCATGAGAAAAGGTCTATGAACTGCTGGCAGTACAGTTCAGGATGGAAAGCAAGCACAGGGTGTTATATTATTCCTGTGATGCTCATCTGTAGTACAAGCTACAAACACTGTGGACCTTAAAGACATCTCTCTTGAGTTCTAAAATCCTTTAACTAGTCTGAGTCATTTGTGCAGCTGAACAGACTCGAGGTCTCTGAAGTAAATTTGAAATACCTGTAATTCTGCAGAAAATTAGGGAAGAGTTATGTAGTCCCAAAGCAGAGGAAGAAATAAAAAGGAGTCATAAAACCTCTGGTCTCTGGGAAAGCTCTGGGTGAAGATGACTTTCTAATAGAATTTTCTAAACTCTCTCAGTCTCACTTGGCTTCTGACATATGGAAAAATTTTCAAAAGGCCAAAGCAAAAGGGTTCCATTTCAGCATTAATTGGAGTGTTGGGTTTTCTTAACTCTCTCTCCTAGGAAATAACTCACCAATGCACCATTTGCAATAATTAAATTACAGGCCAATTCTTCTGACTAATGTGACTCAGAAGACACAGGTTAAAACAGCATCAAGAAAATATCTGAGCAGCATACCTTATGGACAAGAACTTAGCATATAACTTGAGGTTGACATTAATCAGAAAGCTGCTAGAGAGTCTTATAGGCCTGTTATTATAATTTGCTATTTTTAAAATTCTCTGAAGTAATCAGAAAATCAACCAGCTCAACATCCCTAAAGAGAGCTGCTTCCCACCCACCAGCAGTGGCTGACTTCACTGTTGACATAAAAACCATGAAGATCTCAGTCTAGTATTCTGCCATGTAATTGTATCCTTAATTTTGGCCTTGTTGAAAGTCTGCTGGAAAACTGATCCTGTGTGTCCTCATTAGAAGCAATTCATATGTAAATCATTTAAGATTTTTTTTAACTTAAAGAAAGAAAACATTCCTGTGACTCAAACACTCTGCAGGCTCTTGCTCTTCTTGTGGCTCCTGTGTGACTGTGACTCCTGGAAAATCTGTGCCTCCTGGCAAACCAGAGTGAGAAGGTTGCTGGCTAGTCTCACCTTCTCTTGCCTTAGCTGCTGGAGAAAGCACCTGTCCAGAGACTTTACCTTTCCCAGCCTTGGGTCAGCCACTGAAGGGACGTGAGATGAAACTCTGCTATCTTCTACACTCTTGTGCCTGGCATACATCCATGGAAGGTGCTTCACCACCTTCAGTCAATAGTAGCCATCTAATTGCCAGATCTTCTCCATCTTGGAAGGCTTAATTTTTGCTCTTTTATGTGCAAAAATAAGTTGAAGCGGTAGTAGTGGAATGATATCTTAGTGTTAAAATGGAATGACTTTAAAAAGACATGAAATAAACAAGTCAGATGACATCTCTGGGCCTTTATCAGTAAAACTGATGAAGCAGCATATGAGGTAACAGCCAAGTACTTGTCTAAAAGTACAACTTTGATAAAGTTTGGGCACCTATTTCTTCTGAGTATTTCTGGAGTTGGAAATGGAAGTTATCATGAAAGTGTTGACAGCAATTTGAAGGTGTAAAGGAATACTGCATCTTTACCATTTCTATGCTTTTGAATTGGATAAGCTGAGTCCTTCACACTCTTAACTGTTCCTAAAATATAATGTCTGAGGTATTTGTCTCTAAGAAAGCTGAGTTTTTGTTGCTTAAGAATTAATTTTGAACTACTGCTGAAGGTGTTTGGAACTTCTCTTTGGCACCTTGTTATTGTAGGCACATAAAAATGTAGACGAGTGGGACTAGGAAGCAGATGATGAAATTTAAGTTGATTAAAATCTGTTTGTCAAAACCCTATTTTTTCCCTTGTATAAGGAATTCTACATGAAAAGGTAGGAAGGGAAAAATAAAGGTAGCTCTTGAGATAATTTGGGGCATCTTGTTCATGAATTGTCCAGTTCAATGCAAAAACCCCCAAAACTTACAGCTGCTAGGAATCTGACCTCGTGCCCAGAAATGTGCAAAAGCACAGCTGGCCCTGTCTGGGCTGCAAATCAGCTTTAACACTAATGGCAACGACTTTATTTCAAGAGAGTATTTAGCTGCAAAAAATGAATAGGGGCTGCATGTTCCAAATGTCATCTGTCAATTTAACAAATGGCAACTATATACACATCTTAATGCCAGATTGCTGTTTCATTAGGCTCCTTGTGGGTTATTCCTTCTTGGTAGCTGGCATTATTCTAGCTGGAGCAGCAGAAAGGCACGAGGGCAGAAGCTCCTTGCCACTCAGGTGCAGAGCAGCTCCTGGCTGCTTTCAGGGGGCAGCAGGAGAGAGACAAGAGCACAGAGTGAAAACATGCCAGACGAGATCAATAGCGGGGTGCGTTCCTCAGCAGAGCCGGGTTAAGATCATCACAGGAGCAGACACAGAGATGTCTCGGAGTCAGCTCTGTGACTGCAGCCTCGGCACACAGGCAAGGGCTGAGCAGCACTGCCCCAGGGTGGTCTGAAAGCTGAAATGAACAGGCAGGTGGTTCCAAATGGGAGCACTCTGCAGCTCTGCCACGCAGGATAAAGGCAGATCAAAGGCTCGCAGGAACGAGCAGATAAACTCTCAGTACAATATGTTGGAGTGAGTGAGTGCTAAGGGAACAGCCATGGCACAAGGTGAAGGTAAAGATGGGCAAGAGTCCACTTTGCCCAGCCCCAACCCACTGCAATGCCATTTCCAAACTGTCCTCCGTGGCACAGCAGCGCTGCAAGGACTCTGCATCTATAGGTCAATCCACAGGTTGACTCTCCCTGAGCTGCAGCTGCCCATACCAAAATTGTTGGATTTCCCACGCAGTGGAAATGCTTCTGAAGTGTCCTACATTGTAGTGACAGTTTCATGGCTACTGTGGCTGAGAGCCTTCAGCCCTCCCTCTCATCACTGGTAGCTCAAGCATCCTGATGGAGCACACTGACAGGATAAACATATTGAAATATTTAAAAGTGCACTAAACAGGTATAGTTTTGAATGATTCATTCAGGCTGCTGCCAGTACAAGTGCTCCACAACATGACTGGAAAGAGGGTGCAGAGGGCAAGAAAATTAGTTTATTTAAAAAGGACTTATTGTCTGTCTCCAGTGTCAGGTTTAGTAATAACAGGCTGGTCAATACAGATCAGCGTGTTCTCTTGCCGGGCAGCTCTGGATGCACAGGTGAGGCCAGAGCACAGAAGAGCAGCTAGGTATCTTTATTCACAGGATAAACTGACTGCATTTGCTTGTACCACAGCATCCAGGGCAGTTCATGCTGGGATTCAGAAACCACAGGTAATATCAACCAGTCTCCAGCTGTCCCACAGCACTCCTGCTAGGAACCTGCTTCCCTTCAGGAGAGTCCCCCTGCTCAAGGGTGAGGGGCTCAGCAAATGAGCTGCTGCATTCAGCACCTTTCTGGGAAGCTTCTGAGAAGGGAAAATTGCATTGGATCCTCACAGAGTGCTGGCGTATGTCCTGACACATGTGTGCAAAGGCAGTGCAAGGCTCTGCTGGGGAGTTAGAAGCAGACTTTACTGGGAGTCCAGTCTCCTAACAAACCTCTTCTCCTGTCAGACCAGCTGATAATCAAATTGTCCTTTTTTCTTCTTTCAAGAAAAACAGGTTTTGCAGGGAGATGGAACATAGTTACTTGTCTTCATTTTACTTAAAGTATGTGGAAAAAGCTGGCAATCTTTAGAACTCGTTGTCCCTACAGCTGGTTGTTAAAAATCTTGCCTGTTTTTTTCCGACTGTCATTTGGCTTAAAAGATGTTGCCTCTCCCTACAAACCTTATTCCTCTTGCGCAATGTGGCTGCACAGATCATGGCTGTTGTTTATATCCTCCCAAACTAATGTGGCTGTGATGTCTACCTCTAAGGCTTGAAAGGAGAAAGTATGAATCAAAGTCACAGGAAGTGTTAATTTTTATTGCACTGCCTCCTTGCATGCAGAGAAACCTCTCAAGGCTGGAAAAGTGCCATGGCAAACCTTTCCCCACAGGTACATGTGAAAACCTGACACCAGAAAAATGAGTGCCCCTCCAAGAACACTACAATTGCAATCCTGTCTTAATTTCAGAACCTGTCCCTCCTTTATCCAGCAAGACAGCCCACACAAGCACCACAGCAACTGAGGCTTGTGTGTGCCACTGAGGACACTGCATCACTGCTCAGGCAGAAATCAGAGATGAGCCCAAGTCTCTGCCCCTGGCAGAGCCCTTCATTTTATTTCCACACCCCGCCCCCTGTTTCTTTTTTTAAAAGCATTTAGATTTTTAAAAGACAAAAGGAAGGCACCATGTGAAAACATCACTATGGAAACATCTCAGGCTCACTTGTACTTGCCTGCCAAGCAACTACCTAACTGAAGTTTTACATCCTATTGGATCACTGTTGGCCATCTGCTCTCCTTCAAACTTCTCCGAATTCCATATTTTCCTGAAAAGTTCATTTTTAGAAAGAAGGGAGGAGGAGGCAAAGGGAGAATCCAGTATTCTTGGCTAGTGCAGAGCTATTGTGAAAAAGGAAGATAAACTCACTTTGGGGCAGCCTCTTAAAAAGACAAAGATCCATGTTTTGTGAAGTAATTTCATAGAAAATACCTTGTTTCTAGATGCACTTTAACGATAAGAGTATATATTGGCAGCCACAAGGCAAAACACACAAACAGCTGCTTCTAGTACTCTTGCACTAATTGTCTTCCTCTCCCCTTCTCTCATTTAGCCTCAAATGTATTTTCTTCTAAAATGTAACAGGAACTGCCTACACTGGAGTTGTTGGCTGCAGGCTCCAGAGTCTTGCTCCAAATAAAACACAGAAATAGATTTCCTGCCAAGCACCGAGGAAGTTTGAATACTTTAGTTTTTAAAAATATAATCTTTTTATCAGTGCCCTAAGCCTGCCAAAGGTAATTATGGGCCACGGCGCATTTACATTAATGCATAGGACCTACAGACATTTCAAAAGCTTAATGGAGAAACTCCATAAATGTACGTATCGAGAAACAAATTAATTAAATTAAACTGTCATGTAAAGATATCACTTAATTTTGCAGAGCGGAAGGCGCTCTTAATGGGAATGGAATGGATCAGTGAGCATTTCAAAACCCAAAGCTATAATTTAAATTCAGGCTCTCCTCTAGTGTGCAAGTCACAAGACATATTTATTATAGCCTTGGATTGTCAATTGTAATCGGTTTAGCAGAGACAAAGCCGTGTTGTTTTGCTTCCTGCCCTCCTAGCTGGTTCAATATATTTTGATGTCAGACTATTGACAAGCAAACCAGAAGCTGAAATAAAATCATGTTTACCTGTGATGAACTGGCAAAAATGCAGTCCAAGGTAAATGTAACTCTGAATTCCAAACGTTTATTTTTCAAGCAGCAAGGGAAAAAAGGTGAAGCATTTAAACTTCTTTAAATAAACCAGCTGAATATATTTACTGCTGCTTTTGGGGCCTGCTATGTGGCAACCTAGAAACAAATAGATAAAAATAAGTAAAACCAGTGTGAAAATGAATAGCATCATTTAGCAGCTGCTGCTCTTGAGTCTTCCAGGTGTCAGTAACAGTTGAAGTTGTTGCTCTTGACACTCCTCTAAAGCTAGAGCCAAGGCCCAACACTAGGTCTCCAGCAAAAAGACAGAAATACTTCTTCCAGGATGTGAGACCCAGTATGCTGCAGGATTTTCACCTGGTTGCAGCAGTTATAAACCAAGCCTATGCTTCTGTAGCCATGACCAAGCATCTTCTCATTGAATAATGTTCCAAGAATTCTAACATTCTAACATTCTTCCTTCTGTATTCTACAATTCTCTTTCTTGTTCAGTTTTTGATCTAGAGCACTGAAACCAGTCAGCTCATCAGGTTATAATAGTCGTGGCTTCCTCCTGCCTTTTTCTAGTCCCTGCATTTAGTCATGCAGAGGTTTCTCTGAGCCTGAACTGAACTTTCCACCCAGGATCTCTGTAATTTCCTGTAGATCTCTCAAGTTTGGAAATTCAACTCCAAAAAATGCTCTGAAAACGTTTTGACAAACTCAAAACTCACAGTTAGGGAGAGCTGTGGCCCAGCAGACTGGGACAGCTGCTTGAGGCACACCTGAGTGCAGTGGCACAGGAGCAGCCTCCCCGAGCTGCTGCTGCATGGTGGGATGGCCATTTGCAGGGAGGGAGGAGGAGCCAGCTGCATGGCTCTGAGGAGTGGCTTGTGTTCACACAAGAGTTGATTTCTTTCTTTTATAAAATACCTGCATATCTGCATTTGTTCTTACATGCACATGCAGCAGGATTTTCAGGTGAACGGGTTACATTTTTGTTTCCAGTGTAATCTTTCAGCAGTTTGTTCCACAAGATAATTATTATGCTAAAAAAACCCAAACCCAAGAAGCCAACAAAAAAGCCAAAACAAAAAACCCGCCAAACATCCATATTTGCCTTGATACTAGACCACTGTGTTCTTTTGCTTACACACTACAGTAAACAGAAGTATCTTTTATAATCTTTCTGAAAAACGACAGTTTTTATCTTGCTAAGATATTCATCTCCCATGCCTTTGTTCTGAGACGCACATTATTATCTTTGATCACTCTTAGGAGAAATTTTTATTTTTCTCACCCTCTTCAGTCTCTTTTGGCTTTGCACAAGACTTCAACTGTTTATGAAGTGACAGGTTACCACTGACAAAAAAACTTCTGTTCCAATTTAAGGGTTGAAAAATTTGACACAGCTTTTAAAATGTGTTTTGTCCTACTAGCAGTAATCTTTCTGCTTATTTACATGGCTCCTACTGTCACACATGTTCCAATAACAACATCCCTCTTTGAAAGAAGGCAATGGGAAAGTGTTCATAACCCCTCTGAAAAGATGTTGAGAGATTTAGGTCTTAGTCAAAAAGAGCATGAAGGCTACAATTCCTACTGTCACTGATGTCAGTGACAAGCCAGATGTCTGATGTCTTTCTGTAATATGGACTTCAGTGATTTCTTCAAGGTACAAGAAAATTATGGCCCAGCTGAGATCTGAATGTATCTGTAGCAATACATTGCCATCTTCTATCACCAGCCAAATACCATAACCACAGGCATGCCCGTTTCTTTCCAATAAAGCCATCCCAGTCATTAAAAATGGTCTTTTCCTAAATAGCTTTTCCAGCTTAGCTGTCTGGTTCACAAGCCCTTGGAGCTCTGAAGCAGATGAAATCTATGAACACAGTCATAACTTTTGTTTATGGAATGGGAAAGACTCAAAGAGGGCTCTAAGTAATGGTCAGGAGAATAGGACAGGCCACTGACATCAGTTAAAGGGCTTAAGTTAAAGAAACATTATTTCTAAACTCTGAAAACAGCTATTATGGTAAAAATGCTTCTTTCCCACGTCACTTTGTAAACATTAAGTAAATACATAAAATACAATTTCTAAGTTATTAAGAGCAATGGTGGCAAAGTAATGCTTTTAATATTCTTTTTAAAAACACTTTTGAAAATATTTATTTGAAATATTTAAAAGGTTTAATTGTATTCAGTTTTTATAGTCATAAAATTTTGAACACTCCTCTGCATAAAATAAAATAAGCTAGGACATTTCTCAAATTTCTGAGTAACAGCCAAATAAACTACAAACAATTTCATGCTTAATGTAAGTATCCACTAAGAGGTATACAATCAAGATTGAACTGTACTTGTATTCTTAATTCATTAGTGGAACTTGAAGGCCCTCTTCTGGATTATAAATTACTGCATGGCCAAGCAAAGTACATGGAAATGACAAAGCCAACCAACACCATGAAAAGATAAATATCTTAAATATATTTTATTCATATTATTACCACCTTCATTTCCTGGTTTTCACTCGTATCTGCCCATCTCAGTTATTGTAAATTAATAGCTGAGAACAGCTTCAACTTCTTAGTGGATTCTTAAAAATAAACTATTTCTTATACTAGCATTCGTAAGAGGAATGGACAGTCTAAAGAGAACTTTGTATGAAGATGCTGTGCAGCCAAGTGATGTTTGCTTATCCTTATTAAGCAACAGCATGCACAAACTGAGACACATGATGGTGTGTATGCCCCTGTCTGCAGAGATATGTGACTTGCAGAAATTATGTCTGAAAATCTGGCTTGTGCTAGAGGAAGTGTAAAAAAAAATGAAGAAACATTTACCATGGTCTTAAGTCTTCAAGGCCTGTACAATTCCTATATATGCCTTTTGAATAAATATGGCACACATGGACTGTCAAGGACTTACAAATGTAACCTTCCAAGAGAGTTTACTTACTTGCCTAAGCTAACATTCGCTGATGAAAAGCAAGATGCTTCTCCACAGACAGAAGGAAAAAATATTCTAGAATATGCTGTACAAAAGCATCATTTTAATGGATCTGTCTGTCTGTAAACAAGTGATCCTGAACCACAGATTTTCCTCTTTCTAAAAAACAGCCACTTTTTCTTTTATTTTGTCATTATGATAACAAGAAATCATAAACATAGAAACACAGAAGGAGGTACTAAGTATCCTATTAGTAAAAACTCTGTACAGAAAATCAAACATAGTTTGATTGAACTGCACATTTTAAAAAAAGTAGGATGCTGAAGAAACCTTCACATATCAGTCTTGGGTAAGTTTCTCTCCCCCATCAGTGCAGGGCTTCTGAGGACGATCCTTTTTCCGTACTTTTGATTTTGGTGCTACCAAGAAACAGGAAAGGAGAAGAATCATCAGACATGAATTACAGTAATTCCAGTGCCAACATTCTTTTAAATTACGTTGGGATCAAAATGGATGCATTAATGTAAAACCTACCATTGGGATTTTCTTGTCTGTAGAAAGCTTTTAGCAATTCCACTGCTTCTTCAGCACGATAGCCAGAAGAGCACTGTTCAAATTAGAATGATGTTAGCGAGCACATCTGAGAATAACATATGCCATGCTTCACAATAATGTCTTGAGTACAGAATAATTTTCAATAACTGTGCCGTCAACTTAGGGGTCAAAACATTTCCTTTAGGTTTTATACCTAATACATTTAAAAAATACTATGTTGAGGTTTAGTAGAGTACATAATTTCCCTAATAACTTAAAGTTAGGCAAAACAAACTTTCTTAGCAAATTAGGTAAAATTTTTATGCACTCTACAACTTCTTTCTTAATAACATGTTTCCAACCTCACATACTCCTCATGCACTTGGAAATGTAAGAGACATACACTTAGGTTTTGTAGATGAGATTCCTGACAGAAAACACTCATCCACATATCTATTCTTTATTTCTAACAGTCACATTTCAGATCTTTTTGGTCCTTCTACAGTACTTTTCCAGGCCACGAACACTAATGGCAAAGCATTTAAATGTCACTCACACTAAATAATTCTCCACTCACACTAGAAAATAATTAATTACTCCTGTACATCCCACTACAGTTGCCTACAGAAACAAAGGATTCGTAGTATCAAGAGCCTTCTCCTTTCTGTGTTCTGAACATATAAAAAATTAAGTACCACATACCAATGTTAGCAAATAAACACTCTTCCAGTACTGCCTATACCAATTAATTGAGATGTTAGTCTCACTGACACCCTGACAGAAAGATGTCTAATATGTTTACACTGGAGTGCCAAACAGTATTGTCTTGCTGACTGAAATTCTTTGAGCCTTGAGCCTTCAGTGCTTATTTACAATGCTGAAAGACATTACTTGTTTTTTATATTCATTAAATAATTAATGTGAAGTGTGGAAGAGAACTCCAGGAACCCTAATCAGTATCATTGTAAAAGGCAGGATCACGTAGAACTCTGTATAATGTAATAAATAAAATGCTATAAATACTCTCTACATGAATGTATGTGTACATAGGTATAGCAGTATCAGGCTGTAAAGCACCTAGATTTTTATACATTCTACTTCCACTGAATGCTTTCTCACATGACAAAGATGCCTCAATCACCCCAGACACTGTTCTGTCTTTCAGCATCCCCACTGTTCAGAAAGTTTCCTGATACTTAAACTGAATTTCCTCTGCTACTTTTGCAGTTCAGATTTATTTTGGGATTTGAGCTACATGAAACAAGCCTAAGCTAATACATTTTACCTCATAAACACAAGACTGAAAGCAAAAATACAGTCATTTCCAGTGGCTCAGCTAAAACCCATTAATTTTGTAAGTTGCTGTTATTTGATCTTTATTGATTATGTGTTTGTACATTCTGCAGTTTAAAATAATTTTCCCTCATCTCTTCCCACAGCATATACTTACTGTTCTAAGTATTACACACATTTTAGATATATTTAATTCTTACCTTGTTCCCCAAGCATAATTCTTTCCCTCCCACTTTGATACATCCTTTTAAATAATTTAAGACTGTCATCAGGCTTTCCCTCAATTTCCTTTTCTTTTAGGACCTAATTTTTTTTTTACATTATTTTCTTATTAAGACAAGTTTACTTGACTTTGATCATCTTCCATCTGTGTCCTCTTACAGTGATGCATAACATTCTCAAAGCCTGGTAACGAAGCCAGGCACAGAACCCTAGCTGGAAAACAAAGGGAAACATTTTACAGCTTACTTCGAACGGGTCTCCTGAGTCCACCATATCATCAGATGAGATGCTCAAAACTGAGCCACAGCCTCCAAATCGCTCATTTCGACAGCCATATACTACCCGTGGAATTTATGGGAGTGAGTCAAGGTATTAAGTGAAAAACAAGCAGGAAGTACAGAAGTCTGATTTAGGCAGTCATTAAATTTCATAAAATGTACTTGTACTTTTCAAACGAAATTAGTTTGAGCTACAATTCCTCCCTCATAAAATCAGAACTTACTTTTGAATTATATAAGATGTGTGGCTGAAGATGCACATCCAGCCTTCCTCAGAAAAGGAGAAGCATGAATCCCAAAGCAGGGGCATACATGGTTTAATGACTGATACAACATTCAAAACTAAACACTGAACTGCACTTAGCTCATTTTACATACTAACAGGCAACTCTGAAATGCATTTTTCATCTCTAAGAGAAGCAGTCATTTGTCCTAACTGCACGGTATCTCTTCCATCCTTGAGTCTCTCGCTATTCACCATGGAGGTGGGTGCAGACCCTCAAACCACCCCTCATGGCATCGTTCCCTAACACTGTCAAGCCCTTCTTGGCAGGCTCATTGCCAAAAGAGTAATGGTTTGACACAGGGTTTCCCAGGGTGAGTAAGCAGGAAAGGATACTCATCAAGCGCACAGCAGCCGCACACATGATACAGGGCTCTACAGTTACATACAACACCAGCTGGGGAAACACTTCCTTATAATCCCTGTTGTGTTGCTTGCACCAGTCAAGGACCTGGTCGATTGCCACCATTTCTGCATGTCGAGTAGCCTAGGAGATAAAAATAAGCATTTCCTTAAAAGTTTGCATTTATTTGCTTTTGTTATAGAAATAATGTAATGCTCTTTGCTGGTTCAAGTTGCAAAAGAAATTTCATGCTGCCCAGACTGCAGAAGAAATACTCAGCCCAAGAAAGAACATATTCAACCTCAACCTCCTGTGTGCAGCACACAAGATCCACAAGTGCCATTTTTTTCTTCTACTCTTTCCTAGGCAGAGGAGCAGGCTCAGAAGTTCTCCTTTCTCAGTCATGCCACCACAGTGAGGCAAGACATGAAAGCTCTACTTGAGGCTTAAGGGACACACAAAGCCCACTGGCACAGCTGATGTAGCCCACAGTCCACTGTGCTTCCAAGAGCAAGAATACAGGCTGGATTACTTTCTCTGGAAATATTAATGAAGTGCTCCTCCCTGGTATCTCTTCCTCCCTCTGACAATGTTATTATGCTCGAAGGGAATGAATACACTGTGAATATGCAATAATTTCAGTATGTTTCTGTGACTGCCTGGCATGCTTTGTACACACAACATTTTGAGTTTGCCTCAGGTTTAATGTTGCCTGGGAACACATACATATACAGTAAATCCCTCAAGTAACAGGCAGGGATTGCAGCATTATGACTGGTTACAAAAAGACAGAAGAATATTAATTTCTCTTTTTTTTTAATCCAAGATACCTGAATAATTACTATCTCAGTACCTATGGCACAAAAACCTGAACAGAAGTGTTGACTTTAATTGCAGAGAGAACAAAACAATCAGTGATGTCCCAGTACTGCTCTGAAATGTCTGCAGCACTGTTAAGCCAATGAAATGTCACAGCAAAAATATCAGAAAGTACTAGATATGAAAGGACTTTCAGTTAGAGCCTAATGCTTATTTGAATTAAGACTGTTAGTATTTTCTATCTGTTCTGAAAAATAAGGATGCTTTATGCAGAGGCATTAGACTAAGACTTAATCAATCCAAATTATACTTGTACCTCTGCCTCACGTGTTTTTGTGTGACCCTAGATAACTTCCTCTCTAAACATGAACTTGGATTAATGTTTTAGCACTGTGAAGATCTGTGGTGATAACAGTGAGATGCTCTACAATACATGGCAAAGGACTCATAACTTACTGTTACGTTTAATACTGTTCAAAATTGTTTTAAAACTCCTAGAAAGGCCATGCAGCTGCTGCAGGTCATGACAGCTATACAAAAAAGATTACACTAATATAGAACATTACTACACAGCAGTCTACCCAGATCTTAAGTAATACACACAGGTTTGGTCAACTCATGTCATGAAGACATGGCAACAACAAGACAAATTCACCTCAGGGTAAGAAAGGATTATCCAAGTTACAGAACAGTCTCCATTTACAGACTAATTAGACTGTGGCTCTTAACACATCAGATACAGTCATTAGTTTTCCAAGTTAAGATGACTACAGTAGAGGTTTTTAAAATAATCAAGAAAAATGAGGAAAAATCACAGTTGTAACTATGAGTTATTATTTCTCATAACAAGTGAGTACTCAATGAAATTATCAGGCAGCAGATATAAAACAAACAAAAGGAAGTATTCTTTCACAAAGCACATAATTAAATTGTGAAACTCATTGCCACAGGATGCTATGGAAGCCAAAAACATAAATGAGCTCAAAAAAGGTTTAGACAAACTCATGGAGGATATGTGCACAGACAGCTATCAGAAACAATAATCCAGATATAGTCTTGGACTCAGGAAGTCCCTAAGATATTCACTTTCTGAAGTGGAAAGGATATGCAAAGGTAAGGTTTACACTACTTCCTTCTTGTTTCTTGAGCTGCCTCCTTACGCTCCTGTTAAAGGTCCTTCTTAAAGACAAGATATGAGGGGAAAACTGAACTTCTAGGTCTGTCTTAAGATTTTGTTTCATATTAAGCTATGACTAGATAGCCTTCTTTGACTGGCTGTGTGTAAAATAACATACAAGACGGATTATTTTGATTTTGAATCCCTGACTCAATTCATAAGCTTAACTTGCCAAATATTACACACTATTTTAAAGCCAAGAAAAGAAAAGCGGGTTAAAAGTAGCAAGAGAAAATGAGAATTATTACAGAGTGGCAAATGGTGTACCAAGGAAACATCATTTGAAGCTCACTCAGTGGGGTAAAAGCCTTGACAGTGCCCTAAACTGTGGCAAATATTTCACAAAGATATCATGACTGCCCTAAAAAGCTTACTTTCTGAATTTTAGACCATGAGTAACAAGTGAGAGTAAAGGGGGCCAAAGCTCAAAGTTCTGTGCTATCTTGTGCCTTCACTACACAAACAATACATCATTTGAAAATGACCACACACTGTGCCTACAAGACATGTGCCACAATGACCCAACAGGACAAAAGAAAAAGGGGATGTCTCTGTGTATCAACAAAGGACCTAAGACAGAGAGCATTTTACTGGGAAGTGAATGATAGCATCACACATGGGAATAAAGATGCCAAAAAAACATTTCTAGCTGGGAAGGGTCACATATGCTGTAAGGCAGACAATTTACAGGTTGGTCTGAGGCAAGACTGTGAACAAGCAAGTGCAGGAGCTCCCAGAGGGAATACAGCACTGGCACAAGCTTGTGAATGAATCACCAGGCTGTCGAAAACCAATGTCTTACACAGACATTTGTTGCACTGTTGCCCAATGAAGATAAGTAATGTCATGTCTAACTATTTTGAAACACTGATGCCATAGCCATGCTCCTAAAAAAATAAAATAACACAAACACAGCTACATATGAACTCCCTTCTCCCAAAAGCCACTTCTCCCAGAAGAATGCAATGACCAATAACTTTGCAAATAACTTCCAGAGAGTAAGCAGCAGTATCTCTGATATTAATGTGCTCTGCTGTGGACATGGTGGACAAAAACAAAGTATGCACGGTGAAAGGAGACAGCCTGAAAACACTGGAGAGCTTTTGGCAACTAAATCTTTTTGCCAAAATGAGCAGTTTAGGGACATAATAAAAAAGGTCATAAAGAAGACACTACCTGCTCCTAACTTCAGCCCATTACATCACAGGATGCAGGGACCTGCTTAAGGAGAAGACAGAATTTATTTGACACAAGGCTCAGAGACAAGTTGATTCCTGACCAAAGGCAGTATTGCAGGGAGGGACTAACTGGATAAATGATTACTTTTTCAAAGCAGGAAGAAAGTTTTCAAGAAGTTAAAGAAGTCAGTATGTTATAAAGCTGCATTTTGAAGGTCAGAAAGCAAAGGCTAAAGGAAGAAATACAGAATGTCAGCCTTGCAAAATAAATGGCACAAAAAGTAAAAATACCTGGGAAGAAAACACGTGAAAAAGGAGATAACACTAGTACAGCAACCTTGAGATGAGGCTCAAATATGACGATAGTATTATTCCAAAAGAAAATTAATAATTTGCCTTTTCAGTAAAAAATAATGCAGAGAATGTGGTCCAAAGGCTGAGGAGGCACAAGAAAGCACAAATTACAGCATATGAGACAGAGAATTAGGCCTTTCAAATTAAAAATATTGCCAAGGGCAGGGAAGAGGGATGAGGAGCAAATCCACAAGTTGATATGTTGTTGCCATCAAAAAATGCTTAAGAATCCAAGAAAAAATGCATGGGGGTGCCATTCTGATAGCAAAGTTTTAACACATCTAGGCAGAGTATTGTATGACTGAAGCCTATCAGAGCTAACAGAGTCACTGTAATGAAAAACAGGAAGGGCAGGTGTCACACAGTCCTGACACCTATAGACCCAGGAGGGCTTCAACAGAAAAACAGGCAACATAACAAACGCTGAAGGTGGTATTGTGAGGACTAGTCCTTACAAAAGGCAAATGAAACAAAAAAACCAGTAAGATTGCTGACACTAAATTAACCTAGTAACTTTCTTTGACAAATGCGTTTTCTAGGCAAGAGAAACACCAGTCTCTCTGGACATCTACAATGCATCTGGCACAGCACAACCTGTGAAATTATTGTGAGTGGGGAAAACAGCCTAGTGCAAGAAATGTAAGGTGAGCAAGAAAAGAAGAGACACTGCATTGACAGGGGAAATATTTGTCCAGAGGAAACTAATTAGCAGAGACATGCAAAGATCATTTTGCTTAAATATTTTCAGTTGTGTCACTGGCATTAACTGGAAAAACACCTACAGAAAACAGCTAATGATGTCTTTTGTACGATGAAAGACATCATGACAAGTGACAGGGTCAGAATGTCACTCAAGAGGTGGATGGCCTTCCAGATGGGAGTAAAAAAACTTTCAAAATAACAAATGAAGGATAACAAAACAGCATAGAAGACCAAGGAAGCTCCAGAAAAGACAGATGGACTTTCTTCCAAAGGGAATGTGAAGTATTACTGTTATCAAACAAAGCACAAGTCCACCTGGAATAAAGTATAGAATTCTGGTGAAGTGAATTCAAGAAAGAATAATCAAAGCTGGAATGGCTATAAAAAAGAATTATTATAATGAACACGGAAAGCAAGCCTGTCTTCTGAGAGGAAATTAAACAGCTGGCTCGGGAAAAACAAAAGCCAAAAAGGAACACTACTTTAAATACATCCAAGCGATGTAAAAAAATGGATGATGCTGGCACAAGAACAGGGAGATATAAACAGAACATAAAAATTTGAAACTAGAAACCAGACATTTTTTAGCCGACTGAGGAATGATTTTCTGGAGAAGTCCTTCATCATAAGGTAGGACAAGAAATTAGTTTTAAAACAGACCTTGACATTTATGATGTCTGCTGGAACTGCCTCAATGGTTCAAGAGTGTTGTTTTTTCCCGAGGATGGTCCCTAAATAATGCCAGAAGTCATTAGGAAAAAACTGAAAACAATTTCCTGCATTCACATTTCATAACAAGTACTTATTTCAAGCTTACATTTTCTTTTAGACTATGTGGAGTAATTAAGTATCTGATAAAAAATTTAGAAGCACTAAGTACCCAGCATTTCCAATCACTATAATATAAACATTTATGAAAATGAAGCCACAAAAGAACTGAAACTTGAGCTAAACAGCAATTCAAAAAAAGCCTGGCTTTCAAAAATATTAACAGATTACTGTTTCCAAAATCCTGCTGAATTTTTTAAAATCAGGCTACTTGCATTTTAATATGTAACTTCAGACAGCCCTGCCACTAAAAATGCCTGAAAGCTTCCCCAATATTTGTAAGTTAATTTTGATTTTGTTATTGGTTTCTTTTGTTATTGGTCAGTTATGTTCTGTCTGTTTATTAACATGTGATTTTTACACAATATTAGTATCTCTGGCATGATTTTCCCAAGAAGTGTCTGCTTCCCCACAGTGTTTACAATGATGTAACATGAGATACCTAACTTCTCTGTCATCTGGCTTTTTCAGAGCTGCATTAGAATCCTCTTAATACATTACCGATTGTCCTGCAGAACAAATTAGTATAATGACTCATCTTTACTGTTACATTTTTGAGCTTAAAAGATTAATTCTCACTTTTTATTATGTTTTCAGATTTGAGACATCTCGTATAAATTACAGCCAGATCCTGCAATCAGATTAATTTGTACAAAACCCCTGCTGGCATTAATGGATCTCTCAGCATCAGATCTTATATCTAATTTGATGGTTAAAGTTGCAACAGGCTAAAATTTATGGGCAATATATTTTTGTTTACTAACAAAGCAGCCTATGGACAGAACTTCAGGACAGAACTTCAGGAAAGGCTGCACAGGTCACTCTTTTCTCGCTCTTAACCCCCAGGTGACTTCAAGAGAGCATGTTTGAGACACAGCACAGGGACAAGCGCGGGGCAGGGCACGGCAGGGCAGGGGGCAAAGCCACGGTGTCCCCGGGCAGACCTCAACTCACATTCTTCGTTTCGTTGACCTCGTTCCTGCCCCTGCCTATGACCTCGCCGTTGTAGACCAGCAGGCAGCCCACGGGAACCTCGCCTTTCTGCAGCGCCTCTCTAGCCTGCGGGACAGACGGACAGACAGACGGACTCACCACGCGCGGCACGGGACAGCCCAGCGGTACCGGGAGGCGCGGACAGGCTGCCGCTCCCCCTTTCCCCGTCCCTCCCCGCTGCCCTCAGGGGCCCCGGGGCTTCCCGCGGCACAGCGAGCCCCTGACCGCACTGACCACGTCGAGCGCCTGGTCCATCCAGGCCAGCACGGCCGCCTCGCCCCCTTCGGCCATGCCGGGCCCGGGCGCTGTTTCCGGGGCACCGCGGGCGGTGCCGCCGCCGCCTCCGCCCCTTCCGCCGCCGCGGGGACCCGAGGGGCGGCCGGGCCGGGCCGCGCCGGGCGGGCAGGATGCTCCGGTCGCTCTGGAGTTTCCTGAAGCGGCACAAGAAGAAGTGCCTCGTCCTCGGCACCTTCCTTGGCGGTGAGTGCCCGGTGGAGGGGCGGGGGCGATACTACGGGAGGACGCGGCGCCGGCCGCGGGGCCTCCCCGCAGAGCTCTCCCGGCTCCCGTGCGGAGGCCCCTCGGAGCTGGGCCGGGCCCGACGAGCCCCCCGTGGGCAGGCGGGACCCCGCTGGCTGGAAAGGCGCTGTGCTCCGGGCCGCGGCCGCTGCGCCCGGCTGGTGACACCGGAACGCTGCCGCTGTCCGCCGCCGGCAGAGCGTGGGTGCCTGCAGGACTTTCCCCCGAGACAGGGAGGGGAATCTGCATCTCGCTCCTCAAGCAGTAAAATACGGGGACTTGGGTTGCCCGGGTGCTCTTACGGTGGGTGATCGCGTTGCTTTGAAACAGCGTTCAAGCGCGCAAAGCGTGGGTGACACGTGTTGTTTTTGGGATGGAGTCTGAAAACCTCCACTTTCACGTGTGGCTTGTGCGTTGAGGTGAATTGTCAAATATCACGGAATCAGTTAGGTTGGACTCGGTGATCTCTTTTCCTACCTATGACCTAACACCACGTTGTCAACTAGACCATGGCACTAAGTGCCACATCCAGTCTCTCCTTAAACACCTCTAGGGATGGTGACTCCATCACCTCCCTGGGCAGCCCATTCCAATGTCTAATCACTCTTTTTGTGGAGAAAATCCTTCTAATGTCCAACCTGAAAACTCCCCTGGCACACATTAAGACTATATGTTCTTGTCCTGTCACTTGTTTTCTGGGAGGAGAGGCCGAACCCCACCTGACTACAACCTCCTTTTAAGAGTTGGAGAGAGTGATAAGGTTCCCCCTGAGCCTCCTTTTCTCCAGACTAAACACCCCCAGCTCCTTTAGCCAGGCACTCTTTATAGGACATTATAGTGCTTCCGACCCTTCAACAGCTTCGTTGCCTTTCTCTGGACAAACATAGATTAGTTGCAGACACAAAACTTTCACAGAGAGGATTTGCATTAATTATTCGAGCGCTTCTTTCTCCCTTAAGGCTCTTGCCTAACCTGTGGGGTGATTATGGTCTAGTAAGCTCCACTTTTCCTTGGAGTTATTGTAGGGTTGTTTTTAGTTGAAACTGTACTTAAAAGAGCACACTGGATCAATCTGTTTAATGATAAAGTGCATAGCTGTGTAGCTGGACATTAGACACTCCTCAAAAGGCACAGCTGTGTCTCTACACACTCAGTTATCAGATGTATTTGCATCCGATGTAAATGACACAGAACTGGAACTTGACTGAGCAGTTGAATGTTCTGAGGGCTACAGGGCTTTTGTAGTATGTTTTGTCATATGTACAGGTGAGGTCCCATGTGAAGGTGAATTGTATTTACTTCTGGCTCGCCTTGGTTCCTGTGTTGTCTGCATTCTTTCATCATTAATTCCCTCTGCGTTTTTCCGAAGAGTGCCAATTAATCCATGATAATAGGTTGGGTGATCTTACTGCAGTACTTGTCAGACTGCTCCTCCAGTTCACCCCCTCCCCTGCAGGTTTTGTGGCTCTGTGAGTGCAGCACACTGTCATGTTTACCACCACACTTGCAGCCCACCATGTTAAGGACGCAGATTTACTTTAATACACCAGTCTGTCACCTGGAAGATGTTCCCCCTCCCGTTCAACTGTCTGTGTGAGAGTGGTGGGTGGACAAATGGGAGTAGCAAAAATCATTCATCCTAGTTTCAACAAGTAAACATGGATCAGTTCCCAAGTGGAAAAGCAGGTATCTGGGAGCTTGTGGCTCTAGTAGTCCTTGTAGCTTGAAATCTTAAATTCCTCATGTATAAAACAGTCTTCTGCCAGCTTGCAAACCAAGCTAACATAACTGAATTTGCAGTTTTTTCCTTATAATTGGTGCTGTTTATATACAGCTCAGTGTCATTTTCACTAAAATGCTACTGACTGGATGAATTGCACTTAAAATAATAATAATTGACTACAATAAATTCATTTAAAGAATTACCAAACCAAAAAAAACCTTAGATGCTTTTCCCTAACAAGCATTTCAACTTCTGACTAAAAATATTAAACTATGCTGTCATTTTCTGCAGCAAGGATCAATTATCTGTTTCTTCAGGCCATGTAGTATTTGAGGACTCTATAGAGAATTGCTTTTTTTGTGTTTGAGACTGAAGTAAATCAGGACTTCCACAAGCAGGAGAGCATCATTAGCTGCCACCAGTGGCAACTTTGCACCATGGTATTTTAAGGCAGCCAGGGAGATGGAGTGATTGACTGCAGGGTGCTGCTTTATAATTGCTCAGCAGCTGAATCTTGAGTGCTTTGGACATCTACATGTTATAGATCAGACATTAAAATAACTCCACGAGCTATGGTAATGCCACTACCAGTGAATCAGAATTCTAAGATCTGTGGTGGAATCCCCAGAAAATACTGCCAGGTACAGTAATGAAAGGTAGAATGCAACTTTACACGTTGCTTTTTCTTGAAGACAGAATATTTGGAAGTGGCTAAGTGATTTAAGAAAAGCATCCAAATCTGCTGATTCAATAGCAGAGCCTGGAATCTACATCTCTCTGGTGTTTTTTTAAGAGTTGCAGGTGCATTTTCCAGGAAGGAGGGTATAATAAGGAAAATGGGACATCACAAGATTGAATGATCTTAAGTCTTTAACTGGCACATGGTCAGAGATTAATGTGTATGTTTAATGATCCATTAGACAGTACAGAAGAGTTTCTACATTATTACTGATACAGTGTTGTATCAGTGTTATGTTACTGAAGAATTACTGCACTAAAATCAGAGTTGGTTGGTAGCTTTTTTCTCTTTACTGAGGTGGATTCCATGTGTGTTATCAGTGGCTGTCATTCTTTGTGTAATTTCTCTCAATCCCAACACTACAACAGATTTTACTGCTTGTGAAGATACAAATCTCACAAAATAAGAGCTCAAACTGAGGGGGAAAAAAAAAGAAAAATATGTGTAACTTCCCCTTAACCATAGAGGAGGGATGGGAAGGCCTCAACTGAGCAAAGGCCCTGTGCAAAGTCTTTCTTCAGAACTTGTTACTTTAACACTATAAAATACATTGCATATCTCTTCAAGCAAGCAAAATCTAGTGGGATCAAACCCACTAGAAATATGTAAAGTAGAGAGAGAGCATGATGGAGCCACAAGGACATGTTAGGTTCATGTGTTCTCACTGGATAGTTTGGCTAGATAGTTTGGTGCTCAGCATTTAAGGTAGGTTTCAGTGAATATTACAAAATGATTCACCATTCAAATTCTGTTGCTGTAGTGGAAGAACAAGCTCGGGGTGTGTCTGCAATGTATGGTTCTGATTTCAGTGGTGAATTAATTATTGCTGAATTTCATCTGTTGCAACCTTTGCCTTGCAGGAAGAGCATTTCAGTTCAGAAATCTCTGCTTAGCAGAGAAAGTTGGCTTGGTGTGTGGGTAAGCACAGGGGCATTAAATACATTCTGGTGTGACTCAGTGTTGCCAAAAGAATAAGGCTTTCATTTTAAAGCATGTTTTAAAGATGGTTTTTTAACCATAATGGGACAGTTCTATGTCACTTGAGGCATGCCTTGCCTGAACATAAGGACAAACCACAGTTCACGGAGCTGTCCATGTCCTGGAAGGGTGCAGGCTGCTGTGTGTCAGCACAATTTCTACATAAAAAAATTCCTAAAAATAAAAATTTCCCTTTTTTTTTTTTTTTTTTTTTTCTTTTTTCTCATGTAAGTATAGCAGTGAGGGCAAAGGTTACTTAGGGTTGTAAAAGAGATTTCCTGAAAGCTTGGTGCCTCCTAATTGCCTATCCCAGTCTTCTGCTCACTCTTCCATTCCACCTGTGAAGAAAGGAAAGGGCTGAGGGACAGGGAAGCCATAACTTCCATGATGTGGGAAATATACTACCTCTTGGAGGCTACTAGCATGAACATGTAAGAGCCTGCAGACTTTGTAAATTACGTGAATTCCTTACACTTAGATGGGAAGAGACTGTACAGTGCTACAGCCAAAGAGAGATACAGAGACAAATTAAAGCACATTTATCCCAAATCAAAGTGTTGCTTCCACAGGATATGGGTGCTGTAGAACCATGGGTGCTCCCCAGCTGGCAACTAAAGCACCACAGAGGCTCTCACTCACACACACACCCTCCCTGCTGGGATGAGGGAGAGAATCAAGCCTGACCAATGCCCAGCAGTCCCTGAACAGTGCTCTCCCCTCCCCCTATTTCCCCCGCACTAATTTTACTGCTGAGCATGACATCCTATGATATGTCATGTCCCTCAAATCTTTTGGGATCAGCTGTCCTGGCTGTCTCCCCTCCCAGCTCCTTGTGACCCCCAGCCTCCCTGCTGGTAGGGCAGCGTGATAGGCAGAAAAGGCCTTGACTCTCTGTAAGCCCTGCTCAGCAATTACAAACATCTATTACCAGCACTGTTCCCAGCTACTATGAAGGAGATTTACTCAATCCCAGCCAAATCCAGCACAGACAGCCAGTACAAATGTAAATACATTTCACTTTCTAGATCAATTTTAAAACAGTATGAATTGTAGTTTGAGATCCTTATTAAGGTTCCTGTACTCAAAGGATCTGACATCAGATATGAATCTGACATCAGATGATGTTGTTTTTATCACTCATCTGTTTCTGAACCCTCCATATCAGATATGTTGGGACTATAGTTATTTGTATAGTTTACATCTTGGTGAAAATAGAAAAAGGTTTACATAGGAGTTTTCTCATGGGCGGTCTTATTATTTCTGAATTTTCTACATTTCTTTTTTTTTTTTATATGAACCATAAGGGAGAGAGTCAGTATGAAGTTCCATCTATACAACACTTTAGCTAATTAGACATGAGTAAAATCTTGCTGTTGCAGTTTTTTGCAGGCTTTCTATTCCATACTGAGAGGTAAAACAAAATTTATTATTAGTTATTGTAAAAGGCTGGTATTCACTTTGCATGGTTATAAGAACAGGGTCTTCTAAAATGTCAGCTTAGTTTTTTACAGGTTTGTTAGCTGACATGTTATTATGGCAGTTTCTGGATGTGGCTTTCTCTGGTCCTTCTTCCAGCTGCATGCAATGATGTTTTGTGTGATGCGTTCATTCTGGACTTCTTAGAAGTCTTCATTATTGTCAAGTCTTCTGAGTTAATGTGATGTATTAATATAGATACACATGGCTGTTCTAAAGTAAAATGCAAGCCCACATGCAAACCAACTCCCAGGTTGGCAGCTCTGTGAAATGTCCCATAAGCCAGAGACTTGCAGAGGCTCCACTGCTGTTTTCAGGAACGACTGCAGTGGGCAGAAGTTCATTGTCACAACTGAGACTTGAATTTCACAAGTGAAGTGCTGTGTCCTCCAGGCAGCTTAGAGGTACCTCCAAGCCATGCAGTTGGTAACAGAGATAGTCTGCTGCTGACAACCAGATCTCAAGCTTGTTGTTAGGTGGTTTTGCTTAACGTGGGTGGGTGGTGCAACTTCTACCTTAGTTAACTTCTAATGCATCGCATTCCAAAGAAGAGAGTAATCCTGGATTAAGCAATATCTGTTAGCAGTGGGTCAAAGTTATAGCTTAGTTCAGGGAAGGGAGGGAGAAATGAGACATAGTAGCTGGTGTTGCATTGTTTTAAACAAGTGAGTTTTTTTGGAGCCTCCTTGTTAAACCTGGGTGACTGCTGCTCCAACTTTGTACCCTCACAGGGCACAGCAGCTCTTAGTACAGAGTAGGCACACAGCCTTAACAATCGAGTGTTAAGCAATTAGCTGTCTCAGTCTCAAAGCTGCTGCTCCACTACATCACTCCAGGGCATGCACATGGTTCTTCTTGAACTGTTTGCATGTCTGCCTATGTCCTGTCTACATTCAGGAAGGGTCTTTTTCTATGGCTTTACTGACACAAAACCTAGAGTTAAAAGGATTTATTTTGGGATGCAGGGAAACTGAACAAAAGTAGTTATTTGGACAAATGACTGTATGTTAATGTAATGTGAAAAGTGTGGTGGAGTAAAATAATAGGAAAAATCTTGTGTTCAAGAATTGATCACTAATGCTAAGAAAATCGTTTCTATTTCAGTATATTAGCTGAAAAAAATCGGTAACCTGACAGTTGTATTCTAAATAGATATTCTTGGCAGAAATTGATAACTTTTTAGGGAAAATAATCTTGATGATGAAGTCTTTTTTTTGGTTAACAATTTGTAAGTCAAGTCGCTTCTTTTTTTTTTTTTTTTTTTTTTGGAAATGGGCCCATAATATTAAAGTTTGCATCTAGTGGAGTGAATATTCCATATGGCAAATGGTCAGTCTGCCTAAAGGCTGAAGTGAGAGACTTAGCCATTCCTCCTTTTTTTTGGGGGGGGCGGGAAATGGAAGTGACTGTGGTGGTTGTTCCAGACTGGTCTGGCTTGTAGTTGCTTATGAGGAAACATAGTGCCAGTATGAATAGCCAGATTTTTTGTGAACATTGAAACACAAAGTTGAAAAGCCTTTTCAAACACTGATGATGGTTTGGGGGGAATATATTTTGGAAGGTTTTAATAACCTAAAAAATGCAGCTGAATTCAAAATCTTGGAAAGTTTGGGTTTGTTTATGGGGTTTGTTTGTGGGGTTTGTTTTGGTTTTGGTTGGGGTTTTTTTGGTTTTTTATTTTTTGTAGATTTGGTTTATAAAATTAGTTTTGAAACTATCAGCTTTCAGCAACTGTTAAATGCCTCATTTCTTCAAATATTGGCTTCTAAATGTGAAAATTGAACATTGAAGAAAACTGTGTGTTTACGACTTTAGAAAGTACTTTGAGAAAAAAAAAGAAGTACTTGATTTGTTATTCAGATTTCTTCTGTGTGGTGTTACTGAGCTGATAGATTTGGAGCTGACTCTGTAGAGGAGTTTCAGTAATTAAAGTATTAGTCCACACAGACAGAAGATTATTAACTTGTACAATTGTATTTTCTTGCATGGGTTTATTCCTCCCTTATCTCTGTAAATCCTGAGGACCAAAGGAAGTGTTGATCTATAACATTTTTCCTTTATGTGATCTTTAATATCTGAGTTTTATCTCTAACTTCTGCTAATTTTAGAAATATATGTTTTTAAAAATTTAAGTTTTCATCCATCTCTAGATGTATGCATTTCTGTTTCTCTATTCTTTGTTTTTGTTACCCTACATTGTTTCTCTTTTGTTTCAGTCTCTTCAGTACTAGTTGTTAACATTGCAATAGTACCAAAAATGTCTTCTGTGAATGGCAAGATACCTCTTCTCAGGAAAGTTTCTTCTACTGATTCAAGTCATTAGCCTTGACATTTTAATTAATTTTGAAAACATTCTTTCTGAGTATTGCTTTGTCAATAATTATTAGAATACTCAAGATCCCCATATCCAAAAAATCCCCCACTATGCACCCATATGCTTTAAAATCAAAGAAAGGGGTTAAGGGACCTTTCTCATTTTTTAAAAGCACCTTCTAATATGGATATTTCTCTGTAGGAGTATATTTACTGGGAAAATATGGGCAGAAGAAAATCAGAGAAATCCAAGAACGAGAGGCAGCTGAATACATTGCCCAAGCACGAAGGCAATACCATTTTGAAAGTAATCAGAGGACGTGCAATATGACAGGTAAGACAAGGAAATAGCTACTGTTCTTTATAGAGGGAATTATTTGGGCATTTATGCTACATATTGTCGGGATGGAAGAAGATTGAGAAATGTAGGTGAATTCAAAATCCTAATTAAATACTGGTGCATAAATAGAGTTGTTTTGCATAATAAAGAGAGTCTAAAGAGCAGAGGATTGAAGGGATTTTAGGAGACATCTGAACCCTTATCCATCAATAAGCGTACAAGTATACATGCAGGTTACAGGTTTTTTTGTCACTTCAGGACCCTTTTGCCTTAAACTGCATGTAGTATTGAGGTGTGAAACAGCATTCAGATTCAAACAATGCTGAATTTACAGCAGGATTATTTTATTCACCGTAGCACATTGTTAATAAGCTACGTGAAGAACTTGGTGGGTAATTTTTATTTACAAAGAAGAACTACATCAGCCCATCAGTTTGCTACACAGGTAAAAGGTGCCTGAATAGCTGGGGAGCAAAAAGTGAGCTCAGGATAGGTTTATGATGGCGGGTTTTTTTGTTGTTGTTGTTGATGTTGACAGGTTTTGGGTTTCTTTTCTCTTTTAATAACAGTACTGTCAATGCTTCCAACATTGAGGGATGCCTTAATGCATCAGTTAAACTCTGAGAGTCTCACATCTCTCCTTAAAAATAGGTAAGACTGTTTTAATTGTGTTAAACTCTACTTGCTTTGATGACAAGTTTTTTCAAATTATGTAATGTAGAGAGCATGCAGAATTTTTGTTCAGTGTCCCATTGGGTCATTAAAGTATTTTGAAATCACTATGTAAATATTTTGTTATGTTAGATGTATTTTGATAGGTATGGTTGACATTTTCCAAAACTTAAAGGAAATAATACTTCCTGTAACTATGGAGTGAGAGCTATGTTTTTTGTTGAAATGGTTATAAGATAGGTAAATAAAACTACTTGGAGGATGTGGTCCTCTTAAACAGGACAGAGTATTTCGTGTGAGTTGTTGATGTTGTGTTTGTAAAAATTTTTATCTAATCTTACCAAGTTCAAACATGAGTAGTAGTGGAAGGTATCCAAGATGAGATTGCAAATGCATGTAAGTGATAAGTAATTTTTTTAAATTTTATTCTTGAAGTAGAACAAATAGTGACATGTCATACATTAAAAGAAATACTTCCCTGTCAGAAAACACCTTAGAATTCCTTACAACTGCAAGAACAAATAGCCTATTTTTAAATACATGAAGTGCATAATAGCATACCTGAAACATAAATTGCTTGGCATATGGCATAGAGTAAAAGTGTTATGTAGGCAGCTAACACAGGATTTCTGACTCACTCTGGACTGTCTTTCTAGTTTACCTCCTACTAGTTTATTTATACAGCTATAACTTCAGCTGTCCAGCCTTTAATAGGTTACCTATTCAGTGACTGGTTTTTTCAGTCTGAAAACTTCCACAACAGAGCAGTCTGGTTTACAGGGGGAATTGCAGCCTGAATGATGTTTTTATGATAATCTATCTGAGAATTTGCAACTGTTATTGAATATTATTTACTCCAAACAACAAGAAATTGGAAAAAATTAATTTTAATGGAATAAATGTATTTATCGTAATGGAAGTCTTAATGAAAAAATTAAACTGAATGAAGAAAAGAGCTTGTGGATCACCAGATATGTCATCTGGACTGTGCAGCAAATAGACTGCAGTAGTTTGTAATCCTTTGCTCAGTGGTGAAGACATATAATGCTTTAGTTTGTTCTCTGTAGTAAGCATTCTTTTATCAAAATATACCTGCTGCCTCTAATTTGTTTGACCAGTTGAAACAGTCTAGTGGTGCATTGATGCACCTCTGAATTCCAACAATACCAGTGAAAATAGAAATTAGACTTTTTTTGTTGTTATTGGTATGCACTTACGAAAACAAATATTTTTTAAAATGCTTGTTACAGGCAACATTCTGTAAGCATGGATGACCATTTATAGTGTATCTTACAGTGGAATTTGTGTATTAATACTTCTTATTTTGACTTACACTGAGGAAGTTTTAACTAGATGCTTGAAAGTTTTGAACTGAAATGTAGGGAAGGGGCTGTGAAGGCACAGAAAATTGAATCAGCCATCAAGGCTCACTCCACTTTGAAGTGATTCTTTGAAGAAGCTCTGCTATGCATGGAGGTATAGATTTCTTTGCTTTCCACTTCCATTTGAGAAGATCAATCAAACAGCTCCTGACCTTTGAGTGCTGTTGTTGTTGAATATTCCAAAGAGCAGATGTGGAGATTTACCTTTCTTAATGTCCCTGAAGATGTATTATTTTTCTCACATGATCTGTGTTGTGGATTAACATGTTATGGATCTATGTTACCATATGTTAGTGATCATATTATGGCTTAGATAACCTCCTTTAACTTAAAATCCGTTCACTTCCTTAAATTTGGGGTGGCCAATTTTACACTGGGGGTGTAAGGAGGCTGAAGTTCAGACTTCCAGAGTAACTTTTGAAGAGGTGACAGCATCCAAGACCACAGATGTTCTTGCTCGGTCTGTCCTCTTTTTAAAGCCAAGTGATTGAATAAGATGAGGTACCTTAATAAACTAGGTTACTGTAAAGTTAATTTGAACTCTTGGCCCTAAATATTTAAGTGTTAATTCTGATCCTAAGAAATTACCAAATGTTTCCCTAAGCAACTTTTACAATATATGTATCTTTCACAATAGACAAACAGTAGCCATTCTTTACTGACAGTGCTTAACAGGTGAGAATGGCTGGTGAACATTTTGGATGGTTAACTTGCTCTTAGTCCTGCTACTGCTGCTGTATTGCTAAGATTACCTCTGGATAATGGTTACAGATATGCAATGTACTTTAGGCAGTTGAGGTGTATCTATGCAATCTACAGTCTTGCTTTGTTGTCTGCAGAATATAAACTTTTAGGAATTGGCCAGGTCAAAAAAGTGAACACACCTCTACAAAAGAAATGAGATCAATATATATTGGTGTGGATGGTGCAAGACTTCCTTTCCACGGATGGTCATGATCTCTTTGCTTTTTAATGATCAAATGTGAATTTGAGCACACATTAGACAATGGTAACTTGCAGGAAAGCAGGACGTAGAAATTCGGATCTTGCATTTATTACATGCAGGAAGTCCTGCAGTCCTGAGTCTACATTAGATATGTAGAGAGTCAAGGCCCCAGAAGAGATCACTTTATGCCATCAGTGGCTTTTTCTGACTGCATAGTGTAGTAACTCAGAACTAACGATGTGTGTAATTGACATCACGAAATGCTACATTTATACATTAAAGTTTGAATATCTTTTCCATGCCGTTGTAGTGTGTTGTTTATATACTGCTTTCTTGAATGAAGCCTCTTTTGAAAGAGATACAGACCTGAATATGATTTGAATAATTGTGGTAGCTAAATGAGCTCTCCTTAGAGCACTGCTGTATCATTTAACTTACTTGTTAATTTCCAACTAAAATATAATTCTTAATATTTCCATTTATTTTTCCCACAGGCCAGCAAACAAGTTAGAAATATGGGAGGATTTAAAGATAATAAGTAAGTGGAAATGAAAGATTACATCTGCATAATTATTTAGCGTAGATTTAAAATGTCTTTCACACCATTTAAAACAAACTACACTGGGTTGTTTCAGTAAATATGAGGACAGTGTAATACACTACATGGCAAACCTCCTCCCTGCCCCTGCTTCTCAGGAACTGCAAAGGCTTCTCATGAAGGAGCTTTTCTTAGCCCATGGAAAGTTAGAAGCTGAGATCAAGGTGAAGAATTTTTTTTGCCCTCCTGCTACTCTATTCAATAAAACTCCATGAGACCTTTCTGTGCCATCACTATAAAATCAAACTAGTTTCAAAAATTCCATGCTGGATGTAATGAAAATTCAATCAGAAATGTAGGCCAGCCCTTACAGGGCAAACAGTTCCCTCTTTTTGAGCCTGTTGGAGAGAACCACTATAGCAGTGGGCATGAAGCCTTTGGATCATCTTCTTGTTTATTGGCTGATGGAAGCAGTGGAAGGAAAGAAAAATAGTAAACTCAGATAATTATGCAGTGAAATACTACTGTTATGTCTTTACTTCCTTTTGGGTTTTTCTCCTTTTTGAAACACCTTTACAGATCCTACTTTTGATCTGGCTCCTTTCTTCCTGTCTCTGTAATCTATTAATGATGCTTCTTCTACACACTCTCACTACCTACTGGCTGGTAGCTGATGCTCATTTTAATTTTCCTTCTTTAGATCATAGCTGCTTCTCTCTTAGATAATGTTTTCGACAAGCTGCAGTTGTGTCCTCTGGGTCTGAATTGCATTATGAGGTCTAACAAAGACTCTCTATTTCCTGGCCTAATGAAGAAGGATGATATGACACTAAATATTTTCCTTCTGGAACAACTTGTATAATTTTTATTTTTCTCAAAGTAATCTGTGCAATGTGCAAAATTATATTAATATAGGACTTTAAATTAGACCCTTTAGGTGTAGATCCAGCACATTAGACTCATGACCATCTTGGGTACGTGCTGTGAAAACGTGTTATGACAACCAGAGAGAAATGTGACTGCATAGTTAAAAGTCATCAGCACTTCTGAGTCTTGGAGAGCACCCCTCCCTTTGACTCATCCTTATTTCCTTGACTTTGCAGTTACTTTGTTTTGTCTTCCCAAGGTTTCACACGCAGCATTGTAGCTGTGTACAGCACCTGCATGCTCGTGGTTCTCTTGCGAGTCCAGTTAAATATCATCGGCGGCTACATCTACCTGGACAACGCCGCGCTCTGCAAGAACGGCACAGTAAGTGTCTTGCTTTCGTTCAAAGGGAGGACTTGTACTTCCTTGGAAGGGAAAGGATTATTTGGTGACATAAAAAGGGCATAGCTTAGGAGTATTGGAATAAAACCAAGGGTCCTTACAAGAGTAGGACATGTAGAAGCATTACAGGCAGTACAATATATTGATGTCGTTTAATAGCCTCTAAATTTGGATGATGTGCTGGTACTGTTGCTTACCTGAATACTAGCAATATTGGAGAATGTCTTTTGTCTGCATTCGTCTTGCTTAAAGAAGGCTGCTTTCTATCTAAACACTAACAGGAAATTATTTCTTTGCTTTAATTTTTTGTGAAATGGTAATATTGTGTGGATGATCCAAGGTATTTATGTATGTATGTATGTATGTATATAAAGGTGTATATATTATTAGGGCTTCCTAGTGCATACATTAATTCCTCCAGTTAAATTTTTCAGGGATTAAAGAAGAAAAATGCTGTCTTTGAAATTTTGACTATTAAGTTTAACTCCAGAAGGCCATCTACCTAAATGTGTGTGGGTGGGGACAAGCAAGATAGAAGACCTTGTTTTTGTTGATAGAGTATATCACTGCTCGATAAAAACAGATCAATCCCACAGTAAGCAAGTACCCATTGTAGAAAGTGGGACCTGCAAATTGCTGGATGGCTCAGCTAAAAATAATGGATACAAGCTGATTAGTTCTCATCTGCCCCCCTGTGATAGCTCCTGCTGAGAGTCAAAGAACAGCACGTCAAGGCAGGACAGAGAAAAGCTTTCATTAGGGAGGCCAGAGTTGATTGGGGTAGTGCTTCATTTTGTAAAACCTGAAAAAGCTTTTTTAGCAGGGCAAGATGAGTTTAGACTAGAAACATATTTTCTTTCTGTTAGTTTTTCAAAAGAGAAGTTGGTTGACAGGACCAACTCTGAGGCATTCCATTGGGGCAAACTGGAATCTTGTCTTGGTGTCTGAAAGCTTCTTTTCTGTCAGATAAGCTTTTGTTAGGTTTCAGCATTAATAATGTACTCCACTAGATTTAATTTCTGCATTGGTGGAGGGTCTAGTTTCACCTGCAATGCAGGTTTTTAAGAGACTTTTCTTTATGTGAATGAAAAGTGAAAGATTTCTCTGTGCCACTAAAGATGGAAGAGAGATCTGTATAGGTTTGAAGAAAAGAATGCCAGAGGACTTAGGACAGATCCAGGGGTTGATGGACAAGAAGAGTCAGTACAAAGTTGAAGAGGGTGGGAGAATCTGTCTGCTGAACAGTATTACAGAGATTAAGGAAATTGGTTGCAACCAGTTTGAAATTATTTTTGCATTGTTCTCTACTGTTGACATGTTACAGAACTGGTTTTTTTTCCCCCCGCAGACACCACTAGCTCCCCCTGAAGTTCAGCAGCAATATTTATCAAGCATTCAGCACCTTTTAGGAGATGGTATGGTGCTTATTATGAGTTGACTACATTATAAAACTCTAATTTTTTCTAGACTTGAAGAAATCATTAGAATAATTTTGACTTTCTTCCTTCTAGGACTGACTGAGTTAATAACTATCATTAAACAAGCTGTGCATAAAGTTTTTGGAAGGTAAGAGCCTTTATTTCTCTGTGGTTAGCTTTTAAGTTTTGTTGTGATGACTGTTCCCAAAACAAAGAGTTTTATTGGAATTGGGGGGAAAAGGAGGGAAAGATGGCATATTGACTTTATCAAAACAATGTTTCCATTGTAGCAGGCTGTGTCTGCCAGTGCAAAGCCATGTAGCAGATTGGGGTCTTGTTACTTGTGAACATGTTATTGGTCGAAAGAGAAAGCATTATCTATTTTGTAATCAACGCTGTCGTCTTCCTCCTTTCCAGTATTTCCCTTAAGCAGACCCTATCTCTTCTGGAGCTGGAACAGAAATTTAAAGATATCAGGGAAGTAGTGGAACATAAAGATTCAGATCAGATTTCATCTTATTCTCCCTTATGTCATTATCTGATGCCAGATGAAGAAAACCCCTTGGCTAGCCAGGTACTTGATTCAGTTCCTTTCACCTACCTTTTTTCATTCTGCATTTTTGTTTGGGTTTTTTGGGGGAAGGAAGGGTGCATAACAGTCCTCTAGAGTACCATGGCATCCATGTCCTTAATAAATGGCGAAGCCTCTTCCAATGTAAGTCAAGTGTCCTTATCTTTAATCTAGGCACAGTTTTATTTTCTTGAGATTTGATAGAAAACAAGTGTCACCCTCAGAATGTCAGCTTTGTGCTCAGAAATGCACTGATATGCTGGGTTTATTTCAGTATTGAAGGTCAGAATTGGAAAAATTACTTGCTTAAATAGTCTGGTATTTCCTGCTACTATTGTTTTTAGGGAAAAAAGACTCCTAGTGACCACTTAAAACACAAATTATAAAGAATTTGATTTACAACAATATTTTCTTTTATATATCACTTGTACATCTTGACTTAATTCCATGACACTCAACTTTCCTATTTCTACTCTTACTCTTATGTTTGCTGATGGCACTTACTAAATAATGTCTATCTTTGGTTTTTCTAGGCCTGTGGACTCACAGAAAGAGACATTGCTACACTTAAATTACTGAATGAAACTAGAGATATGCTAGAAAGGTATATAGAAATATTCTGTATTCACATTAGACTCCTCACAACTATTGGTTGCATGAGACAATTACTTTCATATAAAAAACTGACAACTTTTCATTTGCAAAATGTAACCATTCTGCATTAAATTTTTGTATTTATCAGTTGTAGGCTGGTATTTTCAAAATTTGTGAGCTCTGAAACTTCGTAAGAAATAATGCTGCCTTAATGAGATATCCAGGATGTCCTTGGCAATCAGACCTATTATCTCTTCCTCACCCATTATGTAGGAACAGAGGAGTATTTCTCTTCTGCTAAAGCAGGGTAAACTAAGAGTAATTTCATTGGATTCACTTGCTTTGATAAAGTAAACACTGGTATTGGCTTTTGGGAGTTTATTTTTAATGCATGGTTTTGAGCATGGTTGTATGTGTCCTTTTGCTAGAGAGCTGGTAAAAGTGAGGCTTCTGTAATAAACATGGGATATGAGGGAATTGAGACAAATGTCAGACTATTCTTACCATTTAGCTGCTAGGGATGTGGGGCACCTTAAAGATAAGTCCCTTCTATGTTATTACTTAGTAGGAAATAGAAGTGAGAAATGCTTTAGTTTTATCTGGGTTTTAGTAATCTCAGAGTAGAGTTCAGGTTGTTGAAGGAGCTGGTCTTTCGTGAGGTGGCAATGTTAGTGACATTTCTGTGGCTCATACATCCCCCTTGAGGGGAGGCACATAATACTTTCAGGGCTTTTTAGTTAGAAAACATAAAACCCGGGAATGAAACCTTTTTTTCTGCTGTTCTCTATTTTCAGTCCTGACTTCAGTACAGTTTTGAGCACATGTTTAAACAGAGGATTCAGTCGACTGCTGGACAATATGGCAGAGTTTTTTAGACCTACTGAAAAGGACCTTTCTCAGAACGGCTCTGTAAATAGGTAAACGTTTTCTTTTGTTGTGATTCTCATGTCAATAAGGCTTTGGGTTCATAGTGAATTCCAAAAAGGCTATTGATTTTCCTGCCTTCTTGGAGTTCTCGTGTTGGAAATATTATTCTGCTTCTTGCTCTTCAAGAATCACTGCATTCTCCTCACTTTGGCCAAGCAGGGAGCTAGGAGGATTCATGTTTCTTCCCACACGTGAAATCTCTGGAATATATGTGAGGTTATCTTTCCCACCATTACTTGCAGACCTAGAAGTAGAAATCAGATGACCTGTATCTTCCTTTTTCTTGCCTCAACACAGTATAGGCAGACAGCCTCTGGGGCTGGGGAGGTGACTGGTGGTGACTCCTGACAGATGTGCTCAGTGAGGCTGTGAGGAGAACCCTCCCCTGCAGCCCACGAGCCCTGAACACCCCAACCTCCTTGTGGCTCCCAAGGAAGGGTAGTGGGCAGTGCCCTGGTCCTCCAGAGACAGGGAGCCAAAGCACCCATGGAGCTTTAGATTTCACTGGTATGCAGATAAAATACAGGAACATTCAGGATTTTCTACATCTTCCTAAAAGACTGTTTAAAAATAGCTTTTATTTTGAAGTTTAACTTTGGTTTTAAGCAGTGTGGTGAGAGCATTACATATCCAAAAGCTGAGCTCAAACCCTTGAAATATTATTTCTCAAATATTAAAATTAAAACCTTGAATGATAACTAGGTTTATGTATGTTTATTTTAGTAACTAATGGCTTTCACAGAGTTATGTTTCAATTTAAATATATGCTATTTACATCATTTAAAATACCCCAAAGGCTGTAGTTTGGCTATTTGACTAAACCTGGTTTAGTTTGAAACAGCATGAGATTGTAGACTGGCACATTATGACCTGTCTGCATACATGTGAAGACGCTGGCTAAACCATAATTCTATTGCATGAGAAGCAAGTGTGAAACTGTGTGCAATAGGAAGACAAACTGGAATTTGAATTGGCACTTCTCTGTACTAAAGGAAAGGCTTGATTGGGAGAAGAACCCCATCATCTCTACGTTTCAGTTTGCAGTCTTTCCGTTCTTACTTTGTAAGTGGTAATTACTTCAAATGCTATAATCACAGTTTAGTGGCATCATCTGTGTCAGAGCAGTTCAATATTTTTTGTTCTTTTCTAGTCTTTCCAGTGTCAGTCTTCCTTTAGCCAAGATAATTCCAATAATAAATGGACAGATCCATTCAGTATGCAGTGAAACACCCAGTCACTTTGTTCAGGTAAGAATCTGCCTTATTTACAATATCCCAAGTAAAATTTTTTAATTAATGTTTGTGTTCCATTTCAGTGGCTTTAAAAAAGAAATTGAAAACAATTGACATAACAAACTTTTTGTCAGTTTGTATCTGCCAAAAATACACTCTTTTTCTAGAACTTCTTTCTTCTGCTAAATCATGCACAAACTTCTTGTCTTGCCTCGATTCTACTTGCAGTTTTGCTCATAAACTTTTCTAAAGGAAGAAGTGTGAGTTGTGCATGTGGGAGTGCCAGGTGCTTTTCTTAGGAATTCTGTACTACAGCACAGCAGAATAGTGGTGACTGTGTTTGATTAAGGAAGTTTACTTTTTACATTTCTTCCAGGACCTGTTGATGATGGAACAAGTGAAGGATTTTGCTGCTAATGTTTATGAAGCTTTTAGTACCCCTCAGCAACTAGAGAAATGACCTGCACATTTTTATGAATAGATGGTGTATTTATAACAAATCCCTTGAGACTACTGATGAGATTTGGATTAATTTTATAATGGTGTAGGAGTGGCAGACCAGCAGAAAGAGCACTCTGAAGAAAGTGGGAGTGAGCCCATATTTCTTCTAACAGAATTATGTTTCACCCATTAAAAATATTCTTGCTGAAAGAAACATTGTAAGTGAAGAGTTTTCTATTAAAAAAGTGGTTAATCTCTTCTGTAATTCATTGGGTTGTTTTTATTGCATCTAAAAGGCATCTGGTGGCAGTATTACAGCAAGTTACTAAAAAACCCATTTGTTGGCCTGGGTTGTATTAGTTTTGGGAAGAACTAATGATAGTGATCTAAGAATAGCACAGAGCAGCAGAATGAAGTAATGCTTTTTTCTTATTTTTCTTTCCCCAGATTTTTCTTTCTAAAAAATAAATACTTTTCCCCTTAACTTTACAAATCTTGTTCCAAAGTCTCTCAATTTTCAGAAAGCCTTTGCCAGTGGATGCATGTTCCTCTTGAACAAACTGGGGGATCTGCTCTGTCTTTTACTTAATACTAAAGGAATGTGGTTTTTTAGACATTCTCTTGTTCATGCTGTTCAAACAGCTACACTGTACACATTACCTTGTAAATATTTTATCTTAATTTGTATTAATTTTGAGCCCAATTGTCTGTATTGTAATAAAATATTTTAATGTATAATTTGTGTCTTCATTAATATACTAGCAGGGAAGAGAATAACCTGACCTGACCCATCACTCAAAATCCTGACAGAGTTGAAAGAAGAAATTTAACTTATACAGTACTAATTTTTCACTCACTAACATTACTCAGGGAAAATAAACTTTCAGTCTCTACACTGAAACAGAAGCAATTCATGCTTTTTGTTGTCCTTTATCTCCTCCTCTTTGCAAACTTCACCTTGTGTGTCTATCCCTGTAAATCATGACACATGAGGAATTTGGAAATTTTTCAAGTTGGATGCAGTCTACCCTCTGCTTAAAATGTCTCTTTGCCAAAGCTGAAGATTCCTAGCAACTCCTGATTATTTGTCTTTTTTTAAGAGTTAGTCACTGAAGTATATGTTTTGTTTAATAATCCACAGAAGGCACCCTGGTAACTGTGTAAAAACAAAGGCTGTAAACAAGAGGCAAGTATTACCCATGTAAAATTATACAAAATATAAAAACCAACCCTCTCCTAGTTTACCTGTGTCCCAGTAATGGACAAAATTACTTAAGAATAGGAACATGTAAAATGAATGACCTCCATGATGAGAAATGATGATGTACATATGCATTGCCTGCATGCATTTATGATGAATTCCCAACCCTTGCAGGCCTGTTCTTGCAGATGTTACCCTACTCAGCTGAAACTGCCAGCTACCTCTGGTTAAACACACCTGGAAAAAGTTTATTCTTTTCTCTAAAACTGTCAGTTTTTACTGTGCAGTTTTGTGGAAGTTAAATTTCTTGCATTAAAGAGGGTGTACAGCTGACTTATGTGCATTTGAACACCAGCTTAAGCTTTGTTCTTTCTTTTGTCTCTAAAAATTTAGTGCCTGTTTTCCCCCTGCCTCATTCTTCACATAATTTGGCCAGAAACTGACTAAAACAAGTGGAGAGGTCAAGGTAGCTGCTAAATTTTTCACACAAGTTCAAAGAAACAAAACGTATGCAGAGGATCATTTATCTACTGCTAGACTTTGTGAGGTTTGTTCCATTCCATCCTTTAATAACAGCACACCTCTCATAAAAACAGTGAATTTATTGGTGTTCCTCAGTCAAGCAAGTAAGTTTAAAACCAGTCATAAGAAAGAGCAAAACATCAGCATTCCCTGCTAGCCAGGGCTCCAGCAGAGCATGGCTCAGTTTATGCCAGTCAGTTGTAGGGTCCAGCCCCACTGACATGGCAATTGCTGAGGAGTTAATTGAGGTAGAGCAATAACCATTCCCTTTTCTCCCAGGGTAACCCATTTCAGCAGTTCCTTGTAACCAGCCAGCTTCACCTAAAATAGAAACATACTATGGTTAAAACAGCACCTTTTCAAAGTACATATAATTGCAATATTGACAAAATAAATATTGATCCCTAGCTACCTTACTAACCAAGTACCCTTAAATGCCACTTACCTACCAAATGAGTGATAATTATTAAAGGTAATGGGAGAACATTTGCAAGTAGATAGGCAAGTGGAAAAGCTATTCACGTTTGGTCTTGAGAAGTATTTAGGGCTGTAGAAGGTACATAAACACCTTTTGGAAGCATTTGGGATGGGATTTAGATCTAAGCAGGGATCTAGGTGCCACAGCACAGAACTTTGTATCACCTATTTCCAAAATGCCTGCTTTCCCTGGTGGAAGTTGCAGTCTTGAATGAGCATCACTCTTTCTTACAGAGTGCAGCCAGGTAGGTATCTCAGAGAAAGCTGATTAGAAGAACTAAAAACCTCAAATAGGTTTATGGTGACACTCTTGGAACAGCTGGTGACCTGCTGGAGCAGCTGCAGACCAGTCCCTGCTCCTGAGGAACAGTACTCGCTAGTATACATACAATCTAGCTGCCTCCCCAATATTCAAGAAGCATCTCCATCGCTTCTGAAATTACTGATTACCCCTTACCACAGAGCTGTCTTGGCACCGGTCAGACTATTTTGATATGGAACTAGACCAGAAGGAGCAGTCCAGAAACACGCCTAATGCATTTCAGCAGCTAATGGACATGCAGTGCATGAGACCAGAGCAGAGCTAAGCCAAAGTGAATCTCCCCCTTAAATGCACAGAGTTGGTACCAACTTCTGCTTCCATTGCTCCTTGCCAGTGTCAGTGTGGCATCAGTGTCCTCAGCTTCTGACCTTTGTGTGGTATAAGATGCACATCTAGGCTCACACTGACTTGTCCTGTAGCCTCTGGGCAACAAAAACTTCTATGTACATTCCCTTTCTGCAAGGCTTTGACTTAACTGCAACACTACAGCAACACCAGTATCACCAAAGTCATGAGGAAGCTACTTCTAAAGAAAAGTCATGCTGAGTTAGGGGTCTACACAGGAAACAGGAGGGATGGCACAGTTTTTTTCCCTGCTCCTTGGCCTCTTTGTGATTCCTAGTTTGCAAGCTAAAACATATCCCAGCAACGTCTCAGTCTAACTTTGTTTGTTGAAGAAGAAACATCCCACTGGGAGGACTATGACAAGGAGGTCCCAGAACGAAAACAAACATTTTGCTGGGTCTCTTCCAAAAAGTACTCTGTCCTAAGAGCTATGCATTCCCAAAGATGCCAGAAACTTAAATAAACACGATGGAACGTGACACATCCTAGAAGCAAGGAGGGGGCGGGGAGGCGTGTGCACACTGTCTTTTACCTGTGTTTCTCCAAGCTTAGCCTGTGGCTCACCAAGTTCCAGAGTCCCAGAGACTGGCCAGTTAAGGAAGATAACATTGACTTTCCCTTCTTTAGGGCTGAAAGTGTACCTGGTTGGAAATAGGGAACAGAAAGGCATGTCAGTTTTTCCTTGTAAATTTTTAGAAGTGATACATATGAGTGCTTTCACGACTGGAAAAATGGATTTGAAAAGCCAGGCTTGATTACATTTTCACACACATAACCATCTTGTCAGATGATTTATGCCCTTTAATAATGTACTGTTCCTTGAAAATTTGTTCCAACAAACTAGAGGTAATGAAAACTATTGAAGAACTGAATTCAGAGGTAAACATCTGTAGTTACTTTAGCACACATGTAACAACTCATTGCTGCTCAGTGACATAGGAAGGGGGTACTTGCAGGATGGGGAATCATTAACAGATAATTGTAGGTTATATGCAGAAAAACATGGTCATTTCCATCTATACACCAAAACGCAGGCTAAAAGAATTCAAAAATACTATGAACAACAGAGTTTCTACCTTGCGTAGCTAGTTTTTAAAAATACTATTTTCATCAGTATGCCACTGGAAATCTCGTGGCATACCCCTGAAACAATTCTCCCTTCTTCCTTCATTTAGTTACAATTTTCTATTGCTCTTGAAAGTGATTTTACTAAACAGTCAACAGTTCAGCATCTCCAGGCTAAAACCAGGTGGCCAAATCTTACTGGAAATGGGAGTAAAAAGGCCCACTGAGACAAGAGGGTCAAAACCAAAACCCTGATGGATCATTAAGGTGTTAGAGAAGCTACAAGTAACAGGGGCAAAAGGAAGGCCAGAGACTGGCTGTATTTAGTAACCAAATAATTGCTGTTATCTTTCCATGCATTTTTACCTTAAAAAGAAATGCAGAACATGCTACACTGGTTTCTGGTTTCTTCCTCTCCTTTCTTTCTAAACATCAAGTGACATTGAGTATTCCCTTGTCAAGATAAACACTTCATAGCAATTTTGTATTTCCAGATTTTTTTTCATTTCTGTTGCCCACTAGAAGCAAACAGAATTACCTAACAGATTAACCTACCCCAAGAAGCAAAAGATCACTAAAGAAATGCTTGCAGCCTTCTCTTCCGCCTCAGCATCATCCCAAAACTACAGTCTCTACCTACATCACACACACTTTCAAATGCAGCTACTTACACTAACAAACGTGTTAATTCCTGCACCACATACAAACTAAGACAGTGATTTCTGCAGTATCAAGCTGTCGAGGATTTCAGAGCTTCCCATAACATTGGTGCTGCTTTCCACAGCCTGCGTTTTGGTTCAGTAGCCTTACCAAACTCCAGGTGTGACCGTGTCGTTCTGTGCTCTCCATGGTTTCGTTCCATAGATGGCCTCTCCATTGACCTTCAGCCAGGAGCCCATCTGCCTCAGGCGCTCCTCAAACACAACAGCAATGCGACCATCGTGAGTGGGCCCAATATTCATCAGGAGATTTCCTCCACAAGACACTGTTTCTGCAAGTTGCTGAAATGTTTTTAAACATACAGAGCATATGGTGATGAGTAATGAAATCACATATTTGAAATACTTTTAGAGTCTGCTGTACTGCTTCAGAATGATGAACCAAATGAGTTATGTTTACTGCTGCATGCTGAGACTTTGAGGTTCATCCCAAAAGTTAATACAAAATTTAAGCTCCCACAAAACAAAGCTCTGCTGTCAATTTTTACATCAGAAAAGAGGCCCAAATACCTTCTTGCACTGATATGTCCGACTGAATCTACATTACAATTAGATCCTATAACTCTTTATAATTTCAACTTCTACAAGAATGTCATGACAGTTTTACCAATAGGACAGATGATTTCTCTGCACCAGAGTAGAATAAGGCTAATAGTTGCTACTTCATCTTTATTGAAGGTTAGAAAAGCAACTTCCTCCTTCCTCCTGTTTGATGCTTCTCCTATTTTACAGAAACATCTGTAAAAAGCCTCCTACAAAGTCTATAAAATTTGTGTTCACATCCACACTTCCCTCCAGAGATTGTGGACTGAGATGCAGAAGTCTGAGAAAAAGACAGCTGGAGACAAGTTGCTGAATTAATTCAAACCTTCTGCCTCTGAAAAGTGGTTACTTCAATTTGAAACTGTCTTTTGCAAGGACAGCACTAGAAACAGATTTGGATTGGGCAACAATAGCAATCAATCTCTCCCTCACTAGCTGAATTTTGCAATTAAATGCATTATTCTGAAAGACTGATCAGTCTTCCTTTCATTCAGGTTTCCTAAGCTTCAAATCTTTTTTAATACCTTAGACTAGCAAGGGAATCAATGTTCTAACAACACCAGCTATCCGCTTCTGGTACTCTTTACCTGTATGTCTGTGAAGTTTGTCGCTACAAAGTAAAACTATTATTGAGTCATAAACTGTTTCCATCTATAAAGGGGAAAAGATGTAGTCTTCAATCTGGAGGTCCTAAACAGGAGCTGTGAAACTGCAACTGCTTACTTCCCATCAACTGGCATATGCAGTTACCAGAAACTTAGTAGAAAAGGTAAAGATGAGACTGTTTAGATCAGTCTTTTGCCAATTACTCACAGGGGAAATGGCTTCTAAGAAACTGACTGAATTTTTACTAGAAATTCATTTTGTGGAAACAACTAAGAGAAAGACTAAGAATTCCATGGATTTTCCATCCTGCCAGCTTTACGCTGGAAATCAACAAAATTATTTATTATTTCACAGATTTGCTACTGAATTAAAATAACAGTATTTCTAAAAATAGATACATAGTTGAACTACTCAATAGCACAATATAACAATCAGGAGGGGGAATGGAGAGTGGCAGCAGCTCCTGTGCCCCACAGTACCTTCACCAAGTCCTCGATGGCGAGGTAGTCGCCAAGCTGCGCGTCCCTGCGGTAGCCCCAGGAGCTGCGGTCGATGGTCATGCAGTTCTCCCACCTGTGGGGCAGGAGGTGCCCGGGGTTGTAGCGGTCACTGCACGTGTAGAAGCCACCATGGCGACAGATGCTGCCAAATCCCCAGCGGTCATTGGTCACTACTGTGTCCCGGACTGGGCTGGGAACAGAGGAGTTTTATTATTTTTATTCTATAAACCATGGTCACAGCCAGCATAATCCCTTCCCACATACACCCCTCCCAGGAACCAACATTTTGGATGACTTCTGTACTACTAATTTATTACAATAAGATTAAGTGCAATGTCAGGAATTCTATTCTCATATGTTGCTAATTAAAGGTCCAGATTGGCATTTCTTAGGGAAATAAGCTCCAGACTTTTACAGGAGCTCTGCCAGAAATCAGTCTGCGCTTCACATCCACTGCCAGATGTTGTCTGCAATGACAACAATGTACCCATATTCTCAAATTGTCCTGCTATCCTGTGTTTCTGCACAATAGCAAATACTTAGGGAGGACTATGATTAAGCAGAACAGCCAATACCATCTCAACTGATTCATTTGCAAATGTGCTTAAAAATACAAAACAGTCTTTTTCTAAAGCAAGCTTTGATAGTTCTAGGCAAGATCTGGATTCTGTATTTTTGGAGAATTAATATTTTATTAAATCCTCTTAAGCAGAAGCAACAGGTTCCAGAAAACAAACAGAAAATGAAAAAAAAAAAATTGACACAGAGCAGAATTCCAGATAAGGAGCTAAACCAGCATCATTATGTACCTGTCATTATACAGCCAAGCCAAGAAACCAGTGCTGTTCCAGTAAGTATCTGCAGCATTTCCATCCCCATCAGACCAAATTATTTCTGGCTGGTACTTGGTCACAATTTCATAAAGTTCTGGTAATGATTTACTGGTTGGAAACTTTCTTGTCTTAAAGGCATTGGTGGCATCCTCACGGAAGAGAGGATTGAACCATTCAAACAGGGAATGGTATAACCCAAAATGCAAGTCAGTCCTGTTTCTAACAGATGCTGCTAGTTCAGCAACAAGATCTCGCTTTGGTCCCACATCAACAGCATTCCAGTTCCAAGAATATTTGGACCCCCACAAAGTAAAGCCTAAAAAGAGAAAAATCAGAGGATAAGAAAGAGAAGAAGCAAAGAGGAAGTTACAGGTCTTCTTTCCGGAAAGTGGTTTCAAGTGATGCAAAAAATAAAATAATAAAAATTATGTAAGTAATAATATTGTTGTTATGGTATAAAGTTTGCCTACAACCTGTTTATGCACAATGATAATAGTCATAACATCAGAACACCATTTATTGTTTTATACATACACATACACATTTATATTTTCCAATTCTGCACTGCTTAGGATAATTATTCCTTCTCTTCAATTATTCAGTCTACTCATATGACCCATTTAAATTAACTAGATGACTTTTAAAGCCCCTTCCAACACAATGCATTCTATAACTCTATGACTCTATGAAATTAACCAAAAATACAGCAACTTTTGAGGCATCTACATCAAATGTGAACTATAAATACACAATCAGCAACTGAAAGATAGAATCCTTTCTCAGCTGCAGTAAGCACAAGCTATCACTTGCATTCAAAGACTTCTCCTCTCTTCTGTTTCCACCTTAAGTAAATGTTCATTTTTTGTTTGCCTTGATATTTATGACAGCTCAATCAAGTACTCCATGCATATATTAACAGAGTGCAAAAACTCCTAAAACAGCTTTTAAAACATCAAGATTAAATATCAGGAGGGATTTGACCTTTCAGACATCTATCAGTCCAGCACGAGCACTTACAAATACTACTGCACTGCAGATTCAGACCACTGCCAGAGGAGCTCCACTCTCACCTTCAAACCGCTTTATACTCACTGCCTAATAAATCTTGCAGTATTTTTGTGACCTGGATACATGCAATTGTACTGACTAGACAAAAAACCTAAAAATTCATGCACAAGGCTATTGGACAGACCAAATGAATCCTGGTTCTTTTGAAGTCACTGGGAATTTCACCACAGGCATCATCAAGATTTATGTGTGTCAGAGCTGAGATTAAAATTGACAGGTCACAAGTTGCCAGCCTTGAATCCACATCTCACCAAAGACCCACAACATTCATTTGATGTACTGTACTGTATCTTAATATTTTATACTCTCCTTGCTACTGTATTTCTTTCCAGAAGCTTTCGTTTTCTTTACTTTTCTCTGCAAAGCATCTCACAATTACAGTGCTAAAAAAACCTATTGTGCCTGTAAAGCTACAGACCTGGTTCGTTTTGGCTTCTATGCACCACATCAGGAAGGGCTATACCTTCCTAAATCTGAAGTTGACTCCTGGAACATACTTCTTAATTCCTTGGAGAAAACTACAGAGTTCTTAAACTGCCTGCACACAGCAGGTCTCCAAATGTTAAACAGTGTAGAATTCACTTTTATGGTTCCTTCAGCAATAAATTGCACAGAAATAAAAAACAAATTATGGCCACTGCAGGGAGCTGAGCTGCCACCACCACTCCAGGCTGTCTCACCTACAGCAAGAGAACAGTGGCACAAGCTATTGCTCCACCTATGCAAGCTCCATGGCTACAGCTTTTGTGTAAGAGTCAGGAAAATGCCTGCACATTTCTTGGGTAGTTTTTGTTCCCTCTTTGGCTTTGGTGAGGCAAGTAAGCCTGCCTGGCTTTCTCTGTGTCTCTTAGTAGACAAGAAAGTCACCTGCTTTTTTTCGTCTGTTGACAGAAATGCAACAATTATCAACATTCACAAAGCTTCCACTCACCCTCATGATGTTTTGAAGTTAAGACAACATATTTTGCACCTGAAGCCTTCAGAATATCTGCCCACTGGTTGGGATCAAAGAATTCTGCTGTAAACAGAGGCCCAAAATCTTCATAGCTGAAGCCAGGTGGGTAATTTGCTTCCATAAATTTCACATAAGGGTTTCTCTTTTCCTGCTGCCAGTACCACCTACAAAATACAGAACAAAACACGTCTGCTGATGTATTTTTAGACAAAGAAAAGAAAATTGAAATCATCAGCTCCTATTCAACATTGAGAGGTAGAGGCGTTCGAGGTACATGACACTGGCAATAAGATAAAGTTGCTCCAGAACAGTACTGATTATCAGAGATTTCTCTATCTTATTTGTCCATGGCCCACATCTTTGAAGCAATCCACTTTGGAAAGGTCCCAGAATTTCACCTGAAGGAATGAAAAACGCAGCTACACTTTGAGAAGGGAAAAATTACAGTCTTGGTCAATACCCAAATCTCAAAACTGTACTAAAGAGCAGGTACAGACAGTCTGAATAAGCAGTCCAGGGGGCACAAGAAATGTTTTTTCCTGGACTTGCACGACTCACCTCCTCAAGTCTCACACCTCAGCCACCAGGCATCTCTGCTCTGCCCCCACATTGCAATTTCTGCCACCCACAAACATGGGGACCATCAGCTTTACCTCTCTGACAGTCCCAAGTCCTCTACACAATTGCAGCTGAGTGACCCAATGTTCACAGCCCCAGGGCAGGAGAGAGCTGTGACCAGGTCACTGCAGCCTCAGCACATGTGAGGCTTGAAAGCAACAGCACCCTGCTAGAAGAAGGCACATCCTCTAAAAACCTGCCCCTGCAAGAACACCACACACTTTTAAATGGACCTCTGTCACCTCTCTATGAATGAAAGCAAGCAGCAAAAATCCTCTTGTCAAATTTACACATACATGAAAATAGATTGTAAGTGAAGGGATAAAACAGGCTAGAATTTGAACATTTGAAATGAGTTTCTCTTTTGTCCTGAGCTGGACTCTGACCTCATTTCTCCAAGACCATAGTCTGAATATTGTTGTAACCTTTCTAAAAACACTTCAACATAAACCAACACAATCTCTGGCAGCCAACAGGAGAAAAAACTTAGAAGAAAGAGCCTGAGACAGGTTTCCCCATTGAAAGAGCTGGGGGCAGAGGAAATAACAACAAAGCAAAACAAACTCATTTTAAAAAATAAAAACAAACCAAAAAAACTCCTCTGATTACAAAGCAAGTAGTTGCTTAAGCTAAAAAGTAACAACCTTGCTTCTCTCCCTTTGTCACATGGTTTGCTAACATGAACACTCCTATGCTGGCATGACTAGATTCCAGAAATATCCTTACTAAGGGTGTGCAGCTCTGAGGGAAGTAGGACAGGATCGGTGATAATACTTTATGACCTTCCATTTGAAGTTACTCATACAGGACCTCAGTCATCTGATTGCATATGCTGTCAGCAGGCCCCACAGCAGCTCTATACCTGCACAAGGATGGGAGGCTACAGGAATATAGAAAGCAACTACATTAGAGTTTTGGGGTCAAAAACCAAAGGCTCAATCTTGAATCTGTGCACCACTATCCGAGCACAGCACTCTGAGTGAGGCTTTAACCCAAACCTAGCTCTGTCCCACCCCTCCAAAAATAATTTGTTAGTAAATATAGTCTGCATCAAAAGCCTGCTGAAACCCTTGAACATAATTCTGAAAAGAACAGATGAAATATTGTCAGGAAACTTTGGTTTGATTAGATACATGTTGGTTTGTTTTGCAAATATTGTATTTAAGTTTCACCATAGCTCTGCCACAGAGCTGCTCCTCATATTGTAAGTGATAATGTGACTCACTTGAAGTCTCACAGGAAGTACTTGGTAGAGCATGGAAAGATGACAGCAAAAACATGCTTACAGCCAAAGGGCCTGAACCAGCGAACATTCATAAAGCAGAGATTACATTGAGCCTCTGAACCAAAATTATTTAAAGGGTCAGAACTTTGGGTTCTCTTAAGTGTAAAGAACTCTTGAATAATAGTAATAATGGTAATAAAAGAGAAGAAAACCATCAGCAGTACATAATGTGCACAAGAAAACAGCAAGGTTGCTTGCCAAGCAAGGGCAGTGATGAGCTCCTGCACTCTCCACAGTGCTCCAACAGCTGTACAAGGCTGCTCCGGAGGCTGGGAGATCCCAAACACCTATTCCCACAAGGGAGAACACCTTCACCCATCCCTTCATGCTAGTCCTGGAGGGGTCTCCTTCGGCCATTCCACCGACCATCTCTTTCACAAACACTGCTGTGCTGCAAAGCACTTCTCACAGCTCTACCAGCTTTCTGGTTAATTTAGTCACTTCAGCCAAGGTATTCAGGAGTTTTAGGGCTAGGCAGACAGATGCTCAGACACGAAAGAAGCACTTTAAATCACTTCCTCGGCTAACAGCGCCATGGAGTCCTGGGCCTCGGGCGGACATCGAGCTCTCCCCGCACACCTGAGCTGCGGGGTCAGCCTGCAGAGGGGCTGCAACCCGAACCAGCGCTGTCCGGGGAGACGCTACACCATCCCCGGCCGGCCTGAGCGCTGCTTTCCCAGCAGAGCCCTCGGGCCGCTGCCACAGCCCGTCCGCCGCAGCTGCTCCGGTGCGACCACAACCTCCGGCTGCAGCTCACCAGAACCACTCGCTGCCGAAGCTGGGCACCGAGAACACGCCCCAGTGGATGAAGACGCCGAACTTCGCCTCGTCAAACCAGGCGGGCAGCGGCCGGGCGTCCAGCGAGCCCCAGGTGGGCTCGTAGCGGGGCGGCGCCGGCAGCAGCCCCGGCAGCCCCAGCAGCAGCAGCAGCAGCGCCAGCGCGGCGCGGCCGCCCGGGCCCGACATGGCGGCGGCGGGGCCGGGGCCGGGGCCGGAGGGAGAGAGGGAGGGAGGGAAGGAGGGAGGAGGCTCGGCGGGGCGGAGCTCGCGGCTCTGCTCGGCCGGGCCGGGCCGGGCCGAGAGGGGGCACGGGCGGGATGGGCTCGGGCTGTCCCCGCCCCGCGGGGCCCCCGGCCGAACGCGGGTGCCGGACTCCGGCTCTGCCCCCGGCGGCCTTCAGCCGGCACCGCCGTCCCTATGCGCCTCCCCCGCTCCGCCCGCGGGCTCCTCCCCATCGGTGCCGATTTATCTGGCCGCTCGACCACAAGTTGCCAATGGATTTTAAGGCTTTTAAGGGAAAAAGTAACTGGCTGACGCCTCGACCGACATCCCGCCGTGCTCTCCCCGGCCCCGGGCCCCGCCGGCTCCTCCCCTGGGCGCACCGGCCTCCCCGGCAGCCTCGCCGAGAGCGGCCTGAGGGTGTGTGCCGCATCTACAGCCGGGTCCGGCCTGAGCCTCGGGCCTGCAGCCACTCTGCTCCAGAGCTGGCCTCGGCAGCCTGCCGGGTTTGCCCTTCCCGCCTGCTTCCCACCACAGGCTCAGCTTCCCTCACCTAAAGAAGGACGAGGTATAACATCGCTCTGCAGCTCCTTCCGGCTTGTTCGTGGTGGCTTCCCGGGTGCAGAGGTGCCCCAAAGCCTCTCAAGGAAACATTGCTTTGATCATTAGAATGGCCTGTACTGAAGCTGCCTCAATTCAGTAGGTAACACTTGCCATTTGTGCTGCGGATCACGGGTGGCAGGCACATACTTTAGAAAGATACATCTTCCAGCAATTTGTTGCCTGAGCTGGTGCTTCTCCAGTCTTTCCTGAATTCTGTATTTTTACTTCTGCCCCCAGCTGCCGTGGGACATCCTTAGTGAAACAATTTGGTTTAATAAGCAAATACTAAGTTTCCATAATCATCACCACAAACGGAAATTTCTTTAGCAATCTCATCAGAACAGTTGAAAATGAATGAGAAGGCAACGGAAATAATCTCTCTTCAGCTGGGAAGGATGTATATATACTTTACTGCTGCTCTATGGAAGCAGAACTTCAGTTTACAGAGCCATTAACCACAGCTGTTATATCTAATTCATAAAATATCTAAAGGGCTGTGAAAACAACATGCACACGATTTTGTAATATTTTCATTTATATACCTTGATTAATATAATAAGTTGCAGGCAGATAAAAATCATTGTGACTTCCATCACATTATTCTGTCTGACTGACTGTTCACACTACTCTTATTTATCAGAGCACTTTGATATTACAACAGGAGCCTCTTCATATCTCTTACATTCACTGCTGACCTACTTTATATCTTCTTTTGCCTTCACCCCTTTAGATGTCACTTTGCCTCTCAAAAGGAATCTTTAAATGCTTTTGACCTCTTGCTATGATATCCTTTCTAGTTTGCCTTTCAATTTCTTCAAGTTCTCCTTTTTGATCACACCAAAGGATTGCAGACACTAAGAAGCTCCTTAATGTGGGAATTTTGAAGCATACATTCTGTACAGCTCTACAAAGTTACAATTTCTCTGTGGCTTAAAATGTTTGGAAGGAAAAATGATTTTAAAAAAGCTCAGGGTCTGACCCAAAGCTCACTGACCTGCCATAAACTTTGGTGAAGTTTGGACCATGGACTGTGTATTTCAATAACAAACCTGATCACAGCTCTTAAATTAACAAAAAAAAAAAAAAAAAAAAAAAAAAAAAAAAGAAAAAAAATAGAAGGAAAAAAAAGCCCAACATTTCAGTAAATAGCAGTGATGAGTACACTTCTGATTAAGACATAAACAGGTCCAGAAAATGTCACCAGCCCACACGTGCTTAGCTACTGAAATCTCCAGTGGGCAAAAAGGTCCTCAGTGTACAATCACATCTGTAATGATGCAAAATGCAAAGGGTAAATAATAAAAATAGCACATTGTCAGATTCTGTGAACAACACAAGACTGATGTGTGCAGCTGCAAAAAGCTCTCTAAGCGTGGGTACATCATGCCTGCCTGTGCTACCATGGGGTCTCTGGACCTCAAGAGAAGGGCTGTAAGCACAGAGCTCACTGACTCTCCCTCTCACACACAGTCCCGCTGGGAAAGCTCTGTGGCTAGGGAAGGAGCAGGCTGGTCTGTCAGCAGAGGGAAGAAGGAGGGGAAATAATGAAGGGAAGTCTCTGGGAGAAGCTGAGCAGAAAAGACCTTTTGACCTGACTAATGGCTGACATATGAGACTCCTGTACTGGATCAATTGCTTGGACAAATGTGAAGGGTGACTGCTGGGAAGATCACAAAACCCCTGTGCCTGGGGAGCTGCACAGGGCTCGGCATTCAGAGGAAGGCACTTGCTTGACTGGCTGGAAGCAGAAACCAGACACTGAATTTCACATGGACACGTTTCAGACTTGATAGGTTTTGATTCAGACCCAGACAATGGTAGTTGTTAAAATGTTTTCATGCAGCCTGAATGCCACTTTTGCATTGGATAGCTAGATAATGCAACTCTGGAGGCATTAAAAATACAGGGTGCAGTCCTTTCTGTCTTCGTCATTGTGGCTGCAGGGCAGCGAGGATTATATTCAGTGTAGAATATAATATGACTTGCCTGTAAAAAGCAGTGTAAACACTAAATGTCCTTTTAAAGATGCATCGTGTTGTAAAAGTGTTCCTATAAAACACTAGGAAACAAAACCATGCTTGATTTTGGTTCTGCTTCAATCTGTGTGACTGATCTGAAAGGCAGGAGGGCACCTTCCTCCACAGAAGTTAGTTGAGTAAAGTCTCTTGCATGCAACTCAATCCTTAAGAAAGATGGGGAGGGAGGTGAGGGGGGGATATTTGACTCATCCTCCTCGCGGCTCTTCTGCAGGGATGCGATGCCTTGAGCAACCTCCTGGCTTTGCGGGGGGCAGGGCACCCTGTTACACAAACCAGAAGTGGTGGTGTGGGTTGCTCGACTCTTTTTAACTGATTCTCTTTTCTTTTTATTTTTTTTTTTTCCCCGAGAGATGGCAATGGCGGGAACATGGAGACACCCCAGGGGATGGGTGCGCACCCACGCCCCAACTTTGCTTTGCTCCTGTGCAAGCACAAAATTCATGTTCCCAGAGACCCAAAATCGCCGCCGGCGTCCCGGCGGGGCGGTCGGAGGAGAGGGGCGGCTCTTCCTCTGCAAACTTTCCCTGTCCCCTCCCTCGCCGCCTCTCTCCCTCCTCTTCTCTCCTCCCTGCCCTTCTCGGCTCCCGGTCGACGATGGCTGAGAGGCCAGGGAGCAGCGGGACAGCACCGCTGCCCTTCTGGTCCTTGCCCGGTCCCCGCGGACGCTCCCAAAGTGACATCTCCTCCTTCTCCTCCGCCCGGAGAACCTGCCTGCTGCGGTCCTACGTGGGCGGCTCAGGTAAGAGGGAGGGAGGCAAGGGTCCTTGTGTCCGAGACCTCGGAGCCGAGCTGAGTTTGGGAATTTGGAAAAAGACATCCTCCTTGACACCCTGCCCTGCTTTCCCAGACGTCTGACTTGTCTTCTCACGGTGGCTAGTGTGTAGATTTCTGGGGTGTGTGGTGCTTGATCTTCTCCTTGATATGATGTTTGGAGATCTCCTAGCTTTTTTTACCCATGTTCACACATTTAAATGAATCTCAGTAACATTGTGGCTACGCACCCATTTGCCAAAGCATAACTGAGCACAAGGGCAGAAAAGTCCCAGGAAAGCTTCAGGGTGTATTGCCAGGACATCAAAGCTTCTCATCTTGCTGCTTCACACATGACACTTCAACTGCATGTTAGAATTTTACCTCGTGCACTTGTATCTGCTTTGGGATTTTAACAGGTGGCACAAAACCAATGTGTAAGTCAGCATCCCACCATCTTCCTTCAGGGGGTAACTGAACACAGGGGGCAAGTGCACACAGGATGATGTGGGGATGGAAGCTGGCCCCTTGGGACAGAGTAGGCTTCCTGCAGGACTTGGAGTAGTCTTGTCATTTAAAGTGAGAGGAAGTGAGGGTTCTAATTTACAGTGCAGATATTTGAAAGTGACCAAGTTGGCTGGACTGTGCTTTACTGTCTGTTTCCTGAGGCAAGGCACTAAGGAAAGTGAAATTCTGGTCTCCATAGGGTTGAGCACATTTTGAAAATGTGTGCTTGCTCAGTTGCAAATCAGCCCTCTTTATTGTCTAGAAGTCTGTAGGCACATACACCCTGGCGATATTGGTATTTTGGATGCACTCACACGCTACTGCGCAGAGGTACCCATGAATCACCATCAGGGAAGCTGCAGAGTGCACTGACAGACCTCCTGCTGCAGCACAAAACAGTGCAGTGTGAGGCTGGGTCTGCAATGGACCACAATGTTCTCTTATGTTTGCTCCTCAGGGAGTCTTAAGATGAAGCAGAACATTTGCTTAGGGAAGCTCAAGTGTACAGCTATGCCTGCCTGATGAGGACAGAGGGAATGAAAACTTTATTAGTCACATAGGAGCAAGTAGATTCAGCTTATGGGGCCAGAGGCTGCTAGCAAAAACAATTCCGTGTCATTTTCTGTATCATTTTCTGTTCTACTTTTTTCTGTGTCTACTTAAAAGTTACAGTGAAGGACATTTGGGAAAGGGAGGAGGGAGGAGGTCCTAGTACTTCAGAAAGGTCTACTTTTAGGTGTGAGGTGTATTTCAACACTGCCTGGAAGGGTATTTCATGGACAATGCCCTATGATTGCATGTGTACACCTCTGGGTCCAGAGGGATCACCACACAGGGATCACCACAGAGGCTGACAAGATTGAGACTATGTTAATGTTAGACTATATTGGTTGTTGGCTTAACTAAGGCTACTGACAATGAGCTGGGCTCATTATGAGAGACTGGCAAATCCAGTGGAAATAAAATGATGGTGTTTTTTCAAAGATGTGTTGGTATTTGTAGCTTCTTACACATGACATTTTAGCATCCCAGTTGCCCTACTTGATTTTTTCTTTTAATTTTGAGGATGTGTTTCCTGCCAGTAAGTGACAAGCGTTGCTTTCTCTGGGTTTTTTTTTTTGTCTTTTTTTTTTCATTCTTTATTTTCTGCCTTGCTGCTTCCTGTACCTTTTTTTCCAGCTGCTCATTGGACACAACAAAAACACTTACATGCAGCCACACAACTGTTGATTCCCTCTTTAGAAAGGAAAGTATGCATTAAAGATGCAAAGCTGTTTAATTTTTAATGTGCTGGTTAGAGAATTGGTTTTATACTGAGGTGCCATTAAAATAACCTGCTTTTTCATTCCCCTACTAACCTGAAGAACAACTGTAATGGGGACAGAAATGGGAAGCACTTAGAGAAACAGTATGAGTCATTTTTGTTCCTACCTTTTTCTCTAGCCATACCATTTGAATTCAGTAGGTGACTCATTTACATCAGATGTTACCTGTGCTCCAACTGGTGTAGAAGAACAATTTGTATTTTAAATAACCTGCAAAAAGTTTGCTTTCTGCTGGTTCCTGGACTGAGTCATTTTCAACTGTTGAAGTCACAAGTTGCAACTTCTGCTGCGTATTTGTCTTCATTTTCTAGATCCTGACACAAGTTGTGCTGAGAAGACATTTTCTCCTCACACTCCATCAGTGATGGGTTGGTACCCCTGTAGAGGTTCACACTGTCATTTATTTTACCACCTCCTGTTCCACCATTCTCAGTGCAGGACCTATTAAAAGGCAATATTTAGAGACCCTTCTAGCTAAGGGGAAGATAATAGTTTTTTTTAAAGCAGCTTTGGCAGTGGTTCATAAAACGCATCTGTTTGTTATTCTAGGTCAGTACTGTATGTATCTTGATCGTGCAGTGAGGCTGGTAGGGTGGTCCCCATGTTTATGCTGTCTGTGCTTTCCTACCCCCACTCCTCCTGCTATTCTTACACACTGACAGAAGCAACTTCCTGGTATCACTTTACAGCATCTCACTTCATTAGCTGCCATCCAGTGTGTGAGGACAATATATTTTCAGGATTTTCTTCTTAAAGCTGACCTTTTCTTTTAGTGTTCGTGGTAGAAGATGACTTAATTTCTCTTTCCCGGCTCCTCACCTCACCTCACCTCACCTCACCTCACCTCACTGCACTTCACCCAATGTTTTGTCAGGCCTTTACCATCCATCTCTTTATATTTGTGGTAAACCCCTAGGAGGAATAAGAGGATACTCATCAAGAGCATAGGTGGCATGATCTAGAATTTTGATTTAGACCCTGAAAAAGTGTAATGCCAGCAAAGTTCAAAGCCTCTGTGGCAGACATAGCTTGTGCATCTCTTCAACATTGTGGTGCACCGCAGCTGACCACTGGTTGGTTTGTCAGAGCATCCGAAGGAGATTGGTGAAGAAAAATACATTCTTCTAAAATTTCAGAGCAACACCAGAGCCACTTGAAGAAAGCTGCTTGAATTACATACCTTTAAGCAGTCTTCCATATTTAGTGACTAGATTTAAACCCACCTTAGAGGTGGATCAAGTTAGTCGAGTTTCTTAATGTGTGCAACACAGATGGGGACTGAACTGCAATTGTAAAAAAGACCCTCTTCAAATGCTTTCCTGGAACTCCTCCAAAATCTAGATTTGGTGGCTGTGGGGCTGAGGGTAGCTGTCAGTGGGAGCTGTGAGTCCTGGGGTGCAGGGTGGAGGAGGTGCTGTTTCATATCAGCCACCTCTGTACTCCGACTGCGTAAGCGGCAGCAGTGGTTCTCTTTGTAAAGCCCTCAGGCACCAATCTCCGCTGCTGCGGTGCTCGCTCTTTGTCTGCATGTCCACGTAGACAGTTTCTAGTTCACTCTCTTTTTAGTGTGTGGGTTCTGTTGTACAGCCTTGCATTCTGTTCCGAAGGCGGTGAGGTCTGTGGTGAGGTACATCTTGGTGAAAAGGGAACTTTACTGCTCAGACCAGAAGTCAGGAAACTACCCATCTCTCTGCTCTGGGATTGACGCTCTCGCATTGTTGCAGTTCCCCTTGAGGTCTTGCTCTTTGGCAAGAAGGAGAAGTTTCAGATAACTTGTTCCATTAGTAAGAAATGCACCTTTCAGGTGGAGAGGTGAGCTCCTCATGCATGCTTCCATTTCTTTCATGGGTTTTTTTCGAGCCCTTCTGATGACAGACAAAAAAAAATCCTACCTAAGAATTCAGACAGCAATACCTTGGGCTGATGTTGGGTTGCAGAAGAAAATTAAAGCCTGAGTGCAAATGAGAGTCCTGTCTCAAAACTTGTCCATCCCAGAATTATTTTGGGTATTTTTGTGGGTTAATTTATTCAAAATGATAATGAGTAGCAGCTATGATGCCATCTGCTGCTGACTCCAAAATAGGGTGTGTGAAAGGATTGCTTAAAATCCCCCAGTTAAGTGAAGAACTGAGGAAGTTTTCATGTAGTGATGAAAGCATCAAAGTGGCTGATGATATATGAGAAGAAAATTTGTGGGTTTTGGACTTATTTAAGCTTTTCATTATTAGAGTACCCCACTTTGCAAACTTAATGAATGTCAGATTCTCTTATTAATGAACAAACTCTCTGGTTGATGCAAAGGATGCATTTTTGACAGCTGAAGGTATTTGAGAATCCAGGAATTGTGAAACCCAGAATATGCTCTAGACATTGACCTTATTATTTGGGGGCATGGAATCTAGGGGAAAAGGTAAATTTTGGGTGGGTTGGTAGGTAGCTTTTAATGTATGCCTGTATTTCCCTCTGCACTTGTACTCATATTTCCTCAAATGGCTACACATTCCAGTTTCCATATTCACCAAGCAAGTGTCTTACCAAGCTCTCTAGGATTTAGAAACATGTTGTTTTTCAGTACTAGGATGGATTTGATGAGGGAGAATATTCATGCTGTGGGAGAGCACCATAAATAAAGCAGTTCATTTTGCTACATTTTATGAAAATATGGGAGTTGTGGGAAACCATGATTCTCTATTGTATTGAGCAGGACTTGTTTACAACATAAATTGAAGTACAGAATTTTGCAAGAAGCCCAAGGCAGATAATTATTGCTATAGTAGAAGTTAAATCAAATAATAACTGGGGGGATTTTAAAACTCAACTCAACATGACTGTGTCACTTCCAAGAGTTAGTGCATCCTGTCCTAGGTCCACATTAATATTTTTGGAATCAATTTTAAAATTTAAATTATCAGGAAGAGGCAGTAAGCATAAGCGTATGAAATTTGACATATGCTTGTAGAATTGAAGTATCTACTTCTTTGTCATAATCTGTTTAAATCCATAATGTTTAATCCCATCCTGGTCAATTTATGTTATATGTTACAAGTATGTAACATATTTATATTATATGTAACTTGTAGTTTCAGAATGATGCTGAGGAAAAATCTAGGAAACATTTGTACTGCCTGAAATACAAAAACTTTGAAATCATAGACTTGGGCTCAGGCTTAAAAAAATTAAAATTTCTACATGTGAGGATAATCTTCATGGTTGGGTAGGTAGTAATTGAACTCCAAACAATTGCAGCATAGGATTTAAAACATGCCTTGCAGCAGCTAGACCACTAGCTGATGGTGAGATCTGTTCAGTGGTTTGCTGTTAAGTGTGTTTTAGTTTCTCAAGGCCTTTTGGCATTTAGCACTTCCTGCTGCTCTGTGGCTTCTAGCAAGTAACCATTTAATATCAGACCACATGTCAAATACAAAGGCTGAAGAAGTGATCTAAAGATTAGCTGAAGAAAAACTTCTTCTCTCATTGAATGTAAGCAACTTGTTCAAAAGAAGCTTTTGTTTTGGTTTTAAAACCAAAATATTTCATCAGCCAAATCCAGCATTAGCATAAACAATTTATATTTCTTCCCCATCCCACTCCTGCACATTCTTCTCTTTCTGCCATTGTTTCCTGAAAAAACAGACACAACTTATGGTCAAAGGGCTGGGGAGAGTTGGCAGCTTTTTTAAAGGTTGGTGAAGAATTTACATATTTTATTTATATATGCTTTTTGAAATCAGAATCTTTTCAGTGCCAGAAATCCTGTAAGATTTCAGTTTTCAATAACACCAGTATTAGTAATGTTTCTGAATTTTTACTTACTCTCATTGAACATGCTTCATCATAAGGCAAACATATCTTTGGTGATAATCTTTTCTTTTTCTTTCTTTTTCCCCTAGCATTTTACCTAGCATGTTGATAATTTTAGCAAATGCAGAAATTAGTTTTTCTCAGGTACAAGCCAAGTGGCACAAAAAGAAAAATATCCAGAAGAAGATAGAAAATCCTGACTTCAGTGTTCTGAGATCATTCACTTCTCACTCTATCTTTGAAATTGTCAGTCTTAAAACCCCACCACAACAAGGGATACCCTTGCTCATCATTCATGTGAAAAGCCCTGTCACCTTCCTGAAATGCAAGCAGAGTTTGTAGGCAGTCAACACTTCCCTTGGTGGGGAGCTGAGAAAACTTGTTCCCTGTTGTGCGGTTTTGATGCAGAACTGGACTTCTAAGATATTGTGTTGTATAAATTCTGTTAGTGCCTTTGATGTTTACAATTTTTGAGCTTTGAAATAGTGAAATATTAGTAAGTTTTACCAGTATTAAATGCTTAGTACAATGGGCTCAGAAGTGTTGTGCCTGCTTTAATACAGCCTGAAACTGCAAAGCTGCTGTGCTTGCAAGTCAGCCATGCTCTCAGGTGGAGGGAGAGCTCCGTAGAGGAGCTAAAGTGTAGCTTAAACCACTGCATGCTTTAGCGATGAGACAATTTTCTACCCTCTCTCATTTTTCTCACATTTCTTGCATATTTCTGGCACATCCTGCACTGCCATTCCCATTTCTCATGCTTGGACATATTCAGAGAAATACAGGACCTAACAGTGAGGCACTGGGAGAAAAATTTGGGAGAGAAAGCTTTCAACCAGAGATGGCAATGTGGTGACACTTCACATAAACTAAAATATTTTAAAAATCCTTTTTGAAATAATTATAATATTTTTACTTTTTCTTCAGACAGTGTAGCATTTAACAGTTTATTTTTTAATTAAATATGTATTTTATAGCTTTGTCCACATTTTCTAACGTTTGCACAATTTACAGTATCCAGAAGAAAAACTTCTTTAGAGAGAGTGGACTTCTATTAAAAGCAGTTGCTTTTTCTTTCCCTTCAACTTCAGGCATGACCTCTGTTTCACACACAAATTGTGTTGGCTCCCACTTGGGGAATTTTCCCAGTTGCACAGCACCATACAATATTTCCCCTAGCTGGATGCATCCATCAGAAGCTCTGTTTTGGCACCATTACCCAGGTTGTTCCTATCCAAACTACACTGGAAATAAGAGTCTTCCTTTTTTCCTTTCATGTCTTCCTTTCTTTCACCTTCCTCCCAGTCTTTCACTGCCCTCTTCCCTACTAGCTTCTCTTCTGCATTCTCCATAGCTTGCAGTAAATGTCACATATATTGTGTTGATAGCCTACCCACCTTTTGGTGATCCTCTGTTGAGGTCTGGCTAGGTACAAGTCAGGTTGTTGCACTGCTCCCATTTGAGTCTGGTGCACTGAGATGTGAAGGGACTAGGAACCTCCAATTAATAACATTTAGTTTATAATGTAATAATCCAATCACCTGTAATTAATAACATCAAGTAAATGAATAGTAAGTTTATTTTCTCACTGTCACAGAGAGATAAAGATCAGAATTTGTACAGGCTGAGCAGAGATTCCTTCACTGTTAAGAATTCATTGGGAAAGGGTGAAAGATCTCCTAAAAATTCTAAAAGAAAGGGTTGCTGTGTACTATGAAGGAGAAGTGCTTCAGAGCCTTTCTAAGATAAGCTTGGCACAGTAGCAAGGATCAAGAAACACATGAACCCTGGCATCATCGTTACTTTATTTAAAGTTATCAAGTTAGCTTAAGATTTTTTGAATACAAGTGTTTTCTGATAAAATAAATTTTGTGAAAACCAACTTTTTTTTTTCTGTAGACACAATCCTGATTTCAGGCATATTTCTTAATTTTCAGGAGAAATATCTGACAAAATTTGAAAGTGCTAAATTGTCACTTAAAAAAATTAACTGAGGTTTTTATAAAGTGTCATTGTACAGAAATTTGGTGTAGGGGTTTTTTCTTCTAGTTTGGGGAGCAGGAACAGGAATTAAATCATCAGGAAGTGTCAGAATTTCCCCACCGCAGAAAAGTGATTATCCTGAGGGACTCTGTCCTCCAACCCTTCCAAGGCAAGAGTAACCATTGGCAAATTCCCTTACAAATCATTGGATATCAAAAGGTGCAAATGCCTTCTTGACAGAATAATGATGTTGAGTATCTCATAGAACCAGACCATAAACAGCATGTTGAGCAAAGCTCTCCCTCCAGAGCATGTGTGTTTGCTTTTCCTGGTTTTGTGGGTAGAATCACAAATTTTAAAATATGTCTGTGACTATCACACAAATTACTGATGAAAATTACTGCCATTAAGCAGAATTAGTATTGAGGTATTATTTTGCATCATCTATAAGCACAGTAAAGAGGGGGTTTTGGTGCATTTGCACTTCAATGTGTCCTAATTGCAGGCCTTCTTTGTGTTCAAACACAGGCAGATATATTTGAAATTTATGAGTGAAAGGACAACTAGCCGTCCTCTGCTTGCCACTTTATAATTTAATTGCTCTGTTGCCCAGTGTCAGGGCTGCCAGTAAATGTTAGTGGTTTAAACCACTGATGAAACTGTGACTTTTTTATCTGAAAAAAGATGAGTGATACCAAGGCGTAGCACAAAAAGGCAGTGTCTGCAAGAAATAATTCTGTTTTTTATTCTGATTTAAAGCAGTTTTGGCAAGCTCAGAAGGGTTGTATTTGAAATACGTTATTTTGCTTACACAGCCAGAGCCAGGGTAATTATCAGTGACTAGTGGACATCTCAAGCCATGATTAGAACTGCTCAGGGATGAAGCATGGAATGTTGCCTTTGTTTCTTAGGTTATAGGCATCTCTCTCTGTGTTTCTGAGTAGACTCTCGACCCTATAGCCTTAGGAATGAGCCAATTACACCTCCCCAGGGACATGGCATCTTTCTTCCAGCCATCTGACTTTTGAGCCTTTAATATTTTTAAAAAATCATGGTGCCTTCCTGTCATGCCTTCCTGCAAACAAAACTGAATGGCAGTATTTCACAGCATGTTTATTTTAGTGAATAGCAAATTAAAAGAAAAAAAAAAAAAGTCTGCCACCCAGTTATTTAAGTATTTGGAGAAACATCTGCTATGAATTTTGCCTTATTCTTTGGAAGTTGAGATAAACAATGGCTTTTGATCTACAAATAGCAAAAATCATTTTGGGAACATATTTCCAAAAATTTTTTGGAGCTTTCTCATATTTAGCTGGTCATCTTGGGATTTGTTTAATGGGATCTTCCTATGGCAAAACTGGTGAATGTGTATGTGAGTTTGTAGGTGGTTTCAGCTCACAACCATGAGCTGCTCTGTGGTGCAGATGTTTATCACTGGACACATGGTAAATGAGAGCATTGCACATAGTTGTGCATTTAGTGGTCTGTCTGAAACAGGCTCTGAAATGTGCACCCTTGCAGGGCAGGGCAGCAGTTTCCAGACCTGGAGGGAGCCAGCAGAGTGAATGACTTTCTTTCAGCTACAGAGGTAAAAGACTTTGGGACTTCAGATGTGCTGCCTGCCCTTTTTTTGGCTCTGTGTCAAATAGCTCTCCTTATGATCACCAGACCCTGGAAGAAAGTTCCTCCCCTTGCAATTTCCATGGGGAATTTTTTTTTTTTTTTTTTTTGTGCCTTTCACTCAGTGCCTGCTGTGAAGGCAGTGCCAGGCAGCTCTACAGGCTTTCCTATCCTTGAGAGAAGGTGGCACGCCATCTCAAAGAGCAAGGTAATTGCCTAACAGCAACTTAGGCATTACTTTGAAATCACTTTTAATTCAAGCTGGGTTAATTAAAATGCAAACAAAAGCACTTCTTTTTATAATTTCTAAAAAAACTCAATTGCCAGTCTTTTGAAAGCAGAAACAAAACATCACGGACAGAGTGAGTGCTGGTAAGATATCTGTGACCAGTCCGCTGAATTCAGGGGGAGAAAGTCCCATCAGACTTTGCCTTGGAGTCAGCAGTTTAAGGATTTTCCATGCTGCTTTTATTATGTCTTTTATGGAGTTTGTAATAATATTGTTTGTTTTGGATGGCTTTGCATTTCAGTAGAAATCTTGCAATATATTAAAATTAGGAATTATGTCTTGCTGGCAACAGAGAAGTTGTTATCACATAAATTTTTGGTGAGTGGAAGTAACTCAGTGGAACACAGAGTTTTTGCAATTTTATTGCATTATTGTATAAACTCTGTGGGGGAAAAGATATTTGTTCCACTCATGCTAGGCCAAGACTGGAAAAGTGCTGTAAGCATAGGAGGGGACATGTAAAAGAGGTTTCTTGGGAGAGAGATTTATTGGGCTTGGGAATAGTCTCCCAGGAGGGACAGTGAAAGCTGCTCTGCTTTGAGTGCTGGAAGCACTTAAAGCCAGAACTGGAACACACTGAAAAGTATGTGAAAATAAACTTTTTTTCAGCAACAATGAGCAGGGTCTTTTGTAGTTGTGGGGGTTTTGTTTTTGTTTTTGTTTGTTTGTTTGTTTTCTTGCTCTGTGTTTAGGCTGAGTCAGGAATGACAGCAGAGGGACACAGGGCTCAGCATACAAGCCATCCATCTGCCAGACTGACTGGGCTAAGGAAATAAAGATTGATCTTGCTATTTTAGTGGATGGAAGAACCACATCCTTGACTCACCCTCTGTGGCAGGGTGTCCTCTCTACCTCCTTTACAAGCAGAGGGAAGAAAAGGAGATGGGAAGGAATTCTCCCAAGCAGCAAATAAATAACTGACAATATGAAAAGTTAAATGAAATGGCAAAGCCAAAATCTCCCTCAGTATTTTGAAGATGAGTTGTGTCATACACAGTTTTATCCTAGGCTTAAGATAAGTATATATTTAGATGATATTAGGTGAATATTTAGAATATTTAGATGAATTCTAGGCAATGGGATTTTGACAGAGAAAAGAACCTCAAATAAACACGCTTATTCTGCTTTCTAAGAGAATCACCTTCTTTAAAGAAATCATATCAAAGAGATTTTAATTCAGGCACTAATTAATGAAGTGAATTCTAATATTTATTAGAACTCCATATTTCTGCTTCAGTGAACTTGTCTCAGTTATATATGCCCCATAGAGAGAATAAATCCCAGAAAACTAAACTTCATGCATATAATGTATTAAGTAAATGAGATTTGATAGACAATGTTTTTATACAAATATTGATTATCATAATAACGGGGGGGAAGTCCAGAAGGAACTGTGCCAATGGCAATATGCATCTCTCTCAGACTAGGAATTAGATGCTTCAAATTATGCACATTTATAAGAAGGACCAGAGTTTTAAAAATATGTCCAAATTATTTCTGATTCTAATCCTTTTACATGTCAATAAAATCCATCAATATATGTGCACTTTGCCATAGTCCCAATCTCCATTTGTTAATGTTAGTTTAATCTTTAGAAGCAGAGTTGTAAGAGTGATTTTTTGGTGGCAATTTGGGATTCCTGTGAAAGTAATTTGGCCAGTCTAATAATTATACCAAGGAAAAATCAGAAGCTGAGTTCAATGGCATTTGGTAGATGCCAGATACCTGTTGGATTCACTCTGATGTTCAAGACTGCTGTAGGACAAAGGCTGGTGTGGTCCAAGGAATCAAAATTCCTTGTTTGTCTTTTAATGAAATACTTTCCCTCTGTGCTGCTCTGAGGGATGTAATGTCCTTAAGTGGATTGCTCTGAGCCCTGGAATTTCTGTAATAGCACTGAACATTGGCTGAGTCATGTGGATAGCAGGCATTGAAATAAATGCTGCCACAGAACTGCAGGGCAGTTTTTAGTAGGGCTGCATATTTTTTTCTGTAAAATTGCTGTACAGATTCTTCTGTTGGGAATTCATGGCAGACATGGAAAAAGAGCCTGTCAAGGGTGCTCTGTACATAGGCATTGAAGAGCTCTTGGGTATGATAAGGTGTGTATATATGAAAAAAACAGTTACCCAGCTTCGGTTCAGTCCAGTTCATTTAAGTGACATGTTTCTAAACCACTGAAATATAAACATCTAGCTATCAGAAGGGTGGAACTTTGCTTCCTCTACTAGGAAATGCAGGGACACAGCTACAGGGAAGGAAGAAAATGCTTGGTAGCTATTGGGTATCTCCAAGAGAAATGCTGAAGGCTGGCCACGTGGGCCCTTGCTCTTTACAGGGAAACAGGCTTCTGTCACTGCACTTTCAGACTGCCATGGAAGGAGAAGGGGCTGGGCACCCCTTTCCTTTCCCTCTCCTGTCTGTTCTGTCATTTTCCCATCCCATTTCTATGATTTGAAGTAATGTTAGATAATACAGAGATTTTGATCTCCCAGCAAATGCATTAACTTTGAGAACAGGGAGGAATCTCAGCAATTCCAGTAGACAAAGCATCCTTCAATGAAGCAAGCCACTCAGGCAAACCCAGAGTGGTCCAGCCAAGCCATCACTGTGACAGCATTCCACCCAAGCTTCACTGTCAAATGCTGTGCAGCCCCCTTTGAAATGCAGCACTGCACTGCCAGTGAAGGCCACTGTGATTTTCCTGTGCTTAACATTGTTTTGGTTTGGCTCTTACACTCACATTCTCAGTTGTGGGTTTTTTCCCCTCTAGTGGCTGCTGGACTTCTTTGGTGTTGAAAACTTCCGGCAACACAATTCTCCCATGCCTGGGCATTCAGAGGTTAGGAGAAAGAGGCAGAAAAAACTACTGCTCTTTTTTTATTCCAACAGAAGTTATAATATGCTTTCTACAGCATGTTCATATTCCTGGAGGCTTGATTCATAATGTTGGTGCACTTGTGGTTGGCAGTGCTGCCATTGACTTCAAAGGGCTTTGGCTTGGGCTGGAATAAATTGCTGCAGCTTTTATACCAGGAAGTGTTCTTTACATCACTTTACAGAGATAAGGTGACCTGAAGTTAAATATCACAGTCCTGTAGAAGACAAAAGTCCCTTTGGGAGCAGATTGGCTTTTTTCAGTTCCAGCCTCTTAAGAAAATCCTGATGTAAGCAGGGATGGGATGCATTAACAGGTTTTGTGATTGGCCAGGTTCAATAATGATAAAAATAAATGTGGGACTGTTTTCCAAAGGAAATTAAACAAAGAGCAAGTAGAAAGCATCTACAGCAATTCCATAGCAGGTAAGAATACAAAACTTCTACCCTTCTATCCTTTTGTTATAGTACCAAGAGGAGTAGGAAGGGTCAGGGGAAATCAAGATGAACAAAGGGCTGACTCAGATAGCAAAGAAAAATGGAAATGGTCTAAAATGTGAAAAATCCCCATCAGGAACAAAAGAAATCACATTCTTCAAATTTTTGTTACTTTTTTTATGTTAGTCTGCCAGTATGTCCACAGAGCAAATTAATTTTTTGTCTAGAAAAATCCATTGATTCTGCTCTGCTTCTTTCACTTTATCTCCAACAAACTACCTTTTGGCTTGGGATCTCTGATTCCTGTTCAAAGTGGAGAATCTTTTTTCTCCAGGTCTTTTGTACTATGATGCCCACCAAGTGTGGGAAAAGTGGAGATGCTCTCCATCTAGCATCAATTTCTGTAAGAGTCCACCTGCCTATGGTGGCCAGCAGAGATCACATGAGGGACCTTTTCCAGTTTCAGTTCTGCTCTGCCATAGATATGAGGAAAATTGTCCTTAGACCAAGATTTTCCAACAGGTCTGTGTAGGAGTCTGAAAATACTGACAGAAAGCAGTAAATGAGTAGGTTGGTGGATTTACACAATTTGTTTGCATTATAGTAATTGCCTGAAGAAATTCTCACTTATGTGAGCAATCTCTTTTACTTTTTCTCTGTGTAATAAATGTACAAGGTAATGCAGCTTTCTTTTGCCATTGTTGGTGCTATTTCCTATCTTATGAGGCCAAACAGCTTCAATGACGTTCCTGCAGGAGGAGGGAAGTGGAAAAAAATTGGAGAAGCCAAGCCGTTTGGATTTAGTGAGGATGTTTAAGTTAATGATTATATGGTTAACATGGAATCTGTTGCCCAGCCATGAGGTTGGATTGACCTCCTCACAGCTCCTCTGGGTTTTTTTACCCCTTCCTTACTCTAGTTGTTTTTGATAGGACTTCAGGGCTGAGATCGTCCTTACTCTAATTGCTGTAGCATCTTGCCTTGTCATCACCCAAAGATCTTCCCCTGAGGCCAGCCACACACCCTTAATGCCTCACACCCTGTGCTCCTGCCTTCTGACCTCCCTGACCCTCCACCTGCCCTATTTGCTGCACCTCCCATCATCTCTCACCTCCACAGCTCGGTTAGGTGCCTTAACCTCCCGGCTGCCCAGCTGGCTGCCAGGGGCTGCTGGGGAAAATTGGGCTGGGGAGAGGTACTGTATCTCAGGGAGATGCTGCTGTGTGAGGCTGGTACACTAGATGGGGTGGTTGTGATGCTGATCAGCAAAACCTGCCTCTCTGGCGCTGGATTTCTGCCTGGATCACCCACCTGCCCGCAGACAGGGTCTGAAATATAGGCTTATTTGTAAGAGTGATCAGCAGCAGATTGCCCTGAGCTGGTTTCGCCTGGTTTCTGCTTCTTCCCAGACGAAGTCACAGCAGGGTCGTCGTTAGTTTCAATGCCTTAAGCATCTTTAAAGGCACAAAGCTGGAGTGACATGGGAAGGGGATGATGTGTCAGCATTTTAAATTTCCTGATGCTCCCTTCTCCCCCTGCCGCCCCCCCTTTTTTTTAATCCATAAAATGTATATTTAAGCAACAAGAACATTATTGTCTGCCATTGCTCTTGCCTCAGCCAAAGTAATGCTGCAAGCTTGGCATTATCATTTGTGCTGGTGAAATTGGATCTTCTTGTCATATTGATTCTGAGGTACTTTGGTTGGGGCTTGTGGGTTTTGTATTGATCTATTAAAGAAACTGCTGAGGAGTGGATGTGCAAGATCTGTTGTCCGTGTTGTTTGGGAATTAGCAGGAGCTCTTATTCTTTGCCAGCAGCCTGTTGCACTCTTGGAAATGGATCCATTATGAGGGAATCTGGCTTTAATTAGTATCAGGTTCTTCAGTACTTTGTACAGAGTGCTTTGACCCTAATTCACAGCAAGTTCGCAAAGGCAGACTCTCAGGGTGAGTTGCACATTTATTATGTTGTCTTCTGAGAAAGAAATCATTAAAATAATTGGACTAAAGTTTTTGTGTGTGCTGAACCTGAAGAACCTGAAGTCTTTTCTAGACCAAAATTCACTTGGATCTATAAAATGTGTTCAGAAATACACATCTAGACCTTGATTGACATTGTGCACTTGAGTGTTTTCCTGGCCTGGTAGATATTTAGACTTGACGCATGCAGCTCTAAGGGCAGATGCAGAATCCCTTGACTAGACTGAACGAGACTGAAAACACTAATTCCTTCTCCCAGCCTGAAAAATCCAGCATTGGAAAGGCTGTCTCCAGAAGCCTAAAAGAGAGACATCGCTCATTCTTTCCAACCTCAAAATAGTTATATGGCAGGAAAAATCTTTTGTTTTCCTTCTTCCTTTTTTTTTTTTTTTTTTTAAGTTTCTTTTCATTCATTCTTGGAGAAGGAGGGCCTGGTAGATTTTTGCTTTTAGACTGTACTTCATGAAAAATAACCTCACAGTAATGTTAAGTGGTTCAGATACAACTGATAAGTATCAATGCATAGTTTAGAAGTTTTCTTACATAGAAATATAGACGTTTTCATGTATACCAGTCCATCTACAACAGAAATTTTTTCTACATGAAATAATAAAATTACAGACAGTAGATATATGACTAAAAGTAAGCTAAAGCAGTTTTCCCATGACATATCACCAAATGAAACATGAAAAGAACACTCTAACTAACTTATCAAAACATTTATCTGTTACTTATTTAATACTGCCTGAAATGATCATAAAAAGTGACTCAGTGAAAAATGACTGTGTCATTTTTTAGAATGTAATCCATGTCCAGGAAACTACATCTGTAAGTCTTGGCCATCTCCCACATACATGTGTAGATGAGTAAGGAGAGAGAGGGAGAAATTTAAATTAAAAAGAAATTTAAAACAGAAAGAAATAAAAATAAAAAAGGGCCATTATGATAGCTCTTCTCAGCCAGGCCCCAGGTGAGTATAAGCCTGGAGCTATCAAACTCTTCCTGCACCACCTGAGCAACCACTGCAGCACCTGCAAGACTAAGGAGCTAAAGATCCCTAACTCCATAGCACCCACAAGAAATGTTCGGTGTGTTTCAACCCCAGAGGCTCAAGAATATCCGGGACTACTGAAGGTTTTCTGAAAGCTTTGGGACAGGCTGTGTTGCTAGAGCAGGGTGGTAGAAAGTCTTCATTCCTGGACTTAGGGGGAGAAAGCGTGGTATAATTCCATCCATATCTTGAAATGTGTAATTGATGATATTCTTATGTCAGGATGAAAAACACAGTTGGGTTTTTTTTGTCTAGGTTTCCTCGTTGGTTGGTTGGTTGGTTGGTCTGGGTTTTTTTATGAATTTGAAAATTACGCATTAACCTGGTTTGGATTCAGATACAACATTGACCTAAAGATACAATAAATAGGGTAGCATACTATATTGCTTGTTGCAACCTTAGAACAATATAATATCTGAATTCTTCCTTTTAGGTTAACTGTTTAGCCTGCTTGCAAAGGGATTTTGCTCCTGATTTGGACATAAAAACTTATGGGAGATATATAGCAGAGTATCTTCAGGTTCTGGTTAAGCGCATTACAAGGTTTATCTATTTTAGTTGACTTTTCCTTCATAAAATAGAGACATAATTGTTAAACCTCTCCTGTCTTTGTGGTCTGGTCTAGTTCAGAAATCAGTGTCATTTGCTTTGTTATCTTGAAACATCATCTTTTTCTAAGAGAGGCATGGCAAAAGGATACAAAGTCACAAAAATGTTAAATTACTAGAATGTTATAGAATTTGTTTAACTGTGAAGAGGGCCACTGGGTTACACAGCTGTTTTCTCCCACAAATAGACATTGACAGGATTGTTCCTTTCGTTTAATTTGGCTCATTGAAACACTGAATCATTGGGGCCAGCACACTCTTCTTTTTAGATCATCTCTGCCATCTCATCTTGTAAACCATGTGGCAGCATCCTGGAAGACAGTACCTCCAGTGCTTATTTTTATTTGTTTCACTGGGGTTTTCCCCCCTTCATTTGGGGGGGGGGGTTTTTTTTTTTTTTTTTTTTTTGTTTGTTGTGTTCTCTCACCCTTCCTTTCCCCCCCACCGGCTTTGGTGGGGGTTTTTTTTTTTTTGAGGGGGGGAGGGTTTTTTTTTTTTTTTTTACAAAAATTTTTTTTTTGTTTTTTTTTTTCTTTGGGGGGGGGGGGGGGGGGGGGGGGGGGGGGTGTTATCTTTTTTTCTTTCTTTCCCTCCCTTTTTTAAAAAAAAAGGGGTTGTGGTTTTTTTTGAGTGTTTTTTTTTATAGATGGAAGAAAAAAATATTTTTTTTTTTTTTTTGGTAGGGAGGAAAGTAAATATTTTTTATTTTTTATAAAAATTTTTTTTTTTTTTTTTTTTGTTTTGGGGCCTTTTTTTTTTTTTTTTGTTTTGTGTTGGATGGGGGGGGGGGGGGGGGGGGGGGGGGGGGGGGGGGGAAAAAAAAAAAAAAAAGAAATGTCAGTTGGCATGCCCCTCATTTGGTCTTGTTTTCATGTAACTAAGGTGCACAAAGAAAGCATTATCAAAATCCAGGTAAAACTCCAAGGCACTTGGAGGTTAATTACTGTCAAGTAATTTATGTCCAATACTAAGGTTTTGCAAGGATTTAAAGTAAGGATATTTGAAAAACTTCTTTGGAGAAATGCTGAAACTACCACAAGAAATGTACCATTTCAAGGCTTCAGCAAAATACTTGTAGCTTTGGAGGGCTTGCCAGATTTGAAGGCTGCAACCTGAGAGAACAAGTAGAGAACAGAAGAGGAGGGAAGGTTAAGACTGCATATGATTGTGCCATTTACCCACACAGCTAAACTGAAAGCAAATTAGAGGAAGGAAATTGCTGAACAACAGCATGCCTGTGCTTCAAAACCAATATGGAAAATGGGGGATCAAAGAGGAAATAATCTTCATTGCAATCCCATTGTCCAGGCTGACCTCAGTACCAAAGCTAAAGATACTAATAGTAAAATAACTCACTATTTCAAATTAATTACATTTTAATAATTAAACCACTATTAATAATGCAAATAAAAATATTTCAAATATGTTTTTATCAGCATCCTTCTATAATATTCACTTTCTTATTGAAGGAAAGAAGCTTATACTTCTTACCACCCAGCAATGCAAGGAGAAGGACAACATAGCTCTGAAATACCCAAACACCTTTTGTAACAGCTTTAGTGAGCTTTTTCCTATTGCTCTCAAGAGGGCACCTTTCCCTGCATTATCTAAATATGCTCTCCAGGCAATTCAAGCATCATGTTCTTGATGAAATGTTGTTATTTTTAGAAATAAATGAAGCAGGATACATAATTTCCCCTCCCACACCTTTGTTGATGCTTTTATAGAAAGACCTGTGTTTAGAAGTTAATTGCAGCATCCCAGATTGTGCACAAAATAGGCCCTGCAATTGCCTAGTGGGTGCTATTGTGAGGGGAAAAGAGAAGGAACAATGCCACACAAATGTTGCTTTGGAGTTCTTTTTACATCTGATTACCACTCCAGGAAAAGAGCACTAACTTGTTTGCCACAAAAGGGATTAAACTGCCTTGCATGACACCCTGGGAAGGGATGCCTAGGTGAAAGGCATGCTACAATAAACAGGGTATTTTGGGTAAAAGCTAAGGAAGGAAAGAAACAGTAAAAACCAATTTACTGTATGGATGTGACCCCTTTTTGAACTTTCACACAACTTTATGTGTTGTTTCACTTAGGATGACAAACTGATAATAGAAACAGAAATGTCTTCAATTTCTTCATCTGTTAGTACACCAAGTCTGTTTCCTAGTGACAGCAGGAGTCAAACAAAAGGGCATCATTTCACTGTTAGCAGCACAGTCTTTTCAGCTGGTGTTTGGTCTCAGGTTTTCCTTAGTGTGTATTTCCAGAGTTTCCCTGGCTTCCTTGCTGCCTCCTTGGTAAATTCTCTGGTCCTTCTGCCTTTCTTCTCCAGATACGCACACTTCTGTGCCAAGCAACCAAGCAGTTTGAACCAGATTTACAACATGTTGCTGATTTCATCATAATGTATCTCTCAGCACTGCAAGTTTTTATGTTGTAAAAGCAGTAGTTTATCCTCTGTCTCCATGCTCAGTGGAATACAGTTGGAGTTTCGACTCAGAATAAAAAAGTTTAGGCTGCTGAATTATCAGCATTATCACCTGAAATGACTCTGGGGTTTCATTTTCCTTCTGCTATACTGGCCAGCCATGGCCTAAAAGAAGTACAGCCTATGGTGACACAGCTGCGTTATGAGATGGAAAATATTTACCTTGTCTATTCGTTCAGCAGAAGCAAACCCTTTCTAATGCATGTTTTCCCAACACCTGCATGTGGCACATCTCCAGCTTGCCAATTTGCCTAATGTACTTTGCTGATATCAGCTAGGCTCTGTGTTTGTTACACACATTTTGCAGTAAGTTCTGGCAAGCATATGAGCTGCCAAATAAGATTAAAATAACTGGTGTAGTTAGCAAGCCTCTGCAGGTAAAATATGTGTTTTATAATAATTAAAATATACTCATCCTTTCAGTGCCTTTGAGGTGCATTTGAACATCTGTTTTGTTGCTGGTATTAGAATATCCTCAAAGTGCACAAGGTAAAGTGATCCTATATGTGGCACTTAAAGCAGCTCAGGACAGGAGTTTAGCAGAAGTCAAAGTGATCAGACATTCCTGTGACTGACCAGGGTGCTGAGAGTTAAATTACATGTACAACAGCAATCAATTCACCACACTTTCTGGACTTGAATAAGTGAAGTCAATCTCTAACTATTAGTCATTAAAAAGAAATATCCTTTGGTGCAAATGTGAGGCACCTTGTACAATATCTGTGATTCTAGTCTAGCTGGATCCCTTGAGCAGGTAAATCATGGAGAGAAAGTTCTCAATCATAAATATCTCCCTTTGAGTCAGAAAAGAGCAGGTGAAATGGATGCAGGGAAAAAAAGACGAGTGTTTTGTTTCAGGGGTCTCCACTGGCAGAACACAAACAGACCCCCTTCAGCCTTGCTGGGCACTCCTCACAGTAACACAGCCTATTCAGCTTGAGCTCCTCCCAGTAAAAGAGCACGGTAATCCTTGTAACTCCATGGAAACCCAAGGACTGAAGTAATAGTAACCCTGAGCTTGAAGAGATGAGACATAATTCCATCACACCTTGTACAGATACCAATTGCTCATATGGGTAACATAGCTTGGACTATGGGTATGTAAATCTCTTCCATGTGGAACAGAAGCGATGATTAATTAAGTGAGAATGCAATCCCAGTATGGTAAAATACAGAGTAAATTCATAGATAAATATAGACAAACATGTTTTTAGAAGTCATTTAGGAAAACACACTCTACCAGTGTTTTTGACTCTGCTTTAGTTAGGCTCTCCTGCCATTCTCCTTTCCAGATTTTGCATAATATCTGGCAGCATCTAAGAGTGGTCCTTTATTTGATTATCACTTCTGGGTGATAGATTTTACTTCAATAATGTGCACTACAGAGTTCAAAAGCAATACAGGTTAGTGGTGAGATCTATGTGACAACTAGCAGTACCAGGAGGGAAGGGACAGTGAGGTGACAAGCTATATATATATACCTCTCTGTTGTGCATCTTGTCAAGGGTCTCCTTTTCTTGTTTCCAGTTTATGTCTGCTTGGATTTGTTTCTCGTGAAGCAAGTTACAAAACATTGACCTCCAAAGAGGTTTGTCTGGCTAAATGTAAGTGCATCATGTACAGCACATGACTGCACACTAACAGTTGTTTGTCAGCCTTTGGAGTTTGAAAAGCTTTTTCTTTCTCTGTATTTATTTGTTCATTTTCCTAAGGGTGGCAATTGACATTTAAGTGATCATTAGCTAGCTCTTACTTGCCTAAATATTTCTTCAGCTGGGAGACAGGGTTAAGACAAATGAAAATAAATATCTTAAATGCAATCTTCTATTCCATCGCCTAAGACTTTATTAATGTATTTTCACCCACACTATTTAAAACAAACTGAAACACCCAGAATCTCCCCTATCCTTAACATAAGTCTGGCCACATGTTTTATGTCCAGAGACAATGTCCTGGCCTGACTGAAGTGGATGTTTTGCTGTTGGCTTCACTGTAAGTTGGTATCACCTCAGATCCCCAGACCAGGATATACTGTCTTTCCTTGGTTTTTCTTTTTGAATTATCTGTTAGCAGATTTTAAGGGAAAATAGAAAGAGAGCTATGTTTATGCCTCTCAGTGTGGTTAAATTCCCTCTCTTTTTATTGTATATAAGATTACAAGAGAAAAATCTGCAGAACACACAAAAGGAAAAGAGGTGGGCAGAAGGTAAGAACAAGGTCTCAAGATAAGGAGAAGGTTAAAATGTTCTGTAAATCTATTATATGCAGTCATTAAAGCATGATAAAAGTCTGACATTTCACTTCAGCAAGGATAATGAAGACTGGCCTTTTTACATAGATTCATGGCACTAATGCCAGAGGGATTATTAGGTCTGACTTGTGCAATACAAGCCCTTAAATTACGTTCATTTGCACTTCTGTTGAGCTCAGTAACTTATGTTTTATTGTTGTCATCCAGAAAGACATCTAGTCCTGATGTGATGACCTCCAGAGACAGAAAATCCACTGATAGCCTTGGTAGCTTAATCGCATTTGCTGTTGCAATAGATACATGTTTTTACTTAAACATTCCTAGCCTCAGTTTTCAACCATTGTTTTTTACTGTAACTTGCACTGACAGAGTAAAAGGCATTTTGCTTCTTCTTGGTGCCCTGGCCTCTATGACTCACAAAATATGTTCACTTTTGCAATAGAGGGCTGAAGTGTCTTTGCTTCTATTAGCATTCTGATGAAGTCAAATACTGAGATGGAGGTGTTGCTGCACCAACTTCAGTATGACTGAAACAGAGACAAACAGAGCTCCAAAACTGGCTGTCCTTGTATCCAGAGCTTCAGTTTGGCCTCTTCGTAGAAAATCTGTTCTAACACAAATACTCCATCTAGTCAAATGTCATGATGGTTTCAGAACATTCAAAGATATTATTAGATTTTCAAAGTCAGAACATTTTATAACAGGCTCTGTAACTGTCTAGCTCAGGTGTGAAAAGCCCACAGCCCATAAAATGGTGTTTGAGTCTGGAACTTTATTTCAGTGTACATGTGGAAGCAAATTTTCTTTTCCTTGTTATTATCATATAATACTGAGGATTATACCAGCTTGATACCTTAAAATTACTCTAAAAAGCCTTATTTTGAACTGATTTCCCCTATTTCCTATACCTGATTTATCCTGGCACTGTGGGTAGCAAGGTCCATGCTCTGAGGTAAGGTTTTGTTTGGAGTTCATTGCTGTTTCCATGGGAATAGTAACTTGTTTCAAAGCACTGGTTTGTGATATTTAAGGAGAAAAGGAGAGAGGTTATTTCAGTTTGCTTGACAGAATTCATTTATATGAGCAATATGTTATATTAATGCATGAACACCCACGCCAGGCACTGTAAATGGCTTCCCAGGTCTTGTAGCCTTTCACCTGGAGCACTTACCCAGTTTTCTATGGTAGACAGGAAAATATATCTTCTGGACTTTTGCAAATCATAATCCTAATACCTTTAGTAGCCACTTGCTTTTCCAAGTGATTTCCAATTTTGGGAGACTGTAAAAAGCAAACAGAAGGGCATATTTTGTTTCTGACAGCAAATGCTTGGCAGTTCAGTGGAAGATGTGTGACAGTTTCAGATCTATAGAACTTCCCACTGTAGCAGCCACACTTGGGTCTGTACAAGCTGGTACATGACACAGTCTGAGAGTCTGACTTACAGGAAGGGCAGAACATGGAGGAATAACCACAGCCTAGGTTGTGTGTGAGCATGTGCTCATCAGAGGGCAAGATGAGGTAAGAAGGGCAAGTGATAGAGAAGTAATGGCTGTCTAAGAGGGAGGATGGAGCACTGACAAATCTGAGACTTAGGGCATTTTTATCAACATGTCAATTAGACCTGACTCTGAGTAGATTTAATTGTTCTCTGAAGGCAGACAGCCTGTCAATAGTTCTGAGCTGGTTTAATAGTAGTAAAAATGCTTGAAGCCATTAGACATCTTGTTTGTGAGGCTCCCATTGCCAGCTGTGCAGCTGTGTTCATGTTGACACCAGCATGTAGTTAATAGATATTTACTTTTGATCATGCCAGACAAAACTTGTTCAAGCATATCCAAATCCAAGAAATCCTCTAAAGATTTCCAGGGCTAGGTGGGCAGTTAGGCACATGCAAAGCCTCCATAAAGGAATCTGTGAGAAAGCTAAAGGGGAAAATCTTGTGTTTATTTTCCCAGCTATTTCAAACCTGACACATACCATGCTGCTTTGTAGATATGAGTTCACTAAAATCCAGGATTCAGAAAAAAAGTTACAATTTTCTTAAATAATCAAGCATTTAGAGATGTTTTTTTCTTGTCCATGATTTTATCTCCTGCTGAGCACCCCTCTTCAGGACATGCTGAAACCTCTTTCTTGACCTCTCCCCGTGTCCCTGCTTTCCCCTCCCACTGCCTCTGTCCCTCCTTTCACTCAGCCCTGCCACCCTCTCTGCACTGAACTCAACATACGCCCAGCCCCTTCCTGCTCTCTCTGAAAACCCATCTGTGTTGTGAAACTCCCCACCTACAACGACCACATATTGCTGTCTGGATCCCGCTCTCTCCTTGTTTTCTATCAGTTTGAATCTGTTGACTTCAGAGCTGTTGCTTCTCCCCTTGCAGCTTTCAGCAAGAGTCAGAACCACTGCATCTGCTCAGGCTGTTCAAGGATAAAGTCTTCCTGGGGAACGAGAGGCTCCTGCTGTGTGCTCAGAAAAATAAAGCACCCTCTCCACTTACAACTGTGTATTAACAATATTTGCAGGTTGAACTGAAGCTTCTTCCTGGGAAAAGAGCATCCTTGAAACTGTCCTGCTCTCAAACTCTTCTGCCTCTGTAAGGTGGGGAAAAGGCACTTGGCAAAAATCTTTTCCCAGTGATGCTGGGAATTGTTGGTGAGGTTTAGGGAAAGATGCTAGAGGTTGCTCCCGCTCTTTGCCAAACCCTCAGCCCTTACCCAAGGAAGCCTATTCCATGCATAGTGCTCAGCACATCCTCAAGAGGCTTTCCCTTTTGCCTGGAAATTTTCAAGAACCTGCCAGCGGAGAGATGGTTTTCATACACCTAAAGCATGTGTTTCTTACAACTTTGTATTTATAGACATGTTACTAATTCCAGGCTTTGGTGCAGCTCATAAGCACCAAAGCCACTTTGTAACAAGTGGCAATCTTTGTTACTGACTGAAATACTTGAATATGTCTGTAGCAGAATCCAGATCTTTGGCTGTCATTCCTGTGCCTTCTCAGAGTGTCCTTCCTTCCCTCTCTGTAAAATCACCTCACCACTGGTGGATAGAAAGCTACTTCACAGGGACTTGGTTGATAGTTATAAGAATTGCATGAAGTTGTCTATTTAGAGTATTGACGTTGACTATTCAAACCCACAGCATCTAAAAACAAGTATAGCTTATCCCAGAGACACCTGCATGATGATTTCTGTGTAGGAAGAAACAGACACAGTGAAAGGGAAGCGAAACATTTTGCCCGAAATGGCATCTTACAGAATCAGATCTTTGCAGTGACAAATGTGCACTGAACAGAGCCAGATTTCACATTTTCAAAATGTGTTCTTAGGCGTCTTTGTCATGATTGGAAACACCACAGCTGAAGCTGTCCATCGATTCTGCAGGTTTGTCAGCTCTAAATGTTTTTGATGGCTGGGCACTGAGGTTTCTGTTTCCCCTGACTTCTCTATTTGCTGCTTACCTGGGCAGATTTCTGTGCCTCTGTGAATCTTCATTGATTTTTCTGGAAGTGAAATGTCATTACTGCAGCAGGCTGTGTACATCAGGTATACTGGAGAACGGGATCATTAGGGCTCTGTGTAATTAGCAGTGCTCTAATGTACCCCATAATGCTTTCTTCTCCAGGGGTTGGCCCTGATTATGTGGGTTAGTGACTTCATTGGCTCCTGACACTGCACTGGGGTCTCACACAACATCCAGTGTTTATCCTCACACAGCTGAGGTGTGGGAAGCAAGCATGGTACAAGCCGTTCTTCAGTCAGATGTTGGAGGAGCTTGCACAAAATCAGGAAGTCTGTGGGTGAACAAGGAATTGAGCCCAGGTCTTAAGTGTCTATGGCTGAAATGGACTGTGAGACAGGACTACCTCATGGGTCACAAAAACCAGGATACAGTCTGATGGAGTATGAGACTTTTGCAAGATGAACAGAGAGCTTTGTACCTGTGCAGATCTGATGTTCTTAGTCCTTACCTAAAATTGTCCTTTAAAAGATTGAGTCATTTTGGTGTCATGCAACTGTGGATTGTGATGGGGTTGCTCTGTACTCACCAATTAAGTAAATTTATGCCTGGAATATATGTATATTTTACTTCTAAAAAATGAAGTTTCCTGTTGAACCCCATCTATTATCTGCATCTTTCTTTTCCCCATGTTCCATCAGGCAGACACTGCTTTAACCCTGTAATAATGGTATCTGTGATCAAACACATTTGTTGATTTCTATGCAATAATCTAATTACCTACAATTATAAAAACAACACCCAAATTCATGTATTTTGTAAAGCTTTCTTTTTTGAAAGATTCCTTGTGAGATACTTTCTGTTCAAATGGAAGAGGTTTACATCACATGTCACATGAAATTTCCATTTGTAGTTAGCTTTCAGGAGTTAATAAATTTTAATAACAGTTAATTTCATTAACAGTTTCTGTCACACAGCCGTGATGAAGCACCCAAATGCAATACTTATCAAGCTGTGTAATTGGGACTTCCCATACTCTAGTTAGCACATCACAATCCTGATCCTTAGCTGACTTGAAGCTGTGAATCTGAATTGCATGTCAGGCAGGGACCTGGGTACACATTAGCATCTTCCAGGGCATCTTTGGAAGGAAACCTGTGCATGTGGGCAGGAAGGGAGCTGGGGTGTGCTCCTGTAGGTCTTCTCATCTGTGTGATTTTGGGACCAGCACACTGGAGTACACCATGAAGCCCATCTGCCCTGCACATGAGATTCAGCCATGGCATGCACACTAGGACTGCTCTGCACATAGAAATAGTCACTGTCTGGAGATCTTCACTTCCCTGATGTCTAAGTAGGTGTAGCTTTGCATTTTCCCTTGGGGTCTCAGAGTGCTTCCCACCTGTGTTCCCCAGCCAGCAGGGTCAGGACTAGTTTCTTACAGCTGCACCATTGCCTGGCAGCTTCTCAAGTGCAGAGCTCTCCTTTTCCAGCTTCCAAGTGAAACTCAAAGCAAACAAATTGCATTCAAAACCCATCTCTCTTAGTTTTAGTCAGCACCAGACATTTGCATACTTGGTGGGATTTAAGATATGCATATGTCCTTCTGCCCTTTGGTGGCTTTGTCACCATCCTTCAGTGCTGTCTGAGTTCAGACACCTGTAGGATTTGCAGTTCTGCAGAGTCCCATCTCACAACCAAGCCATCTCTTCCTTTCACAGAGGCACCTTGCTGTTCCATAGCAGAGCAATAGCATCCTAGCACAAAAGCACAGTCCTCTGCTCTTCTCTCCTGAGCAGTCTGCCAGTGCTGCAGTACAGCCCCAGCTCTCACCAGGACATGTGGAGCTTGGAGGACACACCAAGAGCCTGTGCTTTCTCTCTTTTCTGCAGGAGCCCAGCACTCTCCAGGCAGCTCTCTCCCACAGAGGAGCTGGAGAAAAGTGATTGCCTTTATCAGATGGTCATTGCACAGCCTCCAGCTTAGTGCTCCTCTGCAACTAGATTTCACCAAATGCACATTAACCAATTACCCAAATTGGCACATTAAACAATTGTCATTAACTGATACAGAATCTAGCAAATGAATAAGCTCCTTATTGGTAATTTTTGACCCTTTGTATTAGTGTGGTTGTAGCTATCTGTGACTTGTACTAATGCAACATGCTTATGCTAACTTCTATTTTTTATAAGCTCTTCATAAGCCACTTATAAATAGAAGCTTAATATGAAGTGTGACAGATCTCTAATCTTTAGTCTCTCCTTAGCCCTCCAAGCGCTTCCTTTCTGGAAATACAGAATATATCCAGTATGCCCTAGATATTCTCCATTCTTGCTGATGACTTTAGCTCTCAGCCATTGATTCTTTCCACTTCTTAATCAGTGTAAATAGATCAGTGCTGGAACTATATTTTTATTTTAAATTTTAAAAAGACAAATAAGATCAAAGGGACGGTGAAGGGGTGATGAATAGAAAATATATTTTGTTGCTCATGTGATGCTGTGAGGCAGAGGGTCAATATAATGCAGACATAAAAAATCTGTATTCCTTCTCCATTGTAATAAAGAGGATTGAAGTGAATTATCTACTGGAACTTACAAATACTGAGAAAATACTATGCGGCATTTATGTAGTGCCAGTACTTTTGACATTCTCTTTCACCAAAGGCCATGTGTGTAATGATTCCCCCGTCAGCACAGGGCAAACACCGTGGCACAAAATGTCTGGTTTAGGGTCACATAGCAAATCAATGCCAAAATGGGGGATGGAACCCTAATATCCTGGTACCAGGAAATGTTTACAAGTCTATACTAAGTTTGTCAGTTAGTTTGTTTGTTTACTTCTATGGGGGAAAAACCTGTGCATCTAAGTTTCAGGTGGTATGGAAAATTTAGAAGTAATACCTCTTCCTTTCAGCATGTCATTCAGATTTTGTCGAGTCTAATCCCTCCAGCATCCAGTGTTTTTCACTTTGACTTTAAAAGAAGTAAAGCCCTGTAGATACTTTTCACCCTTTTCTTACATTCAGCTATGAACACTATAATAATAAATGTTTCCAGGCAATTAATATATTGATATGCATTCACAAATAAGCACATCTACTGTGTTTCTCACAAAAAGGAGAACACCTGAGGTAGGGAACCTCAGGTGCAGAACTTGCAGGATTTAAAGCACAGTTAAAGCTAATGGCTGCAAATTGTAGCCTAACCTAACACTTTCTCAGTCACAGAATCCTCCCCCTTTTTTTTTCTCCTTAAAAGTTTTGCTGTTGCGTCACTGATAAATAACAGCCCTTTGCTCGGTAATATATCCCTTTTTTATTTAAGGTTTTGCCTTCCTACCCATTAAACCTCTCCTCATCAGCATTGCTTTCACTTTTCAGAAACATATATTCAGTATTATAGGCTAGGAGTTCTTTTGTTTTCCCCCCATAGATGTAAAACCCTGGGGGATTTAAGTATCTACTTGATAGGCTCACACAATCTTAATCAGCCTATAATGGAGCTAATGCCTGTTTGTCATCCTTGGAGATATAAATTTCCTGGTGATGTCTACTGCAGTCAGTACATGAAGTATGCTCTGACTGCCAGCAAGGTCTAATAACCAGGAGAAGGGCAGCCAGCTTCATTAGCGAGCCTGAGACCGTACCGGCTGCTTTTCTGGGGAACTGTGCTTTTTTTGAATACCGAGAGGGAATAATGGATAATACCGGTAAGTGAAATAAAACAGATCTTCATTCTTAGTGGAGCTATGGGGTTCGTTTGTATCCTCTCTCACTTGCTGCAGGAGATGTGTTTCTTTAGCCTTTGTGGCTTCTTCTTTTTAAATGTCCTTTATTAAAGCAAATTTTTATGTCTAAAACGTGACACACTTAAGTTGTTAACCCTTTATCAGTCTGGTTTTTCTGCTTTAAGTCTGTTTCCTGGAAATGTGAACATAAACTGTAATGTAGGATCTGCCTTTTTAAGGTATTCGGTGTTATTTTGGAACCTATATGCAGGAAATGTGGCAGGAAGGGAAAATGCATGTACTTCAGAGAGAAATATCTCTCACAGTTTGCAATAGGTGTGGATGGATAACTAATAAAGCTAACAAAAAGTAGATAATTGTTAGCTCCCATCTGTCTTATTTTAAGCTGTCTCTGTTTCCTCTGTATAATGCCTTACTCTCTTTCATATTTAGTACATAAAATACTGAATATATTTGCACTTCTTATTTTCTTTGATGTTCCAACTTTAGATCACGCATTTTCATCCTAAATAATGCGCTTCACGGTTTCTAAGGAGGCGCACACATCCTTACATCGGTGATGAAATGCATTATTTGCATTTCCCTTTTGCATTACCTTGTATCACAAAAAAGAGAGCTTTATGGGACAGAGGTTTTGCATGCTGCTTTGACTGCTGTGAACTTGAACATGTCGAGATCTCAGGGATTTATTGGTACTAGTGCAATTCATATTAGGATACACAATCTGCGGTAGATTCGGTGCCCTTTAAAACCTGCTCAGATCATCACATTTCTCTATTGTTGACCTTAAAAGTGATGATCACCTCTACAGTGCATGAAAAGATTATCCTCCAGTAGGTTTCAGTGATTTTGAGGGGCTTGTGGGGGTTTTAGTTTGTTTTTTTTTAATAGTAGAAGCAAAACTCTTGCTTATGCATGCTAAGGTCAGGTCATTCTCATCTCATGTGTATTGTTATCAACTTCTGTGACAAACAGATAAAGGGCTCTTGATGCTTTAATTTCTATAAAATCCAAGACAACAAAAAAAGAAGAAAAAAGGAGTTTTTCAAGAATTTAAAATGTAACATCATGGAAATTACATTGCCAGCATCTAAAAGAACCGAAATGGTTCTAGTGTACTGCTCATTTTTGGAAAGAAACAAGATTAGCAATACTCTTTGCGCTTGGTGCTTTGGCTAGCTTTTATGGAGCCTTAACATAATAAATGATAATGACTTTTGTTTGATATTGCATGACGAGGCAGAATTTTCTGCTGGAGGAGAAGGATTCCTGCTCTCCGACACAGAATGCCTGTGGGCAAGAGATACCCTGGCAGGCAGAGCTGCTAATTCCTCCAGGTTTTTACACTCTTCAGCATGAACAACTAATACTATAGAAGTCTTGACAGAGATACCACTTTAATCCAGCTCTAAGAATCTGTTCTGGAATGAGTCACATCTATTTTAAAGGCCAGTTTTGGGGGGAAGAAGAGGGAAGCTGGTGTCTGAAAACCATAGGAACAGATTTTCCTGTGTGTGTTTTTGTTTGGCCTAAGGAAGATTCCAGTTTGGTTGCTGCAAAAAGTTAAAATAAGTAAAGCTTGATGTCTGCACAACTTACCAACTACTCCCAAAACTTCTTATAACATTCGTTTGCTGAACAACTCCAGATATTTTTCCCCATGCACAAACAGTGACTGATGTTTCCAGTTTTTAGCAAACAAGCTATATACCATTAAAATTGGTTAAAATAATCTTTCAGATGATAATTAAAAACTAGCTGTTAAAAACAAAAAGCTCCAACCCAACAACAGATGAATCCAAGCCCTGTTGAAGACATCATGGCAGAGGGTAAGGCTGTGATCCAGTTTCTACTGTGGTTACCAGAGGTCTTCTTGCTGCTTGTAGTCAGCTTGCTCCAAAGCCCCAGTGGCTCTCAGTGTGGCATGGACATGCTCTCTTCTCCAGACAGCTCTTCTAAGCGTCCAGCCACTTCCATACTTTGAGCAGTATAGGGAATACATCCATTTCCAAAGAGCCTACAGGGTTCTGGGTAAACACAGCCGGGTCTGTAGAGCTATGTTTAGGGCTCCTGATCCCTAACTGGGATGCCAGCATGGGAACTGTGCAGTTGAACACCTCTGTATATCTGGCCTGTGCCCTCTGACGTCTCAGGAATGTGAGAACACCTTTGAAAACCCATGCAGTGTCATCTGGGCACTTATGAGATCAGAGAGGAGCAGGATTATTTGCATCCACAAGCCCAACTGATTAATTTGCACTTCAGCAGTCCGCCAATTGAAATGTAAACACACTGATGTATATAAACTGGATACCTGCCCAAATTCTTACTGAAGTAATGCTATTTCTGGCAGTACCAAGCTGCAGAATATTAGCAAAGCTGCATGTTTTAGCTACTGAGTGTTAGAAATAACAATTTGGTATCAGTGTCAGTGAATCAGGCCTCTGTTATTAAACTCATCATGCTGCTGAAGAGACTTTCAAAGTCAGACCATGGATAATTGTTGGGCAAAACTCCATCTTCTGCTCTGCATAACAGAAATATCTCTGTAATTTGTCACTCTTCTCTGCCATCATTACAAAGATTTTCTGGCCAAAACTGTCATTTAAGAAGAGTTGCTAATAGGTCACCTATGTACGCTTTTAGCTGTTATGGCTGATGCCATTTTTTGGGGCTTAGAAACAATGTTTTCATTTAAAAAGTCCTTTCCTTTAAGTGTTAGATTGCTTTTATTTTTATTCTGTGTACCAAGACAGCTCCACATAATTGTTGTCTCGTGTGTTCTTTTAAAAGCCTTTCCTGGAATAACAATAAAATATTCATCCATCTGTGTAGGGCACAACAGGACAGTTCTAGTTGTATTTTTTGCCTATTTTGGCATCAGCTGTTTGTGACAGGCTGTCTGCAGGTATTCAGCCGCAAGGCTGCCTGCTGCTCTGGGCAGGGGAGGGCAGCCAGCAGCCCCTGCCTGCCTCCACTGGCAGGTCCTGGGCTCCAGCTTTGCTGCACACATCTACTTTGGGCCAAACTCATCAAGCCTGGAGACGGCAGTGATGTAACAAAACTCATTTAAAAAAAACCTAGGAAGTTCTGGAACTAACTTGTGGTGGGGGGAAAAGAGCAAATATAAAAACAGCAAGAAACTCGCAGTAGCAGGAAGAAAGAAGCTGCAGAAACAGAAGTGCTCCCAAGTGATGCTTTTTGGTGGGGATTTCCTGTAAGAAAGAGTGAGATCAGCAATATCGTTTCCCCCAGAGCTCCTAGTCAGCTGTGTCCTGTTCAGACAGACCTCTCACCTTAAAATGGACTAGTCTTGTACACTCATTCTTACCAAGGAGAATGCCAATGTGATGTGCCAAAGGCTCAGGGGAAGGATCTCATGGGGGTGAATGGCACCATGGTGAGCTCCTGTGTCATGCACACCATACCAGTAGTGAACAAAACCAGGAAGCCTTGTTTCGTGTTTCTTGGGGATTTATATGACTTCTTTGCACTTGGAATATTATTTTAGCAGTAATGAGCTATCTGTGGTTAATTGTTACCCTGAATTATGTAGGTTCTGCAGCTGTGGCTCCAGGCTATGCCTTCAAGTAAAAAAATGTGTTCTAAAGGGACTGGAGGTCTTGTCTGTTGAATATCCTATCTCTAAGGAATATCCTGTAGCAACACCAACCTTTATATTTGACCTATAGTGAAACTTAGAGCTTTCCAATGAAGCAAGAGTTTAACTTGAAGCCTGAAATGCTGTGGTATGGGGAGGACAGCAAGTGGTCAATTTAGCCTTCTGTGTGATATCATTGTTCACAGGAAGAGTAAGAGACACAGGAAGCTGTTTGAGGATGGAAATTCCCTTGCTTTTGAAGTGACTGGTCATTTTTGTCTTCCTGCAAGTCAATAGGACTTATTTAGCATTCTTTAAATACAAGGCTGCTGGGATTGAATGCTGGTTGAGAATTTGACCTTACAGATGCTTTGTTCTGTCTTACCTGATTTCGAGGCAAACAGGGTGCATCTTTCTAAAACACAGAAGAGAAAGAAAAATAACAGGTAGAAGAACAAAACTTGGAAGTGGACTTCATGTTATGATCCTCATCAATTCATAGTGTTCAAACACCTCTAATGTAGCTGAGCCCATCTGTGTGCAGAATTAGGCTAGATAACAATGTCAGTGTGTTGTAATGTTCATTTGTTGCCCATACAGGGCTCTGAAATCCTTTGGTTGTCTAAGCCTCAAGCTTGTCTGAATTGTCCCTATGAATTTGGAAACCCATTAACACAAAACCACTTGCAATGGAGATGGTGGCAGTGTCACCACAGGTTTGTCAGCCCTTGGGACAATTCTGAACTCCAGCAGCAAAATCAATCATGTCCTTTGTTTTGTTCAAGCTGTTTCAAAACAGCTTCTGTTTTGATCTTTGATCTTTGTCCCTGTTCTCCACAAGCGTGAAGGTGTTTTTAGAGGGGACAACAGCACCTCCCTTCTCTCTGTCCCACTCTTGTGCATATATAAATGGGGCTATCCATGATGCCATGTTGACCTTTATTGGGTTCATACGCTGTGCTCCATAGATCAAAAAATGGTTTGCAGGTGAACAATAAAATACAGAGCAATAAGCAACTCTTATACTAGACTGTGTATTCTAATTTTTCTCCTATTTGCATCCATGCCCTCGGTTGAAGTGAACACTCTAATGTATCACAGGTCACTGTCTGCTAGAAAGCTGAATTTCTTCTTGTTGTAATTTTAGAATAACATTCATGGCTTATGCCCCTTTACCTAGAAGTTGGATCGGAGTGCTTATAAATCCATGACCTTGGAAAACATTTCTGTGAGGATTAAACTTCCTTGTGATGCTGCTGCTCTCCATGTTATTTTCAATTGGTATACACATAGCCCAGAATGACTATATAGGAACTTGCACTAGAAGTGGCCAAATACTGTGCAGTACTAAAATGATGGAGCATCTTCTAATGTGGAGATAGTCCACCCACCCTGCTTCAAGTGGCTGTCTTTAGCTAGGAATGCTGTGTTTCCACTGTGCTGGCACACTCTCATGATATCTTAAGCAATGATTCCAGTTGCTGCAGTACTTGTTGCAGAGAAGCATCATGAACTCTAGCTGGTTTGGAGAGATGGTAAAACACCGAATGTACTTACTAATAATTTCTGATTATTTTTTTTCTGATTTTTTTCTGGTAAAAGCTGGCAAGCATGAAAACATGAGGTGCTGAGTTCATGCCTTATGTTTACATCTGCTGGCTGTGTGGCGTTTTTTGGCCAACTGCCTTCAGACCCCTGTTCTACACTCTGGAACATCAGTGCCACCTATGGTGAAGAAGGAAGTGTTGTGTATGGAAGTAGTAATCCAAGTTTGAGAGGCAGCACCTCCCCATATGCTTCTAGCAAGGATGAAACCATAATTGCAGGAGCCAACTATTTTGACAGTACAAGAAATCAGCCCAGACAAGGAAAGGTTGTATTAAGAGGCACTGACAAATATTGTTCCAAGGAAAGCAGCCTGTGTTCCAGGGGCTTGAAAGATCCCAAAACTGAGGGGGCTGGAAGTGAGTGGCAAGGGGGAAAGCGAGATTGCATGACCAAAGTGTAGGTGGCTAATAATAAGGATCTAGTCCACTGCTGTTTCATTGTCATTCCTTAATTGTGAATCTTTTATGAAATGTAATACTTAATTGTGGGGGGACTTGCAGGGGTATTTCTTTTGGCTCAAAAAGTAGACTGGATGGAATTTTACCCAAAAATCCTTCATTTCTCTATTTTTCCCCTTTGTCTCACTATTTAAGCATTTTTTATATTTTCACATAAAATGTTTGTAAGACTTCTTCCTGAAGTATAATTAGAAAATATAAGTAGCTTAGGACTATAAGAATACCTAGCAACCTTCTGCCAGCAGACAGGAGTAATTCCTGAATAAAGCTGCTGAGTTTGTCTCTAATCACTCTTGCTGGCAAGTGGGGCCCAGCAGTCCCTGGGTGAGCACGGAGGCCTCGAGGCCAAAGTGTCTCCAGCTGGTGCCCTGTGGAAGGCAGGGTGTTGGAGGAGGTGGGGCACCTGGATTTGTTATCCTACACCCACGGAGCTGTGTGTGCCTGACTCTGAGCACAGCTCAGCACTAAAAGGAATGTCCCCTTTGCTGCTGGAGATGCAAGAATAAGGAAGCAGCTGTATTCACATGAACAAAACTATCGTCTTTACTGAAGATATTGGGGAGACCGAGGCTGATGTGGTTTGTATTCATACCTGTACAGAAGCATCCTCTCCAAGCACCTTGTGGGGGCAGTGGTACCAGCAGAAGGACTTCTTGAAAAGAAGACAAGGAGTGATGTTTATGGTTGTCTGCTTTCATCCCAGAGGAGACAAACTTAACTCAGACTTGTCAGCAATAACGTAGAGTTGCTGGAAACATATGGCTCAAATAATGGACTTGAGTGAAGAATTAGGTCCCTCCTAACATCCAATTTTCAAATAAAGCAAAAGGCTAGGAGAAAATAAATTGGCCTGGGCCAAATATTTGCTTAATCCTAGTTTGCTCTGCAGCACCATTTCTATAATGTAGATATCAGAAATTGCTTATTTCACAACTTATTGTATTGGAAAATCCCTTTAAATGCATTTCTGAAAAGCAACAGAATATTTCATTACAATGATAAAGGCAACCCTATGTCTCTATAGAGAGGCAGACACAGTGGGAGACAATCCCAGAAACAATTTTTTACCCATGGCTTGGCCATTGCTAGGAGAAGGCGCGCACAATGTAGTTCCAACACAAATATGACAGCAGCTGGTATTTCCACAGGAGACAAAGTTGTGATCGATTTGTCCTAGCTCCAGCTCCTGCTGACTCACAAGTCCCTTCTGTCTTTCTCGCTGGGACTTGAGTCAGTCCAAAAAACGAGGGGTATTTCATTATGGAGGTTTGCCTGGAAACCATGTGGAGAGATGAACTGAAAATATGGCGATCTCAGGCATAAAATTTGTGCTGCTGGAAGCTGTTTATTGACATTTAAACCGTAGTTCAGCAAGACTTTGCTATGGCCTTACTGTCAGGGAAAATGGTTTGTTGACGGAGGAAACCTATGGAGTTCATGAGTGTGACTTTACCAAAAATAAGTTATATATTTTAGCTGCTTTTTTTTGTAGCTCTAGTTGTATGTCCCTTTTTTCTTCTCTTTTCTGTTTCTGTTTTTGTTGTTTAATATTATTAAAATAACTAACATGACACATTATTCTGGTTTAATTTCAAGTGAAATTTGGCAACTTCTACTGGTGGGATAAGGTTTAATTGCTCTTGGCATTTTAAGAAGAAATGCAAATGCAAAGATATTAAACTGACAAATTATGACAGCTCACATAACACTTTTTACAATGGATTTTTTCCATGCATTTTAAATTCCTAGAATAGTCAGCCTTAATACTACCATATTTACAATAAATCATTATTCTAATGGAGACATTTTGCTCTGTCAGGCAATACACAATCAGCAGTTTTCAATAAAGAATCTGAAAACTGTTTAACATTAATTCTGTGACACAAACTCATAAAAGCCAGACAATTTATAAATGGGGCCAATATGCTGCCCTTAAATTGGGATATTAAGGAATAATTAGAACACAGTAAGGGCAGGTTGCCAAACGTAACTTTTAAATTCCCTAGTTTGTATCACTTAGCACAGTGATTGTGATGTATTATATGGCTTCTGTAAGGCATAAACATGCATTTCCCATGCAACAGCTTAAGGCACCCACAAGAGGTTGAAGTAGCTGTTTATTTTGGCATGAGAGGCTTCAAGAGGCATAAAGCACCACAGAATTTAGGAACAAGAATGGCTTTGGGTTTGGAAAGGGAAATCGGAAGCCATGGTGGAGTCCGCTTTTCTCAATTTTTCTACAAAACGTGGCAATGGGGTTTTTGTTTGCTTGTTCTCTCCTGTGGTACCTCAGGAAGGCCATGTGTGCTCTGTGTCACACCCAGAGGTCCTTGAGGCAGCGCTGAGCATGTTGGTATGATGTGGTGCCTTTTGCCCAGCAGACATTACTCTGAGCCCCTGAACAGCATGCTCACATCACCGCTGGTGGCTGGACCCAGACTGGTGAGCCAGCTGGGGTTACAGGTGAATCTGGGTCTTACATCTGCATGGCCTCCAGCTCAGGACTCAGCTTTTCTAGTTCTAGCTGGAGGATCTTTGAACTTTGTGCTGTTAATTGATGCCTACAGGCCTCAAAGCCTAACCCTGCCCGTGGTTTTGGAGGTGCCATACACCCTGATGGATTATCTGTCTTATTTAGAAGCTGGAGAAGGTTATACAGTGCCATGTGAGGGCATTGTGGCAATTTCTGAGGTTATGTAGTCTAGATACTGGGGAAAAATTACTTTTATTTTTTACCTACATGTGGGAGGTTCTAGGGTGAAATTAAATGTGATGAAGCCTTGAGGAAGATTTTAAGGTCCCTGAAGGTGAACAATTCACTTTGTAACATCTAAGGGTGATGAGCAGTGTATTATATTATTTTACTGTCCTCAGAATAATCTAATGTCATTAATGTTCATTGTTTTAGCTGTGGGTGTTGATTCTTCAACTCAAATACTAGAGGAGATGGAATAGCTCTACACATAGCTCTTCATTTTCACACAAGTTTCTGTCATGTTTGCAAATCCTCAAGTTCTGTTGTGTTTATTCTTCAAGACTGTAGCTCAGGGAGCCTGACTGCAAAGAAGAGAGGGAAAGTATAATACCGGCAAAGTGGACATACTGCTCAGCACCATGAGAGTCTTATTTTGAACTGTTGGAGGGAAAAGAGTAGAGTCAGTGTTATTTTCCAAAATCTTCTCCCAGGGAGGAATAGGAAGGATGATTGTGGAGTCCCCTTCCTCTCTCAGGTGGTAGCCTGCCTACCTCTTTACCCTGAACTGCAGGGGAAGAAGCCAGTAATATGCCATTTAAGCAAAGGTGAAGTTTGTGCAGCTACTGTTTAGGAGCACTTTTCTGAGAGTAGTGTTTTTCCACTACACTAGTAATGCTGTGTGCATCAGGGAAGTCTTGAAGTTTGCTTCTCCCTGCAGTCCCATTGCCTGTCGTGACAGAGAAACGCTGTTAGCTGCTTTGCTGAATGGCTTGCAAATTTGGGGACATGAAAGGCTTGGCTGAGGTAAAGATTGCCCTGAGACAAATTCCCTCATAGCTACTTGTAATCACAGCTAGATTTCTTTGTTGGGTTTTTTTTTAAGCAAAATTTTTAATTCTGAGGGCAAATTCAGCTTTTTTCATCTTGTAGAGCACATGGCTCCCAAGTGTTAAAGTTTATGTACATTTCACATGCAGATAGGTTGTGCAGCCATTTCAGAGGAGCACCCTCAGGCTGAACAAGGTGAAGGCAGGAGTCAGAACCCTTCCTAGATCAGTATTTAACCACTTTTGTTGCTTCTTGCCATAATCTTCTTTTCCTCTGCTCTGCCTTTAAGCTTTTTCCCCAGGGCAATAAGTGATACCTCAAGCAGTAGATCAGACTGCTAAAGGAGAAGAGGCTTGCCACTATGACAGCCAATATGTGTTTCCCTGAAAAGTGCCATAAATAAACCTCTCAGCTCATTGCGGAGAGAGTTGTGTGTGACCTTAGGCTTTCCTTTTCTCTGCTTCTGGCACTCCACACTAGTCATTTGCACCTTTGCCTTTTACAGCTTCTCAGGAAGCATCTAAGTGTCCCCAGGATGCAAATGAGGTGCTTCCCACAGCAAAGCACCTATTGCCTGCTACCGTGTTGGATTGGTCCTGATAATTCCTGTGGTTCCCTTCACTTTCACATTCCCATGCTGGTCTGCATGCTCTGTGTGAACCTGCATCACTGCAGTTTATTTTATTTTCCTTCTGTCCATTTTCACAGTCACAGTGTATTATGGGCAGAATGAAAGAGGAATAAAAGTATTTTGACGATATTAGTAGCTTGGCAACCATAAAGCTTTCCCGTGGCTTTGCAGAGGAGTTTGGAGTGCTTACGTTCTGTACTTCCCTTTATCGTGCTATGACTGTGCACCAGAGCTCCAGTTCTGCAGCTGATGCTATGAAAGTGGGTTGCTGTGCTCAAATCCGGGGTTTTTCTGAGTCTTTTGAGTTCAGTTCTAGGCCTGGTAAGATAGTGTATGCATTGCTAAATTTAGATTGCTTCCAACAGAAATCATCCATTGGCTGTCTCATACTGTTTGGAAGGGGAAGTAGGGGAGGTCTTAACAGCAGCTTGGTTTCCAGGAACAGAAACAAAATGGTAAGTAAACACCTGTATCAAACTAGGCTTCTTAGCTGAGAGAAAGAGGAAAGAAAATTTTCACACGCCTCATGATTTCCCTCCTTGCCAACTCCATGGTCACACTGGCTTGATCCAAATGTCAGAAATTAGAGGTTCTTTACAACAGGTATGAAAGGACTTCCCACAGCTAAGAAGTGATCCCTAAGTTACTTCAACTTTTGTTGTGTCGAAGGTGACTAGTCCAAGATATTTACCATCCTTAAGCATATCAACACTTCCACTTTGATCCCATTTTTTTCCTCCTATTTCCTTATACTAAACAAATTCCATTATGTGTTCATTTATAGAACAAGCTGTGTTCTCATGATATTTATGGATGCCTGCATCACGTGCTTTGTGCAGTTCAAGAGACACTGCAAGCACAAAGGAACAAAAATGATTCCCAAGCAAAACAACACACTCCTCAGCACTTGAAGGACTGGATTGCATGAGTGGCATTCAGCCACTGCATGGACCCTGTAGAGAGTCTGCAGTGCTGAGAGACTATTGGAGATGGTGTGCTGGGCTAGGTGCATCTTTCCTATAAGTATAGGAGGGATGCAGGGATGGTAGGGAGGCAGTGAGGTCCCAGCCTGCTGCAATATGTGTTAGTCTGTCGCAGTGATGAGTAAGGAGAACACTACAAAAGAGCTGCAAACAGTTGGCCACACAAAGGCACAGAGCTGATGTTTGTTTTGTAGCCCAGAGATGGAGCTGGCACAGCTTTCTGGCCTTCTGTTTGTGGTCTGGGAAGGCAATGAGTTTTCTGGGCTCAGGAACTCTCTGAAGTTAACCAGGTATGGTTCACAGTGTGCCCCCTTGGTCTCCCTTGGGAGAGAACTGCGTACTTTTGAATAAATTATTATTAATCTGCCTTGCAACAATTTTTAAAGGGAGTAAATGAAGGAGACTCATAAGCATTAGCTAGTGAGTTTGACATCAGTCCCAGCCAAAAATGTGAAACAGATGATACAGGGACTGAGCCAGAAAGAATGAAGAGATTGAATACAAATAATTTCAATTAAATGGACTGGAGGAAAATCAGGTTTGAGGGAAATATTTCATATATCTATCTTGCTGCATTAGAAGATGCTTGTCTTAGTTCAGCTTTGTAGAACCTAAAATGATACAAAACTAATATGCTATGTATCAGATGGATTCTTCTGTGACCAAATGCCAGGTTTCTTGGGATTTCTTTGACAATAATTCTTTGGGAATTATTGTCACTCATCAGGTGTGATTCAGGAGGTATCCAGCAAGAAACGGTTCTTTGCTCCAGGCTGTATGGTGCTACTGGCACTGACTAGCAAGAAGATTTAAGATTATATTTAGGCAAGAAACCAATGCATTCGGTATGGACAAAGGAAAGGCCACATAAGCAGGGGCAAGACTAATTAGATCATAGTTACATAGTGGGAGGCTCAGTGTTGAGAGGCAGTGATTTTCAAAAATACTTCCATAATAGCATTATGCTGGAAGCACATGTTCAACTGACAAGCTCTGTTTCAGAGAGCTGAGACACTCTTTATATGTGTTTGCAACATTGAAAGATGCTGTCTTGCTCTAGTTGGAGCACTAGGATGACTGCTTCTGGGATATTAAGTAAACTCTGGTGTCCCATGTCTTCCTTGAAACGCAAAAATCTGAGGAGGATTCTGGAAAGCCTTGCAACTGTGCAATATGAGCTACTGTAAAAGAAAATTTCCTAATTCTGAATCTCCTTTGCACCTCATCCTAAAATCTCTTTGAATCTTTCTAACTATAATAATCCTACAAAGAAAATGTTTCCATTGCTTCTTACTGGAAAATACTAAATTGGACCTCTTAGTTCCCACTTATGAATAAATATCACCAAGATGTCTCTGTAGATGTATATGATTGGCAATCATAATATATGTATACATTAACGTGTGTGTGTGTGTATTAGATTAAAATATTGGTAATGGTTGAAACTAAATATATTTCAGATTTGAAAAAGGAAGGTGACTATTAAGTAGCACAATTTAAAAACAATACTGCACAACTTACATCAGACAGGCTGCCAAGGAGGCTGGAAATGAGAGGTCCCAGGTGTTAGAAAACCTCCAGCAGGATGCTTCCTAATCAACACTCAGAATTTCTCTTTCCAGTTTTATTAAAGGCTTTGTTTCCCCTGGATCTAGCTGCATCTGCCTTAATTGCCACTTGCTGGACACAACAGAACGGCATTGCTGGCACACACAAGCCTTGGCTATCCTGCCTTCTCAGCAGCAGAAAAGCCTTTTGAAATAACGCCCATTATACTGTTTTTCAGTGCACAGGTTGTTAAATAGAAGATGTTTAGCTCTTTCTCATCACCCCAGAGTCAGCATCAGCCAGAGATCCTGTACAAAGCTTTAACTCACGTTTCTTTTAGGCGGTAAGGACTTGCAAGAGGGGCAGGTGGGAATAAGCCAGAACCAATTAAGTCATTTATATCCACTCACACCCATGGAGGGGCAGATTCTGGCATTATTCCAGCATCTCTGAAATCAGGCACCATCCTCATTTCTCAGTGTTGCTCTCAGCCCGGCAACGTAGCTGGAACTCTTACATGGCTGCAGTGGTTAAACACTGCCTTAGTGTTACTCCTACTAGGAAGGTTTCACTGGCTAAACCTGGCTTTTAGGAGGCAAGTTACTGGTGCTGCTCTTCATGGTGCAGGACAACACTTTCCAGTCTTACTACCATTGCTTTATGCAGGTGCTGTGGCTTTCTCCAGTGTACTCCAGGGAGAGAAAGCGTTCTTAATATTTTTTTTTTTTAAATCAAGTAGTTTAAATCATGTCCTTCAGTTCTGATGTCATTCTTTGTGTGGCAGCTAAGAATTCTACACCACAGGGCACCCCTGCCAGAAGAGGCCTCCTGGGAGAAGAGCTGGAGGCGGCAGAGCGGGTTGTGGTGAGGGTGAACGCTGTCGTTGGAGCACGCAGACAGAGTCTGCAAACTCCACAATGCCTAAAATAACAAGCAGTTCATTAAGCCTTAAATAGACTATGTGTATGATAATACAGCCTGCTGATGAGGGCCCTCATCTGTCCTACTCTGCACCTACTTAAAATGCAGAAGTCCTTGTTTTTTGTTTTTGGAAGGAGGACTAGAAAAAAGAGCCGAGCCTTGTGCCACTGTGTTAACACTACTTTATTCTCCATGCAAAAACACCACCAGTGTTTCCCTAAAATCCCAGCTGTCAGGACAAAAGTCCTCAAATACTGGTTATGTACCAGCAAAAAGATTAGGTTATTTCTGTCATTGGAAGGTCAGAGAAGCAGGAATTAATCCCTTCAGGCAGAAAACAAGATTGAGTCAAGAACCACCTGCCCCCAAACTGTTCTGCGTCCTGCCCAAACTACTATGTGGATGGACAGAAAGGGCTCTCTCCATCTAAATGCTGGTGTTGTGTGGGATTTAGTTTGTAGATAGAGCCCCTGTAACACAGATGACAGGCAGCCTCACTACCCAGTACTATGGTATCTAAGCTCATCTCTTGGGAATGGGGACCCTAGGAGAGAGGATAAGCATTTTCCCCAAACATGCCTTCTTTGGACAGCCCCATGTCACTTGAAAAGGCAATGACTCCTCAACAAGCACAGTCTTCAGGCTGCTTTCCAAGACTCTTCAAAAGGGACTGGGCACCATTTCTCCACCACTGTGAGTGCTAGCAGGGCACTGCTGTGGTGCAGACAGCTATGGTGGTACTTCCAGAGGGACATTTAGTAACCAGGGATGAAAGCTTCAGTGCACAGTAATTCTGGTGCCTGCCTCCTGTGAAGGAGGGGGCTGAGGACTGTGAAACTCAGAGTTTGTGGATCCAAGCACATTTCAGTTACAGGAAATGATTTCTCACAGAGCTATCTTGTTACCTCTGGATTATTCTTGTAGCAGATCTGTTTGCTGGGTACTGCGGGGTACTCAAATATTGCCATGGGGAGGAGCCTGAGGTTTGCTTTATGCCATAGATGGTCACCTCCCACTGAGCACACTGTTCCAGCTACTCCGTGTCTGCAGGATAAATGTGCTCTTGCTGTACCTTCTTCTCTCCAGGGATGCCACAAATGGCAGCAAAGACTGACCATGGTGGAAACATCCACCATACATAACATGTGCATTCTTCATAGCAGAGGGAATGGGAGTCAAGGAGTCAGCTCGGGGCACAGGCTTTTCTTGTAACCTTTTGCTCACATTCACAAACAATGCCCTATTGTGATGTTGTTTCCTGCAGATTATTCTCATAACCACTGAGCAGTGAAGCATGAGCATGTGTTCAGGTTTCTTAGATTGAATTCTAATGTAATAAAACGTGCCAGCTTTCTAAGGGTCGATAAAAATGCATGAGAAAGAGAACTGGATAAGATGGAGCACATGGAATTTTGTTGTAACTCTCAAAACTTGGAAACTTCCTGGAAGAAATGGATTTTATACCTGAGGACACATGATATTTGCTTTCTTTTCTGCTGTTTTATGACTTGGCAATTATATTGATACATCTGTTCTCTAAAAATGCATAGCCTGATGTTGGTAGTAGAGCTTTCCTAAAGGCTTGATTGTAATAATCATGGGGGTAGGGCTTTCCATGTGTGTGAAAAATACACAGCCCAGGGCCTTGCATGGTATTTGAGCCAGTACAAATGCTGATCAAGTGCCTTGCCAGGGAAAACAAGGAGTCCCAGAGCTCCTATGTGGCTGCTTCATTGCACATGTGCTTAAGCACTAGAGCTATTTACTGCACCAGCAAATTTGTAATATTTATTAGGTATAAAAGTTATTGCCAGTGAAATACCTTGTAGTGACTTGAGTGAAACAGCACCAAAGAGGAGCAGAATGATGACTTCTTTAAGCTGTTCAGTACCAGGCTGTTGGCAGCAGACTCGTGATGTGTGCATGGAAATGTTCTGTCTGTGGAGAAGGTCATACTTTCCACATGCTGGGTTATCTTTTGGCCTTTAGACTGACTCAGCTTTTAGCGAGCAATTACCTGAGAGGCAAATAATATTGTGTCATTTGAAACAGTCTGCAGTCAGACAAATCATGTGCAGCGTAAAAATTAACACATGCACAAGTCTAAAAAAACTTCAGAAAATGAATGGATTTTTCTCAATAAGGTGTTATGGTCCATTAGTTAACCAATGCTGTTAGACACCTTATACGAACCAAACAGGCCTTGCATGAATTGTGGATACAGTTATCTCATATTAGTTAATTTTATGGGCCAAAATATTTATAAAACCACCTAATATTTATCATATCATAAGGAAATGCCAGATTTTAATAGGTTGCTAGCACCATACTAATTTAATAACACTACTAGTTTTATTAAAGTGTTTCATCTACTAGTTTAATAACAAAATACCTTGAAAAGCAGAATTTTTTTTCTATTAGACTGCTAAATAGACATCTTTGATTAGTCTTCCCTTCTATACCTCTTACAGTCCATAGATTTGAACTGCAGGAGGTCTAGCTGCTGAAACTCCTATTCAGACTTCTAAAAATTTCATAGGATTAATAGGATGGCTTAGCACAAACATCTATGCACTGAGAAAGTTTTCAGTGATGCTGGCCACACAGGAAAATTTGAGCGTTTTCACCTGGGTCAGAATGCAACTTGCTTGCATCCTTTTCACATATCACTCATGGATATATGCATAATTGTAAAGACATTCACTTTCTGAATTGTTTTACTTACACATGGCCTGCCTTGTGAGGCCAGAAGTTAGAACTGAATGCTGAGCAAGGGTTAAGTCTCTGTACCTTTAAAAAAATTGATTTTTATTAGCTTGAGCTACCAGGATCTGACCCCTGACAATGTAATGTTATTTTAACCACACTTTGTCTTGAATTGAATGGAAGTGTGCCTGGATCCAGATGTAATATCCCACGCTGGGACATTGGGCTCCTGTGAAATTCAGCTGCACAAAATGAAGGTGGCCCTATTTCATCCCTTAACCAAAAGGTGATCTCTCGTAAGGGCTGCTCTAGAAAGGAAGAAGCATTTTCTCTGTACACATTATTAAAAAACCTAAAAAGTGCTCTGTGCTTTCCTCAAATGTTAATTCTGCATACTGCACTCTGATTTATGTTCAGCATGTCAGGATAATGGGGGTGGAAAGCACGGGATACCCTTCTTGGTCACATAAATACATTGTAAAACATTCTGAAAGTTTTCAGTCTGTCTCCAGCAATGGACCATTAAATAAGAGGAATAAACATAGAAGGGACCATCGACCCGACCTCTGCATAATTTACTGTATGACTGCCAGCTACATTCACAGATTTACAGGCACTGGGTTTTATCACCATGTGTGAGTCAAGGTTGTGGTTCATAATTACTGTGCAGTTCACGGGAAAACTCTGAAGACATCTTGTGTTGTATTTTAGTAGTTTAAGTGAGTGGGATCTGTGCTTGAGAATTCTTAGGAACACCCCTCATCCTGCTCCATCACCTGCGTAGGTGAAACTTTATATAGACTTCTGCTTACTGATTTTGGGGGAAAACAACTATTTACTGTGGCACACAGCTAACATACAAGGAAACGTCTCAGCTTTTCTGGAAAGGGTAACTGTTTAAAAAGAGAAATGGAGTGGGTGTAGGTGTCTTATATAGGGTTTATTTTTTTTTCACCAGCTAGCACAGTCCTCCAAGTGACTTTACAGAAAATACTGAAGCAGAATGACAAGTTGGATTTTGTGGGTCATACCCCACAACCAAAGGTATTTGCCTTCCATCCAGAGAGCCCAGTACATGCTACTTGCAGTGCACATGAAAGCACTTCTGCATGGCATGGGGCTGCACATTGCACCCATACGAGGTTTGAGAGGGAGCTTGGCATTGCCGCTGGGGACTGCAGAGGAGGCAATGAGAGCTTCCCAAGTAGGTAATGTTTTCAGAAATGTGTATTTTCTTCCTTTCACAAGGGGTCTTCTTGGGCTAATGTTTTCTAGAGTCAAATATTTTCAAAATGCACTCTAAAATTAAGTCCTTTTTCTCCCAGTGACATACAGGTAAAGGTCTTATTACTGGCTCTCCCACATCAGCTTTGCTGCTTCTATACTGGAATGTAATTCAGTGAGCCACATAACCATGAAAACATCTGAAGTACTATTTCTTTTAAATGGATTTTCCTTACAGAGAAGCTATCTTCCTGGGCACTTCTTCTGTCAGCCCAATTTAATTGGATTGTAGCTTAAAACAATAATATTACATTTACATTAGCTTTAAAAGTCTCTGCATTTTTCCCCCTGCAAACCATCTGGCTTTAATGTTGCTGAATTTTAATTTAATGAAATTTGTTCATTTGAACTAACTAAATGTGCTGCATTAATGAGCTGCTGTATTTAAAAAGTAGTGAGAAAAAACGTGTAATTGTGATGTTTAGTCTTGGTAAAAGCACTTTTCCCAAGAACCACTCCTGCATTATTTCATTTAATTATTTTAGTTTCCTTTTGTGTGGGTTTGCAACTGAATGAACCTGAAATAAATCAGGACAGAAAAGACCCCAGGACTAGCGTGGTTAAAGCATGCTGGTTCCCCCGGCCACCAGCAAGTCAATGAATGACACACAAGGATTTAAATAGCAAAATGAGACTCACAGATTGACACTTGATTTCTACAGTCACCACGTAAAGACCAAATGCCACGCATACAGGAGGAGCTGGAGGCAAAGCTCACCAGGTTTTCTGCCTCGTTAAAGCAGCCCTTGCCAGGGAGATGCTAACAGGTTACCAGATCTGAATTCTGCTACAGTACAATGGCAAGGGTACAGAAGCTGACCCTTTTTAGCCCTCCCCATACACAGCCATGCACACTTGGTCATATGGAAGCTGGAAAGGGGTGATATGTTTCCCAACATCAGGCATGGCTTTAGAAACAAGTGGTGTGCAAAACCTATTACAAAGACAGCTACCTCCAGTCAGGAGAACAAAAGCAGCTGATACTGAAGGTTCAAAACCAAATCCTAAACAACTGCTTGGGAGGGGAGCGAGGTGCGTGGTGTGCATGTTAGCATAAAATTTGATCTGATGGTTTCTTTGAATCAGTCACACCTTTCTGACATTGCCACTTAAAGCACAAGGCCCAGCCACCAAGGCCAATGCCCACAGAACACATTCGTGTTTGGGAGGTGTTATGAATCCCTGGCAGAGCAGGCTAGCCCTAGCTTTGCCAGCCCTGCTTGCTTGTCTGTGGCTGCTCCTTGTGAACCGTGTGGATCCTCCTTACGAGGAGCCTTGTGGGGAGCTGTGCCAGGCAGAGAAGAAGCAGCCTCAGCCAGTGCTCTGCTAGGGCTGGTGTGTCTCTGCAGCCATCCAGACCATGACAGAGCCAGCAGTGACAGGACATTGCTTTCCTGTTAAACCTCTGGGGAATATGCGTGGAAAGGGGGATGCTCCACCAGCCCCACTGCTGGGAAAAATGTCAATTAGTGTTTGCATTTTATTGAGAGGTAAGAACTGTGAGCAAAAGCCTCAAATCTGCAGGAAAGACAGTCTGCACAAATGCAGGAGATTTACTGTACGCCTTTGATTTGAACACTTGTAACTGGCTGTGGGCTTTCTTACAGATCAGCAAAGATGTAGGCCAAGCACCACAGCTGTAATCATGGTAGGTGCAAAAAGAATCACAAAACAGCTTGGGCTGGAAAGGACCTCTGAAAGGTTATCTAGTCTAACCTCCCTGCAATGAGCAGGGACATATTCAGCTACATCAGGTTGCTCAGAGCTCTGTCCAACCTTAAATATTTCCCTGGATGGGACATCTACCAGTTCTCTGGGCTACCTACTCCAGTGTCTCACCACCCTTGTAATGAAGGATTTCCTCATGATACATAATTGAAACCTACTTCGTTTCACATTCAAGCCATTTCCCCCTTGTCTTCTCTCCACATGCCCTTGTAAAAAGTCCCTCTCCAGCTCTTCTGTAGGCCCCCTTTACATACTGGAAGGTGCTATAAGGTCTCCCTGAACCTTCTCTTTTCCAGGTTGAAGAACCCCAGCTCTCTCAGCCTGTGTTCACAGGAGAGGAGCTCCATTCCTCTAATTATCTCCACGGTCCTCCTCTGGACTTGCTCAACCAGGTCCATGTCTTTCATGTGCTGAGGACCCCAGGGGGAGTCGTAATAACGCAGGTGGGGTCTCACCAGAGCAGACTAAGAGGATTTTCCATGGCAGAAAACTGCCCAGGGCCAGGCCAACACTTTTGGGGTGTCTGGAAGAAGCAGACCAAAGATAACAGAAAGAGTCTGCCAATGAGAAGTACAGCTGAGCAGGATGCCCTCACACCTTTTGTAGCACACTCCTCGTCCCATCACCCCAAATGAAACATGGAAACCATACCTTAGGTGCTCACACGCTACAATAATAGATGCTGCGTAAGTGCTGCAGATGGAAAGTGGATATTGGCTCAATATTTGCAAAATGGGAATAATAAGCCTGGTCGTGCAGAAGACTGTTTGGCAAGCGTGGTGCAGGAAAGAATGTCCACCACCAGCTCTTTATTCTGTTACTCTGCAGACACTGATGAATTAAGTGTACAGTGTCTTGCTGTGAAGAATAAGTGGAACAGACATGGGGAGATGTCTGACATATATTTTGAGGTGTATTTAGTATTGTAGTGCTTCCGGATTCCACTAGCATGCTAGGGGTTTTGGCTTCAAACCAATGTTTGCATCAGTACCATGTGTCTCTGGAACAGCAGTGCTTACTTTAGAGCTGGCTATGAAAATAGTTTCCATTATAACCCCTTGTTTTCACATGCTTCTTTTATTTTATTTTGAAAATCCTCTTTTGAGTAAAAAATTTCCATCTGTATCTTTGCCAAAAGGTGAAGTTTTTCCCCCTTCTTTTTCTTCAGCTTGGAGGGAGAATCTTTCAGATGTTTTTGAGTCATGGGAGAGTGGAAAAAATGCATTTTCCCAGTAGGATAAAAAAAAAGTCCACATTTTCATAGTAGTAGAAATATACGGGGAAAGGAAACTGAAGGCTGAAACTTGCATTTTGGTCCAGATATTTCTGTAGTATAGTATAGCTTCATAGGGAAGGACTTTGATTTGCCAAAGGCAGAGATTACTCTGATTTTTGGCAGTAAATCAGGCACGGGTCCAGGTTAGAAACTTTGCTGGCATTCAGGGTATTGTTCAAGGTAGTGTCTTTACAGCTGGCCATTTAAAAAGAAAAGAGCCATTCCCCTGTGGACTTCTGCCCTTCAGAGCTAATTATAGTCCAGCAATACATTTAAATTCATTCTAAAATCTAATTGAATGGAGAGGAACTAGAAGAACACAGGTGCCAAACATTTTCGAAACTTTTTCTCAATTCTCACTCAAGCCAGCAAGAGCAAATGGATGTTGTTGAAGTCAAGGGCAGGCTCATGCACTTCAAAAGGGCCAAAGTGCATGATAAGGTATGTACACACAACTGGCTTGAGCAAATGAGAAACTTCATTCAGTATGCCTGCCACATTTTCTGTTGGATGTCTTTTCCCCTTCACATAGGCTAGAAATCATCAGTTCAGAACTCTGCTGTGCTATGTGTAATTACGCTGAATCGGTTAATAAACAGAAAAGAAAAATGGAAAGGGGTAGGGAAATGGAAAGGGAAAGGGAAAGGGAAAGGGAAAGGGAAAGGGAAAAGGTAGGCATCTAACCATCATGCTGATGAGTGATCCTGCACCCCTGTGCTGCTTTCTATTACTGTTTTTTCCTGGTGGAGTGGTAGGGGATACACTACTGCTAAGTCCCCTCCATGTGTTCCAGAAAATACACAAGATAACTTGGGGGCTAATGACACTGTTGTGACCTTCAGTTTCATATTTTCTGGCTCTTTTGAAACTTTTAACTATGCAGCCTGCACATTTCATTAAACCTTTTGCTTCCTATCATTCAAAACCTGCTCCAAGTGTACATATGTTTGGCAAAGGCATCCAAATGAAGTGTTTATTTTGCTTCGGTGCCAAAAAGCAGTGATTCATTAAGGAGCTTGGAAACATAGAGGGAAAGCTGCAGCCAGCAACCACCACACATGCCCTGATGAGCAGAAAGCTGTGTTTTTCTAAGGAAAATGGTTAGTGCAGCTGACCTGTATCATGGCTGCCTTCTCTGAAGTGAGGAGGTACTGCTGGATGAGCTGGAGAGCACAGAAGTTCTCCTGGATAACCAGGCTTTGCTGCAGGAGCCAGAAGGCAGCCAGAGGCTGTTGTTAAGCCCAGATGGGTGAGAGAAAAAATGCCTAAGGGGAATTAGTCCAGCTGGTAGGAGCTTTTCCTTGAAATGATGAATTTGGGAACTCCAGTACCGTTCCACTGCTATGGTGAACACAATGAAAGGTGCAACAGGACTTGGGAGGAGGTGGAGGAGGAAGGGTGGTGACCTGCAGTAAGAATGGGACTCCAGCTGCCTTTGGCTGCACTACTTCATTTTCCTGCTGGGGACACGCCAGCTTGTATCAGTAAAGGGGCCTGTTCATTCTGTTTATTATAGCTACTGATACAAACTTTAGCAGCAGCTCAAACCTTTGAAAACCTGGCAGAAACCTGACTATTGAGGAACTCTACACTCCAATGTGTCATTGTTACGCCACTGTTTTCTTCTTCCCCAGTGGCTTGAACTAGGACAGGCAGAATGCTATTTATAATTTCTAATGTAGTCCTTTTTGTCTTTCATCATAAATCTGGAACCCTGGACAAAATTGATATCTAGTGACAAACACACTGTTGATTGGAAAATGTCTGGTGGTTATTTTCTGGCTGGAAAGGAAATTCTGTCCCATGGTGTCACAGTGCTGCCACTGCAGCCACATAACAGGAGGTACTGGGATCTAGGTGTCAGTATGAGGCACGAAGGAAATGTTCATGAATGAAAAGCATTAATATCAATAGTTCTTGCAATTAACAGACATAAACATGTAGAAGAGTTTTAGAAAATTCAAGGTTTAAAATTCAAACCAGGACTGTGGCATTTAAATTATTAAGTATTAGGATGTGGCCTTACATACTTTGGGTCATATGTCACCTACTGGTAAGTGTTTCACTTGTTTTTCAGGAATATCTCATTTAGGCTTAGGGACGTAATGTGATCCAGTATTCCAGTTCCCCTTGGTGCTTTAAACAAAGACAGAAGGTAGCATTTTCCAGCATCAAATGAACACAACTTAGCCCTTCTTACAAGAAGAAGGCAAGATCTTTATCCTGAAGAACACACATTTCTTATAGCATATTAGTTTTCAGTAAATTTAAATATAAAAACTCCAGCTCTTAGGGTCATATGGGTCTGATTAATCAGAGGCTGAATCTCTTTTTTTTTCATTTTCATATTGCTACACAAGTAGTTCACCAAAATCTGCATTACACCACTTCTCCTACTTATATCAGAAGTCTTTAGGCAGCTGATAATTTTTAAAACAACAGATATGAAAGAAATAGTACTCCAAATAATTAGTGACATACTCTGTGAGAAAATGAAAGTTTCTGCATAGGCCAGGCTTGAAGAAGCAAAGCAAGGGAACTGACTCCAGATCATCACAAGCAAAGTAAACAAACATAAACAACAACTGTGGGATGGAGGGAAAAATCAAAAATCTCAGAGGGATACAAAGTTTTAGAACTTGCCTTTAAGGAACATTAGGGAAAGAAAACACCTTTGAAAGATGTTGTGGAACAGAATTGGCTGGCGATGAAGCATGTAGAAATTGAAATGTAGGAAGAAAGCACAGTGGGGGTGTAGGGCAGTTTCTGAAGCTGAGGAATATGCACAGGAGAGAAATAGATCTGCTCTCCGTGACTCACTAAATATTTGTGTTGGGACCATTTTCTTTCTATTTTCTGCCTTTCAGCCACACACAGTATGTAAATTACTTTAAAAGTCTAGTGTGTACAGTACCACAGAAACTGCAAACAACTATTAAAATTACAGTGGAGATTTTTCAACATACTTGCAAATGTTCATGTCTGTAGAAGTCATTCCTAGAAGAACTTATGAAGCAGTTACTTAATATAGGAAAGAGCAATGTTAAGTTAAAGGGTACAACAAAAGAAAGCCACAGATCAGATGATAAAACCACACAAGTAGATCCATAATCATTCATTACTAACCACTTAAAATCATATTTATGTGTTTTTGTGCAAGTTTCCTCTAGGCACAGGTAAAAGCCCTGAGTCAGAGAGCACAAAGAGAGGCTCACGGCTGAGGGCACCTAGCACACAGCCTGGGTAATAAATTATTGAACTCCTGTTGCCATGAATTGTTTACCTGCTTCTCAGTGTTCAAAACTGGCTAGCAAACTGTTATGGTGAATAATTCAGAGTAGCAAACAGGTTTGCAAGTGCAGAACCTATTTGCAGATAATTTGTGAGCAGAAAGAAAACCTCTCTGTGCCAAATCACCAGGAATGAGTTTGCCCAGCTGTGCTGCTCTTCCTGCCAGTGATGGCAAAGAGCTAGTAAGGATAAATAAGAACAGACATGGATAAATAAGAACAGACATTGAAACAGGAGTCGAGATCATCTGTATACTAAACAAGTCTGAGCCCTTTGGATCTCCCATAGGTAACAGCCTTCCACTGGCCATCACCCAGTGCAATCTGAATGTGAACAAGAAAATCCCATCCAAGAAATTTTTGCTATACGTTTTAATCAGAATAACCCTCATTTTCATATTAACTCCTGTGAGCCAAAGTTTTGAACCTCTAGCTTCCAAATTTAGAGACTGAACTACAGAAGCTCCTCTCAGTTCTGTTGCCTTCCATTCTACTGTGTAGACAATATGTGCAATGGGGTTTTTTTGTGGGAGGAAGACTAGTGAGCATTCAAAAAAAAAATAGCCCCTTTTTAAAGCAAGATTTCAAGTTCTTTTTTTTTTTTTTTTTTTGCCTTATACTTCGGCACTGAAGATGGGAGGTGACACTGGTGAAGACATAGCATTGATAAACCCTTAAAAGTAAAAAAAGGACACATAAATGTATTTTAAAATATTTTCAGATGAGAGAATACTCTAGGGTTATTGTAAAAGTCCCTGGTTATTAAAAGGAAATAGCCTAAATTCCCAATACAATGTCAGGATAATCCATGGATATGGCCCGTGATTTTATTTTGACAGTGCCTGTTCAAGAACTCTATTCAGTTTCACAGAAAACAGAGCTAGCTTTCTGCTCAACCACAGCTGTTTCAGTCTCAAGCAAAGAGATTGTGATAGTACTCTCCCCAAACTCTTCCCTGTAATAACTCTGCAGTTCTCTACAGGCAGGTACAAATTCATTGTCATTGTTAGAAACCTTACTGTGACTGTGACTAAAAAAATTACCTAGCTTCTTGCTCATGTTTGCTCATGCCATAACCTTTGCTTTGCTCGTATCGTTCAGCTCTGCAGCCTGCTTGACACTGTGCTGCTCATCTTCCAGCAGTTCTGCACACCGGCAGGAGGGGTGAGTGAGTGAACCACATGAGAAACGACCTGTTTGGATCATTTCTGTTCTGGACTCAGTGCCATCCTCTTGGTTTCTCTTAATAAGCACCTGGATAATAGTCTTTTCCTGTTACAAAGTTGAGCCTGTTTGCCAGTCCTGCATTACCTAAATTCTGGGATTAAATGTGATAGCCTCTTCTTAAAGCTTCTGTTTTATTTAGGGTCATACATTAATCTAAGTAGCTGAGGGAATAATAATAAAATTTCACCTTTCTAAACTGCCTCTTTACGTGAGCCTATAGAACTATAAAGACTGGGCAACAGCACCCTACAAGTTGTAGGTAATCTATTGCCATCCACCATCACAGTATAGTAAACACACTGAAATAGAGCTGTCTTTGAAGCTTTAGTGAAGAGAACAAATTTGCTCTTTGATATGTGAGATAGATTATTGTGTGCATTATTTCATTCTGACTTTGGAAACCTTTGGAAGTTTTACATCATTTTCCACAAAGAGATCTCGTATCAGCCATTTCGACAAGCGAGATATTCTAGCTTTATGAACATTTCTGAAATCCATGAAGAAGCTATTTTTTTCCCTTTTGGTGGAATATTTCAGTTCTTGAGGGTCAGTAGAGTGCCTCTTTAAGAGCAGTCACTACAGTACTCAACACAATAGCTTTGTACAAGAAGAGAAGGGCTGTGTGTGTAGCATGAAGCAATCAGATCTTATTACTCACACTGAAATCTCAAATCGAACTGGGACACAGGTTCCAGGAACCCCATTGATGCTGCTATGTCAGAACAGTCTGGCATGACTTATTGGCACCTCTTACACCCATCAGCTGAACCTCTGCTTCCCTACCTGAGAGAAGACACACCCATATTTTAGTGTGTTCTTGCAGAATTTCCTTAAGTACAAGACTAGCTCTGGATAAAATGGTCATGGAAATTTTAATCCTGAAATTCTCACTTTAATCTTCCCCTGCCTGTTTTTGTGTTGTTTGCAACTGTGGATTTCCAGAAACCTCAGGAAAATTACAGAAAACTGCAATACTGCAAAATGCCAAGCAGTCTGTTTGTAAGTCTTATCCTCTTTGTTGTTCAGATGCAAAGTGGAATATACATCCTATGATATCATAAGGTCATCTGCATCCTAAAAAATATATATATATATACCCAATAAAAGTGTATTTCATTTATGTAACTGAAATCTCAAATTTCTGCTAGAATCACTTGCTATAGAACACTATCATAAACTTTTAGCTGTTCTACATGGCAACTATCAACATGGCAAGAAACTTACTGCAGAGATGAGAACAGCTCTATCATACTGCAGAATAAAAGTCCACAGACAACCAAATATTAAATGTATGTTGTGTGGATGCTCATATATGAATGTCAGTAGGGTGTTAGAATCCCTTCTGTGTGGAGGCAATTACATAAATATAGCTCTATATATTATATTTCTCTCTAAGAGAAATGTAATATACCTTTCAACAGCCCGGTTTCCCTTTGAATTCATAGAAAAGAAAGTTGCCACCATCAGTTAACTTTGGAAGAAAATACCAGAAACAAACACAACAACTAAACTAAAAGAAATTGGTAACTACTTCAATTATATGAAGGATGTGGTAACTAAATTTCATTTCTTTAGCTCACGAATTGACCTTGAGGACTTTATTACTTCATGTGAATCATTGCAGACAGATGGTATATACTTTTGCATTGTAAACTGGGCTTTTACGCAGGAGGGGAACACAATTTCCTTTGATAAAATTAATGAGATTCACCAGAAGCAGACAGGAACACTTTTATGTTCCTGTTTACAAGTGACTCCAAAGAGGTAACTTGAGTTTCTCAAAACAAACCTTTCAAAAATAATTTTTTGAGGTAAGGAAAAAAAAGGTGCCAAATTGCATGCAAAAAAAAAAAAAAAAAATCCTGAGAAATTACTGACAGAAGTGGTCTGTTCAGCAAGCTGCCCTTCTGAAAGCCTTTCCTTGGGTTGACAAAGGGACCATTAGGCCACCTTACCCTTGGCTCCCACTGCATAATTCAGCCTGGTGTCTCTGTATAAGCCCCACTTGGTCGTTTTCAACATCAAGCTTTGTATGGAACCTGGATTTGGGGTTGTCTGACAAAGAGTCTTTCGTTCAGTGCTTGAACATCCAGGACTGTTGCAATGTTGTTCTTTCCTTGCAACAGCACTGTTAAATCAAAATGCAATGTCTGTCTTTCCCAAGTGCTTTGGCTTTTTTCACACCTTTCGTTGGAGAGCACTCTCTGCAATTTCCATCTCATCTTGTGGATCTCCTTCCACCTGTCTCACATCATACAGCATCTTTTTTAGGGACAGACATCAACACTGGATATGGGAGAGGACTTTTTGTCTGATAAAAAGCACAACGATGTAATAGGATTTCTACCTACCTATTTCTATTTGCATACCTGCATGTGCATATCAATCCCTTTTCTACCAGCATTAGCTCACTAGGAGCCCATGTTGAATTTCTCCAAGCTCCTATATGGAATGACTTTCTAAGATACTTTCCTTGGCCCTGTATGTTGTGTTGCTCCATCCTGCAAGTCTGACTGCTTTCTCTTTTCGACCCTACTAAAACTTACTTCTTTGAAAGAGCTGAGTTTATTAAATAGTCCAGATAACTCTGGGACTGCCTTTTCCTCATTATCACTCTGTTAATACTTACTCTGTCTAAAACTGCTGCTGGTGGTGATTTATTTAGTCTTTTCAAAACTGTTTGAAATTATACTTCTCTAGATTCCTGATGAAAACACTGAAGAGCCTCCCTGCAGCTCACCAACCGAAACATCCTCATTAAATGCTAGTGCTGCTTGGGCAATTGATCTGCTTTTCATTTAGTTCTTCATCTGTTTGTGCTTTATTAATTTTGTGTTGTCCTCACTATTTTTTTTCTCTTACTAAATCAAGTACCTAGCGGAAGTCTATTACACTCAAGACTCTGGCAATTTAATGCATAATCATATAAAATGAGGAAATAAAAGATCTGCTCACCAGGACCTATTTTCTATTTAAAAAAAGAAAAAAAACAAACCCATGAAGACTAGCAGAAGTTGTTTTCTTCTCTACTCACCATGTATTAGCTGACAACCACAATTTTTCTGCCTACCACACAGGCAGCAGCTACTTTTTGTGCTCCTTGGTGTGGACCCCACACTAACACAATTCTCCATCTCTTGAAACACCACCACAGTGCCAACACATGCAAAGAACAGCTGGCTAGACATCACTTCAACCCCTCCAGGATTTCCCTCTAGGATTTCCAGACCACTGAGAAGTAGCAATTTTGCCACGTCTTGCTAATAGATGTTCTTTAGGTGAGCCTTAAGTGTCCTCCTGTGATGTATTTGCATCTCCTGTGATGTATTTGCATCTTCCTGCTTATTTCTAGATACTGCATAGTAAGAGCTATTAGGTGCTATGAGTTTTTGGAGGGTTTTAGTATTTTTTTCTTTTTTCTTCTTTTTTCACCACTAGCAACAGTTACTTGTTTGCTCTAGCATTAAGCTTGTATCACTGCTCAAATGATGCTTGTGCTTTAAGGAAAACATATTAATCCTTTGATCCTTTTGCCCTAGTGCTACATGCACAATCTCTATTTCTCCCCATCTTCCCCATGAATTTATCCAATAGATTCTGTCCCTTCTTGTCACCTGTCAGGGCAGAGTGCTGTCTGGATACTGCCGTCTTTGGCTATCTCCTTTCTTTCAAAATTCAAAGTAGTCCAGCGTTCGATGACGTGCCTGTGAGTGTGGCAAAGGCCGGGCACGTTTCCAGAGCTCACTCACAGCCAAAGGAGCCTGGTAAGGATGCCCTGCCCTGCCTGGGCACTGCTGCTCCACTCGTGACGGCAGCGCAGCCCTGCAAACTGCTCCCAGCACTGAAGCGCCCCAAGCAGGGCGATGGGATCGCTCCCTGCCGCTGCCCCAAGTTCCCGCTGAACCTTCAGAGGGGATGAGAAGGGGAGGGAATAACTCTGTGTCTGGACCAACGTTTGGGAGCAGGGCGGGGGTAAGCAGGGACCGAGACGCCAGCAGGGCGGGGAGCCTCCTCAGTTGAGCACCGTCCTTCCCAAACTACTCGTAACTAAGGGGGGAGTTCTCTCTTTGATTTTTTTTTTTTTTTTTTTTTTTTTAATTAAAGCCCCCTGCGGGCGGGGCCGGGGCGGGGCCGGGGCGGGCCGGGGGCGGAGGGGCCGCGGCGGCGGCCGGGCAGCTCGGCGGGATGACAGGCAGCCGGCGGCCCGCACCCGGAGGAGCAGCCCCCCGCCCGCCGGCGGGGAGCGCGGGCCCGGCCAGCCCCGGCATGTGCCCCCGGCAGCACCCGCGGGCGGCGTGAGCGCCTCCCGGCCGAGCCATGGGCCAGACCTCGGTCTCCACGCTGCCCGAGCCGGCCGGCGGTGAGTAGCGGGGCGGCGGGGCGGGGGCTCCCGCGGGGCTCCGCGGGGCTCCGCGGCGGCGGTGGAGCGGTGCCCGAGGTCCCGGGATCGCCGCCTCTCCGTGCCTTGGCACCGCGGCGGGACGGGACGGGACGGGACGGGACGGGACGGGCGGCCGCTCTCCGCGCTGCCCGGCTCGGCTCGGCTCGGCTCGGCTCGGCTCGGCTCGGCTCGGCTCGGCTCGGCTCGGCTCGGCTCGGCTCGGCGGCCCGGGGGCCGAGAGGCTCCGCCGTGCCTCCCACCTCCCCAGGGCTCGGGGCTCCTTCTTTCTCCGTTATTAAATAAGTAAGTAGGAAGGCTTCCCCTTCGTAGGGAAGGGAACGGAAAGGAGCTCTGGCACTTCGCCCAGGAGCGCGGCTAGTAACCCGCCCAGCTGGTTGCTTTTAGCTCCAGGACATTTTATGTGTAAGCAGACTGTTGAAAATAAATAAATAGCGTGTGAGTGGAACTGTTTCGGGATTTTTTCCCCTCAGTAAAACAGTCCTGGCTGTTTGCAACTTTTTGAAGATGGTACGAGCTGCTTGGGAATGTTGTTTGGAGGCATGTTAGGATAACCCGGTGTGTTTTAGTTACTGAAAACCAGCGTGGGTCTCTTCCCGCAGTAATAGGATGTAGAATCTAAATTAACTTCAGCGAAGTTTGAAGTTTCCTGCGAAATTCCTGCATGCCTGTTTTTCCTCAATGCCTGTTTCCTTTACATCCATTAAAAAAAAATAGAAAATACTTTTGGGGGTTTTAATGCTGAAGGCTGAACTTTATGCTTAATTTGCTTATTGATGTTAATGTGGGAATGTTTTGTTAAAGAGACAGTACAGCTAACTTTCTCTTTTCTGCTTTCATTCTTCCTTCATAGCCATTTCAGAAAATAGTTTTAGTATTAACACATAAATTTCAGGTGAACTCCATTATATGCCTAGTCACACCATCCCAGTCAAAACCTTGGATAATTTTCTCACCTGTCAAACATTGCATGAAAAAGAAATTGGACCATTTCCAATAAATGTCACCATCCTGTTGAAGGTTTCACCCAGCCGCCAGTGTGTTAGGATTGTTTCAAGGTAGGCATCAGGAAACAGATGTAAGGAAACAGATGGACTGGTTAAAAAATTTTGTTAAGCTTCCTGTACAAAAAAAAGCAACCAAACTCTTAAGTGCAAAAGTCTATTGTGAGAGCATTTTGCCTTGGGGAGGCCTGTATCTTGACTAAGGATAACTGTGGATGGTAACTGGGCTGAATTTCTAGTTTTACCTCAAAGAAAAAAGCCACCATTGAATTCTTTCCTAGTTGAAACCAGAGTTTTCAATCAGGAGCAGTAAGAGAGGTATCTGAAGATGTAAGTTATGATGATGCTGCCTAAATACTGCCAATTAAATTTTAGTTATCTTCATTTCAAGAGCCCTGCAGTTTGTGATGAGACAGTGGTAGTGCCTCCGGGAGGTCTCACAGAAGAGTAATTCCAATGTGCTTTCAGCCCTGTTGAGATTGTTGGGAGGGAGCATCCTCAACAAGGAACCATAGGGGCAAGTGGGTTTCTGGGTGGCATGGATTCTTGGGGGTGCACTCATTTGTTTTCTCTCATCCGTTTTACTGACGTGGTCTGGACACTTAATTCATTGAGAAGTTTGGGAGGCCCTGTCCAGCTGCAAGCAGGGCAGGAGAATGACTTCCATTGGTTCCTGTTCCATGGGTTGCCCTTTCGGCAAGCAGGCCTAAAACCTTCGTTGATTTTGGCGTGCCAGCCAGCTACAAGCCATTTAAGTCTTTGACAGCTGCTAGAGATTAGAGTTGAAGGAGATATCTGTCTTGCACACGCAGGGGCTACAAATCTGTTTTAGTGCTACGGAATCAATAGTGCATTCAGATCCCCAGCGAGCCGCACAAAAGCAGCTGTGAGGAGTTGCTTGCCTGTTCGCTCCCTTTTTCCCCAGCCGTGCCAGCCTGGAGGGCTCAGACCCTGCCCTACAATCCCTGCTGTGCCCTGCAGTGCTCAGAGTTGACTCTGTGCAGGGGAGGGCACCACTAATAAATCACTGTGGGGCCTTCAGATGGACTGGTAAAGTGAACGTGGTTTGAGCAGGCAAACTAAAGTAAAAGACTTTTCCTGAGAGTCACAGAGTGTTAGATGAGATAAAATACATACATAATGCAATACTCAGGATGGAGCTCAACCTGTGTCCTGCTGGGTTGGGCTTTTTTTAAGATTTCCTTTAACTTAGAGGTTTTACCCTTAGAAAGAGAAATATATGTTGAAGTACTTAAACAGATCAAGGTTGTACTGTCACTTTCCCATTGGGTTGAGGGCAGGAATGGACCTAATCATAAAATTCAAAAGTCTGTCTCAACTGGGCAAATGTAGACTTGTGCCAGATGGATCAGCATGCCAATAAAGAGAGGAAAAATCAGATTTTTGTACTCCATTGGAGCTTTCTTTAGCAATACCGTCTTGCTGGAGTTTTCCATCAGCTGCATGTGGGTGGATGTTGAAGTGTTTTGGACAGGAGGATCAGGGCTTTAATCATCTCCCATAACTATGAGTTGTAGATGGGCAGCAAAGCAGGTCTTAGGTTGCCTGGTGTCCATAGGCAGCTTTTGCGCCTTCTGCTAGGTTACAGCTTTCTAGTCATTTAGATAATTTTTTAAAGGTTGTTTGTTATTTGCAGTGGTTAAAAAATGTGAACAAATATCAATCGCCACAGGAGCTTGGGAAGACAGTATAGACAGTATGGATATGTGAATAAGGAGGAGCACACATTGTCCTTGTTCATTTTCCTTCCTCTTCTCTGGTTTTCCCACGTCTGGCAGAACTTGATTAATGTGCTCTCTCCCCATTTACTGGCTGGAGTCCAGTGCTTTTGGGGGTTATCAACCATCGTGTGCAAAAGCTATCACTTCTACTTTCTGATCTACATCTTATCAAAGGGCAGCAGAGCTGTGCACTCTTTTCAGTTTGTTTTTTTTTCCCTTTTGGATTTGTTCTTTGGTAGTTCAGTATCAGCCATAGCACAGAGAAACAAACAGTGGAGACATGATCAGCATATTGGGAAGGTAGCATTTGAAAGCAGAACTAGTTAGGTGGCAAAAGATTTTTGTTGTTTCTTGAGTAGCAATGCCGTGTCAGGAATGAAATTTCCAGTAAAAACAGACTTTATTAGTGTTCCTAGGTGTAGGTCAGGCAGCTCAGCATGGAGTGTGGAACGCAAGCACAGGGTCTGTGAAGGGGAAGGACAAGTTACAAAGGGAAGGTCTCGGGAAACTCTTGCCCCCCTGGTCAGGGTGCTCATCAGGGCCAGCTGAAGACCGAGGTCAGATCCCTGTGCTGACCTCCTGTGCCAAGTGCATAATCTCTGCGGGGCTGTTTACTCTGGGGTGGGGGGGGAGTTCCTCTTGTCACATATGTTTCATAGACACAGAGCACAAGCTATCTGGCTTGCGTTTCACCCCTTTACAGACCCACAGCTTTTTTCAAGGGCATGTAAATGTACTTCAACAGCACAGGAAAACCATTTCCCACCCAGCTCCCCCCATGAGATGAAAGCAGTCACTGGTAGGATCCTGTTGTTTGTTGACCTTGGCACTTGGTGAAATGATTCTCATAGGTCAGAAGTGAACATGTTTCTCAGACTGCTCCTTTTCATCTCTCTTGGCTTTATGGGATTTCCTGTTCATGGACAAGGAAACAGCAGCTTCACCTGTGTCTGTGCTGAGGAACCATAATTGTGCTAACTGGGCAACCTTGTTGTAATCCTGAAATGAAATGGAAAACTAATATTTGTTTCAGCACTTCTAGGTGTTGGTAAACAAACTAATGGGTTATCCAGGGAGCAATTTCAGAATTTGTCTAGTGAGAGAAGTTATTCCGGTAGTGCTCTGCATTAGTAGCTGCTTGTGAGCTTTACTGAGTGTGCTGCTGTGGAGCAAGCCCTCTTGTTCCTGAGGAGTTGGACATGGAGATGCTCAGCCATAGTCTTAAATTCTCATCCCGACTCAGTCCACTATGGCTCTGAACACGCCAAAGAGCCCTCAGAGTAATATTTCTTAACAGGTTTAAAAAGGAAATTGATTTTTCTCCTCTGGCTATTTTTCCTTTCAAAAGTGGAAGAACTTTGAAACTCATTGCACTTTACAGGAAGGCATTTCAAAGCCCTTACAGGTGCAGTGAACTACTCCCAACACACCTGTCAGCCAGTCATTTCAGGTTTTGCCGCACTGGAAAGCGTGAAAAGCAGAGCTATTGAGCTGAAATGGTAAATTCCATTTGATGTGGAGCCACAAAGGACATTCTGGGCAGAGAGCCTCATCTTCCTTTTTTTTTTTTCCCTGAGATTTAAATTGGCTGGGGACTTCGAGGCTAAACCCTCATAAGACTATGTTGGGAATCCTATTAATTTCCCTCCCCGCCACCTTTTATGCTTTTGTAAGCTATGCAAGAGTTATAAGTACAATGTAAAGGTATACTGTTTTCATTTGCTGCTAAATTTCTATCCAAAGCTTTTCAGCTTTTTGGGAAACTCTTTTTTTCACCCTACCAGTGTTGTCAGATGGGAGTACAGTTTTAGCAGTTATAGAATTTGGGTTAATAAGGTATGTAATGTACCTCAGACTTCAGGCTGATTGAGTGGATATTTTGGATACCTAGTCAAAGGTATTAAAAGCCCATGTTTTCAGACAGAATGGGTAGCCATGGAATTGCCTGCTAGTAATGGGAGCTGCAAAGTTCTTTTTAGAAGTTGGTGCTTGTGTTTCTTGAGCTGAATATGAAGAGCAATGGCAACTGCTGGAAGCGTAGGTCTCATCATGTTCCCAACACCATGATTCTGATTTTTGTCATTGGTGAGGGTCTGAATGTGAGTGTGGAATGAATCCATTCATACTATTTATAGAAAAAATCATGCACACTTTGAAGTATAGCATGTTTATGGAATATAAAGTGTACGTGCAGCCGCATACTCTGTGATCTGCCAGAGCAGAGCGATGCCCCCGCAGCTCCTCAGCTGCAGCAATATCTCAGTGCAGAGGAGGCTGCAACCTGAGCCCGCACTCCGGGGCATGGCCGAGAACATGGGTCTCATAGGGACACAGGGGACCAGCAACACCACGGGGACTACGTGTGTATCAAAACAAAGGTGTAGTGCTCAACAAGTCCCAGGTCTCCCCTCTTCTCCCTCTGCGGCCGCTTCGCGGATATCCGGGGTTTCTCCTCGTTTAGCCGCCAGGGTACGTGACCTTTCGTGTCAGGCATGCTGGCTGAGATATCTTCATGTGCTGGTGTTTGGTAGCCACTAATCACCTGTTCAAGGCGTTAATCATCAGCTTCCTCATCTGCCACGAGGAGAATGAGAGCTCCTGGGCAGGGGCAGAGCCCTGCTGGCTCTGTGTTTGTGGGGGTTGTCTTCTCGGATGACCACCCTGATACTTCCCCCAGATGAAAAGCTCATGGAAGATCTTGTTTCCTGCTGAGCCCCCTGTGCTAAGCCCCACTGACAACTGATCCCACACTGCTGGATCCCAGCCACCCCTTGGATCAGTTGTCCTCCCTTCCTAGATCCTCTTCCTTGGCTTTCTTACTGCTCCTGAGTAATATGGTCTTGTCCTTAGGTGGTGTTTCCTGTTACAGTTTTCAAAGTGCTTTCCAGTCCTTTTTATATTATTCCTTGATTTAAATGGGAAAATTTATCTCAAGGAAGCAGGACAGCACCTAAGACGGCCAGGAGAAAACCAAAGAGCTTTCAAATCCTCATCGGTACTCACACCGTATCACAGTCCAGCCCATAAAAAATAGAAAAGACTTACATTTTTGTGTCTTTCTTTATGTGTTTTTCCTTAAAGTTGTCCTTTATTTGTTTTGGACACTCATACTTTTTGAGCTTTAAAACATGTAATGTTGCAGAAAAATACTTCTGAATCAATGCTGGTGTAAATTTATTTTTCATTGAATTGTTTTAAAACACAATGCTGAGTCTGTTAATGCCTTGGGTCAATCACTGATGGATTTTTTTAAAATACTTCAGCAAACAGCCTGCTCCCAGAACTTATCTCTGCCTCTTGTATTAAAATTGTAACAGTGGCTAGAGGAATATTTCTAATATACAGAAATACCCAACTAGCTGCCATTCAGTCCCATATGGAGAAGTAATTTCTGAATTGTCCATGTGTTGTCTTCTCTAGCTGGCACAAGGCAGATTCCTGATTCTGTTCTTCTTCTGATAAAAAAGGATTTACTTTCGAGAAGGGCCAGTGCTAGGCATAGGAGAAAAGAAAGGAGGTCGTTTGCTGGTGATGATAAAATTGCTCTAATAACAGTCAGTGGTAGCTCTGGTCTGTTTTGCCCCCAGTAGATCCCAGAGAGTGAGGCTGGCTGCTGGTGCCCCTGCTGATCCAGAAGAAACTGTGACTACAAACCATCAGCAGGGAAAGTAGGCAGATAATGGGGGGTGGGGTTTGTTAGCTTGCTTCATACCATCAAAACAGAATCAAAGAATGACACTGAGTAGTTTATACCTCCCCCCTGCCCCCATACATGAACTCTACAACCCCTGTGTTGGCAAGTGTATTTTTTGGCAAATATAAAATTATGGTGGGGTCCAGAATGTGCCATTTCCTGTAATGTCTTATGAAATCATTCAGTAGGAATTAGGCAGGAGGGTCACCATGAGCATCCAGGTGATGCAGGGTGTGAAGACAGATTATTTTTCTTCTACCTGTGTTTGACCAGAATCACATGGGTGATAGTACTGGGTGTCCTCTCTTCTAGGTTCAGGGTTTTTTTTTTCTGGGTTTAATATTACAGTCTGTGAATCAATTTAACCTTGCTTGTTTGTAGTCCACATAGTGGTTTGGACTAGCAATCAGCAAAGATCATGATTGCCTTTGTTAATCATATGGCAGGTCATTATTAGGAAATTTGATTTAAGACTTGAGTTTCTTGCAAGGCTTGATACAAGGTCACTGTGTAGGAATATGAATTTCTTCTGTCCCTAACTTGGTTTTTGGACACTTGGAAATAAAGCCTCTGTCCAACGGGAAAGTCTTATTTACCTTTTTGTTCTCTCTCTGGTTTTTACAACTGTGATAATCAGTGTAAGTGGGAAAAAGCTAGGGAGAAATGAGGATCTGTGGTTGCTCTATCATGGTATGGAAGTCTAGGGTATGCTGTCAGGTTGCATACAAATAGAATGAGAATACACTATAATATTAATATAATAATACTATAAAACTTTGGTAATGCTTAGTTACTTGACTGATCAGTGTTAATACCAAATCTGTGTCAATGATAGCCCTGTGAAAATGAAGTTTTATTTGAAAATATAAGGGCTGTGTTGCCTTTTTTTTCTCTGATTCCAGCATTAGTTTCATATGAATTGGAATGATGTTTTGCCTAGCAGAGTTAGGCTATGATACAGTTGTCCTAACATTTGAAACAGTATGAGCAAATCCAGTTCTGTTCCCAAAGATCAGCCTGCATTCCTCACCCCTGAGAATGTGCTTTTTTCAATTAGCATTTCAAGGTGTCTTCACTCTGACCATCTGCCCAAACCATCAGCAAATCCTCATCAGGTAGATACACCATTGTAATTTCAGTGTTATTTAATCCTTTTTGTAATTTCCGAATTGGAACATTATAATGTGTTGCCCAGTAAACGTCCAAGAACGATGCAGAGGCTTTCGATACTGGCTGAGCTTTGAAGCCTGGGTCATTGCATGATCTGTGCAAACAGATGGTGTAGTGTATGATCTAGAGATAATTCACAAAAAATACAGACAATATCTAACATTTATTGATTTTAGATAACTTAGTGATTTGCACAGTTAAAATAACTGTGATATACCATGAAACCTGATGTTTGCACTGCAATCATAATTTACGCTTTCTGCTTAAAACCTTGCTGACAAGACTTAGAGAAACACAGGGACACTTTTTCAAGCTCTAGAACTTTATTGCTGGAAGCTTCAGCTCAGAAAGTGAACATTTGATGGGGGATTTGTCACCCCTGGTTTTATTTCTGGGGTTTGTGACATTGTTGGTGCAAAACTAAAATTGTTTTTGTTTCACTTCACCCTTTCTGCTGAGGAGAAAGGCAGGGCTGGCTTTTCATGCGTTCTACCTGCATGGCTGTAGAGCAAGTGCAGACAATGGAAGGAAAGTGATTTGGATCTCAACTTCTGTTTGGTAGTCAGGTGAGCTAAGTAAAATAGCACTTGTCATGAGTGAAATTTGGTCTGAAAGCCCAGGAAACCTCATGGGAGGGCAGCCTGTCACTGAAGAGGACTATGTTTTGAAGAAACAAACGACAGCAATGGGATCCTGGAAGCCAGAATGTGGAAGGTTCCCTTCCTGTGGCAGAAGGTTTTGAACTAGATAATCTCTAAGGTCCCTTCCAACCCAGAACATTCTGTGATTCTGGGAGCCAGGCTTTGCATTCAGCTCCACCTGCTGCAGTTGGGTGCACCAGTGATCCTCCCTCTCAAACCAGGCACTGGGTGGGAAGCCAGTGCCATGTGTCAGTATCTATGTCTGCATCCTCAGCAGGCCACAGCCTCTGCTGGGGTATCCCAGCTAACAGCGTAAGTGTGTATGTGTTGTTGCATGGATGTCTGGAGCAACAGCAGGTCATGGAAGAGCCCAGCTGCAGGTCCTGTAGGGAGCGAGATGCCCAGGATACATCCTCCCAAGCAGTGTTTGCCCGTGAGGCCATGCAGAGCCTCAGTGTGGATTGTACATCTCTCACCTCCACTGTTGAAGGGACGCAGAGGGATTCCTAGTGCTTGGGCACCAAACAAGTGAAGTGCACTCAACAGCAGCTTCCTGAGTTAAAAAATTTGGTGTGTTATGAGTAGTAAGGGAGAGTCTAGTTTGTGACACTTCTCCCAGTTGCTCTCTTTACTTAAAACCCCCAGAGATCAACTTAACTGAAGCATTTATGTCATAAGAAGCAATATAAAGCCACCGAGGCTGAAAGCTAATCTCTGTGGGCTTTTTTTCCCTCCCTTTTTTCCCCCCGAGATCCTGGATGAGTCAACAAAGAAATGACACTTTCATTGCATTCTTGTGAAAGAGATTTAGTGGGGATACAGTAAAGTAATTTGAGTCATATTACAACTTAAAGTAACTCTAAGCTGGTGGGAAATGATTTTTAGATACTAGCTATCTTTATGAGGAGAAGAACACCCCAAGCAGTTAATTGCCAAGAAATTAGATTTGTTTAAATTATATATTTATAATGTGTTATAATTTATTTAATTGTTAACAATTCAGAACTGGCTGTGCATTTCCTTCCCTGAAAATTCATTCAATGTGTCTGAAGATTACTGGTTTGTTTCTTGGAGTTTTATAGATTTATTGCATTTCTTAGGGGAAGGAAGTGTTGGTTTTGGCACAGATGCTAAGAATATTCTTGTTCTGAAAATGTGAAGCAGTGTTCTACTGCACTGCAAATCTGGCCTCTTTTTATGTTGATATGGAGAAGGGTGTAGTGGTTTTCCTGCCTTGCACATTATACCACCATGCATGATTCTCCTACTCTCATGAGTTGTTCAAGTGACTGATAAAAAAAGGGAGAATATTGTTATTAATAATTAGTGCTAAAAATCCATACGTGGTTTAAAACAATTCCAGTGATTGCAGAGTAGCTCCTGTGCTTAAATTCTTGAGGGCAAGTTTTGGAAGGCTGGTCTCACTCTTATGAGAGGACACTAGATTTGATTTCTTGGGCAAACAATGCTGTTGTTTATTCTTACTTGAATATTGCTGCTTTTGAAACATAGAAATAGGGTATGGTGAGACATAACAGGGGACTGTGTGCAAGGAGCAAACAGTAAAGTGGACAACTAAGACTGTGGATAAAGCCAGCTTCTCGAGAGCTGGACAAAGACCAAGCAGAAATAGGATATACTTCAGTTGGAAGAGAAAGTAATAAGAGAGTAGCAAAACATGAGCCAGCAAGAAAAAGAGATATTAACTACAAAGCATTGCAGAAATTACCTGACCGTCACTCTGCTTTTAAAGCTTTTTGTTGGACAATACTGTCATGTAACTGTGTCGTGTTACAGACAGAACATGATTCTGAAAAGAGGAAGAAAGTTTGTGTTGGAAAAGCCTAGGGGAATTCTCAGAAACCTGAAACTGAAAAAACAAGGCTCTTGGATACTTACAGCAACACCTCTCTCTTAACTGCCCCCAGCACTTCTCCTCCTGCTGATTTAATTTTCCCGTTGCTACCGGAGGCAAGGGGGGAGAAGAGGAGGAGAACCTACTTTAGCCAGACCCAGCAAGATGAAGTGTGTTTCTGAAACATTTAACACACCTGGAAACTCTGTAGCTTAGCTTGAAGTACATAATAAAAAATTTGTTGAAGGAAAAAGTATTTTATGTCAGTATTGCATCTCTAGGTTATGTACTTTTGGAGGAGAAAAAGAGTACCTTTTTAGCTGACATCCATGAATGATTAAAAAGCTTTGAGAATACAGGGTTAGACTGCCAGAAAGTATGCAAAAGCTAAGCATTATTTTCAATACATTTTAAACCATTGACAAAAGCTTGGGACTTTGCAGGTTTCTCGAGTTGGTAGGAGAAGCTGGGCACAACATTTGATGTCTATCATTGCACACTGTATCTATTGCATAGACCAGTTATAATTTGGAAAAGGCTGCAGTGGCTGTAGCTCAGCCCTGATAAGGTACAAGCCTCTCCCAGCTGCTTCAGTGCAAAATCAGCAAGATCTGATGGCACGTAAGAATAAAGGCCACAGGTAATCACCCTGGCATGATCTGGAAGGGTTCATGTCTCCCAGCTCTGAATTGTTCCATGACCATTAATCAGTCCTGAAGATGAGTCTTGTATGATAGTTAAATATTGTTATTCCCCCACCTTGCTACAGGTGGATCATGTCAGACCTGAAAGCCATAGACCATGGACCAAGGGAGCACAAATTATTGCAGTTATGCCATGGATCTTTGTAGTTTTACCTTTCTACCACCTGTCCTTAGGGATCTGTTTCTAGAGAAAACATCTCTCTCTCTTTTTCTGTAGCTCATCCTACATTGCATTCAGGGTTTCCTCAACCACAGAAGAGAAATATTGCAGGAAACATCACCAGAGGGTGAGATGAACCAAAAAAACAATTAAAATCCTTTGTTAGGTGAGTTCACTGTGGTGAAGGAATCATCTGAAGACAGCTAGCGAGCTATCCCACTGCTGTGGTTAATTCTTTCTTTGGCTTTTGCAGGGAAGCAGGCTCCTCAGCACCTGCCTGCCTGTGGTTTAGCAGATAACATCATTGTACCCTGACAACCCTTGGATGGGAATGCTGCTGGTTAGCATACTTGGCAACCTGCTTTTTTCCCTGAGGGCCTGTATATAGCAGCATGGCAGAACTGAGACCTGTGTCCTTTTGTCATCAGGGAGGTGTCTGGTGCACAGATGAGTTTTTCTTAATCCCCTAAGAATTGATGGATCCTCTGTATATATGAGCCCAGAGGTTTCTTTCTTTCAGTTTAGATTTTTTATTCTTTATGCAGTAAATTCCACATAAGACTGAGTGGAGAGAAAAGGAAGAAGAGATGCAGTATTGCTAATTAAATTAGCCATTTCCTAAAAGCAAATAGCAGGCCCTTCAATCTCATTAAAAAAATAGCAGCATGGAGCCCATTCTGTCTGGTTTGAGTGATTACTTACATGTCCAGATGTCAATGCAGGGAAAACTTGCAAATGTGGTGAGGTTTATTTTGTCTTACTTTGTGTATTTCTTTGTAATTCTAATTCAGTCTTTGCACCTACCATTTTTGGTGCTTTTTTTTTTTTTGGCATATGGACTGGTAGCAAAAGTTTTGAGACCAAAAATGTCCTTCTTGCAGGGTGAAAAAAAAGGACTGTGAGGTGAGAGAGAAGGGATGGAAATGGGGATAATGCTGAGCTGGTGCAAGAGATAATGCTTCAAGGAGATGGGAAGCAAAGTGGAAAGTCTTTTATGAGGACTCCCAGTAGCACTCTTCAGCCTGGCAGCTTACTGCGAAGTTTGAGGAGAAAGGTGACCATGAGTTTATCTCGATGCATTTATTGTTGGTATCATATTGACGGCTCTTTTTCTAATATGTTTACAGGAGCATTTTTTCCTAACCCAGGAATTATGGCTGAAGTCCCACTGAGTGATACATATGTGTGTGATGTCACACATACCCACCGAAGTTTTTAGCATCAGACTAGGGTTTATGTTACATTTTGCTGTAAATTTTCCCTAGCACAATTTTCAAGATATCTGTGACAATTTTTCAAAATATTTGTTGTGTCTGTTAAAATAGAGAACCCAGAGGTCTGGTAGTAGCAATTGTTTGCAGTTGGAGGAAGGGTACATGAGAGAAGGTGAGAGATAGAGCAATGCTCTCCAGAGCTCCCCAATAGTAGAATAAGGCAGGTTTAGGATATGTGGTAGGTCAAGAGTCCCTTCAATGGCAGGGATTTGCTCTGGGCCTCCCCAGATCTGAGTGGGTGCTGTAAGATGAAAATTTGATTCTTTGGTTTTGTGGATACAGCCCTGCATTTCCTTCAGTGTTTCTGTATTTGCTTGAAAAGAGAGCCACTTGAATTAAAGTGCATGCCAGTGAAATTAGTGATGAGAGCTTCTCCTTGCACAAAAACCTACATCATGTTTTTTAGTTACACTCCTTCCAGCATTTTCACCAATTACTCACCTGTTCCTACCAGCAGAGTTTTGTAGTTATAGAAACAACTTCCAGATACACCCCTGAAAAGTATCATAACTTCATATAAAATTGAGATTTCATTCTTCCCAACAGCTTGACCAACGCATACCAAGGACAGTATTCTAGCACTCTACATTTAGCTCTGGTTTTAAACTCTGGCTTGTTTTAGTTGTGAGACAGGTGGGTTTATTAAAATATGATGTGGAGTCAAAGGTCCTTTCTGAAAGCCAGCACGTAGGGCCATGTATTCCAGAGTATTTAGTAATGAGGCAATTTCCTCTGCACAAATGACAAAAGCCACTTCATATTTTGTATTTGTGTTTTCCTGTGCTCAGTTGCCTCCCTGGGGAGCAGGTGCTGAGCCTGGAGTGCTGTCACTGCTGAGAAGGGAACGATGCATCCCCGTGAGCTCCACACCCCTGCCAGGGTGCATTCCTAGCCACTGGCATCTGTCCTTATGCTGGCCCTTGCTGCAGCACTGGTCTGCATAAAAATGTGCAGTATTAGTGATAAACCATGGTACTCCTAGCACATGAGCAAATTAAGCAAATACAGTCGTTTGTCTTCTGCTGAGAGTGAAGAAAATATATGTGCTATAGTAATCCTTTACTTTTCCTTGTTATTTTTTTTCCTCCTCAAAGCTAAATTTCCCACAAAATTCAATTATACTCTAAAAGTCTGTGTTGGGATGAAAGATAATTAAAAGTCCACTCAAACCTTTGATTCCCAAATGATTTGAAAGGCAGAAATTTAAAGTTAGCATAGAGACTGACCGAAGTGGGAGGGCAGTGTTGGTGATGGAGCTGTTTGGATTGGAAGCTTTGAGGTCACATCTGAAGGTTCTTGTCTTTTTCAGAGCTGGTGTTACCTGAAATAGGATTGTGTTGTCCCTGGGACCTTGACACAATCCATGGACCCTTTCCTTTAGTTGGCTGCTCCTGCATTGCTGAGCTGCTTTGGCGAGGGCTGATTTACAGGGGTCACCAGCTGGATGCTTGGCCAGGCTGCTCCTCCTCGTGCTGATGCCTGCCCAAAAACTAAATGCAGCCTTTAAAATGCCGAAGCTGCATACAGCCCTCTTGGCCATGTACATATTCACAAACATTAAGCTAAAGAATTTTGGTTTAAGTGAAAATTCCTACTGAACTGGTTCTCAGTGACCACTATTCGTAAATGCATGAAATGTCATAACGTTTGTCAAAAAACCTCTGAGTTAGATGCATCTTGCATTCCTGTGCTTTACAGTTTAGTATGCTATTCATGATCCAATACAGGAATTAAAAAAAAAAAAAAAAAAAAAAAAGAAGCAGATAACATTTGATTTGGTTTAATTTCATTCCTTCCAGAACAAGAAAATATTCAGTGAAGGTTAATGGTTTTTCCTAGCATTTTTTTAAACCTGAGTCAGGCTGTGCTGTTGTGCTTACCTATATTCCTTGTATTATTCATTTGTATTGATATACAGAAAATGTCCTGCTAAATACAGAAATCTTCTGTTTTGCTTATTGTGGCTTATATTTGGATCATCACAATTGAAATTATATTTGAATCATTATTTGAATCATCACGATTCCAGGTTTTTCCCTGATCTACCATAGCTCTTGTAAGCACAGCATGTGAAAGACAATGCTTGCCCACAGCAAGTACCTGCATGGGGTAATGCAGCAGTCCCTTTTTGGGTCTCTCCTGGGGTGAAAATTACCACTCTCTCCCAAAGTTCAGCATCCAGCTATGGTGAAAAGTGAGTGAAGGGTCTAAAAACATTGACTATGTGGGCCAAGTACTTGAATGTTAGCAGGAGTGGGAGGGAGATTTAGGGAAATTGTAAACCTTTTTCAAGGCAAGAAAAATGACTGAACTCTTTATCACTTCTTTTCATTTCCAAAATGTCACAACCTCTTACTAAGCTCAACAAAGTTTCCATCATTTATTTGTAAGGTGCTTGAAGGTGCTCCTTTAAAGAATAAGTATTAACCTTTCCATTTCAAAACCTGCTCTTATACAAAGCGTTTGTTGCTGGAGGTGGAGTTACCAGGCAGTTTTGTTCAGTATGGCCTAGAATTTTTCAGGAGGTATTTTCTGAAGGAGGTAAATTGCCAGAGATTGCAGGAAGGCCCTCTGCTCCTTCGGTTGAGATTGGAGCTCAACAGGTTTCAAACCATGCAGTCGGAGTAGCCCTGGCGGGTGGCTGTGAGGACATTGTGCCTTGCAGAGGGGCTCAGGGACTGGGTTTGGCTCCTGCTTGCCATCCCAGTGCTCCAGACATGGGAGCACACATTCCCTCTGTGACCACTGGCACAGGGAAAAGATCATCCATCGTCTGTGAGATCTCTGCTTTCCTTTCCCTCCTTGGATCCCTGCAGTGATGCTATTTTGGAGGCTGCTGGATGGGAAGAGCAGGGACCCAAGCAAGCCCTGGCTGCCAGGATGGACTGTGCACCTCTGGGCAAACCCTCAGAGGGAGAAGTTCCTGTGGAAGTTCCTGCAGTGGAAAGCAGTGTTTGCTCATTCCTTTGTCCATGTGTTGATTCATTATTAACTAAGCAGATAAATAGCCTTTTCTCTCCCCTTGTTGGGTGCATCAGCTGCTGGGTGAGTTGCAGAAAGCCCAGGATGAGAAACAGTTGGGTCAGGCAGAAACTGCAAGCAGGAATTTCTGAAGTATTCCTGTGGGCTTTCCTAAGAAATGGCTTGCTTTCCCAGGGACTGCTGGAAACAGACAAGAACTCCGTCACACAATGTTCCCTCTCTAGGAAAACATTTGGTAGTAGTTTAAAAAAGAAACCTTTATAGAGCTTAAATAATGCCAAAGATGAATTTTGTGAAGATTGATGCTGTACATACTTTACTTGCGAGGATTTTGAATTTACAGTGCTGCTTGGAGTTGCTAGCAATAGGTCCAGGGCTTGCCAATCATATTCGGATTTTTTTGAACTACCTCTTATTTTAATCAAGTTCTTATTATGGCACTCTTAAGCATATGGCTAAATACTAAAGCTTTTGTGTTCAGTTCATCTGAATAAATAAGTTCATGGCACTTGTCATAAAATTAAGGAAACCTGATAATTGCAAGAACGGCTTCAGTTTAATTTTGTTTTTGAAGTCATTCATGTCAGTGTTTTGTATTCTGGCTTGTAATTACTCAAGGGTCATGTAGCCTGGTTTACCTCTAAATAAATAAGGAATAATAGTTTTTTTTTCAATTAAAACCAGATTTTTTTAAGGGTTTAAAGATAGTTGTAAAGAAGATAGAAAATACAGGGAAGTGTGTCATTCCATACAGTGGGAGTGACCTCTGTCAGCATTAATCTGGCTAAAATAGGCTAAATTATTCTTGTTATCTGTATTGGGTTTTGTACAAAGTAAATAAGTCAATATATTACCTGATTCACTCTCAGCCTCAATGCATCTTAATGGTAGCTGGAAGGCATAAAATGTCTCGTTGGGCTATGATGACTGCTAACTCCACTTTGAAAAAGGAATGGTTTTCCTTGACAGCAAGGTAGTGATGCATACTGGAGTAACTGGGTGGGCTCAGGTCCCCCTGACAGGCAAAGAGGCATTTCCTCTGGTGCCCTTTGAAACTCTAATATGTGTGCTGAAGCTAAGTACTGAATGCAAATTGTTAGGCCACGTGGTAGTGTAGTGCTGGAATGCACTGCTGGGGGGGAGATGGGGTCTGGTATTTTTTCTGTTGGTGATTGCTTTCCAATTCAAGGGATGCTCATCCAACTCCCTCGAAAGCAGTTCAGTTTAAACTGGCACAATAAAGTTCAAGTTGACATTTTGTTTTAGCCTACAGACAACAAAGATGTATTTTATCGTTGCTTAAAATGCCAATGTCTGAATGAGAGAGGAAGTTAGAAAGGGACATGCTGCAAATAAAGTCATAGGGACTTGTGGATAGCTGAAGATAATTTTAAAATGAAACAGCTGAGCAGGTGTCAATGGAAATCAGAAATCTGTTGTTCAAGCTGTTGTCTCTCATTTTATACTTGGAGCTGAAGCAAGAATGGTTTTTCTGGTGTCTGTCTGTACCACTCTTCCAACAAAGAGGTTGTTATGGCCAGCCCTCCTTAAGCATCGTGATAATGCAGTCATTCATTATTAACAGAGAGCAGAGGAGTAGTGGAGGCCTCAAATACATCATGAACAAGCAAGTGGGGAAATGAAGGTATCAATTATGTATCTGCCATGTTGATGATCTCTTACAGAGTAGTTGTTTTCCCCCAAGGGAAGAATCTGCTGGGAGAGCAAAGCATATTCTCAGTGCCTTCTATGACAACAAGATGATGTCTCCCCATCTGAAGCTTCTACAAGCCCCTTTCTTTAGCCCTTTTCCCTCCCAGGAGCATTTGATGCTCTGGTTAGTCCTGGCCTGTTGCCTGCTCCTAAAAGGAGAGTGCTGCTGGCTCTCCCTCAGGGACGTGGGATACTGCTTTCCAACCCTACCTCCACAAGTGCCAAGCACCTGCCCCCCTGGATGAGCTGTGACCAGGGCAGGCTCCAGCCCAACATCCCTGTGCCATGAGCTGAAGGGCAGAACAGCCCTTGTAGTTTGTACTTGTATCATTTGTAGTTTGTTCAACTAAAGTTTTTTGATTACCAGTGCCTCACTTCCATGAACACTGATTCCATGGAAAAGCTGAAGTAGAAAAATACATATGGATACAGCCTCAAACCTTCATGAAGATGATACTACAGTTCCACTGGGTGTTGATGTAGTCATTTACAGTGCCATCACCTTGCTTGATGGAATTACTGTTTCTTGATTGTGTAGGAAAGGGACCATAGTGGTTTTTAAGGTAAAACTGAATCCCATCACAGTTTGCACAGACCTGTCCTTTCATGTGAACAAGCCCCTGAGTGTCTGAGTTTGGCAAAAGAAGGGCAGCTGGGCTGACAAATCAGTCTGTGCCTGATTTTCCCCACCTTGGCCCTAGTAAAGAGCAAGATACAGGGAATAAAACAGCTGTTTGCTGTGTGGCTGGGGATGCAGAGGGTAATGAAATATGATGCAGATAAAAGTCAGCTGCAACTTGGCAACTCCCATTTCCTCATAGCAAAGAAGATGACTTAGACTGTATTCAGAATTATGATATTATGCATACAGAATGATATGAATGATTTTTACAGGCTCTGGTTTTAGAGTTGGCAAATGGGTATTTTGATTAAGAAGAACTGTGTTTAATCATTAATAGGTTGTTCTGAGCATTTTGGAGTTTTACTATTACTGTTTATTCAAGCTGGTATCTAGCAACAAAGGCAAACATTTTAAAGGCAGCTAAAAACTGAACTTAGAAATAAACACAGTTTTCTCTACAAAGGCAGCAGAGCTAAAAGCCTGTACAAACATTTGCTATGGCAGCAACAATCAGAAATTTGCTGGTTGGGTTTAAAAGTGTCCTTGACCTCCCTGGCAGGGTTCTGAGACCAGCAAGGTCATAAAAAAGACTGTTTGCTTTGAGGTTGACATACACACATTTGGACAAGTGCAATATGCTGTTTCCTGTACTAGAAAAAAAGGTGTTGAAGTGGTGCCAGCGTAGAAGAAAACATTGCTCTCCAAAGGCAGCACAATGAGCTCTGGGCTGTCCTGTCCCAGGGATTTCATTACATGACTGATCAAATAGCTCCTAAGGTTTTGGGTATGTAAATGTTCTGTTATTTGTAGATCAGGAACTCCTTGTCATAGTACTTAAGAGCAAGGAAGCCTTGGGATGGGAGTCCACAAAACCAAACCTTTCAGATGTATAAACATGTTAATTGTGGAAGATTTAGTTAAAGATAGTAATAATAAAGGGGAAAATACATCTAATATTCATACAGAGTTGTGTTTAGCAAGGGCACTGGGTGGTCTGGAGCAAGTTGGGGTGTTCTCCACCTTTTTAATGCTGAAGAAGAAAACAGCTGATGATGTCAGCACTTCAGGCATTCATTGCTTCAGCACTGGATTGAAGTGTTGAAGGCATCAGAGCATCTCTTGCACCTGCTGGCAGTGAGCTCAGGTGATCACTTCCTGGCAGAAGTCTTCCCTCTCTTCACAGGCTTCTCGCCCCTTCACTCCTGTTCTGGTCCTGCCCCAGCTCAGTGGTACAGTCTCCAGTTCAGTCATAGGAAGTTTTAGTTTTTTGCCTGGGTTTTAGAAGCAATTTTTCGTTTGTCTCAGTGCAGTGATAACGTGTAGCCTTACAAATAGTCACCAGCATGGTTGGTGGCTCAGCTAATGTTTCTGTTGTGGAGGTGCGAAAACCCAGGCTGAGGTGACTGGGAGCCACTTGTGTGGGCAGCATCTCTGCACAGCTGTGCCTGCATGCTGCCTCTGCTGGCAGTGGTGATGGCTTCGGGGGACATAGCCAGAGATATCCAGGGAAATGCCTCTGTCTTTCCAGGTGTGTCGGAGGGATGGCTGAAGGGCATCCGAGAGGGATCAGCAGCTGAGTCCTTTAGCCAGTGATGCAGAGGAGGTGAGTTGTTAGCAGAGTAAAGCCTTCCTTTGGGATGATGTACACCTCCAGAGGACCCAGCCAGCTGAGACTTGGGACAGTCTCAAGCTTGCTTAGGGATGGAGAGGAGAGGAGCTAGAAACAGCCCAGAGTAACTTTGGCCATGCTTTGAGTGTTTTGCCAGGTTTTTGACTCAGAGTGGGCAGCGAGTGGCTAGGGCCATCTGAGGGTGTGCTGGTTCACTCTCTGAAGGCAAACAGGCTCCTAAGAGGGTCACAGATAACCATCTAGACCTGCCTGGTAGCGAGCAGGCTGATGGTACAGGGGATGCTTGGCAGCGTTTGCACTAGATAACAAGCACTGCCTTTGCCTGGCATCCTTCAGGTTTCTTTTCCCCAGCTTCCAGTAGGGCAGTGACATGGCATATCTGTCTCCCCATCCTTCCCATCAGTGAGCTGGCACTGGGGATCCTCCCCCACCTTCCCTTGCTTCAGCAGGTGCTGCTGTTGCTGAGATCTGTTATCCAGGGGCTCCTGGCCTGTTTGGGGCAGATGGAGAGTAACTTGCTGCTAGCTGGGGAAGTGGAAACCAGGGCCAAAGGCTTCCCTGTGACACTCCTCACCCAGTTTTATCTCAGCATCAGTATAACACACCTATTAACTACTGCAAAGATGGTTTCTTTAAATTCCTGCTTATCACTGCACGAGAGAAGTGCCACGTGCTTGCTTCAGTTTATTTTCACACTTCTATCTGCTGGGAAGATTTACTACTTGCCTGCAGCTGAAAATATTTGTTGTAAACTTAGTACAGTTATTTCTCTCCCCTGTAGTAAGGCTATGCCAAGAAAAGTCAGTAAGGAAGTATTTCCAGTTTTGCAGTTCTGGTTTTCAGATGCGATGTTTTAAAAATACCAATACAGAATTCAATAAGATGACTACATGCAGCTTACGTTTAGGGGAAATTACAAAATTTCAAAAAATATATTACAAAAAAAGGTTTGAACTATAAATAGAAATATAGACTGTTGTAGGAGTGTACTCCATGGAGATGTGTCCCTTAATATTCAGACACAAGAAGCATTAATTTTCAATTAACAGCTCAGTTGTTCAAAGTAATTTGGTTGCTCTTTTATGTACACTGCTATTACACTGCTGTTGTTTTTTCTGTCCTCCCACATCTGTTACTGTTCCTGGATTTTTTTTTCCCCCCTGTTTTTGTGGAGGAGTTGCTTTGACCTTTGATAAGATAGTTCATATATCTGGAAAATGTAACTGTCTGGAAACTCTCCATTTGCTGCTTTTTGCTCAAGTACTGGGGTTGAGGAAAAAGGAGTAAGCAGCCTGCATTTAACCTAAAATCCCTTTCCTTCTGGTTGGAGCCAGCTGTGTCCAGAGTCAGAGAGGAGGTGGCAAGAAGATTTTTGGCCAGATTGCTTTCAAACCTGTATAACAGGATGGCTGAGCATTCGCTTACTCCTTCTCTAGGAAGCTGCAAGTATAGAAGTTAAACATTTTATTGAAGAGGAGGAAGAAGGTGTGTAGCTGTTCTAATGAGGACTGCATGTTGCCAAAATGTAAATAATTAATATACAAACACATTTGTGGGCATATTGCAAGCACAGGTCAGGTACTTATTTTTTTTCAGACCTTAAGAGAATCGCTAATGTGTTTTGATGTAAGAAACAGTTGAGAAGAGAGGTGGTGTGATTGTAGAGGTCTAACTGCAGCGCTCAATGCACTGTAGAACAAACCCAGCTCAGATGCCAGTGTAGATGGAGCAGACGAGCTTTGTACAGGTTCCTGCATGGGAAGTGTAATTTAGTGAGGCTGGGTAGCTCTGACTGGCTGTGTTGCCTGTGGTATTTCCAGTGTCTCTACAGAGTGCCCTACAATCATAACTTTGCGGGTTTTTTTTGTAGAATTAACCCAGTGGGAGTGAAAACTATATGGTGAAGTAGTGTTGAAGCTGGATGTTACAAGTCTGTTGTCTGCATTTGGGATGCACTAGCAAGAGACAATTTGTGGTAACTAATGTGATAGTCTGTAACCTGACAAGCCAACAGCATTTAAATTGAGGTGGTTATTGTGACCAGGAGAAAAAAAAAAGAAAAAAACAACACTTTTTTGTGCTTTACCCCAGTGATGCATCTCAAGCCCTAAAGTTAACCCTGTTTTATGTCCTGTTTCTTGTGTAATTAGTAGGAAGCCAAGGTCAGGTCCCCTCCTTGCTTGCTGGGATCAGTGTCTTGTAGGACTAGGGCATCCTACCTAAGAGACAGATAGCTAAATAAGCTTTTCCAGGCCCTCAGCCAGTTAATCCCAGGTGTACAGGTAAGAAAGTGAGAACTAGAATAAATACATCGTTGTTTATAACTCTGGTCATGTTCCTTCTCTTCACACTGCAGAAGAGAGCAGTGTGGCTGAGCGTCCCTCTGAGCCACATGGCTCTTTGTCTGAAACATGGAGCCCTGAGCATCCATGCTATGACTTTCAGGGAAGCACAGGCTTCCTTCTTTCCCTTTGAAGTACCTGTGTAGCAGTACCTGTGCTTTTTTGCAGAGCTTGGGTAGGGGCTCATCACAGGCAGAACAGAATATGGCCTTTTGAGCTGAATTTTCCACTCTTGCAGCATTTGACTTTCTGCAGCAAGGTAACATTTTGCTTGTGGAGCGATGGGAGTTGCAGAGTTCGGACTTGAAGCCCTTTCTGGACTTTGGCACTGCTGATCCAAGTGTGACTCTAACAACCCAAATTTGTTGGGGCCACAACTCCAGGCATTTGTGTGTGTGTGTGTGTGTGTGTGTGTGTGTGTGTGTGTGTGTGTGTGTGTGTGTGTGTGTGTGTGTATCCTTGCAGAAACCTGGAGGTGTTCAGGCAGTCATCTCCATTCCTGCTGTGGTTATCCTAGGAGGATTCCCTCTGGCTGTTTCAGGGCAGCAGCCAACATCCCTGTGAAGTAGCCACCACCCAGCCTATTTAGCTCATTGCCAGAGGGAGGTCCAATTAATGTTTGGCAATATTGGCAGTTCCAGATGGAAACTACCATTCTGCCGCCTACACTCAAACTTGAGCTAATTGACTTGATTGTGTTTTAATTAAATGAAAGGAAAAAGCTCATGACAGAGTTTCCCCAAAGTTAAATTCCAGATGTATGGCCAGGCTAAAGCATGCAGATGGCAATTCATTGTGCTTCCTGGAGGTAGATTATATGTCTCCCATTTGCCAGTTTATCCACCAGAGATTAGCTGCATTTTTTCCCCTTCCAAATAGATTTTAAAAAGAAACAAACAGCAAACACAACCGAAAAACAAAACAAACAAAAAATCCCCCAAAACAACCCACAAACCACAAAACAAAAATGTGAGAAAGAAAAATACCCATTTTTCCATCTGGTTCTGGTCAGGAAAAGTTATAATTTGAGATATTTATTGAAAATGACATTTTTAGTGTCAGAATGACTTTTGATTTTTAATGACTACATCAAACTTTTTACCATGTGGTGTCTTGAAGTTTGCCAGTAAGCTCGAGGAATGAGCAGCATATCATACTCTTTAGCAAGTTGATGACTTACTGCTAATTGCGGATAATAGGCAGCTGCAAAAACATGGTCATTTTTCTGGCATAAAAACCATGATTTCTAACTCTGTGCCCTCTGGCAAGCCTGTATAGAAAATCACATTGCTGTCAGAAGAGATTCTGAGGTCTCAATAAACCAAGATGACTTTCGGAGCATATCCCTGCAAGACAACAGGGCACAGTGAGAGAAAGAGAAAAAAATTGTACTAGCTAGCTGGTAGTTAATAAGCACAGAAATTGTATCCAAATCCACATAAAAGGTGACTTTGAACTGGGGCCGAGGCATCTTCTCCTGCATTTCTCCATTCATGGTTCTGCTGCATTTCTCAATTCACTCATGTGGCAATACCCTGAGTCACCTGTATTCTGACAGGGTGAAAAGGTTTTCCTCACACACTTTGAGAGTGATGTGTTGATACCAATGGCTATATTGCGAGAGAACCAATGCTAGTGAAAGTATTAGGCACCAGTGCTACCTTAGTGCCTTGATATCAGTGGAGCACTTGATTCTGTGCCTTTTTCCATCTTGGTTGTGTTGTCCAGCGATAGGAGGAGGACTTTTCCTACATCTTGCCACTCTTAACCTTGCTACATGACAAGAATCCAGAGCAGAGTTGCTGTGCAGGTGATGAGCCTGGGGTGATGGGGGTGGGAAAAGGGATTGCACCATGAAAGGAGCAGTGTGGTGGGGAAAGAAGAGAACTTGATTATGTGATGGTACCATCTTGCACTTAACAGCCCTCGTGTGAGAAATAATCCCTTAAATATAAATATAAATATATATAGCAATGCCCCAGCAGAATTAGATCAGTTGTGTAGAAGGGCACTGGTGAGGGGAGTGGAGGTTAGGTTCTTCTACTGGCTTTTCACTTTCACTGCCAGAGAAAAAATATGCTGAAGTAAGAATGCAGAACATCTAATGTCATATATGTATAGTCCTCTTTTTTTTGATAATGAATTTCTCTAAGTTAAAGTTTTTTAAAAATGGTTTTGCTGCATTCCAGATCAAAAGGCCTGGAACCAGCAGAAAGATACCTTTTAGTGTCTTTCATCTAATTCACAGCCCCTGTGGCACAATTTGGCTTTGCAGTGTCTCCGTTAGCCTCGTTGCTTGTCTTTTGCAGCAAGATCTCATCATGTGTAGGGTTCATATCCTCACTTCTTGTCCTCCTTGTGTACACAGCTGATCCTGCAGCTGGAAGATCTTCACCTGTGGCAAAGGATTAGAATATGATAACATAAACTGTGCAGGTAGTATAGTCAAATGTCCTCTTGTCAAACTTAATAATAATATTCTTTGAAGCTAGTGAAGTGGCTCACTGGCTTTTTGAAGATGGTGGGAAGAAGGCAGGACTTCAACACTATGTACAAATAAAGAGTAACACAAGTCAGCAAGCTCGTCTAAACTTCAGAAAGCTAAGATGTTTCTTTTCCCCTCAGTGGATATGTATAATGTTTATAAAGATTAATAGAAGGTAGATAGGTGAAAAACACGCTGCTTTATTCTTAAGTAGTACATGACCTATAAAGGGAGTAGTGTATAACTAAAACATCAGTTTCCTACTGAGTGTTTCAAAGAAGAGGAACAATAACTTTTGTAAAGATCTTCCCATAAATGCTCTGAAATGTCATTGCTGAAATTATGGGGTTTTTTCCTAAATAGTTTATTAATTGGTAAAATGTGCTAGCTTATAAATATATATGTGTACACATAATATATGTGCTTTTGAATATAAATAAGTTCTTTCTCCTAGGCATATTATTTTATCTTAGATTATTTCCAAAGTTAGTCTGTGATATCTGGCTATGCTTATTCCTTCTTTTCAGATACATATTTCAAATGAGGGAATTGGTACGAGGTCCATGGATTAGTAAATTCCCAATTGTGAACATTTGTTGATAAATCAACTCCTTGTCTTGTATTGTCAGAAGGAATTAATGTTGACATCTGTTTTCAAAAGTTTCAATCTTCCTGAATAGAATTATTGTCCATGAATTTCATGTGTTAGCTCGGCTGAAGCAGGCAGACTTCTGTAGCTGCGATGAGTAGCATTATTTTGGAGTTACAAGTTTTCAGCGGAGGGGAGAACAGGGGCTGATGCAAATCTGTATTTCTCTGTGGAGAGCTATTGGAGCCCTAATCCTCCTCCATTTCTGCAGGTAGGCACAGGAGGAAAAAATCTAGATAAGGTTTTTGTGAAAGTGGTCTCCTGCAATAGATTGGACTCCATGACTCAGGAGGATTTGAAAAGATCAGTGTTCTAGTGTTTGTGAGACTATGCTGCCTATCACCAGGATGCAGGCTTTTCACACCAGTAGCTCAGCTTTTCTGAGCCACTGGGGACAAGAGCATGTGTTTTGTCCTGCTGCATCAGGGGTGGGAAGCCTCTCACTCCACTGCACTGATAGACTGCTTCTGCCAGTGGGATAATGCCTGGCTGCTGTGCCAGGACAGAACTCTACAGCCAGCAGATCCTGGTCTCTTTTCTTCACCACCTCACTTGGATTTACTAGTGCTGGTTTCACAGAGAAACCATGTGTTTCTGCATCCCTTAAAACCACGGGAATCTCAATTGGGAGGGACCTCAGGAGGTTACTCAGAGCAGGATACTTCTTGGCAGTGGGCGAGGTCAGCCCCAGAAGGAGCTTTGGAGGTTTGCCTGGCTGAGCCTTCAAAGCCTCCCAGGACCTGTCCAGTGCTGCACTACATACCTGCTGGTGGTGTTTCCTTACCTCTTACTGCTTTTCCTGGCCCCCATCCCTTCTTATGTCAGCTGGAATTGCAAAGATAAATTTTGCTCTCTTGTCTTTGTGAGTACTCTCCAAGTAAATGTAATTCTTCCTTAGATCCACAGTTTCCAGCAGAAGCTTGTGTATTCCATTGGGGATTGCATTCCACCGGCAGTACCCATAAACCCAGACAAAAGTGCAGTCCCTAATTTCAGGCAAGGCACTCCTGCAGGGCTCTTTCTGCTGCCCTATACCTCTCTCTTTCTACAGAGCTGCTCACTGCCTTTGGTGGTCTTCTCATCCCCCACCTCCCACCTGGCTTCTCAGGGGGTGTTGGGGGGCAGCTGCTTCATTTTAAGGGAGTCTCATTTTTAAATCTGTCTGAGTTTCACTTTGTTCTCTGGGGCACACACATGAGGAAGTTGGGATTTTGTACTCCTGCAAGGGGTAGACATGGTCAAGGCCTTTCCAAAATCTTTGCTTTTTGCATTTAAAGTCGATTTGCATGCCTGCCTTCCATCTTATCTCCATGTTATGCACCAGAAAATACCCAAGGCAAACAGATGAAAGCTTTAAACTCTGTCACATCTGAATAACAGTGATTTATCTTGGTGGTGTTTTCTATCTCTCAGGCAGTACAGAATATATTGAATTTTATGGCATAACTTGCTCAGATTTTTTTATTTAAATGCTATCATTTTCTTACTAACTTACCTCTAGTTTTAACTTCATAGACGTCAATGAAGTAATACAATGAATCTTTCTTCCCAGTACTTTATTTCAAAACATTGGAAATAAAGTTTCTTGGACTCTGTTGGCATTATGTCAGCTTTCTCGCAGAAAAGATTTTTTTTCTTTTCCTTAGCATCCTGGATCAATCTAAAGGACAAGTATAGGACTCATTAAATGCTGTTTGTCTGGGAAACAGAGTAATAAGATTGCACCGTGATGTTATGTGGCTAAATATGTATCTTTTTAGCAGCTAGGACACAGGACCAGGATTCAGGAAGCCATTTGGCAAACATGAAATTAAGCACTTAACAATTCTGTGCCTCAAATTTTCCATCTGTAAAATGGGGACATTGATATTTCTTTCTTTGAATAGCATTTTTGATCTAATGATCTATGATTATCATTACTACTGTTCAGAGTGGCATCAACTCTGTTCCAAATTGCTTATAATTAGAATGCTTAGATGAATGAAAGCAATTACAGAGCTTATATGCCACAAACAGTTAAGCCCGTGATTAATTTTATGTCTCTAAGTAATTGCAGTTACTTCATTGCTCACATGAGTAAAATTCAGCACATTGGAAGTGTTTGCAAGGCTACAAATGGAAGCCTTTAAGAAACTTTAATTCTTAAATAGAAATAAATAGTAGATGTTTCAGGGTAATTTATTTTAACTGTGTGCTGTGTTGTGGGATGAGTCTCAATTTGGTTCACAAAATTTGAAGTTACAGCATTGATGCTAAATATTGGGTTTTATATCATTCAATATGTTTTTGCAGAAAATAAATCCTTCTTTAAATTTTGGCTTCAGTTCAAAAGCTTATTGTTAAATAGGCTTTGTTAATAAGAAGCCTGACTCATGGCAGGCTGTGCTGTGAATGGCTGATTACCAGGGATATGAAACAGACCTGTTCCTATTCCACTGCCAGAACAGTTATCTTTAGAGTTTAAGAAAGGATTAATTTTACCCAAAATAAATAGTTCATGTTTTCACATTGCAAGGGTTTTGTTTTCTGTGTGATGATAGCTAGTTATTCAACTTTATCAAGGAAAGGGAAAAAGTCACCCAAATATATGTGAGATAAATTCTCCTGGAGTGATGGGAAACCACTGGACTGTGCAAATGTGCCAGGTGAGCATCATGAGAAGCAAGTTCTGGACAGCTGCAGTTGAGGTGCTGAGAAGCAGTGAAGCCCAGGGCAGGCTGAGGTGGGGACTGGCTACTGACCATGGGCTGAGATCAGATGCCCCTTGGCTGCCTTCTGGAACAGGGAAAATCCATGTGGATGCACACACAGCCTGCTGCAATCTGATAGTGGAGGAGTTTAGCTCTTGGGTACTATTTTGTTTTCCGTCCTTCAGTTATTTTTACTTCTTTTCTTTACCCAGTTGATGGCTTGGACAAGGCTTCAATTGCTAACTCAGATGGACCAGCCCCAGGATCCCAAACTCCCCCTTTCAAGAGGAAGGGCAAACTCTCCAACATCGGCAAAATCTTTAAACCTTGGAAATGGCGGAAGAAGAAGACCAGTGACAAATTCAGAGAAACATCAGCAGGTATGTCTGTGGCCCTTTGGTGGCAAATAGTAGGAAACACTATGATGGTTTTGCAGGGTAATATTTGAAAAGCTCTTTGTACTTGTTAGATGGCAGGGATTATTTAGGCATGGTGTTTGACATACAGAAAAACAGTTTGATCCTTGGCAAAGAAAAACCTAACCCTGTTCAGCTTCTGTCTTGAACCTCTCACCAAAAATATGCACCTGATTTGTTTACTGTACTTATCCTCCAATATACTGGAAAATCTCTATGACCTCCTCATAGTCAGTGACTTGGATTATGAAACAAAGCTTGCCTTCATGGGGACAGAAGTTTGGGGGAGAAGCAGATGTAGCCATGCCCAGCAGAAGAAGAGGATTAGCTCTGCAACTCCTGCCTTCAGAGAGGCTGCTCTGCCCCTTCACTTCCCCATTGACAAGGCTGGAAGGATGGTCTGAAATAAAATGCTGTGACTGAATTATATTCTGTCTGAAAAAAAAAGGATATTGGTGGCTGGGATTTAGTTAGCCAAACATAGGGGCCACCTGAGGTGTTCCGGGGTGTCCTGGCTGCTCTCACAGAGGGTTTGATATCATATTTGTCATCCCTGTGCAGATATCTCCAAAACCCTGGGGCATCTAATATGGTTAGACATCCATGTTTAGGAAACTGAATGCCACCCTGCATATATGTGTCTCTTTGTGTTACTGCTCTAGCCAAACCTCCTCTACAGAAATCCCAAAGTTCTGGTTTGGGATTCAAACATTTGTTGTTTGAATCAAATGTTTGTGGTTTCCTAAACTCGAGTCTAATTAGAGTCTTTTGATCTTCTGTGAGCTCTTCAGGTTCATTGCTGCAGAGCAAGCCCTCTGTCTACTGTCTTCCAAGGATGTAGGCAATAAAACCAGCCCTGGTATCCTCAAGTGTTTTCAGCAGGCTCTCCTGAACTCTTTGGAGTACACTGCTTGACATTTTAAACCCATAGCAACCCCTGACAGTTACAGCAAGGACCTCTATGGTTTGACAGTGAAACTTCTAAAACAAACTTTATTTACACAAAAGGCAAAAAGAAGCCTTTTTCGCTGGTGTCTTCATCACTCCAGATACCAGCTGAAGTTTTGAACAGATTTCTGAGATCTTCAAATCCTTCTGTCTCTCCTTTTTCCTTTTTCTTTTTTTAATTTTCCCACATACCCTGCAACAACCCCCCCCCCCCAAATTCTTCTACTACTGCAATCAAAAAAACAAAAAATGACCCCTCAGTCTTTTATCTCCTTCATTGCTTCCCTTTTCCTTCAGCTTTCCCAGTACTTTTAGCATATTGCTTAGGCAAGGTTATTTCTAGTAAATGACTCTCAAATGTTCTGCAGCTTCTCCTGGACAGGTATGTGATTTTATATGCAACGAGTTCTTCAGAGTAATGAGTATTCATAAGCTGTGTATACAGGGATTCCTTAAACTTTCACAACCTATCAGCATGTGTTAAATTGTTATGCCATTAAATAATGCAGGTATCATTTTTCAATTTTTTTTATATAGCTGGTAAATTCATGTTAAATATAGTATTTCATGTGTTGTACTATCTTTCTTTTGAGGGCCTGAATCCAGTCTTACAAGCATGACACATCAATTCTTGTAACACCAAGACAAAGCTTGTGTTCATATTTCTTTTAGGAAACAAGGAAATGAAGCACAAAGAAATTAAGGTCAACATATTCAAAAGTGCCTCCCTAGATACTCCCTTCTATTTAATCTGCTGGTCTTGTTTATGATGTTGTGGTCCCTCAAGATACTTATTTGCTTTTAAACTGTGCAAGGGATCACTTATGTTTGAGTATGTGCTTCATGTGAGGCTGGAATTTCAGTGGAGAAGTAGTTTGAATTGCATTCATCCTGCCTTAGGTGGTAATTTCAGGGATGAATAAAAATAGTATTCCCTGTATTTCTTGAGGAAATAGACCCAGGACCAATGGAGACTGAGAAGGCACATCTACGTGGCATGTTGCCCCTTGTTGCATGCTTACTGACACAGCAGAAGAAACTTGCTTATCTAACTTGAGAAGGAAATGGGAAGACATCCATTCAAAATAAAAATCCTACAGGATATCCTCTTCCTCACACTACTCAATCAGAGATGTATTTACATTACCAAGTGGGGGCTGTGTGTGTTTGTGCCTCTTACGTGCAGGAAGCCCATTTCCTGGCCTGGGACCATGGGAGAGAGCACGATGATCTTCATTAATTGCTTGCTCTCTTAACAGGGCTACAACGTGGTAAATCCTCATGCAACTGAAGAAAGAGTTTCTTCTGAGACAGCATGTGGGCTGTTGGAAGGAACTCTCACTGCTTTCTCTGGGTTTTCAATAGGCTTTTTGAAATAGGTGCTTGCTACGGCCTTGCCAGGACATGTACCATGGAGTGCTTTTTGTCTTAGGAGCACTTGGAAGATGCTCATAAATGGCAAATACCACAAACATCAAGAAGGGTGGATGTTTGAATGTTAGATGTTAGTATCTGTGCCGATGTGGGAATGATGGTTGGAATTTTTTCCTTCAGCAACATATTTTCCACACTCTATCTCAGAAAGTCTGTTTGGTCTTTGGTCTTTGGACTATATGCTTTTTGCCTAGAGGGCTTTCAAAATCAAGAAAAAACAAACTGAAAATGGCATCATCTCAAGGGTTTCTCTCCTCTGCAGTGTTTTTCTGTGAAGAAAAAGGCAGCAGTTTGTGTCTTGGCACAAAGTAGATGCCAGTTCAAAGCTCCACTGCAGAAGTATATACAGAGAGGAACCAGAAGGCAATTTGAGCTCTTACTAGGTCAGAGAAAAATTAATAATTGGAATTCTCTCAAGCTTCTCTTAGAACAAAACTAAATACTGGAGAATATCCAGAATCTCACAGCACTCTTCAAGTCAGAGAAGTGGTTTTAAGACTGCCTGAGGTTTGTAGCTGTTGAGCATCACTAAGCAGTCTCTTTTGAGGGGATGGGGAAGGAGAGAAAGAAACTGCTTTTTGGGGTAAAATGTTCCTATAATTAGTACCACTATTGTTTCTATTGGGCAAAAAGCAAATGTTTATGGAATAAGATTTATTTGAGTAAATGAGGGCTGCTTAAATTACGGTAAATTCGCATCCTTTCTGATGGTTACACCTGAAGTCAGGGTAAGCTCTACTTTTGACTGCAGTAGGGGAAGGATTTTGACTTGGGATTTTCTGATTCTTCTGGAGCATAAGACTGGAGGCTGCCTGCCTTGCCTCACCTCAGCCTTCTTCAGCAGGCAAGGAATGATAACCAGTTACCCTCACAGTCAGGACTGATCTCTATGTAATCAATCTCAATATATACATGGACAGAGATGGAGAAATTGTTCTTTCCATTTTATTATTGCTTGAAGCTATAAACAGTATGTTGGTGTTCATGTTGAAATGTTATATATATATTTTCACATTTTACATATATATATATATGTTTACATATATATATGACAGACATGTTGATATATATTCACACATATATATATATCTATATACATTATTATAAACACATATTGTAGAAAAGATTTGTAGTGGTAGCATCAGCTGGTCACTCAGCCTAACTGCACAAAGTTTTAAGAGTCTCAAACCAGTCAGCTGAGCTAATTACTTTTGACTACTGTTATGTTTCAGTAAGCTCTCCGAAAATGATGGAGTTATAAAGTCAAGCATTCAGAAGTCAGGAAATGTTTGAATAATGATGCTGGTACGAAATACTTGACTGTGTAAATGTGATATATATTGCATAGTCTAAAGTCTGCAATAAACCATATATTATAATGATAAGTCCACACTGACTAAATAGCACCCAGTATAAGTTCCTAAGTTGACAGGCTACTCGTTCCTCTTCTACAAGGGGACATATTTTTGCCACTTTAATTTAAAGTGGCAAATTTCCCACTTTTTCTTTGTGGGAATTAAAATTATGATGCTAGTAGTGAATATTAGCTTGATTTCTTTCCATGGGCCAAATAATATTTAAAATAAATTATCTTTTTAAGCTGAATTAATTGAGCTTAATCAGTTTAAATAAAAACACCACTCATGGCTAGCATTTTATAAGATGGAGGAGTGGGGCTTAAGCTTCTTATCTGTTCACAAATTTTCTAATCTGTGAAATGGGAGATAGGTATGTCTCAAGGATGTTATGAAACCTGTATTATTTATAAAATGCTTTGAGGTTTTTTAAGAGAAATGTAAGGGGTTTATGTCTTCTAATGACAATTGGCATTTCCCATGATAATTAATTCAATATAGTTGTTAATTCAATGTTGTAGAACTGAAAAAATATATCATCCTGAAGACTAGAGAGAGACATTGATGGAGGAAGGTCTGATTCAATGTTCTTAAGCTTGCTGGAAAAAGCATTACTGTTTTCAAGTGGCATTGGATTGTCCCACAGATATATGAGAAATCATCTCATTTCACTGTCTCCAAGACACACAGTTGCAAGGCACATATTTTAAAAGATAATGGGGAGAAACTGGAAGAGCTTGTGAGTAACTGAGGTGTAGGACCCAAGGCAGTCTAACTTGATCAGAGTTCAGGCTACCGCACTTTCCCCCAGGAGAGAGCTGATATTGAGAGTCTGCAGCCATGCTCATGGGCTCCTTTGTATTGTCAAATGGGATTTGAACACCACAGAGGTTTGACCTTTAATGGACAAATCCCACAAAGTACCTGAGTATATAGACACAGACATCATGCCAGCTTACATGTTCTTGAGCCAGTACTGTTTGCATTTATGAGCTCTTGATCTCACAGGCATGAGGAGCTTGAACTGGACTGCTCAAAATGTTTACTGCCTCCAGCTCTTCTGCCAGGAGTTGGTGCTATTTTGATGGGGAAATGCATCCTATGTTGAGCAGCTGTTGAATCCCTGCACTTCGCAGTGCGAGAAATAAACCTGGTGCTGTAAATTTGGGAAGTGCAGAATCTGAGGGACTTTTTACCAGAGCATGTAATAATAGAACAAGGGGAAGTGGCTTTAAACTGGAAGATGGCAGGTTTAGATTAGATGTAAGGAAAAATTTCTTTACTTGGAGGGTGGTGAGGCACTGAACAGGTTGCGCAGAGTTGTTGCAGATGCCTCATCCCTATAGGTAGTCAAGACCAGGCTGGATGGGTTTTTGAGCAATCTGGGCTAGGGAAAGGTGTTCCTGCCTGTGGCAGAGGGGTTGGAATGAGACCATCTAAGGTCCCTTCCAGCTGAAACCCAAATTCTGTCATTCTGTTCAACCATCCCCTTCCCTGACAGAGACTACCTGCTGGGAAAGATGTTTTGCTGTGCATGAATGACAGCTTTCTCAGAAGAGCCAAACTGCCTCTCTCCATGCCTTCACAAAAGCCTGTCACTCCACTGTAGGGCTGATTCACTCCAAGTGGGCTGGCACAAGAGAGATTAAACACTGCAAGAGGTATTATCAATCTGCATACAGCAGTTAGACTGACCCTAGAGAGTGTTTGAATTAGCTGATGAGACAAATAGCCCTATCCCAAAGCATTAATAGGATGAAGTCCAGCACAGTTGAAGCTTTGCCACATGCCCTCAGCTTGAGGTCTAAACATCACATGGATTTTGATGTCTGTATGTAAACCCAATCAGGATGGAAGACTACCTTTTCCTGATGGTGGAGAAGGGATTTTACAAGTGATGCTCACATTTTGTGGACTATGCACTATGGTCCCATGGATCATTACAATAATCTCCCAGATCACTGCATTGGTTTGGGGATTGTATGCAGTGTGGAGGTATTCTATTTTGACATTTGTAAATGTTTTTCCCTATAAAATTATTCAGCATTTCTCCCACGGGAAATAAACACAATAATTAGAATGCTTCATGTCACTATCTTGGGGGTTTTGTGTATGGTGCTTTTTTTTTTTTTTTTACTTAAAAACAGGATGCTGCTTTTTTTTCCATGAAAGCCAACCAGCATCAATTTATGAGGATGTTACTTCCTTTTAGAACACAACTTTCTGGCTTCTATTAAAGGTTGTTTGTGTTGGTGGTGTTGTTGTTTTCCTTTAAACAGTTCACATGTCACAAAGGCTACTCTGAGTTGTTTGCTCTGAGCAGGATTTGTCTCATCCTACTCAAAACTTCTAGAAAGCAGATGGAGGTATCTTCAGCTGAGCTAGTCCATCTAGTCAGGGGGAAAGAGGTATTTGTACATGTTAAATGCCTATGCTAGGATGAGTTCAGTTTTACCCTGAAGGTACCTTTTCCCATTGACCATAAAAAAAAGCCTCAAGGAGACTTGCTCAGCTAAAGATATTGGATCATATGAGTCCCCACTTTCTGTGCCTGAAATTGTGGGACAATGTTTTCAGAGGCTGTCCATGAAAACCCATGCCACTTCTCCTGCAGAATCAGGGGAAACAAGATTTCTCTTTCTATAAAATAAAAATTGTTCTCTACCTTTTCTTCACAAGCATCAGCAGTATGAGAATAAATCTATTCTTAACTGTGCTTTTTCTTTAGTGTTGGAAAGGAAGATTTCGACAAGACAAAGCAGAGAGGAGCTGATAAGAAGGGGAGTGCTGAAGGAAATGCGTGAGCAAGGTGATAACACGTTAACTAGAATTTAGCTACTAAGCACTAAACATATATGATAAAGCCACTGTTGCATTGTTTCCATGTAGTATAAATAGGTATGAGCAGACAAACTGAGAAGTGTGAGAGGTAATTTGGGCCAGCTCACAACTGAAGTTGAGTCAAGAGATTTGTGCTCTGTAACTGCTTCTGCCGTAGGTGCCCCAGGTGACTTCTGGTCATATCCTGAAGTATTTTAATGCTCCCTGTAAATAATTTGGCTTCTGTGGTTCCTACCTATTGTTTGCCAGAATTTTTTTGAATTAGCGATAAATCTATTTTTGAGTCAAGGTCTGCCGTCTAAAGCTGCTAGAGTATAAAATGAGAAATTTTGGCTGAAATATTAGGGGCTTTGGAACCACAAAAAATCAATATAATCCATTTCAGGAATCAAAAAATACCAGTGCTTTGATCATATGGATCCCACCACTGTCACACAGGCCATAATCACAAATGGCACCAGCAAAATACTGTGGGGAAGAAATCACTTGTTTCAAAATGCAGTAAGGTTTAGTAAGTGGCATTAGCCAGAATTTGCATTTGGAAAAACATCAGTTAGCCAAGGTTATTACCTCTGTGTTACATCTGATTAGGTTTCTAGTGGTATTCTCTCTAATATTCTTAATCTTCTATAAATCTAGATCAAATAAAGTCAAGTGAATAAAGTAATTTTCTGTAGCTTAAAATCAAGCCATTTGTCATTTTATCAAGGAGTCTAAGAACTCCCCGTTTCAAAAAAAAAACTTTCTCCCAGAAATTGTGGTTTTCTGTCTGATCTGAAGAATCAGCAAAGTATCAGTGTGTGTGGTTTGTATCATACACACAGATATTTGGAAGTAAAGGGCTTGTTTGTTGATGGGTAGTATCACTTGTCTGTACAGAGTTTGGCCAATTATCAGACTATGACTTTTGGCATAGCTGGCATCTGCCCTTGTCTCTGCCACTGTCTTTGTCTTAAAACAAGACATGTAATCTCTCCATACCTCAGTTTGTCCATCTGTGAATTTGTTGTGGGTTTTGCCATGTGCTTTACTTTGTGACCTTGTCCTTTGAAGGTTGTAAATTGCATTTGCAGTTGGGATAGGTAATGAAATGTGTTAACTTCTCAGGTTCGTTACAGTGTGAACATAAATACTGTCATTTGTGATAAAAGTATGAATTTTTTGGTCATCAGTGTCCTTGACCCTCTCTTCCATCCTTAAAAGGGACTTTGGATTCCTTACAGGGATTGAGCAAAGTGAGAAAAGGATATAAAGAGGAACAATTTTCTCTTCTTCCTCCTGTATCAACCTGGTCTGAGTTATCTTCATCACATTGTGCTTCATTTTTGGTGAAAATTGTAAATTTTAAGGACATTTTGAAAGATTATGGGATTGATTTGAGGGTGCTAAAACTGGAGAGGCAGGAAAGTTGAGGGCTGTGAAGGTAGTTAGAAGCAATAACTGTGGAGCTGAAAGCTAAAGAGGAAATTTCAAGAGGAGCCTTGAAATGTGAGAGGTAAGAAATGTGAAGTGAGAGCATTTCACATGGGGTGAAGAAGAATGAAGTGGAAAGTGGCAAGTGCCACTTGAGATAGGAAGTGTTTGCAGAAGCAAGAAGTGAATAAGAGGCAGCAGTGTCACATGTGGAGGCGGAGAGGAGAAAGTGGATTTAAGAAGCCCTCAAAGAGAGAAGCTGGAGAAACTGAATGTTGCAGGCAGGTAAGTGGAAGTGTCAGCTGTAGTAAACTAGAGAAGATTAGGAAGGCAGAACTCTTTTTTTTTGCAAATCAAGTTGATACTAGTCTGTGGAAGACAATGAAATAATCACCTTAGTGGGAGCAGCCAAGGTGGTAGGACAGAGGCTGCATAATTGTGTTGAAACCAGAGAAGTACCAAACATCCAGGTCTGATAACACAAACCAGGGAAGAGAAGTGGAATTTCCAGTCAGTGAAGAATCAATGGGAGAAATCAGAAGAGATGTCATGTAGATTTGCTTATTTTTTTGATTGACAGCAAGAGAATCCTGCAGAATGAAATTACCAGAGAAGAAAATCAGCATTAGCTTTACAATACGTGGAACAGAGAAAGCTGTAAGCTAGCAAAAGTAGCACTTTTCAGGACTACAGAGACTAATAGGGAAGAGAAAGAAGTTTTTTTCAGGATTTAGAAAGCCCTTTAAGCTGAGAGAGTCTGGGTGAGTAAAGTTGTCATCAGAGCTGAGAAAGAATATGACTTGCAGGATTTAATAATGGCACAATATGTGATACAGGAAGACTTCACCTTGGCTCTTAAGACTGGGTAATGTCTTTGTGACCTATTTTTATTAATTAATGGGCACATGCATTCTGAGAACTTCTGTCTGAATTCCTGGCTGATTTACCTACTGGGAGTGCACCACAGTAGTCCTGCAACTCTGCTCCCTTGTTGTCCATTTTTGGGATATGTTGGAACATGTAGCAGCTTTGTTGTGGTCCATGCACACATTTCTTTGCTGTGTAAACCAAGATGCAGGGATAAGAGAACAGGATGCTCATAAACAGACATGAAGCTGTACCTGGAAACCAGCACGGACTTCCAAGCCCGCTACCACACAGGTGTCCACCCAAAGAACGTGAAAGCTGATAGAGTTTCTTTACAGAGTTACTTTCCAGAGCAGATCCACAGCCTGATGTTTCACATTTCAGTAAGTCTTTCTGTTTTTCTTCCACAGAAACCTGAAAGCAGAGGGATCCTGTGTTGAAAGTAGGTGCTAAGTAAGTAGTTAAACTAGGCAATAACTTTTTAATTTTTATTTCAGATGGTGATGTAACAGTAAATTTTGAAACTTCAAATGGACACACTGTAGCCATTGGTGAAGAAACCATACAAGAAGAAAATGTGGTAAAAGCCAGTGGAAATAATGGCACTTTATCAGAGAAAGCATCCGTATCAGAAGGAAAAAAAGAAGATCAGAAAGGTAAATGAATGTGTTCTTCACAGATTGATTTTGGCCTACCCTATATATTAATGTGTTCTTCCACTAGCACCTATACATGCTGTGAGTGCTATTCTGCCACAAGGATGCCTGCAAAACCTGCTGAGAAGATAAGGCTTGTGAAACACCAGTATTCCATCACTCGTAGGCATGCCTTTTCCTGTGCATATGGTAAGGTCATAGAGAGAAGCGTGGTCTGAGCATGACAATGTGAGCAGGAAGGTTCAATTTCCAAATTCACTGTGAGCCTTTCCTTGTAGCCATGGGCAAGCTTTGGTGACAGGTTTTCCTCTTATGAAAGAATATACTAAATGCAAATGCATCACCTTGCAATATCATTGTATAAGTGGCTCATGGGTTGAATGTTGAAAAGTGTTTAAGTCACTTGAAAACCATTTATCATTTGGAAAGTAACTTCAGCAACTCATTCCACTTGGTTTTCATGGAATCTTAAACACCTGCAGTTCAACTCTTCAGAAACATTCACTGTGTATTATATATAGGGCTACAGAACTACTGCAAACAGAAAACAGGCCATTTATGGAAAATGCACTTTATAACTATAGTGTTTTCTATAGATTAATTGTAGGTACTGCTAAATATTTAGTAGTCCTAGGGTCCATGTTAATTTTGCTACCTTTACTCAGATCTACCTAGGTGACAAGAGTTTGTCGCCTAAAGGAAGTGTAAAGATCAGTGTGGAATCACGGGATTTGAACCTATTTTATTATCTTTCTCTACCATCTTGAACAATGCACCACTTCTTTTCCCTGTCCAAAAGTGTTCTTAAGTACTATTTCGTTTATTGGATTTTCCTAGTGGAAAGAGTGAAGATACAAAAGGTCAAGACCTTCATGGCTGGCTGAAGCCAAGGAGTCAGGACTGTACAGCCTTTCCAATGTCTTCTATTAAACTCTATCTAGTGATGAATGAGCCTCTGGAGGTTGAGAGGGTCAGTTCAGCTGACACAGAAATTTGAATTCTTCTCTGACCTACGTAAATCACTTGACTATGTGAAAAGTGGCTAGATATTCAAGGAGAATCTTATGAGATATCTGGTACTTCCTGTCTCCCAACAAGGCAGAAATACAAGATTAGCCTTTGTCATGACATTTAAATACGTCTATCTTTTGGTGCCAACTAGAACCAGATGTGTGTTGGGTCAGGGAAAAAGAGTTATAAAAGCCATGGAAAACTCCTTTAAAATGGTTCAGTGTAACTTCAGGGTTAGATCAGACCACATTATTTTGTGCATCACTAAATACAGCGTTTTGGAACTGTCAGGACTTGTAAGTTTTCTTAAGGTACAGTTTGTTTTTGAAATACACATTTCTAACCACATTGACATCCCGTCTATCTGACTTTGGAGAATGTAAAACTCCAGTGAAGCAAGAAAGGTTCAATGTCTATTTCAAACATCTTATTAGACTCTGCACTCCTTATATATTGTTTTGACCTTATAGGGAAGAATTAAAAATGATTGCTGTAACTCAGTACAAAAGAAAGTGCAGCTATCACTCCAGTGCCTCTCAGAAAATTAAGAATCTATGGAGGAAGGAGAAGGAAAACAAAAAATGAGTGAAACTGGTATTGTAGGCTTCATAGAATCTCAGTATGAGCATCCAGAAGAGGCAAAACCCTTCAAGTATACTTTCCTCTTGCATCTAAACAGAAAGTTCTTCCGTGAGCAAACATCTTGAGTCCCCTGAAACAGAACGAGATAGATTTATTGCAGTGAATATTCTCCCCACAAAAGGTGTTAAGGATTGATTCCACACATCAGAAACAGTGTTACACTGTGTAAACCCAGTACAAGCCATCCCATAGTCACTGTGAATACACTTCAGTTTTTCTTTATTTATAGCACACTAAGCAAGAAGGTGAGCCAGCCTGCTGAACTCAGTGGAAGAGTAAGGCCCACAGCATCTCACAGATGCATCTCACCTGACAGATTAATCCTGAGTGATTTATGGCAGAGCTGTAGGTTTGCATTACACCCACACCCACTGGCAGAGTGAGGCATTAACAGCTGCAGAGTGGAGGTTTGCTGATGCTCACAGAGCATCAGCATCAGAGCTGAAGCAGGAATACTTAGCTCACTGTTTTCTGCTATGACTATAAAACATGCTGGTGCTTCAGATGCCAGCACTCAATCATGAGAACTGAGGTGAGTTGAATACTAGCTGACAATCAGCAGTAATGGCTGCAAGGCTTTCATCTTTAGGCTGATGTGAGGCTTCTAAAGTCAGGAAGTCTTAGGTGTAAATCTTGAGGGAAGATATATACACTTTCCATGTTTATAAGACCCAAAGAAAGGATTAATTCCTGCTGCTTAGTAGCATGGTGTGCTGAAGTTCCAACTCCTGCTGAATCAAAGTGTTCCAAAAAATGCATCTCAGCCCTGTGAAAGTTATGAGGTTATTTTAAAAGGTTCTTGTGAAATGATGGTGGTCTTTATTTTCCCTCTTGTTCAACTGGGTCTTGAAAAATGGCCTTCTCATTTAATATGATGTCTGGTGGAGCCAAAGCTTACAAAGAACAGGTGATACAGGCATGTTGTGACAATATGGTGATAGTTGGCAGCAACATGTTGTAGAATGTGGAATATATTAGGAGTTACAAGAAGGTACAGGAAAAAGTTTTTTCAGCATAAGCTATGGAAATACAGTATCAACAGGGCAAACAATAGGCTCAGGCATGCATATAAAAATGAGTAAAGCAGGAGCCAGTGAAGAAGACAGCCCCTGAAAGCTGTTCCCCTTGCTGCCAGGCAGTTCCATAAGCTATGTACCCATCTGCTGCCTGTCAGCTCACAGGTGCCTTTTGTATTTAGTGCAAATTTCTCCTTGGCAATTTGATAGTATAACTGTTACTATTTGTAGTAATGATGACAGTCATACAAGCAGAAAATTTCTCCTTTGTGGCAGGATGATAAGAAAAGAGTGACAGTTTTACATAAAGTAGGTAATTGATGGATAAAGCTTTGCTGTTGAGAAATCTTTTTTCTGAGATCATTTATTCATGTTGTGTTTGTACTGGGTTGACTTCTGAATTCTTTTGTTTTGATTAAGGAAAGTCACTAGCTTCTTTTGCAGAAAATAAAGAGCTAAACTATAGCTATTTTCTGTGAGCCTTGCAAGGGATACAGAGCAGCAAGTAGCCAGGCAGCAATATCAAAGAACACCCTGGTTGTCTGGGCAGCAGACTGAATTCTACCACTGTGCCTGAGTTCCTGAGCCATGGCACTGGTCTGCAGTTTGCCCAGCAGTGCCCAGAGCTCCAGGTTCCAGGTGGGGTATGAGCATCGCCAAGGGGATCAAAGGAGTCATTCTGCCTCCTGCCCCCTGTAGCAGTGTTGGACAAGACCAAAACCACATCAGGTGTCAAAATTGTCACTGTTCACCTCACCAGGTATCAGGCCATAGCATGGTGATGAAGCATGCATGCTGCACACAGTAAAGCCTCCAGGTACTGCATCAGAGATGCTTTTCTCCTCTCAACCCTCCCAAGATGTCTCTGGAAAACAGATGCACGAGAGAAGCCCTTATTTGTATCTGAGTTCAGTTTGTTAACATTTTTATCATAGCAAGCTGAATTTTTCAGTGATTCTGACAGATGGTTCCACATTTCACAGTTAGCTTGGGCTTGAAGAAGTGAAAGGCTCAGTAACCATCAGCAAGATGCTGCCTGGAAATCAATAGTAAGACATTTTGTTTTGCATACCATTGGTCAGGTGTGTTAGGTGCTGCTTTGGTAAATAATTGCATTGCAGAAAGTCAGAGCTCACCCAGAGCACCCACAGGTGCTCTGGGTGATGCAGAGCATAAGCTTCTGGAATGTTGCTAGGCCATTTATAGCAGATTGATCCTCTCAGGCTTCCTCATGTCTGAAGTAAACATGAGTGAAGGAAACAGTTTTTAGTCCTGTTTCCAAATGAATTATTGGGCCACGTGTGCATATTCTTTTTCCCTACAAGTTAACTCTCATATGAGAGCTGGCAAAGGTTCCAAGTCTTAGTATGTTTGGTTTACAGGTTCTTTCCTCTATATTTGGTCTGCTCTCCTTAAGTCTGCCATTAAATTTAGTCTTTTCTTTTTCTCATGTGTAACCAAAGAAAAGAAGGTTGGAGACACAAACTCTGATCTTATGACCATGCATCATTGCTCTCTAGTGCTTTAGTTTGTCTACCAAGGAATGTTCTTCAAAGTCAAATTTTCTAGGTTCCTTTTCTCAGAGATCTTTTCTGTATTTCCCCAAAGCACAACAAAACCTGTTCGAATATGAGATAGTAACCTTCATCTTCCACAGTCTCAGACAAGAGCCTGCTTTGTCTCAGAAGATTAAACCTGCAAACCATTCACTGTGAGAAATTAGGCAGAATTTCGTCCCTCTTGTGTGCCTAGCTGGCTTCCTACACTCCTGAGCTCTGTGGATCATTGATATGAGCAGCATACATAAAAGGTTGTGGGCTTTTTTGCCTGACTCCTTAAGAATCTCTCACTCCAGCTGAGTTATTTGCTGGCTAAAACCAGTTCTTCTAAGAATAGTATATCTTCGATTCATCACCTGAACTATGTAAATGAGGCTGAATCCAAGTCTTCTTAAAAGGAAAGCTACTCTAGATAAAGCTGTATTTGGCCAGAGCCTGTCCACTAAGTCAGCAGGGCTGGCTCATGGTGGTAGGGTGACATGAGAGGCTTTCACTCACAAAACTTGAGTGCCTGAAGGAAGCTCCTGACTTGTAAAGCTGGTTTGTTTATTTTGGTTTTTTTCTTTTGTAGGAAAGATATCCTCATGTGGCTCCAGAATTAAGATTGTATACATTATTTTAGTAAACTAGCTATTCAATTGTTTGAGCATATCTTTACAGAAAGTATTAGAGAATGTAGAAGCTTACATGCCTTCCACTTCCAAGATTCTCTTAGATCAGCTGACACTGAATATGTTTCAGGCATTCTCTTTTTTAATCAGCTTACTTCTCACACAAAGATTGTGCAGTTGACAATGTAAGATGATAGTTGGGTTTTTCCCCTTTTTTAACTTGAAACTGGCACAAAATACCTGAACATGGTTGCTTTAGGTGAGATGTTGCACCTGTCCCTTTCTCCCCTCTCCTGTTTTCTACACTGTCTCTGTTATAAAGCCTCTTGTACATGGCACTGTTGAAATTACAGTCGGTGAGATCTAGCAGTCTGCAGACATGCAGATCTGCTTATCCATCTTCAAGAAAGATGAATTCAAAACTGCAGAGAGAGCTGCAAACAGCATTGTGAGACAGCTGTCCTGGTTCAGTCTAGCAAAACGGAGCCTGAGAGAGCCTGAGTGCGTTTGATGAATGTAGCAAGTTGGTGTACAGCCAGGAGAGAGCATGGCTAAAGGACAATGCTGGCACAAGTAGAAAGGAATAAACAGTGGCTTGAAATACAGTTGGATTGGAAATTAAAGGAAGCTTTCTAACAATTAGAATGGGTCTTTTCTTGAACAGAATTTTACTAGCAATAGCAGGAACAAAAAATGGAGCTGGTTAAATCTGAAGTTTATGGAAGGATTTGTCTGAGTTGACCACCTGCATCAGCAGAATCAGTGAGTCAAAAAAAGTGATCAAAGACACCTTGTCTTGTCCTGTGTCCCATATTCCTAACTGACAGCTTCCTGGATTTTGATTAATCAAAACACATCTCTCTGTGTAGTGGGAAAGGAAACTCATGATCTGCAAAATTCTTACAGAGTTTCATTGTGCAGGGAGTTATCCTGCGAAAGACAACAAACATACATTATTTCCAACTTTCATTTTACCTAATGCTTCTCCACTGAGTTGTGTTCATCTTCTGGGAGGAGGGTGCTTTGCATTTGATGGAGATCATGTTTGTGCTGCAGCACTGCTAGTTTTCTGTGAAGTAGCTCTATGACACTGCTCGACCTGTACAAACAAAAATACCAGTGCTATAGGATAAAATCCTCGGGTAGAAAAGCTCTGGCCTTCTGTTCCTTAGAAGTTCACAAAAGTAAAGAAAAAATTATAGTATTTTACAGCCTAGCTTCTGAAAGTATGCCCTGGATTTTCATAGGTCTGTTTGGTCCGAAGTTTGCAAAAGGTCCCACTTTTAGTTTGCAAAATAAGTAATCTGATTTTCTAGAGCACATGGCACGCTGGCATCTCTCTGAAAGTATTTCAGACTTGATGAGTCCCCACAAGAGCTGTTGTGTACTGAGTACTCTGTAACCCTGACCATCGTTTAGGTGTTTACTTGAGAACAGAGCTTATTTAAGTCTGGCCCCAATCACAATTTCTGGGAAAAAAAAATCTGATTTGAAAGTAAGCTTTCAAATCTGGCCTTTGGAAAATTTATTCTAAACATAAACATATTATTGATCCAAATGCTTAATGAGATATCAACATTTACATCCTGTTAAAGAAGTAATTTATAGGCAAGTTGCTTTTACAGCAGATATTTCCATCAAGGCAGCAGTGAATAAAAGATACTCCTATCTGATGTGTTTTGGAGACCTTTTGTTAAAAGGTCAGTTCTTGATGAACAGATGTCTAAATTAAGAAAAACAACTGCAGTAAAAATGTGTTGCAGCTGGTACTGAGGTACCTAGGGGATTGGTTTGAACAAATAGATGGGTTTGAGCTGATTCAGATGCGTCCTTGTTTTGGCAAAAGAAAGAGCAGGCATGAAGACCAAGGGTCCATATCCAAGCAGAATCATGTTAGGGAGGTACAATTACAACATAATTGTATCTGTAGCCATTTACAGACATCAGACCATCCCTGTCACTGTTCAAGATCAAGCCACCGTTGCAGTTATTAGTTATTTTTATTACTAGAGTGTTACTGTATATACCAGACATTTATTATAGCATCCTACACAGATGCAGAAAACCACAAAAATTTTCCAATGGACTTGCGGTAAAAGAAAGGACACTATGATTAGGCACTGGAAAACAAGAGGACACAGACCAGGATAACAAGCACAATACTGGCAGCCTAAATATTGTTAGCTTTGGCACCACAGCAGAGGGGAGTTTGAGGGAGGACAGTCAGTGAATGTTCACAAAGCCTGAGGGTCAACAGAGGAAAGCAAAGAAAGGCATCTGCTTCAAAACCGGGCTTGTCGCTGTCAAAAGCTGATAAAATGGACTGGCCAGGTAGGAACTGGAAACCTCTACCTCCAATTAATGAGAAACCATACTTTGGGTAAAATCAGACCAACAAAGAGATAAAAAAATTAAGCTAACAAAGGTAAAAATAACAAAGCTAATAAGAAGTCAAGAGGAACAATCTGGTCAAAGGCAATAATCTTCACCATAGGTTTCCTCTTGGCTGTGGGGAAAAAGAAGATTTACTAAAGGCTGAGAAAAAGGCATGGATGTAATCAAGGGGCAGTCAAGACTGGATGAGAGGTGTAACTATCTGAGCAAGTAGGATAGGATGCAGCTGGGCAGAAAGAGTCTGCCAATCTTTGGTATGAGGAACATAACAGTATGAAAAGAGCTGTCTTAGATAGTATCCCAGTGATGGCAAGGTATTTCTGTTAAAATAAATGCTATATAAATTGCCAGTTTTAATCACAATTGAAGTCTGCAAGCAAGAATTTTGATATGAATGAACTGCTCCCATTTTGGTTTTCATTTATAGTTTTTAGTTATTTGTCTAAAGAAGAATCTAAAATTATAAGTTGGTTGTCAATAGGATGTGTTTATTTGTAACTAAATAAAGCTTTAGCCTTATATTTTGTTTTATTTTGTACCTTTTTTCCTGATTCAGAAGATAAATTCTGATATACAGTATTTAATCAGTTACATATTTTAGTGTAGATTGATTGTATTACTTTAGAATATGGTGAATGGTGTATTACTTTTTCTAGGTTATCAGTCTGTTTTTTAACATTTTCTCTACTAATGTCTGGAAACAAAACACAGTAATGGTGTATAAGTAAACAAGTTTTAAATTCTTTCTTATTAGTAAATAAGCTTTTAGCATTATGGATCCTTAATTAAAAGGTATAGCAAAGAATTGTTTACGCCTATAATTATTTCTGATCATCATGTACTTCAGGATCTTCAAAATACAAAATCATATATTCTCCTGCCATGTTTGTTATAAATGGTCTTCAAATTTTAAAATGTCCTGCTTTTTCAGAATTGTATCAGCATTTCAACTTTGAATGAAGGTAGGTAGAATTTCACAGAGAGACATTTTTGCTGTAAAAGAGGAGGTCAAAATGTAACGAATAAGCATGTTTCTTTCTCCATCCAAAGTCTTTCCATGGAAAACAGAGACAGTACAACAATCTGTGCTAAAAAGAATATGTTTGAAAGCTGTAGAATGTTTCTATGAGATGGTTCTTCCAAAGCTTAAGCAAAAGCATATTAGGCTGTAATAGGCTGGAAATAGAGGAGGAAGACACTGGACAGTTAATGTTGATTCCTTCTGTTCATGAAGAGACATGTGTGTGCATGTTGCTTTTAATAACTGCAGGTGATGCATTAGGTTCATGTTAACAAGCCTTAAGCTAGAAGTTGGAAAGGCTTTGTTTCTGAGAGGAAGAATGTCTTTGTTGTCTAACACATTAATTGTTTTTCATCTACTGATCCTAAAATGAAAATGTGTTGCTTATCTCTTGGGAATCTTTTATGTGGGAAAGAAGAGAGATGGGAATGTCCATTTAATGTGTGTTAAGAGTGAGGCTCTAATAGGAACATACTGCAATAAATGAAATGGTTTTCTCTTGAGCGATATAAGAGACTGTCTTTGCAGTATTTATCTTCTTTCTTCCCCAGTCATAGTTTTTTAGTAACATGCAAACAAAGCCTATATGATTCTGAAGGAATGCTCTTGCTTCTATAATAGGCTTTTTCAGAAAGGTTTGGGAAGGCTATCTGGAGACCAAATGGGCACAGAATTTGTGTAATTGAATAGATAAAGATTCCCATCTGGGAACTTTAGCTCTTCCCACCTGAGAGCACCAAGTTTTACAACAGTGTTGATTATGTTGCAAAATTGTATGTTGACTGTAAATGGCTCACCTACATTAACATTGCAGCTGGCATTAGGCATGCACTTTTGAAATTAATTTCCTGGTCATCCCCACTTACCCTTCTTACACACAAACCAGGTTTCCTTTGGATGAAACTAAGCCAAAAGATGATTTCAGGAACTTGTACTCCTGCTACCACTAGTCAAACAATCTATAGAACTAGCCTGAAGACAGTCCAAAGTCAAGTCTCATTAAGTGTGGGCTGTGGATATTGGGTGCTTAGTGCCACCGCTTTCATTCTACAGAGCCATTCTTATTTCACAGCACAATGTCGGTAAAAGCCCAAATTCCTGCTGACTAATGAACTCTTGATTCTTGAAAGTGCTGTTGCGTAAAAATACCCACAGAACTTTCAGGAGGGAAGAGCATTTCCATGCCAAATGATATCCTATCTTATTTAGCTTCTTTGTTCCTGAAGAGTAGAAATACCCTGAGGAAGTTACCCAAAATAAAGCTGCAAAGAGCAAGAAATGTGCAGCTTAGAAGAATGGGTTGCTGCAGGGGAAAATTGCAGCTGCATAGCTGTGTTTGAGCCCGTGGCTGAGAGAATTCACATTCAGATTCACCTGAATCTAAGTTTTTAGCCTGTTGATCTTGGGGTGGGTAGGATTGAAAAGAAGCTGAGGAGATTTGTTAGCAAAGTAAATAGTATTCCCTGTTTAGTTTTAAGCCAGCACTCTAGCTTGGGATACTGAATGTAAAGGCTGGTCCTTGAAGGTCTAGAATACATGTGTCTGAGAGAAGTTCCAGGTAAATATTTTCCATGAAAAAGGTTTTGAATTGAGATGAACAGTAATTTTCTTCTGAGGTAATACTTCTTTAAGAGGCAGAAGATGAAGTCTTTCCTGATTCCCAAGAGCTCAAGCAGCAGAAGTAGTCACTGTTGTGAGGCTTGCTGTTGCCTTTATGTGGTGTATGTGTGTGTGTCAGTTGGCTTCTGTTCACTTTCTTATCCATAGAGAGCACTGATCACTGCCCTGAAATACCGACATCCCATGCTCCACCACTACCTAAGCCTAAGCCTAAACCTAAAAAAGCTCCGCTACCACCAAAAAATGCCATTGCTGCTTCCACCACCACCAGCCATAAGGGTAACGAAGCACCTCATGCTAAAAAAAAAAGGGAAAGGCTCCTTCTAAGCAGCCTCCTCTCCCGCCGCCCAAGCCAGCAGGTGCCAGTGCAAATCGAGAAGCTGGTGAGTACTGCCCACGCAGGGCAGGTGCAGTGGGTGCATGTGCATGGGGTGCTTGGCTTGGCCTTAGGGTAGCTTGTGCCTTGGGATGTAGAAGTGTTGCTAGAGAGCATGCCACGGGTGTTTGGAGAGAGCCTCCTGCTGACCTCTGGCTCTGCTGTCCACAAACACCCCGGACAACACACAGACCCCCTCACTGTTCAACAAACTTACCTACAGCACTGAGCACACTGAATTCCCAGTTCAGTTGTGAGAGCTGGCAATACAATGATCCAGAGAACTGCTCAAGGATGAGCAGGGAAGAAGGTGACTTCTGAAACCAAGCATGAATTGCCCCTAAGTAAAACTGCTTTGGTATTACTGTAACTTTCTACTGGATGTAGCAACTATTCCAATTAATTGGACAATATTACAATATACAACCTCACAAAGAGGTTAAGGATAAAACCATGAAGACATCTTAGAAGTTGAATAGCAATTGGTTTAGTTGAAAAAAATATAAATATTTACAACTGTTAGAAATTACTAGGCTTCCCCTATATGCTGGGATTCTAAGTACATAGTGGACATGGAAAATGTCAGTCATCAGGTGCATAGCACGTGTGTTCATCACCACACTGTTAAACCAGAATTCAGAAGTGATGCAAGATTAAAGATTGGAGGTGGATGCTCTTACAGTACTGAACTTGAGTTGGAATGGTTGCAATGTAGACAATGACCAAAATTAAAACATCCAGATTCAATTTGAACACAGGCGGTATTGTGATGAATGGGCTCCATATATGTATTGGCAAACTTACACAAGCCTTGTGTTTTCAATCTCTCTCTGTCTTTGAAAGCCCTCCAGTCCCTCCAGTTTTCTCTGCAAGTATGCCTCTTCACAGCTTGTACATTTTGGCATGTTTTGTATTTGAAGCATACAGAAGAGGACTGTTTGAAAACATTGCAAGACTTCTAGAGTTACAATAATAACTTTGCCATAAAATATCCATTAGCTTGGTATTAACTGTCCCTACTACATCAGACGACTACAAGAATAAACATTTTGAAAAACCAGAAAATGCTGCTTATATTCCACTTACAGCTGGAAAACTCAGCTCTCCCTAGGTGAAGGAACATTATAACATTTTCAGAAATAAAACAATCCATCACATAAAGAAATGTTTATGCCAGTTGGTAACAAGCTGTCAGAAATCTGACTTTTTTTGATTAAAATACATTCAGGTTCCAGATTTTTCTTCTAGTAGCCTTGATGAGATGTCATGCAATGCTTGAGATCATACAGGTGTAAAATATAACCACACATCCGTTATTCTACTGGTAATTTCTTCAAACATTAAAAATACATTTTGTTTGTTCAAAGTGGGGCAGTAATTAGTAAGTAGAGCTGATTTGGAACTGTATTAGTACCAGAGGTTTTTCAGATCCCCATGAAAGTGAACACATGATGCAGCCAGTGATCAAGTCTCATGAAGGAGGAGAGGAATATGAGTAACAACTGAGCCATGGCTTTTCTGAGGGCAGCACAGCAGGCTTCCATACTGAAATTGTGGAACGGGGAGAATGGGACTTGAACGTAGGCATGGATGTATGCCAAAAGGCAAATAATAGCCATTAAATTTTTAATTTAATCAAAATTCATATCTTCTACTGAAAAAGAGGCATGACAGAAAATTGTCAGCCAGCCCAGACAAAAACAACAGCAACAGTAGCACTTTTGACCCATGTGGACATGTAGGGGGGTTTTCTGTGGGAGAAATCTTTTACATTTCCATGTCTAGTTGCAGGTCCAGAAAGGTTCTGAGAATAATGTAAAGATTTTTACAGTGGAAACATCTTTTGACATTTTCCCAGCCGCAATTTTATGGCCATATATTTGTATTGTGCTGCTGTTCTTAAGTGTAAGCATATAACTGGTTCTGTTGACCTTCAGCCTGCACTGAGGTGGATCAGAGCCAGAGCCTTTTCTTTCTGCCATCCACCTACTCAGTAAAATTTCTGTTAAATAACATGCAGGTTGGAACCACCATCTATTTCTACTGAAATTATCAACTTCTGCCTATGCCAATTTTTCTGCTTCGTTATGTGTTGCTTGTAAATTGAGTGATTTGTACCTGATGTGGGAAGATAAGTATCAGTAGATTCAGGACAGTGCCCTTTACAGTCACCTTGGAACACAAAGAGGAGCAGTGATTTGCCTGAACTTTCTATGGATTTTGTCAGATGTACTGAAAGCTTCACAGCACTCTAAGTGTTTATAAACCATAACCCTCAGCTGCAGAAGAGAATGGTAAAATGTGCCTTTTGAATTAGTTTCCATCTTCTTTGAGACTGAGAATAGTCTCACTGTGAAAACTGTTTTTATATCATGAACTTATTATGGCTACTTATCTGCACTTTTATTCTCTCCTAATCTGCTGGGGGTTTGTTTTTATTTAAATGCTTATTAGTAAAGTAGGCCTTTCAGCAGATTTCTATTACAGCTTTCTGTTTTACTCGGTAAGCTTAGCCAGAAGGCTTCTGTGTAACTTTCATTTTTTCTCTGGAAGTTAATGAGTTTTTACTCCATCCAAAGTGTTTGAGTTGGATGCATTTTGATGAAAAGGACTGAACCATTAGATGATTGTCATTTTTACTGCTTTTTAAATGCAAGTCAGAAGTTTGAAGCTCCCAGCTCAGGCAATGGGTGCATCAGCACAGCAATCAGAAATGTGGCTGGAATGCTCATGGACATGCAGGCTAGCTGAAATCTCTAGTGAAGTTGGGCATTATCCGTCCATGCCACAGTATGGTGAGTATCACAGGATTAAATGGCAACATCACTGGCCAGCTTGTACAGCTACCAAAAAGTCTTTGTTTCACTACATTTTCAAGACTGCCTGGGTTGGTCACTGGGAAGACAAAGATCTGCAGTACATACAGGAGGCCTTCAGTCCCTCCTCCCTTCTGGAGGTCATTTGTGCAGAGTGACAATGGTGGGTTCTGCATCTCTTTTATGGACATACCCAACTGAATTTGAAAGTACACTTTGTTTTGCTGTCCCTCTGTTGTTTGTCATTAAGGAGGAGGCCACCAGTTGCAATAACATTGTGAAAGGTAATTGACGGATACACAATAACAGTCCTCAGATGCTCATTGAAAATTATAAGGAAAATCACAGAATTTTCACAGTCATCAGAAAAAAAATTCATGTAGTAGGAAAGGTCAGGCAGGTCTCTGCCAGGGAGGTTTTTGGTTTTGTTTTTTGTGGTTTTTTTAACGAGGACACTACACGTATTTGGAATTGGTAGAGGACTTCTGAGATAAAGTCCAGGCAAGGTGTAATGGGCCAATGCAGAATGCTCAAAACAAACTCTTACCTATTTGTAAGGTTGGTCCTCTCTGCTATTCTTGGGCAAGTGTTGATCATTTCAGTGTCTCCCACCACAAAGGTGAAATTGGAACTGTAGTATTTGCTCGTCTCAAGCGTTAACATGAAGGACTGTCAAAGTATCAAGTGTATTTGTTTCATTTTTTAGAGACTGGCACAAGTCAATCCATGCAGAAAATATTATGCAAAAATTATATCATTGCAAGACTGTAAAATGCCTTTGCTTTTCTTGTTTTAGCTGGTTCCTCTCATGCAAAAAAACCACCAGTCTCCAAGACTTCTTCATCACCATCTCCTTCATCTACATCATCTCATCCCAAAGCCTCTAAGGAGACTTCCAGCAAATCGGGCACATCAGGGACTCCAAGGGGCAAGAAAAAGCCTGGGAAACAGTCAGCCCCACGAACAGCACCAGATGGGGCTGCTTCTTCCCCCTCAGGTGCAACGGCTGACAGTTTGGAAGTGAAGGCAGACAAACCCAAACCTGAGCAACCTTCCGTAGTAATTTTTGAAACGGAGGACACAGACCAGTCGAGCAAGCTCGTTGTGCCCCCTCCTCCCAGCGCTGCCCCTCCTCCACCTCCGCTCCCACCTCCTTTTCCTGCTGCAGCTAGTCAGCCTGCTGGCTCCTCAGATGCCCACGATGTGTCAGACAGCTGTGTGCCAGGGCCACACAGCCCTGGCTCAGACACAAAGCCTCTTCTCCAGACTGAGCGTGGCGCAGACGAGAGTCTGAGCGGTGCAGCCCCAGACAGCGCTCCAGATGCTGGTGGAGAAGACACGGAAAGGTAAGACAGCATGGCTGTCCTGGGGCAGTGGTAAGACCACAGCTGAAGCAGCTGCATTTCTTTGCACAGGACACTGTAGGCACGTGGGGATCTCATCTGTTTCTCCTGCTGACTGGGAACAGTTTGAGTTGCATCCCAGCACAGTTTGTTCCTTCACAGTGCCTTTGAACCATTCACCCTCACCCTTCCATTCTCCCAGAAGGTTGTTGCTCATGACATGTCTCTTACTTCATTGTGTGGCTGACACTGTGGTCAGCAGTTCAGCTCATAGCTGATGACACTTTTATTTATCTCTCATAAAGGCAAACAAGAAATTACGCCAAATTATAAGGGGGTTTTACTTTTTTTTTCTGTAGATGTCATTAAATATCTCATTGCTAAAGTTCTCAATTCAATAGTTGAATTTACTTGAACACTTGAAAATTAGGGTTTCAGGCTCCAATTAGTAGGTGTTTGGTCACTGTCTAGTAACTTGTCTAAATCTTGGGTACTGTAAAAACTGGTCAAGATAAAAGTCCTAATTACATTTTTTAAGCAAAATATTTGGCAGGAAAATGAAACTGGCTTATTAATTTGTCTTTTCGCTGCCACAAAAATCAGCATCTTTTTATATAAATCCGAGAGGGTTTAGTCTAGATGCCAGTAGCCTAGAGACCTTGCTTTAAATTCTTGCTGGTACATCTGTTGCCAGCACTACATTCCAGTGCTGCATCTCCCCCTGCTCTGTCCTTCCTTTACGTAAAGATTTTCCCAAGGCAAAGGGCAATCTGCTACTGATCCCTGTGTTCATCAGTGATGGGCATGAACATTTTGAATTCAACTGCAGTGAAACTCTGTTTACAATAAATAGGGCTAGGCTTCCAGGAGACTTTGCACTCCCATCTGCTCTCCAACTTGCTCCTCGCACCCCAAACTTTATGAAATTTTCTCTCTGGGTCCCACCCATCAAGAAATAAAAAACAGTTAAGACTGCATCAAGACAAATCCTTACAGCACATCATTCCAGATTGTTTGCATCCTTTTTCCTAACACACATATATAGATGCATACACATATCTGCATGTGTTATAAATGTTTTATATATGTATGTTTTATAGAAAGGAATTAGTTTGATCAACAGAACTTTTATTTTCATACTTGTTTATTCAATCTGCCTCTCATTTGTGTTCTCTTCTGCTTGCATTAATGTGCCACCCTATCTGCTCATGAATAAACAGCTTTGCTACCAAAGAAGACCAAGAAGGGGAGGCTCCAGATGGGGCATTCTCTGAACTAGTGGAAGAGGCTTCTGATGCTGCTGCCCCTCCTGAGAGTGAAAGTAGCAGAGAGAGCCATGGCAGTGACTCGGACTCAGATGGGCCGATCCTGTACACCGACGATGATGACGATGACGATGACGAGAATGCAAGTGCTGAAAGTAAGCATCCTGCCCAGAAGCTGCAGGCTACTTTTCACAGATCACGTTATGTGAGCACACCTGACCCAGGCTAGTGTGAGGCAAAGAGAGGAATGGCTGCAGGGAATGGTTTTAGGGGATTCAGTATTTTGTCACTACTGAGAAATGAGTGTCCTGCATCCCCCAGGCAATTATGATCAGAAACCTGGTGGGGCCTGTGCCTGGGTGAGAGCAGATCCAGCATTGCACAGATGAGAGTGGAGGTGGGAGGAACTGGTTCAGAAGGACATGAGGGTGTGGTGAAACAAGGCCTCCACACTGGGGCATCACATGCCATTGATTTGGCTTGCCCATGTCATGAGTTCCTTGTGGGAGTTACAGGTGTGGTGGATGACAGAGAAAGCCCATCAGTCAGCAGCTTCACTGTCTGAAAGTCACTTGTTCCTCTTTGATCAGGATGTTTTAAGCATTGGAGCAACCTCAGGAGAGAGAGCAGATCACAGTGGATTACATCTAAGTTTTACAGTTTTGAAATTTCATCTGGGGTCGTGACTCCATGATCACCCTAATTGGGCAGAAGCCCTGCTGTGCTGAAGGGGTTGTCCTGCCCCCACTCTGCCTAATACCTGCTCCCAGCTGTTCTTTCCTTAGGCTAGAGCTCATGTTTATTTTTGCAGTGGCAGCTGTTTTTGAACTGATTTTCAGTAGAATTGGCGGTTCCCTGATCCAGCTCACCTAAAGGCTGCTCCTTTGCTTGGGCAAAGAAAGTGGCAGGAGCAGGAAGGAGGGCAGCCCTCCCTCTACCTCCTCTAGGGTGGCCTTATGTCAGTGTGAAATCAGCATCAAACCATGGTTTAAGAGCCTTGCTCACAGCTTTTCAGGAGGAGGTGCTTGGCTGTGCTCAGCAATGAAGGCTTGAACACCAAGGGCCAGTGTACCAAAGTGGGATGAGGGAAAATGAACATGGTTTTTTTTTCATCTTGGCCACTGGTGCAGAAGGAAGTGAAGTGCCAGGTAGCTCAAGAGGCTGAAGTCTTCTGCAGTTCTGTGTTGGGTTTGAATACAACCCAAAGTGATAGAAACCAAAAGTTCATGTATTCACACAGCAGCACGGTGTCTTATGAGAAGTGAGCTGGGATGCTGTGGTCTTCCCAAACTGCTTTACACAGTGGAACTCTGCCAGCCTAGGGCATATGTAGCCCACTTTGGTCAGAATGTCAAGACACGAGGGAAATTCTATAAAGGCTGTGAAAAATACCCTTCCTTCCCCAGCTGGCTGGAGCTAACGCTGACCAGGCTACAAGACCCTTGTCCCTGCTGTGTCAGTTTTATGGAGAACAGATTGCTTCAGTGTCCAGGGGTTCCTGCCTAGGTTACTTTACAAGCACTCAGAGCACTTTTCTAAGCTGTATTTTTTGGTTTTAATTTACAAATAACTTAGAGATGGAAAGCACTATAAAAGAACTAAGTGGTAATTGATTGAAATAAAAATTGAAAGAATGAGGGAAATTATGATAGAATGAGACTAAACCATTTAAGGCTGAAGAAAAAGAGCAGCAGGTTGTTAAATATACTAAGTAGATAAATAAGCCAACCTGCAATGTATTAGACTTCAAAGACATTTTATTTTAGATTTGTCATTTTTATCCTATCACTTCAGAGATGACAAGTGATGTTTGTATCGATTTGGCTGGTAGCTTTTTCCTCCAAGCCTTTTAGCTTTCTATTTTCCTGAACTGAGCTAAAATTTTTCTTTTGATGTTAATTAAAATTCCTCTCCTGCATGTGGGAACAAGGTTGCTTTGGGGAGGTATTAAAGTTCTTACTCAGAGTTTGTGTCTGTAACCTGAGCATCAATGAACTAAATCTACCCTACTCCTCCTTTCCTCAGGCTCTTTGGCAAGTAAAATTCGTCGCAGGGATACTCTTGCTATCAAACTTGGCAACAGACCATCTAAGAAAGAGTTAGAAGACAAAAACATCTTACAGCGCACGTCTGAAGAGGAGAGGCAGGAAATCAGACATCAGATTGGAACGAAGCTAGTGAGGTATCAGTCACAGGGTAAATGTGGTTTCACTGGGTGGAGGTGAAGGAAGAGGATTGAGAACACTGGGTTCATGTTTTAAATGCAGCCCAATGTGCGCTGCAGGATCTTTGTGGTGCAGCTGTCTGGAAAATGGTGTTACTATTTCTCACAAAACTTCAAACTGTCAATAATACATGTTTGTCCTATAAGGAACAAAACTTGAGAGCTTTTGGGGTTTTGAGTACTTTGGTTAAAAAAGGAAAGAAGAGGAAGAGGGTAAGAATGAGTCCATAATAACCAATGCCATGGTTCAGGTTCTTTCTCAAATGTGTTAGCAGAACTTCCACTTGTATACTCAGACAAAGTAGTAGCTCCTGACACACAGAGCATGCCTGTGCATGTCTTTCCCCTCTGACCCTCCCCCCTCCTCCTCTGGCTCTCCAATTCCTTCGTTATTCATGTGCTGGTTCCAGCAAAAGAAGTCGAAGGAAGCTGACTTTGCTAGTCAGTGTTTAATGTTTTACTGTGCCCACCTCTGAGGCACATCTTTCTCAAGCTGTTAAACTGCTATGGAATATATGTTACTTTCTCTTTCTAGAATTGAGAACATTGCATTAAAAAAAATTCACTTGCCTTTTACAGGCTTTTTTAAAAGAAAAAACTTCATGTTTATTTTGGCTCTTGTGGTGTCTGAGAATAGACTACAGCATGTCTGTATTTTGGTAGACCTGTCCTTGTTTCTGTTTGGCTCAGGAATATTGTCCAGATTTGGAGGATGTCCTGTGTTAGTTGGAGATTTCTAGATACAGGGTAGTCCAGTTGGTACTGGTCCAGTACAGAGCTCAGCAGCCCTGCATCAACACCCAGAAGAGGAGCTGAGTTGCTCTGTGCACTGGCTGTCTGGCCAAGGCAGCTATTTCATTACTTAACTGTAAGAGTGATACATCTGCTGTGTACAGCCCAAGGGTCATTTTTCTTCTGCTAATAAAGAGGCATGGTTGTTATCACTTCTTTCCTGAATAAATCCCAGCTCCAGTGATCACCTTCTGCTTGTCAGCCCTCCCTTGGGGGCTGGAACTGCAGAAGCTGCTTTGGAGGTTCTGCTGGAGAGCTGGCATGCACCACACACAGCACTGCTTTGGTGGCAGGAGACAGTATCTGTGTGTATCAGGGCTGTGCTCATACCCAAAATCACAACCAAGTTTGATGCCAGTTCCTTAAAATTTGCTGGCATGGTGGTCAGCACCTGGCAGCATGGAGGTGTGGTGGAAAATCTGTTCCCACAGCTCAGTCAGGGTTGAGTTAGGCCCCACCTGGGACTTCCTTCCGCTGGGACTCATCAGCTGTGGTAAAATCTGAAAGTCCCAGCGTGATTTGAATTAGATGAGCGTCATGAGGCTGAAGATAGTCCATAGTGAACTGTGTGAGTGTTGCTGGACAGAGAGACATTGATCATGAACACATCTGCAAAACAAGTTTTACAGAAATTTTTCTCAAGTGAACAAGTGGACTTGTTTAGTGAACACAGAGACAACATCAACCACTTCCTCCACTGTACAAATCAGAAACTTAATATCTCAGTGTGCAGTTTTTTGTAATGGCAGTTGTTATATATAGGTAATTAAATAAAATTAAGTTTCAGTTAAAACTCCCAATTGTATTGTACATACAAATTAATGAGGAATGAACAACTTACAGGTTTTGTTGTTTTCAGGGTTTTTTAAAACTTTAGTGAGACTTCAAAATACCAGAAATACCAAAATGCATTCAGAATATCTGAGAATAATCTAACAATTGCATAACTGATTATAATGATGGTGCTTGGGAGCAAAAAATGTATATGAATTCCTTCATAAAATTATACCTGTGAGGACTTTAAATTTGCTGGTACAACTTCTGTAATATTATTCAAGTATCAGTTATTCATATGTTCAAAGGGCAACACTACATCTTTTAAAACAAATGGCCACTCTGGTTACATGAGCAGCTATTGTAATTGCCTAGAAATTACACCTTTTAAGCTTTATTACAAATCCTAATGTGTCATTTAGATCTGGTTTTAAATCAGTCACTTACTTTGTTCTCACAGGAGGCTTAGCCAGAGGCCCACAACTGAAGAGCTAGAGCAAAGAAATATCCTGAAGCGTAAGTATTTCATTCTGGTTTCCTTTAGAATTTTGAAAGGGAGCATATGTTGGAATCATGTGGAAGCCCATCATTGTTGCTCCAGTATTAGAACCATAACTGGAGAGAAATGTTGTTCTAGAAAGCAATATGTCAACACTTGATTTATACACTAACCTGTAATTGTAGCTTTGAAAATTGCATATATTCAATATGCCAGATTTTGCTTGTCACACTTCTACTTCTTGAAGCTGGTCCCAAAGACCAAGAATTACTTGGATACCCTTTAGAAGTAGTTCTAGGCTGGTTAACCTTCCACCTCATTTTATGAGGAGGAGGAGGGAATGGGAATATCAATAGGAGGTGAAGGTGGGATGTGAAGTCAGAGGTTGGAAGGAGGAGTAGAAAGAGCAAAGGCAAAGTGTTCAGCAGAAATCAATAGGTACATGCCAACTACTTCAGCATGCTGGCCTTCACATTCACTTCTGACATAGATGTCTTCTGTACTGAAACCTGCGTGAGATTCTCACTGAACGTCTTCCCATTGATTAAATCCTTCCTCATATCCCTGCTGAAAAAAAGTCTGTAATTCAAATAGTCAAGCACAGAGGAATGAAGTACTTTGGATGTTTACCCTTTATACCTATTCTGCCATTTACTTATGTTGCGTTTGTTCTTTGGCTGGCAAGCTTTTCAGAACAGGCATTGTTTTGTCTTGCTTTATGAATCTTTCCATAACACAGATGTTACCTAAACACACAGTGTAACAGTTGCTGTGCCCAGCTCCATCTAGCCCTGTGTTCATCTTGCAGGGGTAGGTAGTACTTGATGGTTAAGTAGAAGAAATAAATGAAGAAAAGGCACTTTGTAGCAATAAATCAAAAATCAGACAAATAGCAAACAAAAAAGCTCTTAAGGCAGGATAATTTCTCACACCTGATGAAAGGGTTGGTATTATGCTGTTATTTCCAGCAATTGTTCAGAAAGTTGGAGCTCATCTGTGCAACCCTGGTGTCAGCCCTGGTGTGTAGCATGCCAGTGGGAAGGGAAGGAAAGAACATGAGCTGTTTACCTGACAGCATCCATGGACTGATGACTGTCACTTGCTCAGGCCAGCAAATCAGGGAGAGGGGAATTATTTGCTTTCAGGCGACCATTCTGATAATAAAATGCTAATAAAATCTTACTGCTGTTGTCTGAGCTCTCAAATGCCAAATAGTTTCACGTCTTACTGAAAAGGGAAGCTACAGTTCATGCTTGCACAGGAGAGGGATCAGGGCACTCCTGTCCAGTACATGATGTGAATAGACTTTCTAAAACTGTAGCTTCTGAACCTATAGATTGCATAGATAAATAAAGATAAAATTTGAAAAAATAACTTTTTTTGCATATGACCAACTGCTCCTGCTGGACTGTGTGAGAAAGGTAATTCCAAAACATCTTTGGTGGGCCAGGATATGGCCACTGAGCTGGGAGCACCAGCTGGGCTCCCTTATTGCCCTTTCCCTCTTGCTTATCTCAAGATAACTAACCCAGCAGCAAACCTGCAATGTGTTTAAAATCCCTTTTGCCATTGTTTATTCCATTCACTGATTTTGCAATGAGTAGCTCAAGACTGGAAAGCAGTTAATAGATTTCCTCTCCTGTTTCAGCCTGTTTACTTTAAGCTTTTGGCAGAGCACCAGGCCTTGCACTCAGTGCCTCCTGCCATCCTCCCCTGCTGCTGCTGGGGGGTGTCTTAAAGAGGCCAGGGAGAGTGAAAAATAAAGGCTGGGAAGCAGAATTGTAAATCACAAAAAAATCTTAGAGACCCTGGTGAGCACATGGAGAATCCAAAACTGCTTTTTGCTCATCTCTGAGATATAAAATATTTCAAGTTGAAAGTAATCTGTGAAAACCAAAGCAAGTAGGGTTTGTGATGAGATTCTGAATCAGAGTCCTTTCAGGGTGCAAGTTCTCTCTAAGTCCTAAGGCACTCATATTTTGCATCAAAATTATCGCAGTCCTTTCCTGTGGATCATTTGAAAATGTTTACATGTCTTAAATGCCTTAGTTGTTATAGTCAGCTTTTGTGAGTAAGTTGGGATTTCTTTCATAAAGTTTCCTTCCTCCTGTTTTTTAAGCAGTGGATGGGGAGAAGGAGTTATATTAGTGCATGTATGTAAACTGCAGCTAAGGGGATGTATTGTTTTGAGTAATATTTAGGGGACTTTGAGGTAAGTGGTAAAGGTCCAAATGTTTACTTCAGGATTAAGTTCAGCCCAAATCTCCTAAGAGGTTCAGGAAAAAATCCTTTTTTTTTCTTTTTTCATATTTCCAGTTAGTGAGGAAGTCTGTTTTGCAAGAAGCTTTGTTTTGATAATATTTCCAGATAAACCAGTTACTGAAAATCCTGTTTCCAAGTACGATCGCAAGACATTGCAGGCGGACTTGTATAAAAACTGTTTGGATAAAGCTATCCAGACTTCCCACACTAAAACAAAGTTCCGATAACTCAAGAGTCCACTTGAAGGAATACATAAAGCCCTGTGTTTTTTATAAAGGCAGGCTTCTCGTGTACTGGCTTTGAACCAACAGTATTTATAGTATTGCATTATGGCAAAGAAACTTTGTAGTCTTCCAGGAATTCCAGATTAAGATAACTGTATTTTTTTCCTGTATTTGTAAGGGACAGTGAACTTCATGTGCAATGCACCTGCATGCCTGCCACTAATGGCTTTGCAGAACAAGGGGTTTAGCTCTCAATGCTTGTTAAGGAATATTAATGTTTATCTTTGCTTGTAAAATCAGGAAAGAGAAACTGCTTTGTGTGTTTCAGAGCACTGCAAGAAGCAAGTGCTTTGTTTGTCTTTTCTTTCTCTTTCCTTAGCAAGCCCACAGAGAAGTCTAAACATAGCTAATCCCATAGGGACACAATGGAAAGTTCGGTTTTGTGGTCCAGGAGTACATTTTGGTCAAAAACAGAACAGTCCTCAGGCAGGACAATTTTTCTCTTCTTTTTTCCCCTTCTGCTACAAAACAAATGTCCCACAGAACAGAAGGTGACCAGATTTAATATGGTCAAAGTTGCAGGAGCAATGATGTATAGATGCCAGGGAAGCTGCTTGTTTGGCTTTGACTCTGGTGGATTATTTAACTTGACGGCCACAATAAGTGATGCTAAACAAAATTATTTCAGTTAGGAGTCAAGTTGCAGTTTGACCTCCTAGGAGCTGCAGGCAGGGAAGGAGGGAAGCCATAGTTTTGCTGGGATCTAATCAGAGACTTTTGCAAGCAAAGGGCGCTCGCTGGGCTGGTCCTTTGCCAGTAGGGCAGCAGCAGGACATCTGAGGAGGGGACCTGCAGCTGAGAGTGCTGTGTTTATATTTTCTCTCTCCACATCACACAGATTAGATCTGCTTTTAAGGTGGAAAGCAGTCATAAGTGTGTTCCTGTGCATTAATGTGTTCCTGTTTGGCCAAGTGAGTCAGTTCATACCTGCAGCCAAGTCTTGGCCCTCTGGCTGGAATTTTCCACAACACCTACAGGACCCAGGAGCACCAGACCCATTATTTTTAGCACCACACATCTTAATTCCCTGCAGCAACATTCAAAACTTTTACCTTAAAAGACCAAAACCACACTGTAGTTTTTTACTGTTCATAGGAATTTGTATCCAGGCAGTGTTTCTGTAGCACCAGGCTTAAAGCAAGACTCTGCTCAGCAGGCTGGAGATGGGAAGTTGGTGCTTTAGGTCCCAAGTCAGTGCCACAGACAGGGGCACGTGTGCCAAACAGCAGATTCAATATACTAGCAGCAGCTACCACATTTCAGTCCATTTCCTTTAGCTCTTGAGTTTTATTCTTAGAAGTAAACCAACTTGAATGTATAAAACACATCCTGTCCCCTGACCTCTCACACAGAAGACTATCTGTTCCCCATGGGTTTGATCCCCTCCTGCTTTGCCCAGGATTTAAGGAAGCACCTGGTGCCTCCTGTTGGTATTGTCCTCCAAAAGATGGGCTGCCAGCCCTCCTCAGTGGTCTGCTCCAAGAGGTGCCTGGACCTTTTGCTAGTCGCTAATATGATTGCCCTTTTTGGGGGTTTTCCCTTGTCCAGCTATCCTGGTGTGCAGTCATCTGCTACCCACAGGGATGTGGCTTCACAGCTTGGGATAGGCAGCTAACCTTCAACCTTCCTAAATGTCTGGAGCAAGTTTTTTAAGGTATTTTGTCCTCCCCCAAAATACAGAGGAACAGTATTTCAGGTGGCCATGCTGTTGGTAGTTCTTCCTTAAGGTATGCATTAAGCAGCATGAGCTCCTGTTTCTTAAATGAAGCATCTTATTGCTGCTTCTTAGGAGACACCATGGTTTAGGTAGCAAAGAAATGTCAAGATATGAATAATGCACAGCATATTTTACAAACTAAATTAAGAAAAGAGTAGTAGGTGACATGTATATTCAGTTGCTTTTTTTCCTGCTATGTCTGCTACCGGAGAGTATCCAGGGTAGGATTTCAGCAATTCCATTCATAAAGGGACTAATTTTTTTATGTCAGATGATTCCCAGGTGAATGGAACCCCAAAGTAATAGTTTGCGTTTAATTACCTTAGCTACTGTGTCTATTGATTGCAAAGACAGGGTGTTTAAATGCCTACAGATAATTTATCTGTCCTAAAACAGCTACACACCTTTTGATTTGTTAAGGTGATGATATTATGAGAAGAGTTATCCTTTCAAGTTATAAGTCCTTAAGTACACCCAGCTTATTTATTGATAGATACATTAATTTAAAAAATTAAAATGTAGATTAACTTTAATTCTCCATTCTTCAGTTTGAGTCCATTTACAGTTCCTCTATGGAAACAGGCTATCCATTTCTTATCCGTTTAAGAGAAAAGCAATTAATAAACCATAAATTACATCCATGTTTCAGTATCTCAGTAACATCACCATCGAAGTGAGATCCAGCCTAAGCCTGGCAGCAAGCCTGTGAGATTGCACCTTGCTCTTGGAAACCTGAAATTTTGGTGTAGACTTTGGTGGAGTCTTCTAACAGAGCTGATATTGGGCAGGCATTGCCTTTTTCCTACTGTATCTTTCTTTTTTTTTGATTTTTATAATTTGTCCTCTCCTCCTTTCCCTGATATTCTTCCTAGATGAAAGTGTTTTAGGAAGCAAAGGATATCTGCAAGTACCATGAGGTGTCCTGTTGCAGCATTGTCCCCAGTGTGTAAGTCATTATACAGAAACTCTTCTGTGGCCAGGTCACCTATAATTAACACAGCAGGCTGGCCATAGGAAACGGGGCAAATACAACTATATCAGGATTTAAAACTCCCTTTTCATCCATACAGGTTGGCTGTATCCAGAACAAATTAATTTGTTTAAATTTATAGTTAGCTTTGAACTGTAATGCGGAGTCTATAATCCCCAACCATGAATAAAACAGGTTCAGAATTTTATGGATTTCTCTAGGTGGGATATTTCAGCCACAAAACTTTGCATGTAACCATCAGAGGTGAACTGAACGGGCAAATAGGGTTCTTCAAACTCTGCATCAATTTTAAAACATGCTGAGCCCAGATGAACATGTCTTTGTAGGTGTGCTTTTCACTGGCACTCAAGAAATTAAGTTTGGTTTGAACAAAACTTGTTAAAAGCAAATAGTTTCATGCACATGTAATTTCCTGCTGTACTTGTTCATTTGGTCCAGCCAGTGGCCTTTAACCAAGAGGGCTCGAGTGCTGGATCATATTGCCCCCATTATAAAAATTTTTTAAAAAAATTAAAATAATAAAACCAATTTGCACTGACAAATGACAGTGAAAAAAATGTCACGAATTCATGTCCTGTGGCAGTAGAAGACACTTGGGTGATTCAAATACTCAGAGCAAACGTTTTGCTTGGTATTTATAAATGACACTCTTATTCTAAAATCAATTAGATGGCATGTTGGAAGTAAAAGCAACAGTGATTTTAGTGATAGAATAAGTAATGAAACATCAGGCAGCTCTTTCAGGGTACTTTTTTGTTGGTACACAGAAAGGAAATGACAGGCACCTTCTCTTTGCTGTACTCGTGACCCGCAGTTGACTTGAGATGTCTACAGAATCGGGAAATGCGGATAGGGAAAAGAGTGAGAGCATACAAAAGCCAAAAAAGCAGACAACACATGCGGCATCATCCAGAAATATGAGGAAACATGAGCCAGGACTTGGAGTTCTGAAGCTTTCAACCAAGAAAAATACAGTATGTGCAGTTATAATACTTAAATATTCACTCCTTTTTATCTCTTCTGAAAACAGAGAAGAATGAAGAAGAGGAACAGGAAGCCAAAAGAGAAATAAAACGTAGACTCAGTAGAAAGGTGATGATGTGCTTTTCTGTATTGTGTATTTTTGTACATAGCATTATGTTTTATAAGAATCTAACAATTAGTGTATAGACATTGCTGCAAATGTCCATCAGTCATTCTCCCAGATTAGAAATCTGCTTAAAAAGCAGTACAAGCCCAGTCCATGCTGGGGGAACTCCATCCCATCCAGCTCCCCACACCTGGGGAAGCATACTGAGTCTGGCCATATTTGTGTGTGTAAGCAGGGGACATAAGTGACACATTTTCTCTGTAGCATGACCACCCCTGTGACATACAATCAAGGGCAGCCACACCTTGTAGAGTAGATCCACTCTTCCCTAGAGCAGCAGAGAGGGCAGCAAAACAACATGAGCTACACGAGATCCTTTTACTGCTCTTCTAACCACATCGGTGGTCTTAGCTTCTGTAGGTGGGATCATGCTGATAGTCCCTGGAAATGAAGCAGTTATGGATGTGTTCTGGAAGAGGATGGGGGGAGTTTTCATAAGTATCACTGGTCTGCCCTTCTCTGCAAAAATACAGTTTCCTTAATATGATTGTCCTTAGTTAATTAAAGGGAATATTGTTTGAGGTGACTCAAATGATTTGGCATCATAATGACCCCTAGATGTCATCCCAAAACCAGGGATTTTTTGGGCAGATACTTCCAAATCTCGCTTATTTTTGGTATTATAGTTTTAACACTATATAATCATTAATGCAAACGGCCTAGTGGGGTAAATGCAGTGACAGTTGCAAAGTCACAATTAATATTCCAGGGATAACTGTCATGATTCTCTGTGACCTGCCCGACAAAGACTATTTTTATAATTGAAGAAATCAGGTTATTCTGCCTCCCCATTCCTGCGCAGCACTCCCAGGATGGTGCCTTTTTTTAGACACCTGAAAGTGACCCTATTTAGAAATACCATTAAAGTTCTCTTGAGATTACATCATACCCTCCTCTTTTATTTCATTTCATCTTATTAAGCATACTATTTTCTGCCTCCCGCTTACAGCTCAGTCTGAGGCCTACAGTGGCTGAACTTCAAGCGAGAAGAATCCTTCGATTTAACGAGTACGTGGAGGTCACGGAATCTCCGGATTATGACCGTCGTGCTGACAAGCCTTGGGCCAGGTTAACTCCTGCAGACAAGGCAAGGGACAAATGTAGATTATAAGAAAATGCTTTCATCTATCACTTTTGGGGATACATTTCCTCTGGTTTACGTTCTCTTGATGCCAGCATCACAAATGACATCTGCTGGAGACAGCAAGATTGTCATGGTACTTTTGTGCATCTACTGCTTGCAGCTAAGAAAACCCACTCAGGTGCCTATTAAAAGCATATTTTCCGCATCCATTATGACAATTCAGGCCAGAATTTCTAATTTTTTCTTCTAATTTTTAAATCCTTGCTAAGCCAGATAAATGTTTACCAAAGATGGCCCTGATCTGTGGGAATTCAGGCAGGGGTTTGCAGGCAGAAGCCTGCATCGCTGCTACCAGGAGTTACTTTTGCTTCTCATTTGAGTGAAAAAAGGTAGAAACTGCTCTGTCCTCCTCAAGGTTCTTGGCCACAACCACCAGCACAGGAACTGACCACATGCATGCAGTGCACCTTCTTGGGACGTTTGCCCCGACAGGCTAGTTAATATAGCTCTGCTGCCCAGCTACAAAGGATGAGACAAATGATCCTGTGATTCTCGTTTGAAAAACACATCAGTCAAAGATTACCATAAAATACTCCTCCATTTCCCTCCTATACTATTTAATAAAAGGAAAGCTGTAGGATTTATGTAGCTAAGAGAGCTGCCTCTGAAGCACTGGGTCTGAACCAAGACCTATGGACTTTATGGAAGTCCTGTGAAACATACTTGACAGGAAAAGTGGTATGTGCAAGAACCCACTCTCTTCTAGCTAAGGATGATGAAGCACTGTTTTTATTTAAGCTCGTATTTTAATATTAATATTAAAAAATTGCCAGCTCATCATACCAAGTCAAGGTGAAATCATTAAAAATGTAGTCAGAAGTGTTTGTAGATGTTGGTTGTGGGAGATGGTGAGCACTGTCTAGTTCTCCCACAGTCTGTGGGAAGTTAGAGGACCCAGCACCTCTACTTTGACAGAGATCCAACCAGGGTGAACTGCACTAGAAAAAAAAAATTGAGTTCTCTACCTACTTCAGGGTAGCAGTTTTTAGTCTCAATTCATTTTGTTGCTAGCAGGTGCTCAAGGCTGATTCTGTGAGCCCTGAGTTTGTTGAAAGAAAGGCTGACTTGGGGTTGCCTGGAAACTCCCTTGTCCTTTTTTTTCCCAGAAAAATCATTCTTCTAATTCCAGTGGGAGCACAAAATTGTGCTGCAACTATATTACAGAGCTGGAGCTCTGCTGTCTTTGTTGCTGATTTGGTGCTCAGAAATCTCTGTCTCTTTCCTAGCTCCACAGCAGCCTCGTGTAAGCATGCTGTTGTGGCTAAACATGACCACCCCTGCTTAAAATGAAGCTTCTCATTTATAAGACTGCAGTCTGGTGATGCTATAATTTTATCATGTTGCTTGTCTGTTCTGCACTGAAAGGAATGCTCACCAGATGACATTTCTTTATAGATTAATGAAATTATACTGTCTTTATTTTAAATGGTGAAAGAAAAGAATGAGTAAGAATAAACTGTCATTTCCTTTAACAGTGAAGGTAGGAAGGTGTGTGGCATAGAAAAAAAAAGCCCGTGTCGTATATATTATAATATTTCTGAAATTATATTTATTATTTGATGAAGTAAATTGCTTATCAGTCTCTTAATGTAAGCAACAAGGCATTTACAAAGTATACTGAATTTCTGCTGTTCTTTACTATTTGCCAACTGAAAGCCCAAGCCTGAAACGTCCAAATAATTCATGTCATTTTACATAAAACTCATCAAAACAAGAGACTAATTCCACTTTTTAAAAAAATGCTGTTCATCTTGCATTGCTGAAGGCCTGTCTCCAGAGGGAACTACAAGGCACCTGCTGTGTGCACAGTGCCAGTGCAGGCAGAGTGACCCACCAGCTCCTCAGGGGCTGTGCCTGGAGATAGAATCCCCTCCTGTCTGCCTACTTAGCAAGTGATTGTCAGGATAATCCAATCCCTTGCCCATTTTTCTGTAAAAGTGCCCTATTTTAATAGGGGCTCGGTTCACCCATCGCAGTAGATTTGGTATTTCTTGGTTTACTTTCAGTGCTTGATGCTTTGCATTTCTTTGTAGTGGATGAGCACTTCAAACAGCTATAATTGAAAAATCACTCATGTTGATGATCAGAAATGTGTGAGAGCTGTGGATTACAGTAAGGGAGACTGAAAATGGGAACTGTAAGGAACCTGCAAGAGTAGGGCCACGTTTCTTTCAGCCTCTTTATTTTCCTTAAAATTCATATCTCTTATGGTTGCATATATTGTTATTGTTTATTAGGCAGCAATACGGAAAGAGCTGAATGAATTTAAAAGCACAGAAATGGAAGTTCATGAGGAAAGTCGGCAATTTACCAGGTGGGTGAATCCCTCTTCTTGTGTAAGTTGAGAAATGAGCATGAGAGCAGCCCTCTGCCTTTCTGCAAGTTCTCTGCAGTTGTGTCATGGTTTGTGTGGATTCCTGCCATGGGTCCCCTTGAATCCCACCACTGATTCTGTTGGAATTCCCAGTGTTGCTGATGCTATCTCCGGCTGATACAACAGTGAAGATGACTGCAATGAATTGGTTACTATGTAGAAAAACGTTGGGGAATCTGAAAAATAATGCTTTGAAAGACTTCATCAGTTTTCCCAGATGAAGTTAGTAGTCCTCAAGAACATAAGATAAAAGGGATTTCCTTCTCTGGCAGTACTCCCTTGCTCATGAAAGTATACATTTTTGTAGATGCATATGCTGAGTGAAAGCTAGATGATGTTATGAACTTCAGAAAAGCTCACCAGTGTCTTGGTGAGATTTCTAAGGGTCACTTAGGCTCCTGGCAGCAGTTTCTGGGGAAAAAGATAGATTCCCTTTTTGCCACTTCTAATGTTTTTATCTGGATTTGTTTCTTTCTCTGCTTGGATAACACCAAGATGTTGTCTGAAGCATTATTATTTCAAAGTGGCTTGAAGTGTCCACGGTTTTTAGCAGGCTTTCAAATTTGCCTGTTATTCCTAGGCGGATGGAGACACTTCCTGTAATCTCCATGCCACATGTTCATTTTTCTTGGAAGTTACAAAGGCTGAAAATTGCCACCAGCAAGCAAAAATTGATGTTAGGATTGGCCAACATTGTGTACATAGTATTAATGTCTTCGCCTCTGCAGAGAATTAAGTATAAAACAATTGTCTGAGTCCCTTCTGTTTCATGCTACTGTTTCAACCAAACTCAGGATCTCAGCTAGTGAGTGTGAATCACCTAATTAAAGAGTGTTTCACAAGGAAAATTCATAATGGGAGATGGGTGTTTCATTCATCTCCTACTTCATTGCTTAATTTCACGACTTCAGGGATTTCCTTCTCACCAAAACACGGATTTTTAAAAAATAATAATGTAAAGTCACTTCTGTGTAGATATAACATGAACAAATTAATTTTTCAAAGTTCAAACCAGTTTCACAGACAGCAAACCTAAGCCAGAAGATGAATCAAGGAGGCAGGGTTTTAATTTAGTAATGCATTGTAGCCATTAGAAAATGTCCTTTTCAAACATGGAGATGTGTTTTTTCATTTGGCTTCTGATGTCATTTTCTCCTTAGGTAGTAGGTAGTGTATCTTTTTCAGAATATATAAAAATACCACTTTTAAAGAAAAGAGCACCCCAAGGGAGAGAATAAAAATGGCAGGTATAGAAACTAACCCCCTGCTTACACAGTTGTGTTTCTTGAGTTGCATTGCAGTATCAAAGCATAAGTACAGACAGGCATGATTCATACAAAAAGAATTGGATATTTTTTCATGAGCTTCAAGAACAGTTGAGGCTGATTAGAACTGGATTCTTGAAAGCTGAACTAGGAATCCAGGAGAGTGACAAACCAGTTAAAAAGTGAATTTTTTTTTTCAAGGAGGGCCTTGGAAAATGGAGTAAAAAATAGGCACAGCCAGATTGTGATAAATGTAGGCAATGATTCTATAGGATCCTGAAAGAATTTCAGCCTGAAAGGAATCAGGCTTTTTTCTGTTCCCTCTCCATGCTCTTTTGTTTCACTGATTATGTTGTGGAGTTACTACACAGAAATCAAAAGAGTAACACTAGAAAAAGCTAATTAAGAGCAGAATAACATGCAGATGTTTTAAGTCAATTGCAATTTTGAAAATAAAAAGAGATCTCATCTCCTCTGGGACCTCTCATTAAAAATTATGGAGTTTCTGCTACTTTTGGATTGATACAACAAAAGTGATTTAAGAAAATCATAGACAGAAGTCTCTAGCCAGAGAATTAATTTCTCATACTTGAATTATTTTCAAGGAGATCACTGAGGTAATGCAAACCAAAAGGCACTTGTATTGTCAGCTGATTAACAAAGGCTATTCTGAGAGAGAATGAGAAAACAGGGAAGCTGCTTACTAAACAAAAATAGTTTGTAGCATATGGTTTCCTATATTATTACAGATTAAATATAAGATGCTTTAATATTATAATCAGTACTTAAAATACATTTGAAACGTTAAAATTTTATATTAAACTTGGGAAAGAAAGAACACTGGTTTTCATTGTTCATCATTTACTGTAATGACTGTCAGTTGAACTGGTTTTCTATTCCTAGTAATTTAGACCGATTATTTCTGTTATTTCATAACATAATCCATGAAACTGCATTTCTAAAAATAGAGAAATCAACACAAGTTTGGGAAGAGTGTATTAGCAGATGTTCATGAAGTGTTTCTAATGGAAATGGTATATATAGTCCAGTATATTGTTTTTCTACACAAATAAAAAACCTCTGTCTTTTTTGCAGTCCTCAGTACCCCCATTTAGCAGATGAGCTGCACACTTGTGACTGTCAGCCTTTGTGCACACCTCCTTCATTTGAGAAATGCATCCCTGTATTGCATTTAATCAACTTACAGGCATAATATGTGGAACTGCTCAGAGAAAATGTGTCAAACAAAAACTGAGGTAGATCTGTTGTGTAGATGTATCATTGCCATGCCTTTTCCAAGCTGCTGCATTTTTTACTACTTCATGGACAGATACATTTTTTAAGCCATTTAAACAGAGATTTATGTCTGGTGATAGATATATTGAGAACCTGATACTGGTGCCCTCCTTACCTTTTTGCTTGGATTCATTATATTTAACATGATTTAGATTTTCAGTTGCTGTAGGTTCCTAACTTATTATAGGAAAGGTTGGTGACACCTTTTGGAGCAACCCACTTCTCTAGCCATCATACAGGCAATCTGGAGTGATGTACATGCCCTACCTAAAAGCCAAAAAAAAGCAAGGTATATTTGGGCCTTCATGTGCCTCAGTTCACTGCTGGTAATAAGAAGAAAGCATCTGAAGTGCTATAAATTTTGTTGCTTCATTTTGCACAAGGATTAAAAACTCAGAAATTTAACTTCTATGGTTTAGCAAAGCTTTTCGGATAGTAGTTACAGACAGCATCTCCAAATAATGGATGCAATTGTGGCTTAATCTGTATTGGCAAACAAAACAGACTGGAGACTGTTCTCTGGCCCTGAGGCCAGCAGGCTTGGCACAGCTTGAATTCATGCAGTTAAACCTCTTCCTCTCACCTCAAAACAGGGTGTTGTCCCCCCATACCCAGCTTGCCTGCTGTCCTGTGCTAACCCCAAACTTCCCCAGGCAGTACCTGAAAGCACTGGTTGACCCAAGCAGGACTGTGCCAGGGACCACACTGGCAGGTTAATGTCACAGACAGACAGTGACACACCAGAGCTTGAGACACACCAAATCCCTGTTTGGTTTTCTAAGCAGAGAGGGACAGACAGCAGGAATAATAGGTCTGACTCTAAACCCACACAGATCAGGAAAATCAGGAATAATTGGACCACAAAAGGAAACAGCTATGCAAGCAGGATGAGGATCAGTGTCATTGTCAGTTGAAATAACATAATTCTAAGTTTTTTAATTTATATTTTCAGGTTTCATCGTCCATAACTGTTTGACCACATCCCATCTTTCATGTAACAATTTTCTTTGGGGAAATCGTTGCGTCCTGAAGACCTGAAATTGCACTGGAACTTGATTGAGTATGAGTGTGTGCTACAGCTTACCCTGAGGCTAATGGGGAAAGTGGCCCTTGTCTTTGTCAATGGACAAATGATTTGTCTAGGAGAACCCACAGGAAGCGTTTGTCCATGTCCAGACAGACCGTGGTTCTGTGGCCAGCTCACACGGACAAGCCAGTGGACTTCTTCGTCAGAGCTCCACAAGTCAGGAAGTGCTGAAGACAATCGCTGGAGAGCCTGCTAGCAGGATCTCATCAGGCTTCATAGGGTTGTGACTAAGGGTAACAGGGAGGGGGGTGTGAAAAGGACTGAGAGCTGGGGGAATAGAGACTTTGTTTGTCAGTCCACAGAGAAAAGTGGAATGGATGGGACTGCTCGACAATGCACATGGCCAGTGGGAAGAATTATTTTTAAAAAAAACAGAGTGTGAGCAGCTGTGCATGTAGGTTTTTTTAGTGGCTGCAGCCTGTCTTAAAAAGATAGCAAGCCATAAGTCCTTGTGTCATCAGTACTTCAGGAAGAACTGTCATTTTCTTTGGTGCCAGTAAATACAGTTGCCAGAAATTAGTCTTGGTATAACTCGACTGTCTTTTTTTTCAAATCCCAGTGCACATGGTTTAGGAAAACACATGGAACATTCATTCAGAACAAGTCATATTTTTTGGTTTTTAATGGTGACATACTCTGGATCCTCTGAAATACATAAACAGGATTTGAAGGACAAAGAATGTGACACTATGAATGCAGTGAAATGCTTTGTGTTTAGAAACACTCCTTGCTGTCTTGCCATTCAAACCAGAGGGATCATTATCTTTGTCATCCATAGCAGGCAGTGGTGACAACTTTGACATCATGCTAGTGTGAATCCAAAGTCAGAATTGAAATTAGGCCCAGAAGTCTTTGTTAATAGGTCTGAGCAATGATTACTAATGTAACTTTTTACATTTAAGGACTCTTGCACTGCTTTGAGGAGGAACTCCCAGATGAATCAGTATGTCCTCAGCTAGTGGTCCTGTAAAAGTGAAAGGAAAATCCTTGGAGTGTCTCCAGCCTGTTCTTGTTGAGTGTGAAGAATGCTTCTTAGATTCATAATTTTTTATACTATCTTGAAATTGTACATGTGAATACAGTACTATTAAAATTAAGTGGTATGGAGTGTGAAAGGCAATACATGTTTTTTCTAAGTTGGCCTAAAGGCCTATTAAAAAGCCTGGGACGTTGTTTACACTAAGAAATTCTCTGTCTTACATTAGCACTTATTTATCCTTTGAATTAGTGTACACAACATTGAGGGGGGGGTCTGGAATTCACATATGCATACATTTAATGCAGTATTACAATATATTTGCTATTTATCCTTTCTAATGTGTGTACATATTACAACTTTTTTTGTCTTTTATGTGCCCTGTTCAGTTTTTAATTATGAAGTGTAAGTATTTCTTTTTCTGGCAATAAAAGGTCTGTGTAGATGTGATTTTTACCTCGGAACCTGTGATAGATTCTTGTGGAATGTGTTTAGTTTATAAAATTGAAGGTTGTTGTTAGATATGTCAGCCTAAAGGCAGGAAGGCAATTTGGTGGGTAAAATTAGATATTCCTCTTTAGAGCTATTTACAGCAAGACCAGGTTTGCATAGATGAGATGGATTATTTTAGTAAAGAGCACTTCTAGTAAGAGGAGAGTGCTTTACGACAGCCGTCACTCTCTGTCACTCTATTATTTTTAAAGAGATTGGCAAACCTTTTTTTAAAAAAGGGTAAGATATGACTGTTAGGATCCCATACATTTTAGTAAAAATCTAATGATGTACAAGCCCCAAAATATCAAGGACCAAAAAAAAAAAAAAAAAAAAAGACGCCATCTACATGCTTATAGCAAAGAAAAGGAAAAAGCACCTTCCTTATTTAATGGAATCAATAGGAGCCATTAGGATTCCATTTGCAGAAAATAAGCTTCTGGAAGGCCCATCATTTTATAAATATAGAAACACCACTTTGACATCAAGGAAGCAGTGAAAATGTATTCTTTGGCACGAAATCATACAGGAATTAGCAAGGCATTAGAGTTAAGGTTTGTCAGCAATTCTGGTAGAATGCTAATTTTTATTTTTAGAATTTGAAGAGTAAACTTAAAAGTTACACTAGAATAGTTATGCTTAAACTTTTTTTTTTGCTGATGTTGCCAAATTTACAAATGTGTGTCCAAAATCATATAAAGGTCTGCTATGTTGACTTTGAAGTAAAAAACACAGTGTTTCACTTCAAAGGAAATGAGTGGAGCAATTAAATAGTTCTCAGTGTTGCCTTAATCACATTGAAACATTTGAAAGCAGCCAAGATACTGAAGGCAGAAAGACAGCTGTTGCACAGGCAGAATAACTTGGACAAAGGTAAGGTCGGACTATAAATACTTTATGTAAGACATTAGCTCTACCATTATGCCAAAGTACATATGGGTTACAAAAGCAAGCTAAAACTTGTTAAACTCTTAGGATGAAGTGAAAAAACTGACTTTGCAAGAAGATATTCCTCTATAATAGGCCTGGAGCATGGATGGAAAGTCATGTGCCAACCTTTTTGTTTTAAGGGTTAGAAGACAAAGATGTGGATACAACTTCTGGCTCAAACTTCTTCAAGCTGAAGTTATGTCATAAGAAATGAGGATGCATAGGTGAGGTATCACTTAGGCTTTCCCTATCCTCCTTAGGGGGTTCGAGGGTTTTTTTGAAGTATTCACTACAAGCCATTGCTGGATGCAGAACACTAGCCATGGTAGAGAGGCTGTTAATTTTTAATTTCTTACTGTTATGATAATAATCAGATACATATCTTGGCCCACAGTTCAGTGAACTAATTATGCCCATTTATGTAATTGGACAAAAAGAGTTGCCTTTATTGGAACTTATGTAAAAACTTACGTAGTATACTTGCAGAATTAGAACCACAAACTATCCATTGTGGATTGTACCCATACACAGACATAGAATTGTATATGCTATTTTTATACTCTAAATATCACCTGGCAGAAAAGCAACAGCTGTAAAGTCATGTCCATGCAATAAAAAAATAACAAGAATTTGGTATGTCACTATGATAAGTGAAGCAAGTTTGCTCTACTTTATTGAGAAGCCTGAAGTCAATTTCTGCTGCACTCTGTATTGATGATTTCAAATGTCTTCCAGTTGCATCAACAACCCATTGGAAATATTGCACCATATACCTGTTATGGTGCTGCATGCCTGTTAGAAGGGAAAAATCAAAATAACACTTCTGATGCAAAGTATAGTACAGTCCAGCTGGCTAAGAGGGATCAGTATGATAATTTTTATCAAGTTGGAGGAATCATTTAAATGTCATCCATAACATAGACGAACCTTACACACGACACTTACATTCCACAGAGTCAGATATGAACTCAGATGTCCACATCCACACAAAGAGAAAACAAGTAGCTTGAATAGTGGTTTCTGAAATGGTCTCATATATCACATTTATCGGTAGAATCACATCACAGCATGTCGCTGTGGGTACAAAAGAATGGATGCTTGATCAAATCTGGATTTCTTCTTCACATAAAAAAGTGAAATTGTTCTAGAAAGCCTCTTGTCTCTCTTTTTTCAGGTAATACATATTAGTCTTTATAACTCAAAGTCATTTGAATATTTTTTTAAATTGTGATATATATGTTGACTAAACAAGTACAAAAAAAAAAAAAAATTATAATGATTATTTAAGCTAAATACCATATCAAGTGGTAATTTGAAATGTGATAGGACCAGAAGCAGCATATCTTCAAAATCACTGGAAGTGTTCACGGCCATTTGTAGGTCTACAAGACTGCATTTATTTGTTGGGTTTATCATTTACCTGCAGTTGTGCATGTCCCTTGCTGTGGTGGACTTCACTGGCCTCTGACACGGTGTGGGGCAGGGCAGCCCCACCATCTGCTTTGGCCACACTGAGCACCTCTTAGAGAAGCACCACAACCTCAGTGTTGACATGGAAAAACCACATCAGATGAGCACCCATTTTTTAACTTGAAAGCCACATGAAATCTATGAAACAACAGGATAAAGTATCCCTGATATTACAGAAATTAGAGGCCCCCTTCCAGGTGAAATTTGTGCTTGGTTTCCTGTAGAGATGCTTCAGACTCAGACCTGTAACTAGTAATACTACAGCTACATCAGAGAATTTGTTTCCAATTTACAGTTACTTAACCTGACTGTAAATTCAATCTGAGCCCCAATTTTGTATCATCAAAAAGTGCAAGAAGATCCAGCCAGTGTGGACGAAAAACGTCTAATCTGGTCTGGCAGCCTGGGAATCAACCAAAACTCCCTGACTGGCTGCAGTGGGCAGGGGTTGGAGCCAGGGTAGGGAGAGCCACACTGTCACCTGGCTACCTGGCAGGACAGGTCTGTGTGAGCACTGCTGACATCCTAAGTGGAGACCAGAATATTGGCCCATGTCTTAATGTCTGTTAATGCTTTAATGATAAAGCAAACCAAGCTAAAAGCCTACATTTGCATGAGACTGTCAGGTATACATGAACTGTGTGTTTTAATGATCTTCTAAGACCTGTGCCACTGCTGTAAACTAAACTGAAAACATACTCAGGGTGAAACAAAAAAAGGATGGATAAACTTGTCTCCTGCCTTTAGGAGCTCCCACATTTAGTTCCATTATTGTTGCTATCTGCTATATCTTGTACAAAGCTCAGTGCAATGGTCACTGATGGGACATAGATTCTGATGAAAAGAAAAAAAGATACTCTGAAAGCTTTTATAAGGTTGATACAAAAATATTTTGAAGGTCAAATTAAAAAAAAAAAAAAAAGTAAATTCCCCAGAATAGCTTAAAACTTCTTTTTAACAGAAATCTGAAAAAAAAAACCCCACCAAAACTTATGGAACTGTATCTATAGAGAGAAAGGGAGAAATCGAGTGAAATTAAGACATAATTGCTGTAATGTTCAAACAAGTTTCTATTTATTAACTTTAATAATTAATAAGGTCTTGTTTACTTTGTGTTCCCATTTTGTTTCAATATTTTAATGGAAATAAAGCTCATATGAACTAGATACAGCATTTCACCAGTATTTTCTAGAACCTACATATCGCATTGGATAGAAACAAAGAAAGTAATGGTATTATCTGTATCTTCTTGTTCAAGCATTAACTCTTTATATTAAAAAAAATCTTGCAATACTATGTCAAATTTAACAATATCTGAACATTGTTATGATATAGTAAAACATTGCTAAGCATATCTTCTTTTCACTACTTTGTGTGGTGGTATATTGATTTGTAAACTTGTATAAATTTTGGAATTAAAGAAATAATGTGTTTTGGATTATTATTTTAGCTGGTGTGATTTGAAACAAAAATGTATCAATGGCTTGTTTGAACAGGCATCTGACTGGATCAGCAGGGTGGGAAGGGTGTGGAGATGGCACATGCTCAATTGCCATCTGTTTAACTAGCTCTTAAGTTGGGGGGGGGGGGTGTGGCTTCCTTAAAAAAAAAAAAAATCCACTTACAACCAATCTGCAAATCTGGAAGAGGCACTAGAATACTGTAGAGCACAGACACTGCTGTACACACAGGAGCTGATAAGTTTGTGTCTCTTCCCAGCGTTGTGTGGCACAGCAGCTCAATCAGTAAATCATGACAGCATTTGTGTGCCATGCTTTGGACCCAACTGTACCTTAAACACTGGGAGATCACAAGGCTGTATTTCCCGGCAGAGCTGCAATCCACCAGGGCAGGTTCAGCAGTAGGAATCATTGCACACCTGCCTCTTCCAAGCAAGTCTGCACGGACACTGCGGAGCGATGATTCCAGTAAGGAGGGCTTGATCATAAATCCACACCATTGCAGGGTGCTAAGCTCCAGTAGGTTCTTACAATGGTCCCGTAAAGCCAGAAGACTCTTACATGCTGAATGCACTCCAAGGCAGTCACAATCACCTGGAATGAAAATTTTACGTGAATTCATTGGAATTAAAATTTTGCAGCACCTACTAATGTGCACTGGGCCAGTTCTTAGATGTTGTTTCTATACATTTGATGAAAAATAGTGAAAAATTATTCTTCAAGTAACTTCCTTTAATTTCATTAAATGTTCCTATTAACAAGTCAAGTAAGGCAAACAAAATTCAAGCCTCGGCTCTCCACTACACATCATGCTAGATAGTTACTGGTAACTACAAAAATGTATCTGAAACATTATCAGCTTAGAATTACTGTCCCTTTAAAATGTACTTTCCACATGTTTCATTACTTTCAAAAGATGGATGGAAGGCTGTGGAGAATCAATACCGATAACTTTTCAGTTTATGCAGGGCGGATTTTACATAACAATTATAAAATGAATGCACCTACTTGGCTCAGTGTGATTGAGTAGGGTAACTATAAAGAAGTGGCAGAGCTGCTACTGAATTTACACTGGTGTGTGATATCTGTGAATGCAAGTAACTGTAATTGTTACAAATTAATGATAGCTGCTTCTTGAGGTTTTATCAGTAATATAGTGTATATATATATTTATATATATATATACACACATACACATACGCATACGCATGCACACATAGTCCAATATCGTCACCTGAAAAATATATGTATTGGGAGGTTTATACAGTACATTTGCTTGTTTTATGGTGTTTTTATTGAACAAGAAAACTAAAAGTGTGCTGCCTAGTTGTACAGTACTGTAGGAGGCTCTGCTGTGCACAGTTCCAAGTGTCTTAGACAACTGTGTAGCTCTTTCAATTATAGATATATAAGAACAAATATATATAAATAGAAAATTTTAAAAATCACCGCAATAAAATTGTTCAGAAAATATTTCAGTTCAGTAAATCTTTACTGAAAATACTCTTGAATCTCTAGCATGTACATGGGCAGAGTTAAATTCAGAGAGCCTCCAAAGGCCAAATTAAAAGACCCTCCTCATGGAAATGAGATGAAAAAATGTTCCTAAAACCTTCCTTTGAATTCTGGCACTCCTTCAAACACATCTAGTAACTTCCCTGTGGGTAGTGTATACATGGAGAGGTGTGTTCAAAGAGGTGTTATTTGTTTTTAAAATACAAAGTTAGGGTTGTAGCTCAGTGATTCAGAGACCTAATCTATGCTCCCCATTTCCCCTTTTTTTTAAATCAGCAAAACATGGTTTTTACCAGTCTCATTGGCAGCAGGTTTGCAGTGGAAATACCCACTCTGCACATGAACAAAACTGATCTGCACAGCTGAGGGCTCAGCCTAGTGAGCAGTGCATCTGCCAATCTTTTAACATTACAAAGTGACTGACAATAACATTTGCTTTTTAATTACTTTGCAATAATTGCTTCTTTGCAAGAACTAAGAGAAAAAATGAGCATAAATTTCCTCACACAGAAGGCAAGTTGATGATTATGTTAAGGATATGCTTCCAGAATATTATTTAAATGGCTGCCTTGACAGTGACACCATTTCAATACTGACCATTTTTCTTCTGCAAGCATAAAAGAAGTGGGTTTTTGTTTTTTTGTTTTTTTTTTTTTTTTTTGGAAAGTGAGCACTTTCCCCCTCAGTCTCTGTAGATGCTCTTTGCTGAGTTCAAACTGTGAGGAATCTCTGCTAAAAACTCAGTGAGAGAGTCCAGTGGGATGGATGGCTTTGTAAGGCTTGGATGAAATGAGAAGCTTAAGCGGAGAGTCCTATACATTTCACATACATGTGATACTAAATTTTGGATTTTGACAGAAATCCATTGAAAGGAGATGACTCACCCTCAGGTATCAACAAAGGAGGCAAACTGGCGCCTATTATTGCTAATCCTCAATCTTCAAATCATCCCCAGATGTATTACTACATTAGCAGTCTTCTTTGACATGGGAGGGAGCTTGTTGTTTTAATCTCTGTGTGAACATACAATAAATATTCTTCCTCCTAAATGCTTAGAATCTAACCAGGAAATTCAGAGGAGGGATGTAAATTAAAGCAAGACAGAAAACACTGAGACTTAACGGAACAGGTAAACGTATCTTACACTTAGGAAACAGCTGACTAACCACAGAGAGCAAAAGCTAATTTTTCCCACTTTTAAACTGATACAGTGCTCCTTGACCAGATTTGGGGTATGTGGATTAACAGTACTGCCACTATTAGATATGGAGGTCACCAGGTTTAGGGGATTGTGAAGTGTAATCCTGTCACCAAGTCTGTGTACATGCATTTCTGTGGATGCCAGAGCTACGTCAGGCACTTGGGAGCAATAAAGAGTAATCTAATCTACATCATTACCCCACAAATAAATGCTAAGTACTGTGTTTTCAACAGCTGAGTGATTCTGCTCTTAATTACCCTGTGACAATCCAGCTCTGCTATCCCACCTGTCGCTGGGTTTGCAGTACAGACATACTATAGCGAGGGAGTTGTTGCTCTAGGGTGCAGTCATGAAAAATCCATTCGCAGCCTGCAGTCCAGGGGTCATTGATGACCTCCCTGTGCCACGGGGTGTGTAGGCTGACAGCAACAGGACACTCACTGGGCACTCTGTGCAAGACACAGGAAAGTCCAGCCGTTGCACAGACATATGCTGAGATAAGCTGAATCCTCTGAGTACAGGAGTCATTTCAACTGGTTGAGTGGATCAGCTTAGTTTGTGCACTTCTGTAAGAGTGGTGTGATGAAATTTGATGGCAAAGATTGAAGACTGCACAAAACAGCCAGAAGAGTGAAAATCTGGGCTCTTTTGGAGCTTTAGTGACACCTACTGAAAACCAATGAAATTCACCTAAATATGACTAAAGCTAGTATTTTAAGGTACATTTATGCATATATATTTAGCTGCATACATATACACACGTAATGTGGGTAACTTTTCTGAATTTCAGTAACAACCTGTAACTGTTTTTAGCTGTTACTGTTTTATTTGCCTGTAAGAACATGGAAAAAACCCTGCTCCCTTCTGTGCTTTACACTTTCTTTTTGAAAAGTAATAAAACAGGTTTACAACACTTTCCTGGAATACCAGGCATACTTTTCCTAGCAAGGAGCCTGTATGTGTGTGCCGGTGTTTGTGAACAGCCCTGCCACACAGCGTAGGTAACGTTTATACAGCTGCAGTGTCGTATCGCAGAATGGGTCAGGTTAGAAGGGACCACAGTGGGATCTGGTCCAGCCTCACTGCTCAAGCAGGGTCATCCCAGAGCACATGGCACAGCATTGTGTCCAGATGGCTCTTGAGTATCTCCAGTGGGGAGAGCTTTACAACCTCTCTGGGCAATCTGTTCTAGTGCACAGTCACCCACACAGTAAAGAGGCTCGTCCTCGCATTCAGGTGGAACTTCCTGGGCATCTTGTGCTATTGCCCAGCAGCTCCGAGCAGAGCCTGGATCCAAACTCCTTACACCCTCCCTCCAGATACTCTTAGATATTGGTGAGGTTCCCCTTAGTCGTCTCTCCCCTGAACAGGCCCACTACCCCCAGCCATTCCCAGTCAGAAATAGGAACTCAAACACAGCAAAACACTGCTAATACCACCACGCGTTGCTCACTCCCAAGCCTTCGCACTCAGCCCCCACAACCCGCCCGCCCCTCAGCGCGCCCGGCCCGGCCCAGCCCGGCTGCTGCGCATGCGCGCTCCCCCTTGGCCTCCTGCACCGCCCCTTGCCATTGAGGGCGCTGTCGGCCCGAACCATTCTTCATTATTTCGAGGGGAGAACTGGGATAATGTGCCTCTGGTAGGCGGCACGAAGCACCCTTCTTCCGTCCGCAGAGCCTCTCTTTTATTAAAATATTATTCTGTGCTGAGAAAACTCTCGTTTGTTTCGTTTTTTTTTCAACTGGGAAACAAAAACCCACTAACCTGCCCGGACTGGTAGCCCATGGCCTTCCCCCCGCTGGCCACTGGTCTATCCCAAGATGGAGGGCACAGCCGGGTGGCAGTGACGCCTGGCGCGCGTGGAGCGAGCGGGGTTGGGGACACCGGGAGAGCCGGGGGCGGCCCGGGGACAGCGCCATGGTGAGTGTGCCGTGCTCCGTGCTCCCAGCTGCCAGGGAAGAGGGCAGGGCAGAGCAATGCAGTAGCCCCTAGGTTGCCTGTATCTGCTCTGACGCGTTTTGCTAGGTAAGTGAAGCTGGCAGCCTCGGTGGAAGGGTTTTCCCAGGTCAGATGTGCTAACTGGCAGGAAAGGCTTTCACCTAGCTGAGAACACTTGGAGGTTTTTTCGATCCAGAACTCGTGTATTTCGATGTTAGCGCTGCGGATAGTCCTCATGGCTGGTGTTGACTTGTGCTGCAGGAACAGCTGTCTAAACAACTCTCAGAGAAGCAAGATGTATCTAGATTAATTTCCTTATGTCAGTTTCATGTGTTTCTTGGATGAAGTGTGTTGTAGTTTATTAAGAATTCCTTTCTAGGGTTGTATGCTAAACTGTATGTGCTATTATCAGATTTTTATTGTATGATGTATTGGCATTTTGCAGCTGAATAAGCTGCGTTTGCTGTTAGAACGTATGAAATTACTGTTGTGCATGTGGGGAGATGAGTTAAGCTAACACTGGTCTCAATGCTTTGTCTCCAAGCATATGTTTATAAGTCATTGCCTTAGAACAAATACAGCAGCACACTCCAGAAAAAAGGTTCTCTTTAGGTGCATTTAATATTTCCATTTTTGTTAATAGTTAACCAAATTTCCTTTTGCAGCCTCACAAGAAAAAGAAACCGTTCATAGAGAAGAAGAAAGCAGTGACATTTCATTTGGTGCACAGAAGTCAGAGGGATCCACTTGCTGCTGATGATACTGCACCCCAGAGAGTTCTGCTGCCTACACAGAAAGTAAATACTCACTTTTAATATTGAGGTTCATTCAGATAAGAAACACCATGGAGAGAAAAAAACTTGATATGCAATTGTACAATTAAGAACATAGCTTGAAAAAACGTAGGTTTTAGTTTTTAGCTTATTAAAAGGAAGGGAATGATGTAGAGAATTTCACAGTTGTGAGCTACTGCCTGATGGTTGAAAGATGATTTAACTGGCATTTGGGGTGTAAATGTATTTAAAAATACAGCAAAACTTGTGTGACTCACCATGGTAAAACAGGCATTGTTGGTTATGTTGCTGATGGAAAGAGTTGTTCAAGGTCCTGCTCAGACAGCACCCGAACATAGCACCAGCTTATCATAATGTTCTAATTAGCTGTGCATTAGCGTAAGGAGTGGAAAGAGTACTACAAGGACTTTAACATTCAGGCACTCTCAGTAGAAGTGTTACTATTCTTTTTGCTAGTAAGTTTTAAATGGCCTTAAGTAGCTAAATGTATGCCTTTTTATTATTTTTATGCATTTATTTGTTGTACATTAACTAAATACTTTTTTAAAAATTTCCCCCCCCCCATCCCGCCATCCTTATTAGGGGCATGAGGAGCAAAGAAGGGAAGAGCAGCGGAAGTATGGTGTCTTCTTTGATGATGACTATGACTATCTGCAGCATCTCAAAGAAGCCTCTGGTCCCTCTGAGCTTGTCCCATCTGTGCCTGGACAGCAAAGCAGAATTGTTATCACAAGTGAGGGGCACATAGAAGATGAAATTCAGAGAATTCCAGTAAGTAGTATTTTTGCTAATGATAATGCTGTTCTTTGGAGCCTTAACATCCTGCAGACACGTTAACTGTATTCAACAAGTGTTACTGTGACTGTGATTTTATATATATAGAAAATTGGCATGAGAATTAATGCTGCCAGTACTTTATGTAGTTGTCATTGTATAACTTTGAAAATTTGCCATTGATAAAGTAGAGCTTGCTGTAACATTTAAGTAGCATTCACAGAGTTTTGTCTCGTCACAGTAGTATCTGCATGTTTTTGTTAGTGTAAATTCAGATGAGAAACCAAGAACAAATATATTCTGATCATGTTTTTCTGTTTATTTTTCTAAGGCTCCATCTATTAAGTTGCCTTCCTCAGTATTTGCCACAGAGTTTGAAGAGGATGTGGGCTTGTTAAATAAAGCTGCTCCTGTTTCAGGTACTTTTTACCTTTTTGTAATGTGAGTTGCCATCTAGGAACTAGATGGTAATTATAGTTCCAGTTGTGGTGTCTTTTCTTTGGCTTAGAACAGGCTCAATAGCACACATAAGGAATGATCTGTGAGAGACCCATATTTCAATTTGGGACTTTTTTCTGTGATTGACTAGTAAGAGTTTTTTAGCTTTGCTTGGATAGGTGGAATGCACAAGCTCTTATTATTGTGTTGCAAATACAAACTAGTAACAGGGAAAAAGTGTAGATAGTTCTATTAATTTATAATTCACTCTGTTTGAATCCAAATCTGGAACTGGATTTTCACTCCGTTTATTTTCAAATGCTGATCAGTGTTTACATTCCTTCATTAGTATTATTTCAGTGTTACAGGCTGTGGGTAGGCTTTTATTATATATCCTATGTTTGCACTGAACATTGACTCTACAGCTATCTCCATATTTTGTAACAGAAAGGAATTATAGCTGTTCTCTCTGTCCTGACAGAAGGATGCTAAAGACACTTCCATTAATTTCAGTAAAGAAACACTTTCTAACCTTCCGTAATGCAGGGAATTTTAGGGTTGGAGCTATTGTTGGTTGTTGATCATGTGGTACTTTAACCTGATTATTTTTTCTTTTACAATATTCTATATTAAAATGCATTTATGGAAGCTTAAGACCTCTGGGAAATGTTTTTTTGAATTACAGAAATTGACAAGACACTAGTGAGTTGCCCTGGCTTGTATCAAATATACAAATATTCTTGACGATTTCTGTGATTCTTTGATTTAAGCTTTCCTTTCTGCAAACTAACAGTCCAGCTGGATTGGGTTTTATCCAGGAAGGTAGCTTTATAATGTCAGAGAAGTTTAAATGTTTGTTTTGTATTTTTAACTTTCTAGGACCACGGCTAGATTTTGACCCAGATATTGTTGCAGCTCTTGATGATGATTTTGACTTTGACAATCCAGAAAACATCCTGGAAGATGATTTTGTTCTACAAGCAAATCAACCACAGAAGCGGTAGACAGAGCTTTGTTGAAATGTTTGTCATATGTAATAGGACAGATGCTGTTTGCAATTTCATGTGGTGGTGTAGAAAGCCACAATGGTTTCAGATTTCAAATTGAATACTTTGGTGGCTTAAAAGCAAAAAAAGCATTACCTCGTGTTATTTGGATGGTAGACTGCAAAATCAAATTTTCTTGTGTTATCCAAGAGATGGGTTTTATTTGGTACTTGGAGCTCATGGATTATATGCAATGTTTGGAATAATAGTGTTCTTCAACTTCTTAAAACATTGTCATCTATCACATGTAAAATACATCAGGAATAGTATTGATGAAGGCTAATGGGTGTTTCTGCAACCTTTACAAATGTTTCATGTGATACCCCACTGCATTTTATTTAGTTAGTTTTGGTATCATTCTCATAATTTTAAGAACAATTAGAAGTTTTGCTCATTTTAATGTTCAAGAATGCAGCTGGTGTTTTTCTGCATTGACATGTACAGTTGAATATAAACATAACTTCACTCTCAATGCATAGATGTGTGATCCAACTAGAAATTATTTCAGCTTTCAGACAAAAGTCTCACTCTTTATTTTTTCTCTTTCAAGATTTAAATCTGTTCCTGCTAAATTGTTTCAGATAACCCAGCATTGGTAAGAGCTACGGACATGTCCATGTATCGTTCTAAAACTATTTTATCCTTCTGTTCAGGGGATCAGGTGCTGAGGATGAAGATGAATGGGAAGATATGGAAGATGATAGTGATGAAAAGGATAGCTGCAGTAGTGATAAAGACTATGATTCAGAAGGTCCTTTATCAGATGATGAGGTTAATGGACGGACAAAAGAATTCCTTTTTATGCAAGAAGAAACCAAGAGTCGTTTCACGGAATATTCTATGACATCTTCAGTAATAAGACGGAATGAGCAGTTAACCCTGTTGGATGACAGATTTGAGAAGGTGAGGCAGCTCAAGAGTGTAACTGTGAAGGGTGTTAAATGCTTCTTCATCTGTTGGTTCATTTCATCAAGCGGTGTCCTGTATACCCATGCAGATTTTAATTCTTTTAGCAGTCAGGGCAGCAAACCACTGCCCTTTGCATGTATTCCATGTTTAATACTGGGTACAATAAGAGGCTTGTGTTGTCTAGGTTATGGTGTTAATTGGTATTGAAAGGCCTAGCACTGATAGAGTTAAACTTACTCCAATGACTATATGAGCATTCATAATTAGTGTTGCACTTTTGTGTGAGAAGCTCAGTTCAATACAGCAAACCATATACAGGTACCTGGTAAAGTATACATTCATGAACTGTTGTCAGAGCAGTGGAAATAGGGTGTAGCTTTTGTTCTGAGCAGGCTTCTTAAGGCACAGATTGGAATAATGCATCAGAATAAGAAAGGTTTTCTAGAAGCTGATTTATATATTATTAATATAAGATAACTTTCTGACTCCCATGCTGAAAGAATACTGACAATAAGGAGAAAATCCTACTGCAGATGTGTTTGGCAGTTGTTCAGCAAATGAGAGGGGAGGGGAAAAAGAGATAAAAAACGTGTCAAAAAGCTATCAAGAAGGTGCATGACACATGTAATCTAATCATAGATATCCACTTCTTTATTTTAGTTTTATGAACAATTTGATGAAGATGAAATTGGAGCCTTAGATAATGTGGAGTTAGAAGGTTATATCAACACAGACAATGCTCGGTTGCAGGAAGTCCTGGATGATTACTACAAAGAGAAAGCAAAGAAGTATGTATTCCCAGAAGTTCTGCTTCACATATAAGTAGTTATGTAATCCTCTGTTTATAATGAAATTTTGGGCGTGTTGCTTCAAGTTCATATACTCCGAGTTTGCATCCCACAGTACAAGCAGCTGCATATGAGTATTATCCATTCATATGATAAAATTAGGTGGAGGAATTTTGTTGATTTGAATGAGGTTATGCTCCTTTTGTATATTGTATTGAATTTAATGTAGTATCCAGAGGCATTTGTTCTCTTGAAATGCAGAAATACTTTTGTTGACTGAGTCTTTGTCCTAATGTTTTTAGTTTATTTGGTGGAGGCTTACTTAAGGAAACTCCACTTTTGATGCAAATTTCATTGAAAATAGCTTTCTTGGGTCTGGGGTTTTACTGAAGGGAGTCTGGGTTTACATAATGTACATATTTTTCAAGAAAAGATAAACCGTATTTTTTTCTTCTCTGAACTTTTTCAAAGTTGTGTGAAATTGGATGCTCTTGAACCCAGTGAAGATTTGGACTGTCTTGCAAATGAAGAAAGTGAGGAAGAAAAGGAAGAAATTGTAACTGTAGTTATTGAGGAGCCAAAAGAAAAGTGGGATTGCGAATCCATTTTGAGTAAGTATTTTGGAGTTTGCTTATTTGTTCCTAGGATTTCAAAGTAAATGATAGGTGATTTCAGAACTTTTCAGACAGTGCTTCAAGTAAAACAGTTTATGCTCTGAGCACAATAGGAGGAATTTCCAAAACCAAAGTAGTAGTCCAATTCATAATACATTTACCTCATTTCTATTTGCAAGCCTTTCTTGACTACTTTCTTTTTTCTTTGTGACTTAGGTACATATTCAAACTTATATAATCACCCAACACTTATTAAGGAGCCATCAAAGGTAAAATTATTAAACTTACTCTGATGAGTAACACTGGGAAAACTTGAGACAAATGTGTTTGTTTTCTCTATGGGTATCTGTTTTTAAAGACAGGGAGGAGAAATGAGGGTTGGGGATGGTGCTAGCCTCTGGTATTATTCCTTCACTAAAGAAGGGGTTGGATATATTTTTTCTATTAGAAGGAAAACTGAGTCAGTTCACAATTTCTCTAATAGCTAGGCAGGAACATAGAGAACAAGGAATTTCCTTTGTTGTTATCTGTGATATACCTTTGTGTAATCTGTGTCTCACAGCCACATTATTTGTGTGCATTTTTTTTCCCCTATGGTTTGAAACAATTTATTCGAGTTATTTGGCTTTCAATATGTTCCCCATCATTAGAGCACAGCTTGATATTCCTAAATTTGAAGTGAAACCTTTTTCTTGCAAGTTTATAAAGAAATATTAAGTGCCTACTTAAGTTCTTTATTTTTTCAGTAATATTTAAATAAAATGGAAAAATTTTTTTTGTTTTCTGGAAGGCCAGATTCTTGATATCTTGCTTTGGGATTAGTGTGTCTTTTTGTGAGGGAATAAAATAGTATGAGGACACTTAATGTTTATTACTGTTAAATCTGGATCTAATGTTTTTACACTGGTAAGGCAGTGCCATGTGCACTTCTTGGAGAGAAAGCTAGGGGCCACTAAACCATATGCACTCTCTATTTTAGCCCAAGCCAATAAAAATTTCTCAGAAGACTGGAATTCCCCTACATGTCTTGCCTCAGAAAGGTCTCACTGCTAAGCAGGTGGAACGCATGCAAATGATTAATGGCAGTGACCTGCCAAAAGTATCAACACAGCCTCGTTCCAAGGATGAGAGCAAAGAGGATCGCAAAGCCAGGAAACAGGCAATAAAAGAGGAGCGAAAGGTATGCCTGACTGGAAGTAAAAGCTTGCAAAGCATTTTATGTTATCTGAATTCTGTCTTACAAACTTTTTTTAAAACTCACTTGTCATGTCTGAAAATAATGGGGAAAACTTGATGGTCTCCAAGGACTAATTATTGCTTCTTTAAAGAAGATGTACTGGAAAGAAAGGTAACATCGTAATTTTGTCTTACTGACTTTCAGTATCAAAATTTTGGCTCTGTTATTGTGGCCACTACTGCAAATACAACTGTGAAAGGATTTTCATATGTCCTTACAATCCAGAGTAGCAAAGGAAATAGTTGTGATGTGTCAGGTCACACGAAGTGAAAAATACCTGAAAGTAACATGGAAAATCCTAATTGGCCACAATGAAATCCTAGCTGTCTTACTTAGGAACAGAAATTGCCAGCATGTTCGAAGTTTCTGCTGACTAAAGAGGTCTATCCTGGTGGTACACATATTAATTTGACTACTAGTAATTAGTGCCATAAATAATATTAGTGTCCAGATTGCTGTTGTTTTCATGATCTAGAAGAGTTAATTGAAGTGGTTTGATTTTGCATGTTAATTCCTATTTTGTAAATTGTTCATTGTTCCTCCTATGGACAGGAGCGCAGAATGGAGAAGAAAGCCAACAACCTGACCTTCAAATTGGAGAAAACAAGACAAGAAAAAGAATTGCTCAATCTGAAACAAAACATACAAGGTCTGAAGCTGTCCTGATGAAACTGAGAAACTTACTGTGGAAACATCCTTAATTTTTCATTTGTATTGAGAAGGGAAGTGCTAATTCAGCTTTGCCAGTCCTGCTGAAAGGGGGTTGTTCAAATCTCACTGTAACAAGACCCAGTAACTTACCATTTTTTCTGAAGTGAAATTATATATAAAACAATGTCTTGGTGATGTCTATTCTATCATGAGTGACATGGCAATTGCTGCATAGTTTCATTACAATAGAAATGTATTAAAATTACAAATATTTTTCTTACAAGTTATTACCAAACAGAGTTATATACGTATTTGTTGAATGTATTCAACAAATCAGCAGAATCCTGCAGATTTTATCTGATTAGATTCTTCTATTAAATTATTTCAGTTTACAAAACAGTATTTTCATTTATGTCTTCTCTTATACTGTTGGTTGATGTATTGGTTTGAAAACAAACCAGTGGGAGATCACAAGTCAAGATTGAAATTAAAAATAAGTGAAATAATACAAGGAAAAGCACTGACAAAGTCAGATACAACCTAACACCCTGTTAGGGTGGTAGTAGCAGTCCAACTGAAGTAGTCCAGTTGAAGCGGTGATCCTGTGAAGGTCTAGTCTCCAGCTGAAGATCCAGTGGTAGCTCTTGTCCTCTGGGAACCCAGTAGACCAGGGCTAGCTCAGGCAGTTCCAAGGCCAGGTTATATCCAGGTGGGAACACCTGGCTCCTCCCTCCTGGGCAAAGCATCCCACAATGGGATAAGTCCATGAATCACACGGTGGGTCCCTGATGGCCCATTGCCTGTCCTCTGGAGTGGGTCATTAGCAGGTGATAGCAGCTAACGGCTCACAGCTGGTGGTAATAGAATACTTAAACACATCTATATTGCAACCTAGGACAGTTGAATATAGTGCCTTGCTGTGATACAGTTTTGTAAGTTGTTTTCACCCACTCCTCCTTGGTTCTTTTTTTGGGTAGATTATTGTTTTGGTACTATGATGGAAGCTGTAGAATTACCTTTTGTAAACAGAGGTGTCTGAAAAGCTGTTGTGTAGCTAGACGTCCCTGTTACGTGACCTGAGTTTTACATTTCCTGGCAAGTTAAATCTGTCACAAGGAATGTTGCAGTTACAGTAGTCAGGTGACCCTTAATGTTGCCATTGGAATTGGCTTTGCTGGAAGTACTCAGTCTAAGTAGTATGGAAAACAAACGGCAGATACTTGGATAAATAGTGTAAGTTACAGATAGTCACTGTCTTGGTTTTCTTTGCATACTCTTCCTCAGGTCTCGCATTAAATTTAGTTTTATTTGAATACACAAACTTATTACCCACTACAGTTGTTATAAAGACTTCCTAAAGATGAGCTGAGGGCCAAAATCTCTAGGTTGGGGGTGAACTTAAATGTTTGTACTGTGAACATTAATTATTTTGATAGTGATTGGTCCATAACATGTGAATGCAATGAATAGGATTTGACTACTGATTTGTAGTCAGTCCTGAATCCTGTATTCATGAGAAACCCTCAGGTTTAGGTCTTTAGGTTACAGACTGAGCAATCTTCTGCCTTTATGTGAAAAGTTAACCTTTTTACTGTAAGGGACACACTAACCAACACATCAGTGGAGTGGCTTGACTACTGTTGAATTCAAAGTATCTTCAATATTCCTTCAATAGTTTTGTGAATACTCAATGGTGACAAGCTAACAGGGACTGATGGAGCTTTTTAATGTACAGAAACAATTCAAAGTACTTGTTTTTATTGGAAGAAGGCTTTTATAATATATTTTAATTAGTAAAGTAACATGATTTTGGAGAAGGGAATAAAGAGGCATTTTGAGTCGACAAGTCTTGATTATCACTCAGAAAACTAAAGTGTCAATACAGTATACATATCTAGATTAAGCCTTCATTTTCAAAAATTGTTTGTTAACAGAATTAATAGAAATAACCTGTAAGATGAGGAAAAATTGCAGAGTTTTTTTTTAGTTAATACCTGTACTAGTTTTCATGTGCTTCAAAAGCTTAAGCAGGGTCTGCCTGTGTCATAATTGCTTATTGCATAACCACTGATTCTATGGTAATTTGAATACTGACCACCCAGTACTCATGACTCCTGACAACAACACAGAAGAGGAAATCTGAGAAGCAATTCTGTTGAGATGAGTCAAATACCAGGAAACAAGTTAAATGGAACAAGTAAGTAACAGATGCTGTTCAATGCTTTGGGGTGGAATATTGTTTTGTGGTTTACCAAATTGGACAGTCTTTTACTAAAGACAGTGCACGTGTTCTTTGCTAGATTTCTCATCACTGATTCAGTGATACTGTGCTTATACCTGAAGTCCTTTAAAATAAAAACAAAAGAAAAAAAACCTTGAGAGGATCAAAAAATAATAAAGAGGTGGGGGAGGCAGAGGAAGACACTTGAAAGGAAGAGTATAGTCCAGAATAAGGACAGAAACAGCTGTTTGTTGGAAACAAAAAAGGAAAGACATTTAAACAAAGACAATAGGAAAAGAGTCAAAAACATTACAGAATTGCTTTGTTCCTCTGCACTTGTAATCAGTGAAACAGTGTAGTAACCTTAACGCTGTGCTTTGGAGTGTGGTAAGATCGCAAGGAAAAGGTAAGAAACAAAAGCAGTCACTCATCTGCTTAGCAAGACAAGGATTTCTTTTGTTTCAGTTAGAGTCGGTAAGGAACACTTACATGGGAAGTCCTTACAGAAGTTAATTCAGAGAAGTACCTCTGTAGGCTATAAGTCAAATGAAAAGGACTCTTTCAAGTTTTCTTAATGGCTGTTTTTGTTTAATAGAAGTCATGTCTGTCATGTCCCTCATGTCCCTGCTCTGAAATGAGTGTGTGACTGCCTTTGGAGTTAGAAGGGCTGTAACTACTTTCCATGTAACTTAAACACCTATTTTTTTAAAAAAAAAGGTGATTTTAACACAAATCTCAACAAATTTGCCATCTACAAAGTAAGATCATCTTGGAATGCGGTTTAGCATGTCATGGAAATGTTCCGTCTTAATAATGAAGATCATGTCCCACTTTGCATGACATTTTCTACCTGAGCCATTACTGGGTATCACTAGCTCCCGCTGACTTCCAAACACAATAAATCTGGGTGCAGGTCAGTAGTGATGAACTTAGGGATTGTTCCACCATCTCCTCAGCCAACCGTGATGTCAAGGCAAAAGCACATACCTAAGCAGCCATGTGGAAAACAATGCTGGCTGTCATAGCAAAGGAGAGCTTGTGCTTTGTTGGAACAGGATAAATAAGGAGGGAGTTGTGCAAAAGGGAACCCTGGTATGCAGCTGGAGGGTTGGATTTGACAAGTCCAGTTCAGGATATTCTGTGATTCTATGGAGATGTGCCTTTCTGGCAGTGAAGTACTTTTCCAGCAAGGGCCCTGTCCCAGCGCTGACTGCTGCAGTCAAGACATTCTGTACTGTGTAACCCAGACTCTTGCATGGTTTGCATTTTGCACAGCTGCCTGAAGTCAAGGTCTGGCCCCTTCTACAACCTGTGGAAAACATTTTGCATAAGATGTTCTGGAGAAAAACGTTTTTAAGGGGAATGTCAATGCATTTAGCTGAAAGGGGTAATGAGCACTGGAGAAGGAGACGACTGCTAGTAGAGAAGCGGGTTGAACGTGTTTAAAACAGCAAATTATCTAGTAACTGCTTTCTTATTGAACTTGATTGGAGAATTAATGAATGTACACAGAAATACTGTGAATTCATCCTCAGTCTTGCACTATCTTAATTTAAACCTGCTTATCCAAAACAATATTTACTATATACTGAATTTAAAAGAACGTATTTTCTCTTATTGAGGCATACATTACTAACTTGCAGCTTCCTTTTTTGTTCAAGGGTTTTAAGCTGAATTTGTTATTTCAGTCTTGGAGAAAAGCAGACTAATAAACCATCTGATACGTAGTCCCTTTGACAGCATAATGTGGGCACCAGGCTCTGTTCCAAAGCCTGCTGAAGTGAATGAAAAGATTCCCCTTGACCTCCCTGATCCATGGATTACAAACTGAATGGGTGGCTGCACAGTTTGCCGGGCACAACCCAACTGCAGGGGTTTTCTGCAAGGGGTGGGGCTCTGCACACACCCTTCTGCTCCTCAGTTTGTGTTACTGATCCCGTGTCTCTGAGGTAGATCAGATCAGCCCTGAAATAGTCCTAAAAACTGATTTGGCAAGGGGAAAAAAAACCCAAAACAAACTAAACAAGAATACACTGAGTGACTGTAAGAACCAACACAAAGGTGCAATGAGTTTGCATTAGTAGTTCCATGTTTGGTATCTCAAGATACATGAAAGCACAATGGTTTTATCCAGCAAAGTAGTTTGAAAAGAGATCTATGCTTTGAGAGAGGTGAGAAGTTTCGTATTGCTGCGACTTGTGTGAGATACAATGTTCAGCAATGGCTCTCTGTTTTGTGTCCCGATGATGCAGGCCTGGTGTGCTCCTCAGTGAGCAAGACAAGATATCTGCTGCTCTTCTGGTACTGCAGAGGAATATTCCAGTCAAGTTTGCTGTCAAAAATGTCTAGAAACAGAAGGTAAGGACCTGAATGATATGAATAGAATGTTCAAAGGGAAATGAGGATTTAGAAATGTGGGTTTGAGTAGAATGAGGTGGGTTTAATCCAACTGAGCTGTAACCAAAATTCTTGCTTAGGCATCTATTTAATTCCTATGTAGAGTGGACAGCATAGAGAAATTAATGAGAAGATCAAGAGAATAACTGAGAACTAGAAAGAGTGAGTAAGCAAAGATAGAAAGAGAGTCTTTAATTTACCAGCTGCAGATAGATTTATGTAATTCACAATACAGGAGAGAGGCTGTAGTTTAGTTCTTGCTTCCATGGTGCTCCTCACAAAGAGGATTGCCCATCCTGTTGCAGAAGAGTGAGAGCAGTGCTAAAATCTGAGAATCTTTGAATCTTAAAACCTCATTTGTTTTGAGGCATGGCTCTTCCACAAATTTGGCACTGGATATCGTATCTATCTTAAATTTCCCTGTGCTTTCAGCTGTAGTTGCTGTCCCTAGTTTTCCTTCTGTGTTGACAGGTTACAGGTACTGGTAAGCAGCTGCTCCCATTCAGCCTGGGGCTGTTTCAGCGGTGTTGGTGGGATGGACAGCACTGCTGTTTGTCAGGGAAGATCCTGCTCCAAAATACATCTAAACTCAGAGAACTAATAATGAAAATATTGGCCCCTTGAACAGGATCAGACTGTTCTCCCTCTTAACCAAGAAAGAAAGAAAATCAGGTGTTTGTCTGGGGAGAGTCCAATGGAACAGCTCTTTCACAGACCAAATCTGTTTTTCTCTTCATGTCATTATTCAGAGTGGCCTCCATCATGTCCCTGAGCAGAACAAACTGGAAATGGTTTCTATTTCTTATTTGTGTTGAACCATAGCTGTACTAGGACAACTTTAAAATGTTTTGATGAAGTCTGTCAGGAGTTGAACTGAGCCAAAAATAAATACTGCTGCAGCTCCCTGCTCCTGGATATAAGCAATTTTAAAGCCTGGGTAAGAAGCATCATTAACAAAGCATGACTCCAACCCATAAACAACTGGTTTTCTTTGCATCCCAGCTGATCCAATGTGGCAAGAAAGCCTTCAGTGGGAAGTGCAAGTCCCTCAGCATCTTGAAACAGAGACTACAGACAACAGAAACCACCGCTGTGAAGAAGCAGCCCCTGCAAAAGGTATAGTTAAAACTGAAGTGTGTGTGTAATCTCCATATGAAGTCTTTCATCCAGTCGCACTATTGTTTCGTCCAAGGACAAAGTCTGGATGCTGTGGATGAGTCTCACATATGTGCTTATTTATTTAAAGTTAGTGTCTTCTCTTATTTCCATTACAGAAATAGCCAGGGAATTAATCTAACTGGAAGGAGCATTAGGAGTATTTTCTTAATACTATTCAGTCAAGCAGGTTACAAAAGCTGTGAAGGAGAGCCACCCTCTCCCACCTTCTTCCCCACCAAGCACCAATCCAGATTTGTGGTCTGCTTTATCTTACTGCTGTTCTTGTACTGATCTTTGGTAAGGAAGTGACATCTTATTAACCACAGATGGGCTTCAGTTTTGCAGCCCTGGCACAACAGAATGCGAACATTAATTCCCTCCATACGCTCTGATTTTCAGCTCTATTTTTTGGCCTGAATTGAGTAGGTATGCAAGGCAGAAGCAATAGGGAAGAAAACTAACCACACATTTTAAACTTGAAGGCAGCAAGTTTGGGGTCTGATATTAACACTTCAGGAGGAGTCATGATATCTGTACTATCGTGTAACAGGGTAAAATACATTCTCACCCTATTCAAAATAACTCTAGTGTACGCAGGCTTCCCCACTCCCATGGCACGGCTCTTCCACTTCTCCACCCAGCTTTGCAGACAGGGAAAGGCATTTAGTAAAAGACAGGTCTGGTTCACTACTAATAGTAGGTTCAGCCTCTGCACAGAGCTCCCTGTGTTAGAATATACAGATCCAAAAAGATGCACATACAGACAATATCTCATGATAGTGGGATTTATAAAACATAGGAGCAATCTTGAAAACGGTCTCAGTAGAGTCCTGCCTGTGTTAAGAAGGCAGAGAGCAGAAGGGAGAAGGGGGGGCTCTCTGGGCTCACTTCCAGAGCAGGAATTCATGACTGATAGCAAAAGCAGCTGCTGTGATTCCAGCCTCTCTCCTCCCCTAGATGACAGCGATGCAGTATAAGCAGCAGGACACATTTTCCTTCCTTGATTGGGGTCAAGCTCTTCTGAATTTCCACTGCTGAGTTCTTTAATGACTGTTATTTCTGGTCTTACTTTACCAGCTCTAAGAGCAGACCCTCCCTTTCCTTCTCCCTCCTAGAGGAAACCAAGTCATGCAAGAGCAGTGGTAGTTGTGGAGAAAGGAATTAGATAATTGCTTTTTAGGAAGCACAAATTGCTGAGTGGCCTCGTGAAGGATGTATATCCTATACTACAGGACTGTATATCCTGTACTACAGCAATGCTGAGAAAGTACATGGATTGTGGGAAGGAGAGAGAAAGATTCCCATTTTGTCTCATCCGCCTCCAAACAGAGCCCAGAACTCCCTATTCTCTGCTGAAGTTCCAGGTGTCCCTGCCAGACTCCTGAAGCCAGGTATCTGCCCTGTGTTCAGAACCATTTTGCCCACACTACTGGTCAGAAGAAGGCTTTTGGAGGCTGCTTGGGCCATCTTTTCTGTATTTTTACCAAGACAAATAATTTGTAAATATGCTATATATTTAGTACTAGGGTAAGGATACTTGGACTGCTTTTGTAAAAGGCACTGGACCAGGAGGAAGGGTCTGAGAACACGAAGGGCAGTGTGATGGCTGAATGTGACTGTGTTGGCCCTGAATGTTGTTGGATGTTGTTGATAGTGAATGGCTTTCCTGGTCATTATCTTGATCCATTGTGTGGACTGTATGCACATAGGTTTTCATTTAGGTCCTCAGGTGGGATTCAGCATTCTCAGTTAGAGGTCCTCAAACAGAAGTATCCATACAGATCTGAAATATACAGTCTGTCTTTGCGGCTCCTTTTGCCCATAAAGAACTCCATAACCTTTAATCTTCAATTTTAGGATGTATTCCATTATTTTTACCTTAAGTATATTTAGACGAGGTGTGAAGCTTTGAGTGTTGTTCGTTCCAAATGCCCTTGTTGATTCAGCCTTAAAATTAACACCACCACTTCCTTAAAACAATTCCCTATAAGCAGGATACCATGTAATAGGTTTTCTAGAACCCATTGCTACTGGTAATCACGACACGTATCAGTCTATGTTTAGAAGATGTTTTTTAAAGTTATTTTAAAGGTTATTTGTAGTATAACCTGTATAATGCATACTGCTACTTCTGTCAGTATCTTTGATGCCTGTATTTCTGAGGTTTATGAATTTATGTAGGTTATCATGTTTTATGGCAAGTAAATTTTTGTAATAATGATCTGCAGAGACGTCTTCAGAAATACTGAATAAAACAGGAAAATCTTTGGGTGTATCTACTGGGAAAAATTCTTCAGGAAAGATTAGGTAAGAAACCATTACTACTTTTTTTTATTTCAACACTATAAAGTAAAAAGACCTTGTTTGCTATTGGTATTTACAATATCCTGTCATGGTGTTTGCAGTATGAGCTCATTTGTATTAATTGAAGCTATCAGTTTCACTGAAAACTTTTGCAGAGCTCTTCAGGCCCCCGGTATAGGCTGCTGAGAATACTCATTTGGTGTTAAATGTTTTTTGATTTGGAAGAGTCCTATCCCAAGTAGGCAGTGATAGTGCTCTGCTGTAACAGACATCTCATGCTGGGCTGTTGGCTACTGCTGCAGCATCTTCTGTAAAACTTGAGCTTTGCCAGGTGCTTTACACAGCATTTACAGGCAAGTAAGAGATCAGTTTCAGTGCTACCCAAGAGCACTTCTTAGCTGAGAAAGCAGATGTGAGAAACTGGCTTTGAGTGGTGCAAATAAATGGTATTATCCTTTATGTGCCTGGAAATGGTTTCCAGGATGAGCTGCTCCATCACCTTCCCATGAATACAGGTTTGATCTTCTTAAAGAAAGTAGAGTAAAATACAAAAGCTGTTTCTATAACAAATAGCAAGTATATGGCTTGTTGCTGCTTTTAGACCACAAATGGATGGCAGAAGATTAGAGTGGCTGGCCAGCATGGATGTGTTAAGGCTTTCTTCTGACACATTATGGAAGATCTCAAGCAACAGAATTTTCCAGCACCACCTCCACGGAAAGTGCTACAGCTACCAATAAAATAAGCACACTGAAATTCATTGGCTTAAGTTTGGTTGGGTTTTTTTCTCTCTAGGCTACAAATCTTATAATGCTGTCCTTTTTAAAGTTGTGAGATTATTTGTATCCCTTGCTAAGATTTAATTAAATAATTGCCTACAGGGGATGGACATTACCACCAATTCATTCAATGGTTTTAACAAAATGTAGGAAGATCCAGTACCATGTGATTTTCTTTTTCTTCCCCCAAATGCTTTGATATATTGAACAAGACAAGTGAACATTGTGGAATTTCATGTGAATATTTAATAAAATCTTCCAGTAAACAATAAATGATAGTGATTGATACGTGATAAATGGCCATGTATGCTGTGCATCTTCTTCAAAGCACTTTGAGTTCAGACTAAAACCAAATCTCATTCTTGCATTAAACACTTTGCTTTTAGAAATTGATTAACAAGACATAAATGTTGTGGAGGTATAGCCCTTCTTATTTTTTAGGTCACAAGATCCACTGTCAGCCTTGGATCAGGTTGTATAAGCTTTCAGTGATGCAACATGTAGAAGCTTTTCAGCCCAATTAATTTTGATTAAGGCTTTCAATTAAAATCCTATTAAATGCTCATGAAGTAAATGAAGATGAAAAGTAGTTGGATATAGCAGTAATAAATACCAGATTTTGAAGAGTTTAATTAAAATACTTAGGCTCTAGATAATAATGATTAGATGAATACAGAAAGGATGACACTGAAGCAACTGTAACTCCTAGAACTAGAAAAAGTGGGCATGACAGTAGCCCCAGTATATTAAAGAGATGCTTCTTAGCTTTTCTTTCAATCCAGGAAGAAGAGGGAAAAATACCCCAAACCCATTCCATACTATCCTGTGCAATGTTACCACAGTTGCTTTCTTTAACAACCAAGTAAATGAATCCTCAAGAGTCAGAGCAAGTTCTACTGTATTTGTTGTTGTGTGTGTGTCCCCATTATTTTCTGTCTGTGTACAGAAGTGTAGGATTTCACAGCTTAGTTTCCAGTATCTTACAAAAAAAATGTAAGGCCAGGAATGGTGTATTGAGGAACAGCATTTTAAAAATTTTACTAGCAAAAAATGAACTAATCATTTATATATGGAATGTACCATGCCATTTCAGACTGGCTATGAAAAACTCTCTGAAGTTAACAGCAACTCATTAAGAAACAGAACGTTCCAACAGGAAAAGTTGGCAAATAAAACTGAAGGAAAAAGAAATGAGCTTGGTTTTGGATAGAGGATGTGAACTTAGCAATAGAACTACTAGTATTTACATAGAGGATGCAGTCTTTTGTTTCATGTAGTATAATTTTAGCTTCTTGACATTATTTCAGCAGGTTTGTATTTTTTTTTTCTTTCATGAAAAGAACGCTTTTTTTGGTATGAGACCAAATGTTTACTAAATTTCATTATTTTACAGTATCACTTGATTTTAGTAATTCTGTTGTTTATTCATCGCATACTGCTCTGCTTCTACAGGTTTTCAAGCAGAGTTCAGATAAAAGAGTATTTTTATCTCTATTTGAATGCAAGATAAAATATCTTAAGATCACCCAGATTTTTCTGTCCAATCTCTTAGTTGCTGCACCATGGCCTATCCTACTTTAAGTACTTTACAATGCATTAAAAAGTGGTTATATTCTTTTTTTATTTGAATGAGCCTTGGTCTTTAACCTGTAGTTATATATGCATTGGTGAGAAATGCTTATCATCTTTCTGTATTTCAGAAGAGGCTGAGATCAGGCAGCAGCACCTCTCTTGGCAGCCCAGGCTCAGGCACCCTGCTACAGGGGCTGAAACAGCAGCTGAAAGAACATGCTCAGTGTTTGCATAATGTTTTCTTCTTAATATCACATTTAAATTCAAGGACAAGTGTTTCAGTAATGACTGACACCTCTTATAAAAGCACAAACCAGAATGACAAAATGTGTATGATCAGGCAGTGCTACAAATTTTTTTTTGTAGCAAAGTTTTTTTTGTTGCAGGTTAGTTTTTTGGGGTTTTTTTATAAGTAAATGTAACTTTTGCAATTTGTGTTTGCTCATGCCTCAGGTGATAGGACTGTCACACCAACACATTGTCAACTGGAACTGTTTACAGACAATTTACCCCAGGAAACAAATGGAAGTCCTCGTGGTTCTAGTCTGCAAGAAACAAAGCCTGGAGTCCAACTGCAGCAGCCCCAATGGTTCTGAGCAGTACTCCTGTGAGTAAAATGGCCTCAACCATTATCACACCCACTAATTTCAGTCGACAATTATCAGGCAGGTTCAGAACCTGGTTTTGAGCAGGGCTCAGTGTCAGCTCACCACCACAGCCCTTCCGTGCATGGCACTGCCCCTGAATCCCCACCGGTCCTGCTTGGGCACAGCCTCCCCTGGGCCAGGGTTGGCTTTCCGTGAAAGCCCACATTTCAGATGGTTACAATTAATAACCATTTCCCAGACTCAACAAAGGCAATTTTTATCAACAAAAGGTGAATAAATGCCCCTTAGGTAGGATGCATTATTTTTTATTGAGTGTTAAAATTAATCAAGCTGTTGACCCAATGGGATAACGTAAGCTTAAATTTAAGCAAATGCTTAAGTGCTTTATGAGAGAGAAAGAGAGAGAGAGAGAGCAGTGTCTGATGTCTTGACAGATCCAGCTTTAAATGAAAATTAATGTTTTGCTCTAACATTTGAGACAATTCCCTTCCCATTCTGAGAACTGCATATATCCAAGAAAGCAACTCTTACACAGCTGTTCAGAAGTGGTAGTTATCTCCAGACCTTAGGAAAAATGCAGGAGAGGCTCAGAGCTGAACTGCCCATCATAAAACAAAATCTTGTTTAACATAATCATAATAGTGATGATCTTCATTTGAGGAAAGTGAAACAAGGACGTAAGATTTTCTTTTGGAATGATTCTGACTTAAATTAAGGATTAATAAAGTTCATTAATTAAGTGGTTAACAGAAATCTATGGGATGTTGATAAATCATTTGTTTCATTTGCCATGTGTACAAATTTGCTCTGATTTATGGCTCATTAAATTGATTTCTTTGTGATTTCTCCTTTCTTCCCATTCACCCTAACCATATTTCTCCCATTACAGCAGCCATAGTTTTCTTGTGCCTGTTATGATACTTTGCTGTCATTGAAGATAGTTATTTATTTGTTTGCATGAAAAGTAAGAAACAAAAATATAGAGGGAGCTGAGGGAAATATGTTAGCTCTACTGTTGTTATATGCTAAAAAACTAATAGTATGAAAAATAGAGCTTCTTGTTTATTAACACCCTGAATTTAACTACCATGTTCATAACGTGCTTTGAAAACATCTTGGGCAGCTTTTCTTAAAAACAAAACAAAACCAAAACCACCACGTCATAACAGATTTAAGAAGCACAGTCTTTAAAAAAAAAAAAGGGGGAAAAAACCCACACAGGGTGACGGTTACTTGAAGGCATGGTGAAAGTGAGGCAACGTTACAGAATTTGTAGTGGATGGAAAGGAGCGAGGAAGATGATGCAGCTGGTTTATGGCCATCCCACCAGTTGCTAGCTGAAGACCTTGCTGTTGGCCAAGGCCATTCAGCCTGTGTGATGGCTCCTCTGAGCCAAATGCCATTGTGATGTCCCCAATAGTGTTCTGGCTGTCACCTGGTGGGAGCTGCCAGAAACTCATCACGTGAGTGAGATCCATGAAAGGCAGGCTTGCAGTTTCAGCTGCTGCCTCTGTCTCTTTGTGCACTGGGTACTTGTCAGTATCCCCTGCAGGCCCTGAGGAAGCTTCTTCCATACTGATTTTGTGGAGAGACTGAGGTTCTGGTAATGGCAGGTCCTCAAGGAGATGCACATTGTAACCTTTAACATCCACTTTAATCGGTAGATTCTTGAGGGATCCTGCTGCAAATGAGGTAGAACTAAGGTCATATTTGTTAGGCTGATGAAGGTTCAGGTTGCTAGGGACAGCTGCTGAACATGGTGAGGGAGGGACAGCCAGAAGGCTGTCTGCACAGCCCATCCTTTGCAAGTGAGGAGAAGACTCAAGAGGAAGAGCAGTTTGCAAACTTGGCTGGGAATGAAGATGCGAACAGTTGTATTCCTCTGTTTCTGAACTATTCACAATCCCGTTCTGCACAGAGACCCTTTCAGGAAGAGGGGACAGCATGCTGGCATCTTCCTTCAGTCTGTATGAAAAGAGCTGGTCGAGGAGACCCACTGAGTCACCATTCTGCAACCTGCTCTTCAGCAATTCTTGCGGATGAGTCTTCCTAGTGTGGCGTGTCAAGTGATCCTTCCGCCCAAACCTTTGGGCACAGAACTGGCACAGGAAGTCTTTGCAGCCTGTGTGAACCACCATGTGGCGTCGCACATCCTTACGGGTATAGAAGTGACGCTCACAGTGGTCACACTTATGTTTCTTTTCCTTCATGTTGCCAGTTGGTTTCCCTGCATGACTTTTGAGGTGTTCCAACAGAACCTCAGTACCGCCAAACTCTTGGGCACACACCCTGCAGGTAAGGTCCCCGCTGGTGGCAGCATGAAGAGCCAAATGTCTCTTATAGCCTAGCTTGGTGTTGTACTTCTTGCCACACTCTTCACACTTGAAGGCCATCTTGTTAGGGTCATGAGTCTGAAGGTGATTCTTTAGATGGTCCTTTCTGTGAAAGGTCTTTTCACAGTAGCCACACTGGTGTGATTTCTGTGGAGAATGAGTGGCTGAGTGCCTATGAGAAAACAAAACAAAACACACACAAAAAAAAGTTATTTGTGTTTATATTTATTCTAGTACATTTACTCTTGCAGCCTCAAAACTTGAAAACACTGAACTCTTGAAGGAAGATATTTTCACAGCTTCTCAGGTTATTAGTAAAAGCCTAAATATTTTGGGGGGAGGAAGTTGTTAATCATGAAGTATAGAGTAGATTAAAATTGCTCAACATCGTCTTTTTGAATAGGCATCATAATTAAGGGAGATTAGTTTTCTACACTTCTGTCAAAAACAGGAATAATAAAAACCAAACCTCAGGGATTAACTATCACTAAAACACCCCAAAGGAAAAAGATGTCTTTTTTTCCCCCGCATACACCCAGCAGAAAAGGAATGCCTTCAGAGCTATACCTGAGCAGTTTATATTTGGAAATGAAGGCTTTTGTGCATCCGTGCTGTGAACACTTGTAGGGACGCTCCCCTTTGTGCGCGTAAGTGTGGACCGTGAGCTTGTCAATGGAATCAAATATCTTCCCACAGAGTCGGCAGGGAAAACTATCTGGCTGCTTCACTTCTTTTCCCTTCAGCAGTGAAGACCGACCGTTTCTCCATTTAGGTATAAACCTTACTAGAGCATCACAAGTGCTTCCTGAGCTGAACTTTGCAGCAGAGGAACAGGAAATGGTCCCAAAGCATTGAGTAATGCTTTTGCCTAATGACGCTCCTCTCAGTTTCCCTTTGAGTTTGCTCTTTGCTTTTACAGGTCCCAATTTATTTGGTGGTCTGAACCTCGTAGGAAGGACTCGGTCTTTATGGATGCACTGGTGAGATTCCAGCAGAGCAAAAGTTCCAAAAGTACTTCCACAGCTGGAGCATATCCAAGGGTCTACGGGCTCTTTCTGCAATGAGAACAGAGACAGGTCTTTCTTACTAGCCATTCTAAGGAAAGGTCATAATCTTCTCACTGATCTTCTCCTGGGCTTTTCCAAGATCCATCATTGTCTTTGGTGGTATTTACTTCCACATACTACCACCCAGTTTTTCAACTGGCAACAGATTCTCTCTGAGTACAAAATCAAAGGAAAAGTAACATTGGCTAAATACTGATTTACATGTTTTTGTTTAACATTTACTGTAACAGTCCTGAGTCCTTCACCTTTGTTTATCTGTGCTTATTGAATTTCAAACTCTCTACATTTGTTGCATTTATGAAATTACTCATAAAAGCAGTTGTAATTAGTACTTTATCCTTAGACTGACATAGTTTATCTGCTATTGCAGCCACACAAAAATGGGACGGGTTTCTGCACAAAAATGTATTTTAGCCATACAGATTTCCTTGTGTCTTGCTTTACCACACAGGAAAAATAAGAGCTCTACTAGATTCAGTTGAATTCACTTTAAATACTGATATTATAAAAATTCCAATGAGAGACAATTACCAAAAAAACTCCAGTCATTGACAAGATGTACTTCCAATTAATACATGACCATGTAGTTCCTCAACTTCATCTACCTTTTATGTAAGCTTCTCATAAACTGTCCTTCTTTTCCCTTGCTCTTAGGCTAGCTTGCTCCAGAGAGCATGGTGAGGCTGTGTCCACTCCATCTTTATTTCCAGACTGAGCCCTCCTCTCCGCTGAGACTCATGTCTGATGCTGTGGCTCTTCCACACTTTCCTTCTGGGGTATGCTCTGAAGGCCTCATAGGCCTCCTTGGAGCATGAATTCCTGATTCATTTGTATTCCCTGTTTCACATTTATAGAGTAATTATTGGTTCTCAAAGCCACATTTTCCACACTTTACAAACCTTTCCAATCAGTTTAAGGATTTCTGCTGTGTTACACAGGAGAAGAGTTTTTGAACAGGAAAGACTGACATAATTAGTAGGTACTCTGGACAGTCACTCAGAGCAAAACAAGGGGAATCAGTGAAAGAAGTATGAAGCTGGACAGCTTGGTTATCCACAAAATAATGCCAATCTGAAGTCTTTCCAATACATCAAGTGGTGCCACTAACTTCTGACTACATCTAATGGCTCCATTGGATTACAAACATGGGAGAGGAAGAACAATCTTTCTCTGAATAGTCTTTTGGCTAAAATTGCTCTTGGCTTTGTGTTAGCCAAATACTCTGTGGCCTGTGCTTGCATTACTAGAGTTACACAAACAGAGAAAACATGTAAATAAACCGTAATTTACCATGTCTAGTGATGGCTTGAATGCAGAGTAGGGGTACTTACTGCTACTGGAGGCAAAGGACAGACATCTGATTCTTCTTTAATGAAGACTGCAGAAGCTTCCATAAATTTGGCGTAATCGGCAGCATACCATACTTTCAATTCTGTGTGGGGTTCAATTGGCTGTGAATGGGAAAAAGCAGCACATGTTTACTTGTGTCAAATTTCCTCAACCAAACAACAAGAAAGATAGGAGGGGCAGGAGTGTGCAGTGTTTTGTCCTTACCCAAATTACATTTTTGACTTTGTTCAAATTATTGGTAACTTAGTTTCAGGATTCAAGCACTTTTTGAGCATTACTACCCACTAGGGCTTGACATTTTCTGTTTCTGAAAGTAGAATTTTGTATGCATAGAGACTAGGGGGGGGGGGGGTGGGCAGTCACAGGAGGGATGCCTCAATTCTCATGACCTTTGCTCAGTGAGATGCATTTGTCTGTGATATTCAGACATCCAGCAGCCTTTCCAAGCAATATCCCATGCCCATTCCTTGATGTCTGGAAGGCCACTGGACACAACACTTTACTATAGGGTACAGACAAAGGAAAAATGCATCATGAATGCACAAGAGCTCGGATGCCTCCTGGATATCTCACACTGAGCATGGGTGCAGAGCTGATAACTATGTGGACTGCAAGTCAAACTGGCACCTTTCCATGTGCTGGCTCTGATGTGTCAGGTTTGCTGTAAGCGTGCTTTATTGTAACTCTGCCCTCCTTCCACTGAAGCCTTCCCCCACAGGATTAAGGGAGCCTGTAATCTGCAGTCTCCCATCCAGTCGTGCTTGCCCAAATCTCTCCTTGGACTGGACTATGACCTCTTCTGGCAAATATTTTCAGTCAATAATACAGCAAATAGCAAAAAAGAGGAGCGATTACACTCAGTGGCTAAAGATCTGTCAGTTCTTTACATGCAAAGGAGAAAACTAAACTTTGGGGTCATGATTTATATGACTCCCTGACCCTGCACACAATTTTCTTCATCTATAATAAAAACCAACATTGTTGCAACACGGGTAGAGCCAAACTGCACTGTACTTGTAGTTTTATTTTAACTAAGATAAACCCATGCCACTGAAAAAAGCCAAACTAGCCTGGAAAGAGAGCAGCTGAGTCTTATTCCAGAAAATGTGACATCATAAAATCCACTTATTTTGTAACACCAGTGTTACTAGTTACTAGTGTTACTAACATCGGTGTTACATCAGAGACTAGCATGGTAGGGGAAAGACAACTTAGATTGTGAATGCAGACAGGTGAGGGGTAATTGTGGCGTTAATGCTGAAAACTGAATTTTTGAACTCCCAAGCACAAGCCTGCCTGCTAACTACAAACAGTATGGGTTGGGTGTACATTTTGATAACATCTGGCCTAAACAGAAATGGTCCATCCTGATTTCTCCACTCAGTAGAGGAACCTTGAGTTAAGGACTGAGTTCCATGTCCTCACTTAAGGACATGAGGCAGAGTCATTAACTAGGAGGCTCATCACGCATTGTGAGACAAATATTCGAGGATGTCTTGGGACCTTGGCTGTGACACCCGAGACTGGTACCCACAAACAACTACACAGCATGACATTGTCATGACTTTCTGCCCAGCATTCCTGGACCAGCAGCCATCTCCTTTATGGGAAGCTGAGACCTGGTCAATGTGACTTTGGAGGCAGAGCAAGTGCATCAGTGTGTGAAACAGTGAAGTAATTCAAAAGCTCTAATCTCAGTAAAACTGACATTAAATATCAGTATCCAAATCCACTACAAGTTATCTTTTACGCTGTGCCACCAATGACAATAAGAGAACTGTAGCGCTCGCATGAAACTCTCCTGGGATCACACAGCAACCATGGATGATTTTTATTTCCTCACAATTCTATACCTTTTAAAGCACTTATTTCTAAGGATTGCAGCCATTAGGTCAGCAAGTAAGCTAATGGTGGTGGCAGTATGCCAGTTACATGTCTGCTTTTATGTCACTGAAATCCCATTTCTTTGTAAAAACAGGGGGGAAAGGAACCAATCCTACTCCCATATCCCACTCCCATCTTTACACACTTTATTAAAAATGTCTTGAGAAAGTATCTTCCTAATCAGCCCTAAACCAGCCTCACAGCGTGACCAGCCGGGTGTGCCTAAGTGTAGCACAAGGCCATCGCTTTCAGTGACCAGGACAACATCTGCAGGATGCCACAGTACCCTGCATGATACTGGGACTTAGGAGAAATAAAACCCAAGAAATGCCCTATGACATACAGCACAGCAAAGGTTCCAAGACACATGTGTCATCCTAGGACACTCTTTGTGTCAGTATATAGGATGCAGCTCTCCATTAATGCCAATGAGCAGAGTTCTGCTGAACTCAGCAGAGAGCTCGTTCAGCAGAATTTAAATTAGACTGCAAATTGTAAGTTACCAGTTTATAACAACTGCTTATTGGAAAAGTTCATGCATCCCAAATATAGTATTAGTAATCCTGTCAATTTTACAAGCATAGCATGCATTTCATATCAAATTGAAGTTTCAAATTATATGGACTGCATGAGAATCTCAAACACAGCCTAAGTATGTCTCAGAGTAGCATATACTGTTTCACATTTTTCTTTTTTTTTTCTTAATTACTTTAACATTAATCCCAAAACCAGCTATACTCCATACTGTTATAAAAGATTTTAAGAGTGTGAAATGCTATTCTCTCATCATCAATATACAGTAAATATTTTTCTCACTGTGCAGGTGGAGAAACAAAACTGGAGGAAAAATTGTAAATACTACTATGCCACAGAAATATAAGCCAATCTTGGAAATGAAACTGAAATGCAGGGTTTTAATTCATAGTAACTTTTTTTGACTAATATTTTTTTTCAATTTTAATCTTGCCCACAATGACACACAAGCATTATGTTCAACAGATAAATTTCAGTTTCCCAAGTGTGCAAAAGAGTTATTTCTGATTAAAACAAACACTGCCTAATAAAGAGGCCAAAACAATAAAAACCAAGACTGTATGTTCTAGTTTCATTTATAAACACAGAGTACCTTGTTCCCTCTCTTCAAAGACAAAGTCAAGAGTCTCTAACATAAACCGATCATTTCATGGCAACATTGCAGTATTCTAAATTATGCAGTTAAGTCTTCAGATTTAATGAGCATGGAAAATTGTACATAAAGGTTCACTTAATGCCCTGTTCCTGAGCAGAGGGTAATGTGCTCAGAAAACAATATGTGTCCAGAAATGTAAAAAAAGAGAGGAACTGTTTTGTTATTTCCAGAATGAAGTATTGCTGAATATAATAATGCCAAATAATCTCACCATATGCCTACCTGGGACTCAAGGGTGTTCAGTTTAAATACTACCATTGTGAATGATTTTTCTGTTTCCCTCTGCTCAGTTTCTTCACTACCCACAACAGCAAGTACACAACACCTTTTCCTGACAAACCCCATACACTGCTTGCTTTACTACAGATTAAATTATATTAAAGGTGGCATGTATGTAATGACCCAGCTGGCAGAATATAATCAACCTTTCATCTGTGAAAGTGTCTTTCACAACCTTTGTCTATAAATTTCCTTCTGGATGATAGATGAAACAATGTAGGTTTAACTACCTTAACTGTTGTGAAGTAGACTTCTCCACAGTGCTGATAAGCCACAAGGGTCTGTTCTTCTTGGTTCCGGGCTAGCCGGACAAACATCATCCAGTTTCCACAGTCCTCATTGGGAGTGTCCAGAAAGTACTTTCCTCCATCTTTCAGTACCTGAAACAAAGTGGGAGAGCAGGAGAAAGAACATGATAAAACCAAGTCCTGTACAGGGGCACATTAGTTTTCTTTAATTTGTAATCACAGCTATCAGTTATCTGCCTTGTCTTGGTCCTATGTCCCTTGAAATCATGGTTGTTTTGAAATAGATCACTCTTGATGAATACAGAGTGCAAAAGAAAGTGAAGAATGAATACCTGCTGAGCACCCCACTACTAAAATAACTGCAGGCCTTTGTATGCATTTCCAGTTTATATTTCATCATTTTTATGTTATATAAAGATAATATTATAAGAACTAAGTGCAGGCAGGTAAAAAGATAAGATTTATGCCTTAATCTACTTCCTGAGCACTTGCTAATCTCAAGCTTCAGTGTTGCTATGTTTTGCATGGAACAATTGTATAACTTGTGTTAATAAGTCCAGAGAGGTAACACACAACATAATGACATTTTAACAGTCTTCTGTTTTTCCCCTTAACAATGCAAAAGTCAATACAAATGAACAATTGTGCCAGAAAGATCTTTTTCTTTTTTCGTTACTTCATTCTTCCCATATTTCTTTCCAGGAGAATGCCCCTATGAGGCAAAAGCTACCGACCTCAAACAAGACAGCTGCTTTTCTGCAAGTGTCTCAAACATGGACAAAGCTGCACAACAGATGTCAGTACAGCATGTATTTGTTCTACTAACCACGTAACTGAGCAAGTAACTGCAAAAAAAAAAAAAGTTGCATTTTCACTGCTTCTGGGAACTATTTTATCTAACTTCATCACGTTTCCGATGAAAGCACCTGCCTGTTGGACAAGTTTGGTCACATACTTATGCTAGGGAGAAGTCAAGGGAGCTACTGCTCTCATGTAGGAAATCTGGGACTCTAATCTCCTCTTGTGAAGAAACAGTCCATTCATCTTCATCAGCCAGAGCTGTGCTTATCACTGTATACTTTTAAGCAAACGGTGCTGACTGATAGAGGATAGGGTGTGGTTTATAATGGCTTGGTGAAGAGGAAGGAACTGGGTGCTTAGCTCATCCATCCATTGTTAGAAGAGTACATTTTCTGCATTTGTAATAGTGGCTAATATAAAGACTGAAGAAATTTAGTTATAGAGAAGAACAAATCCTTTCTGGTGTCCACATGCCATGAAAATCCCATAGATGGATTGTGTTATTTTCCTGGCAGATGATTCCCATGACTTCCATGTGCAAATGAAGTTTACAGCAACTATCGAAGCTATTACTTTTACTCTCAAACAAAAGTTCAGAAGTATTTCCTCACAACACACAGTGTTTTCCAGTTCCAAGTTTCAGAAGAAAGCTCAAATGAAGACACGGTGTGTCACAGAACAGCTGCTGCTGGTGCCTCTCTATTAGGAGGTGAGAGGGTCTGATACAAAATTAAAACTCTGGAAGAACCATGACCTGTTGGGAAGTCCTGACAGAGGCTGTGGCTTGAGCATGGACTCGTTGTATGACACAGAGCTGTGCTCAGCCATGACCCTGACAGCAAAATGCAAAGAATGGGCCCAGAGGATTGCGATTAGCTCTCACTCCCAAGGAATTCCTGTAGGAAAGGATGTGCATGCAGATTTATCTAAGCTGGGCTAGTCCTGAGAGGCCACAATTTTTGCAGGATTAAGTACAAATAGTAGTGCCACAGTCCAGGTGAGACAATCAGTACCTACATGTGCAGCAACAGAAAGTACCAGCCCTAAATAACAATCTGATTAAATAAACTGAGCTAGTGCACTGTGTCAAAGTCTATATATAAATCAACAGTTATTATTAATTAGTAACAATAACAATTAGTATTAAGAAGTGTTTCTCTATGCCTACACTGTTTCTCTCTACTAAGACAGTGCCTTAGTGCATATTTCTGTCACTCTTGCTAACTCAGTGCACAAACTCTAACCTCCCAGTGGTATGGAGTAAAGCACAAATCCTTTTGTATTATCTGGGAAGAAAGCTCAGTAGCCATGGTATGTGAAAAGTTTATCAAGAGCTATTAGACTGATAGGCCTAACACCCTGGAAATGGTAAAACTAGAAAGCAGGAAAGCAAACTTCCGGAAAACACAATATACAGGAACATTTTGGTACTTCAGGTTATGCTGTACTGCCTAATAATGTGACGCACATTCATGCTTACAGACCAAAAGTACAATTAATGAACTAGATCAGATAGCAAATTGACAGATTAAAATACCTAAATACATATGAACTGCTAAAGACACAGATGCACTTCATAGAAAGTCAGTGAGTTTTTACCTGCAGGACTAGCCTGCTCTCATCATAGGAGGTCAGTTTTGTAGACAGTTGACCAACATAAGGACCAAATTGTGTTCTCTTCTGTATTACTTTCTTTGCAAATACACCAAGGACTGTAAACAAAACAAAGACCAGTCTAATATTAACATAGGTATCACAAACTATTTCTTATATGCTTGCAGTTGTGAAAATGGAGATAAACAAAATAGTGCAGAACACGTGGATTCTTCTTCTAGACTAATAAGCCCTGTAAATAATTCTAAGGTGAAGAAACTAAAAAGCATGTAAATAGGTACCGATTTTTTTTTTAATGGGAACTACATCAAATGCAAAAGTGCCAAAAATCCGTGACAGGATGTTAAACTGAGTATGCAACACAAATGTGTTGATACTCCTCTATCTACAAACTGATGATATCACAATCCTCTGCTTTTTGGCATAATCTGGGAGGTTGTTCTCTCCTAACATGACTGGAGAGAATCTATAAACACACAAGTATTAGCCTTCTTAATCATTCCAGTTATTCTGCTGCCATATCAATGGAGTGACAGTGTAGGCATCTTGTCATTCTCCTTCTGAAAAGCAATCTAGGCAGGATTAATTTTACACAGGCAGCTGTGGAAAACTTGCACACTAAGGACATCATTCCCTTGTTCATGTTTGGGCATTCAAATTGCCTTGCTTTCAGAAGGAAATAACAGTCTTTATATAATATGAAGTGAAACTGCTGCAAAAGGTAAATTACCCCACTGTGATATTTTGAGTTTGTGGGGGGTGGATAAGGGATGTCATTTACCATTTTGTTTCTGACCTCTTATTGAATACTCTTTCCTGTTTTGCATGCTTGGGGAAAAGAGAAAAAAAGTAGTAGTGCATGGCTGTTATTATTAGATACAAATTCAACATTCATTAAGCTCGGATTGACTGAACAGAGCTAACTGGTTGCTCACAGCTAAATGTCACACCAGCTCTGGCTAATGTCCTGCCATCAGTCTGTGCATCTGTTACTAGAAATCAGTCATAAAAAACAGTAGCTGACTGTGAGCTTTAGCTGTGCTCAGCTGAAAACAGTCTTCATAACGCTAATGCCCAATGATTATGCCTTCAGTTACTCATGAAAACAAGCCAGTGGTTTTGTCTCCTCTTTCGCAAATACGGAAAAAAAGAGCTAAAATACTTACTCTGCTGGTTTCCAGCTCGCAGCTCCAACACTCGCAAAGTGAGGTAATGAGGTAGGGTGAGACGGGCTCGGCTGGGAATAACCCTGTCTTTAGCCCTGATGAGTGGTCCGTGGAGTTTGCATTCTCCTATGAGGCTTTTACCGCAATCCTCACACCCTACAAATCCAGAAAAGGGAACCTGTTACTTAAAATGACATATTGCTTTCCAATTTAGTCTCTTCTAATTCTGTCGTCTTAAGAACACATCTGGAATTACGAATGCTTTTCTTCAAATCGGTGTTATTCATTAGGTAGTGATAAGATTATTTGCAAGTCAAAACTGAACTGGGGAGGTTTGAAATAACACCTCCAGTTTGTGCATTCTCTCCTGTGCAAATTGGTGGGTCCTGACTTCCAAAGATTTACACACATACTCATTTGGAGGTGCCACAAACTGTGCCTTTCAAGTCTAGGACTTCAGCAAAACCGGACCTCACTGCATGCCCAACTATAAAGCAAGGTGCATATATTTATACAGAAATGTGGACAAAGTTGTTAGCAATAACCTAGGTAAGATTGGTCCCTTCCAACCTTACCCATTCTGTGATTATGAAATTCTAAAATTTGCAGAGATCCAAGGAATCCAAGAAAGACTTTGTGTCTGCTGCACAGACCATTCTCAGTAGAAGACAAGACCATGAGCACCATGAGAAATGAGTATGATGGGTCTTACAGTCACAGCTCAGTTGACAATCATGCAAGGGCAGCCTCCTCGTAGGCTGTGGGAAGTAAGGAAAAGGGGCACACCACACCTGCCAGTTGTTGGTTCCCAGTACTGACATCTGCAGGCTGAACACACAGACCATCCAGAGAACTCATTAAAGAGAAATACATGTCTGCAAACTGACTTTCCCCCAGCACAGTGAGATATTTTTGGTTCAGTGCAGCTCAAACTGGTTGCCAGGGAAACTCATACAGAGCAGTGACAAAACTGAGCAATGAGACTTTCCAGCAGAAGGTCATCTCAGCACTAGTGTCACACAGGGCGATGGGAAAAAGGGGACTTCTTGCACAAAACCTTTTTATAGACAGTAGAAACCAAACCAGTGAGCCAACAATGCTTTACAACTGAATTAAAAGGAAAAGCTGATACTGGTCATCCATGACTACCTCGTTTTGTTTTCCTTCTGAAAACTCTGCTGAGCAAGTCTATTCAGTAAGTGACAATACAGAGCAGAGGAGAGGAGCCAGAACAGCCAAGGGAGTCCAAGGGAGTAACAGGACACTGTAGCAGAGACTGGGGCAGGAGAGGTGAGGCTTCACCACAGACAGGGGCTCATAACCGAGGAGCATAATGGGCTCAGGAGACACTGCCTGGGGAGATACCAGAGATGGTTGTTGAAAAAGGACAGCAGTGCCATAAATGTCATATTCAGGGTACCTCAGAAAGGTTTCTGTTCATAAACACAAGCAGGTGCTTGACTAAATCACACACCTTGAGAGTCTAGTCAAAAATCTCCCCAGATAAGCCTGAAGCATTCCTACCAAGTTTTTTGGGCTCTCCATCAACTCTAACTGAGGAGATAGGCTTGTGTGTTGGTCAAGATGCAGGCACTACAATAGTCAGTATTTTTCAATAACTGGTGGTCCATGTAAGTTTTCTTTTGCTATGGCTCCCAGGCTGCATACCTACACTGTGAATAGCTGAAAAACATTACTTTTTTTTTGCTACTGCTACAGCTAAAGAACATGCTCCTCTACAGCCATCACTTAAAATGCACAAAACCCCCAACAATACAGCTGCCAGGCAGATTTTTCTTGTTATACACTTGTTTATGTACCCAGAAGTCCTTTACAGCTAGGCTTCAAGAAAAAGTAAATATTTCCTTGGTGATTTAACTTAATTGGCTTTTAAATAAATTCACCCTTCTGCGGGCAACAAAATTATGAGGGCTTCCTGAGCTTTCCTAGAATAATAGTGACTTTGTCTCAAGTCAAAAAGCTCCTGCTTGGAGAGTCATTGTATGCAAACAGCTGAAACACATTACTAAAAGCAAAATGGAGACAAACAACCGCTGTTAGAGGAAGGATGTGTCTAATCGTAAAGTACACGACCTTATCAATCCATGCCATACCTCTGTGATTCATCACTAGCAAGCTCCTGAGCAAACCTTGCAGCCTCCCTGGGGCAGTGCCCACCTTCAAGGCACCAGGGTGGGCACCTTACAGGGAGGCTGGAAAGAGAAAGCAGGGAAAAAAGGTATCTCTTGAATCAGCCTCCAAATTCTGCAGTAGCACTCTATTAGCTAACTCTCCTCGGTCCTCCGGATCCAAGAAATAAGGTCTGAAATTATTCACATAAGGGTATGGGGGAGGCTCTCCTCTAAAATCAGGGACTGCTTTGCATCTGACCCAGTGTTGAGCAAGGGTCTCCAAGCTGAGCAGCCCCATAGACAGCTCCCCAAGCAGCACAGCTCAGCAGCATCACAGAGCCGCCAGATAGCCTTGAACAAAATTACCTGCCAAGCTGGAAGCATTTCTAAGCCCCCAGGCTAGCGTGGCTTGGGATTTTGACCTGGCATAGCTGCCCAACACCTTGAAATATGAGATTAGCTGAGGCAGTTAGAGCACGGTGCTAGTAACACCAAGGTTGTGGGTTCAGTCCCTGTACACTTAAGAGTTCGACTTGATCACCCTTGTGGGTCCCTTCCAACTCAGAATATTCTGTGATTCTGTGAAATACTCAGAGCTGTCCAATGCTGGTTCTAAGATTTTCTATGTTTCATTATATGGGTCATGAAGATAACTAGAATGACTTAAGTTATTTAATAACAGGCATACTGGAATTACATTCACTAGACAGTATTTCTGGCCCCACACCAACCTGTTTAGTACCCTGACTGCAAATTTATTGCACTCTAAAAATTGCCAGGTGTACCAGAACAACAGCACTGGAGCACTGCAAATAGAATAACTTTAGGGGCTACCATAGGGAACAGGGATCTTTGTAATTTCTCTCCCCAAAAATAACAGTGCAAAACTGTCAAGCTCACATTCTTTCTCAAGAGATAATTACAGGCCAAGTCATGATCCTTTGTATTTCAATGCTAAATTACAGATCCGATTGGCAAAGGAATGTACATAGAGCTACAGCACACAGTTTGCAAAGCTCACACAGATTTTATGCCCCTTTTTAACTTAGATAATTAAGTAAAATGTATTTTTTAAACAACAGCCTCAGAACACACTCTAACCTGTTCTGAAATAGGGTACATCCAACTATAGAAACAGCATACCTTTTGTCATATTAGCACTAGAAATTAAATACACTTGGTTAGAAAAATGACTTCCCACAAAGATTTCTTCGGCTTTTTGTTAGGCACCTCAGTACCTCGATGCTTTTTCAGTTTCTGTGCTCCCTTAAATTGTATTTACACAAACAAAATGAATGGATTCGAGGTCATGTGCAAGCATGCAAGAAAAAGTAAAACTGCCACCATTCCTCTACTTTGCTGTGATTTATAGAGTAGGCAACAAAATGAAATAAACAAGATTTACAGGAGTTACAAGCTGTTAAAAACCGTATCGTGTCATTTACTATATCTTTATAAAAACAATGCTATATTGTCCCCTAGAGGGTATTTCTTCATTCTGCCTCTGACTTTGCAATGATTCTGAAAAAATTCCAAATAATGCCTTTTTATCTATCTGTAGATAAAACTGCACAAGCTAATAGATCTTGTAGCTGTTAAGATTTTTATTTTGCCGGACTCTGCTGCAGCAGTGGGGAGGCAGGCGTACAGAAGAGCCCAGCCCTGGTGCAGGTGCAGGCTCTGACCAGGTTGCGGGTGTGCAGACACCACCTCAACCGCAAGGACGAGGTGCTCACTCCCTGCCAACCACTGCTGGAGGGGCTTAGAGACCCTAGACCCCCAGCTGGTACCCCTGCGCCTGAATGCCTCTGCTCCCACTTCTCCCAGATACTGGAGGCATGGTTGGCAGCAGCCATGGCTTTCCCTGGTTCTTTGGGTCATCAGAAAACTGAGACCTGCTGCCTGCAGGATGCACTCCCACCATATGAGCTGACCCGACACTGGTAGCCAGGAAGGAGAATGGGCTGTGAGTGTGGCTCACCTGTACTGTCCTCACCATGCTGGTGCTTCCCCCCAGTCCAGGTCTAGGTGACAGCTCTCCTTTGCTGCAGACTATACAGCCTGGCAGCCTCAGCTGCCAGCCTGCCTCGTCGTCCAGACAGCTCTGGGGCCAGCCACGCTGCACTGGGACAAGCTCCCGAGCCAACGGTAGCCAAGCTGGCACGGCAGCTTGGGCAAGCTGGACTTGAGCACAGTCAACAAACTGGTTTCCAAAACAGCAGCACGGTTGGAGCACTGTGCCACCCCCCCAGGCACAAGCCCGGCCTTGGGGAGAGCTCATTAGTGTGGGCAAGGAGCCACAGGCTGCAGTTACACAGAGCCCTGCTGCACAGATAACGGGAGCTATACATAGCCATACTAGGAACTGCAATCACTGTCGTGATAGCTCACACATGCCACCAGATCCTTAACCAATCAGCAGCAGAACATCACTTTTTGAAACCAGTTTGCTAAAAACTAGATGCCTATCAGGACCTCCTTCCTGCGTTTTCTCCAACCGCTGCTTTCAAGCGAGACTTTACAGTACCTGAACCCCTCAGTGGCCCACAAGGTGCCCTTGATGTGATTACGTCCCCTGCGAAGGCAGAGGTAAATCACTCCTTTTCAATTGTCCACTTCAATCAAATGCACCCCGTGAGAAACGATCAGCAGCTGAGCTGACCTCGGCATTTGCTGCGCTGTTTTTGCAGCATTAGATTTAGCTCCCGTGCGCAGAGGGAACAAAGATCAGTGTACACAGCAGCCCAAATCCTAGCCTAATTACAATCATAAGATTTGCATAGCAAACAACAGTAATTTATCCCAGAGCAAAACTGTAGCGCTCCGTTAGCCTTGTTCAGCTTTCACACAGAGGAACACTGCAAAAATACCTTCTGGATATTTTCTGTCCGAGGTACATTGCACATGCCAGACTTGGTTCTTCTTACCCAAAGGCGCATGAAGCTTTCCTGCCCTGAGGTTTGCTCTGCAGCACTCTGTGCTGGAAAGGCTTCAAATGCTTGGTCTACAATTTATTTGGCAAAAAATTCAAAGTACTCAATTAGCGAACAGTTAATCACAAGTTATTTTCCCATTACTGTGGGCCACTGACACACATTCTCTCTGTAAAAAATGTTTATGAAAGAAACGTCATATCCTAAGTTTGATGTGCAATATGAAGCTTTTAACTGATTAATAATCTATTCTATTTATATTAAAGTAAAATAGAACTTGTTATAATCACCAAAATTCAGAATAATTTTATTCAAATTCCATTAACTTCTGGTATTTTGTTATGCTAAATTGTCTACTGATAGATCTTTACTTGTTAACTGTAATAACTGATCCCTAGCCCAGCATCAAAATAGGTGAACATTTCCTCAGTGTCTCCTTTTCATGTCTCTTCTATGTCATACACCAAAACCTTGAAATAGCAGGCATACAACTGCTCAGCTCTGCATGGAAAGAAAGGAAAAATAAATCAAGAAACCACACTCCAGGTTGACTTTGCAATCCTAATTGCTCACCTCAATAAAGACTGAAAACTTTCACTTCTGTGCATGACACAGTGTATTATTTGGGAAGCAGGTGCTGTGTTTTCCATAACCTTGCATGCAAAATAACACCACCCTCACAAGGGAGGGGGAAAGAAAAAAGGCAGACTTACTCCCATGTTCTTGAGAGGGAAACTTTAGATTTCAAGCAGCGAGTTCCCGTGTCTTTGACACACAAGAAGCCCTGAAGCCTCGCAGTCTCTACCTGGTGGCACCAGCACAGAAACTGTGGACATGCTGCTGGGACAACATTGGCCCCTCACCAAGACCTTGTGCTGCCATGTTCAGGCTTTCTGGTGAGTGAACAGGAGCTCCTGAGACACAGATGAAGGGTGAGGAGGAGTTCTGGTCCTGTGCAGAGGTGAGCAGCACCCTGCAAATAAATGCCAACTCCTCTTGGGGCCCCCTCCCTGGGAAGGAGAACTGTAGGTGGTTTGCAAACATCCCAGAAATCATTCTGAACATTAAATATATTCATGGGAACATGACCTCACTCTACTAAAATGTAAAACTTTAAAAATGAGTTACTATATTTGGAGACAGAAACAGAGAAAGAGAACAGCAAACATGCCTTACTGCCACCCCACCCCATACATTCAGTCAGACCAGCAGGTCAAGCTAATTCCCTAAAACTGGAACCCAGCACGGGAGGTGAACCCAGCCCTCAGGCACCCTGACCCAGCCACTGATCTGCAGTTCTTCCCTCACCTCACCTCCATCCTCCCTGTGCCTGTCTTTTTTCCCAAGAAGAATGAAGATTTGGAGGGAGAATATACCCTTGGGTTTCCATCAGTGGGAAATTATCAGTCAAGGGAACTGCTCCTTCCTCACAGCAGTATGATACTGACCAGCTGTTCTTATGGAACAATGCCTCTAGAAGGGAGCCTCAGCACTTATCTGACAGTAAAGAAACCTAACAGAAAGCATGTGTGCATTTTCCTGGCAGATACAAGTTCCAATATGTAAATTCTTCCAAACTCCAAAACTATTTGTTATACAAACACATACAAGATAATAACAACTGTGATTTATTACTAGTTCCTAACAGGGAGTCATCATGATGACAGTCGAGCACATCTGGGAACAGTAAGTTTTTCACCTGGTAGCCATGAAGTACTACAACAGGCATAGCCAGAAGGAATTTAAACAGTTTTCCATAAAAAGTCAGTCTCACACCAATCCTAATGAGGCTTTCTACTGTGTTCACTCTGTCTAGCAAATCTTAGAAGCAAAACAGTTAGAAAAACCTCAAGGAGCACAGCTGGGCTGTGAAATTCAGCAGTTTCAGTATGTTTACATGAAGGCTGTGCAGCAAAAGCATAGCTGTGCTCTGCTGTATCTCACAAACTCCACAGCTAGGAGTAAAAGAAGTTACCTTTGCTGTTTGAACCCCTGAAAAGGCAGTAACTTACACATCTTTCCTGCAAAATTAAAGGACAAAAAAAGAAACCAACAAACCCACAACACAAAAAAAACCCCAATAAACCAAGCAGGAGGGAAAGTATGTAGGTGTGTTTACCAACTTTAACTTCACTGCAGTCTGATCAACTGGTTTATCAAAGTTCTTGGTACGTTCATTCATCTAAAAATGACCTGAGGTCAAAAAATTCATTGATTGATTGAAAGCTAATTTAAAAAATAATCTTTTTCTGGCTATTCTTAGGATAAAACACGTGTTACATTTCCAGTACGCCGCATGGGGTTTGGCTGTTATCAGAACCCATATACATAAATGAGCACAGTTCAAGTGAAGTCACCTCCCACAGTTTACATCTAATAGCTTCTAATCAGTGCAAACAAAGAGACTCCTCTCATTTCTGAAAGCTCAACACATTTCAAACAATCATATGGAAAAATGCAGTTGGACTTTCCAGGCTTTTTTTTCCTTCTCTCCCTCTCCCTCCACTGTCTTGGCATGAAGTCATTCAAAATTAGATCCAGAATCAGGGAAGAAGGTTAACAGCAAACTCACAGAAACAACTACTATTTTTTATGAGAAAGAACCTGAGTCAGCATAGAATGGTCCTGTGAAATACCCAGCAAAAGATTCCTGAGAGGGAAGCCTTCCTGTTGCACTCTGCCCATCTTCCCCAGCAGCTGTTTGACCTGGTGCAAGGCTATGGCTCCTTGGCTGTGACACCTCCTTGCTTTAGGTCTTCACTTGCACTGTCCAAACTGTGCTGCTTCCATACTGCAGACAGCAGTATCCCCCTGTTCAGAGAAACACAGACAGCCACCAAGAGAGTCATATTCAAACTGCTCATAAGCATCCTGTGGCTCCTGGGCCACATGTTGGACCCCCTAATCTGCATCTCCCACACCACAGATTCTACCTACCACAGCAGAAATATTTCTATTTCCCAAGCACTTTTGGAGAGATTTTTGGCAGGACAGTTGATTTATTTTAGTGTCAGATGTTTTAGTGGAAAATGTGAATGCTACTGTGGCAGTTCAACACAGACACCAGAATCTTCCATATTTATTCTAGCAGGAAAAAACCCCAGGCACATACATCTTCCTGAATGCACATATGTATAAATACACATGCACACAGCCCCATACACACCACATTAACTGCATTAATACAGTCAACAGTTTTATTGATGGCAGGTCAACACCATGGTTTCAATTCTGATAAATGAAGTGAAGCAATTATAATGACTAAAGCTTAGTATCGATTAGTTGAAATACTTCCAAGCCTTGCAACATTCCCTTAAAAGGGAACCTCAGACTGGGTCTCTCGCTCCTTCATTAAACTTAATTGTTACTAACCAATGAGTCCAGATGTTGTGTGGGAGAAACTGGTGGAAAGCTTGGTGACAAAAGCTACCTCTCCTAAGGAAACCAGTCCAAATTGATACTTGATTTTCCACTGATGATACAGCTTTCAACATGGACTTGTGGACACTTTACCAGTAAAGAATCTAATGCTGGGATATAGTTCCAGCTGCTTACTGGAAGAAAGATCCAGGCAGGTGGACATGTTTTGGAGAAGGAAATATGAGTTTACTGTAGGATGCAAGGAGAAAGCATGGCATGCAGACTGAAGAGATACTGTACTCATCCTGTGGCTGCAGAGCTTGATGCCTTTAGAGGCACATATAACAACATGAAGAGAGCTGCAGCTACAGGGAATCAAAGTGCAGTGTTTCAACCACAGGACCCACTTCTGCAGGTATCAGTCTGTGCACTTGGCTCCACTGACATGTGAGTAGCCACATTATGAGGAAGGAAGTCCACATGGAGAAGTGAATACATGGACGCTTAGGACTGGTCAGGGCTGATACCTTGGAGGGCCAGCCCTGAAAGAACACTCCAGTCCATATTACAGTCAGTGGAAACTATTAATAAAACTGGAAAATGAGTTAACTTCCTCAGTGAGCTATCCAAACTTCCTACTGATATTTCAACTCATCCAAGAGGAAAAAAAAAGTTAATTCTTTTTTTCATCAACGAACACTAAAGTATATATTTAAAATACTGAAGGACTCTTCCTTTTAAAGTATTGGCTTTTGTAAATGAAGGGTCATTAACAGCTTAGCAGAACAGCTTTAGTTCTTTCTATGCATCCACTTTGTAACAGACAACTCCTGTTATTCCTTCCTTCATTTCCAACAGGAAAAGCATGCTTGATTCCCAGCTTCTCTGGAAACAAAATGGGTAGGAGACTCTCAGCCTTTATGACCCTGTTTAAATTATTCTCTTCTTTTAAGGCATGAAGTGATTTCATTAAAAAAAAACACATTGCCATTGGGAAACTCTGCTGCTAAACAAACACAAAAATATATTTCTGTGGAAAAAAATACATAAGCAAGTATCATACCTGTGTTTCTATTTACTTGTTTTCTTTTTCCTAAGAGCTAACATTTACTTCTTTTTTTTCTACACTAAAGATTTTTTAAAGGGAACCATAAGATAATTAGCTAATGTCTTGACTGATACTGTACTAAAGAAATTATGACTACCTGAGCTTCTTTACCAAATCAATTAAGAAAGGATAATAAAATTGGCAGCAACAAATTAGACAGCAGGATAGCACATTTTCTTTACAATAACTATTCTTCTGAGGCATAAGGACAGCCCTGCAAGACACAGAAATGTAAAGTACATGATTATAGATTATTACAGAAAAATTGCACGAGAGTTGCAATAATCTGTGGCTTTAAAAAATTGCAAAAAATTTTCTATAAATGAAGCTCCAAACTCAGATTATAAAGTATCTCCATACAGCTCTATTTATTCTGCTGACAGTCATCTCAGTTTGAGATCAAATAAAATTCAAACACTTTCTACATTTCTGATTAATCTGTAGTTTCTTTATTTCCAAAAGTCACACACACACACACAAATAACAGCAGTCTCTATAACTAGAATCTAAGAATGAATCTTGCCATGCAAAATTGCAAAGAATTTGTTCCTGTTTTCATACTTTCTGAGCTCGAAGAACAAGATCAACAGATGGTAAAGGCATCACCTTGGGGGAAATGCACCATGCCTCAGATATGTATTTGTATAACTCTGGTTCTTTACCATGCATATTGACTTAGAGCTGTGTATGATTACATATCTGACCTTGTATTTGGTATATTTTACTCTTTTGGTTAGAAATCAAGTATTTTATACTTCTTCCACTTCAACATTGCCAATAGGTCAAAACAATTTCACGTTTTATAAAGATGTTAGAAGAGGCAAAGGGACAACTGTCCTGCTAGAACATCCCTATGCACCTCTCCACTCACATCTGGCTAAGCACCTTGCAGTCCAGTAAGTTAAACATAACATACTCTGCCTTGTCTTATCGCCCAAGGAACAGAGAACAAGTGCCACCTTCCGTGTCACACATGAATCATCTACTTTCTTCTCCATTATGCCAAATAAAAAAAGCCCTGATCAACTGAGCTTTCCTCGATCGTGACTCTTTTCTATTTGCACCATTACAAGTACTCAGGAACCCTCACTGGTCAACATTTTCATAACACATCTAGATTACAGCACTAAAAGGACCTACAAATACATCTCCTGTCCAACTCAAATGTTAACTTTATATTAGCTCTAGCTTCACATTTTAATGGCTCCCAATGCCTATCATGCATAAATATGCTTAAGTGAGGTCAAAAAGCAGTCTTGACACATTTGGAAAACAATAATGACAACAGAGCCCAAAAACTGTGATATCTGTCTGCTTGAGTTCAGTGTTTTCACGTCTTTGTCAAAATTATAAATGTATTTGCTTTTTTTGTTTTTTCTCTCTGAAAAGCTTGGAAACTTAACAGCAGAAGCCACAAGCAAACATGTTGATGCTCTACAGTTAAGCAACGTATTTTCATTTTAAGGATCACAAAGTAATCTGAAGAAAGCATGTTTGCATATGGAGCCCAAATTCTTCCAAGAAAAACAGATAAGTTATCTGCTGGGAAAAGCGCAAAATGAGACAAAACTAGTAAGATTACTAGCTCAAAATCACTCAAAGAAAAAATGCCAGACTGAGGAACACAAACTATTCCAACAAAACATGAAAGTTCCCAAGCACTTCTCTCAAAACAAGGGGACTGCTTGAGAGTTTTCAAACTACTGCACACACGCAGACACTTTTAATTGGGTTTGCAACAAAACCAGAGCAATTCCTACTGCCATGTAAGAACAAGGCTGTATGGCGGCAATTACTTTGTTCTGAGCTTGCCCTTACACTTAAAATAACAAAGGAAGAAATGACATTACTTAACTCTTTTTTCTGCAATCATAAGTGGGCCACACCTGAAAATTGTAGCTGCATGAGTCCAGAAATGTTTTCTTCCAGTCACCACAGAAACTAATATAGAAACTCTGGCGATTTGTTCTCCTGTTTTCAGTAGAAAATTTACATATGAATTACACACTGAATTCCTTTGGTCTAATAAACAGTTCTGGACTCGCACGATGAAAATACTGCTTCTTCATTATCATCCTCCTTTTGCTCTTATTTTCTGTCTTTAAAGAAACCCTGTACACCTAAAGCCAGCAGCAAGTGTAGTGGTATGTCCATCTCTTGCCTTGAGTACACGCAAGGAAACAGGTTTGCATTTTCCTTGCATTTCAAAGGACTTTAAGATTCCCAGATTTTCTGCCAGACCGGCCTGTTCATTAGTATTAACACAGCAGTCTGTACCCGTCAAGAAATCATCTGACACAGGTCAGCTGATTCTCAAAGGCATAAAAAATTGCATAAATACCTACATAAATGACTGATGTTCAGGACTTGACTGGAAGACCCAAATACGGAATTATTTTCTATTACTTTTCATTAATCACCATTAGATAAAGAGCAAATGAACATACACAGAGGCTAGAAACAGTGCAAGAGTCACTTAGGTGTTTCCCATGACAGAATACAACTCAAACATTGGTTTTGCACTCAAGAACAGAAATGCAAACATTTCATAATCGCACTATGTATGGGAAATCAAAACAAATCTTACCTTATTTAAAATGGCAATTTTAGTAAAAAGTCAGGCTATGCTAGTACAGGGTGGAAGGAGCTATGACATCCGTCCTCCTTTGGCAGACTTTTCCAAATGCCCCTGTGTTCAACTAAGTCTAACTCCACTCTGTTTTGTTTCCCCAGGAGGACCTATTCAGGTCCATGTGCTCCTTTTCAGCTGTCAATAAACAGAAGCGGTGAATTCCCCAGCGCTTCACAGAGCTAGTTAGGCATAGCCATTCATTTCTTCGGGAAAACAGGGCATTGATTTCAGCAAATTCCCAGGGAGCAGCTACAACAAAGAGATCAAAGACCCACCTCCTTTCCTGCCTGGCTTTGGCCGGCTGGGCTGAGAGGAGAAGCAACAGGTTCCCCGAAGAGTGAGCTCTATCCCCACCGACCACTGCATGCTCCATTCACGCCCACTGCCTTCCTGCATTCCCGGGACAGCCCCCGGCACTAACCGTGACAAACCCCTACATTGAGGCAGCATAATATACTGCACACTAGTTCATCCAAGGATAAAAAGAAAAACAAGCTCCAAGGGAAGTCTGCTGCTTCCCCGACCAGCCGAGCCTCAGTTGCTGACAGACTTTTCATAAACATCTGGTTTTTTTTTTTCTTAGCTTCTCCATCTAAACCAGAGAAACACTTGCTACCTCTAATTCATTGTGCTGAAACCTCTCTGGAATGTTGGCTTTTTTTGACTTATTTCCACAAGCTTGAAGACTTAGCTGCTGGAGTTTGAGGTCCAGCTGCAGCAGCCCTTGTATTGTGCAACCATGACATTTTCTTTGTGCAATTTGCCCCAGACTGCAGTGGGTTTTTTCTAAGGAATCTAAGGGGGGTTGTTTTAGCTTGGTTAGAATTTTTGCTTTTTTAATTGTACAGCTTGTCTTCATTAATGCAACCTGGAACAAGACTTTTAATGCTAGAATTTGGCCTTGTATTGAACCAAGCATTATCAAAAGACGATGCTGTGGTCAAGACGAAGGACTGATGATTAGGCTACATGTCTACTGCTACACAGTAAGAGCCAGAGACCTGGTGCTGAGCCCACCTGGCTCCACGTGTCTAAATCCTCCTCATCTCCTTCTCTTTTCCTCCACAAACAGTTTGGTTATATCCAAATTCCTTACTTGGAGCACAGTCTGGTGGAAATTATCCCTCAAACACACCCTAGTGTTTGTTGCTTGTTAGTATAGGCTAGTACTGAGCTCGCAGGCTCACCCTGAAATATTTATTTATATACATACAGACATAAAGATGTAAAGTCAATTCACACCTGTACAGATTTGCCATTTCATTCTTTAGCATTCTTCTGTGCACTGACTTCTCACCAAGGCACTACCTGGTGCTACTCTCTACACTACTATCTACTACACTATTGCCACAAACACCACATGCATGTGTACTCCCACCAGTTGGAACCTGGAAAGTTCCCTCAGCACTGGTACCGCCTTTGGGTCATTCACATGTCTCCAAGTGAGAAGGCAAATGTCTATCCTGCTGACATGAGCAAGTATCACAGGACCTGGCACAGCACAAGTGGTACAATACCGTGAAGAGCAGGGACAGGTGGCAGGGATGACTGCTCATGGCTCAGAAGGTAGTCAAGCACACAAGGAGATACAGAACTGCAGAATCATTGAAGTTGCAAGAGACCTGTGATGATCAACTAGCCCATCCTCTTGCTGAATGCAGGCCCTTTAGTAGCATTACCCAGGGCCTTGTCAAGCTGTTTCTCGAATACTTTCAGTGAGGGCAACTCCACCACTTCCCTGGGCAGCCTATTCCGATGATTAATCAATCTCCCAAAGAAAATGCCCCTTGCACCCACAGGCATTTCCCCTGAAGCAACTTGTGGCCATTGCCTCTTGTCCTGTCACAGTGAATGCTTGGGAGAAAGCGTGTTTCCAACTCCTTCTCCATAACCACCATTTTTGTGCTAAAAGACCATGATTAGATCCTGTTGAGCCTTCTCTTCTTTGTACAGAACATTCCCAGCCCCTTCAGCCTCTACTCAGGTGCCAACTTCTCTAACACACTGATCATCAGGGGGAACATGAGAGAGGTACTGTTGCTGAGCTGAAAAAATGGAAAATGAAACTTCTAGGGCAGAAAATTGCTAAAACAGACAGACATCTGAGTATGGTTGAGGAGTCTTGACCACGAACCCTGTGCAGACACCCAGCCCTCTCTGCTTGAAAATATCACTCCTGATAACAGTTTTGTCTGTTGTATACAATACAGTCAGACATATTACATTCCTTATTTTAGAGTTCTCCCCGTATCTAAATGGCATTTAAGCATGCCCCCAAAATTACCAGTTCACAGATAAAATTTAAAAAATTCACTTTCACAAATAACTTGATCTTGAAGTACATATATCATCTCCACAGATAGTTGCTATCTGCCATTAAGCCACTGATGGTTTTATATTTATTAACTGATTACAGTTATTAATGAAATAAAAAAAAAAAAAACAACCAAACAACCTGTTTTCTTTGTTCCTCTGAAGAAGTATTGAAGAATGATAAAATGTGTGTCTGAAATTTCCTTCTCTTATATTGCAAAGTGTGCAGCTGGGCAGCCCAGCAATGACAAAAAATGGCAGCTGAGGCACTGGAGGGATTCCAAAAGAAACCATATAGATCAGATCAATAAGCATAAAAAATGTGCTTAATGCTTCAGATAACTTAAGTTGGAGCGAGAGAGTGCAAGTATCAGGAAAACGTGAGCAGCAGCATTTTGTGGTGGTTATGACAGCAAAGTATAAGGATATGCCACTTGTATATTCTTGTCTGTTAAAAAGAAGGACCTGTAATAGTGATAAGGCACGAGATTGGGATGTGACTGGGATAATGATGCCTTGGAAGCACAGGAGTTAAATTCACAAAATTATTTAAAAACCCCGAGCACATCACTCTATAATAATCTGGGATGGTATTTGTGCCAAAGACAGATAAAACATTTTAGACAGAATTGCAATTTTAAGTCTCAATGAACCAGTCTGTTCTTATACTTGGGCCAGATTTTTACAATTTTACTCATATTAAGTCATGCTTCACTCCAAGAATAATCCCGTTGATTATAATGATAATATTGTTCCACAGATGTCTCAGAAGAAACGCAAATGTAAAAGCAGACTTTATACTTCAGATAAAAGACATCAATCATGAGTACATCTGGGAATCCGATAAAAACATATGGTACAAAATATCACTGTGGGATGATGGAAATGTACTTACAGAGCAGGTCTGTGGACATGTTTACAGATCAGGCAAAGGAAACCTACATAAAATAAATTAAAAAAGAATTATCAGTTTTCTGAACTAGCAGTATTCATGTTTAAATCTCATGCTAGTAATCATATGCACAGTCTTTTAGTTGTTTAGGAAATAAGGAGAACACATCTACAGAAATCTCTAACAAGGAAGAATTTCAACTTGTAGAGGAAAAGGACAAGAAAAACTGATTCCACTGCATTTCACAGACAATGTGAACTGACAATATTAATGTAATACATTTTAATTAAGAGCAGTTCACTGAATTCCATATCTTCATCAACATTTATTATTACAACAGAATTTTCAAGCATCATGTATTTTACTCCACTGCATGCCATTCTGTGTTTAAGCCTGATATTTCTGGTATTCATACGAACAGTCCTGGCCCTTGCAGAATCAAAGAGAATATTAACCAAATATAGGACATTTTATTAGCTCTCTTGAAAGACTTCTGGTTTTCTGCTGAACTCATTCATCTTGTTCCATTCCCACTCATCTGCTGATTTTTCACTGAAATTTCACTCTAAGAACATAGGAGCAGAGTCTGAGTTTCTTGTAGCTGTCTGAGCAATCCCCAACACATGGGTATGCCAATGACTGAATAAGGCCACTTGGAGCTACAGAAATAGTAATCCATGTAATAATAAGGGGACACACAAATAACAGTACAAATTACATCAGTGTATGCCATTTTATGCCCTTGAAAATTTCAGGCAGTGTTTAAAAGTGTGTATGTGTGTACATGAACTAGGGTGAATGAAAGATGTTCAACAAGGTGAAGTGCCAGGTCTTGCACTTGGGTCACAACAATCCCAGGCAGCACTACAGACTTGGGGAAGAAAATGGCCTGGCAGAAAAGGCCTGGCAGAAAAGGCCTGGCAGAAAAGGACCTGGGGGTGCTGACTGCTGATCCACAGCAGCTGAACATGAGCCAGTGTGTGTCCAGCTGGCCAAGAAGGCCAATGGCATCCTGGCCTGGATCAGGAATAGTGTGGCCAGCAGGACCAGGGCAGTGATTATCCCCCTGAGCCTGACATTGCTGAGGCCACACCTCAAATCTTGTGCCCAGTTCTGGGCCCCTCACTACAAGACACTGAGATGCTGGAGCAAGTCCAGGAAAGGGCAACAGAGTTGGGGAAGGATCTGGAGCACAAGTCTGATGAGGAGCAGCTGAGGGAACTGGCAATGTTTTGGGCTGGAGAAAAGGAAGCTCAGGTGGGACCTTATGACTCTGGACAACAACCTGAAAGGAGGTTGGGATGAGTCTCTTCTCCCAGGTAACAACTGACAGGACAAGAGGAAATGGAGAGGTTTAGGTTGTATATTAGAAAAAAGTCTTCACTGAAAGAGTTGTCAAGCACTGGAACAAGCTGCCATGGGAAGTGTCCCCATTCCTGTGGATATTTAAAAAACATGTAGATGTGGTGCTTACGGACATGGTTTAGTGGTGGACATGGCAGTGCTGTGTTAATGGTTGGACTGATGATCTGAAGGGTCTTTTCCAGCCTAAACTATACTATGATTCTATGGAAACTTGACTCTGATGAAGACAACAGTACTTTGTTGCTGACTGAAATGGGTCAAAGAAAACACCTTCAATTTTAAAAATACAATGATTATTAGTAAAATACTTCCAAATTAATTGGAGCTGGTTGCAAGAACTGAGTTGTGCTGTGAGAAAGCAGCAGTAAAGGGTCCCACATGCAAGAAGGACATCAATGAGTTCTCTTTTCAGATCAAAGCAGGCATGCTGAGAGCAGGCTTCCAAAGCAGCAAGTGTCCTAGTCAGATTTCCATAATCCAAAAAATACTTTTGTTCTGAAAAAAATCTACTCTGCAGTTTGACTCCATTCTGGCTGAGAGCAAGATTCTTGTCTGTGGTGCTAATTTTCTAAAAGTTTAGGCCTTGCAGAGGGAACAGTGGACTTTAATGGCATCCATTTGTGACCGTACATGCACCAGCCTTTGTCATCCCCAGAAACAGCAGGCTACATATTGTCACTGTCAAAGCAGTGCCACCAACTAATAAAGATTTCATTTTCCCCACTGAATAACTAGACAAAATTATTTAATTGTGCGAGCATTCAATTTGCTGGGCAATTACCTGGTAAACCAGCACAACACAAGCTCTTCCCTCCCCTGTGGTTTGAGTCATTAGTATACCTTCATCCTGCCACATCGGGTCTGCAGCAGTCTCCTGTCACAAAAAAATGCAGCCTCAGTCCATGCCCTCCCTGACCCTGACACATCTTCCATCCAGCCATGTTGCAGTGACACTGTGCTCCATGGATACCCCAATTAAGGTTTGGTTGAGTTGTTCCGTGGTGTCACTTTGGAGGTAAATCACCGAAGTGTTTTTCTCCACAGGCCACTGAAGCCTGAGGAGCTTCTTCCCCCTCTGCAGTCCTCTGATGAAGCACTATTAGCAGCAGCAACCCCAAAGTGCCCAAGTCCAGCGCTTGGGAAGGGCACAGAAACTACAGACCAAGAGAAGCACCTGTGTGAGGGCATCTCAGTCACTGCAACTCAACCCACCTGCACAACAGCAGAGCAGCAGGTGCACCACCACAAGGAACTGCTCCTCTTTCAGCAGCTGGTTTAGTCATTATCTCTGACAGGGTGAGGATAAGTACAGCAGTGTATTTGCAGCGGCAAGGGAGTGTGAGTAGAACTACAAGCTCCTTTATAAGCTATGCCAGCAGTTATCCTGCAGTTATCCTCAACAGGGACCCAGAACTGCCTGTTGCCCCAGCAGCACAAAACCACAACATAAATCCCTCTCTTTCTTCAGGGACGTGAGGGCACCCCTTGTATTGCCCCCTGACCAAGGGCGCTCCAACACAGGAAGAGCTGTGGCAGTCACATATGCTGTGCCAACTAGGCACAGTGCCTAGCAGTTTCTGGCCACATTGGTCACTTGTCCATCTAAACTCAGGTGGTTTAGATGAACATAAGGCATAGCCAGTCCGTAAGGCATAGCCAGTGGCCATGCTAGCCTCAGTTTAACATTAGCCAATCTTCTGTGTTTTCACTCCTTGTAAACCACACTGATCTTTAGAAAAGCGTTGTAGGTACATTGGTCAAATTTGCTGTGCTACCCACATGGTCAAAAGCAGTTGTTTGCAGTTTCTCTTAAGTATCATCCTCCCTCATCAATGAATGGGCAGAAGAGGAGGAGAAGCAGAGTAGGGATAGTTCCCATACATGAAAATTGCAGTCTTGAAAATGTGAGGCAAAGCCTAATGAGTTTTTTACAGGATTGCAGGTATCAGGAAAATAGCTTGTTAATTTATTTTGAGTAGGACTTGATGGGTTAAGTATAATATATTACATATAGATTAGATTTTATATAGATTAACAGTCAAGAGATAGCAAAGCAGTGATTACAGACACTTTGGATGATGAAAAGTTCAATGCTTTGTGGTGGTGGAAAGTGGTTTGCACCTGTTAGCGGAAGTGGGGATGGATTCTCTACTGACTAGAAGGACATGCCACAGTGTATTTTGTGTCAGAGCCAGGATTTTAGGGTTTGGGTTATTTTTAATCGCTCTACCATTGCCAAAAATTCACAGACTGTGCATTTTGTGTTTTATAAGTGACCGTAGTGGACACACCGTGGGCATGTGTGATTCAGGATAGATACACATGCTGGTGGTGGGACTGCCCTGGGATGTCCAGAGTCCACAGTAAGAAAGGTGATGCCTGTTACCTGTCCTGTTGTGGTGCAGAAGACATGGAAGTAATGAAATCAGGCAGCAGTTTCCAGGTATGGATCATGAGGAGGACCTACAATGAGGATCAAGGTCACTGCTGCACCAGAGGAAAGGTGACTCCCATAAGGAAATGCACAGCAAGGGAAACCAGCCTGCACAGGGGCTGTTCATGATGCATGAGACATCCGTGAAGGCTGCCAGCAATGGCCTTGACAACTTCCTTGATTACCAGTGGTTTGCACTGGGAAGCAGCAAGAAGGGCAGCTAAGACACCACCTTCCACAGCCACTGGAGGTTGCTGCAGATTTCTAGGAATACAACAAGGTTTTAATCAAGCAGTACTTTTTTCACTGGCCTTGAAGCTCATCTTTCCCAGAGACAACAAACTTGATGGCAAGGGAAGCCGGAAACTGCTCTGTGAGGGGCCTTTGCAATGTCTGCAATGTAAGACTAGAACTTGTTGATCAAGACAGCTACCCTGCATGTAACACCCAAGGATTCTCATGTGGGTTCATGTGACAGAGCTCTTCACTGACCTCTCTCAGAAGATGTACATCTATCTTCCCTGGCATCACAGCACAGAAGGCTAGAGGAAAAGCAGGCACAGATGTGGGAAGAGACATAAGAGGCAGCAACAGGAAAAGCTTTCACACTGTGGGTTATGATACCTTTATGCTTGCATCACGATGCCATATGTAGACAACAAGAGAACACCCTGCCTGCAAAAGAGACCTATGCCATGCAGAGACAAAGACCTGGATCAGAGCTTTGGAATTATGAACCCGCTGTGAGTGGCAACATGACTGTTCTGAACCAGTCAGCTTCTGCCCCCCACCAAGTCCTCAGAGGTTATTACAGAATTCCTTACATTGCTTTCCACACAAAAACAATGACAACTGTCAACACAGACATACTCTTTGTAGTGATCTGACATTATTCAGCCCCCAAATGCATCTCAGTTTCATGCTGCCCACCAAAGAGGCACATTAGTTAACCAGTCATCAGAAGACTCTTCTAATGACGTGAAGTCATCCATCCACCTTATTTCTGCAGCTGGAAAGGGACACTGCTATACCCTGGATACTCAGGAGAATGCCCAGCACAACTCATTTATAGATTCAAAACAGTCTCATGTAAGTGACATTGTTATCTAAATACCTTTTATCGTATTTTAACTGAGTAAAGGTAAAACACAAGTAAATGTATTTTTTCAAGACATCTATGGTAAGTACTACTGTCACAGATGCCTAAAATACACAAGCAAAGATGTAACAGGAAAACCACACTTAACCTAGTTACACTGAGATTAAATCAGGAAGAACTCTCTTTCCCCCACCACAGAAATCAGTTGCTGGGGTTTAACTTTTAGCACACCTTATGACTCAGGTTGCATCCATCAGAAGAAAACACCTTCAGGAAACAACATATCTATCACACATCATTAGCATTCTACTAGTGTCCTTACTTGAATTCTTTTGGCTACTGCTAGTGCTGTGCTGGTCTAACTGCTGACATAGTTTCTCTTCTCCCAGACTCATGGACAGGAAAGAAAATCGTAATTATATAGAAATTATTTAAGATTAACAGAGTACTAACAGGGAAAAATGAATATGCAGGGCCAAAATCTCCGTTAGTTGAACCTATGTAGATTTTCTGAAGTTTGTGTTAGTCCCACATGTATCTCCACATCAGGATTTGATGCATGCTAAGAACAACTCATCAAAAATGTCCAACAGTGATATTCTGTAGATTTTTTAACCTACCGCATGTAGAGTCCCTCACTGGTGAAAAACATGAAATTATAAATCACTTTTTAATAATATAAATAGGATAATTTGTACTTTTACAATTACTTGGGGTTTGGGGTTTTTTTCAAGCCATGGAATTATTTTATAATTACAAACCAGAATAACTGTTTTGCCATCACGTTATTCTTTATGTACAGGATTCTGCACCTTTCCTTTGATAAAACAAGAAACTTGAGCAGTGCAACACATAAAAGCTTGTGCCCCCAATCCAGAAATCTGGCTCACTAATATTGCAGAGGTTCCCTAGGTAAGTCTTATTTGTGAATGTAAGAAATAAAAAAACCCAAAACTATAAATGTGACATCTCTCTCTTTAACAAAGGACTATGCAGAGGTAAAAGAACTGTACAAAATCATAAGGCAGACTGTGGGAGGACAAAAGTTATGCACTCAAGGATGTCTTCTCTAATGCATTTACTAAGGATATTTTGTACACCTTCATGATAATGTTTTAAATTGTGTTTACACACACACAAACACTATACAAATATGTACGCTGGTCCCGTTGCTGAAGGAAATTTTATAACTATACACACATCTCTACGGATTAAATGCCTTGGTATGTAAGCAACCAAGAGCCCTATTAGTTTCCAGAGATTTACTGATAATTTTTGGACCCTTGGCTAATATTTTGCTATACTGAACGTTAAATTTGGATACACAAAAAAGTGCTGCCATACCATTCCCTCCACGAAACAATCACTATTCTAACACTATGATCACTTCAACATGTAGCATCATTAAATATGGTCCATACACAGGCAACTAATCTATCCAACTCTGTTTTCAGTTTAAAGCAAAAAAACCCAATTTTCATTAAAAATAAATGTATTTTATATCCTATGTCCTGATACCAGAAACACAAAGACCAACAAATCCCACTCCATGTTTCAAGCAAGTTCTTCCTGTTCTGAAATACGGCACTGTCTCTCACCATCATTTTCCCAGCCTGTACCAATTGATACTGGTCTACTTTGCTCAGCATAAGACCTGTGGTAGACAAGGCATCAAACACAAGTCTTTGCCCACACAATCCAGTGCCCTGATAACAAGAAATGCTATTAAATAGTATTTTAAAAACAGACAGTAACAAAAGTGAGAAAATTCCTAGGGAATGATACCAAATGGCATCTCATGCCAGCCTGCCTTACTGAGGGCTGCTCTTGTTGTTCGACTTTGCAAAGCACTCAGCATTTTGACTGCGATCCAGCCAAGCAATTCTGCATTTCCCATGTTTTTCCACCACTGACTTGCAGGGAACTATTTGTACACATGAAGACAAACCTACACTTCATATTTTGCTGGGTCAGGATCAAGGCACCAATCGTATTTCTAGATGCTTGTTTTCTTATGAGAATTGGATAAAATGAGCTAAAAAAATAAATCTTGTAAGTGTGAGCTTTAGAAAGCCTCAAGACCCAGGAACATTCCTAAAATAATTTGCATTCCACAGCGGCAGGGCAAAACCATTTCCATTTCAATGAGCCTGTGGAGAGGACTCTGGTCTATTGGCCGAAACTCAGGACTGAACCCCAGCATAAAATAAACACCAAACTCACTTGTATGAGGTCACGTGAAAAAGCACTTTTTCCTGTTCTCCCTTAATACCTTGGCTAAACTCTTTTTCATCACTTCAGGCTTGCATCCCAACACTCATTTCAAGAAGGACACTGCCACTCCTCTCTGCTGGACAGACTGGTCAGCAGGGAGATTTCCTGTCCTTTTCCTTCATCATCCTCAAACAGCTGACCCCAAAGAGTCAACAAATCTGTGGCTTCAAAAAAAGGTTTGACAAAAACCTGGGGTTTAACACTCACTCCTTTCATAAGCCTGATACAAATAACACACACTAGCAGCTATAAACTTTCCAAATGTGGTGAACAAAACCCACAGTGGAGACAGACAAACAGTCAAGTTCCCGCATGGTGCAACAGTCACTCCCGTGACCAGAGAAAGGGATACACATTTAGCCAGTACTGCAGCAATGTCAGTAAATTTCAGGAAATCATAAAAAGAGATTTGTCATCTGGAAGCCAACACCTTACCTCACACATCTTGCTTAGATTATGGTAATGTAAAACCTCAAAATGCTCACAAACTTGCACATATCTACGACATCACCCAGATGCATCCTAAGCGCTATTGCAATAACGTGATGCAGTGTGTAATGTTGCTGCTATACTATGTAAATACGTACATTCAAATTATTTTATCAAATCCCACTTCTCAGTTTTCCTCACTCTCACACATTTTTAGCAGTTTTAAATTTCAATGCTGTGAAATCACTACTTCATTCAGAAACTTGTAAAAATGAAGAAGTTTTACCTGAAAAAGGATTTTGGGTGAAGAATATTGGTATTTTTCAGTTACTTTAGATACCAAGTGGTCTTAATGGTGATTCCAACAGATTTAGCAGCCTGGTCCCTTTAGTTGCTTCATAAAAGCTGGATGTCTCTATACATAAATTAAGTATCAAAGCATAATTAATCCTCTTCCACAATATGTCTCACTGTTTGTTAACAGCTTCTTGGCTAGTGGAAATGTTTTCTTTTTTTCTCCACTCCTAAAAGCCTCATACTTAAAAGATTTGCTTGAGCTGCCTAAAGTAAGCAATGATAATATGAATGCATCCTCATAACTCTAAAGCATAACCAAAGAGTTTTCACTAAGAACTTAATACTCAAGGCAGAGAGATAGCAGGAGCTGATTTGTTTTAATTAATACTACAAGATGAATACTGGCTAACAGCTGCCTGTCACACTCCTCTATTTGTTTGCTTCAACCTGCACACTCAGATTTTCTTCAGACAGCAGCTGGACCTGTCAGTGGCAAACTTGGCAGCAATGCCACCCACATCCTTTCCCTCCTATTCACAAATGTGGACTGGCCGGAGCAGGATACTCTATGAAAAATGCAACCTACCCCTTCATATGGTGCACAGGCAAGGGATAATTATTAGAATTAATTTACCAAAATTACCCATCATGTTAATTGACAGGGACTGATTCTGTTGGAACTAAACTGTAACTTGAGGAGTGATTTCTTATTGCCTTTTCTTAAAGGTATGTTATTTTTAGGGGTTATATTTTCATAGTAGTGCCTAGAATGCCCACGGTGCACAGCTCTAAAACCATCCAAATCCTCCAAATGGTGCATATATGCTTGAATAATGAAAGCTACATATTCCCAAATATTACTCAGCCATTTCCTTAGTTTTCCCTTTCATTATCAAACCATTTAATGACTCCAAAAATCTGCAAATTGCGGCTCACAGATTATTGTTCAATAAAAGCAGATATAGATGCAGACTATTCATATTCAGCATGGTAACCTGTTTCTCAGATAAAAGAGAGATAAAATGTTGCTCTCTACTGTCAACTAAAGATAATTTGAACCTCTTGTTCTCCCATACTGAGAGCTTTTAACGAAGAGTCATAACTGGACTCCTGCCTTTCAGAGGTCTGGACTGGAATTGCATGGTGCACAAACCTTTTGGGGATTCTGTGCCATTTCTTGCGCATTACTCAAACAAGAAGCCAGAAAAATGCAGCGTTACATACTTGTTTAAAATTTCATCCTGCAGGGCAAAATTGTTCTACTGTTTTCTCCAGCAAAACTGAAACCTGAATAAATTAAAGGAGACTGTCTCTTCTCTACACAAGCTTCCTTTTTTCAGTGAAAGAGAAAACGAAAGGAATTATGAAACCAGATTAATAAGGCCAATGCTGAAGAGCCCTGTAGAGACTGGTAGAGTTTGGCCACTAACTCCACAGAATAGCAAAACCAGCTTAAAATTAAGTGACCATTAATTCCCCAATCAATATCAAATAAAGAGCTTGGAATATGGTGCACCATGGATTAATAAATGCCAAGTGCAAGCAGATATAAAATACACCTTGTATTTTGGCAGTTTGGCATTTTTACTGCAGTCACTTGTCTGTATGCCAATTTTTCAGAGACAGCCTTGGAACCTGATTAACTTCTCCATGGTCTCTAGCAACAAAGAACACCATTTCTTAATTTAAAAGTGATCCTGACATAGAAAAGTTACAATAATGTAGAAAA